>CM057456.1:540370000-541620000 GCA_016271365.2 Neoceratodus forsteri | reverse complement strand
AAGTATGTGGGGTGATTTTGGAGCTGTACTCCACTTTTTGTGAACTGGACCTGGGGCTGATGGGGCTACTAATGAGCTGTTGGGACTCGGTCTAGCATTCATGGGGATTGTTCAATTTTCCTCATTGGAAAATATTTCCCCTAGTCCTTAAATAATGCACTAGTGAGACTCTTTTTGAAAAGACCAACTTTGAACAAAGAGATGCTATCAAATTATTGATCAGTTTTTAACCTTCTATTTATGAGTAATGTTGTTGAGAAAATTGTGAAATTGCAGCATGAGACACAGCTCATGGCGTCTGATATTTCTGGTCCCCTTCAGTCTGATTTTCAGGCTAGGCATAGCACTGAAACTGCATTAGTCATGGTACATAATGACCTGCTTAGAACTAGAGATAAGGGAGAATAGTCAGTTCCTGTTTTCCTAGATCTCACCTCAGTTTTTGATACTGTTGAACATGAGTTGTTGCTGTACCACCTAAGGGAGTACAGCGCACTTGCTTGCACTGTCTTCTGCTGGTTTGAATCCTTCCTGAGGGACATGATGCAAAGGTTTTTTTTAGTAGTTATACTTCATGTCCCTTGCTTCCATCCTGCTAAGCACCCCAAGGGTCAGTCCTGTCCTCCTTGCTATTTACAGTGTATATGCCACCCCTGGTCAGTATCATTTTATGATACACTCTGAGTTTTCACTTCTATGCAGATGATACCAAGTTGTATTTGTTTTTTGTGCCCAGGACATACGATGTAGTGGCAGTGCTTAATGAACATGTGGTTGAGGTCCAGAACTGGCTGGCGGTGAGCTGGCTGAGGCTTAATCCACAGAAGACAGAGGTGACTGTGATCTACACATGTCTGAGGAGGGGAGCGGAGTCAGCTGAGGAGGTTACCAAGCTTAGGCTTGATTCCTCAAGGCTTAATGCGTCTGACAAGGAGAAGAATCTGGGAGTCATTCTAGACAGTAAGCTGTCATTTGAAGCTCTAGTATGTTGGCCATTGTCTGGAATGGTGTTTGCCATTTGGGGAACATCTAGATAAAAGCAATGATCCCCTCTGAGGACTTGAAAACAGACATTAGTGTATGATTTTGTGACTTCCATGATCCATTATTGCAATCCTCTATACCTCAGGGTCACTGGAGAATTGCTGCATTGCCTGTATCTAGCGCATAATGCTGCAGTGCAATTACTGATGGGTCTTGCCATGCCCAGTCATTTCACTCCTGTGCTATGCAAACTGTACTTGCTGCCAGTCAGGGGGTGTATAACCTTCATGGTTAGTTTGCTAACCTACAAAGCCCTACATGGTTTGGCCTAGGGTTACCTGGTTAACTTCTGTCTCCTTATTTCTCATATCACCCTCTCCACTCCACTGATAAGAGATTACTGGTGTTACTGAAGGTCCAACTAAAAACCTCTGGGGATGGGGTGTTTGCTGTTGGGGCCCCTGTTCTCTGGAATGAAGGGACCTGAGAACAGCCCAGTCAGTGGAGGCCTTTAAAAGGGGCCTTCAATATAATTTATTCCGGGAGGTTTTTGCTAGCACCTGATCATGCCACAAGGGCATTAGCTGGTAATAAAACTTACTGATATGCTGCAATCTTATCATGATTTTTTTATATGAATTTTAGAAGTGCTGTTTATTGCGAATTTTTTATGATGTTTATTTCTTATTTTGTTTTTGTATGATTGTGCTGTATGGCACATTGACCCTCCAGGGAAGGGCACCTATTTAAATAACACTACTACTACTACTTTCTCCCCAGAAGCATATTGTATCAACTTATATGAGAGGATTTCTCCTTGGCTCACCTTCCGCTCATTCTTAGATCTATACAAGACATCTCCATTGCTCTCCATGGGACAATAACTAGTCCTGCAAAGGCCTAGAGCAGCTCCCTTGAGGGGAATCCCTCACCCCTACAGTGTCTTCCTCCTATGGATGTGTGGGACTATAAGGGCCTCTACAGTCATCCTTCTCCTCTTCATACTCTAGCTCACTCCTCAGGGGGCACAGCATCCCTTCCTACCCCAACTGGAACCAGACCTAACTCAGACTGACTGCTGTGCTCTCGACCTCACCCTTTATTAGCAGGTGATGAGTCATGCAGAACCTTCAGTGTACTCATCGGCATCTACACTGATACAGGGTCTTGTCACTCAAATGATTTAACATTCTGGCTGCAGACATGCTCAAAGTCTAGAATGTTTCAGATTCTCTCTTAGGAGCTACGTTAACTCTTTAGCAACTGAACTTGAACATGGGCAGTGGTTGAAAGGCTGGTTACACAAAATGTGTCACACACATTCACATACACTAATGTGTGATATGATACATGTTGAAACAACAAATGTCACACACACACACACACACACACACACACACACACACACACACAAACACACACTCTCTCCACTCTGAAACCTGGCAGAATCTGCTTGACTACAATACAGAACAGCAGACTATGTGGAACAGATGGACTTACTGGATTGAATATTGAATAACTGGTCACCGGATGGCCTATAAATATAGAATAACTTCACTGGATGATTGAAGTACAAATTAAATAATATGTACACATGGTGCCATGCACAGTCACAATGACTTCCACAAGGTGCACCATGAATGTAGCTGACACAAACAATGTACACACCTCACACCATGTGGTCTTGATGTGTGCTGCTTGCTGGCTACATGGACTACTTAAGAGACAGAGACAAAAGGTTATACAGAGGTATGGATGGATTGGACAGTGTAGTAAGTGACTGCTAAAATAAAATAATTTCACTAAATGGCTTACTGTAAGTAGTATCAGTTTAATAATGTACATGCACCTGGTGCAATATACAATTGCACAGACGGATGAGGGATGCAACACAAGTCAAGTCAACTCATGTAATACATGGACCCCACAATGGCTGGCCATGGTGCATGTTACATACAACTATAGGGACTGCTCAAGAGAAACAGACAATAGATGATACAAAGTGGATGGACTGACTGGATGAAGTCATGAGTGACTACCAATAATAAAAGAAAATAACTTCACTTGATGAATGAAGTAGTACTGTATAAACAAAATAATATGGATGCACATGATGGCACATGGTCACACACAGTATAAATTAAATAATATGCATGCATGTGGTGTCACACAGTGACACATAGTATAAACTAAATAATATGCATGCACATGGTGACACACAGTTACACAGATGTGAGATACTCGATAAGATGCATGTAGTCGACACAAATGCACACACCCCACTGAGTGGGTCTGGCTGGGCTCTGCCTGCCTAAAGATGTGGACAGGATATGAGAAAGACAAAAACAGTTTACTTCACAGGTTGGATTAGCATAGAAAAAACTTAATGGTCAGCTGTAGTTAAAAAAAAAAGGAAAAGAAAACCTAACAAAAAAAATCTGCAAAATATAGGCTGAACAAATCCCCCTTGTCCTCCCTGTTAGTCCACTGCAGCAACAGCAGACAGCCCCTCTGTCATAGCAAACTGGGCTGAACTGGTCCCAGACATCACATTGCTCAGATCCACAGTCACATACCAGCTGATTATAATAATAATAATGAAAGACTATGTCAGTGATTTTTGAAGGAAAACAATTTTTTTAAGATTTGTAATAGCTCTGCAAAACAGGGCCTTCTATATCAAATTCAAGCTGAAAATGATACTAGAAACATAGAAACTTTGAAGTTGATGGCAGATAAGGACCGCAAGGCCCATCCAGTCTGCCCATTTCTTTTTCTACCTTATAAATGTGCCTTCTGCCTTTGCTCTGTCAATGGCCTATCTATTCATACTCATCTGTATTGCTTCCTTATGCCTATCCTATGCCTGTTTGAAGCCCTGCACTGTATTCATAGCCACCACTTCCTGAGGTAGGCTGTTCCATGCATCCACCACCCTTTCTGTGAAAAAGAACTTACTCACATTACCCCTTAATCGGCCTCCCTCTAGTCTCCTGCTGTGTCCTCTTGTCCTGCTATTTTTTTTTATTTTGAAGCATGTTAGACTCTTTCACTTTGTTAATTCCCTTAAGGTATTTGAATGTTTCGATCATATCATCTCTCTCGCTCCTTTGCTGTAGGGTATACATATTGAGCTCCGTTAATCTGCTCTCATATGTTTTCTGATACAGTCCCTGCACCATTTTGGCTGCCCTTCTCTGGACTGCCTCAATTTGGTTAATGTCCTTGTGAAGGTGTAGCCTCCAGTACTGCACATAGTACTCCAGATGAGGGCTAACCAGTGTCTTGTAAAAAGGGATTATTACCGCCCTCTTCCAACTTGTGATACCCCTACTAATATACCCTAACATCCCTCTAGCCTTACCTACTGCTTTAAAGTGGTCTACTTGGATCATTTCAGGTCATCAGTGATGATGATGCCCAAGTCTATTTCTTCCCTTTTGACTGCCAGCAACTCTCCACCGAGCCTATAGGTGGCTTCAGTGTTTCTCTTCCCTATATGCATGATCTTGCACTTCTTTGCATTAAACCCCTGTTGCCACTCTTCTGACCATTTTGCCAGTTTATCCAGATCTCTTCTCATTCTGTCCACCCCGTCTGGATCATCTACTGTGTTGCAGATCTTGGTGTCATCTGCAAACAGACAAACATTACCCACCAGTCCATCTTCAATGCCACTGATGAAGATATTGAAGAGGACTGGCCCCAGGACTGATCCCTGAGATGCCCCACTTGTTACTTGCATCTCTTCTGACTGTATACCATTTACCACCACTCTCTGTTTTCTGCCCATCAACCAATTTGCCACCCAGTTGACAAACTTCTGACCCACCCCGAGCCTACCCAGCTTATTAATCAATCTTCTATGTGGAACAGTATTGAAAGCTTTGCTGAAGTCAAGGTAGGTGACATTAACTGCTCCCCCTTGGTCCACCACTCTGCTTACCAAGTCAAAGAAATCTATGAGATTAGTTTGACAGGACCTTCCTTTTGTAAACCCATGCTGTCTTGGATCCTGTGCTCCTATGAATTCCAGGTGTTGCACTATCCTTTCCTTAAGGAGTGCCTCCATAATCTTGCCCACTACTGAGGTAAGACTGACTGGTCTATAGTTCCCTGCCTCCTCCCTGCTACCACTCTTGTGGAGTGGGATCACGTGAGCCCTTCTCCAGTCTTCTGGGACCTCTCCTGTGCTCAGAGACTCACTAAACAGTTCTGATAATGGCTCAGCTAGTTCCACCCTTAACTCCTTTAGTACCTTGGGATGTATGCCATCAGGTCCCATTGAGAGATTCGCAGTTGAAGCAAATCATGATCTTCGGCATTGCTGATTGGCTGCTGCAAATTCTTTGGCTTTCATAGTGCTCAGTTTGCTATACCATGTGATCACTGAAAGAAATGCTGAATCATTCTGCCAAAGTGCCAAAGTGAAACTGAAAACACTGAGGTCCCGCCACTGGAACAGAAATTGTTAATTTTATAAGTTCACCTGAAACCTAGTTTGCTTTCAGCTGACCTCTAGTAAGACGCAATTGTGGCATGGTTAACAGTTCATAAACTACATTAGATGAGGGATATTGTCTTAAGATTAATAGCACTGTTGCTACAGCACATGGGAATGCGATAGTAGTTAAGTTCTAAACATACTTCTTTCAGTTCCAGTAACTGAAAAGTTCTGTATGTATGATCAGAAAATGGGCATGTAAAATCCTGGCTTTTGATTGGCCAGTCCCCTTCCCAGAACCCTGGTCTATCTGACAATAGACCCTGGTAAAAACCGAGTTCCAATTCAGGGTGCCCCAATACTTTGGATATCTTGGGCCACCCCGAATTTTGCAACTGGCCATCCACCGTTTTTTTTCTCGCTTAGCGAGAGACTTGAGGACTAAGTTGCAGGCTGGACAAGCCCCCCCCATCCCCGTCCCTAGTTTGTCTTTCATTATTAATATAGACAGCAGCACATCTAAAAAACAATGAATGAAACAAAAATGAAGCCATCAATCGGATTGGCTTCAAGTCAACAGCATACAAAAGCGCGGCTTTCAAAATGGCAGCGGAGCGCGAGCCTCTCCATAGCAATGAAATCCATGTGTGTGCCGCTTGCTCGTGCTGCCTGCCGTACAGTTCATCTCCAAAAACAAGTACAACAATAATATGTCTCCAAAGAAGCTCTTGCTTTGCTTCATGGGACTGCCTCCTGCTTCCACAAAAACTTTTGTCCTCAGAGGGACTAAACTGTGGTGCAGTACTTACTGCAATCGGGGGCTCCACTGAAGTGAAAGAAGCAGACATTCTCTGTCTTGCTAAGTGAGAGATGTGCTTCCAACTGACATTTAGGGTCCCAACGCATGTGACTCACCTAAGCTACTGTTTCACCCTCTCATGAGTGATCATTTAAAAAGAAAAACAGTAATCTGCCCCCACACAGAGAAACGCCTACCATTTCATGTTTTGCTCTGCACCGGTTCTGTCTATCGGCCATGCCTTCAACAGTGTTGTGGTCAGCACTTCTCCCCACTCAGCTCTGGTTCCCCATTTACTTATTTTAATTAACTATTGGCAGCAGTCAGGTCTTCATGCAGTCTTAGCTCCCTGCTTTGTTTTCCCCACTCATGGCGCACTTCCTCTCTCTTGCCATAATTAAACATATTGGGGGAGGGATTGGAGTCTGTTGATTCAGCAGCTGTCCCGAGTTCCGACTGTTATTTTGAAGGGACTGCTGCTGAAGGGAACACACTGCAGTCTTAACTGACTGAATAAATAAATTAATGCAAACAAAAAGCCTTTTACCAGTGTAAGCCGTGTGTGTGTGGGGGGGGGGCAACCACCCAACTCAGCACTGCAGGCAGAGGAACTATTTTGTTATAAAATAAATTAAATACCTTAGACTTTTAACAATTAAATACAACAACTATTATTTTTAAACATATATAATACAGTGCCCTATTTTTTTTGGTAATATACCTCCAGGGTGGATGATATTGTGTTATACTCAACCTTCCAGGGTTATAAGGCTCTCAGCCTGAGGCGTCAGGCCTCATTATGCCCCTGGGCGGTCCGGTATAGCACAATACTGCCCACCCTGTTGGGTATTATTGCTTACATACACACTTCTATAACTGACTTGCAAGTTCTGAGTGACTGACATTACCGTATGGAAGTAAGAATTTAAGTCTACCCCTTTAAATATGTTCCAGCAGACAAAGTGCATACTGTCTCATTGGCTAGTGAGAATTAAGAAACCCAAGGTAAAAATGGATGTGCCTGGGAGCTGTTCTTCAACTATATTTAGATGTTGGAATAGCTATCACTTTTTATAGCAGCGAAGAAATGTCTGCTTCAGACCTGCTAAATATTTGTATTAAGTACTGCATATCAAGTTTTAGTTTTACAAAATACAGAACTGTGTCATGGTCCTGGATTAAGGATGAGAGGAAACTTGTCTGGTTCATTTGGACATATTCAAACTGGATAATGTTGGAAAACAACTTATTAGCTTGAAAACAGCACAAGGACTGTTATATTAATCCAACCAATAAGGGTTGCAAGAATATAGAATTACAAGGTAGCCGCAGGTTCCAAGTATCAGAGACCTTGATGTGATCTATGTTGATGGCTAGCTGTATCTCCTGTTTCTAGCAAACAGGCTGCAACACTGACCTGAGCATGTATACAGTTAGCTGCAGTCTTGCATACAGTAGTTAGTAAGAAGGTTGCACAAATGATTTAGCATAACAATGTTAATTACTGACTTTAAGACTAAAGTCAGACCTGTTTTGTGTTCAAATATTCCTGTTTTGACCACACAGTACTCCCCTCCTTGAAATTTCTGTTCCTGCACTGCCCTTTAAGCATGCCAGTGCTCCTCCCAAAACAACCCTTCTGTTCTTGTTCTGCCTCATTCACTGCCATTCCATCAAAACAGTGTTGCCTCACAGACTACCTATCATGACAGTTCTACTCCACTGATCACCTAAACATACTATCCATCTAACAAAGAAACCCAAACTGCCATACCCATAAGCACAGTGAGATTCCCCCAGGGCTCAATAATGGCATCAGAAACCCAATTGTTTTCAAGGCCACTTACTATAAAGTTCCTAGCACTCACAAACCTTGTAAAAGAGACACTACCACACAGGATTTCTTCATCAATTCATTTTATTCTCCAACAGGACACAAACAACTCAAAACACAATGAAATGAAATCCGCGCAACACTGCGAGTGGGTGCTCACTACGTGAGGTGCTAACCTCAAATATCAAATCAGTCCAAAATGAAATGAGCACTAAGGAACGGGATAAATTAATGCTTCTTTTATTCCAAGGATATTCCAAGTGGTCCTGGAATTATCCTTGGAATAAAACGAGCATTAATTTATCCCGTTCCTGAGTGCTCATTTCATTCAGGACACAAACAACTGCCTGACATGTTTCGGACATGGTTGTCCTTCTTCAAAGGCTAGCTGGTTTGCATAGAAGCAACACATATATAGGTCAAACAAAAACACCTGGTGCTGTGACACCATGTGACTCATCTCATTAAAAATGCAGAAACTTTATTACATTGCATATTGTGACTAAAAAAACCTTATTGTCCCTAAAGTGCCTAAATAATATAAAGTGCTACCATAGAAACTCCATAGTTTTTAAAACATATGTAAAGCTACAACAGATAAATAGGGAAGGGGGGAAGTGTTTTTGGGGGTTGGGGGGCTTGGGAAGGGAATGGTAAGGAATGGATGTTAAAAGGGAAAGATTAGAATAAGAGGGTGGGAATTTAAAATAAATTAAAAATGCAGTGTACATCCAGAGAAACTCTTGTAATAGTACTGGGTGATAAATACATACATTACAAATAACTTACCTACAGACTGCACAGGCCCTATTAAATTTCAAGTGTTGTAATCCAGCATTGCACAATGAGCCTATATTGCACTATTTTCTCTGTTTTAGGTAAGGTCATGGATCTAAATGAGAATTCAAACCTAGTTTCTTAGTTGCTTGTAGAATGAGAATCCAAAAGTTCCAATCAGAATTAAGCTGTCAACTCCCCCTTGGTTTTCTAGAGACTTTATCTATGGCTGCAAAATCAAAAATATGTGCTGTATCCATTCCAGCCTCCATTATGTGCTGTGCTGTGTCGTATGTGATGTCAGATTATGCAATAGCTCTCACATGTGCACTCACTCTATCCTTAAATCTGCGCTTAGTTTTGCCTATGCAAAATACGCCACATAGGCAGGTAGCCGGATATATAACCCCCTTGGTGTCACAGGTTACACATTGTGATTTCAACGGATTTTGTGGTGTTTGTCGAGGTAAATTCTTTGCCTGCCTGACATGTTCACATTGTGCACATCTTTTGCACCTATAACAGCCCCGAGGTTTATTTAGCCATGTTTTATGGTGTTGTCTGTAAAATGGCTGTGTACCAAGAGGTCCCTCAATGTGGGAGCTCTTTTGTAACACATTCTAAAGGGTGTCCCTGCTAGCTTTTTCAGGCCTGGATCTGCTGTAAGTATGTGCCAATGTCTCTTTTAAGATGATTTCTAACTCTTTTGCTGGGCAGAGTACTGAGTTAGAAAATTAAATCTTTTGTCATTGTTTTCTATATGCTCCTCTTCTCTCAGCAATTCAAATCTTTCTGTTACTCTGCCCTACATTTTGCTTGTTCAGTTTTGTCCCCAGCATATCCCCTCTGAATTAATCTTTTTGTCAGTTCCTCAGATCCGTTTTTAAAACTTACTTCTGTGGAGTAATTTCTCCTTGTCCATAGGAACTGGCATATCAGTATATTCTGGTAGACATGGGGGGATGGCAACTACTTGCCAAGAGGAGGGTGTTTCCATCCAGGGGTTTACGATAAATATCGCTTTCAAGTTTACCCTCTGTGTTCACTGAAATGCAAAGGTCTAGATAATTAATAATGGTGCTTCTACTCTGATGTGTGAATCGCAAATGTTCATTAGTAGTATGTAGAAACTGAACAAATTTCTGAAACAGTTCAATACTCAGTTTCCAAATAACAAAAACGTCATCAATAAAACATTTCCAAACTATCAGATTTTCTTTGTATCTATTCATGATATCACTGTAAATAACATTTTTCTTGCACATACCAACATAAAGGTTTAACACTGATGGGGCACTTGTTTCCCCCTTTGTGGTTCCCTTTATCTTGAGATATAAATTTCTATAAAAAAGGAACACATTTTGCTTGAACACAAATTCCAACAATTTTATAATGAAGGCTGTGGGGTGAGCAGAACCTGTATTTTCAACCTCATTTAAAAAAGAAATCTGCTGCATCCAGTGCCCACTCATGGGAAACATTGGTATATAGAGACTCTATATCTAATGTTATCAGCAGCATATTGTCCTCCCTCTGTATATTTGTAACACGTTCAGTACCTCCTTTGTGTCCTTCAAGTAAGATGATAATTTATAGACAAGAGGTTTCAAAATAGTGTCACTATGGAGTTTCTATGGTAGTACTTTATGTTATTTAAACAGTTTAGGAACAATAAGGTTTTTGTTTTAATCACAACATGCAATGTAATAATGTTTCTGCATTTTTAATGAGATGAGTCACATGGTGTCACAGCACTAGGTGTTCCTATTTGACCTATATATGTGTTGCTTGTATGTAAACTAGCTAGCCATTGAGGAAGGACATCCATGTCTAAAACATAGCAGGCAGTTGTTAGAATAAAATGAATTGATGGAGAAATCCTGTGTGGTGGCATCCCTTTTATAAGGTTTGTGAGTGCTAGGAACTTTATAGTAAATATATATGTATGGTTCTTGTAGCACCACTATCCTAGTGCACACTCTGTTGCCAAATGTTCAGTATTTAGTGAAACGCACAGATTGCAGTTAGGAATAGAGTAACTGAAACTGCACAAAAGAACTGGCTTCAGAACTGCATTTATTTTTCTAAACCATGTAAAAACCTGAGGTTATATGCCACCACTTCTATCTCCACAGGATTATGGATCCAAATAGATCATTGGAAGCAACTCCCAACCTGATTTTCACAGACCAGGACAGGGAAGCATCGATTAACCCTTTGGCGTATATGGAGCATATACTGACTCGAGCAGTGACTGCAAACCCATTTCTTAATGATGACATTATGGCTGCATCAATCAAAGCAGAAGCCCGATCCTTGCACAATGCATTTACAAGCCTGGAGAAACTGACACACCAGATAAGGAGACTATATTGGAATAACATTAACTTAGAGGCTTACAAGGAGGTGAAGCACTTACTGAGAAGTTTGCAATTAATAAAAGCTCCGACCTGTGAAATTGATAATACAGAGAATAAAGTATGGGTTGGTGTGTGTAACGCGAAGTTTACACCCACCCAAGGGGTTAGATGCTTTATAAACCCCGAGGCCCGAAGCTGAGGGATTTATTAAACATCTAACTTTGAGGGTGTGTAAACTTGCTTTACACACACCAACCCTCTATACTTTATTTTATATAATTACTGTGTAGAGTTTTTTTCCGAGCAATTATGACAAATGCAGCAGATTGATCGAGATGAAAATGATCGTCATGAAGCTTACATCATTTCGGTGAATTTTTATTGTAGACACATATATGCAGATTGTAACAGAACTATTGAATACTATTTAATAAGCTAATAAACAAGAATTAATAAAATTCAGCAACAAATGTTATATTTAATCACTCCGTTTTCCAGGAAGTATGGTGTGGTTGCTAGGTAGTGCCGATTGGTCAGGAAGTGGTATGACGTGCTCTGCAGAGGAAGGGGAGAAAGAGAACAAGAGAAAGAGATATTAGGGATCGTAGTGTGTAAGTTGTAGCATACTTTTTATAAAAAAAACTTAATTCGAGTTCTGTGAAGCTGTTACCATTTCTGTTATGCTTTCAGAGGCAAGTCCGTGACATGTACTGTTTACCTAGCTGCCGCACTGTGCGAGTGTTCGTGAGGGAGATGGTCTCATGGAATTTCTCATGGGGAAATGGCGCGTGTTTGCCATTATAAACACTCCTTTATAACGGCAAATTACAAACGCCTTTCCTTATGAGAAAAAACGCTACCCAGTTATTTCTACGAGAATGGGAAGAAATATTAATAGTGAGTTTCAGGTTGGTAAATAGAGAATACTGGATCAGCAACTATGCATAGCCAGTGTGTTCTGCCACAGAGGGGTTCTGATTCCCTCTGACCTCAAGACCAAACCTTGAGAGGTCCTTGGGAATCATAACCCCGAGGTGACAGAACACACAGGTTGTGCATAAAGTTGCTAATCCTGTATTTTTTATAGTGTATAGTAGTACTATGTGAAATGTGTGCTTTGTGCTTTTTTTCTCTCTTTTTCATAATGAAACTGACTTGAAAAGTTTCTAGAGGTTCTAGAATACTGTCACCACAGAATTAGAGGAAAGCAACAATGTGCCAGGATTCCAAGTGGTTCTTCTGCAGTAGTGACATCACTACTGCAGCAGAACAACATAATGACATCACTATTGCAGCAGAACAAGCATATTCCAGGCATGGAATTTCATGCATAACAGCATTCCACTGTACACTATAGCTTATTATCAAAGATGGAAGAGAAAGAGAATGTAAGCTTAAACAAGAAGACAAAGCAATGGAAGCAGACGTGTTAAAACATAACAGTCACTCTGATTTTGATAAATTGAACAAGAAATTAAAGGAATCAATAGAGAAGTTGGACAGGGAATTATAAGCAATGAAACACACTAAATTTGTTAGAGATAAAGGAGACTTGGAACAAGGAAATGTTTTTAACTGAAATAAAAATAGAAGAAAAGGAATTCTGAAATCAAGTAAAAATGTATCGTTTGAGTATACTACTGATGTGAGTGAATTAGATACTGAAGAGGCCACTAGGGGGCCCCCTTTTCAAAGAGACAGACATACTTTATATCCCCAACACATAGAACAAGGAGCAACACCTTCAACCAGTCATTAAAATCAGCAAACTCCCCCTGCAGCTCCCCGGAGGAGCCAGAGACTTCAGAAAAACTGCAAGAGTTCCGGGGCAAAGAAGAGGAAGAGGGTATGGCAAGGGAAAAGATAGAAATGACCAGTACAGAGAGTATTATCACAACCAGTATCAAGGATATTATCCACAGAAGAGACACTACAGAAGTTGGAGCAAACAGTGGAGGTAAGCCCCAACACACATTTTTTATCTTTCTAGACAAGTTCTAAGCACAGGGGAAACAGAACTACTTAAAAAAGGCCTGGACTTTTCACTCACAAAGTTAATGGTCAAAATGGGGACATTAATTGATCTAGAATTGAGTTGTAGAAAGCTTAACCTACAAGCAATGTTTAATAAAAGGAAACCTGAAGGAAATGAAGAGCATGTAAATAACCAACACCAAATTATTTTTAAGAACTCTTCCCTTTACTGTGCTCCCCATGTGCAGTAGTAAACACAATCAAAGAACTGGTTCAGAATGACTTAAAACTTTTTTCCAAACTCCACATTTCAGTCATTTCAATAATTTAAGTAAAACAGAGAAGGAAGCAGTTCTAAGTCTCCAAAGTGATAAAAATCTGATTATCAAGCCAACAGAACAAGGGGAAGCTGTGGTTCTTCTTGATAAAGAGATGTATGTTAAAGAAATTAAAAGACAGTTGGAAAATGACAACTTTTATACAAAATTAATAGAAGATCCAGCTTATAACTTCAAATACAGTGTCGATGAATACATTCGAGAGCACATGGAAGGGGCATAATTATTACAGACACCAAGGAATATTTGACCACCCCAAACCCAGTGAGAGCTACCTTCTATGTGCTCCCAAAAATTCACAAAATGCTCAATAACCCCCGGCGACCTATAGTAAGCGGGATTGGCTCAATTACAGAACCCCTTTCAAAATATTGTGATGCTTTTTTTAAAACTCGACACGAAGGAGGTACTGAACTTGTTAAAAAATATACAGAGGGAGGACAATATGCTGCTGATAACATTAGATATAGAATCTCTGTATACCGATGTCCCCATGACAGGGCACTGGATATGGCAGCTTTCTTTCTGAATGAGGTTAAAAATGCAGGTTCTACTCACCCCACAGCTTTCATTATAAAATTGTTGAAATTTGTGTTAAAACAAATTGTGTTCCTTTTTGATAGGAATTTATATCTCCAGACAAAGGGAACCGCGATGGGGGTAACATGCTCCCTAACGATGGCAAACCTTTATGTTGGTATGTGGGAGAAAAATGTTATTTACAGTGATGTTACGAAAAGATACAAAGAAAATCTGATAGTTTTGGAAATGTTTTATTGATGACATCTTTGCTATTTGGAAAAAGAGTATTAAACTGTTTCAGAAATGTGTTCAGTTTCTACATACTACTACAGTAATGAACATTTGCGATTCACACATCAGAGTAGTAGCACCACTATTAACTATCTAGACCTTTGCATTTCAGTGAACACAGAGGGTAAACTTGAAAATGATATGTATCGCAAACCCCTGGATAGAAACATCCTCCTCTGGGCAAGTAGTTGCCATCCCCTCCATGTCTCCCAGAATATACTGATAAGCTAATTCCTACAGAGAGGAGAAATTGCTCCACAGAAGTAAGCTTTAACAAGCATTTGTCAATGCCGAATGTTGTCGTGCTGGCATTGGCATTGGTGGTTGTGGAGCTAGAGGCACATAATAGGAATGGCAGTGAAGTATTGAAGTGGTGCCAACCCCACCCCCACCCTGTAGAGAGTGACAGGCAGTGGGGTGTGCCTTTGGGTCATCAGGTAGAATGCTCATGCCATTGTACCTCACCCTACCCTGTAGACAATGAAAAATGTCATGGTGTGCTTTGGGGTCTTTGGGCATTATACGTACCCCATTCCATAAGGAAATACGCTGATGTGGGTGCAGTATAGGAGCGTGGAGTGGCGTTTGTGGCTGAACAGTGCAAGACACACCACGATGCCTGTCAGTGGCTGCAGGGTGGGCTTGGGGGGTGGAATGACATTAGCATTACATCCGATGATCCCAAGTCACAGCCCTGACGCCTGTCAGTCCATACCAGGTGGGGTGCTGCAGTTGGAAACCCTAACACCGTAGGCGTGTAGTGGTAGTTTCACTCTACATGTTCAACATGGGCTGCTTGTCAGGCCACCTCATGAAAAGCAGCACAATCAGTTTGTTAGCTGAAAGGTGGTTTTGCACAGTGGCTGTGGCATGTGGTAACAGAGGAACGAAAACACAGTTTTGCGCAGGATGTGGAAAATGACAACTGTATTGTTCATGAGGAGGCGTAAAAAATGGCAACATTGAAAATCTGGAGTGGCAATATGAAATATTGGTGAAGCAATGAACATGCATACAAAGTGCGCAGCAGATGTCCACAACCCAATTATTTATGGGAGTTTTTTAGGCACATTTTCAACATAGGTATTTTGGGACTCCACAGTTGTGGGAACGCATTTGGACAGGCTGTGAAAAATGGCAGCTGTACTGTTGATAAGGAGGTGTGCACAAATGTCAGTGGTGAAAATGTGGCATAAAAATATTGCAAATGTACGAAGTTTCAAGGCTGCGTGGAAACTGCGCAATGCACACTTGCAGCACAGTCATTTTCTGGACCTTCGGCACCAAATTTTCAACATAGGCATTTTAGAACCTCTGCTCATGAACAGTGTCATCATCATTTCCTCAAACTGCCCTGAAATCTGATTTCGCACAGCGACCATGTGATTCTGCGCCGGATGTGCGAAAACACATTTCAGGTAGGATATGTAAAATGACAGCTGTACTGTTCATAAGGAGGTGTGGAAAATGCCAATTTTGAACATGTGGAGTGAAAATATTACAAATGCACAAAGTCACAAGAGTGCATGCAAACTACATAATGCACGCTCGTAAAACAGTAATTGTATGGACTGTCGGCCCCAAATTTTCAACATAGGCATTTTAGGGCCTCTGCTAATGAACAGTGTCACTGTCATTTCCATAATGTGTCTCAAACACAGACATTCCACAGCGACCGCGGTATTCTGCGCCGGAACTGCAAAAACACATTTTGGTCAGGATGTGAAAAATTACAGCTGTACTGTTCATAAGAAGATGCAGAACAATGGCAATGTTGAAAATCTGTAGTGAAAAATATTATAAATTTGTGAACTTATGAGCGTGCGTGCAAACTGCGCAACGCACACTCATAACACTGTCATGTTATGGAGTATTGCCATAAAATTTTCAACATAGGCATTGTAGGACCTCTGCTCATGAACAGTATAACTGTCATTTTCGTAATCTGCCCCAAACACTGATTTTCCACAGTGACTGCGGTATTGTGCGTCAGAAGTGCGGAAACACATTTTGGCCAGGATGTGAAAAATGACAGCTATACTGTTCACAAGGAGGTGTAGAAAAATGATAATGCTCAAAATCTGGCATAAAAATATTGAGAATTTGTGAAGTTATGACCGTGTGTAGCAACTGCGCAACACACGTTCGTAAAACAGCCATTTTTTGGATTTTTTCCACCAAATATGCAACATTGGCTTTTTGACAGCCCACCTCATGAACACTGCCACTGTTCTTGCATTAATCAGTCCCAAAAGGTGATTCTGTGCAGTGACTGCGAAATCACCTTTCGGGACCGATTAACGTCATAACTGTAACAAAATTCATGAGGAGGGGTCCCACAAACCCCATTTTTAAAATTTGGTGCAAAAATTCTAAAAAATGCCTGAGATATGCATCAAAGTTGAAAAAAACCTATTTATTCCATTATACAGCTTACCAGCATTTCCTCAGTGCGCGGTCAGCTTTGAAGAGTGCATACATGTTCCCGGTCCACCGAAGATCATCGCACCAGACTCTGGAAGTAAGTATGGGGTGGGGGGTGTGGGGATGCAGGGTGCGTAGTGGCTGGGTGCAGTGGTAGGTAGGAGACTATGAGGGACTGTTTTGTGTTACACGGTGAAAAACAAAACAAACATTTCGGGACAGTTTTTTTCAGACTTGGCACACTGGGGTGGGCTCTCAGCGTGCCATCTAACTGTTTGGGGTTGCTGCAGCCAACAGGGATTGGGCACCTCATCGGCACACAACAAAAGGGGTATTTATGTCGACGGGATTGGGCACCCGTCGGCACACAAAAGAAAGTGAGGGAGGCAAGAGCCGAGGGAATCGGGCACCTCCCCCGGCATACAAGACATGGGGGAGACTGCTTTATGCCTACGGGGAGTGGGCTCCCCCATCGGCAAATATGTTGTGGCCAGAGTAAGCTGGCAGGGGAATTGGGCACCCCCAAAACTGACAGTTGTGCAGCTGCCCACCATGCTGACAATGTGGCAAGCATGTAGGAATGGTCCGCTGCGTCTGATGAGCTTTGCTCGGATTGCTGCAGACCTTTCCTTAGATGTACTAGCCACATTAGTATGCATGGTGTGGTGCCAGCATGCAGGCTGACTGGAGAATGAGAAACGCACCTACTGATGCGTACCCTGCATTCACCCAACAGCGACCGCGCCTCCAAATCCCCACTGCCACAAGATGTTGGCTGTGCAAGTGCGCCAACATAAAAGTGGATCTGAGGAACTGACAAAAAGGCTAATTCAGAGGGGATATAGTAGGGACAAAATATAACACATAAAATGTAGGGCAGAAGTAACAGAAAGATTTGAAATGCTGAGAGGAGAAGAAGAGCATATAGAAAACAATGACAACATATTTAATTTTGTAACTCAGTACTCTGCCCAAGCAAAAGAGTTAGAAATCACCTTAAAGAGACATTGGCAGACCCAGGCCTGAAAGAGCTAACAGGTACACCCTTTAGAATGTGTTACAAAGGGCCAACCTGCTGTTGCATCAGTTGGAATTCCGGTTGCAACACTGGCGGCCAGGGTTCAGGAAGGACCCGGGTCGTTGGAGTGCCGGCCGGGGAGAAGGATCGAGCATCCCAGACTGCTCTCCTTCTCTGGGGAGGGTGGTGGGTGTTCCCAGTGTCTAGCGACACCCAGCAGAGGCTGGGTTGCCACTAGCACACCAATGCTTGGAAGTCTCAGGGGCAGGGCAGATGCTGGACATCATTGCACGATCCTGCCCCTCCTAACAGGGAGAAAAAATTGGGCCTGGCTCATCCTCCTGATGCCCTGCCCCTGGGCCTCTCATTGCCTCCAATACCGGCTCCCCCGACCAGATACCAGAATTGCATTGTTAAGGGCCGGCACCACAGCCCCACCCTCTGGGGGGTAAGCCAGGGGTGACTGGGGGAAGAGTGCAGACTATAATCAGAGGTGGAGGTCCCAGGGGTCTGTGATCAGGGCAGATACTCCAGATGTCCAATTACCACAAAAAGCATAGTAAATAAAAAAAGAGTGTGTTACAAAGGAGCTCCCACATTGAGGGACCTCTTGGTACACAGCCATTTTACAGACAACATCATTAAAAACCTGGCTAAATAAACCTCAGGGATGTTATACTGTAGGTGCAAAAGATGTGCACAATGTGAACATGTCCAACAGACAAAGAACTTTACCTCAACAACACCACAAAATCCTTTCCAATCAGATAGTGTGTAGCCTGTGATACCAAGGGGGTTATATATCTGGCTACCTACTGTACCTATGTGGCACATTTTACATAGGCAAAACTAAGCACAGATTTAAGGATAGAATGAGTGAACATGTGAGAGCTATTGCAAAGTCAGACATCACATCATGGAGGCTGGAATGGATACACCACATCCTTTTGACTCTGTAGCCATAGATAAAGTCTCTAGAAAACCAAGGGGGGGGGGGGGTTGACAGCTTAGTTCTGATTAGAGAAAACTTTTGGATTCTCACTCTACAAGCAACTAAGAAACCAGGTTTGAATTCTCATTTAGATCTATGAACTTACCCAAAACAGAGAAAATAGTAATAAGACCCTTCCCTAAACCCAGACACTCCTAGTTTTCTCTGAATAAACTTTTAAGTATTTAGGGATTAGTGCAATGTAGGCTCATTGTGCAATGCTGGATTACAACCCTTGAAGTTTCATAGGGCCTGTGCAATCTCTAGGTAAATTATTTGTAATTTATGTATGTAACATCCAGTACTATTACCAGAGTTTCTCAGGGTATACACTGTATTTTTAATCTATTTTAAATTCCCACCCTCATATTGTAATCTTTCCCTTGTAACATTGATTCCTTACAATTTCCTTCCCAATCCCCTCCAAAAAAACACTTCCTCCCTTTTCCATTTATCTGTTGTATCCTTATATATGTTTAAGAAACTATGGCGTTTCTATGGTAGCACTTTATATTATTTAGGCACCTTAGGAACAATAAACATTTTTTAATCCCAATATTCAATGTAATAAAGTTTCTGCACTTTTAATTAGATGAGTTACATGGTGTCACAGCACCAGGTGTTCTTGTTTGACCTATATATGTGTTGCTTCTATGTAAACCAGCTAGCCTTTGAAGAAGGACAACTATGTCTGAAACATGTCAGGCAGTTGTTTGTGTCCTGTTGGAGAATAAAATGAATTGATGAAGAAATCCTGTGTGGTAGTGTCCCTTTTACAAGGTTTGTGAGTGCTAGGGACGTTATAGTAAATGTACATGTATGCTTCCTGTAGCACCACTATCCTAGTGCGCACTCTGTTGCCAAGTATTTTCAAGTCCACTATAGTACCCCCAAGGTCCCCAGTAATCAGGATTCCTATAACCTCCACAAGAATCCCCTCTAACACCCAGCAAAGACCCCCAGTGATTCACTTATGGATCATCAACCTCTCAACCCATCTGTGCCCTTCTTTCATTCATGCAGAAAACTCTCATTAGAAATGTGATAAACCACCCTTCCATGCCCACACTGCCAGTGCCCCTCTCATTCCTGGCTGTGGCAGATCTCCACACTGGTTCACCCCATACAGTGTTCTCCACACATGCTCAGTTCTCTGCAGAGGTGGTACAACTTGAACACCTGATCCATTTGAGCCCAGTTGCAAGTTGCCCTGTATCAAGCCAAGGCAGACTGCTGGAACCTCAGGTGGAGTGCGGGAAAGTCTGTACCAGGAAGGGTTCTGTTTCTCCTAATACATAAAATAGGATAGTGCGTCCCTTCAGAATGATGGCTACCTCAGAGGTTAACAACCTTAGCACCAATCAGTGTCTTATGATAAATAAAAGATTACTCTATTTACACGATATATTAAGAATTGTCAAGAATTAAAACAACAGTGCTCACAGGAATAAATATAAAAAAGAAAGGAAGATTATACAGAAACACATAACTTATCTTTTCACGTTAGGTATCATATTTGGTAAAAAAACAAGCATTTGTCACTGCCGAATGTTTGCTTGCTGGCATTGACATTGGTAGTGTAGGAGTTAGAGAGCTGCATAATAGGAATGGCGGTGAAGTATTGAACTGAAGCCAGTGCCATCACCACCCTGCAGAGACTGACAGGCATTGGGGTGTGCCTTTGGGTCATCAGGCATAACTGCCATGCCATTTTACCACACCCTACCCTGCAGACACCGACAAGTGTCACTGTGTGCCTTGGGGTCTTTGGCCCTTCTGCTCACCCCATTCTATCAGGAAATAAGGTGAGATGGGTGCTGTATAGGAGAATGGGGTGAACTTTGGGGCCGAAGAGTCCAAGGCACACCTCGATGCCTCTCACTGGCTGCAGGGTGTGGAATGGTATGAGCATTACAGACGAGAATCCCAAGTCACACCCCTGATGCCTGTCAATCTCTACAGGGTGGGGCGTTATGGTCGGAAACCCTAACGTCTCAGGCGTTCATTGGCATTTTCACTCCAAATTTTCAACATGGGTTTTTTGTGACCCCCACCTTATGAACAGTGGCAATATCAGTTTGTTAGCTGAAAGCCGATTTTGCACAGTGACTACGCCATTTGGTACCACAGGTGCGGAAACACATTTTGAACAGGATGTGAAAAATGACAACTGTACTGTTCATGAGGAGGTGGAAAAAATGGCAATGTTGAAAATCTGCAGTGAAAATATTAAAAAAACTGGTGAAGTCACGAGCGTGTGTAGAAACTGCGCAATGCACACCCATAATGCAATTAGTTTGGGGATTTTTTACAGCAGATTGTCAACACAGGCATTTTGGAACCTCCGCTCATGAACAGTGTCACTGTAATTTTCTTAATCTGTCCTGAACAGTGATTTCCCACAGCGACCATGCATTTCTGCACTGGAAGTACGAAAACACGGCCATGGTGCAAAAAATGGCAGCTCTACTGTTTATAAGGAAGTGTGGAAAAATGCCAGTGATGAAAATCTGGACTGAAAATATTAGAAATCCATGAACTTACGAGGGTGCGTGGAAACTGCGCAATGGTCGCTTGTAACACAGTCATTTTATGGACTTTTTTCACCAGATTTTTAGCATAGCCATTGTAACACCTCTGCTAATGAACCGTGTCACTGTGATTTTCTTAATCTGTCCCAAACATTGATTTCGCACACTGACCGCACCATTGTGCGCTACATGCCAAGAAACACGTTTTGTGTGAGATGTGAAAAATGACAGCTGTACTGTTCATAAGGAGGTGTGGTAAAATGGCAATGTTGAAAATCTGGAGTGAAAATATTGAAAATTCGCAAACTTACGAGTGTGCGTAGAAATAGCGTAATGCATGCTCATAAAACAGTCATTTGGAGGAATTGTTTCACCAAATTTTCAACATAGGGTTTCTGGGAGCCTATCTCATGAACTCTGACACTGTCATTTTGTAAATTGGTCCCGAAAGGTGGTTCCGTGCAGTGACCGCGAAATCACCTTTCAGGGCCGATTAACAAAATGACAGTGACAGGATTCATGAGGTGGAGTCCCAAAAATCCCATGTTGAAAATTTGTTGAAAAAATTCAAAAAAATGCCTGAGATATGCATCAAAGTTGAAGAAACCCTATGTATTACAGTTTACAGCTTATCGGCATTTCCTCAGTTCGCGGTCAGCTTTAAAGAGTGCAGCCGTGTTCTCGGTCCACTGAAGAGTGTTGCCAGACTCTGGAGGTAAGTATGGGGTGACGGGGTGTGGAGAGGCAGGGTGTGTGGAGGGTGGGCATGGGTGGGGGAGCGGGGTCTGAACAGTCGAGGGATGGTTTTCTCTTTCAGGTTTCTTTTCTTTTTCTTGGACGACGCAGGACTTGTGCCACGCTGGGGTGGGCTCCAGCATGGCAGCTAGAAGGCTGTTTGGGGCAGGGGCAGTGGAGCTGATGGGGGATTGGGCACCCCCGTCGGCCATAGGGACTGTTGCCACGCTGGGGTGGGCTCCCAGCGTGGCACCCAGTGACCTGTTGGTGAGGGGAGGAACATTGGAGCCGATGGGGGATTGGGCACCCCCATTGGCCATCCAGTGTGTGTGGGGGAGCACATTAGTGCACAATATGCATGCGAGCGTGTGTGTGTGGGGGGAGCCCATCTGCAGGCAGTAGCTTCTCACTGCTCACTGAAGCGGAGCTCTGCCTTTCAACTGTACGGCACTACATTTTCAGCTGCTGTCATAGACAGCTGCAGCATTCATTGGCGAACTGTGGCCATGCCTGCAAACACACTGACTGCATTGGAAGACGGGTGCCACACCTACGAAAACTCTGATGATGGCACTATGTTTCTTACGTGCAAGCAAACATAATAACAATTGATGTCTTTCATGACATTATCAAATGGATAGATCCTCTGCCTTTTAAATATTCTGAAGACTTCGGAATTTTCCCCACTGTTTCTCATATATATCCTGCTTGAATGAATACAGCCAGCTACCCCCTTTCTGTTTGCACCTAGGTCTTTCAAACCCAGTCTGGCCCAATCTGATTACATATCTGTTTTCTGAATCATATAGATTGACTGGGTCTCACAAACAAAACTGAGTTCTACATTTAGTATGCAAAAAAGATAGCTTGACAATTTATTTTTAAAACAGAACATGTTCCAAGCTAGTATTTACAATCTGATGTCATAAAATACTGTAGACAGGCACAGATGCCTTTGCTTTGTAAACAGTGTGTAGATATGCTGCCAGTAAATGTTTGGTCTCCCTGTATCTGTGTGGTGCCAGCTGACAAAGCCTAGCTTTTTTAAAACTCATTTTAAAACTCAAAAAACAAACATTTTCTACCTTTTTTTTTGGCAGACCTCGCTTCCCTTGTCCAATGATGGGACTGCATGTCAACACCACACTGTGACTACATTGGCCATGCTATGCCATCTGGCAGGACAACACATCAGCATTAGCATTCTGTGTTACCATTTTGTGTAGAATGTGCATATGCTACTCCTACAGTGCTAAACTCCAGTTCAATAACTTGACATTCTCATCACTCATAATTTGTAGCCTTGTCAGTAGGTTATGATCAGTGATCACCATAAATTCTGTATTATAAAAATGGCCTTATAAATGGAGAATTTTGATTGGCTGGTGGAATTCCACAAGCCCTACATTAATTTTTATGTTTGCTTGCACGCATGTGCAAGAAACATAGTGGGATCATCCAAAATGCAGTGCCGTACAGTTGAAAGGGAGAGCTCTGCTTCAGTGAGCAGTGCTCCCCTCCACACACACATGCACGCACGCAAGCACACATGTTGCGTGCTCATGCGCTCCTCCCCCCCATGCACACACTGTATGGCCGACGGGAGTGCCCAATCCCCGTTGGCTCCAGGCCCCCCAAACAGCCTTCCAGCTGTCATGCTGGGAGCCCACCCCAGCGTGGCAAACGTCCCGCATCGCCTTCCTAAAAAACAACCTGTAAACAAAAACGCCCTCAGTAGTCCCTGCCCACCTGCACCCACCCTCTGTGCACTTGCCTCCCCACACCCCCACCTCACCCCATACTTACTGCTGGAGTTCGGCACGATGATCTTCGGTGGACTGAGAACACGTCTGCACTCTTCAAAGCCGACCGTGAACTGAGGAAATTCCGGTAAGCTGTATAATGTAATAAATAGGGTTTTTTCAACTTTGATGCATATCTCAGGCATTTTATTGAATTTTGGCACCAAATTTTCAACATGGGGTTTTTGGGATCCTTCCTCATGAATTCTTGAACTGACATGGTGTTAATCGGGCCTGAAGGGTGATTTCACAGTCACTGCGTGAAATCACCTTTTGGACTGATTAAGGAAATGACAGTGCCAGTATTCATAAGGTGGGCTCTCAAAAAGCCTATATTGCAAATTTGGGGAAAAAATTCCTAAAAATGACTGTTTTATGAGCGTGCATTGCGCTGTTCCTATGCATGCTCGTAAGTCTGTGAATTTTTAATATTTGCACTCCGGATTTTCAACGTTACCATTTTACCACACCTCCTTATGAGCAGTATAGCTGTCATTTTTCACATCTCGCCCAAAATGTGTTTCCGTGCATGTAGCGCACAATGGTGCAGTTGATGTGTGAAATCAATGTTTGGGACACATTAAGAAAATCACAGTGACACTATTCATGAGCAGAGGTCTTAAAATGGCTATGTTTAAAATCTGGTGAAACAATTCCCAACAAGCATTTGTCAATGCCGAATGTTTGCTTGCTGGCATTGGCAGTGGTAGTGTAGAAGTTACAGAGCTGTGTAATAGGAATGGCAGTGAATTATTGAACTGAAGCCAACCCCACCACCACCCTGCAAAGAGTGACAGGCATTGGGGTGTGCCTTCGGGTTGTCAGGCATAATGGCCACGCTATTTCACCACACCCCACCCTGCTGACACTGACAAGTGTCACGGTGTTCCTTGGGGTCTTTGGCCCTTATGCGCACCCCATTCCATTAGGAAATACAGTGAGATGGGTGCGATATAGGAGAATGGGGTAAACTTTGGGGCTGAAGAGTCCAAGGCATACCTCAATGCCTCTCACTGGCTGCAGGGTGTGGAATGGTATGAGCATTACAGGCAAGAAACCCAAGTCACACCCCTGATGCCTGTCATTCTCTACAGGGTTGGGTGTTATGGTTGGAAACCCTAATACCTCAGGCATTCGTTGGTATTTTCACTCCAAATTTTCAACATGGTTTTTTTGTGACCCCACCTCATGAACAGTGGCAATATCAGTTTATTAACCGAAAGCTGCTTATGCACAGCGACTACAGCATTTAGCACCACAGGTGCAAAAACATTTAGAACAGGATGTAAAAAATGACAGCTGTACTATTCATGGGGAGGTGTAAAAAATGGTAATGTTGCAAATCTGCAGTAAAAAATATTAAAAAAACTGGCTAAGCCACTTAGTTTATTAGAAACTGTGCAATGCACACCGTAATATAATTAGGGTTGAGGATTTTACAGCAGATTGTCAACTCAGGCATTTTGTGCTCCAATCATGAACAGTGTCACTGTGATTTTCTTTATCTGTCCCGAACAATGATTTCCCACAGCGACTATGCATCTCTGCACTGAAAGTGTGAAAACACACTTCGGCCATGTTGTGAAAAATGACAGCTGTACTGTTCATAAGGAAGTGTGGAAAAATGCCACTGGTGAAAATCTGGACTGAAAATATTACAAAGTCATGAACTTACGAGGGTGCGTGGAAACTGCGCAATGCTCACTCATAACACAGTCATTTTATGGACTTTTGCCACCAAATTTAAACATAGCCATTTTAAGACTCTCTGCTCATGAACAGTGTAACTGTGATTTTCAATCTGTCCCAAACATTGCTTTTGCACACCAACAGCACCATTGTGCGCTACATGTGCGAAAACACATTTTGGGTGACATATGAAAATGTCAGCTGTACTGTTCATAAGGAAGTGTAATAAAATGGCAATGTTGAAAATCTGGAGTGAAAATATTGAAAATTTGTGAACTTACGAAACAGACGAGGAACTGCGCAATGCACGCTTCAGAAACAGTCATTTTTAGGAATTTTTTCACCAAATTTTCAACATAGCCATTTTAAGACCTCTGCTCATGAACAGTGTTACTGTGATTTTCTTAATTTGTCCTGTACATTGATTTCACACACCGACTGCGCCATTGTGCGCTACATGGGCGGAAACACATTTTGGGTGAGATGTGAAAAATGACAGCTGTACTACTCATAAGAAGGTGTGGTAAAATGGCAATGTTGAAAATCTGGAGTGAAAATATTGAAAATTCGCGAACTTACAAGCGTGCATAGGAACTGCAACGCATCGCCAGAAATAAATATTTTTTAGAGCTGCCCACCAAATTTCAAAAATGCTTCTTTTGAGAGCCCACCTTATGGACATCAGCAGTGTCATTTTGTTAATCAGTCTCGAAAGGTGATTTCACGCAGTGACTGCGAAATCACCCTTCATGCCCGAATAATGCCATGACAGTGACAGCATTCATGAGAAGGGGTCCCAAAAACCCCATGTTGAAAATTTGGTGCAAAAATTCCAAAAAATGCCTGAGATATGCAACAAAGTTGAAAAAACCCTATCTATCCCATTATACAGCTTACCGGCATTTCCTCAGTTCGCGGTCAGCTTTGAAGAGTGCAGACGTGTTCCCGGTCCACCGAAGATCGTCACGCCAGACTCTGGAGGTAAGCATGGGATGAGGGGGGGTGTGGGGAGGCAGGGTGCGCAGTGCATGGGTGCGGGTTGTGGGGGGGGCAGGGAGACTGCGTGGGACTGTTTTTTCTTTACAGGTTGTCTTTTTTTTTCAAATGATGACGCGGGACGTTTGCCATGCTGGGGTGGGCTCCCAGCGTGGCACAAGGACGGCTGGTTGGGGAGGTGTGGAGCTGACGGGGAATTGGGCACCCCTGTCAGCCATAGCATCTATTGCCATGCTGGGGTGGGCTCCCAGTGTGGCACCCTGTACTCTGGGGGGGAGGACAGTGGAGCCGATGGGAATTGGGCACCCCGTCGGCTATACTACATGAGTTGCCATGCTGGGGTGGGCACCCGCGTGGCATATGGAAGGCTTTGGGAGATAGCACAGCCGACGGGGATTGGGCACCTCCATCACAGTGTGTGGGGGGTCGTGATGCAGTATGCATGCATGCATGTGTTTGTGTGTGGGTGTGTAGAGGAGCCGCGCATGAGCAGGCTATATCTGATCACTGCTCACTGAAGAGTAGCTCCCCCTTTCAACTGTATGCTACTGCATTTTGTAGCTGTCATAGACAGCTCCAGCATGCATTGGAGGACTGGGGCCGTGCCTGCCAACACACTGACTGAATTGGAAGAGGGGGTGACACACCTCCGAAAACTCGGATGATGGCACTATGTTTCTTGCACATGCGCGCAAGCAAACATAAAATGACTGTTTTAGGAGGTGCAGCGCAGTTCCTATGCACGCCGCAAGTTTATGTATTTATATTATTTGCACGCCAGATTTTCAACATTGCCATTTTACCACACTTCCTGAACAGTACAGTTGTCATTTTTCACATCTTGCCCAAATGTGTTTCTGCACAGGTGAAGCATAATGGTATTCGCAAAGGAAGCAATGTTTCAGACAGATTTATTTATTTATTTAGTTAGTTTTTTGTTGACCGGGTAAGACAAATTCTGCCTATTTTCAGACACGACCTGGGAGAAGGGGGATGCAGATGAATGCCAACTGACCTTGAACCAGATTAAGCTGTTGGTG
Organism: Neoceratodus forsteri; assembly: GCA_016271365.2. Classification (NCBI taxonomy): domain Eukaryota; kingdom Metazoa; phylum Chordata; order Ceratodontiformes; family Ceratodontidae; genus Neoceratodus; species Neoceratodus forsteri. The sequence goes on along the minus strand of CM057456.1, from coordinate 541,592,451 downwards.
GTATTTTTAGTGAATTAGGGGAAATTTGGCCAGGACACCGGGGAAATTCCCCTACTCTGTAGGGTGGAGTTTCCGTCTTTGCAGACACAATGGGTGAGTCAGTTAGAGATTTGCCTGCCTGTGCTACTGACTCATTGATTTCCTTCTTGCCGATAACGCCAGATGCTACTGCTGGGAAGATTGAATGAAATGATACTGACCGTCCTGTGAGTGTGCTGCTACAGCATGATTTACTTGATGCAGGAGTCTCCCGAAGTGAATTGTTGCTTACTATAGTGGATGATTCGGTCTCTGCCGGTGTTACCCCAATCCATCTACAGGAACGAGTTTCTCGGGACGCGCCGGGAGTAACACCACTTCTTCCCCCACCGCTTTCCGGTTTTGCTTCACAGCATTGCGAGGAACATGGCGACCTGAAACTGGATTCATTTTTAGTTTCTGAAGTAGACTCTTCTCCTCCTGTGAAATCTGGCTCTTTCACTGCTTCCACCGCTACCAAACCTCCTGCCACCTTTGATTCACTGCACTCGCGTTGCAGACCACAGCAGGGGAAATCTACCCCAGAGAACTCATGGTCAGTTTCTACAGCGTTGTCAACAGCAGGATGGACAAAATCGTCGACAGGGACTTGGATGCCAGATCCTAATTGGAATGAAGCCAAACACGGCGTTTTACCTTCCACCAACAGGCCTGCAATGTGTAAGAGCTCCAACGAGGTACCACAGCTTAATGCAGAGACTGTAAAAATTTCTGATAATAATGTATTAACTAATGTTACATCTTTGAATTCATGGGGAGATATAATGGATACGTTTGACCAAGGGATTAGTCAGGGATCACAGGAACATGCCGATATATCATTAATTTCTCTAGATACACCACCAGACCCCCGGTCTCTCAACTTCTGAAACCACCTTGCCTCAGAACCTGCTATACCCCCTTCTCATACTTTACTAGGTTCTCCACAAAAAAATACTTCTTTATTAGAGGATCATGAACCAGGCACGTCTACCGCACTAACCTCTATTCAAAATAAAAGCTCCACCACGCAGATACCTGGTCGGCCATCCATACTATCAGACCTTTTTAAAAACAAACTTGAACCAGCTCCCCGTAGGAATGCAGTCCACCTTCGTTATAGAGGAGGACTTCCTGAATTCCCTGATAGATACTATGTAGCCAGAACCCTTTTAAAAGACAGACTACATTTCACAGCATCTGACATATATGCCCTGATACATATTTCAGGAGAGGAAACCTTTGATATCAGTTTTAAAACATCTGCAGGACTAGACCATTTTTGGCACTTATATACCTTACAGAAAAATGATCCTGTTTGGTCCCCTTTTTCTATTATACCTTTATCTAAACCTACGATTAGGACTGTGACTATAATGTTCAGAAATGAAGGTGTTAGCGTAAGCGACATTTATCATTGGCTACAAAATCACTGTAATGTTCTATCCTCTCCTGAAGCTATCCTAGATGATGAGGGTCTATGGACTGGTGGTTGGAGGTTCAAGGTGAAATTATTTCAAAATAATTCAGAAGTTGTACACTTGCCAAATAGTTTCTTTCTTGGTAAAGATAGGGGGGGTTTGTTTTTATGGAGGCCAACCTAGAGCTTCTACAAATGTGGTGCTACTACACATTTGAGTAGTATGTGATTTACTTAAATGCAGTTTATGGGGGATATGGACATTCCAGCATGTCTTGTATGAATGTATTCAGGTGTAATTTATGCAATGAAACAGGACATGCTTATCATCAATGTCCATGGGCAAGTAGGAATAGGTCAGATGGTTGGAACTCTGATACCCTAGTGCAAAAAGCGCAAGATAAAGCAAAAGAACATGTTTCCCCTCCAGTTGTTACCCCAGATCATCTTTCGTCCCCCTCTTCTGAACAAAATATGTCACGACAAATCCCTTTGCCACCACAGGACCAGGTTGCCCAAGCAAAAGCCTCTATTGATCCCCCCCTGAATCTTTGTCCCTTGCATCTTCCTCTGCCACTATTATTGATAAAGAAGGGTTTCAAACTATTAAACGAGTTACCAGAGCTGCTGCTCGGAAGTCACTTAGACCTCCTGATACCCCTACATCTAATATGTTTGATTGCCTGAAAGGTGACAAGGAGGTTTCAGATGGGGAATCAGATGTGTCTGCAGTGCCCTCTGATGTGGATACTCCTGCTATTAAACCCCCTGATGTCACTAGAAAGAAATTGATGAAAACAAAAAAAGGAGGGAAAAAACGGAAAAACATGTCAATAACTGATGGTAGTGGCTGACGTTGAAATTGATCATGAATTTTCATATTGCTTCCTTAAATGTATGTAGCCTTAAAAGCTACAAGAAGAGAATGAGCCTTTTACACTACGCAAACTCCTTAACCCTGGATATTTTCTTATTGCAAGAAACCCATGTTTCCAGTTTATACGACATTCAGCAATTAAAGTGTGGATGGTATAAAGGTCCCTCTTATTGGACATTTGGAACAGATTCAGCAGACGGTGTGGCCATCCTATTTTATTCTACCCAATTTTTGGTTACCCGAATAGTTGATATACTCCCGGGAAGAGCATTTATCATTGATTTCATCAAATGCTCCTTGCCATTTAGAGTTATAGTTATATACGGTCCACAAACCAAAGCAGCTCGAATAGCATTACTGAGTTAATTAAACCATTTTTATGTACACGTAAATATTTTTTGAGTGGAGATTTTAATTGTTCTATTGATACTAAAACAGAGTCTCATTGGGAAAAAATATATTACGTATTCCATAGCGCTTGTCCAATCTAGTATTAAATGCAGGTTTGTTTGATGCATACCGGACGCTACACTCAGATGCGGATATACATATTATAGATCAATATATTGTACTAGGATAGATTATTTTTTGTTTCCGTCATTGCATCCCACATTCTGTTAATGTATGTCCTAATGAGATCTCAGATCATTGCCTTCTAATTGGTCATTTCTCCATAGATTCCCCCAATACACCTGTAACTCACCAAGCTCTCTGGAAGTTGAATAACTCTTTATTTACTTCCAAAATTGTACAATCTCAGACGCATATTTTTTTTCAAGCACGACTGTCGGTCATGGTTTGCTATGACTCCCTATGGGAATGGTGGAAAGACACAAAACAAGACCTGGCTACCTATTTCACAGCATTAGGGAAAAAAACTGCTTGGGACAATTACCTTACTTATTTAATGTACCGTAATCAATTATACAAACTAATGTCGCTTCAGTCCACATCCTCAATAGACTACTCATCACAAATTTCCCAGATAAAGTCCAGTATGCTATTGCATCAATATGATAGAGCCCGGTCTTTGGATTATATCATGAAAACTGGTACTTTGAATTCTCCTTCTGTTGATCCTTTTTTTGCCTTTAAAGATAGACTCCAATCCACGGTTATGCATGGTTTACAAGATGTTCAGGGTACCATAGTAACTTCCATTTCAGGGATGATATCAGTAATGTCTGAATATTTACAGACCCATTTTTGTAATATCCCTAGATGCCCCAGAAATGTATCCTCGTTTCCTACAATCCAGTTCCAGCAGATACCAGCACATTATATTCCTGCCCTAATTGTGATTTCAGGAAGAGGTTGCTAATGCCATTTCAAGGTTTAAAGTTGAAAGTTTCTCCTGGGCCAGATGGTCTAACGCACTAATTCTATAAAATGTTTAAAGAACATCTACTAGAAATATTAACTCAGGTATTTAACTATATTTTAGATACAATGGACACATCATCGGGTTTTGGCTTATCTGCTTTGAAATTTATATATAAAAAAGGAGATAAAACTTCCCTTAAAAATTGGAGACCTTTACATCTGTTAAATACATATTACAAACTCTTTTCCAAAATTCTTTGCTCTCGATTGCGATTAGTTGCGCCAGATTTAATTGACACGGCTCAAACATGTGCTATACCAGGTAGAGCCATTCACTCAAACCTCTTTTTGCTATGTGAAATTTTTGAAAGAAACACACATAACGAAATATCTGGTTATCTTTTTGCTCTAGACCAATCAAAAGCTTTTGATTTGGTACAGCACAGTTTTTTATTATGCACATTATCACTATACGGTATCCCTGATAAATTCATATCATGGATCTCATATGTGTTATCAGTAACATTTTTCTTTCCAATACTAAATGGTTCTCGTGGACCAACCCTCTTACAATGAATTGGACTCCAACAAAGTTGCCCTTTGAGTCCTTTATTATATGTCTTCGCACTAGATCCTATTATTCGATACATACAAGGGAATCCTGACATTATAGGTATAGCTCCACATCCTAGTTTAAGATCCATTAAGAAATCTGCTTATGCAGATGACGTGGTCTTATTGGTTTCTGACCTTTCCTCAAGTAATAAAGCTATTCAAATATTTCAATCCTTTACATCAATATCTGGAAGTACATTAAATCTAGAGAAAAGTGTATGTATTCCCTTGCATCACATCATGAATGATGTAACAGCAATACATGGAATAACAGTCTGCACTACCCCTCAGAAAATACTAGGGATATGGTTCAATACATCGCACGATTCTACTTACAACTGGGACAAACAATTAACTTTAGGGGAAAATAAGGTGCGTTTTTGGAAGACATGGAAATTAAGTAAAGAAACGCTGTTATGGTAATAAAAATTCTGAGCCCGATTTTTTGTTTCTAGCCATATCTATTGTCCACCAAACACCTGGAAACTAGATTATTTAGTCTTTTTTCAAATGTTATGGGGTAATCGTTTAAATCCTGTTAAGAGACAAATTACATATCTTTCTATAAATCAAGGGGTTTAGGAATGATAAACCCTTTATTTTTTTCTCTTTTTTTTACACCATATTCTACAGATTCACACTTATACATTAACAACATGTGATTCTTGGGTATCAAAGACAATGGATTCATTAATGGCAGCATGGACTAGTCATCCACCTATAGCTTCTCGTATACCTTCCGCTCCATCCTATGTATTTGATTGCTTTCGCTTCTTGATCCTGAAAGTGAACAAATCTTCTATTATAGGCCTCACTAGAAAACAGTTATATGTATACCTCTTAAATATTGAGGAACCGATATTACAGTTTCCACTATGTCCTCCATCACATAAAACACATGCACTTAAAGTCCTCAAAGATAGAAGAATACCACCACATATGTGGGATATCTCCTGGTTATGTTGTCACGGGAAATTGCAAGTTTGGGGGAATTTAAAGCACAAGTCAACACAAGAGAGGTTTTGTCCCAAATTATCTTGTGTAAATGTAGAAGAATCCATGGAACATTTCTTTTTACTTGTACAGATGCCTTTGTTATTTTGGAAAACGTTATTAATAAGTGGAAATGGCTTTTCTAAGCAGAATCACTTATTCTGTCCTTGTTTTAGGATTTTTCCCAGTTTTTGGAGTTCATATCATCCAGTACTTGAGGGTAATATTTGCAGCTTGTAAATACTATATGTGGTAAGCCAGATGTAAATATGTATTTCAACAGATGTCAACTTGTCCACTAGCTATTATTCAATGTATTGAATCAACACTAAAAACATTAAGGATAAGGAAGCAAAATGTCTTTCTTATGCTCAGTTTACACATTATTGGACTGGTATTCCTGTTTGATTCAGTTAAATGTATTTAGTTAAATATGAGTTCATACTTTCTTTCTCTTTTTTTTTGAATTTGATATAATATCCATGATTTTCCCTGTTTCAAAATTTTTTTTTGTATGATATTCGCTTATTTCATATGATGTCTATACTTGATGTTATGTATTTTTTTTGTAATAAAAAAATTCCCCTACTCTTTTCGAGAAGTGCCATGGAATCTTTAACATCCACCTGAACTACAACCAGAACAGGCAGATGGGACCTTGGTTTAACATCCCATCCGAAAGACGGCACCTCAGCAGTGCAGCACCCCTCTCCTGCTGCACTACAGTGTCAGTATTGGGATATTAACCCAAGTGCCTGATGTGGGGATACAACCCACAGCCTTCTGATATTGAAAATCACAGTGACACTAGTCATGAGCAGAGGTCTTAAAATGGCTATGTTGAAAATTTGTTGACAAAAGTCCATAAAATGACTGTGTTACGAGTGAGTATTGAGCAGTTTCCATGCACCCTCATAAGTTCATGACTTTGTAATATTTTCGGTCCAGATTTTCACGAGTGGCATTTTTCCACACTTACTTATAAACAGTACAGCTGTCATTTTTCACAACATGGCCGAAATGTGTTTCACAGTTTCAGCACAGAAATGCGTGGTCACCTGTGGGAAATCATTGTTCAGGACAGATAAAGAAAATCACAGCGACACTGTTCATGATCGGAGGTCCCAAAATGCCTGTGTTGACAATCTGCTGTAAAAAATCCCCAAACTAATTACATTACAGGTGTACGTTGCACAGTTTCTATGCACGCTCGTGACTTCACCAGTTTTTTTAATATTTTCACTGCAGATTTTCAACATTGCCATTTTTTCCACCTCCCCATGAACAGTACAGCTGTCATTTTCACATCCTGTTCGGAATGTGTTTTTGCACCTGTGGTGACAAATGCCGTAGTCACTGTGCAAAAGCAGCTTTCGGCTAACAAACTGATATTGCCACTGTTCATGAGGTGGGGGTCACAAAAAAACCTTGTTGAAAATTTGAAGTGAAAATTCTAACGAATGCCTGAGGCATTAGAGTTTCTGACCATAATGCCCCACCCTGTAGAGAATGACAGGCATCAGGGCTGTGACTTGGGATTGTCGCCTGCAATGCTCATACCATTCCACCCCCACCCACACACTGCAGCCACTGAGAGGCATCGAGGTGTGCCTTGGACTCTTCGGCCCCAAAGTTCACCCCATTCTCCTATACTGCACCCATCTCACTGTATTTCCTGATGGAATGGGGTGCGCATAAGGGCCAAAGACCCCAAGGCACACCGTGACATTTGTCAGTGTCTGCAGGGTAGGGTGTGGTGAAATGGCATGGCCGTTATGCCTGTCAACCCAAAGGCACACCCCCAATGCTTGTCACTATCTGCAGGGTGATGATGGGGTTGGCTTCAGTTCAATACTTAACTGCCATTCCTATTATGCAGCTCTGTAACTCCTACACTACCAATGCCAATGCCAGCAAGCAAACATTTGGCATTGACAAATGCTTGTTAATTAATATACTTGTAGAGCCATTTCTCATCAGTGGTTTTACATATCAAGTACCAACAACCTTTTACAGCATTCTTTTTTCAGAATCATTATCCACCATTATGTTTACTGCCTTGTAAGAGCAGTAACTCGAATTTGAGATGTTTTAGAAAAAACTTTTTTAACCAACTATGATGTGCCCGACCCACAAATCTGTGCTGTCTGAAGTAACCCTTGAGCTCAAAACTGTTAGAAAGACACTGCAGCAGCCCGAGTTCCAGAAGCTTCCCTGTTTAAAAAAATTCATGGTGCAGAAAAATCTTGATCTACAGAACGGGACCTTTGTCACCTGTTTCTTTTTCTGTTTCTAATTCAAAAAATGTGGTGCATCACACACTGAAGTTGTGTCACTTGTTTAAGCACAGTACAGAAGACTGCATCTATCCATGTTGTTATTCACACAGGCACAGCTATCGGCTTTATACTGCTGCCCTGGGATAGTGTGAGATTTGAATCAGCTGTTTTCTGTTCAGTTGCCGGTTTTGATAACATGTATCCTGCTTTTGTTTTTGATTTTACCAGTTTTATTTTCAGCACTTAGAGAGCTTGGGCAGTGAATAATAAATAGAGAAGTCTTAACGTCTTACAGGTAAGGGATTGAGTTGTTGGGGGCCATAAAGTCAGCGACTGTTTTCTATGCCACGCACGTGGGCAGTATTGCTTTCAATGTGGCGGAGCAGCTGCAGTTTATGAGTCCCATCCAGTAATGTAAACAGTGACACAAATACCTAAAAACACCATGCAGTAAAAATTATTGGTGTCCCTTTTTAATCGGGTTGGCTTTCAGTATCAGAAAAAAAGTGAAGCATGCTCCAGCCGCCAGTATACTTAATAAAATCGGTTCCAGCTCAAAGAGGGTTAGCAGGGAGAACCACATGGCAGTTAGTTGAGGCCGTCAACTCTAACATGGGACCCATAAATTGTGGCTTTGAAAGTACTTTCTAGCAATCCTACAGTAAATACTGTTACTGAGGTAAAAAGTTGCATTTATTTTTAAAAAAGGTAAGCAAACTAATGGAGTGAGTGTGGTAACAAGTTAACGGTGTGAAAATGTAAATAAAAAAATGGAGCGGCTGCAGTAGTAAGAGTGACATGTTTGAAGCAGTGGGAGCGGCCACAGTTTATGGGTTTATGTGCACAGAAAATAACGGAGGAAGGGAGTGGCTGACATCAGAGGAAAGCACTGGCAGTGTTAGTGAGCTGCCATGGAGAAAAGAAAATGCCTGCTATGGAGCTCATGAATGTGCTTATGATGCCTCATGTCGAGAGCATGCATGGAAGGAACTGTTAACATTCCAAAGAAGGTGGATGGACTATTTACTGTCATATATTAATCTGGATCACAATTAAATATAACTCTGTAAAACATCCTGTATTTTTATATTTTTATAATACTAATAAGGTACTCCTAGGGGTTATTTTAATGTTCAAATTAATCACCCCTTGGGTGCAATATGGTACGAGGCTCACAATACGCCTCCAGGGGTGAAAAAGTAGAACATTAACATAACCCCTGGTCATACCTTATTGCTTAATTGTACCATACAAGTTTGGCTGCAATTCCTACAATGCCCAAACAACACTTAAATATTCCATCTGAGTGGTGGGATATGCCACTTCCTTTGGCACATGGTTTTTGCTTGAGTGAACTATAGGGTGCTCTTCCCATTTTGAATTGACCTGGCTCAGTACTGCCCTACCCCAAAACTTAATGCATCCATATACACAATGAACTTTAGACTGTAGTCTGGATTGGCTGTACAGTACTGGAGTCTGAAATAGGGCATGCTTCAGTTGACAGAAGGCTTTCTCATAATGTTCTGTGCACTGCTCTGGCATTAACTTTCTGGTTAGATCAGTGAGGGGAGCTGCAATGATACTAAAATTAGCCTCAAATCTGCAGATGCTAGCAGTCTCCAAAAATACTTTTACTTGTTTCTTGGTTGTGGGTGTGGGCCATCCTTTTGTAACCTCTACCATTGTAGACTCAGACCAGATATGTCTCCCCTCACTCAGTGTCCAAGATAGGATACCTTGGCAATGCACAGCTGCCTATTCTCTGCTTTGACTGTAAACTTTGCAGCCTGTAGTCTCCCGAGTATCTCCTTTACTCGTGTCACATGCTCCTCCCATGTCTGACTAAACCCAGCAACATCATCCATCTAAGACACAGAAAGTCACTTACCTCCAACAACACTTGTTTGACTAGTCTTTGAAAGGTATCTGGTACATTTTTCATTCTGAATAGAGTCACCAGAAATTCATACATTCCAAATGTAGTGATAAATATTGATCACTCCCTTGCATCAGCAGTGAATGGTATCTACTAATAGCCCTTTGTCTGGTCATTTGTTGTTAGGCACTTTGCTCTCCCTAACATCTCAAGGATTTCATCAGTCTGAAGAACTGGGCATGCGCTGGGGACAATGGCAGCATTATGCTTCCAGTAGTCCACACACACAAAATATTGTTTTGCCATCCTTTTTAGAAATAAGCATAATAATAGGGGAGGTCCAAGGACTGCTGGAGTCATGGATGAGGCAGTGCTACAGCATCTCCTTAATTTCCTCCTGCATTTGGTGTTTTAAACACTCAGGGACTCTTTAGGCATGCTACTTCAGTGATGCCTGTGTCCCTGTGTCCAGTTGGTGTTCTGTAAGTATGGTGTACCCCAGTTTTACTGAAAACAAGGTGCTGATTGAATGCAGCACCCCCCCTCATTTATGTCAGCTATGCAGGCATCAGCTGCTCTGAGAGTGTGACCTACTCAACATATAATTCTATCAGTGCCCCCATTTGTTCATCTACAAACCATCATGACTACCTTGGTTCTGTCATGACATTGTTTTATAGTGTATAGTGGACCCTTATTGTACATGGAAACTGGAAGTTCTAAAAATGTTGTTCTACTGCAGTTCAAAAGGTCATGGAATGCCAGTGTACCCTACTGCAGCAGAACAACATTTTGAAAACCTCTAGAGGTTCCACACGCTCAGTCTCCTACCTTTACTCAATGGAAACGGCAGACTCTACACTCCCAGCAGCAGCAGTAGAAGCAGTCACATCACAGCCTCAAAAGACACAGGATCAACCAGATATTTTTAGTTTTAACAAAAACAATGACCGAGCGATCCCCAAACCAACTCCCGCTTGCTTAGCGAGAACTACGACTGCCATGTTATTTTTTTTGAAAATCCCTCTCACACCTGAATGACAGCCAATAGAAGGCTGCTCATTAAACAATGCAACATCTGTTCCCTTGCAACCACTCACATCACCTAGCAAGCATGCCCTAACTTGAACAGCAGGATGGAGCAACAAACTTTTTTTCTATTTTAAAAGTAAAAACTGTAATCGAAAATGGGGACTATACACTATAAAAAATAGTGCATGGGGAACCTCATGCGCAACCAGCCTATTGTACCACCTCAGGGTTCTGATTACCATGGACCTCTCTAGCTTCACTCTCAAGGTCTGAGGTAATCAGAACCACTCTGTGGTACAATAGGCTGGTTGTGCACGGTTCCCCATGCATTATTCTTTATATCTTGCGGACATCATTAACCCTGTGTTTGTGCCTCCTATTAGAAAGCTCTACAACATACAGTAGTTTACCTAGTCCACATGTTTCATGACTACAAATGGGCCCTTCTAGGTTATTTGCAGATTGTTCAGTCAGATAGGGATCAGCACCATCAATTTCTCTTCAATATTCATATGTCTTATTCCTGGCCATATTGTTAGAGCACTCTTTCTTCTTCTGTTATGCAGCTGCTAGGTTATCCCACGCTAGGCCTATTAACTTCTTTAAATTCTCTCTGAGATTCAGGACTACTGTACCACAGATTTTCCAGTAGAGGCAAACTTGTCTTCCCTGTCATCCTGTACCAAGTCTAAGGGTACCATTACCCTGTGTGCATACAGGAATTCAAAGGGTGAAAACCATGTGGACTCCTGTTTGACTTCTCTATAGACAATACAGGTGATGGGGCAAGTACTTAGAAACATAGACTTTGACGGCAGATAAAGACTGTTTGGCCCACCCAGTCTGCCCATTTCCCCACCTATTGGCTAAGCTGCAGATCCTAGTTAACCAACAGCCTACTTCTTCCTACCACCCACCAGAATTACCTTATGTCCATCCTATGCATTCTTGAATTGTCCCACTGTTTTTGACCCCACAACCTCCTCAGGAAGGCTGTTCCACATGTCCACAACCCTCTCTGTGAAAAAATACTTCCTCACATTGCCCTTGAGCCAGTCCCCCTCTATCTTCTAATTGTGCCTCCTTGTTCTCGCACATCACTTTTTCAGAAATATACTACTCTCCTGGACTTTGTTGATTCCCTTGAGGTACTTGAAAGTTTCTATCATGTCCCCCTCTCCCTCCTTTTCTTGAGAGTATACATATTAAGCTCCCTTAGTCTCTCTTCGTATGCCTTCTGGTGCAGACCCTGCACCATTTTAGTTACCTCCTCTGGACTGCCTCCATCCTGTCTTATCCCAACTTCTCCCATGCTGCTCCACAGAAGCTTTAAAAATATTTAAGGCTGCCATTAAAGCATTTCCTGTAAGAACTAAAATAAAAAAAATGGTGCACACTCCAATGCTGGTGCAAAAAAATATTTATCAATACAAATTTATGAGGAAAGCAGGGCTAAAGGCTTGTGGGTCCCCTCATAGTCAAGTCTTCATCAGGGAGTGCCTCTTTATGAAATGTCAGCTAATCAAAATATTATTCAGTATTAATATTGAAAATAGCTTACCTATTTCTGATGCCCCCTATTGTTCCCTAAGTGACCGAGGTGGCAACCTTAAGAAAGCCCTTGATAGTGACTCACCAAATGCCTTTCTCAGAAAGCATCTGATAATGTCTGCTGCAAAGTACAACAGCAGATGACACAAAGAGGAGAACCCAGTAACAGTGATACATAAAATGTACTAATATGGTTACAAGGGTGTGGGGGAGGGGGAGACTTTTTTCCTGGCTCACTATGGGTGCCTTGTACTTTTTACTGGGTGGGGGAGGTTTGTGTGTAAAAGAATGCAGAGTCCAACGCAGAATCAAAACATCCAATTCTGATCCTGATTCCATCTCCAATGCCTTACCTAGCGTCAGAGTGGAATCAGAGTTGGAATCAGAAGTTCTTATTAGCCATAGGAATGACAATGCAATGGAATCAGAAAATGTTGACTAACCCTATACTGTGCATAGATTCTGATAGTGGCAGATAAAGGCTTATTAGTCTATTCAGTCTGCCTGTTACCTATAGTACCTAACTCCAAATGTGACCTAAGGTCAGAACAGAGTTACTTGGCCTCTTGCCCTTCCAGTACCCCAGTAGCCCCATCCCCAGCTGTTCATCCTTTGACCAGAGGTCTCACTGTCCCAATGTGCCTATCACATCTGTGTTCAGTGTTGGTCTCTATACTTCCTGCTTTGGTAAAGTATTTACTTGTGTCCACCACCCGTTCTGTGAAAAATATTTTTGTAACCCCCCTACAAATGGGGGTCACCGAGGAGTCCTCCCAGAGCTTGCCTAATTGCTCACTGCCTGGTAGGTGTTCGGCATTTAAGCCATTTAAGATGCTACCAGTGAGCACCTTTAAAGCCTCTATGTACTGCCTTTTTAAGAGCTGCCTGCTTGCAGTCATAATTAATCTCTATGGGGGGACTGTGTGTTTACATGCCCGAATCCCACCCGGGCTGCTGAATCTTTGCTCCATTTCTGCCGTCGCTAGTGGCGCAGACAGAGCCCTGTTAAGAGATGTAACTAATTATTGATAAACATTTAGAGTGGTAAAGATATAGTGTTTGTTCTAACCTGTCTTCTTTGCAGCAAGGACTGTTCAGTTTAGCTCCACCATTTCGGTCCTGAACTGCGGAATTGGACCAATCAGTACTGGGGGACTCTAAAAAGGGGCCTGCTGAAATGGGACTGTATGGATTACCAGTTGGGATTTGTAGTTTTAGACTATTGGTGCCTTTTTGCAACAGAAGGGGGATCTCTTACTGTGACTGACAGCTAGACTGCCCAACTGAACCTTTTGTATCTAAGGGAAATCCCTTGGGCTGTCTGCTGGCAAGCCAGATTCAAGTTGGAAGTTGAAGAGGAAAGAGCTCGCATAATCGAGCGGCCGTGTTGCACAGTAGTTAATGCAGGAGAACCATGGAAGGCCCAAAACCCAGCCTGTTGCCATTTTGCCGAGAGAGAGAGAGAGGGAGATAAAAATAGTCAGACAGTAATCCGCATGGTGTGCTGCAAAGTAAGCTACTGGAGGGATACCAGGCTCACCTGAAAAAGACCAAAGATTTTGCTAAAAGCGATTGGCCTGTCATGAACTTTAGCTACTGTTGTGCTCCCAGGTTTTAGCAGTGATTTTGTGATCGGGTTCGAGGAGTAGCCTGCCCGGTATAGTAAATTTTCTTTACATATGAATGTGCTGCGAACTGGAGGGGGGTCGCAACCAGGTTTCCCCTTCGAGCTGAGTTGTGTGTGGAAGGCTGGAAGCTGTACTCAGTTTGTATCAGACTGAATCCACCTGCTATCAAATGCAGTTGGGCCCTGCCATGAGGGCCTCATCTCTCTACCCTGCTCTATCTGGCAATCCAGAACAACCATCATCCATCTTGTTCTCAGTATTGGGTATCGTGATTAGTAAACAGGGTAGCCCCCTGCAACATATCTTTTAAATCACAAGTGTGTCATCTGATTAATTTGTTGTGCTGTTTTCACAAACTGAGCCCTCTGGCTCCGGATTACAATCAGTGGGTGTGCATGTTAATTTTCTTCCTAACAGGGCCCCTACCAGCTGCAATGTCAGCCTACTCTGGGCAACGGTCTTGGCTAGCCCCCTTTTCCGTCCTGGGTACCCAGAGAGTGTGAATGATAGGGACACTGACTGCATGCACAACTGTGATATTTATAGGGTGTTAAAACCAATTAACCTGATTGCCCTCATCCTTGTTATAGTCCCCCTGAATAAATCAGATCTACTTCTTTTTCTGCAATCTACATTGACTATGGAGTCTGTTTATGCCTAAAGCATTGCACAGTTGTTTTTGTCTTGCATCTCCTTATTTTACAGGGGGTTCCCAGAATCAAACTGAAGGAACCAGTCCTGGGGTAAGTGCTAACTCTAGGTGTATGTGTAAAACCTATCAGGTGTGTGGGGAAGGTAACCATTGTGTATTGTGTGTGCCACTATCAGGAGACAAGGGGGGTCACAGTGTCCCAGAGGGCTGTGGCCTGGTTTGTCAGACCAATACCAATCCTGACCTTTGGATACAGGCACCCATCACTGAACCTAGGCCCCTTAACCTGCTACTAGTCAAGCAGGCAGGGGTGGTAGCCCTTGGGTAGTGCCACCTAGGGGTTACACTATACTATCCCTTTTGACTCTCCCTCCAGTACTAACCTCCACCCAAATTCCCTGGTTATGAGATTTTCATTCCTTGTGAATATATCTCTGCAGTGTACCCAGTTGATACACCTCAAGGACTTGCAGGTAGAGATGTGCTGAAACTTTGCTTTGCTGGAGAAGGTGGTGCTGAGACACAGTAATGGTGAAGTTTCCTATAAATAAAAAATAAATAAATAAAAAGAGTAGTATATATATATTATCTCACATCCCTTCCCTCCACCTGCAGCAAATCACATAATTTCCGTAAACCACACCACCCACCTCCCCAACAACATGCTAGAACCCCTTGTGAAAATCATAGCAAATTCTCCACTCTACAACCCTCCAGCACCCAGCATCCCTATTTCCCCCAGACCCCTAACTAAAAAGCATGCATAGTACATGTAAAAAGGAAAACCATCCAGTGCTGCAGCAGGACCCCACTGTTCACTAATCAGTGTTCTGCCATAGAATGAATGAATATCTTCACTTATAGTAGCACCTAACTGACCATTTCTCAGGTTGAGGCTGGGGACATCTTCTCTATAGCATGCAATCAGTCCCACAGCCTTGCATCGTACATTTCTTATTGTGTCTGTCTGTTTTATGATTGGTCTCATATGTACTTCATTATCAAGAGTATAAGCCTTAATAAATGTATTGCAAGTAATTCAGGGTTGAGGACTCATTACTGGCCCTACCAGTCTTTGAAAAAGATGTTGCATGTTGTTTAAGATGTGCTGTGGTTTTATCAGCCAGGCTGGGCATGCTGTGAGCTGTAACTGAGCTCTTTGCATTTGTTTGCATTATTTTTCGCATTTCCTGTATTATTCCTTTGCTATTTTGCCCCATTTTTGTAGGTTTCATTTAGTGTCCTTAGTTGGATTGCTTCTGCTTTTAATTTAGATGCTAGTTAGTCAGGGATTGTTTAAGAGAGGTAACAAGCTCCCTGAGCATTAAAGGAAATTAGGAACCCCCTGTAGAGTGTACTCGAGATGTTTTGATAGTCTCGCTACCTCCCAGGATAAGGGCCTTCTTACAGGGCCCATCGTTGTAATATCCTTAGTGCTAATTCCCTCTTCAAAGAACCTACCGTTTGTTGCCCTGCTCCTTTGTGGTGCGAAAGTGGCAGGGAGGGAAAGTGCTGGGACGAATTGAGAGGAGGCGCTGGTGAATCGGAGCTGAACCGGAGTGGTGATTCAAGGAGGAGGTTTCCGTCTGCCGTGTCGTCCTGAGTCAACGGCACGACAACCAGGATTGTCTCTCGGTTTTGGCCACAATTTCATTTGTGCAAGATTGGAGACGCTGTTGCCCTATGGGTAGGCATCTCTAAATTCCTTTGCTGGTGTGGTGGGAGGGCCTGACTCCATCTCGGTGACTGGCTGCTGGATCTGCTGCTGCACGGAAGACCAGGCTTTGAGTGAGCCAGAGAGCTGGCTGATGAGCTTGTGGTTCTCCCAGGCCTCCGGGGGGGGGGGTCGGCTGGTGGGCCGATACTAAGCTGTAGGCTGAGAGTTGCAGCAGTGGAACATCTCTGGCGTGGTTTTCGTGGGCTGAGTGTTTCGGGCCATCACCAGCTTTTGGGTGGACTGGATCCTGGACCTGCAGGAAGGAGAGGAGCGATTGCAGGGATCTTGTCTTTGGACATGGTCCAACCTCTTTTTTGTCTCTATGTTATCTGATGTTTCCTGTTGTGATTTCTCAGGCAGTGAAAGTGCCTGGTGGGACACCTGCAACTTTTGGGCAGTGATAGTGCCAATTAATTTTCCATCTTTCGTGACCTCTGGGATTCAGTGTATTTACGTGACAGGTGGTGCACTTGGAACCTTGCTGTGACATCTATCCTGTGGAGGTGTGAGCTCCCTGGACTGAGTCACTTTTTCAGGAGACATTCTTGTGACTGGCTATACAGCCTCTGGTTTGAATTGTTGCTTGGCTACGGCTTTCATAGCCCTTCCTACAATGGCTCCCACTAAATAATGGGAAATTATTTTAGTGTATTGAAGGGTATAGTAAGGGTTGGGAGGGGGGATGAAGGATTTATGCTATTCTAATTTTGTATACTACCATTTCAATGGTTTATTCTGTATTTTTTAATTTTTATTTGATTTGATTCTCCACCCAGTGAGAGAAGGTGGTGAATTGAATTGAATTGAATCATATATCAGTTTTGTTGTGAGCATTTTTTTGCGGGGGTATTTTATTTTGGGTTATCGTTTTTTTTTAAGTTTCCTCTTCTCTGTGAGAGAGAGTGGGGACTGCTTTATTTAATTTAATTATTGTGTTTTATTTTAATTATTTTGGGAATTGGATTCTACTGTTTATTTCATTTGTTGGGTGCTGGTGTGTAGTATTTGAATCTTTGGGGGTATTAAAATGAATTTAGTTGCTGATGAGAGTAGTAAATTCTGTTTTAACTGTTTGGAACACTGTATATAAATGTTTATTATTATGTTGTTTTGTATTTATTTTGATTGTTGCATGGCTTCCAGAGCCTCAGGGAAGGGCGTCTCATAAATAAAACTTGCCTTGCGTTGTCCTTGTCTTAAAATGTGTTGCTGGTCTGCCCCCTTCCAGTCATGCATTATTCATCCTCCAAACTTCGTGACCTCTGCCCTTTTGCTGCCCCTCTTTACAGTTCACAATGTAGCAGCACTGTAGGGCTCAGGAGTGTCCATCGTGGGGGTGGTGGTGGTCTACAACTGCAGAGAATGAATGAGGTGGGGTTCTTGCATTGGGGTGGTTAGGTCCAGGAGATGCCTTCAGGGTGAAATGGACTCTGGAGCGTGGTCTTCCATGTCTGGTTTCCATACCTAAGGGCTCCACCATTGGTGGGCAGGTAGCATAGGTGGCCCCGGAATCCCGTCGGACTTGAATGGTGTTATGCAATGCCAAATCCACTAAAAACAAGACTGCAATAATTGCAGATGTTATTGAGAAAGCTGATATAGCTTGCATCACCTAGACCTGGCTGGATGAAAATGCTGGCCCCATTTTGGAGGTTGCAGTGCCGGCTGGTTACTCGGTGATACATCGCTCGAGATCGGATCACGGGGGGGGGGGTAGCGATCTGTTTTAAGGCCAAACTGAATCTCACAAATGTGCCAGTTGAGGAGACCAACTCATTTGAGTGTACCATGGTAGCAGGTGTAGGCTGTAGGATTGCTCTCATCTACCATCCACCTGGGGATGAGAAGCGATTCCTTCAGGAAGTAGTGGACTTCATGGTCGACATGGCATTTGAGTCATCCAGGCTGGTAGTCCTGGGTGACTTTAATGCCTGGATTGATGATGAACTCTCATGATTTGGACAGGACTTCCTCCAGCTGATGATATCACTGGGCTTTAAACAGGCAGTTGCCTCTGCTACCCATAAGCACGGTCACTCCCTCGACTTGGTTTTCCTCCTGGGGATCAAAACCTCTGACTTGGTGGTGGAACTGGTCGGATGGTCTGATCACCACACTTTGGGGTTTAGTTTTTGCAGCCCTCCTCATAGGCCAACCCCTGTGGAGATGGTCAGATACTGCCCTTTATGGGATGTGATCCCTGATGGCCTAGCAGTGGTACGTGACCTATTGGTTATTCTGGAGGCATGTGGGAGTCCAGAGAGCATGGTACAAGCCTATAATAAGGCTGTTACTATGGACCTGGACTCTATCACTCCTGTCCGAGTTCATCCTCTCTCCCCCTTCACCCTCAGTCCCCATGGTTTGATGGGACTTTGAGGAAGTTGCGACGATATGGATGAAGGTTAGAGCGTTGTTGATGGAAATCCACCCTGGTGGCTCACCACCTCAGATTGATGGAACATTACCAAGTCTATCAATCAGCAATCACCTGTAAGAAGGCAGAGTTCTTGTCCGGGGAGATTGCTGCTGCTCAGAACCGACTGGCTCAGCTCTTTCGAACTGTGGACAGGCTGTGCAACCCAGCCTGTCTCCAGTCTCGAACAGCGTTTTCACATATCGAGTGTAATGAACTTGCTCAGTTCTTTGTGAATAAGGTGGCCAGCATTAGGGAGGAGATCCAATCGGCATACTCTATGAGAGCTACTAGTGATCAGTGTATGATCACTCCTCCTTGGTTTGTCTGGAGTTCCTTCGACTGGCTGGAGTCTGGGGATGTTGTGCAGATTGTCCAGGGCATGCACTGAAGATGCTGTAGTTTGGATCCGGGCCCAACTTCTCTGATTAAGGGTTGTTGTGACAGCATTGGCCCAGTCCTTGCAAGGATTGTCTGGTGCTCCCTTGGGTCCGGCGAGTTTCCCAGCTCCCTGAAGGAGGCAGTGGTGACACCTCTTCTGAAGAAAGCTGTTCTGGATCCAGGCTGCCTTGTGAACTACAGACCAATCTCTAACCTTCCTTTTGTAGGGAAGGTGACTGAGAAGGTTGTGGCGCTACAACTGGAGAACCATTTGACCATTCATGACATTTACGAACCTCTCCAATCCAGTTTTCACAAGAAGCATAGTACCGAAACTGCTCTGGTTCGGGTGCTCAATGATCTCTTGATGGTGAGAGATCAGAACAGCCATTTTATCTTGATACTTCTTGATCTCTCTCTATCTTTTGACACTGTGGACCATGGGGTGCTCCTCAAGCATCTGAGGTTCATCTGTGGCCTGTCTGGCACAGTTCTCAGATGGTTTAAGTCCTTCCTCACTGGCAGAACTCAGAGGGTGGTGTCAGGAATTTTTTCTTCTGACCCATTCTCTCTGCCATGTGGGGTCCCCCAGGACTCGATGTTGTCCCTTCATGCTGTTTGCGTTGTATGTGCTGCCCCTCAGAGACATTGTAAGATGGTATGGGCTAAGGTTTCACTGCTATGCTGATGACACCCAACTCTACCTGTCTTTTGCACCCGACCAGGACAGTGCGCATTTGGTACTTAACAACTGCCTCGCTGAAATTCAGGATTGGATGAATTCCAGCTGGTTGAAGTCGAACTCGGGAAAGACTGAGGTGATGATCGTGGATCCAGGTTGCTGGACAGAGGGGTTGGGGGCTGTTCAGCCTTCCAGAATTTGTCTGGGAGGCACCCAGCTTCTTTCCTCTGAATGGGTGCAAGGCCTTGGGGGTGATTCTTGACGATGGGCTGACACTGCAATCTCAGGTGTCAACAGTTGCCAAGTCCTCTTTTTACCATCTGAGGAACATCTCCAGGATCGAGCACCTAGTTTCATCTGGTGACCTCAATCAATCAATCAATCAATCAATCAGTCAAGTCTTTAATTAACCAAGCATTCATCGTTGAGCAGAAGCTCATTTGCAAGATGGATCTGGGTGGAGCATGAACAATTGTATATACAAGTCAACACAGGTATTTACAAGGCAATACAGATAATACTGTTTACAGAGAGGAAGAAAAAGAAGTTCATATGTTCATAGAATTATACAGATATTGTACAGATTACAGGGTATTTACATACATAGAAGTGTCTATAGGAAGATAAAGCAGGTTATCTAAGGCTGCAGGAGGAAGTAACGGAAGAAAAAAAAATATACACCAGATAGAGGCGAAGGTGGGGGAAAGGGAGGGAGGTAGGGGGAGAAAAGCTAGGAGGGCACGGTGCACAGAAAGGAGTTAGTAAAACGGGATGTAGAGAAGGTAGATGGAGAAAAGGACTATGTGTGAGCCCCAGGATTGAATGCTATAAAGTACGGGGCATGGTAGGATGTCACAACCCAGGGGTAGTGAGCTCCTATCCGAGGTTGGGAAAGGAAGGATAAGGGGATGGACAGGCCTAGTGTTGATAAGACAGGGGGATAAGAGAGAGAACAATTGGGCTTGTGAGAAACAAGCAGGGGGTCAGTACTTAAAATTGGCTCTAGGCATGGCTATATACCAGTGCAGACACTGGTACTGGGTCTGAGTGGGTGAAGCAGTTACATACTTCTCTGATTGTATGGAAATAAAGCATCTTGAAGGCATTTATACCAATAAGAGTGCTTAATTTGAGGGTTTTTTGTAGATCGTTCCATAAGGTAGGTAGCATGAAGCTTATGGCTGCCCTACCGAAGTGAGATTTTGCTTTGGGTACTTTAACATAGACTTTGATGGCAGATAAGGACCGCTAGGCCCATCTAGTCTGCCCATTTCCCTACCTACAGGATAGGCCGCAGATCCTAGTTAACCAACAGCCTATATCTTCCTGCCCCCCACAAGAATTGCCTTATGTCTGTTCCACGCATTCTTGAATTCTCCCACAGTTTTAGACCCGACAACTTCCTCAGGAAGGCTGTTCCATGCATCCACTACCCTCTCTGTGAAATAATACTTCCTCACATTGCCCCTGAACCGCCTCCTTCTATCTTTAAATTGTGTCCCTTGTTCTTGCAAGTCTCTTTTTCTGAAAGATGCTACCCTCTTGGACTTTGTTGATTCCTTGAGGTACTTGAAAGTTTCTATCATGTCCCCCCTCTCCTTCTTTCCTCAAGGGTACACATATTAAGCTCCTTTAGTCTCCTCATATGGCTTCTCTTGCAGACCCTGCACCATTTTAGTTGCCCTCCTCTGGACTGCCTCTATCCTGTCTATGTCCTTGCGGAGATGGGGTCTCCAGAACTGGACACAGTATTCCAGATGGGGTCTCACCAACTGTCTGTACAGAGGATAACAACTTCCTGTTTTCTGCTGCTGATGCCTCTCCCTATACATCCCAGTATACCCCGGCCCTCCCTACTGCCTTCTCACATTGCTTGCTAACCTTAAGGTCATCTGATATGATTACCCCAGGTCCCTTTCCTGTTTTGTTGTTGTTACTACCTCCCCACCCATTGTGTATTCTTCCCTGGGTTCTTGTTTCCCAGGTGCATTATTCTGCACTTTTGCATTGAATCTTAGCTGCCATACATGCCTGACCATTCCTCCAACCTTGCCAAGTCCCTTTTCATCCTTTCCACGCCTCCTTGTGTATCAACCCTGTTGCAGATCTTTGTGTCATCTGCAAAAGGCATACTTTTCCTTCCAGTCCCTCTGCAATGTCACTGATGAAGACATTAAAAGGACTGGACCCAATACTGAACCCTCGCGGTACCCCACTGGTAACTGCCTTTCTTCAGAGTGGACTCCATTTACAATTACCTTCTGTGTCCTGTTGTCCAGCCAATGTTTTACTTAGGCTACCACCCTGGGACCCACCCCAGGCTGGTTAATTTGACTAATAATCTTTGTGTGGGACTGTGTCAAATGCCTTGCTAAAGTCTAGGTAGGCCATGTCCACAGCCCTCCTGGTCTACTACTTTGGTCACCCAGTCAAGAAATCTATTGGATCTGTCTGACATGACCTTCCCGCTGTGAACCCATGCTGCCTTGGATCCTGTGCTCCACTGACCTCTAGGTACTCAATTATTCTTTCCTTCAAAGTGACTCCATCACTTTCCCTACCACAGAGGTCAGACTGACAGGTCTGTAGTTTCCTGCCTCGTCTTGGTCCCACTTTTGTGAAGGGATCACATCCACTTTCCTCCAGTCCTCGGTACCACACCATCCTCCCATGATTTATTAAAAAGAGTAGCCAGTGGTTTCACTAGTTCCTTCCTTGATTCTTTTAGAATTCTGGGTGAATTCCATCAGGACCCATTGCTTTGTCCACCTTCAGTTTTAGGAGTTCTTGCAGAACCCTTTCTTCTGTGAAAGGACTGATCGACCCCTATCAAGAGTGCTTCTGTTAATTGGATTAGGCACTTCTCCTCTTTTTAGGAATACTGAGCAGAAATATCTAGTTCAGTATTCCTGCTTTTTCACTGTCCCCCTCTGCCCACCCACCGTTCATTCTATTCAGCCTCACTATCCCTCCCTTTGTCTTTCTACGCTCGCTGATGTACCTATAAAAGGTTTTATCCCCCTTCTTAACTGAGTTGGCTATCTTTTCCTCAGTTTGGGCCTTTGCTATTCTGACTTCCCTCCCTACTTCTTTCTGCCTTAACTGGTACAGCTCTCTGTCCTGCTCCTTCTGTGTTTCCTTATACTTCCGGAATGCTATCTTTTTCTTCCTGACTTTCACAGCCACCTCTCTTGAGAACCATAGTGGCTTTTCTTTCATTTTGATTTGTTTATTTGCTTCACACAAAGGCTTGTTGCCTCTGTGATGGCAGTTTTGATAATTCCCCATTGTTGCTCCACACCTCCTTCTAGCCTGTTTGCTAGTGCTTTTCTGAGGCACTCTCCCATCTTGCCAAAGTCAGCCCTCCTAAGTCCAGTACCCTCACTTTTGTATGGCTTGACTCTGTAGCTGAGTTTAACGTGAACCACACTGTTGATGGTCACTTGTCCTCAGATGGCAACCCACTTCTAGGTCTGAGATCCTCTCACTGCCCCGTTTGAGTACAAGGTCTAAGATTGTTCCTCACGAGTGGGTTCTGAAACTAGCTGTCTAATGCCTGCCACCTGTAGGGCGTCAAGAATGGCCCCTGCTCTTGGATGTAGCTCGCAAATGTGCTCCAGTTAACATCTGGCATATTCAGGTCTCCCATCAACAGTATCCCCTTTCTCTGCCATTCTAAGAATGCCTTCCATCATATCCTTGTCCATTTCTTCCCCTGACATGGGGGTCTGTACACAACCCCTGTGAGAGTTGTGGTGCCTTTTCCAGTCTCCAAGGTGACCCACAGTGCCTCCTCTCCTCCTGTTTACTCTTTTGTTCAGTTGCTTTTATCCCTTCCTTTACATGAGAGCTACTCCCCTCTTCTCCCTGCCTCTCTCTCCTGTAAGTTATGTACCCTGGTATGTTAATATCCCAGTCATGGTTCTCTGTGTACCATGTTTCTGTGACTGCTACAATATCCAGGCATCCCTCTTCCATTAAGACCACCAGCTCAGGGAGCTTGTTGCCCAGACTACGGGCATTGGTACTCATTACCTCCATTTCCTGATGGCCTTACCCCTTTTGCCCCATCCTGTCCTTCTTGCCTTTGTCACTTTCTCCATTTACCCTGCCTTTCTCCTATCGACACATCCATGTTGGTGTTGCCACACTTACTACCGTGATTGTTTGGGGGGCTAGGATTTTCCTGCTCCTTTCCAGTGCCTCCCCCCTTGGCTAGTTTAAAAGCTTGCCAATGAAGCATTTAAACCTATCACCTAGGATCCTGGTTCCCCACCTGGACTGATGCAGCCCATCATGCCAGTATAGGCTTGCATCACTCCAGGTGGACCCCCTGTCCCCAATGAAGCCAAATCCCTGAGCTCCACACCAGTTTTTCAACCACTGATTGAATCCCATGGTACGGAACACCCTAGCCTCTCCTATGCCATAGATGGGTAGCACCTCCGAAAAGGTTACCGTGCATGCTACTTGACTAAGGCCCCTCCCCAATTCCACAAACTCTTCCTGCACTTCTCTAATCCCTTTCTTAGCCAGGTCATTTGTCCCTAGGTGGACAATGACATCCAGCTCCCTCCCCTGTGCAGCTGCTCCGGCAATCCTGAGGATTCGCTCCCTGTCCCTCCAAGCCATGGTGCCAGGCAGGCATCTTACCTCCCTCTCCCCTTCCTTGCCCATTTCTACCTTCCTGACAATGGAGTCCCCCACCAGGAGTTGTTTCCTTCCCCTGCAGGGTCCCCTGCCACCCTCCTGTGGGTCTCCTTTGTGGAGGTTCCCAGTATCCTCCTTGGTCTCCACTGTAGGTGCCTCCATAGAGGAACCACACTTTGCCAGAATGGCATAGGAATTGTGGAGAGGTACAACTGGAGGGATGTGCCTCTGTTCCACCACTCTCACCCTCCCTGAGCCCACTGTGGTCCAACCACTCCTCTTTCTTGGCAACCTCTGAGGTAACGGCAGTGGCACTGGTGGTCCCTGGATGGAAGAGGAGGTCTCACAAATCCTGGCCAACTCAGCCTGGAGATGAGCAACCTCCTCCCTCAGCCCAGAGAGGTGCCTGCAGATGGGACAACACCGCATCCTTCAGAACATCTCCCGGAAGACTGCTGCTCCACAGCCACTGCACTGCACCACTCCAATCATGTCTTATTTCTGGCCCTTAACTGTTTGCAATCCTTACTCTTTCCTCTGTTTTTTTCTCTCTCTCCTTACTTTCTGCCTGTGTGCCTTTAAGCTCCTGATTGTCCTGTTCTGAGACAAGAATATCCTATATTTCTCAGTAGACCACTTACTTGTTCAGAGGCAGACCTCCAGCAGCTAGAGGGCGGGAGAGCTACTCTTGCCCTTCTAGGATGGTGGGTCCTTGGTGGTTCTGTGCTCACTCACTTCCTGCCCCTAAACAGGAAGTTCCTGTTGTCAGTCAAATCCTGTGCCTATAAAAATAGAACTAGCTTTGGGTGGAGGGGTGGAGGGAGGAAGGAGGGCAATATAGTCCCAGTAGAAGTTCAGTCACACAGCAGTCCTTTCTCCTGTTGTCTTCTGCCAAGCTATTAGCAGAATCTTTCTAAGGCAGTCTTTAAATGTAGCTTCCTTCTAGCTAAGCCACTCCCCCTACTTACCAGATCTTTCTACAAGTAATTTAAACCTCACAGCAGTTAAGTCCTTTCAGTCACCTGAGATTTACACCTAGATGACTTTTCAGTTACCCATTCAGTTCAGTTAACCCAAACACACACTTTTTTTTGTTTTGTTTTTGTATGTTAGTTTGAACAGTGGTATGACATGTGCTGTCTTCCATATAGGTGGTAAGGTGCTCTGAAACAGGGATAAGTTAAAAAGGTGGGTGATGGGCATTGTTAGTACGTGGTAGGCAATTTTTAGGAAGTAAGGGTCAAGGGTGTCGGCCCCAGCACTTTTCTAGTATCCTTCTGAAGCAAGATGTCCTCTACCTCTTTCAGTGAGGCAGGTTGAAGCGAGAAAGGCAGTGAAGCTATCGGAGTTTCAGGCAGTTGGCTGGCAGTCTGGGAGCAAAATACGTTTGCAGGGGAGTTATCAAATGCCATGCCTGCAGTAGCAAAGTGGTTATTGAATGCATCAAGTATATCCATCTTTTTGGTTATAGTCGAGTTGCCAGAGATAATCCTGGTAGGGAGTGAATTTCCTGGGAAGTGGCCTAGCAGATCATTGATTGTGTTCCAGAGCTTGATTGGGCTCTTTGTGGCAGAGTCGAGTTCGGATTTGAAGAAGGTGGCCTTCGATTCTCTGATTGTTTTTGTACATAAATTTCGTAGTCTCCTGAACTGGTTCCAATCCTCTGCAGCATTCAGTCTGTGCACTTTTTCCAGAGCTTATCTCTTTCTAGAAGCAAGGACTTGATCTGAGGGGGGAACCATTTACAGGTTTTGGTCCTAGTTCGAACTTTAATCAGGGGAGCATACTTATTACGGGCCCTTGATAGAATCTCGTGGAAGATATTGTAAGCTGACTTAATCATTTTGGCAAGGTAGAAATCTTGCCACTGAGGAGAGTACTTAAGCTTGTTTAGGTAGGCATGTTAATTGAAGTTGCGCCTGGATCTCTTCATAGAGAACTTGCTGATGGGTGCTGGGTTGTTGGTGGATCTTACTCCTGCAATAAAACAATGGTCGCTGGCGTCTGAGAAGAAGACATCAGTGTGGGAGAAGAGATGAGGTTTGCTCACCATTATCACATCCAAAAGTGTACTTTTACTGGGGTTCTTCACGTTTGGGCGTGTTGGTTCAGTAATAAGTTGCGTCAGCCCATGTTCATCACAGAAGGATGCAAGGGGGGCAGCTGTGTTAAAGAGCCAGTCAAAGTTGAGGTCTCCTAAAATAATAGTTTCAGGCAGCCCCTGTCCCAACTTGTCACTTAGATATGACACAAACTGTAGGCCAGCAGACAGTGGTCTGTAGCATCCTACTACACAGAGTGCAGTAGTCTGTGTAATTTCCACTTTGAGAATTAGGCATTCGAATTCGCTGGTGACAAATGCTGAGGATAAGCAGAAGGCAAAAAATTTGTCTTTAACGTAGATAGCTACCCCTCCTCCTCTGGCATGCCTATCAGCTCTGAACAAGGCATAGTTGGGGATGTTTACTTCTCTATCAGTGGTACTGGGTCTAAGCCAAGTTTTGGAAATCACAAGTATGTCAGGAGAGGTATGATTTACCCAGGTTTGTAGTAAGGTTATCTTTTTAAGGAGGCTATATATGTTAATATGCAAGAAGCTTATTCCTTTTAAATTTGCTAGTTCTGCTGGCGAAGCAATAGCTTCTGGGGGGCCAGGGTTGAGTTCTACATTGCCTGAACATAGCAGAAGGATAAGTAGGATTTTTCTAAGAGGGCTAAGTATAAGCTTGTAATTCCTGCCTTTCTCTCATCTAGTAGATCTGATGTTTTTAGAGACTGGAAAGTAGCCACCATAGAAGAGCTTATCTGTTGTAGCAAGAGCTAGTACCCCTACCGCAATAGGCGGGGAGGAAATAGAAGTCTGCGTGGTGGGAGGTGGGCCTTGTGGTGGGGGAGTGTTATAAGTACTACTGGTATGTGTGGTCCAAGAGCAGGGTTCGAGGTATTGGTACTTGGAATCACGGAGGCAATTAAAGGATAAGTTGCCATGTGGTATACAGCACAAGGTGCTGTTGTAGACCAAACATGATGGTAGTTCAGGTGTCCAATGCTGGGCAGCTGGTATCAGCAGAAGAAGGGGCAGTATAAGGAGCCATATAGGGCCCAACATGATGGTACCTCAAAAAAGGAGCCAATCAATTAGCCCAGGGGCCAGTGGGGCTGCTGGATTAATGCAGCTTATCAGTAGCTTTCCGATCGAGGTCGACCCCAATTTGTTAGCATTAAAATATTTAGTGGTGAAGGCACAGCCAAGGAGAGCCTATGAGTTTTAGTAAGGCCTACACTGATCCATCTCCCTACACTGATCCACGCCTTTGTGACCTCGATCCCTGATTACTGCAATTCCCTGTACCTAGGGCTTCCGGAGGTTGATATCTGCTGCTTGCAGCTAGTGCAGAACTTTGCATCCCAGTTGTTGATGGGGACTCTCCGGGTATGACACATCACACTGATGCTGCATAAACTGCACTGGCTTCCTATTCAGTGGTGGATTACCTTCATGGTTGGGCTTCTGACCTATAAAGCCCTACACAGACAGAGCCCAGACTGTCTGAAAGAGCTTCTGTCCCCCTACTGTCCCAGGTGACCATTCCGCTCAATTGACGAGGGGTTACTGGAGATTCCCAGGGTATCCTTGAAGACACTGGGGGCCTGTGTATTTATGTATGGGCCCCAGCCCTGTAGAATTCTCTACCCCATCAGTTATGGGAGTGCATGACCATGGAGGGCTTTAAGAAGGCCCTAAAGACCCACTTATAGTGCTAAGCTTTTATAAATTGATTTTAGTTCAGTACTTATTTACTGTGATTTTACTGTATTATTTATTCTTGCTGTAGAGCACGTTGATAGCTGAAAGGCACTATATAAATAAAGATATTATTATTATTTATTAGTAACTGCTAGACATCCATTTTACTGTGCATCAGATAAAGAACTGGATTTCCTTTTAACTTTCTTTACACTGATTTTTACCTCCCACTAATAAAGCATCATAGATTGCATTGTGCATCTCATTAAATCTGTGCTATCGGATTAGTCTTAATGTATAGATAGAAGTTTAAAGCTGAAAATTCCATAGGTGAAATAACTTAGTCAAAATAATTTTTAAAGAAGTGAGGCTGCCAGTGTGTAAAACTCAGAAAAGCTTGGATAAACAGTGGAAATACAGTATGCAGGCAATAGCTGAGCAGTTATAAACAGCTCTGGTTGGACTATATAGAGGATAAAAGTACAGGCCTATATATTAATTGTTTTCAGGTTAATTATTTTAGTGACACAAATCATTGTGTCAAAAGAATTATGAGGTAATGTTATCTGCATCAAACCTTTTTAGGAAGCTACTAGCATACTACCTTAGCTTGTCAAATAATTTTACCTTTTACTAGAAAATCTGAGTGCCAATACCAGTGTAGCTTATTTAAGTTTTTCCTTCTATCTGAGTTCATGCAAGAAATTCATTCTTAGCTTTTCCAAGCCAATCGCTCCCTTAAAGTTCTCATTTATCCCCTTAAATTGACATGGGATGTCAGTTATTTGGTGTAGGAGGCTTAATCTGTTATGAAGTGGCTACTAACATGTCCCAGTCCTAAAGTGTGTAGTTATGGTGAGATAATTACACACCTTGCAGGGCTCTTAGCCAATCAGATGACTGCATACTTTATTTCTGTACCCATTTTATCATGCTTTGATCATAATACAGTGATCATAAGACAGTACATCATGTGGTTACTGCCATGCAGAGGACATCCATCTGTATGCATATTTTGATCCAGACTATAGCTTTTCCATGCACAGGTAAGAATGGTGTTAGGAGAATATCAGATTTTGGATGGCCTCCAGTTGACTGATCTGTAACCCTGGAAGGACAAAAATGCATTTAGTAGGCTAAGATAAGCACTAATAAGCTCAGATCAGTAGCCTCACTTTACTTTCCATGGGTATAAACAGTTAGAGGCCAAGAAGGAGGTTCACAGCCAGGGCATGGTTCTTGATGAACACCTCTGACATGACTCTCAAGTGTCAGCAACTGTCAAGAGCTGTTTTTACCATGTTAGAATTATTTTTGTCTGTGCTGCTTACTTGAACATGCTAATCTGAGCACACTGGTAAAAAACTTTGTTTGATTCAGGTTGGACTATAGAAATGCACTCTACAAGGGCTTTTCTTGCAGGTAACTGCATCACTCATATGGTTCAATATATGGCAATAAGGCTCTGGACCTCTGTTTGGAGGTCTGATAAGATTACACCTTCTCCACAATCTCTTGCCTGGCTGCTTGCGACATGAAGGATTGAACACAGGGTTTTGATTATGAAATTTAAATCACTAAATAAGCTGGGACCCCCCCCCGAAAACCTTACTACTCTCATCTAGGGTAGAACTAAAGCTTCAGAGCTGGTTCTACTTAGGATCCCTCCCTTCCACATGAAACTATCAGGATACAGGGGGCCTCCGGCTCTGTGGAATGTTCTGCAATGAGAGATCTGGCTAGACCCTTCTGCTGCATGTCTAAAGTCAGATATGTCTAGGCATGTGTGGAGACTAGTGCTGTGTAGAACTTTCAAATTCTGGCAGAATGAAATTCTGCAGCATATTCAAAATTCCGCCGAAATTCCACCGAATTTTGCTGGAAACAGAATGGTGGAATTTCACAGCTTAAAATAGTTGTGGAATGATTTTCCACTGAAAAAACTCACTGTTCTGTGGAATATTATTCCACACATCTCAAAATTTTCTGCGGAAATTGTTGCGGAATAATTTTCTGCCGAAAAAATTATTGTTCTGTGGAATATTCCTTGAATCACAGTAGGCAGAATTCTGCAGGCAAACAAGTGAAATTTCAGTGGAAATTCTGCAGTCATTTCTCAGGCAGAATTCCACATTCCACACAGCACTAGTGGAGACAGATATTTCCTAACTGAGTGTAATTAGCTGTATTTAGCAGCTATGTATGTATATGGATTGGAACTGTGCCTCAAATATTGTTAGCTAATTGTTGTCTGTCATACTGTGCTTATGTGCTGAATTATATTATTATTTGAACTGTCAGAGAGCTAAGGATCTCTGGAAGGACTTGGTATGAAATTAAAGAACTATTACTACTACTACCACCATAATACTCCTCTTGTCTGTTGGTGAGATACCAGCTTTCTTTTCAGTAAGGGATAAGGATACATTGATGCCTAATGTGGATGTGGTGATCATACTAAAATCCAGAGTTTTGGACACTTGCAAAGCAAGTCCACAGTAACTCAGTTTCTTATCAAAACTTATGCACTTTCGCATCATGACACACTTTTTACAGCGAGCACACACAGTGAGCATGTCCAAGTCATTGGCAAGCCACATGACCAAAAGCAGCCAATCAATGAAACTGGAGATAGAGAACTCTGCTGCACACATCTCAGTGCCATTTCCATTGCTGTCTCACAGAATATTGAAACTGCTACTGAAGGAATCCGTTTATGTGAAAATCATCTGAAAATTGGGCATTATTCATTCCAGTTAGTTAATTCTCATTATATTTAACTGTAGTTTCAGGCAGGCAAACTAGTGAAATCCTATTGCAGAGGAGATTTGAGAATGTACAGTGTGAGCCTGCACTGGCACCAGAAAGCCCTGTAGCAGTAGAAGCAGGGCAGAGTGAATTGTGATGCCTGTGAAAGGTGTGTGTGTGGGGGGGTACTTTTGAAGAATTGTGTTTGAAAAATAGTTTTTTTGATTGCTGGTGGGGCAAGGCACAAAAATAATTATTGTGTTTTATTTTTTTGTCTGTCAGTGAAAACTAAGTAACGTAAGCTGCTGCAATGAAACACTTGATCTCTTATTGAGAGTGAGGAGGAGAATGTGTCAGTGGGTGATGGAAATTTGTGTGTTGATGTCTTCCTTTATGTTGTACAGAAAACATGAGGAAAAGAACTAGAACAGAGATGGATGGAGGAGCGGATGAAAAAGGTAACGTTTCCAGCATGACAGTTCCACTAAGTACCAGTTCTGCAAGTGCTAGTGTGGAGGAATATGGGAGGGAGAGGAAGTTATAGTGATGGGGCAGGGGCTAGCCCTGCAAGGAGGACTAGAGCTGAGTGCTTGATAGTGTCATCAAATAAACCATGGTTTATTAGTTCCCAGAAGTCCACTGGTTCCTTTCCCACTGTAAGCAGCTTTTCCATCTTGATGTTAAGTGCATTAGGTGATGAAATCACCCTGGACAATGCAGAATTGCAGCAGTCTCCCCCTTCCTCCTTCTGGTGCTTCAAGTTCCCTTAACTAGGATACGAAAGATACATCTAGATTTGAAAAGCCAAGTCCATCTACTGACCATCTTGTACAGTACAAACAACACAATAGCTGCTGCCACCACTGCCTCATCTGCATTGATGTGGACAATCGTCAGTCTACCATGTAGCACAGTGTGATGCCCCTGTCCCAAATCAGCATATATACTAGAGAGATGTGGTCGCACGCTTATAGTTAGGGTTCATTCTTCACTTCTATGTTAAACTCAAAATTTTGCACTTTATTAACTTCACAACCATTCAACTGATTTGCAAGAAATTTTGCATGCACCATCAAGAACAAAAACTCTTGATATGTCAAGTGCCATTCCGGTCAGATGTGTGGGTGCAGAGATAAGGAGTGTCAAAAAATTTGAAAATTACTATTTTTGGTCAAATTCTTTGTCATGCCACTAAGCAAAAATGGTGTGGAATTTTGTTGTGAAATTTTTAGGGTAGAAAGGGCTTGGGTCACAGATGTACCTTTTGAAGATTTGGTGAAAAATTATTACTTCATTCCAAAGTTATTATATTTCAGTTTCCCAACATTTCCTTTGGGAACAGTTCGAGCTTCACCTCAAAATATTCTTTATTACAAATGGGAAATCCTTTCTCATGCTGCTGCCATCTTTTTTTTTTTTTTTTAGTTATTTAACCAGGAATAGCACACTAAGCTGAAAGCTTTTTTACAGGAGTGACCTGGGAGCACAAGGAAGTTAGGTGACTTGTTCAAGATCACACAGTATGCAAGTGGAAGCTGTGGGATTCAAACCCAGGTCTGGTCTGTTGGATGTCACCAGATTTGCAGCTCAGAGCCTTAGACCACTGCAATATACTGCCTCCCTCTTGTTTCCTTTTAGCGAAGAAAACAAATTTAAATAAGTAAAAACAGAACATGGCTTTAGTAGAAAACAGCAGTTGAGTTTACCTAATTGGGACCCATTCTATCAAATTCTGGAATTCATTTTTTGATAAATGACTTGGAAATGCATTTTTTAACATGACAAAATTTTGAAAAAGGAATTGTGAAGCAGGATCCTTTTTGCAATTTGTGAAAAAAGGATTTTTCTTTTTTCGCAAATTGTGAAAAGGAACCATGGAAAAGAATCCTTTTTCGCAATTTGTGGGAAAATAATTTTTAGACAGCTGTTTTTTGTCTAAAACATACTTCCAACTAATTTTTCAAAAAAATAAGTTCAGAATGGGGTGAACCAGCCCCAATTAGCACAACACATGTTTGGTTTGAAAAGTCTCCCCGGTGTCTAGGGCCCCCCCCACTCCCTCCATTTGGATACTGTCAGCCCAACCCTCCATTCCCTATCCTGGCACTGATGTTCTTTAAAGAAACTCTTCCACTATATTCTGTCCACCCCCACCCTCTATTTCCCATCCTGGCACCCGTTATTTCATTAAAGCCTCCAACTCCCACCATCTGTGTGCTGTTCAACTGCACCCTCTGTTTCCCAACCAAGCACCCAGTTTTTAATGAGACCTTCCCACTCCCTCCCTCTGTGTGCTGTCCACCTCCACCCTCCGTTACCCATCCCAACACCTGGTGTTTAATTAAACCCTCCGCCCCCCCCCTCTGTGTGCTATCAAGAGGATTTCTGCCACTTTTCAATAGTATTGATTTTATTAAAATGGGAAATACCCTTTTTGCCACAAGCAGTGACAATTTTTTTGTTAAAACAGTTCATTGAAGTTGCGTTCCAAGAAATTGCTGGCATAAAGCCTCTGTTGATGGCTGCAGCTCAAATTCCTGCAACAGATGCTGACTCAACAATCCACCTCATGTTAGGAAAGATTTTAGCTGAAGTAAGAGGAGTGAAATAATCTGCTACTAATTTAGAAGAAAAAAGAGTCAATCTAACATTATGGGTTTTCTATATGGAATCAGCCCTGAGGCAGCCGGATATACAGGTGCATAACAGTGACACAGAGACACACCTGTTAAAATCTGAAATAGAATTTTAATCGGACAAACTGCATGACCTTGAGTGTAGAGGGAGACAAAATAATATACGTATCATAGGTGTTTCTGTGGGAGCAGAAGGGAAAGATGTTTTTTATCTTCCATCAGTCAATGCTTACAGAACTCCACAAACTGCAGAACTGTTCACTTGAGATACAAAAAGCACATAGGTCTCTGGCACCAAAGTCTAAAGTGTGAGAAAAAAAAATCCCATTCTAGTATATTTTCTGTGCTTCACTAGCAAAGAAAGACTCCTACAGCTGGAAAGAGAAAAGGTCTCCCTTATGTGGCACAGGTACAAAACTTCCCTGTACCAGGACTACTCAGCTAGGCTGATGAAAAAAATGAGCTGCTCTTAAAGAGGTGAAGCAGTCTTTAAAAAGCATAGGGGTCTGATATAGAGTGACGCACCTTGCCACACTTGAAGTGGAAAGAAATGGGGCATGTCATAGCAATTTTTCCCTAAATATTCAAATTTGGAAAATCACAAAAATGACATTCTGGAGAGTGACCAACACATACAACTTGATTATCGGAACCCCTCCAGCTGTATTCTGCACTTAACTGGTGATACAACTCACCACTACTGTACAGCTGAATCCTAACAGACATCAAAGGCTTTAAAGTGAATCCCTCAACTGCTTAAAACATTTCACAAATGCGTAAGAATTTGACCAGCAGTGTTAACATTAAATGTTTTAAGATATTTTTCATGGGAAAAGGTAACCAGATTTACAGAATACTGTCTGAATAGAGATTGTTTTTTCAGGTGGGTTATGGTGACAACATAATGAGTGATCTGATTGGCTGCTGCACTTGCTGGCTGTCTAGGGCTCTGCTCTGTGGCGTTTCTCTGGCTTACAGCCTTAAGGGACCTAGCAGCCACATATTGGATATTTTTCACTGCACTCTCGGGCCTTTTTTGCCCTCCCCTACCCCCTCCTTAGGCCACCTTAAATACAGTTTGGCTCCTCCTACTTCTTTGGAAGAATCACTTCATTGGGCACTCTCTTCTCTTGCTGCTGGTGTGCCATTTTTAAAAGGAACATGTCTTCTAAAGCTGAGTATCTGTAATACCTCCAATCACCTGTTACTCATTTACTTAGTGGCTCTTCTCCTTTCTGAATAGGCTGCGTACCTGTGCTACCCTCAAGGCTACCCCGCCCCCACCACCACGCTATAGGCCCATGGATCCGTACTAACAGGGTACCTCCATTCCTTCCACGTTTTAGATTTTCAAATCTGTGTCAGTAGCATCGTTGACTGTTGCTGTCTACTGAGCTAGGCAGATTTATGTGTCATAAAGTAACTCAGTGATCCAGCATAATCGTGAAGCCCAGACACTTGCTGCCCTGTAGACTTCTATTATGTTCCCTTGAAAGCCAAAATGTTCACCTGCATCACCCTAACAGTACTCATGAAACTTATGATTCAGTGGACTGTTTGGATACACATTGCAACTCTAAATTCTATTCTTGGATATTTCAGTTACCCAAACTGAAGCCTTTAGTGCAAATACCCTGGTGGAGTGGGACCCAATCAGGGTTGCACAGTGAACTTATGACTCCTTTGTTATCCCAGTTCCCATCATCTTTTCCCCAGCTCTCTCTGCAATTTTTGTCTAGGGTTTGTCTAGGGTTCTTGTCCTTTCGACATTATGCTCCCTTGGTTACCACCTTAGAATTCCTCTGATCCTACTTGAGTACCCATGTGAACGAGAATGGATTAGAACTCATAGACTACTTCTAGGGTCTATCAAGAAACTATTGCTACTCTTATTATTGTGTTCTGCCAATGTCTGTAAGCTATTCCCTTCCCTCCTTGTGGAACAAGATACAAAAAACTCTCCAAATATCCATTCTGCTCAAATTGTCCACCTTCAAAACCTTGGTTGCCAGAACCACCACAGAAATTGCAACTGTGTAACCTAATATGATATTGACAACCTCCTTTTCCTTCCCATTCCCTTTATAACTGTCTCCCTCTCCAGAGTCATTATATCATCTCTTCCCATGTTGTGCTCCTTCATTCTAACCCCTGCCCTAGGTATTTGCTGTAATCACCTGACTTTCTTTATTACAGCATGGTCTAACCTGCTACCCCAGCAGATGCCTTGTAATACCACATTGCCTAATTCCATTGTTTTGTCCTTGAATGTATCTACCTCCTCATGAACTATACTGTGTACTGTTCCAAATGTTATACTGTCTAATGCCATATGAACTGACCTGCATACCTTGCCTATATGCTATGTTATTCTATGCTTGAAAATTGTGTATCTTATGATGTATACATTATTCTCTGTTTCTCTGTTGTTAACATTGCAACAATGCCCAGGTCCATCTTGAAAATGAGTTATTCTCAATGATGTTTCACCTGGCTAAATAAAGACTGATTGATTGATTGAATGAATCCAGGCCCCCCCCCCCCAGCGGCCATCACGTCTCCTGCAGACTTGACTGAAATAAGGGGTGTGAGTTTCATGCACGTCAATGCGTGCACTCTTCTAAAGAAATTTACTTCTTTACAGGAATGGATTTTTCATACCAAACCTGATGTCCTGGTGGTTTCTGAGTCCTGGCTTAGACCTGATACCACAGAACGTGAGGAGAATATACCGTCCTATAACATTTTCAGATCTGATAGGCAAACAAGAGGTGGTGGGGTTGCCATCTATGTCCATGATAAATGTTCAGCATCTGCCATTAATTCAACTTGTCTCCCTAAGGAATACAAAAGCTTGACTGTCAAAGTCGAGCTCTCCCCATCTGTCTCATTCTGTGTTTTGGGATGTTACAGGCCCCTGTCAGCTGGGCTGCTGCTCTTACATCACCTAAGCTGTGTATTAGGGTCCGTGACCTCAGAGGTTATCATTTTGGGTGACTTTGACCTGGATTGGTGCTCCAATATCTCCAAACCACTCAGAAACCTTTGTGACACCTTCAGACTATCCCAACTTATAACAGAAGTAATGCATCCTGACAAACAGAACCCAAGTAATAGTACACTGCTGCACTTTATTCTAGTAAATAAATCACACCTATTCTCTCATGCTGGTGTATTCTTCTCTGACATCAGTGACCATTGCTCCATTGCCTGTGTGAGATCTGCCACAAAAACAGCCTCCATGTTCAAATTGACTGTCAAGAGGAGTTGCCGTAACTTTGACCCTTATGCATTTTCATCTGATCTGTGTAACTCTTTAAGATGGCAGGATTTCTTTCTAGCCAAAACAGTAGATATGGCGTATGACATTTTCCAGGAAATCATGCTTGGGACTCTAGACAAGCATGCACCCATGGTTAAAAACCACACCAAAAAAATATCATGTTCGTAGTTTATGGCAGAATTAAAGGCTGCCTTACTCAATAAAGACTTACTATGGAAAAAAATGCTCGAAAATCCTAGCTTCCAGCAGATTGGAATTTATTTAGGAGGATTAGGAATCTCTGTACTAAGCCGGTCAGGGAGGCCAAATCTAGTTATTTGATATATCCTCCAGGTGTTCTGCTAAATTTTGGAACACCCTTAAGAATATAGAAGGTCATGTGTCCTCCAACTCATTACCTGTAAATATTTCTAAGGATGGTGTCTTAGTGTCAGATAAACAGGAAATTCTCAAACAGCTCAACAATCATTTTGCTACCGTAGGACTAGCCTTTGATACCTCACCTGCCAATATCCTATGTACCCAACTTGGGACACAAGTACCAGTAACCCCAGTCACATATGCTGTGTTCTCCTTACAACCTGCAACACTGAAGGAGGTAGGGTTAACACCTTTCAAGAAGCCCAAAGTGGGGACATTTCTTACTGAAACATGATTTTTCGCAGGACAGTACGTAACCTCGACCAATGCAACAGACTTGTTTTCTCTATATAATCAGAATTAAGGCTAAGTATTGTAGTTTTCTAGTGGCTTATGTTGTTGCTTATCATTTTAGGGAGTTTTAGTTCAAGTATTGTAGTTTTCTGCAACATTGAGTGGAAAGTTAGAAAATATTTTTTCTACTATAAAATCAGGACATGTAGTATTTTTCCTGTTTTTTTGCAGGACACAGCTGCCCAAATCAGGACTGTCCTGTGAAAATCAGGACAGGTGATAACCCTAGAAGGAGGTCGAAGATCTACTCCTACACCTGGATATTAGGAACAGCGGTGATGCTGATTGTATCGACCCTTTTTTCATAAAAATCAGCTTTCAAGTCCTGGCCGTGCCAATCATGCATCTCTTCAATCTACCTCTTCTGCACAGTGAAATCCCCTCTATTTGGAAAACGGCTCACATAACTCCCTTACTCAAATCTGGAGATCCTAGTGACCTCAACAACTATAGGCCAATCTCCTAACTCCCATTCTTTCTAAGATACTTGAGAAAATAGTAAATAATCAGCTAAAAGACTACTTAGAATCTGCTAATCTGCTTAACCCGCTGCAATCAGGATTCTGGCCACACCATAGTACAATTTCATCCCATGCCAAGGTTGCAAATGACTGGCAGGAGGCTCTGGACTCCAAAAACTTTGTGTGTGGAATTTTCCTGGACCTAAGCAAAGCATTTGATACCGTTGACCATGATTTACTATTGATCTCCCTTAGTAATATTGGCATAGACACCCTCTCGCTGAAATGGTTCTCAAACTACCTCCAAGGGCACCAACAGCAGATGAAAGCTGATGGGGAATTCTCACAGCTGAAACCTCCTTTGAGGGGTGTACCACAAGGCTCTATTCTGGGTCCTCTGCTATTCACTCTCTACATCAATGGAATTGACATGGGAATCCAATCTACCAATATTCATCTTATTGCTGATGACACAGTGCTCTACATTGTCAGACCCACCCCAGAAGCAGCATGTAAGGATCTACAGCAGACATTTAATCAACTGCAACTACTTAACCAGAAACTACTCTTGAATGCAAAAGAAGTGAAGGTGATGCTTCTCTCACCTTTAATCAATGCTAACAACATTTTTGTGCAAGGATCCATTCCCCAGATTACCACACTCCTAGGTGAACCATTAGAGTTTGTAACCAAATTCAAATACCTGGGGTTTTGAATCGACCACAAGCTCTCCTTCCTTGAACACAATGAGGAACTATGAAAAAACTCTGACAGAGGCTAGGCCTCTTTAACAGAATCAAGCATTTTCTCAACCAGGATGCCAAGAAGAGACAAGTACTCACCCCATTCTTTTCATTGTTGGACTGTGCTGATTTTTGTACTGCCAAGGCCCTGTCTCTGCTCTTGCCAAACTAGATACACTGTTCCATAGAGTCATAAGGTTTGTCACTGGTGCTCCTTACTCCATGCACCATTGCTCCTTATATGCCTTAGTAGGATGGCCTTCCCTTGCCTATTAAAGGCAGAAAAATGCCATTCTGTGGAAATACAGAGCAATCACTAAAAAACTTCCCCAATACATATTGGACTGTCTGCCACTAAGTACAGTAGGTATGTGTACCCTGAGTAGTACCACCTATATCTCTCTTATTGTACCTAAAGTCAAATCGCATTTTGGCAGATCATCCATTAGCTACGTGCTACCCCAACTATGGAACTGTCTACAAAAATCCTTAAAACTGGTCCACCCCATAAATTTCTCAGCATTCAAAATGTTGTATGTGCATTCTATTAAAGAGTCATATCACTGCTTCCCCGATCATGTCACCATACTTAGAGTCACTATGTCCCCCAGTGCCTGATATTATTTACTCCCACTTGCCCCCTACCTATCTGTTACCAAAATGTATGACAGTTGCTTGCCATGGAGCCATTGAATAGTCCGTCTGTGGTCACACTTGACCCTTACTTCCTGCAGCATTATATGCTGCTCCCTTTCCCATCAAGGATTCTTGACCTGCCCTCCCCCCCACCAATTATGTATGCACAAAGCATACCCCCACAATATCTTTTTCTATTCTTACCATCCATTTCCGACTCCCTAGGTGCCCATCAAACTCTATACTAATGTACTGGTTTCCTAAGGTACCTGTCTGTGCTCCCTAAGCACATTCCTTTGACCTTTCATGTTACCCTAAGTACATCAACCAATTCTTTTTCCCTATCTGGAACCTGTCCCTCTATGAACTGAAGTGGGTACTATTTACCCTGTGCTCCATTATGTATAATGTATTTATAAATATATATAGGTAATGGATTTGAACTGAAGCCTGTGCTTCTGTATCCTGTGTTCTTTTGTGTACAATCTGTATATAAGTTGCAATATGATCTGAACTGGAACATGTATAATTTGTGTGTATTTTTTGTTTCATTATGTTATTTGTATATATGTTTCTTCGTTATGTGTGCTGTATATGTATATGTATATTAAGAATGTATATTTGTGTACTGTGCATAGACAATGTCCAGGTTCACCTTGAAAATGAGTTTTTCCTCAATAGTGTTCCGCCTGGTTAAATAAAGATTTTG
The DNA here is from genome assembly GCA_016271365.2 of Neoceratodus forsteri. Lineage (NCBI taxonomy): Eukaryota > Metazoa > Chordata > Ceratodontiformes > Ceratodontidae > Neoceratodus > Neoceratodus forsteri. The sequence continues at coordinate 541,552,660 of CM057456.1, read as the reverse complement.
ATTGATTGATTGACTGATTGACTGAACATTTGTGGATCCACTGGGTTCATCCTTGATAGATCATATTTGGATGAACCAGGATGCAGTCAAATTAGTGGAATCATTAAAAATTATAGCAAGACCAGAATCAAGCCACTTCCCACTCAAGTTGGCACCTAAATGGGATTATGAATACATTACAGAATAGGGAAGTCAACAAGAAAGCCAAATATCTAAATAATCAATTGTACAAAAATAAGATGGGAATCCCAAGCTACTGTATAAACAACATAGGAACAGTTTTATATGCAGGCTGTCCATATGATTATAGACACGAAATAATGATAAACCCAGGGAATATGATGACCATCATTGGTAACGCCCAGAAAATAATAAATTATACAAGACCTCTAGTATACCACTGAAGTTTTGGGAGGCCAAGGCAAATTACATGGTTTAATGGTTGCTGTAAGAACGCAAAAAAAAAGAGTTAAATAAAAAGATAAAAGCAGTAAAAAACAACCCAAGTAGGGAAGCATTAAAACAGTTAAATAAAGACAGAAAAAAATATAAAGACATACTAGAAAAAGAAAGGAAAAAAAACATCAATTAAGAAGATGGAATAAGTTAAGACATACAATACAGGAAAAAAATAACAAAACATTTTGGACTATGATTAGCCAAGGATACCAACAATACAGTAAGGGAATTGGAGCCTATACAGCATTTAATAAATGGGAAGAGTTCTTCACCAATTTATACTATTCGAAGGAGGAAGAAACATTAATAAACCACAATTCAAGGGTTCATTATCTCCCATATACAATTTACATATAATTTTTATGAAATAATAATAGCTATTCAAGATCTGAAAAGTAATAAGGCACCAGGCCCTGATAGAATAGTATCAGAAACATATAAATATTTCCAAGATTAGTGGACTCCTATCTTTTTTGTAATGTTCAATAAAATAGTTCAGGGAGAAGAAATACCAAATAGCTATAAAGGAAGCCTGATTTGTCCTATATATAAGAAAAAAGGAGACCCATCAGACCCACAGATGTATAGACCGATATCACTTTTAGATGCATCACAGAAAATATTCTGTAGAATCATCTTAGATAGGTTACAGAATTTGGTAGAGCAGGAGAATATACTTAGTGACTTTCAAAATGGGTTTAGAGAAGCATGGTCAACAATCCAGCATTGTTACACTTTGTCCCATTTGATATGGAAATATGTAAAGATAAAAAAAGGTGAAACTATACTGCTGCTTCGTTGACCTCAAAATGACATTTGATTCCATTAGTTGAATATTATTGTGGGGTAAGTTGAAATCATATAATATGGATTATGCCCTCTTTGATATAATAGTAAGGTTACATCAAGACACATGGTTGAAAGTAAAATTTAATCAGAAAGGGGATTTAACAAATGAAATTAAAACAAACCTAGGAGTAAGACAGGGCTGCCTTCTGGCCCCAGTCTTGTTTAATTTATACATAAATTCACTTATAGAAAACCTGGATAAACCAGAATTCCACTCTCCTAGCATTAAATACAGGAAAATACCAGTTTTTGCTTTTGCAGATGATCTTGTATTAAAATCAATTCGCTCCTAGGTTTACAAAGAAACATTGATCATTTCTCAGGAATGTGTAGAAAAAAACAAATTGATAATCAACAAAAATAAAACAAATTTCTAATGTTTGGTTACAAAAAGAAGCACCTACCAAAACTATACATACTGTAGATAACAAAAAAGAGATACTGTCAAAAGTTACATCTACCTAGGAGTATGTTTTTCACAAGACACAAAATGGACAGAACATTTTAAATTAACAAGACATAAATTAATAACAGCATCAAATGCGTTTAAGAGGTTTGCAATTCAAATGGGAAATGGCTCGATAAAAGGGTTTTTAAATGTCATAGAGGCTAAAATTAGGGCAGTGTAATAATATAGCAGAAATTTGGGCTACAGAGAAGTTAGAGATATTACAAGTTCAGATAAACAAACTTTATAGACATATATTGAAAGTTCCGCAGGGAATTCCTGCCCCTGTTAATAGGGCAGAACTTGATCAATATCCACTCTTAACATATGTTACAGAAAGAAGAAGAATATTCCTTATAAAATTATTTGCACTTCAAGAAATCCAAAAATGTGTTTAGAAGAAGTAGATTACTCAACAAGGAAAATGATGTTCCCAATGATGTCTTGCATAGCTGCATACGTATATCCAATGGGATTAGGACACCTTCTAACCCAAATATATTATAGGCCTTTCCAGGAGACTGATTCTCAAGTCAAAACCAAGGCTAAATATATAGCAATTTCAGAAGCTGTGGAAGAAATACAAATTCATAAAAAGTTTGATTAGTACAAAAAAATTTAAACAGTGCACAAATTAGAGCCATATCTAATAACACTGGAAGAGCCTGATGGTCAAAGGATAATCACTAGATTCAGGCTCAAAATATATAATTGTAGACAGGTATACTATTGACAAAAAAGAAAAGATATCAGTGATGGACTATGCAAGTGTAATTTAAAACATCAGATGACTTGAGGCATATTTTTCTGGTATGTCCTATATATGAAAAACATAGGAAACATTGGTTGGGACAAATTTTTTCAGGCCTTGGTCTCCCCCTGGATAACATACTAATACATCTAATTAATTCTTCTGAAAAAAGAATATTGCACAGACTTAGTAGTTTTTTTATTCTCACTGAAACTATAAATGTATGGTTTTATAAGATAATTAATTGTGTTATAGGGATACTGCATTATCCCAAAGTTTTTATGTATTATTTACAATCAGTCTTGACCCCTCAGTGTGTCCGCCGCCTAATTAGAAGATCAGACAGTCTAACCTTTACAATACCTTGCTGTCAGACCTCTCAAGCTCAGCGTTCTTACCTTGTCAGAGCCTCCACCTGGTTCAATTTGCTACCTACAGAAATCTCCAACATTGCCACGATTGGTGCTTTTAAGTGTAAACTGCATCAACACCTCGTGGCTATTGGCTTCTGTGATTGCTTCTTATAATCCCCTCCAGGCATACTACCCTCAAGCATCCCTCCTCACTGCCTCAGCACTTCCTCTTCTCCTACCCCCATTACTGGGTATAGGATGAATCTGTCTCCTTTTCCTTTTCATCCCACCCTCTCCTCCTCCCTTGCTGTTTCCCATCTACCACATACCCAATGCAATGCCCTCCCTATTTCTCCCCTCCTCCGTCTCTCTTTCTCCCATACCACCCCCTCACCACCACTCTTCTTTCTTTTTTCCCAATAACCCACTCCTAACAAAGCTTCACTAAGCCACCTATGACTTGTACTGTATAATTAACTCGCAACACAATTCCTTGACAATGCCTTTGGCTGCTATTATTGTAACCTTACTTGTCTTCTTTTTTTATAAGTTCCATTGTAATGGTCATGTTATGTTTTGTACCTTATTGTCCTTATTGCTTTGATGTGGAACCTTTGTAAAAGAGCCATTGGCTCAAAGGTATCATCCAAAATACAAATAAATAAATAAAATAAATAAATTTGTTGCTTTTTGTTTTAGAAAATTGTAAAGACCTTGCATAGAATAATACAATATTTAGTGATTGATTGTTTGAGGTGACGACCCCAGTATGTCCTTGTCCCAGCACTTTGGGTTCACCAAGATTTCAACCTGGAGAACCACCTATTTTGGCTGCACTGCTAATCTGTTTCTAAGTAAAGAATACAAGCAGTTTCATGTTTCCTCAACCTTCATAATGATGACTTTCAAAACATCACATTTAAAAATTTGTAACATTTGCAACATGATTATACATCAATCAAAAGCTACCATTTTGTTTAAAATGTTCTTTTGATATGACAGAAGGATTGCAGAATTTTGTATATTCCACCACTCCCCCCACCCACCAAGATGCAGTATATTGTTTTCATTTGAGTTCCTGGGTGTAGCAACTTGCAGAACAAGTGAAAACATAATTTGCAACTAAGTAATGGAGTATTGAAGTAATATAGATAGTAGCAGTACATGATAAAGATTACTTTCGGATGGTCAGCAGTAATATAAGTTATAGACTTTTCATAGCTCCTGTGAAACAACCTAGTTCAAAGGCACACTGAGTATTGATGGTGAATACATAGGAATCCTGTTGCAGACTCTGATCAGGGGAGTTTGGCAATGTGAGAAGCGCATCAGTGGGCCAGGGAGCTCTGGTCAGACAGTAGATGATGTGGGGGTGCAAAATCTCAATCATCCATAACGGGTAAGTAGATAAATCCCAAGAACATGGAAAAAATGAAAACCGGATACAAATCCAAATTATAATCCTGAGAGACAGCTAAATCGGGTGCTGTATTCTGCAGACTCCTTAATCCAATGGCCAAGATTATTTCTCATTCTCTGCAAACACAGTATATTCATTTAGAGAACAGTTCGGTGCCTTAGTAATATGACTAAACCAACTACAATATCACACTGCTCTATCCCCCCTGCACTGAGGTACTGGATCATAACTAGTTTTCCCATCCCACCACAGGACAGGGAAGATCAGAGGGCAGACAGTGGGCAGAGGGACACCCCCTCCCACCATCACTGCAGTGCCAAGAGAACTCAGAACTATACAACACTGCCATTGGATTTATTTATTCAGTTTGGGGGTTACCTGATGTACTGGAATAAAGCAGTAAAGTAAAAAATACTAGATGAAAATGTTTTATTTCGCTTTGAAAAGTCAGTTCTGATGATCTAAAGTTTGGGAACTACTGTGAGGCTTTTTTTTCCACAGGCTCCAACCTTGTACTTCTCCTACAAGTGAGGAGACACACAAGACAATCTCCCCAACTCCGAACTGGTTCAACTCAAAGAGTTTGGGAGCAGCTGATTTTTTCCATATTGGTTTTGTTACCTTTTGGCCCTTTGGTTTAGGATATTGGGATTTGTGAAAATGGAAAGCGATGACATCTCAGACTGGAAATCCTACTATGCCAAACCAGCTGAGGTTAATAATTTGCAATGTGCCTTATGCAGTGGGCCACATTTGAAATGCTGGTCTCCTCCCCATGTGTACCTTACAGGGATCAGATATTTTTTGGCGCGATGTGGGTGTGTGGGGGTAGGGGTACAATCCACCCACATTCTATACATGTACTGTTCACTCTGGTTAGGGGAATTCAGACAGTGCAGCGGCAATGTACTCATCAGAGGAACTTTTTGCAGTTCAAAACATATCAAACTGCTTTCTAAAATGGACAAGCCTCTAGTTTAACTTAGAAGCCTGCCTATGATGTGACGATAACACTGGTGCCTGTATATGTCTTTTTAATATTTTGCTTGGAGCAGGCAACTTGTAATAAAAAACTCTCTATACCAGTTTAAATTAAAATGCCTTCTTTGTTCATTTTATAAGTGGATAGGAATGTAATTTAAGTGGCAAGTATGCTTTAGACAAGACTCAAAAATGATTATCCCAAAGATCTACTGATCCAACTGATATATAGGAGTAAAGTGCCACTCACTTTCCTCAACAAATAGGTGGGTAGGACTAGGCAGACATGAAAGGCAATGGGCCCTTTTCTTCTAGCTTACTTACACATGCATGCGTGGCTATATACAGCAAGTCTTGGTTTGCAATGTATATCCCAAGCAACACATTTTCTTTATTATGTTTCAGTTTGTTTTGACAAATATCATAGTGACTGATCACATTTATAGCCTTATACCCACCTTAAATCCCAGAAACAACTAGGCCTCTGTTAATATTGCAGGGTACTCTGGAGACTTCGTAGGTTTTTATATATAACAACTTTTTATTACAGTAACAAAGAACCAGGTGTGACAATTGCAGAGTATCCTACAGCACTTTATAGGGTGCTTATCCAGTTACTGTAGTATAACAGAATATACAGTATTACAGTAATAATTGGCTCAGTGTGAGTATTGTGGTGTATCATGGGCACCTTATAGGGCATGTACATAATTAGAATAACAACCTTAAAGCATAGTGAGGATGAGCCCAGTGTGAGTATTGCAGAGTATCATTGGCACTTTATAGAGCGTACAGTGTATATAATTAGTATAATGTACTAAAACATCCTTATATCTCAGTAAAAGGAGCTTAGCGTGAGTACTGCAGAGTGTCCTGAGCATTTTGTATGGTGTATATATAAATATTAAAATATAATGGACCATAAGGGTGTTGTAGAGTATCCAGGGCACTTCATAGGGTATAATATAACAACTTTATGTCACTGTAACAGCAAGCCCAGAGAGAGTACTATACAGTATCCTCCTGGGAAATTTATTTGGGCTGTATTATAGCTGTGCTCCAATAATGACAGCCAGGTAAGAGTGGGCAACCAAGTGGTGACACATGGACTTGGCTGGAGGCTGTGAGTTAGTATATCAGCAAGATTCTGTGGTCTCTTAAAGACATTCTTGGGTACTCTTCCACACTATCTCAGAGCTTTGGCTCAGTCTGTAGAATCCTGTGCTCTCATAGGCAAATGAGTATATGATTATACTATCTTAAAAAGTAAGGAAATTCATTACAAAAAACTTCATTAATGCACCAGTTAGAGTTAAACTGGCAAACATAGGGAAATGTGGCATTAGGGTTTCCAACCCTAACACCCCACCCCCACCCTGTAGGCAGAAACAGGAAAAACCGTTACGGTTTGACCTCTCTTGCATCTTTGCAAATAAGGTGTGTGATATGCCTCGGGGTTGTAAACCCTAACACTCACCCCATTCCATTATTAATGAAGCTACGATGTGGAGAGTACATGAAAACGTGGTGAACATTATGGCTGATAGCCCCAGGCAAATAAGGATCTGTGGACGGTTGAGAGTGCAGGACCAGAAGGCTCTGCACACCCACAGGCAAATGAGGATATGATTATATTATCTCAAAAAGTAAGGACATTCTTTGCAAAGAACTTTGTTAATGCATCAGTTAGGGTTGCTATTAAAGTGACAAAAGTATGGAAATGCAATGTTAGGGTTTTCAACCCTAACTCCATATTGCCCCCCCCCCCAAACAGCCAAAAGGGGCAAGGCAACACAAGGAACAACATACAACCATCATCAGGTAAGAAAAAAAACATACAACTCTTTCTACATTACACAAGAGACATCTATCATCATGTTCATCTCTGTTCAGTCAATTGAGGGAGATTTTGGTCATTCCAATATTCCAAAATCATTCCTTAGGTTGCCATAGACCCACAATTTAGCATTTTAATTTGATTCTTATATAGGTTCAATGTATCCATCTCATTAACACAGAAACATAGAAACACAGACCATGGTGACAGGAAAATGACCAGAGGTCCATCCAGTCTGCCCATATTCCCTATAATCCCTGGAACCTATTGTCCCACCAGGGTATTAACCCCCCCCCATCCTATCCTCATTCTCCTCCATGGTCATGTTGTCATGGGTGATTACAATTCCATTCATTCTATCCCTTGCCTGTTTGAATCCCTTGACTGTGTTTGCACCTACACCCTCAGCTGACAGACTGTTCCAAGTTTCCACCACCCTTTCCATAAAGAAGTACTTCCTCAAGATGCCACTGAACCTTCCTCCTGTTAATTTCCACTCATGGCCACGTGACCTTGAGTTGGTATTCAGGGTAAATAATTCCCCACAGTTTACCTTGTTAATTCCTTTAAAGGAGATAGGAAATGATTTTTACATAGTTAACTGTCTTTCCATTCCAATTATGGATTCTGATATGCTTTGACGATTGTTTGATAAATAAATAATCTAGCTTTGGGGAGATTTCTGATCTACATTGAGATCCACTCACCTCACCAGCTACTGCTCTTGATTTTCATATTTCTAAGATATTCTATGACATCACAAACTCCCATTCCATGCTATTCATCTGAATGGCCTGGTATGGGTGCTTCTGATGTCATAGATTGCTCAGGCAATGTGAAAACAAAGAGCAGCAACTGCTGAGCAGAGAGGGATTCAGGGTAGTTACAAAGGCAACATTAGATTATTAATTTAACGAAAAAGGTCAAAAACATATCAGAATAGTGGGTAGGCAGTAAAAGATCAATGAGTGTATCTAGAGGTCTAAAAACTGTTTCCTATCATCTTTAAGTAACTTGAAGGTCTCTATCATATTTCTCCTCTCCCTTCTGATTTTTAGTGAGTATATACTTAGTGCCTTGAGGCACTCGTCATAGGAGCTGCCCTGCTGGCATTGAATCATTTTTATATTTGCTTGTGCATGCGCAAGAAACATATTGCAATAGCTTGCTGTAGTAGTGAGTTGTGGAGGTGCGGCAGTGTTGTAGCCAATGCCAGCAGTCTATTTTGGGGCTGGTCTCTGTGGCGCCAATAGAGGAGCATGCTGTCCATGACAGCAGTATTGTAGCATGCCACCAACTTGGAATAAACTTGCTGCTGCAATCAGGGAGCACCCTGTAATTAACAGTGAGCTGTTTTTCTGCTGGGGCAGTCCCTGATTGCAGCAGCGAATTACAGCTTGCCTTCTTCTGTGTCCTATTTCAGTAAATATGGTAGTGGCTTTACCGTCCGCCTCTCACAGTCCCCACTGAAGCAGATGGACAGCTGCTGCCTCTCACAGTCCCCATGAAAGCTGATGGGGTGCCCAATCCCCCCTGTTGGCATGCCTCCTCCCTAGTTCATTTGACAGTGGGGTAGCACAATCCTGGTTGGCATAATGTTCCTGCATTTGTTTTTAATTTAACATGGCGGTGGCTATCCCCATCTGCCTCTCACAGTCCCCATGAAAGATGATGGGGGTGCCCAATCCCCCTGTCAGTATGCCCCTCTTAAGTTCATTTGCCAATGGGGAGCCCAATCCCGTTGGCATAATATCCCCCCATTTCCTGTGTGCCAATGGGGGGTCCCAATCGCCCTCGGCTCATGCACCGCCCAACACTCTGTATGTGCCTATGGGGGAGCCCAATCCCTGTCGGCTACAGACCCCCCCCAAGAAACACTCAGGTGGTATTCTGTGGTGTGCTCAGATGGTATGCTGGGAGCCCACCACAGCATACCAAACCACCTGTAAAAAAAGAAAACCTTTCCAATTTTTTTTTTCCTGTAAAAGAAAAAAAAGTACACTGTTGAGTCTGGTGCCCCCTCTCCCAATCTGCACCCACCTTCTGTGCACCCCACCTCCCCACCTCCCCCATGCTGTACTTACCTCTGGAGCCTGGCACGATCGGAAACACATCTGCACTCATCAAAGCTGACCATGAACTGAAGAAATGCCGGTAAACTGTATAATGGTATAAATGTTTTTTTTTCCAACTTATGTGGATATCTTGGCCATTTTCGTGAATTTTGGCACCATATTTTCAACATTGGGTTCTTGGGACCCCATCTCATGAATTCAGTGACTGTCATCTGGTTATTCGGTCCTGAAAGGTGATTTTGTGGTCATTGCATGGAATCACCTTTTGGGACTGATTAATGAAACAACAGTGTCAATGTTCATGAGGTCAGCTCCCAAAAAGCCTATGTTGCAAAATTGGTGAAAACATTCCCAAAAATGACTGTAATATTTTCACTCCAGATTTTCAACATTGGCATTTTTTCACTCCTCCTTATGAACAGTACAGCTGTCATTTTTCACATCCTGACTGAAATGTGTTTTCACACTTAGAGCCCAGAATAGCACGGTCGCTGTGGGAAATCAGTGTTCAGGACAGATTAAGAAAATCACAGTGACACTGCTCATGAGTGGAGGTCCTAAAATGCCTATGTTAAAAATTTGTTGACAAAAGTCCATAAAATGACTATGTTACGAGCATGCATTGTGCAATTTCCATGCACACTCATAACTTTGAGAATTTGTAATATTTTCACTCAAAATTTTCAACATTGTCAGTTTTGCACACCTCCTTATGAAGAGTCATTTTTCACATCCTGCCCAAAATGTGTCTTCGCACATCTGGTGCACAATGGCACGGTCGCTGTGGGAAATCAATGTTTGAGAAAGAATAAGAAAATCATAGTGTCAGAGTTCATGATAAGTGGTCACAAAATGCCTATGTTGAAAATTTGGTGAAATAATTCCACTAAATGACTGTGTTACGAGCGTGCATTGCGCAGTTTCCATGTACCCTCGTAAGTTCAAGCATTTTTAATATTTTCACTCCAGATTTTCAACATTGCCATCTCTTCAAACCTCCCTATGAATGGTACAGCTGTCATTTCTCTCATCCTGCCGACCTGTGTTTTTGCACATCTGGTGCAGAATGGCACGGTCACTGTGGGAAATCAATGTTCGGGACAGATTAACAAAATCACAGTGCCCCTGTTCATGAGCAGAGGTACCAAACGTTTTCATGAGGTGGGGGGTCACAAAAAGGCCATGTTGAAGATTTGTAGTGCAAATACCAACAAATGCCAGGGGCGTTAGGGGGTTTCTAACCATAGCATCCCACCCTGTACAAACTGACACAGGCATCAGGGGTGTGTCTTTGGATTGCCAGCTGTAATGCTCATGCAATTCCACCCCCACTCTGAAGCCAGTGACAGGCATCGAGGTGTGCCTAGGACTCTTTGTCCCCAGAGTTCACCCCTTTCTCCTATACTGCACCCATTTCAGTGTATGTCCTTATGAAATGGGGTGACTGTAAAGTTGAACACCCCAAGGTACACCTCAACACTTGTCGGTGTCTGCAGGATAGAGTGAGGAGAAATGCTATGAGAGTTATGGGTGATGGCCCAAAGGCACACCCCAATGCCTGTCCATCACGGCAGGGTGGAGATGGGGTTGGCATGAGTTAAATACTTCACTGCCATTCCTATTCTGCATCTGTCTAACTCCTGCATGTCCAATGCTATTATTAGCAAGCAAACATTCGGCATTGACAAATGCTTGTTGTTACTCTGTGCTGCACTGTTTCCAACCTATCTCTGTCCTTTCTGAGGTAAGGACTCAAGAACTGGATGCAGTACTCCAGGTGAGGCTTCACCAGGGATCTGTATAGGGAAAGTACTACCTCTTTTCTTCTGCTATCAATACCAGCATCCTGTTAGACTTGTTACAGGTCTTGTTGCTCTGGCTCATTTGTTTAATGGAGTTACTGATAACTCCAAGATCCCGTTCCTCTTCTGTAGTGCTGAGTTTCACCCCACCCATCCAGTACTCAGTCTTGGGGTTCTTTTCCCTAGGTGCATTACCTTTCACCTTTTGGCATTGAATTTTAACTATCAAACCTTTGACCACCCCTCTAGTTTTTGTAGGGTCCTCTGCATATCCCTTATTTCATTATCATTATCCACCCTCCCTCATAGTTGTGTGTCATCTGCAAAGAGACACAGTCTGCCCTGGATTCCCTCACCAATGTCAGATCCAGAAGAATGGTTTGATACCTTTATTGACTGATAGACAAACATAACAAAGGAACAGTGTTTGTTAGACCAACCAAGTCCTTTCATAAAGCTTCTGAAGGACTTGGTTGGTCCAAAAGCTAGGGCACTTTGTTCTTTTGTTGTAACATCTATGTTGGTCCAACAAAAGGTATCAAACCATTTGCTTCTGGATCTGTTCTTACTAGGAGCAATACAGCAACCACACTATTTGTTTGCTCACCAATGTCATTAATGAAAATGTTGAAGAGGAGTGGACCCAGGACAGATCCCTGTGGAACCCTGCTCATAACCTCCCTTTCCTCTGATTAACCCCATTGACCACCACCCTCTGTTGCCTGCCTTATAGCCAACTACCTGCCCAGTTCACTACAGTTTTAGCCACACCAAGGTATTCCATCTTTTTGAGTATCCTTTTGTATGGCACCAAATCAAAAGCCTTGCTGAAGTCAAAGTACAGCAGATCCACAGCGTGGCCCTTGTCTAATTCCTTGCTCACCCAATCAAAGAAAAACAACCACAGCTGGCCCGGTGGCACTGAGGGTTGAGGCGCTGGATGCCACACCTCGCGTTATGCCAGTGACCCGGGTTTGGGAACAAGCTCAGGTCAGCAGGGGTCAGCAGGGGAGGACTAGGATTGAGCATCAGGAGACAGCTCTCCTAGTCCTGGGGTAGGATGGGGACTCTACACCATGCTGCAGCAACCCCTTGGGGACACCCGGAGGTACCACATGCAGCAGTGTAACAGAGGGGGGACTACAGCGGACGTCTGCACATGTGAGTGCAGACATCATTGGATGTCCGTGTTCCCAATGGGGAAAAGACCAGGGGAAAATGGCAGCACGGGTCTGAGGCAGCTTGATAGCCACAGCTCTGCTGGCCGATGATGTCTGGAGGCATGTGCCGGTACTGGTTCCTCGACGGGCGTGGTGGGCTATAGGAAGGCCCTCTTTCACAGGTGTAGTTGCTTCTGCCAGCTGGGCATAGAAGCTTCGGGGTCAGCGATGGAGTGGAGCAGTGGCTGGATGTAGAGCAGGACTGTGGCTGCAGAGGAGAAAATGTTAAATGATAAAAAAAAAAAGAAAAAATCACGTTAGTCTGATATGAACCGTGTTGTTTGCTATCCTGGAACTCATTGCTCTCTAGGTAGTCCACATGGTCCTCTTTGATTAGTGATTCCATCAGCTTCCCCACAATGCATATCAGACTGACAGATCTGTAGTTTCCTGGTTACTCCCTATCTGCCTACCTTATGAAGTGGTGGAATGTCTACCATTATCCAGTCAGTTGCAACTTCCCTGTCCCTAATTGAACTGTTGAACAACCCAGCCAGTGGTTCAGCCAGTTCTGTGGCTAATACCCTAAGTATCCACAGATGCAGCCCACCTGGTCCTAAGGCCTTATCTATCTTAAGGACTGCCAGCCCTTTCAGGACTATCTCGCTAATAGGTAATGGCTACCTCATTTCTGGGACTCCCTTAGCCACTGCTTTGGTGCTGCTTTGTGCCATTCCTCCTTCGTGAATACTGAGCAAAAGTAGTAATTCAGGATGGCAGCCTTTTGCTAATCCTCCTTTATCACCCTACCCCCCTCAACTAACCATGTGATGCCCCTTTTTCCTTTTTTCACTGATATATCTAAAAAAAGTTTTTCTCCATTCTTTACCCCTCCATGATACACAGCTTGAAGCCTGCTTTCACCTCCCTGATGACCCTCTTTGTCTCCCATTTTTTCTGTAGATAATCCTCCCTCTCTGCCTGCCCGTGTGTTTCCTTGTATTTATAGAAGACCTTCATGTTGGCCCTAGCCCCTTCCCTGATCCTTTATGAGGACTATAGTGGTCTCTTAATCCTGTTTTTTTTTTCTTTAGATATTGTTCACATGCTTGCCTTTGATACCTCAAGGATGGCTTCCTTTATTGGCCCACATCTCTTCTCCAACCCTCCATGTCCTCCACCCCTACTAACATATCCCTGACCAGTTACCTCAACCTATCGAAGTTTGCTCTTCTATATTCAAGAACTTTGCTTCTTGACTGTGGATTGCTGGCCCCAAGTGCCAATTCTTTTTTTTTTCCAATTAAAGTTTATTACATTTTAACAAAACCATGCAATAAAAGTGAGAAAGGATCCAACAGAACATTGTACATATAACAAGGAAAGGAATACATTATACAGGAGCCATTCTCATACCCTCCCTCCTCCCCCCACCCTCTCCCCAAAAATACCCCCAAAAAGAAAAAAAAAATCCCCACTACAACACAGTTTTGTCCAAATAGATAAATGAATCCAGTGAATCTTGAAAGAACAAACAAGAAATATACAAGATAGATATATTAAAGCGAAAACAATGTGTGTAAGGATTCCCATTTTTTCTTATATATCTCAGGTTTATTATTAAGACTGGCAATAGTTTTCTCTGTCCTCAAATTAGCCACTAATTCATTACGCCATTCGGAATAAGCAATGTCATCACAATCTTTCCAATGACGTAGAATTAATTTCTTAACAGTCATAGAAATAAGGGCCATTTGATATTGTCTAAAAGGAACAGAAATTCCACTATAATCACCTAATACACACATTTCTGGGGTAAATAAGTCATTTAGGCCTAATAAAGGATCAGTATTTTGTTGGATATTGGCCCATAGTGCAATGGCTTTAGAACAAGTCCAGAAAGTGTGATATATAGAACCCTCTTCTTTTTGACAACGGGTACAGGTAGGAGCAGCTAAGAGACCAAATTTAAATAATTTTTTTGGGGTATAATATAAATTATGCAATATATGAAATTGAGTAAGGCGTAATCTGTCTTGGGAAACATATTTGTGGAAATACCGCCATAGAGTTTCCCATTGTAATTCTTGGGTGGGGAAGAACCCAAGTGCCAATTCAAACTACATGGTGTTGCGGTCACTGTTCTGTAGTCGCTCCTTTACTACCATAGTACTCACCATCTCTGAGTTGTTGATCACCATATCAAGGATTGTGGTCTGCTTGAAGAACTAAGAATTTAAGAAATAATACTTGTGGGGTACATGGGATAGACATTTTTAACATATAAGATAATAACCTAGTTGTAACAGTCCAGCAGTCTTTAATCTATGGACAAGTCCAAAAATTATGAGCTAGGTCAATGACACAACCACAGCCATGCCAGCAAAGACTATTTATATTAGCATCTCTTATAAACAATAGTGCAAGTGTTATATAGGCCCTATTAATAATCCTACATTGTATGGATTTGTTCTTAGCTGAAACAAAGATCTTATTGGCCTTTATACAAATATGTCTCCATTGTTCTTGAGTTAACAAACCTCCAAATCAATCTCCCATCTATTATTGATCCTTTGTCCATCATCTTTATGATTTTTCATAAATACCTTATATGCATTAGAAAGCAATTTTTAGTTGATGAACAAAATAAAATCAGTTCTTTCTTTCTCAGTGAAGTGAAATTTGATCTTTTCTTATCAATCCCTTTTATAAACAATTTAACATTTTCATAATTAGAATTATAAACCAAAAAGTTATTTACTGGGGCATCACCTACTGGTTCCATATAATCTTTAAATGACAAAAAGAAACACTCCATCTGTAAATCAACCTAACTCTTAATTTCTATCTCTTTCAATATATTCACAACCCTTTTGAAAGAAGGCAAGATTATTTAGCAGTTGGCCTCCAGACTGGAATGGAGCCATGGCATATGTTCACATCCCATCTTCTGACCCTGCTTAAAATGTAAAAAGAAAACATTAAATAACTGTGATTTCTGTAGATCTTTCCAGTTTTTTGCAAATAGAATATGACATAAAGTAATGCTCCCACAAGCACGATCTAGAATTCTCTGTAATAGTAAATGGTCAAGTTTATTACAAACTGTTCATTCCAAACTATTTGCTAATATTTAGCTCAAATAATAAGAAAAAGGGTCGGGATAACCCAAACCTCCCTCATTTCTAAAAGCAGTCTTATGACTTCATTTTATTCAGGGTTTGCCCTGTCTCCATAGAAACTTGATAAAGAATTGTTTCGTATCAGACAAAAAGTTTATACTCAACCCTTCAAAGATTGTTTGGATCAAGTATACTTTTTTTTCATATTTAAAACCTCTACTCTACTCAAAGAGAGAAAGTGAAAAGTTTGGTCACTTTTTCAGTTTGTGTTTTATGTTCTCTTTATCTATACCAAAATGTAATCCAATGTTGGTATCAATTCTATTAGTCAAAATTATACCTAAATATTTAATTTGGTCTATTTTCTTCTTGCATTTTTAATAATTTCAAAAACACAATCCTTTCCCCCTTTAAGATCTGCATAATCTGTGGCTTATTTTGATTTAATTTATAACCAGCCACAAGTGGAAGATCAGTTAAGTCCTGTAACAAACAGTTACAGAACAGTAACATCTTTAAATAATATTACATATCATCTGCAAAGTCCTCGTTTGCAACTTGGACCCCATGAATATCTGAACTAGCTTTAATTATCTGCAACAAAGGCTCTAAACACAAGATAAAAATTATAGGGGAGTGACAGCAACTCTGTTCCACCCCATTCAACATGTCACCTTTATCAGTAGAACAATCATTCAATATAACTCTAACTGTGATTGTATTATGTAACTGAAACATTATCTTCAGAAGGAAAAATAACTCGCCACTCAATCCAAGTTTTACATATACAAATCTGAATTACTAAATAGAAAGCTTTACTTGCATCTAATACAAGAGCAAAGTACTTGTCAAGGAGATTTTGTACATATCCAATAATGGACTGAACCTTTCTAACAGTACTAGATATAGTACCTCCTGAAATAAAGTCATTTTGATTATAGTGACCGGAAGGGGCCGAGAAACCAGAAGTCTATTAGCTATCACTTTGGCCATTATTTTATATTTTATAGGCAGCATTTAGCAGCACTATTGTCTATAACTTTCCAATATATCTTTAGCTGTACCTTCCTTAAGAAAAATAACCACCATTGCTTCATAGAAACATAGACTTTGTCAGCAGATAAGGACCACTTGGCCCACCCAGTCTGCTCATTTCCACCTACCTACTGTGTCACATTAGACCCTACTTTATCTTTGGCTCTTTTTCCCTCCCCCATTTCTTTTTCACTAAGATCCCCTTATACATATCTCTTGCATTCTTGAACACCATCACTGCTTTTATCTCCACCACCTCAACTGAGAGGCTTTTCTGTGAATTTGCCACCTTTTCTGCAAAAAAGTACTTCCTCACATCTTTCCTGAATCTACCCCCTCCAGCTTCACAGAATGTTTCCTTCCAGCTTTCCATGTGAATTTTGGAATATCCCCATCTCCATCCACCACATCTTGTATTATTCTAAATAACTATGTAGACATGCCAACTTTTAAAACTTGAAAGAATTTGTTTGTAAACCCATCAATACCAGGACTCTTATTGTTAGGTAGGGAATCAATAACCAAGTACAACTGCTGCAAAGTAAAAGGATAGCTGGCAAACTGTATTTTATTAATGTTTGCTCTTGCAAAAACATAAGACACCTGCCTATCATCATTTGTACTTTGACACTGATATATATAGTTTTATAACAGTCCATAAGAATATGGGGAATTTATTATATATCAGAGCAAATTAGTCCATTATCATTTTTGAAGGCAAGCATCATATTCCACTCATTTTTGTTTATCTCTTTTGTTAAATTCACCAACAATTTACCCAATTTATTTCCCTGGAGATATCACACATTTTAACTTTATATATATTTCTCACAATTTCATGATTTAAATGTTCTTGCATTTTTAATCTAAGATTCTTTCATTTATTATAATAGGTATTATAATATTTATTTTATTTATTGAGTTTTCAGAAACTCAATAAATACATTTCACAACTGAAAGTGAATTAAATCTTGGAGAATTAAATTATCCAGTTCTTTAAGTTTGAGGTTATTTTTTCTATCGTCCTGTATCCATAATTTATTTAACCAAGATTGGTATGATATAATGGCCCCACAAGCACCATCTTAAGGGGGTCCTATAATGGAAATATCTCAACATTGTCCAGAATATATGAAAAAACAAAACAAATTTCAGCTATTGCATTGAAAATTTTCTAAATAAAATCTGATATTTTTTGTAGTTCATTATTAAACTACCACTTACAGGATTTCTGAGATTGACTGATAGTTTTTTTAGTTACTTTTTCTCCCCTTTCCCAGTTGGTCCACATTCCTGTTGTTCTTCCAGCCCTGTCCCCCAGCCTTCAGACTTACCTTCCATCTGTGCATGGCTTACCCTCCATAGCAGGGAGCCCCCTTCTCTACACGCCAGGTCCAGATCCAGTTTCAGAAGGTACCTTCTTGGGTGTAGTGCCTGTGGAGGATGGCCTTCATCCATCTCGACAGGGACCAGTTTCCATTTTTCTGCAGAAGGGAGCATTCAATGTCAACAATGGCCAAGCTGCGCTAGCTACCACATGAAGCATGATGGTTGGCTGCTCCACCTCCATGTCCCCAGTGTACAGGACATGGCATGCCAACATCCAACCTCTGCTAGGTGTCAGGCAGGTGCCAGTCTCTGTTTCCCACCCTCCCTGGGAGAGGAGAGGAGAGGAGAGCTGTTCCCTGGACACTTAATCCTCTCCTTCCCTGGCCGACCCCCGATGACCCACTTACACACAAACACCGGTCACTGGTATGGCATGAGGTAAGGTATGATTCCTCAGCCCTCCATGCCACTGGGCCAGTCCTTAGATTGATTTATAAACCAAACATTGGTTCCACAGTGGCATGATCTGATAAAATTATAGATCTAAGAAACTTC
This sequence comes from Neoceratodus forsteri, assembly GCA_016271365.2. Classification (NCBI taxonomy): domain Eukaryota; kingdom Metazoa; phylum Chordata; order Ceratodontiformes; family Ceratodontidae; genus Neoceratodus; species Neoceratodus forsteri. Next base: position 541,534,484 of record CM057456.1, on the reverse strand, counting down.
ATCCCACATTGGGATTAATGATTTGGATGTGAGAATATAGTATATTCTAAAAGAAACACCCCTTTTCTTTTTTTGTCATGGTGAGTATTTTCTCTTAAACCTGTTTTTTTGTATTCTCTATAAATCAATCAAATCATGAGCATCTAAAATTGTTTCATAGTCCTGGATATTCTCCTATTATTATTAGTGGGTTGGGACATTTTATCCAGCATTGAATTAAGCAAGGACTATAGTTTCCCATCACAGTTAATTTACCTGCTTGAATTTTAATAAGAGCTTCTCTTACTGCTGATAAAAAAAAAATACTGTCATTATCAAATGGAGTATAAATAGATCCAAAAGTCATATTTCAATAATTAGTTTTACCTTTAACAAGCACAAACCTTCCCTCATCATCGGACCATTTCTGTACAAACTGAAAATTAATATTTTTGCTGAACATACTGTAATAGAAACTCCATCTCTTTTCTTTGTGCCAGATGATGAAAAGGAAAGTTCATTCTGGAATTCTTTGTGATCTTAATATGTTTCCTGTAGATAAATAATATCAGCTTTAATTGTATTCTTTTAAGCCAACATTCCAGTTCTACTAAAAGGGGAATTAAGATCAATCACACTGAAACTGGCACATTTAGTATATTCTTTTATACTAACCATTTTCCTTAAGTTGTAAACTTTCAGTTAAAGAAAGTAACAGGCACATTGTAAACTTATTAACATAACCACAGCTACACACCATCTTTGTATAAATGCTATTGCAATAAAGAAAGTTAAGTCCAAGTCCTCGACTTGTTTCCCTCTTGCCCACACCCCTTAAACAAAAACATTCCCCTTAGTAATTAAAAATTAAATGTTATATCACAAGAATCCATAAATGTAGCCCATCTGAACTGCCAGCTAACCAATTATCTCCCTTCCCCTTTTCATCTACCCCAGTGCATTATTACTGGCAAAAAAGGAAAATAGGCAGTTTATAAAATTGCTACCACAAAAAGGAAAAAGAAAAGATGAAAAAAAGTCTATAATGTTTCAAATAAATACATATTTTTCAAATATTTCAACTAACCACCCTCAAAGAAAGCTACATTAGCTATATTAATATCTTGTCTCAAAACATCTTTCAATTGGTAAACTGCCAATTGCTCAAAGAAAATTCCAAAAAAATGTTTCATTGAAGACAGAAATCACTTCAACTGGGGAAATGAAAACCATCCTCTGGCCTTCAAATATGATTCTAAGTTTAGCTGGAGAAATCATTGACATTTTGACACCCTTAGCCTATAATTTGCCATGGACAACATCAAACATTTTCCACACAGAAACCAGTTCAGCGGTCAATCATGATAAATAGCAATTGATGCCCCCACTAGCTTAGTCTGTTATATTGCATTATTCTCTATCTTCAGATCATGTAACTTTAGCAATAATGTGGTGTGGTGGACCCTCATCATCTGGTTTCACATGAATCGAACTATGTATTCATTCAAGCTTGATATGAATGTTTTCAGGATTTGCCTCCAAATACTCTGCACAATTTTATTAAAGATTGATCTTAAAGTAGTATCATACTCCCAGAGCCCTGGGATACCCACAACCCTTAGGTTCTTATGCCAGGCTCATGTATTTTTTTTATATATTTTATATTTTTTTAAGTTTTTTTTTTAATATTTATAGAACTGTTGAAACAATTAAGGCAGCTACTGCCTATTGCCAGTCAAACTTCATGTAATCAATGTACTACATGAGGTCATGAGACTGAGGAAGTTGTGCATCTGTGCCCAACCATCACTTATCACTAATTTTTTGTTGGGGTTGCCATCTCTGTGTCTCCATTCCTTGATGGTGGGTAGGGTGACATGACAGATCCTATAAACTAAGAATGACTCAGTATGGGCCAGGCATCACAACTGATAGCATTGAGCTTGCTGGTGATGATATAATAGTTTTACTGTCTTCAGGAGGACTTGATTTGGAGCTGTTTGTCATAGTTCTTGCTCTGCTGACTCTGCTGTGAGTATTGAGCTGGACTGTGATGCTCCAGTACTAGTGGGAGTCTGGGGAGATTTGCCAACAGGAAGCATAGGAGTTTGACTAGTGGATGTGACTTGTTGGGTATAGGAATAATCAAATGGATAGCTGAAAATGATCTGTAGTACGTTGAGTTTCAGAAAAGCTAAGAATCCAGTATTGTCAAGATCTAGCCTGGAGCAATGTGGTGATATCACCAGTTATGCTGAAGTATCTTCCTGAACAGACTGATGCTGGAGAGCAAAATACAAAGCCTGTTTATCCAGTGGTGGCCAAATGCACTACATTACCTAGACAGTAGCTCTGCTAGGTAAGCTTCCATCAAGTACTCTTGTGAGATGTCTGTGCCTTCCTCCAAACTGTCTGCACATCTCTGGCAGTTATTTTCGAAATGCTCCCAAATGTTCTTAATGACTTTTAGATCATTACTATCCAAATCTTGTTTCATGTTGCTACACTGACATCTGGCACTGGAATTATACAAAGTTACCTGAGGAGGAATAGCAGTATGATCAGGAGGAGGAGGAGGCAGATTCTTGTTTGCTTCTTTACATTGTCTGTGCTTCTCCATGGAATGTTTATGCAACAGTTTCTGCTTGATACTGTTGATTCTTCCAGGGTGAATGCATCTGTCATTACATTTGGGATTCGGTAGTATTGCCATGCCAATTTATGTGGCTGAGCTAATGCTTTCAAATCTGTCAGCAATTTGTGTCAGAATCATCCACTTCTGTTTTTTTTTTATACTTCATTTTTTCTTTTCTTAAAGACAAATTCATCTAACATCACCCCACATAGAAGCAGAAAAAACATTTAGAAATGGAATAAATTGTTATGATTTTAACTTTAATAAACTTAAATAAAGCACACATTTTGGGGGGCTATAAAGATTCAATAATATAAAGTTTATCTAGAGCATTTTCAGTATATGAAAAAGAAAAAAAAAGTTCATATGTGCTCCAGGCTTCTACTTTCCAATGATATTTTAAGGAAAGAAAATACATCTGAAGCATTTAAAAGTTCTTCTCAAGCCACATCACTTTGCTCCTCATCTGAATCAGACAGACAGACAGACAGTCTTTTTGCAAATTATTTCCTTCTATAATACAAGGGTACCTTCATATCACTCATACAGGATGATATTCTGTAAATTCTACCTCCTCTTTTCAACATCTCACCCCCAAGATCTTCTGGTAGCTTGACATTATTTTCAAGAAATGATCGTGCAGCATCCTGATCTTTGAGAAAAAATAACTTTTCCTTGAAATTTAATTCTCAATCGAGCTGGCACTAGTAAAGTGGCCAGCACCACAGCTTCTCTAAATTTTGACAGAATGGGTAGAAATATTTTTCGTCTGTGCTGTGTTTGCAGATAGAAGTCAGGGTACAATTGAATTCTACTGCCCTTGTAAAGAATATGCTTCTTCTGCCTAGCCATATGGAGTATTTTTTTTTCAGAGAGAGTTAAAAAGTAATTATTATGTACCTTGCTCCAGATTCTTGCTGTTCAGATTCCTTCAGATTATGAGAAGGATGAAATAGTGACTCCAAAGAGGAAGATGTTTCCAAAGAAAAAATTGCTGTGAGTGCTGTTTCCACCACTTCTTTCAGTTCTGAATTTGGTATGATAGGCAGGAAAACCAATATGCTTCAGGCTGTGTCTCAAGATATAGCTCTGCCACTTCCTTAATAAGTATTGTATCCTGCTTGTGCTGCTGCGGAGATGACTCAGATGAACTGTGTTTCCGCCATCTCCTTGACCAGCACTAGTGCTGTTATTCTTATCACTGCCAGCACCACCACTGCCATGATGACCACCACAACTAGCCTTGCTTTGTTGGGTCTCAGAATCAAAACAAACATTTGTAGTGCACACCACTACATCCAGAACAGATTTCCCCCACAGGCCACATCATCAAATTCTATAGTCCAGATAAAATTTTCTGTTACACCAGTCTCCAACCATATGAAAGAAAAACAGTCTCCCACCATATAAAAGAAAGAGTTCCACTTTGTTACAATGTCTTTAGTTAAGCAATGTTGTGGAGCGTTAGGATTCTGCTGGTACAGGATGAAGAGCTCTGAGCATTTGGGGGAATGATAGCAATGTCTAGTGATGTCTCACAGAGCGTTTCTTTTAGCTCTGCACCATCAGGTGCAATGCATGTGTAAAACAAGGCATATGAGAGAAATTCTCATCATTAATGGCCTTCAGCATGTTACTGACACAGTCCATCATGATGATTCCCAACATGAGCTCATGAGGGTACAGTATATACCAATGATTGCATGAACAACAGAGTGTTTTTCCCAACTGTGTGTCACCTTCATGACCAACAAATTAAGAATGGCACTTCTTTTATTTCTATACCTCTGTGAAGCTGTCTGCCTCAACATAATTCATTCAGATGCTGATGGTAGCAGAGCTTTGGTGGTAAAGGTGGTGGTGCTGCTTGATGTGAACACAACCCAGTGGTCAAGGAGACTTACTCTAGGATGAGTTGTTTTGCTTCAATGCTCCAGTTAACACTCATAAAATTTATTGTATATAACCCCTCTGTCTTCTTCTGAAGTGTCAACATCTGCATGTATATTGACTAATACTAAGAGGACATGCTTGGAAAATGTGAAGCATAATTGAATGCTGCATTAGGGTTTCAGTTTATGCAACAGTCTTCAAAAGTCAGTGTTCTCCACAATAAAAATGACCTAAGATCAAGGGTCATCTTCTCATTAATCAGTTGTGTAATATGGACAGAGGTAGGGTGATATGAGGTAGTTTAGTATGGGCATGTAATGACTCAGGCAGTTTAGATTTTTTGTTGCTAGTGGGTGGAGTGGTACTTTTGAGGCAGCACCTGTAACTGTGGATGCATCAGTTGGCAGCTGCGGTTGTCGTGGTGGCTGCATTACTTGAACAAACTGTCTGATTCCACCACCTATGCAGGACTGTTCCTGCTTGTGCTGCTCCTTGTGTCCTTAGTGTTGACTGGGAGTTGATGTGACTATTAGGAAGATATCATGTTTATGCTTCAGATGATCAGCCAGAACATTGGTTCCCAATGTCTGAGTAGACTGTCCCTGGCTAATCATTCAGTCAAATTCTTTTCTTCCCACATAAGAGAAGGGTGGGGGGAGTCACACAAGTAGACAGATCTTCACTGTTCCAAAATTCTTGTTCTTTTGTTTTATTTTCTGGCCCAAATCCTCAACGTTTCACCAGTAAATATTGGCTTCCTCAGGAGGTCCCTTTACAAAACCTTTAAAAACATAAATACATTTATAAATATCCTGTCTACAACTAAACCACTATTAAACATACAATATTTCATTTTACTAGGTAATGACGGCCACTTACATCTTAATTAGTATTCCAGATAAATGTATCCTTCTTTTAGATTAACTGTTTCCACAATAAATCCTGAAACCAAATAAATCCATGAATAAACTAATTGGATATTCCTGCATTTATACAGCCTCCCCATTTAAAATGGTAATCTAACCACTCCTTTAAATATAAATACATTTATTTTAGACCATGACATTTATCTCTTTAACCCTCATGCTAGTTAATTACCTGATTAATTTCATATTATTATACTTCATGTTTTAAATTTGTTCTAATTACCAATTCAAATCCTGTTTTCAATGTGTTATTATGCTTTTATATGCCCCATTTAATGGTTGCTCTGTAAAAAACAATTAAATACACCAAAAACCCGTTGTTACCTTTATACCATCATATACACTTAGGCCCAGATATTCAAACTGCGCTCAAAAGTAAGCGCCAACAGCGAGACAAGCACAAACCCCGTTGCGCCAGGCCGCGCGGCAGGTGCGAATTCAAACATGGAGCACAGCAAATTGCGCAAGCAACCAACGTCTCAATATCGCACATACTGCGCCATGGCGCAACCAGGTAGGAGAGGCTGAGCCAAAATGCTGCGCTATGGAGCAACCAGGGAAGCTCAGCTGAGCATTCCAGAGCTGCCATAGTGCAAGCACAGCCCCCCCAGAGCAATGGAACTGCACATCCAGGGAGGCAGGCTGGGGCCCACCGCCAGCCATGCCACACATGGGCACAGGAACACACTGCAGAACCCACACCACACCTGCACACCCCTAGCACAGCATCACTGGGGGTGGGACGGATGATCCACGTGCCCATGGGGACAAGCCAACAAAGCATAGCACAGCCATGACACCCCAGCACAACCACTGGCAGGCGGAGAGTGCCACACACAGGGGGTTGACAACCACAGTGCACATCAGCCCCCCACGCACAGCACACCCTGCACCGTGACCCCAAGACACCACCCATGTGCAGTGACTGGCACTGCAGGAAACACCATGCATCCCCCCTGGCACACGTCAACCCCGTGCTGCAGAGAAGCATACAAGCCAGACCCACCCTGTGCACCCAGCAGTGGGTGGCAGCAGAAAGCAAGACCAACAGAAAGTCAATGCCATGCTGGTGATACCTCCCCATGCACACACACACACACACACACACACACACATATGTACCCAGGACCATACCACCCCAGATGGCTTTACACCACTGCAACTGAACAACCATAGCCAGCTGCAAATCAGAGATCAACACAGCATTCATATCAAAATATAAATGTATTCTCAAAGAGTAAAGTACAAAACAATCAACCAGAACTATTTACAAGGGGGGATGGGTACAAGGTCGGGTTGTTCAAGGGTAGGGATTACAAACTTGAGAGAGGAAGGCAGGGTGGTAGGGATGGGAGAAGTGGGAAGGGTAACAAAATTTATGGTCCTGCCGACGCCCGTCTCCTGGCTGCTGTTGGCCCGTCCCATGCCGCCTCCTCCGAAGACCATGCCTGTGGATGGACTGCAGGATGGCTTGGACGTCCTGCAGCAGCTGTCTCATGCTCTGGACATCCCTCCCAATGCTCCGGAGAACCTCGAGGACTAGGAAAATGGGAACACAGTCAATGGCTGTGACTGACCACAACCCTGAACACCACCCAACCTGCAAGCCACATAGCCCAATGTCCGACACCTTTGATGGCATGCACCCACCCACAGTGAACATGCACATGGCCATCACAAACAGGCGGCACCAGCTATGCGCACCACCTGACACACACGCCGCCACGCCAATCACAGTACAAACTAGGCTGTCATGTGATGTTGCAACGTGGTGCGATGCCAGTTACACAGCTATGTGCCCAGTGCATGCCTGGACCACCTGTGATGCATACACAGGCGTGTCGTGATGCTGCACTGTGATGCAGGTCACCTGTGTCATGCCTACATACATGGATACATAGACAGTGTCGGCAGATAAGGGCCTATGGGACACCCAGTCTGGCCATTTGGCCTTGTCGATCACTCTCTTGTCCTATAAGTCCGTTCGCCCTCACCCCTGACCTCCAGAAGTCCCTCATGGCGAACCCACATACAGATATCCGTGACCAAGTCAGCCCCACCACATCCTCTTGCAGGGTGTTCCACTCGTCCACCACCCATTATGTGAAGAAACACTTCATGTTCCTCTTAAACGAGCCCCTCAACTGCATCCATGCCCTCTAGTCCTGAACATCCTTACGCTGACAAATATTGTTTCCTGCACTCTGTTCCCCTGTACAATGCTTGTATGTCCCCATCATATCCCCACAGCCTCCTCCCTCCAGGAGTACATGTTCAGTTCTGTCAACCTGTCTGCATGGGACTTGTGATGCAATCCATGCACCATCCATGTCGCCCTCCTGTGAGCGCTCTCCACCCAGTCCCTGTCCATACGCAGGTATGTTTTCTGGAACTGTACACTGTACTCCAGTGTGGGGAGTCACTAGTGTTTTGTCTAGTGGAACTACGACCTCCCATTTGGTTGTGTCCATCATGGTTGGTGGTCCTGCCCCCCCAGCATGCAATAGCATCCATGATGTAATGATACTCACACTCCTCCAGCAGCTGTGTCAGCCGCTGCTGCTGCTGCTGTTGCTGCTGCTGATGCTGCTGCTGCTCTGGCCTGACGGCCTGTGGCACTGGGGCCCTGGCATGGCCCACATCTGCCTCGTCTGGTGCCCTCACCATCCGGCCTGTGGGAGACATATGGTGAGACAAACATCAGTGTGATGCAAAAGCAGAGTGCCCCCTGCCCCAGTGAGACTGCCTGCCCACACAGCCATAACCATCCATCACACAGCTGCACACACTGACACGCCGATGCACAGCCACCCAGGCACACACACACCCCTACAGAGGATATAGGTGAATAGATGGTACACTCACGTGGCCTAGGCACCAGGCCCCGCCTGGCATGGGAACGCAGCCGCGTTAATAGTTCCGGCTCCCTCCGGCGGAGATCACTGAACCGGTGCCGGCACTGCTCTGCAGACCGGCCCCGGCCAGTGACCCCCACCAGGTCAGTGGCCACTTGCTGCCACACATGTGTCCTAGGTCCGGTGAGGGGGGCCTCACCATATAGGCCCTCATAGTGGGGCTCCACTAGGGCCACCAGGTTGGCCACTTCAACTGCAGTCCAGGACACCGCCCTCCTCCGAGCCATGGCCCCAACTTTACAGCAGGCAATATGGCGCCCCGCTGCGCTGTGACCCCACGTGGAGTTGTTGCGCAATAGACCAGCACAGGCTCCAATCGTGCTGTTCGCACAGCGCCATCACTCTACATGGCGCTGTAACCAGACAGCACAATAGGGACGTACACATGGCATGCCCACAGCGCCAGGGGTCAGAGGGCATACACAAGGTCACGGCAATGACGCAAGGCTACACACAGCGCCATAGGATGTATAGGCATCCTGCATGACTGCTAAGCAGAGCACCAGTGCCACAGTGGACTATCGCGCAGAAGTGCCACAGCGCCATATAGTGCCCAGTGCTGTAGCGCCACTGGCACAATGGTGGCAATGGCCAGAATCGCCTATCGCGCTCAGCAGGTCTGCAGCGCGATCGACGCCTGCGTAACCTGTCTGGGCATGCGCAATGCAGTGTAGCACACAGCCACAAAGATGCGCCATCGGCTCAGCTGGACCTTCCCTATTGCGCTAAGCGCAAATACGCGATATTCAGCCGACATATGCAAATCAGTCAATCAGCCATGCAAAGGCGCAGTGGCGCAATTAGCATGTCATTAAAGTTGCGCCACACCTCATTTGCATGTGTTGCGCTATAAAAATGCGACACTGGGTTGTGGTGGCCAGATTTGGTTGTTGCAGCTGAGAGGTGAGTTACATGCTGTGTGATGCTCAGGACAATGCTCATGGGCAGGGTGCTGAGAGGATGTCACAGGTTGAGGGGCTGAGCATGATGAGGGCACTTAGAAGGGGCAGAGGCACCCTTTCCATCAGTATCTGCCTTAGGTGAGGAAAGGGGGCTTCTGCCCCGCCTGCAGCTATGCTCATGGGAAATGCTGTGGACTGCACAGTGACAGGTGTCCACTTCCACCCATACAGATCAGCATGACTGACGAGAACCAGGCGAGGTGTGGACGGCGGGCGTAGGAGGAGGCCGAACTCACCACAGCAGAGACCGAGGCCCTCTTCCAGGCCTACCTGGAGGATGAGCCACTTTTGAGTGGGCGGACGGGCACCCCTCAGCAGCGTGCAGCTGCATGGGAGGGGGTAGCTCTGGCCGTCAACCTGCACGGAAGCCACCATGCTCCGTGCAGGAGTGCCACAAGAAGATGGGGACTGACCGCAGGAGGCTGAAGGAGAAGGTGGCAGCCTTCAGGGTGGACGATGCTGCTGCCACTGGTGGGGACCACCAGTGGTGTTGCAGCTGACCCCGACTGAGGAGACACTGGTCGCAGCCATGCAGCCGAGTGCCATTGCGGGTGTTCCTGGCGGAGGATTCCAGACAGGTGGAAGCCAACACTGCAGGTATGTCATGGTGATGTTGTGGGGGGGGCGGCTGTTGTTCACATGCACTCACTGTACTCTCTTTCTGTTACAGATCCTGTTCATCTGCAGGAGATGGTGGTGGTGGGTGCTGACAGTGCGGCAGACCTGCTGGACCAGGAGGAGGGACCTTCCACCTCCGCCAGCAGCCTGCACACTGCAGCAACAGGCGGCTGGGCTGACAACTCCGCCCGGCGGTGATACAGTGCAGGGGTGCACAGCCTGTGTCACAGCAGTCTGGCATGCAGGTAAAAGCCAGCATGCTGTGCCTATGGCAGTGGCACGCACCGGCACTATTGATGATGGCAGGCCTGCAATGGCCAGTGAGAGAGGTGTGTGCCCCACGAGGGACACATGGCAGGCCAGCACGTGCCTCTGCCGTCCAGCTCCACACCTGTGTACCAGCATGCTGGCACAGTCACAGGCTGGGCCTGTCAGCACCGGTGGGGCAGCATCGGTGGCTGAGCAGGTGTCTGGCACTGTTGACAGCACAGGGGTGGAACAGGTGGACCTGGGGCCTCAGCAGTTGGAGGCGGCAGCAGCAGTTGCACACCAGGCCTGGGGACAGCGTCAGGCAGTGGCACTTGTCACCGCCCTTAGATCAGCCCATACCTGGTCCGGCGAACAGCGGCCACCCTCAAGGGTGCTGTGCACCAGGACCATCCACGCCTGGGGTCACGATGCCATTGGGGCACAGTACCCTTTGGACGCGCACACCCGCCTGCTGCAGGAGTCGGTACAGCTGCAGGGGTGGGTTGCAAGGTCCGTGGAGGCACTGACTGTGTCCGTGGAGCGGCATAGCAGGGAGTGTGCTCAGGACCGGGCCGAGATGGTCCATATGCGGACGGATGTGACCACTGCCATCGACAGGCTGACCCAGGCTGTGGTCTCTGTGGCGACCGCATTGACCACACTGTCTGGTGACCCTGTACCACGCACCCCACACAGTGCGCACTCCACTCCCTGTTCCCGGCGTCGTGCAACACCAGGCCTGTCGACGCCGGGTTCTGCTGTGGGCATCCCAAGCAACCCTGGTGCAAGTTTGTTTGGCGGGATGCAGATCCCTGTGCGGGCAAGGTCACGGTCGCGCACTGGGACCCCCGGTGGTGCACTAGCGCCACCCGATGTGGCCCCTGCGCAGCCTGCCAGTGCTGCTAGGCCACGGTGGGGCCGCACGCATCCGTGGTGGCCATGGGACAGTGCTCCTGACTGAGCTGTCTCCCAATGCAGGCCCTGTCTGGTGCTGCCCTGTGTGCAATGTGTGTGTCATGGTGGGCAGTGCACTGCTGGTGCTCTGCTCACCAAACTGACACACGGACCACCTGCACTCTCCCAACTGCTGTCCACAGGTGCATCGGATGATGATGCCTGCATTGCACTGTACACCAAGGTGCAAGTTGCCCAGGTCCTGACACACGTACGTGGACAGTCCAGGTGGTGAGGGTGGTTGGTGGTGCTGTGTGATAGCATGTAATTTCCGCAGTGCTGTGCTGCTGCCCCTGTATGCTGCCTGGTGTGTGTGTGTGTGTTCATTTGAGTGCTCACCCCTCTCTGATAATGTGTTGGTATGCCTAGACCTTCAACTCCCCTGACCTTCATGCACGGTGTGTTCCCTGTGTGCCTGTGGTTTGCGCATGAAACAGTGTTGCCTGCACATGTCCCCTGACTTACCTGTGTTGGGCGTAGTGCTCTTCTGCAATGGTGTCCCGGTGCAGCTGGGCCTGCCGTGTCAGTCGGGGTCCCTCCGTCCTGGGGGCGGCTCATCACCCATATCACCGGCGCCACTGGCGTCCCGCATCGCTGTCCTCTCTTTGACCTATGCAGCTATCCCTGGTCTTTGGCCATGTTGTGCAGGAAGCAACAGGCCAGGAATATCCCACAGGCCTTTTGGGGGCTGTTCTGTAGGGCTCCGCCGGAGGTGTCCAGGCATCAGAAGCATGCCTTGAGTATCCCGAACACCCGCTCTATGATGTTCCATGTTGCGGCATGTGCCTCATTGAAACCGTGCTGCGCTGTGGACGTGGGGCGCCAGTATGGTGTGAGCAGCCAGGGACGGAGTGGGTATCCACAGTCACCTGTGTGGAGATAGTGGAGATCAGTGTTAGGTCAGGTCCATATTGCCCATATCCTTGTGTGCCACTACCATGGCACCTGTGTCATTCCCACCCTTGCACAGAGTTTGCATTCCATACATGTGTACTCACCCACTAGATGACCCGTGAGGGATGTTCCCACTCTTGAATCGATGGCACAGTGCAGATTGGTGCCATATGAAGGCATCATGTGCTCCGCCAGGGTGTGTGCACAGACATTGATGATGCGCCCAGTGGCATCACACACCACCTGGCAGTTGGCACTCGAGAAGCCTCTTCGGTTCCGATATGCTTGCCCGTCAGCCAGGTGGCATGCGAATGGCCACATGGGTGCAGTCTATGGCACCCTAGCACGCCAGGCATTTGTGCTACCCTGTGGAACTCCTGCATGTTTGCTGTACGCTCTGCCAGCGGTGCTGGGGAAATGGATGTACTCCGCGAGCATGAGGCAGCAGTGCGCTGAGGAATTGGGTGAGGATGCGTGGCCGACTGTGTAATGCCTGTGGTGTCCCCTGTCGGCCTCTGGAAGGTGCCCGTGGTGAGCAGGCACATGCAGGCTGTCACCTTGGTCTCCACGGACAGAGCATGACTCCGTCGTGAGTGCCTGCATCACATCACTGCACAGCTCACTGAGCTGTCTCAGTATTGCCCTGTTCAGGCGGTCCGGGCCACGATCTCGACATCGCTGTACAGCTGTGAGCTGATGCGGGCAACGATACCGCCTGTCGGGCGTATCACCGACGGGCCCCTCCACGGCCACGTCCCCTGCAGCATGCTGTCTCACCCCTCATTACAGCTTCATGTGGAAGCTGCACTATCCATCTCCTGGCTTCTGCCCTCCCCAGCTGCTGTTCCTGTGTTACCCCCATTGCCCCCACTGCTGCTTCCACTGCACCAGGCACCCCCCACTGGCCTCTCTGTCCTCCAGGACCCACTGTCGCTCTCTGTCCTTCCTGCTCCTGTCTCTGTCTCTCTCTCTCTCTGTCTCTCTCCCCCGGTTTGCGGCCTGCTCGAGTTCTTGCGCCACTCCCTTGAGCCGTTTTATTTTGGCTCACATCCGGTACAGCGCATCCTCCGGCTGAGCCACTCTTGCGCATTGCGCAAGTGTTCAAATATCGCATTGCGCACTTTATGCATGGACCCCCCCCCTTCGGTTGCGCATGCCTTCATTTCCATTGCGCTGTGGCTCAGCGTGTTTTCGGTGGCGCAACTGGCCCCTTCTCAATATCGCAGAATGGCGCATTTTTGGAGTATGGCGCCACCCCGTTGCGCATGGCGCAACCCTTTTGAATATCCAGGCCTTAAACATTACATCACAATGTAGCTTTCATGCTTTATACTGTTGTTCTGTGCAATTAATGCTGTGCACAATTTTCCTCTTTAATTTAGTACCAATGAACTCATAAAATTTGAACTGTTTACTACATAACTTATTGCATGCTGTGCTTTTTCATACCAGTATTAATCATTCTTTTTCCCTAAATATCAACTACTCTTTAGCATTCATACAAATCAAATTTTTATAGACATTTCCAAGCCAGACTTAATCACTCAGTCTTACAGCTACTTAATCAGAACTTAATTTTACCCATTAGAGCTGCGACTCGATCTCAAACATTTCCAGCACGCCTTGCTGTGCATCAGTACCTTATCCCTGGTCACATCCCCTTTTCCATTTTCTCTAAAATGTACTCACTAGTACAAATCTAATATATCAATTCACATTCCATTTTAAATCTTCATCAAAACATGCTCAATGCATCGCTTGTTCACTGTTACCAAACATCAATGCGTTATATATTTTCCACAAAATACGCACATTTTTTCTACTACAACTTGTTGCCAGCACAGTATGTGACAATTGGATTTTCCTTATATTACAAATGGCATTTCTTTCCAGCTGTCTCCCTACTCGTCACTTATTTCACTTTAAAAACTGTATTGCCAACATGTCATTTAAAGGTTAGCATGTTCATTTGAAATTTACCACAGAATGCACTTGTTTTTGTTACGGCTACTTGTCTCTAACACGCTGCATGCTGTGTAAATTATCCTTCTGTTGAAAGTAACATTTCTTTCTGGTTTCTTCCTACTAGTCATTTACCACATTTTAAAAGATAAACCATTTTGCCAACAAATCGTTTAACTCTCTTACCTTAACCTTCTTGTATAGTTAAACTCCCACTTCAGTACTGATTTGATTTCGAAGAGTATTAAGCGTGACACTATATTTTTATGCGCCTGACCTTGTTTAATGACATCACTCCTCAGACTCATTTGCTCTAATTTTATCCATCTTTAAAGAGACAGGTCCTTCATTAACGATGTCTTTATAATGACATCTTATTTTTTATGTCCTCATCCAATAAAGATATTCTTTTATATTTAGTTAAAGGACTAAATGCATTGTTATTTCTCCTTATTCACTAACTAACCTAGAATGTACATCAAATGAATTGCGGTCTTTCTAATAGCATCTTATTTTACACAGGGTCCTTATTTTATAGTAATGGTTGTACTTTTGTATGTAGCCCGAAGGCTAAACACCTTTCTACCATTCTTTTTTTCCTTTTTGTTCTTACTTTAATGTAAGTTGTATAGTCTTTTTAATCTCATCTTATTTTATACAGGGTCCTTATGTTATAGTGATGGCCCTACTTTTATATATGGCCTTTAGATTAAAAATCTTATTACTATTTTTTTGTTCTTACTCTAATATGAATAGCACCTTAAATTCATAGTATATTACCTTTTAGAGCTCATCTCATTATATGGGTGGTCCTTCATACTGGACCCTATATTTTTTTAGAAATGTTTTGAACCAATATCCATTATACTCCAGTTCTAATATTAATCATATATATATAGGATCCTAAAACATTTCCCTTTTGTCCACTCTGTCGCATTTATGCTATATTTATATCCAACTAGTTCCGGCAACAATTCCAATTGATGTTCTTATTCATACCAACATTGGGATTTAACGTTCCCATTTCATATATCAAGCTAGTTTCCACCCTTTGAAGTGTTCTTGCATAATCTCCACCCCATCCGATTTCTGTACCACTTCAAATCCCCAGAATCTGATGGATGCCCCCGTATGGCTAACTGATTGAAAATGTTCTGCAACTGGTGTTTTTCATTTATTTCTAATGTTAGATTTATGTTCCTGAATCCTTTGCTTTAACTGACGAGTAGTCATTCCTATATAAATTTTGTCACATGGACATTGTAATACATATATAACACCTTTGGTTTCACAAGTTATAAATTGTCTTATAGGATACTCTTTATTCTTCGATGGATGCTTGTAAACAGTTTTTTTACTTGTATGTCCTCATACTGAACAGTGTCCACACTGTATCATACCCAGATTCAGTGGTCCCAATAAAAGTTGTGTATTTATATTTTGTTTACCTTGTATATGATCCGTGTGAGTCAACTTATGTTTCAATGTTTATACTTTTCTTTCTGCCACCAATGGGGGTTGTTGGAATACATCATTTCCCATAGGGAAATTCTGTAAAATAGACCAACGTTTATTAACAATCTATCAAATTTCTCTAGACTTATAATTATGTTTTATACTAAAACCCATCCTTTTTCTGTTTTCTACTTTATCTTTACCTTTCAATGCTATATCCTGTGTTACTAGTTCTATTCTTCTCTTGGCCTGTATTAATGTATTATTCTCATATGCCCTCTGTTTAAATCTTGTGGTTGCCTCATCTGTTTCTTTCCTAAAATCCATCTCTTGTCCACAGTTTCTTTGAACCCATAAACACTGGAAATAGGGAATACCTTTAATGAGATTTTCTGAATGGTAACTTGTAGCATGCAATATTGTGTTACATGCTGTTTCTTTTCTGAACAATGAAGTATATAATCCATTTTCACCTTTCACTGCTTTCACATCTAAGTATGGAATAGACTCCTCACTAAACTCCATTGTAAATTTTATGTGTCGTGAACATGAATTCAAATGTACAAAAAATTCTTGAAGTTTTTCAGCTGTACCTATTCATATAATGAACAAATCATCTATGTATCTTTTGTACATTTTAATCCATTCGAAATATGGATTTCTTTCTTTGTCAGTTACATATTCTTTTCCAAATGCATGTATAAATGCATTTGCATATGCATGGACCATTGTTGACCCCATTGCTGTTCCCCTTTTCTGTTCATAAAAAACCTTCTCAAATCTAAAGTAATTCTTAGTCAGAATAAATTCTGCTAACATTTGTATTGTTCTTGTTTTAGAATGTTCTCCATAGTTCCTTTGATCTAATAAAATACCCATTGCCTGAATACCTGAATAATGAGGGATACTGGTATAGAGGTCAGAGACATCCATGGTCACCAACAAAACTCGTTCTGTTTCAATTTTTGTCAATCTGACATCTCTAAGCATTTCTATGAAATGTGAGGTATCTCTTGCATATGTTGGTATCATTCCGACTAATGGCTGTAAATGAAAATTGATATAATTTGACACTAATTCAAACATACTACCAATCCCAGATACTATTGGACACCCCGAAGGGTCATTCAAATTCTTATGTATTTTTGGAATTGTATAGAATACTGGTGTTCATGGATGTTTCTGTAACAATAAAGTCCCTTCCCTGTCTCTCAATTGATTCATTAATATCAACTCTTCTATCATATCTGACAACATTCTTTGTAAACTTGACATAGTATTAGCCACAAGTTCCACATAATTTTCTTCATTCATGAACAATTTCAAACACATTCTTTTATAATGATTATAAACCATCACTACTATTCCCCCTCCCTAATCTGCCGGTTTTATTATTATAGACTCATCCTTATTCAAGGAATTCAATGCTGTCCTTTCCTGTCTATTCAAATTGTCCCTAACAGTCCTCATATCCATTTCTACTGAAAAGAGACTATGGATCTCCTTTCTAACAATTTCTGCATATGTTTCAACTGCTGGAAATATTCCTAAGGGATGATTATAAATTGACCTAACCTTTAAATCTTTCTTTAATTTTTTCTTATAATCTTCCACTATGGTTTGTTTCCAAAGTGTGCTTGTACACGTAATTTTCTAAAACAAAATTTTTAAGTCACATTCTAAATCAAAATGGTTCACTGATGTAACTGGTGCAAAATATAAACCTCTTGATAGGGTTTTAATCTCTATTTCTGTCAGATTCCTATGACTGAGATTAAATATTGGCATCATCTCTGGTAATATTTCTGCTTGGGCCTCATGTATCCTCTCCCTCTGCCTGTTCCTGTTCCTATTTTTCCCCTTCCCTGCTCTGTAACCTCTTCTAGAGTGCATCTGGCTCGTGTGTTGTATCTGCTCTCTGTCTGTTCTGTTCTGGTATCCATTCTTATTTCCATTCTGCTCTGTCCTGGAGGTTCCTTGTTGAATCCTTCCTGCCTGGAAAAATTATCTCTTGATGTATGTTCTTGTTCCTCCCTACTCATTCCTTGAGCTCCTTGTCTCATCCTGTCATTCCTATTTCCTCCCATTTTATCTTGTCTAGCCCCTCTTTGGGGGTTAAAAATAGCCCTTCCATAACTTCATCACTCTCTGATCCACTTTCATCAAATCTTAATCTAAATGTTGGATTTTTTTGATTTTTTTTGCTTGTGTATATATCTTATTTTCCTTATAATCATTAGCATTTCTATTACATTTTTTATTTTTTTTGTTTTAAATT
Source organism: Neoceratodus forsteri (assembly GCA_016271365.2). Classification (NCBI taxonomy): domain Eukaryota; kingdom Metazoa; phylum Chordata; order Ceratodontiformes; family Ceratodontidae; genus Neoceratodus; species Neoceratodus forsteri. The sequence continues at coordinate 541,516,764 of CM057456.1, read as the reverse complement.
TCTTTCATAACTTTCTAGTTTCTTTTTAATTTGTTCTAATGTTGTGTTAAAATCTTCTAATTGCATTTTAAGTTTTAGAGCCTCTTTTTCTTGATTTAGTTGTTCAGCTAATTTCCCTCTTTCCTCTATTATTGCCTCAATCAATGCATACATAAAATCTACAGAACACCTGATTCTTATTCCATCCCATTTATTATCCAATTAAGCTGATTTAATTCCAATATTGTGTTCTACATATACCCTCAAACTTCATGGTATCAAATTGTGTCCTACATACTGACCCAGTGTGATTGCATGCCAATCAAGTCTGCAAACTTTAAATTGTTGGTTTTCCACTTTATAGGTCAATTGTTTTGTATTGTCAAATGCTGTAGAAGTTAAAACCCTATCACCTCATATCTGTCCCAATAGTCTATCTCTTTCTGCTTCAGTGAAACTTGAAAAATGATATTTAGTTTTCATACTTGCCCCATCTCACTAAAGGCATCCATATTTTCATACACTTTGCACTTAATCCCCAAGCCTATTACTGATTACAGTCTCTGTATCTATATCAGAACAATTCATATATCTAAAAAGTGGCCAAAAATGCCTGCAAAAAAATACATACTTTATTCCTTTACTTATAATTTCTGGAAAATAACCTTTTGTTCCTTCCACACGTAACAAACAATTGACATAAATCTTTATCTTGCTTTACAAATGTTTTCTAAATTACAACTTCTGTGTAAACGGTATAACATATCACTTGTACCTATATCTTCATACGTGCTAAATGTTCCAGAAATGAGTCCTGGTAGTCGACGGCAAATGTATTCTGCTGCTGTTTAGTTCTTAATTATGCTGCCTCTCCTGATGTGTTCCACTAGACAAATTATTTTCTTCCCCACATAAAGGAGGGGGGAGAGGACGCAAAAAAGTCACACAAGTAGACAGATCTTCACTGTTCCAAAATTCTTGTTCTTTTATTTTATTTTCCAGCCCAAATCCTCAACGTTTCACCAGTAAATATTGACTTCCTCAGGAGGTCCCTTTACAAAACCTTTAAAAACATAAATACATTTATAAATATCCTGTCTACAACTAAACCACTATTAAACATACAATATTTCATTTTACTAGGTAATGATGGCCACTTACATCTTAATTAGTATTCCAGATAAATGTATCCTTCTTTTAGATTAACTGTTTCCACAATAATCCTGAAACCAAATAAATCCATGAATAAACTAACTGAATATTCTTGCATTTATACAGCCTCACCCATTTAAAATGGTAATCTAACCACTCCTTTAAATATAAATACATTTATTTTAGACCATGACATTTATCTCTTTAACCCTCATGCTAGTTAATTACCTGATTAATTTCGTATTATTATACTTCATGTTTTAATTTTTTTCTAATTACCTGTTCAAATCCTGTTTTCAACATGTTATTATGCTTTTATATGGCCCATTTAATGGTTAGTCTGTAGAAAACAATTAAACACACCAAAAACCCGGTGTTACCTTTATACCATCATATACACTTAAACATTGCATCACAATGTAGCTTTCATGCTTTATACTGTTGTTCTGTGCAATTAATCCTGTGCATAATTTTGTTCTTTAATTTAGTACCAACGAACTCATAAATTTTGAACTGGTTACTAAATAACTTATTGCATGCTGTGCTTTTTCATACCATCATTATTAATCATTCTCTTTCCCTAAATATCAACTACTCTTTAGCATTCATAGAAATCAAATTTTTATAGACATTTCCAAGCCAGACTTAATCATTCAGTCTTACAGCTACTTCATCAGAACTTAATTTTACCCCTTAGAGCTGTGACTCGATCTCAAACATTTCCAGCACGCCTTGCTGTGCATCAGTACCTTATCCTGAGTTGCATCCCCTTTTCCATTTTCTCTAAAATGTACTCACTAGTATAAATCTAATATATCAATTCACATTCCATTTTAAATCTTCATCAAAACATGCTCAAAGCATCGCTTGTTCACTGTTATCAAACATCAATGCATTATAAATTTTCCACAAAATATGCCCATTTTTTCTGCTACAACTTGTTGCCAGCACACTATGTGCCAATTGGATTTTCCTTATATTACAAATGGCATTTCTTTCTAGCTGTCTCCCTACTCGTCACTTACTTCACTTTAAAAACTGTATTGCCAACATGTCATTTAAAAGGTTAGCATGTTCATTTGAAATTTACCACAGAATGCATTTGTTTTTGTTACGGCTATTTGTCTCTAACACGCTGCATGCTGTGTAAATTATCCTTCTGTTGAAAGTAACATTTCTTTCTGGTTTCTCCCTACTAGTCATTTACTACATTTTAAAAGATAAACCATTTTGCCAACAAATCATTTAACTCTCTTACCTTATCCTTCTTGTATAGTTAAACTCCCACATCAGTACTGATTTGATTTCAAACAGTATTAAGCATGCCACTCTATTTTTATGCGCCTGACCTTGTTTAATGGCGACACTCTTCAGACTCATTTGCTGTAATTTTATCCATCTTCAATGAGACAGGTCCTTCATTAACAATGTCTTCATAATGACATCTTGTTTTTTATGTCCTCATTCTATAAAGAGATTCTTTTATATTTAGTTAAAGAACTAAATGCATTGTTATTTCTCCTTATCCACTAACTAACCCAGAATGTACATTAAATGAATTGCGGTCTTTCTAACAGCATCTTATTTTACACAGGGTCCATATTTCATAGTAATGGCTGTACTTTTGGATGTAGCCCGAAGGCTAAACACCTTTCTATCATTCTTTTTTTTTCCTTTTTGTTCTACTTTAATGTAAGTTGTATAGTCTTTTTAATTGCATTGTATTTTATATAGGGTCCTTATGTTATAGTGATGGTCCTACTTTTATATATGGACTTTAGATTAAATATCTTATTACTATTTTTTTGTTCTTACTCTAATATGAGTAGCACCTTAAATTCATAATATATTATTCTTTTAGAGCTCATCTCATTATATGGGTGGTCCTTTCCTACTGGACCCTATATTTTTTTTAGAAATGTTTTGACCCAATATCCATTCTACTCCAGTTCTAATATTAATCATATATATAGGATCCTAAAACATTTCCCTTTTGTCCACTCTGTCACATTTATGCTATATTTATATCCAACTAGTTCTGGCAACAATTCCAGTTGATAACCTTATTTATATCAACATTGGGATTTAACGTTCCCATTTCATGTATCCAGCTAGTTTCTACCCTTTGAAGTGTTCTTGCATAATCTCCACCCCTATCCAATTCCTGTACTACTTCAAGTCCTCAGAATCTGATGGATGCCCCCGTATGGCCAACTGATTGAAAATGTTCTGCAACTGGTGTTTTTAATTTATTTCTAATGTTAGATTTATGTTCCTGAATCCTTTGCTTTAACTGACGAATACTCATTTCTATATAAATTTTGTCACATGGACATTGTACTACATATATAACACCTTTGGTTTCACAAGTTATAAATTGAATTATAGGATACTCTTTATTCATCCATGGATGCTTGTAAACAGTATTTTTTACTTGTATGTCCACATACTGAACAGTGTCCACACTGTATCATACCCGGATTCAGTGGTTCCAATAAAAGTTGTGTATTTATATTTTGTTTACCTTGTACATGATCCATGTGAGTCAACTTATCTTTCAATGTTTTTCTTTTCTTTCTGCCACCAAAGGGGGTTGTTGGAATACATGATTTCCCATAGAGAAATTCTGTAAAATAGTCCAAGATTTATTAACAATCTGTCAAATTTCTCTAGACTTATGATTATGTTTTATATTAAAAACCATCCTTTTTCTGTTTTCTACTTTATCTTTACCTTTCAATGCTATGTCTTGTGTTACTAGTTCTATTCGTCTCTTGGCCTGTGTTAATGTATTATTCTCATATCCTCTCTGTTTAAATCTTGTGGTTGCCTCATCTATTTCTTTCCTAAAATCCATCTCTTGTCCACAATTTCTTTGAACCTGTAAAAATTGGAAATAGGGAATACTTTTAATGAGATGTTCTGAATGGTAACTTGTAGCATGCAATATTGTGTTATGTGCTGTTTCTTTCCGGAACAATGAAGTATATAATCCATTTTCTCCTTTCACTACTTTCACATCTAAGTATGGAATAGACTCCTCACTAAACTCCTTCGTAAATTTTATGTGTCATGAACATGAATTCAAATGTACAAAAAATTCTCAAAGTTTTTCAGCTGTACCTATCCATACAATGAACAAATCATATATGTATCTTTTGTACATTTTAATCCATTCGAAATATGGATTTCTTTCTTTGTCAGTTACATATTCTGTTCCAAATGCATGCATAAATGCATTTGCATACACAGGGGCCATTGTTGACCCCATTGCTGTTCCCCTTTTCTGTTCATAAAAAACCTTCTCAAATCTAAAGTAATTCTAAGTCAGAATAAGTTCTGCTAACATTTGTATTGTTCTTGTTTTAGGATGTTCTCCATAGTTCCTTTGATCTAATAAAGTACCCATTGCCTGAATACCTGCATCATGAGGGATACTGGTATAGAGGTCAGAGACATACATGGTCACCAACAAAACTCATTCTGTTTCAATTTTTGTCAATCTGACATCCCTAAGCATTTCTATGAAATGTCAGGTATCTCTTACATATGTTGGTATCATTTCTACTAATGGCTGTAAATGAACATTTATATAATTTGACATTAATTCAAACATACTACTAATCCCAGCTACTATTGGACACCATTTTGATTTAGAATGTGCCTTACAAAATTTTTTTTAGAAAAATATGTCTACAAGCACAATTTGGAAATCAAACCATAGTGGAAGCTTATAAGAAAAAAATAAAGAAAGATTTAAAAGTTAGGTCAATTTATAATCCTCAATTAGGAATATTTCCAGCAGTTGAAACATATGCAGAAATTGTTAGAATAGGAAATCCATGGTCTCTTTTCAGTAGAAAGGGATATGAGGACTGTTAGGGACAATTTGAATCGACAAGAAAGGACAGCATTGAATTCTTTGAATAAGGATGAGTCTATAATAATAAAACCAGCAGATAAGGGAGTGGGAATAGAAGTGATGTATTGTAATCATTATTAAAGAATGTGTTTGAAATTGTTAATGAATGAAGAAAATTATGTGGAACTTGTGGCTGATCCTATGTCAAATTACAAAGAATGTTATCAGATATGATAGAAGAGTTGATATTAATGAATCAATTGAGATACTGGGAAGGGACTTTATTGTTACAGAAACATCCATGAACACCAGTATTCTACACAATTCCAAAAATACATAAGAATTTGAATGACCCTCCGGGGTGTCCAATAGTATCTGGGATTGGTAGTATGTTTGAATTAGTGTCAAATTATATAAATTTTCATTTACAGTCATTAGTTGAAATGATACCATCATATGTAAGAGATACCTCACATTTCATAGAAATGCTTAGGGATGTCAGATTGACAACAATTGAAACAGAACAAGTTTTGTTGGTGACCATGGATGTCTCTGACCTCTATACCAGTATCCCTCATTATGCAGGTATTCAGGCAAAGGGTATTTTATTAGATCAAAGGAACTGTGGAGAACATCCTAAAACAAGAACAATACAAATGTTAGCAGAATTTATTCTGTCTAAGAATTACTTTAGATTTGAGAAGGTTTTTTTATGAACAGAAAAGGGGAACAGCAATGGGGTCAACAATGGCCCCTGCATATGCAAATGCATTTGTGCATGCATTTGAAACAGAATATGTAACTGACAAAGAAAGAAATCCATATTTTGAATGGATTGATATGTACAAAAGATACATAGATGATTTGTTCATTATTTGGATAGGAACAGCTGAAAAACTTCGAGAATTTTTTGTACATTTGAATTCATGTTCACACCACATAAAATTTATGAAGGAGTATAGTGAGGAGTCTATTCCATACTTAGATGTGAAAGTAGTGAAAGGAGAAAATGGATTATATACTTCATTGTTCAGAAAAGATACAGCACATAACACAATATTGCATGTTTCAAGTTACCATTCAGAACATCTCATTAAAAGTATTCCCTATTTCCAATTTTTATGGGTTCAAAGAAATTGTGGACAAGAGATGGATTTTAGGAAAGAAATAGATGAGGCAACCACAAGATTTAAGCAGAGGGGATATGAGAATAATACATTAATACAGGCCAAGAGAAGAATAGAACTAGTAACACAAGATATAGCATTGAAAGGTAAAGATAAAGTAGAAAACAGAAAAAAGACAATTTTTAGTGTAAAACATAATCATAAGTCTAGAGAAATTTGACAGATTGTTAATAAACATTGGTCTATTTTACAGAATTTCCCTGTGGGAAATTATGTATTCCAGCAACCCCCATTGGTGGCAGAAAGAAAAGTAAAAACATTGAAAGATAAGTTGACTCACACGGATCATATACAAGGTAAACAAAATATAAATGCACAACTTTTATTGGGACCACTGAATCCAGGTATGATACAGTGTGGACACTGTTCAGTATGTGGACATACAAGTAAAAAACCTGTTTACAAGCATCCATGGATGAATAAAGAGAATCCTATAAGACAATTTATAACTTGTGAAACCAAAGGTGTTATAAATGTATTACAATGTCCATGTGACAAAATTTATATAGGAATGACTACTCGTCAGTTAAAGCAAAGGATTCAGGAGCATAAATCTAACATTAGAAATAAATTAAAAACACCAGTTGCAGAACATTTTCAATCAGTTGGCCATATGGGGGCATCCATCAGATTCTGGGGATTTGAAGTAGTACAGAAATCAGATAGGAGTGGAGATTATGCAAGAACACTTCAAAGGGTAGAAACTAGCTAGATATATGAAATGGGAACGTTAAATCCCAATGTTGGTATGAATAAGGACATCAATTGGAATTGTTGCTGGAACTAGTTGGATATAAATATAGCATAAATGTGACAGAGTGGACAAAATGGAAATGTTTCAGGATCCTATATATATGATTAATATTAGAACTGGAGTAGAATGGATTTTGGGTCAAAAAAAATGTAGGGTCCAGTATGAAGGACCACCCATATAATGAGATGAGCTCTAAAAAGATAATATACTATGAATTTAAGGTGCTACAAATATTAGAGTAAGAACAAAAAAATAATAATAAGATATTTAATCTAAAGGCCATATATAAAAGTAGGACCATCACTATAACATAAGGACCCTGTATAAAATAAGATGCGATTAAAAAGACTATAAAACTTACATTAAAGTAAGAACAAAAAGGAAAAAAAGAATGGTAGAAAGGTGTTTAGCCTTTGAGCTACATACAAAAGTACAACCATTACTATAAAATAAGGACCCTGTGTAAAATAAGATGCTATTAGAAAGAATGCAATTCATTTAATGTACATTCTGGGTTAGTTAGTGGATAAGGAGAAATAACAATGCATTTACTCCTTTAACTAAATATAAAAGAATATCTTTATAGGATGAAGACATAAACAACAAGATGTCATTATAAAGACATCGTTAATGAAGGACTTGTCTCTTTAAAGATGGATAAAATTAGAGCAAATGAGTCTGAGGAGTGACATCAATAAAAAAGGTCAGGCACATAAAAATAGAATGGCATGCTTAATACTATTCAAAATCAAATCAGTACTGAAGTGGGAGTTTAACTAAACAAGAAGGATACAGTAAGAGAGTTAAATGATTTGTTGGCAAAATGGTTTATCTTTTAAAATGTGGTAAATGACTAGTAGGGAGAGAACCAGAAAGAAATGCTGCTTTCAACAGAAGGATAATTTATACAGCATGCAGCGTGTTAGAGACAAGTAGTCGTATCAAAAATGGGCGTGTTCTGTGGTAAATTTCAAATGAATATGCTAACCTTTTAAATGACATGTTGGCAATACAGTTTTTAAAGTGAAGTAAGTAACGAGTAGGGAGATAACTAGAAAGAAATGCCATTTGTAATATAAGGAAAATCCAATTGGCACATAATGTGCTGGCAACAAATTGTAGTAGAAAAATGGGTGTATTTTGTGGAAAATTTATAACGCATTGATGTTTGGTAACAGTGAACAAGTGATGCATTGAGCATGTTTTGATGAAGATTTAAAACGGAATGTGAATTGATATATTAGATTTATACTAGTGAGTACATTTTAGAGAAATTGGAAAAGGGGATGCGACTCGGAATAAGGTACTGATGCACAGCAAGGCGTGCTGGAAATATTTGAGATCGAGTCGCAGCTCTAAGGGGTAAAATTAAGTTCTGATTAAGTAGCTGTAAGACTGCGTGATTATGTCTGGCTTGGAAATGTCTATAAAAATTTAATTTGTATGAATGCTAAAGAGTAGTTGATATTTAGGGAAAGAGAATGATTAATACTGGTATGAAAAAGCACAGCATGCAATAAGTTGTGTAGTAAACAGTTCACAATTTATGAGTTCGTTGGTACTAAATTAAAGAGCAAAATTGTGCACAGCATTAATTGCACATAACAACAGTATAAAGCATGAAAGCTACATTGTGATGCAATATTTATGTGTATATGATGGTATAAAGGTAACACCGGGTTTTTGGTGTGTTTAGTTGTTTTTTACAGAGCAACCATTAAATGGGCCATATAAAAGCATAATAACATGTTGAAAACAGGATTTGAACAGATAATTAGAAAAAATTTAAAACATGAAGTATAATAATATGAAATTAATCAGGTAATTAACTAGCATGAGGGTTAAAGAGATAAATGTCACAGTCTAAAATAAATGTATTTATATTTAAAGGAGTGGTTAGATTACCATTTTAAATGGGGAGGCTGTATAAATGCAGGAATATTCAGTTAGTTTATTCATGGATTTATTTGGTTTCAGGATTTATTGTGGAAACAGTTAATCTAAAAGAAGGATACATTTATCTGGAATACTAATTAAGATGTAAGTGGCCGTCATTACCTAGTAAAATGAAATATTTTATGTTTAATAGTGGTTTAGTTGTAGACAGGATATTTATAAATGTATTTATGTTTTTAAAAGTTTTGTAAAGGGACCTCCTGAGGAAGCCAATATTTATTGGTGAAATGTAGAGGATTTGGGCCAGAAAATAAAATAAAAGAACAAGAATTTTGGAACACTGAAGATCTGTCTACTTGTGTGACTTTTTTGCTCTCTCCCCCTCCCTTCCTTTATGTGGAGAAGAAAAGAATTTGTCTAGTGGAACACATCAGGAGAGATAGCATAATTAAGAACTAAACAGCAGCAAAATGCATTTCACGTGGACTACCAGGACTCAGTCCTGGAACACTTAGCAAGTTTTATCTTTCAGTCACACAGATTGCAACATGCCCTCAGTGGATTTATGAGGTCATTGATAAAATACTCCCACGCTGCCGTAGATCTCTTTAGGTTTTTTAGACACATCACTGAACTGATGGAATCCTTTGAGAGCAATTATGAGATGATTTGGGCTGCCACTTTGTGAAGAACTGAGTGGGCTACTGGAACAGAAGGCTCTTCAAAGGTGTCAGTCTTCACCTAACAGGAGAGGGGAGCAGTGTATTGGGCATAGAAACATAACATAGACTTTGATGGTGGATAAGGACAGCTTGGCCCACCCAGTCTGCCCATTACCCTACCTATAGGATAAGCTGCAGATCCTACTTTTACCAACAGCCTACTCCCCCCTACCTCCCACTATAATTGCCTTTGACAGGGACATTCCAGCTGGTAGGTCTACCTCAAGCCAGAACCTGGCTAGATACATTACAGAACTGCATGCTGGTGAAGGCAGTCAAGGAACCCACAAGGCAGTCTAACATTCACAATGTAGTGCTCAGCAATGCAGAAAGGGTAGGCAAAGTGCACGTTGGGGAACCAATGGGGTGCAACAACCATAACATCATATGGTATGAGCTGGCCCTTGGCACCATTAAGTCTTCATCAGAGGTAAATATTCTTGATCTCAAAAGGGCAAACTTCAACCAGATGAGGGAATTCATCCAGGACAGATTAATTGGACTGGAATGCAGTGACATCACCAGGCTGTTTTAGGAGGGTATCTCGCTCTCCAAATATACATCAAAGTCACCCCAATAATGATGACAATGAAATAATATAAAAAATGCCCTTTGCCTTTCCTGTACAAGCTGCAGTTGTTCTCAGAGAGTTGTGAACAGCACTAATTCAAATTCATACTTGTATTAATGTACTTAGAGTCTGCTGCTTTAAGAAGTAGACAGTTAGAAGCACTTTCTGCAGCCCTCAGTCTGTATCAGTGTCAGTGGAGTGGGATGGAAGGAAACAAGCTGTTGAATGTTGTGTGAGCCATTAGTGTCTGAGCATGCATTCGGAAGGGGGGAGGGAGCAAACGTAAAAGTTTCAAGTGCTTTGTGTAAGATGCAGTGATGGCAAAGGGAAACTGAGCTCTGAAAGTCTGAAATGCCACCTAAGTCATCAATAGAGTTATTTGTGGCTATTTACATTGGAAGCCCAGGGCGGTGACCGCTTACATGCTGTTTTAGTAGCTGAGTCAGTGAGCAGCATGCATGTTTCAAGGGGAGGATCCCTGCTGAACCGCTTCTCGCACTAAACATCAGATTGCAAGAGAAATGTGAGCCTTCCTCACTCATAGAGGTATCTGTAGTTGTTTTTCTTTCCACTGCTGGGCTTTTGTATTCAAGACATCTTAAATGAACCAGTCACTGGCCCTCAAAATGTGGGATAGTGATCAGACATGGAGATGCTAGCTCAAAACACTGGAAACTAGTGCCTATTTAATTTTGTATAATTTTTAATATTGTTCAGCAAATCAGCATCAGAGTATTATGAACTTCATTTCATTTTTTTATAATTTCTGTTGATTGATTTTCAATAAGTACAATCTACAGAAAAATATTGGTGCAGTGTAAAACATTACATTGTGCAGAAATAGCAAAAATAGGAGAAGAGAACCCTTCTTCCGTTGTTACGACATAGGAGGAAAATAGCAAAATAAACTAACAAGTCCAGCATTTTAAGTATGAGTCATTGCCGCAGAACCATGATGCAAGTCCATAAAGAGTTGATAAGATGGTAATCCCGAATGAAAAATCACTCAATTAGGTCACTAAAAGCAGTCATCAATGACCATGTAGCAAGTAGAGAGTGTGTCCATCTAGTTAAATAAAGACATTTTTCATGAGTGTCCCTTAAAACAAGCCTTGCAACATCTGTAAATAACTATAACTGAAGAACATACTAGAAGCCTTATAAAGTATTATCTAGAAGTATATAAACAATTTAGTACAGTAGAAACTAGCGTAGTGTTAAGGGAGAACAACTAGCACTGCTCCCTATGGACTTACGATAAAAGACAAAACCTGGTAAAAACAGGAAATGGTATAGGCTGATAAAATAATTATATGCCACAGCCACAGAAAAGAAAAGGAAAAAGTCCCATTAGAACATAGAAGACAGTCCATCAGTCGTCTCCCTCAGTTGCAGCCTCTAGCCCTCAAGCTGCAAATATTTGCCATGATTTTATTCAAGTGTTTAATTACAGGAACAGGGTCCGTGAATAAAAAAGTTTTACCTGCCTGTGTAACCTTCAACCATGCAGGTAGCTAGAGCAAATATATCATTTCCAAGACCTTAAGCCCTCCCAGAGAGTTCAAAACTTTTCTGATACTGACGGCTAACAAAACTGAGATCAGGAAATATGTCCCATCCGTTAACTTCAAAGAACCTTAGTTTTTAGCAATATATGGGACCTCATCCTGAATATGAGCTTTGCTGGTAACAATCAATATAGTATGAGGTTGTTCTGGGTTGCTCAGACACCTCTGAGGGGTGATGGGGTAAACATTTAAAATAGCAGACATTAAGTCTATTTTTAAAGCAGCTTGAAGAATCTCTTGGATACGTAGTTTCACATCTGTCCCTTCTTTACCTTCCAGTACTTCCAACAAACACAAGTTAGCATCATGGGCACCATTCTCCAAATGTTCCAATCGCATCCTGAGCAGTTTATTTTCCAATACCAGTCCCAATACAACTGTCATAGATTTAGTTTGAGAATCTGCTGTGGATTTTACAGTGTCCTCCACTGCATTCATATGAGTTTCTACCCTGGTGGGGCGAACGACAAAAGCATCCACTTTTTTGTCAAGGTCACGTACTGCTTGAGTAAGATTTTTGTTCAGATCTTGCATGGCCTGTAGGAAAGCTGCATTAGATGGATCAGATATGTCACTTGCCTGATCTCAGCTGCCATCTTTGGAAGCGCCTTCTTGAGCTTTGCCTGATTTGCCTTTCCTGGCATCCTGTGTCGGACCCTGGCATGATATCCCCATGAGGCAGGCACTTAAAAATAATAGGACTGGGATTGAAGTAGACTGACAGAGCTAGCCCACGACTTGTTTATAAAGAAAAAACTGAATATGAGGTTAAATAAACAGTAAAACTGAAACTCGAGGGAGATCTTCATGAAGAGCAACTACTCCTGTTGGCTACTGACTCCGTCCTCCCCCCCGCCAAAGTATTATGAATTTCCACTTTAAAGAGCTAGTGTACTGCCTGAAACTAATACTAATTTTTAAAAGCAGTCAACCATTACCTTTTATATCTAAAGTATGTTTTCTTTTCCCATTGGTTAATTAGAACATTGTTTACTTGATATTAGTAGGGGTGAGTGTGGAACAGCACTATTCCTGGTAGCTGACATATCTAGCACTGTTCCCCATACTACATCATCAGCACTGTGACATCATTGCTGCTTAGGAACAGCCATTCAGTAGCTGCCAGGTCAGTCACCCATAATGTCACAGTAAGTGAGATCACAATGCAGATGATTTAATGGGGGAAAGAGATGTACATGTCAGCTGCCAGGCGGAAACCTATTCCACACGTCCAATACAATATTATGGCATAGAAATTTATAATTAGTAAAATGAAACAGAAAAATTCTTCAGAAATAAAAGGTTACAATTGACTAGTTCTTAACATTTGCATATTTTTCCTGTCTGCCAGTTTTGGTTCCACTATCTCTTTAAAGCCTGACTTTGCAGCACCTTCTATGTGTGGGTAGAACTTTTTCTATATGTAATGGATGTGGAAAGGAGTAGTCCTGAGGGTTGAAATGTGATATGTCCCTCTAAACGTGGGGCAGTTCAGAGGTGTTTGTGTGGAGTTTTTCAGAAAAAAATGTTTAATGTCAGCTTCTGGGCTGGCCAGAGTAGTTCCTGGTCAGCTGTGAAATGCTGATTAAAGTGCAGGAAAGGCCTCCATTTTAAGATAAAAATCTCAAGTTTTTACAGGGGGCATATTTGGTTAAGATTTTAACAATGGGCCACTAGCCCTCCCAGCTGTACAACTCTGGTGATGCCCCTGCTGGACTGTATCAGGGGAGTGGAGGAAAGATGGAGGAAAATAAAATGGGCCGTTCTTGAGACCACAAAGATGTGCATGAGAATGGTTACCAAGAGGAACAGGTACAAGAGACAAAGATGGTTCAGTGAAAAGGTCAAGGAGACAGTGAGGGCCAGAAAGGAAACCTTTATCGGGGGATGAAGAATGAGGCAGTGCCAAATAAGAACTAGGGAGGGCAAGAAGGCAGCTAGGGATTTAAAGTTAAACACAAATGTGTATTGTGGAGGGGGTCAAGGACAGAGAAAAACTGGTATATAATGGAAAAGAGAAAGACAGGTGGGAGAATTGTTATGATAACTGAGAAAAACAGAGTGATATAAGAAAATGATCAGAATGCAGCCAGTGTGAATGATGGCTTTGGCTCAGTACTCACTAGGGAGGACAGCAGGCATTTGCTGGAGAGTGGCTTAAAGGCTGCTGAAAGGGGGTGTGGGACCAAAACTGAGACAGCAGGTATTTACTAGTGAAAGGGTCAGGAAAGAGCTAGTTGCCCTGAAGACAGATGGACTGGATGCACCCAAGGCAGTGGAATTAGCCTAACCCATGGTAGGGCCATTCAATTGCTCTAGTCAGATAGGAGTGGTTCTGAAAAGACTGGAGAGTAGTGGAAGTAGTTCTGCTACACTAGTCAAAGAGGTCCTAGTGGACTGCATGGAGAAAAACAGGCTCCAGGATAATAAACAGCATGGATTTGTGGCAGAGAGGCCTTAACAGTCCAACCTGATGATATTTTTTGACAGGGTAACTAGGACAGTGGATAAAGACCATGTAGTGGATTTACTCTACTTTGACTTCAGCAACTTACTGAAACCAGAAGGCTGCTGAAGAAGCTAGAGGATCTGGGTGCAGCAAAGGACATAGTTAGATGGATGGGAAGTTGGTTGGAAGGGGAGACAGCAGACGGTAGTGGTAAATGAATTCTGATCAGAGAAGAGGGGGGTCACCAGTGCAGGTATCCCATAAAAACAGCAAAGGAAAAACAACAAGGTCATAGTAGTGAACAGAATGTTAGCTGCAGACTCTTTATAATGAATGATTAGTTTAGTGAGGGATTAGCGAGGGAGACAGTGATGTAGACAAGCTATGTAATGTAGCCACTCCGGGTTACAAGCCATGCTGCCAGCATAGAGTACAGGTTAGAGCCGCTGCCAGAACATGCTGCTGCTATGTGTGGCAGGCCAGGGTTCGAATCTTATGAGAAGTCTAATTTTTTCTCCCCCCTCCCAGTTTTGACACCCTTCCCAAGATATGTCACCCCCCCTGAATTGGGAATATTAAATTTGCTCCCTCCTGACTTTGTCACCCTCCCTGAGTTGCATCCACCCAGAGGAGATCCCCCCTCCCGAGTTTCTCCCCATCCCTGAGTTGCGTCCCCCCGGTGATGAATATATTTTTTCAGGGGGTTGTGGGAGGCATAGACCCACCCCCAGAAAGACAACTGGAGACCCAATCAGTGATTCAGGTCACTGGTTTCAATTTTTTGATCTTTTGCTGTTGTGCTGGTCACAGTTTTTGATGTTGGTGGTTTTTCCCTCGCTCTTGTTGGTCCACACCATTTTGCCAGTGCTGTTTTGACATGGAACCCCAGTGCAGTGCCAAAAGGATTAGTGCTGGGTACAGTCCTTTTTAACCTGTTCATCAGAAACATAGGAAAAGGAATTCAGGGCAGGGTATGTCTCTTTGCAGATGATATTAAGCTGTGTGGTGGGGTAGACAGTGAAAAATGGGTAACAGAGATGCATAGGGACCTGCAAAGGCTGAAAAGGTTGTCCAGGGTTTGGCAGCTGCAATTCAATTCCAAAAACTGCAAGGTAATGCGTATAGGAAACAAGAACCCCAGAATGCACTATTGGATGGGAGGGATTAAGCTGGTCACTGCCTCTGAGGAAAGAGAGTGGAACCTGGGAGTCATCATAAGTGACTTCATTGAAAAATCTTGCAAGTATATCAAGGCCTATGGCAAGGAAAGCAGGATGCTAGGGGATACTGATAGGGGTCTTGACAGCAGGAGGAAAGAAGTATTACCACCTCTCCAGAGATCAATAATAGGAAGACACCCGGAATACTGTGTCCAGTTTTGGAGTCCTCACCTAAGGAAAGAAAGTACTGGCTCAATATCCCTCAAGTAGAACCACATGGCGATAACCATGCAGGGTAGAGCATGCATGTATTTAGAGTGACAAGGGTATGATAGCAGAAGGGAATTACAGCAATCCCTATCACTCAGTACGTCACAGAGAAAATGTTAAGTTGCTGTGTGCTGGGTACCTGGTTTAGCCTCTCCTGTGGTAGAGTGACTAAGGCACCAGCACACAGTGAAATCAGGAGAACTGGAACCATGGTTTGTCTCCTAGTTCTCCTCACATTACTTTTTTGCAGGATTTTTTACCAAAACCCAATGTTCCCCCTCCCAAGTGTCTCCCCATCCCTGAAGTCTGCCTCCCGGAGTTATTTATATAAATTCCAGGGTGTTTGTGGTGGGGGAGGGGGGCAAACCCCACAAAAACATAAAGTCACATTGTTTTTATTGGGCATGCCCTTTGGTTTGAGTCGTGTTTTGTCTGACTGTTGTGCTCAGGTGCTGCATTGCTTGCAGTATTTGTAGCTGCATTGTTTTTGTGTGCTGCAGTATGACCCAGTGCCAGGAAAGACAAGGACAGGCTGGAGTCAGTGCAGCGTTGGGTAACCCAAAATGATTCAGTGCCAACATGGCAGATCCTAAGAGGATGAGGGTAGGGCACTGAACATGTACTCTCTCAAGGACGGATGAGAGAGGGGTGATATGATAGATCCAAGCACACATTGGTAGCAGCACCCTGGAGGCACTGCAGCAATAGACCCATGAAAGTATACAAGTCATACGTTTTACTAACAAATAAGAACATATATATTGTGAAGCCATATGCGAAAGCACTCACACTATATCCCTGGTGCTTCGACACCAAAGAAGTGATATGATTGAGACTTTCAAGTTCAAGAAAGGAATGAATAAGGTGAACTGTGAGGAACTATTCTACAAGAGTAGTGAACCTGGAACACAAGGTCAAGAGCAGAAGCTGGTGTGGCATGGATTTAAAGAGGGACAAGGAAAAGTTCTATTTTATAGAGACAATAGCAGAGCCATGGAACAGTTTACCAGTAGAGGTGGTGGATGCCAAAACCACTGATGGTTTCAAACAAAGTTGGGACAGAATTAAGGATTTAGTAGGTACTCAAGGGTAGTAGTAAAATATGGATGCAGGGGATGGATATTGTAGACAAAGACCCCTGGCTGACAAATTGATCTTCTTCTGTTGTCACTGTCTATGTTTCTATGGTTTTATGGTTACACTGTTTCTGTCATTGCGGAATGACAAGGCTACTGGATGCCCTGGCAGGGTAGCACAGGCAGAAGTTGCACTAGCTTTACAATAAGGCTAATTTTGGGAGTGGGGGGCTGGAGGGTGGACTTGGTCTTTAGAGCTCCCAGTGTGGACAACTTTCTTTCTTGATTTTCTCTTTTCTCTTTTTTTTTTTATTTGGTCATCTCCTCCTATGATGGCCTTCACTCCTCTGTATTTTAGTCTTCAGTACACTTTCCACTTTCTCTGCATTATTCTCCTCCTATCCTGCATGTGGTTCTCCTCTCTTGGCTTTTTCCCCTTCTTCTTCTTTAATTTCAGTAATTTCATTTTATTTAAATTTTATAAAAAGAACACATTTAGCATATTACACACACAGACACACAAATTCACAGACACAAACACACTCTTTGCAAACAAAGTTAGGATTCAACATAATGCCATGAAAGTAGGGAAAGGTGTCATTAGGGTTTTCAGCTCTAAATACCCACCTCCAAAAGCAGCAAAAGGACAAGACCACAAAAGTAAGCACAGACAGCCATCATCAGGTAAGGCAAACAACTTACAACTGTTTTTCAGATGACACAAATGGAGTAGCATTGACATGCCTCTCTACCTTCCTGGATTTGTACAGTAGCTGCAGTATGCATACCACAAGACATAAACGCTCACTTGTCACTGCAGAGAGAAATCCAGGATACACAAATTATAGCAAAGCTTCTGTGTGCAGATGCACAGGTTCCTGTAGCCACAGATAACAAATCCACTGTACAGAAATTATAAAAGTTTATTTGTCTGTAGAAGTGCATGCTCCATGGGGCCAGCACTTCTGCAGCCTCAGGTACTCATGCACACTGTAAGACTTACATGCCCTTGACAGGCCTGCACTTCTGCAGCCACAGGTGTAAGACATGCACACTGACCTCTGGCTGCAGAAGCGAAGGTGCCACAGAATCCATAATACCAAAATTGTAGCAACCACAAGAGTAACACATACACACTGACTTCCGGCTTCAGAATGGCAGGCCCCTGGGGCATGCAGTTATGCAGATGGCAGTACTGTTGCAGTCTGGGTATAATGATTTCAGCAGTAGTTCTGAAAAAAATGTTCAATGGGGTAACAATGTTTTAGTTGTGCAAATATATACATAGAAAAGCACTCACTAATGGCTTATGCTATCTAGCAAGGTACCTTGTACAGCATGCATGAGTACCTTGGGCTGCAGAGGCACTGATCCCATGGGGCCATCTGTCTACAGAAGGGCAGGACCCCATTGGGCCTGCACTTCTGCAGCCACACATATTCACACACACACAGTATGACAGACACATACACACAGGTGTAGTTGCATATGCAAAGGTCCCTGTGATTATGATGTGACATGTACAAATTCATGATGGTAGCACATCAGCTACTGCATTTGTGTCAGCTGGAAACAGTTGTGTGTTATTTGCCTTACCTGGTGATGGCTGTCTGTGGTTGCTTGTGTGAACTTGTCCTTTTGCTACTTTGGGGGGATGGGGAGTTAAGGTTGGAAACCCTAACACCATATTTCCCTACTTTTGTAGTGTTAAGTTGAACCCTAACTGGTGCATTAGTGCAAATTATTTGCAAAGAAGTTCCTTTCTTTTTGAGATAGCAGAACTGTATCCTTCAGGGACTGCATAAACAGGATTCTTCTGGGCCCTACAACAAGGGAAGACTCTGTCCTCCTAGACAAGTGCAGGGTCCTGCACTTCAGTACAATGATAAATATGAAGAATTCATAGGGCTTCCATATGGTCAATGATACAGATGAACAAAGCAAAGAGTCTATCTCTCTGCCATTTCACAGGGCCCTCTGCTACCCATGGGTGCAGAGGTTCAGGGCCCTATACCAAGAGAAGAGCAGTCTTCACAATATGATACCTGGGCCCATGCAGGCACCCCTGCACCTTTCCTTCCCAGGCTGGGGGGGTGTTGCATAAAAGCAAGATCCCCTCACCCTCACTATATCAAGCTGGCTCACTGAGCTCACCCCTAACTCAGCTCACCAGCACAAGATCGTGGGATACAAGGCACTACCTACTGAGGTAAAGTCTAGCACTACACACAATGTTTCTTAATAATATTTTTTTGTTGTAATTTTGTCCCCAAATTTTCCAGATAGTCATTCTATGACCCCCCCTTATAAACATGACGCATGGCATTTATAGTATATTAACTGAAATGTCATTTCACACCAGAAGTGTGAAAACATATCTTGTTTAGGATTTAAAAAATGACACCACCAAGATTATGAGGTCTTGTGAAAAAATGGCTATGCTGAAAGTCTGAAGTCAAAATATTCAAAATTAGGGAATTTATGAGTGAACATTAAAATATTTCAATGTTCACTCATACCATGGTCATTTTACCATAGTTTTACACTGCATGTTCAACATAACTTTCCTATGACCCCACCTCATGAACTCAGTAGGAGAACATTTCAAATCCTTGCCAAAATATTATGTGGTGCCACAGATGGGTATGAAAAGACATTTTGGCCAAGATTTTACAAATAACAGCTGTTACATTCATGAGGTGGTGTAAGAAAATGGCTATGGCCAGCCTAGTGGCACTGAGGACTGAGGCACTGGTCATCTTGCCTCGTGCCACACTGGTGACCCATGTTTGGGAATGAGCACAAGATGCTCTGGGTTGGCAGTGCAGGAGAAGGATCGGGCATGTGTCAGACTGCTCTCTTTCTCTGGGAAGGGGGTCCACAACAGTTGGCACCTGGTTGGCCCCTGGTGGAGGCTGGGGGACATGGCACTGCACTTTATAATGGGGTGGAGTCTGGGGCAGATGCTTTGAAGGAATGCATGTGAACGTGTATGTGCTGCCTTCTGTCAGCTTCCTTGCATGCCCTCAGCTCTGGGGAGTAAATAGCAAAAATGGAGGAGGAAGTGTGTGTCTTGGGCAGTGCAGCTTGATGACTATCCACAGGTGCTGGCTCTGGAGGGTGCCTACCTAGATCCGTGACAGGTGGGTGAGTAAGGGTGCTCCCCACCACCCCTCTGGGGGGGCAAGCCGCAGGGGAACAGGCATGACCTCTAGGGAGTGTGGACACCCAGAAAACAGCTGGATCCCAAGGTGGCTGCCAGAACATGGGGGAGCAGCCTCGGTACACTCACACAGGAGTAAAAAAAAAGTCTACGCAAAAAAATGGCTATGCTAAAAATTTTGGGGGTCAAAATATTGAAAATTACCAAAGTTATTAGCAAGTGTAGAAACCTTTTAATGTACACTCATACATTTTTTGGGTTTTTAATATTGTGACCCCAAATTTTCAACATAGCCTTCTTATGACCCCACCTCACGAACCTGGTAGGTGAAAACATTTAAATACTGCCTGAAAGGTGATTTCACACAGCAACAAAAATTCCACCACCCTTCTTCATGAGGTGGTGTCCCAAAAGGCCATGTGGGGTGGGTGGGGGTGGGTGGAGATCAGTGAGGGTCCATTTTCTTTTTTTTTCATGGTGAGAAAAAAAGACATTGAGAGACAGCTTTCTTTTTTCAGGTTTTACTAAACAAATTTAAAAAAAACACAGATAATTCCCCATGCAGTGGACATCTATGGTGCAGACTTCTGAGTGAAACCAAAAGCAACAGAGAAAAATCTGCACTCAGGAACCAAAAAATATTATTTATTACATAAAAGAACACACTTCATACTGTGAAAAACAACAGACACTCTTCTAGGATCAACTATCTCATGCACATTTGGAGCAAGCAGCTGCTTCCTCAGGGGAAAAATAGTATATAATCAGCAAATATTTGTAATGAATATTTTATAAATCTTCTTGATGTCCCAAAATTGGAGAAAAGTGATGCAAAAGAAATGCTAGAGCAAAAAAAAAAAAAATAGAAGACAAGATCCCAAAGTATCAAAACTCAGATTTAAATATATCATGAGTAGAAAAGTGGAAGTTGTAATGAGAAAACTAAATAAAAATAAATCTCATGGTATTGACAGTATAGAGATCCAGTTTGTAAAGGATGCTGTCAATGTTATTGCACCCGTATTAAGTAGCCTCTTCATTTGGAATTTAAGAGACAGGCTGTTTCCAACACTGTGGAAGGAGGCAAAAATAGTGCCAATATTTGAAGTGGGTATATCTACAAATCTGACAAACTACTGACCCATAGTCTTGTTGACTGTAGTTTTAAAGATCCTTGAAAGACTGGTACATGAGCAAATGTACATTTATGTGGAGAAGTACTCTCTGTTGTCCACGTACCAGTGAGTATTCAGAAAAGAGCATTCCACAGGCACTGTGCTCACCAACCTAATAAATGTAGCGTCCACCCTACATAAGGGAATGTTTGCTGGTGCAGTGTTTATGTACCTGCCAAAAGCTTTCAAAACAGTAGGCCAACAGATCCTATTAAATTGGATTGTCACAAATTGGTATATCAGATGAAGCGTGCTGCAGGTTTAAATCATATCAAATGGGAAGAACACAACAGAGCACAGTGGGAAATGATCTCTCAAGGAAAGCTACACTACAAAGAGGCATTTCCCAAGAATCAATTTTAGGCCCCTGCTGTTTTTGATATATACAATATCAAGTGACAGATTCAATGAAGAAATCAGAAATTAGATTGTATGCTGATGATACAGTAATACTGACTACAGGAACAAATATCATACAGTTACCGAAAGATTTACAAAGAGACTTCACACAAATTCAGAGTTGGTTTGAAAAATCTAATTTAGTGTTAAATAGTAAAAAAATCCAAAAATATGTTATTTGGTATGACTAATACTAGAGCTAGGGAAGAAATTCCATTGATAGATATAAAAACAAACAGTAAAGAATGTTTGTATCAGATTTCAAAATAAAAATACCTGGGATTTTGGGTGGACAAAACATTTTAATTTGATTATCACATTGAAGAAATTGTCAAAGAACTAAATAGCAGATTGGGAGCCTTATGATGCACTGAACACTGTATAAACAAAAAAAATTAGAATGTCAGTTGTAAACCAACCAATACCAATCATCGACTACAGAATTCACATATATGGATTTGCTAATATCCTAGTTTTATAAAAGGTAGAAGTTATTTACAACCATCTAGCAAGATTTGCACTTAGGACAAATAGATGGACCCACCACTGTAAATTATATGAAAATCTGTGATAGTTAACATTAGAAAATAAACAGAAATTGATCTGGGCAAATCAAGTTTACAAAATATTAGTCTCAATGAAACGTTTCTATCTGTATGATAAGTTAAACAGGATTGAACATAACTAAAATTTCAGAAAAAGTTAAAAATGAAGGGAATACCAAATTGTAGTGCCTAAAATAAATATGGTGAAATGACTTTCTCATTTGCAGCTTTAAAAATATAGAATGGGCTAAGTGAACAGACCAGATGTACAAATGAAAGTCAAGGAATGTTTAAAACTGCTTTGAAACAAGAATTAGTGGTTTGTTGCACATGTTTGATTCATATACCAACACTGTCAACATTAGTCTTAATATGCATAGTTGTCATGTTGTTAGAAATTATAATCGAATGTATGAATGTTCTTATTTTACTGGTATATTTGTTTCATGATTTTGCAACTTTAAAATGTGTATTGTGTACAGGAACACCTTGTAAATAGAACTTGTCTTAATGGTGTATATTTTTGCAATCCAAATCCTGTCTATAAATATAGCTTTTTACTACCACTACAGTACTACTACTCCAAATGCACATGGGGTAGGTTATAATAGGAGAGTGTCCACTGCTTTGCATGGTATGAAGTGCATATTTTTTATGTATTAATATTTTCTGACTCTTTAGTGCAGACTTCTCTTTACTAAAAAAAAAGTATAAAAACATCAAGAGACTTTTTTGTCAGATTCTGCAAGATATAATTACTATTGGATCTGTCACTGGGGACTGGGCACCCCAATGTCAGCTTTTCTCCACAGTGGTACTGGGGGTGGGCACCCCAATGTCATCACCTATTCATGAAGAGGTGACCTGGAGGGAAGGGAGGTTGGCAAGCAGTACTGTGGGTGGGCACCTTGGTGCACTTTTGGAAATAAACGTATTAATAAACTAGCTAGGTAGAGTAAGAGAGAGAGCAAGAGACAGACAGAGAAAGAAAGAGACAGACAGACTGAGCAGGGGATTGCCGGCTCATTGCTTCAACTGGAGCCTGTAGCATGACTCCAGCTGTGGCTCCACAATTCAAGGAAGTCCCACTGTTTTCATACTGAGAATGGTGGTATACTGCTCCTCTCACTAAGCTGGACACCCAGGATTTTTGGGTGCCCAGAAACATTATTACCAGAGATTTAAAAAAAAATCAAACACATGGATCTAACTAAATGTGTCCTGTTTACCTAGGTTCAGTTGTTTGTTTTTTGAAAATGCATCACTTTTTAAGTATTTTCAATGTTTTTCAGTTAAAGAAAAAGATGACAGCCATCACAATAGTTATTTTTCCTCATGACAAGTAAACCATGAAAAATCAGTCCTCATGATTAGTGTGTCTTCTTTCTACTATTTGTATCAGAGGTTTATCCAAAACCAAACTTTAAATCCCTATATTTATATTTTTTCTTATTGTCTCAGATTACAACCTTTGAGCTACAAGCTCATTTACAAAGGCTCCACGTCAGAGTAAGATCAAAATAACAGATACAGTAAATACAATGGATGGTACAGTAACATGTGGAAATGATAACAAAGGAACACCAAGAAAACAGGGTAACAACAATATAGCAGTATCAGGGGGCAATAGACTCTAATACAGGACAGTTATTTTAGTAATAAAAATGAAGTGCTGCAAGACAGGTAATTAAGGCAACAAAAGAAGGGCAAGGGATTAATGTACAGGAGGGAGGGAAGGGGCAGTAGAGAAAAAGTGATAAGGGATGGGGAAAGAGCTGCCAGGGAGTGGCTAAGAGAGATGGAGCAGGAACGGAAGAGTAGATAAGTGCAGGGAGGGAGGGGTATGGATGAGTGTGTGGGGGTGGGTACCACAGAAGATGGATTATGTTGAGGGGATTTAAATTGTGGGCATGTAAGAATTGGAAGTTAACATGAGGGGAGGACTGAGGGGACACAGGACATGGATGGGGAGGAGAAGGTGAGGAGACATAGTATATGCCAAGTTGATCAGAGGGTTGATAGGGTGGAAGGAAGGGTAGGTGGAGGTGGGTGGTAGGAGGATGTAGTTCGAGATTAGCAGTAGGGATACAGCTGGAGGATAGTGAGTAGGACAGGGGATGGATTAAGGATAAAGGAAAGGGAGGAAAGTGAGTGGAGGAAACAAAAGTGAGATGTAAAGGAAAACAAGAGAGAGAGGGGGAGAGGCGAGGTGAGTAAAAACACAGTAGGCACTAATGTTGATTGGAGGGCTGTCTAAGTATGGGGAGGTGGATTGAATTAGTAGAGAGGAATGGGTGGGGGTGGGGTGAGAGGCAGGGAGTGGAGCAAGGATAGGGCTAAGGGAAACCCCTAACCATGCTCCAATCCAGGAAGGAGGGTGAGGGGAGAAGAATGGGAAAAAAAATGGGGGGGTAATCTGAGCAATCACATCTCACTTGGTCATAAAGGTGCCATTTGAGTTCTCTTTCGAATGGCCCAAGTTTGGAGTTATTTAGGATGTTGGCCGGGACCTCGTTGAGCCAAAGAGGGGCATCGGGCCAAAGCAGTGCACCAAAATGGAATGTGCAATGTGTTCCTTGCCTTGCCTCTAGTTTGATCAGAACTGTGTGCCGGTTTGAGTATCCTCTTGATGGATTTCACGGTCAGTCCTAGTAGTGCTTTTTTTCCCCAGGTAGGCAGACTTGGTACTAAATTCTCCCTTGTAGATTTAGCCACTTGGTTTGGGCATAGAGATCACAGTTATGCGTGAGCACATCTGCACTTAGCACTAGCCTGCAGGCCTTGTTTAGTGCAGTTCTTACTCATTTGAGTGCCATGTTCATGGCTGTACTATACATGACAAGGCCATAGTCAACAATAGAGAGAATAGAGCTACTTACTGTTAGGGTGAGGGCCTTGTCAGTCAAATAGAAGTGGTGCCTATAGAGACGTCTAATCTGATGTTGTCTGTTTTCACAATTTGGTCAATGTGCTGTGTGTATGAGAGGGAGCTATTAAGGGTGACATCCAGATATTTAAAGGTGTTTACTTGTTCCAGTGGTTCAAGCCTGCTGTTTTTGATAATGAGACTACTAGATTTTTTCTTGCTGTGGTGGTTGTAGAACAGCATGGTTTTGGTTTTTTTATAGTTTAGGAGGAGTTTATTTTGGGTGAACCACTCCTCAACCCTAATAAAACTCTCTTGTAATTTGTTTGTTGAAACATTTAGATGGGGGCTACTTGCAAAGAAAACAGCGTCATCCATGTAGAGGAGAAGCTTGGCAGAGTAGGTCTCAGGGAGGTCATTGAGAAAGAGACTAAACAGTAGCGGTTCAAGGATGAATCCCTGGGGGCACCCCTAATGATACCTTCCTGTCACCAGAGAGTATGTTTTGTATTTTTACCTTCTGCGTTTTCTGAGCTTGGTATCTCTGGAACCATAAGGCTGACTCAGTGGATATACCAAGGACAAGTAATGTTTTTAGGAGGACACTATGGTTAACCGTATCAAATTACTTTGTGAGGTCATTATATATTGACCCCACAGGATGCTCTTCATCCAGAATCTCATGAATGTATTCTGCAAATTCCAAGAGGGCAGCAGTGCTGCTGTGGGATTTATGAAAGCCATGCTGCTGTGGGCACTGGATATTGTATTTATCCAGGTAGTCAACTAACTGGTCAGAGACTATCTGTTCAAGGGCCTTTTATAGAGGGGTAAGATGGAGATCAGTTGGTAGTTTGAGTGGATTGCACAGTCACCACTTTTATGAACTGGGGTAACTACAGCAGATTTACATTTTGTGGGGAATTGTGCTAGTCAGAGGAAGAAGTTGAAAATTTTTGTGATCAGATGGACTACTTCCTCTAGTATGAGTGCTATCATTTTGAGATTGAGGCTGTCATTGCTATATTGTGATTTGCAGAGGATTCTCTGAAGATATTTTTTTGCATCAAATGCAGAGATTTCCTTGAAATAGAAAGGGGGGGGGCTCAGGTGTCGGACAGCATGTGAGTGGTCTGTTTGTTGTCTGTGCTGTCAGTATTGAAATCTAGATAATCTGATGGGAGTACTGAGCTAAGGTCAGTAAATGCTAAGTTGAAGGTGTCAGCAATAATCTTAGGATCTTGTGAAATATCGCTATTGACCATGAGCATTACAGGAACATCTGGTCCTGTCCCAACTCACTCCTTACCTTGAAGCATCCTCTTTCTTCACTCCATTCCAATCGGGTTTCCGTAAATCCCACTCCACCATCACCTCCCTGTTACGTGTCACCGGTGACATTCTCATGAGTATGGACAAAGGACACATCACCACGGCCATCTTTATTGACCTAGCCAAGGCTTTTGATACCGTCTCTCACTCCTTACTCCTCTCCAAACTCACAGACACAGAGCTTTCTAAACCAGCCACAAATTGGTTCCAAGACTACCTAGTGGGCAGGACCCAAACCGTCAAACTTGCCTCACACACCTCAAACCCACTACCAGTCTCATCCGGCTTCCTCCAAGGATCTGTCCTAGGTCCCCTACTCTTTTCCATTTTTCTAAATGATCTCCCATCAACCTGCCAACATTCATCCATCCAGATGTATGCGGATGACACTGTCCTTTATGCTTCTGTCCCTACAACATCTAGCGTAGCAACCCTCCTCCAGGAAGATTTCTACACCATCCAGCACTGGTTTAGGTCCAACCAGTTATTTCTAAACTCTCAAAAAACTGTATCCCAAACTTTTGGCTCCCAACAAAGACTCTCCCGTCAATCCCCCTGCACCCCTTTTAAAACTCTGGACGGAACCCCCCTGGAGAATTGCACTAGCTTCAGGTATTTAGGTGTCTGGCTTGACCAACACCTAGACTTCTCCTCTCACATCGAATCCTTGAACAAGAAGCTGCTCCCAAAGCTTGGTGCTTTATACCAAAACAAAAGCAGCCTCCCCACACAGACTAGGCAAGCCATTGTCCTAAAAATGATTCTGCCCATTCTCTACTACGGAGATATAGTATATACCACAGCCCCTGCGTCCACCCTGGCCAGCCTCAACACCCTGTTCCACTCTTTCTGTCGCTTTATCTTCGATTGCCCACATTCTACACACCACTGCAGCCTTTACAGCTTTCTAACCCTGCCATCCCTCCATGACCATAGACTAAGAAACTGTGCCAGGTTTGCAGCCAAATATTGGTCCCTCTCCCTTCACCATACCTGTCCTCTACCCTCTCCCAACAACCTCCACCTGCATACTCCATCAGAAGCACAGACCCTAGGCTGCTGCACGTCCTGTTCATGTGCACAAAAAAAAGGCCAGGCTGCCTTTAACTACCGAATCCCTCAAATCTGGAACGCCCTACCTGCCCCCATAAGACATGCTCCAAACCCCTACCAACGAAACTGCCTACTCCTAGGGCATTTCTCCTCCAGCTGCTCCTATTTCAATTAATTCAACCCTACACTGATGGTGTAAACTAATTGCTCCTAAGTTGACCACCCTCCAGTTTTTCTCTACACTATGTATGTTTTACTTCTGTCTGTAACCATTTCACAAAATGTGGTAATACGATGCTTGTTGTTCCATTTTTGTACTATGTATGAAAAAAAATTTTCTTGTAAATTGACATGTTTGTAATTAGGGTCTCAGACCCCAGGTTGCATCTGGAATCGAGCATGTTGCTCAGTATGCCTTCCTGGTAAAACTAATAAATAAATAAATAAATAAATAAATAAATTAAAGGCTGGGACTTGCTGACTTTACCAGTGACGTCTTTCAGGTTATTCCAGAAATGTTTCCCATCCCCCCCCCACCCCCCGGTTTTGTTTTGACAGTCTTTGTAGTGCTGTGCTTTTACGAGCCTGATCTTGTGGGTACAGCTTTTTCTGGCTGCCCTATATTTCTGCCAGTCTGCAGGTTTATTGAACACCTTGGCTCTGTGCCATAAGTGGTCGCTATCTTTCATTAGAAAATGGGCTTCTTATTTCCTGAGCTCTGACTGGCTGGACCCCCTACCAGGGAGGTACATTAACTTTCAACAGACGCCCAGTAACTAAAAAGTACCAGCCCCAGTGCTCCTTTACCCAGTCAAGTATCCCTGTGCCCACCCTGATTTCTCAGTGTCCCAAATCACACACTTTAAATTTAAATCACCACTATTTTTTCTTCTCGCTTAGTGAGAGATACTGATGCCCATACCAGCTGCCTGACTATGCCACACACAGCCTCAGATGCACTAATTTCTACCTATATTCCTTTTTTTTATTATTAAATTACACTACCTCTTGTCCAATGCCCCGTGAATGATGCTGTTTCTCACTGTGACCAGTGATGACTGGGCGAGGCAGCACACCCTTGAGAGAGAAGCAGCCCCCCCATTTGCCTGAATTTTTTAAGAACTCAATGAATATAAAATAAAGACTTAGCCACAAAAAGAAAAGTAGGCAAATAAAAGGGAAGCCATCATAGTGATCGGCTTCATGGAACCACCTGTTGTCACTTCGAGTTTCAAAGCATTCAGCGAGTGACTATTCACAGAAGCTAGTCAGGAGCGGTACTAGCCTGAGCTGCCTTTCAAACAGTGGCTACCTCCCAGAAATAAATAAACCAAACCTAGTAAAACCTATGTAGACTGCCCGGGTAAACTGCCTCGCCATACTTGACTGCCATCTTCCCCCAAACTTTAGCATGGTTCACAGCTTACTGTCTTGTTTTGTGCCCCGCCACTGTCAGACAGCTGACCACACTCTCACTCTTCCACTCAGCTGCCCGCTCTGTCCAGATTGAAACTACTTTTAATTTCCAGTGCTTGCACTTATAGGAAGTGATTGGGTACCTTACTGTATTCAACAAACTGAGAGCAGTGACCCAGAGCCACACACACACACTAACTTTTTAAATTCACTCCTCCTCTCACAACTCTCACTAGAAAAAAGTCATTTGAAAACCTTAGTGCTGCTCACTTCAAAGCAACGTCAGCAGCAACTACTTGTTAGAGTTTTGCACAGATGCAACTTCACACGAAAAGAGCAAACACCAAAAAGGAAAAATAAACTTGCCAGTCAGTCTTATGAAGACTTTTCACACAACACTGGTTTTCTCCTTTAGCAATCAGTGTCTGTGTGTGTGACTCTCTCTCTCAGTGGGGGGGGGCAGCAATGGGGGGGGTGTCATTCCACCAAAATGCTGCAGGGAGGAGCAACAGCACCAGGAACGCGTATGGACTACTTTATCAATACATTTATCTCAAATACCTGCATTAATTTTTTCACAGGCATCTACTGTATTATTGTACAACTTCATAAAAATGTTCACAGATGTCCATTTTCTAAGCGCAGTAATACCCTCCAGGATGGGCATTATTTGGAAATACCGGACCTTCCAGGGGCTATTAGACCCTCCACTGGGTCGGGTATTATTGCTTACAGAGTTCAAAAAGGGATTGGGTGATCAATCCATTGTTATGTTTTTTTTAACCTCCATTTTTTTAACTGGGGCAAAGATGTCACAGGGTGCATTGAAGGTGCTAATGAAATGCTCCAGTGCCTGGTTGACATCACACAAGGTGTTAAGGTGGGTCTAGTTAAACTGCAGGAGGTGGGTTTTGAAAGATTTCAGCTGCCCTTTTATTAGCACTCTGCTAGCAGTAAAACAAGGGACAGATTTTTGAGCTTTATTAGACCAAAGACAGGTGATGGGTGAATGGTCACTAAGTGACTGGGTGTACTAAGACCTCATGTATTCTCTCCTGTTGATTCATTATATTCCCTAGAACCATTTAATATTTTTTCACTAAACCTTCAAAAGGCACTACCTTGGCACAGGCTGCTTCTAACCCGACGGTTTTGTGAAAAACGTCTGTTCCATCTAGGCTGTGCATGAGAGCAAAAAAAACAAACAAAAAAAAAGACATCTGAACTAATTGGAAAACAATCTTCATTTTTCCAAAAATCAGCATTTCAGATTGTAGAAACTGCAAAGATGCCAGCACAAAACTTTTCATGCCTTGAGACTTTGCCACCCTGATGGCACATGCAACATATACTATGTATAAATATATATATATATATATATATATATATATATATATATATGGTAGAGTACCTTTTAAGGTTAAATGGTGAAACTTTGCCACCATTTAATGGATTTGCCTGAAATTTGGCAGGCATGGGCGCAAAGCTATAGATCTTGGGATCTGGTAACTTTTGTACAGGTTGGGTATACGGTCATGGAGTTATTAAACATTTAAAGCGCAGCATTATTGCTTATGCATTCTTGTTTCATACCACAGGTCGTATGGTTTATATGACTGGTCCAAAACTTCACAGAATGTGTGGTCGTGGTCCCCAATGTGGTTTTTGAAGATTTCATGAAAAAATATTAAATGGTTCAAATGTTATTCAAAAAACAAGTTCCCATTATAAGTCAACGGGAAAAGTTAAAAAGTTTGAAAGTGTCGCAAATGCACGTTTTAGTGTCGCAAATGGCCCTAGTAGTGTCACAAATCTGCCATTTTGTTTTCAGTTACTGATCACAGAAATGCTTGGCATTTTAAATTGGAACCATCTAGGGACATAATTATTTTTGTGTTTACCTATTCGATCCCTGAGGATGCTAGCCATGTCTTTATTTTGCGGTTAAACACCCCTGAAATATGTTTTTCAAATTTCTGGGAAAAGTAGTGTCGCACTTGCAACACTTTTGCAAATTTTTGTGAAAAGTGCCACAAACCACGACACTACTTTTCCAGACTATGTCCCAAATGACAGGAATTCTTTGCCACACAGCTACAAAAAAACGGTTTGGTCTTTTGGGCTGAAATTTGAAGGGAAGGCAGCCAACATCTCACAGATGTGCCTTTTGGTGGTTTGGTGACAAAATATTGCATGGAAGCAAAGTAGATGTTTTTTCCTATAGACTAACATGGTGGCATCTGCCGTGCCTTTCAGGGCTTGTATTTCAGAAACAGTGTGAGATATGGAATTTTTGTTGCAATGATGCGTAGCCCTATGGGCTATGCAGTTAGTGAAAACCTATCCAGGAAACTCATGAATCACATGAAATTTTAATTTTTTTTCTACGTCATACAGTTACTGAGATATTACCATTTTAGTATCACAACTGCTCATTTTCTGCTCCGAGGCCCATTATAATGCATACATTCTTTGTTTTCACTGTGTTTCTCAATGGAGCATTTGGGGAAAAATATGGTGTGCACTCCTGTTACTGTTACACGTAGGCTTTACACTTGTGTTTCTGTGCCCGTTTGCGTTAAAGTTCCCGTGTACATCACCGTGTGCATTACCCTTTGCGTTTGCATACTGTTACCATTTGTGTCTACACTACTGTTTGTGTTTGTCTTTCACTTAGTGTCACTGTGCAAATTACCATTTCTGTTGGTGGTCGCCCCTTCCATTTTCATTTGTGTTTGTCTTTCATTTTGCATCATCGTTGTTCTTACCATTACCATTTGCATTTCCAGTTGTGTTCCCGTGCCCATGTGTGTTCGCTTTGCATTTCCATACTTGCTTACCTTTGTGTTTCTGTTTTCTTTGGCATTATTGTTGCTGTTACCATTAGCATTTGCATTTACAAATGCGGTACCGTCACCGTGCGTGTTACGGTTTGCATTTTCATATGCGCTTGTGTTTGTGTTTCCATTTCTGTTTCCTCTCACGTTATTGTTGCTGTTACAGTTATCATTTGTGTTTACAATAGCGATAACGTGACCGCGTACATTACCAGTTGTGTTTCCGTATGCGCTTGCATCTCCGTTTCCATCACTGTTTGCTTTGGCGTCACTTTGCGCCTGCATTTCTATTACCACTTGCTTTACAATTTACATTTGTGTCACCATGTGCATAACCGTTACCGTTTGTGTTGCTGTTACCATTATATGTCACAAAAAATCCTGTGGTAGGAGCATTCCATTCACTATTTATAGTCCTCATTCTCAAAAAGAAGGGAAATTAGAGGCAAAAAACTCTGTTTAATGCATCAGTTAGGGTTGTTCCACAGCAACAAAAGTGAGAAAATTCAGTGTTAGGGTTGAAAACCCCCCTTGCACCCCTTCAGCCTGCCCCCCCAACCAGCATCGGGGTATATTTTGGGGTCGCCGGTCCTCTCACCCCATTCTCCTATGCCTCAGCTTGTTCACACATGTGATGGGGTGAGAGTTAGGACCGAAGACCCCAACGCACACCCCGATGCCTGTTGGGGGGGGTGGGCTGAGGAGGAGCAAGGGGGATTTTCAACCCTAACACCGAATTTGATCACTTTTGTCACTGTGGAACAACCCTATATATATTTATTTATAAAATAGAGGAGAACATTCTCCTCCAAATCCAGTGTTCTGATTGTATGACACATCACATAACCGTGCATATATCAGAGCACGACCGCACATTTGCACTTTTACCCCCTCTAAAAGACAATTTTATAATTTTATGAGCTAGATAACCCACTCTAGGATGTGCGGTCGCAGTCTGATATACACACACCTTGGGTGGTTGACGCACACCAAGGTGTGCATATATCAGAGCATGACCACACACCTAAGAGTGGGTTATTTATTATATATATGTAGTATAGTGGCACGGTAATGCCACTATAGTTAGGGTTGAGTACCCCTTTTAAGGTTAAATGGTGAAATTTTGCACCTTAATAACTTTGTCACCACCTACCAAATTTGTCTGAAATTTGGTAGACGTGGAGCAGTAGCATCGATCTTGGGATTTGCCAAGTTTCGTACTGGTCAGATATACGGTTGTGGAGTTATTAAGTGACATTCTGTAGTGCATTTACGCTTTTTTGTGCATTCGTTGCTCGCGACTATAGATTGCACGGTTTGCGCTGCCAGTCCAAAAACTTCAGGGAACATGCAGCCAGGGTCCCTAATGTGCCTTTTTAAGATTTTGTGGTTTAAAAGTTATTCAAAAAACAAGTTTCCCATTATAGTCAATGAGAAAAGTTAAAAAGTTTGACAGTGTCGCAAATCCAGTCTTTAGTGTCACAAATTACCCCTGTAGTGTCATGGGTCAGCCATTTTTTTTCAGTTACTGGTCACAGAAATGTTTGGTATTTAAATTTGGGACCCTCTAGGGACACAATTATTTTTGTGTTCACCTAGTCGAGCCCTGAGGATGCTAGCCATGTCTACCATATACCAATTAACATTCGACTATTGAAGTACCACATAGCCCATGGAAAAAAACTGGATCCAAATCTGTTTGGACATATCCAGCTCTGAGACCACTCTTCTTTTCCTGAGGTGGTACCCCAATTCTTTTTGGGGACAAGTAAATGATTCAGTTTATGTTCCTTACATTTCATCTCATGAAAACATTTAGCACAGGCTTCCAATCTCATCTTAACAAGAGGAACTATACCTTTGACTTCTTTTTTTCCCCTTCCCCATGTGCCTCCCTTTTAGTCTTGCATGATTCTTCAGTTTCCCTGCCATTTTGATCCTGTTCCTCATGAGCATCTGGTTATCCCTCATCTATTACCTCAATCTCATGCACCTTACTGCTCCAACAACTCCACTTTCTTATCCTTCTCAGTGGCATGCTCCTCTACTTACAAGCTGCTTTGTTGGTGGTGCTACCTGTCTGCTCCTGCTGCAGGGTCTGCAGCAGTCAGTGCAGGTATGCACTGTGCATTCTGTCCTCTACTGCAGCACAATTTTACTAGCTGGACTACCTGAAACTACAGTTAAATGTAGTGAATTAACCAATGAAATGAGTAATGCATGATTTGGTCAAAATTCACTCTTTTCCAGGTCAAAGGTGTTCCTTCAGTAGCCACATCCTTGCCCTGTGAGAGATAACTGGAAATGGCACCGAAATGTATGCAGCACAAGAAGTTTCCAATCTTCAGCATCACTGATTGGCTGTTATCAATGTGAGACTTGCCAACAACTTGAACATGTTCAGTGCATGCTTCCTGTAAAAACTACTGCATTATGAAATAGGAGTGCCAAACTGCCAAACGGAAATGGAATTCCTTGGGACCTGCATCACCAGTGGCCAAAATTGTGAATTTTGGCATTTTCACCTTATACAAATATGGCCTCGGATTATCCTTATTTCCTAGCCCATATTTTATCTGGTAGGTTAAGGTCTCCCATTAGTGCAACTTTCCCCTTTGCAAATGCCTTCCTCATTTCTTCCCTCACCAATATATATATATATATAATAGATACAGATACTCCACTACAGGGCATGTGGTCATTCTCTGACATACGCACGCCTTAGTATGCATTCCGTCACCCAGGGCGTGCATATATTGAGGGCCACATTTGCTTAGATGCTGCCCATAGGCTGTAAACTTCATGGCCCCCCCAAAAACATGGCTCAATTCAGGGGGTAGCAACAACACATACCGTCTTTTTGTTGTTTGCATGACTCTTGAATAAACCACCTTTTTCACTGCACCACTTTGGCCACAGCTTTTGTTCTTGGAGTGAAGTTTTGTTTTGCTTATGGATCAAGTTTGTTACTGCAGCTCTATCTCAGTGGACCAGTACTGTGCATTTTTCTGTGTTACAGGCTTTGGATATTTGGTGTCTTGGCTGCTAAATCAAATGCCATTACCATAGTGTCGCTCTACCTACTAGATGCCTAGTTCGAGCCCAGCTGGTCTCCTTTGCACAGAACATAGTTCTGTTTCATTGTTGTGGAGTTTTGGTAATTTCTTTACTGATTTGTTAATCGGCCAGGAGTCTCTTTGGTTTTTCACTACTCACTGTCGCTCCCGTGTGTGCAATGGTTGTTTGAAAAACCATCAATACAATATGCATATGGACTGCTTTATTTCTGCCTTTTTTTCAGCCCGCCAAGGCATGAGCACTGACTCCAACTCAAAGCCTGAAATTGTGGATGAAACACAACAAGAACAAACTCGGAGCACAGGCAGAGACTTTAAAAGGATGGCAGCATCTATTAGATGGAGGGAGGGTGGAGGATTTTCTCTGAGGATTTCAAAACCAGCCTTAGCCCTGATTTGCATGAATCAGTGAAAGATCAGTTTCTTCAGACTGAAAAAGCTGAAAATCAGTGAAACTATCTTATTACAACTATGTCTCACTGAAGAAATACATGGAAAAGCAATGGATTCCCAGTCAGATCTGAGCAGTGACAAAGGACCATTGGGTGGCTTTCACAAAGATAGTGAATACAAATTGAGGTGGGAAGAGGCACTTGAACTTTGTTCATTAGCTGAGCCTGATCCAGAATGTTTACAGATGGCGTTGGTAACATATTGGGGCAACTCTTCAAATCCTTTGATATTTTCACTTACCTGAGGGAAAACCCAGAAAAAAAATCAGACATCTTTGTTCTGCTCAGTGCTCCCAAAAAGCAGAAACACTGCATTCAGATATCAGTGCCAAGAGTTATGTTTCTGAGTCCCAACAGTGCTGATGGGCTGCAGCCTGTCCAAACTAAATCAATGCCGAGTCGCTGTGTGATAGACAGAAAAGTGACC
Organism: Neoceratodus forsteri; assembly: GCA_016271365.2. Lineage (NCBI taxonomy): Eukaryota > Metazoa > Chordata > Ceratodontiformes > Ceratodontidae > Neoceratodus > Neoceratodus forsteri. Next base: position 541,481,376 of record CM057456.1, on the reverse strand, counting down.
TAAAATATGGCCTTCTTATACAATGAACACACCCTGCACAGCATTCCATGGCCACTGTAAGCAATTTGGTGCCAGTGGGATTTTGAAATCCAAATCTGCCCCTGATTGGGGAGGTTCAACACCACATCAATAAATAATGGAATGGGACTGGGAGAAAGGGACATTTGCTGCAAGGGGGGGCAAGAGACAACTCAACATAAGCATTTTTTCAGCAGAGATGGGAAGGAAGGGAGGAGTGAGGGAAGCCAAATGATGGCATGGGGTCAAAGTGGGAGTCAGGATGGGCTTTGTTATTTTTTTGCTGGAGGTGTACTCTGACTTATCATGATAGTTAAACGTGCAGGGTGTGTGTGTGTGTGTGTGTGTGTGTCTCCACGTGCAGTGTGCCAGAGGACCCTGCTCGCAACACTCAGTGGACTTAGGCAGTGCCAGCAGAGACAATGAACAAGTAGTCAAAAGCATATATCTTAGTGCCTTATTTGCAGGTGCCTCTAAACAGCCGGTGCTCCTAGGCTGCAGCCTACTTAGCCTATGCATAAAAACTGCCCTGCATATATTGCGTATATCAGATCATGACTGCATGCCCTATAGTGGATTATCTCTCTTATAAAATGTTCAGAAGGTTTTGAGGGTTGAACAGATGTGCAGCCATGCCATCATTGTGGAATAATGCACAGTCATGTGGTGTGTTTCATACAAAACTGTAACCATACCAATTCCATTTCACTCTCCTCATTTTGGGTGCTATCTTCTATAGCTCCAATGCTGTCATCCCGCTCATCTGCCCTGAATCCTGGCTTTCCTGAAAAGACAGCAGCAATGAATAGCTAGAACCCAGTCTGATACTGTGTCACTTATAATTATGCTATTGCCAACACATGTAGATTTTACTTTGCTACAATAAACTGGAACTCCCTCATTTTATTTCCAAGGCTCCATGCATTCATAGAGGTTGCCTTCAAAACTTCTACTTTCCACCCTCCTCCTAACTTCAGCCTGTCTTGCTCATTGTCCATCTTGGCTGATTCATCCTCCCGCAGTAGTTTTCCTTAATCCTTCTGTTCCGGACCCTTCTCTAGCTCCCTTACTATTCCTATACTCTGGGGCCCTTCTCTTCTTGCTCCATATTCCCTTAAATCTAAAACTGAACCTCTCCCATGTGCTGTTGTTTTCACCTTGTCTTGTCCCCCTCCATTAGCTTCCTGTTTGTGTTGGAGCCATGTACTCTAGAACAGCCTTCCCCCTTCATAGTTTAAATTCTTGCTAATTTTCAAGTCAACCTTCAGGCATAATGCACTGCTGCTATTCCTGCTCAGGCACCTGTCATCCCTGATAAACTGAGTCCCCCAAAAAGATAAAAACCTTCTTCTCCATACATTGTGAGCCCCTTAACCATGTGTCAGACTCCCTTATTTTATCTTGCATTTCCTTACCCTCGCATGGCATCTGTAGGACCTTGAAGAAGGTTACTATCTCTCTAGCTACACTCAGCTTCCTGCCATGTTCTCTAAAGCTGTCCTTCACTCTCTCTCTCTACACTATGCCCAATGAGATCATTGGTTCCTAGATAAACTGCCAAATCCAGCTTCCCTTCCCCCTGCTTTGATGAGCTTATCCAGCTAGGACAGGACCTTGTTCAGATCTGCTCCTGGCATACAGTGTATAGATCTCTCATCCCAATTGGAGGCACACGCAGTCTGCTCCATCCCTGTTACTATGGAGTCTCTCATCTTTATTTCAATCCACTTCTTCCTACTATGCCCCGTTACCTTTGACATCCTCTTCACAAGTGAATCTACATCATTCTGCTTTTCTAGTGCCTCTTCCACCTTGGGGTAAGTGTGCTTCAGTGATTCTGCCAGAGGAATGAACTAGTTACTGGTTTTCACCCTGGGAGTTGTACCCTCTCTCCCCCACAGTGCCCCTCCCACCCATTCCTCCCATCTCTCACCACTACGGTCCATCCATCCAACCCTGCCAACCCTCTGGGGTCTCTTAGTTAATGGAAATGCAGCCCCAATACAATCTGCCTGAGGTGTTTATCAGAAACCTTATTTCAGCCTAGGGCAGGCCTGAGGGTATTAAAGTCACTTACAATGGCCCCAATCCTCTTAAACATTGGAATCTTTCATGCATCCATTGCAGATTCTGGGACATGGCAGCATTAAATCCCTTGTAGTTGACTAGCTCTCCTGACCATCTGCCAATCCAGCCAAACATGGTTGTGTGTGTACCAACTGTGAGCAGATGGAATGAAAACAGCTTTTAAGTGAACACTGTAATCTTTTAACTTCAGTTCCTGGTTATCCTGCAGCTCTTTAATCATTCAAATCAGCCTTCCTCCTGCCACTGTTCTGCAAAGTTCCTCTCTAAATCCCTTCAGCACTTCGCTGGGTGGGATAATCACTGCAGACAACTCACTACACTCATGGGCAGTGCCCTTATATACTTCCTCATGCTCCACAACCTAGAAGTGCTCACCTTTGCATCCTTCCCATGAGCTCTTATTGGCCTTCAGATTGGTCTGTGCTCCTCTCCACTACAAGGTAAGCAACCACTGAAACAAAGCACTGAAAACACTTCCCTCAACCAATTCACCCACAGTGCCACAGTGCCTCTTTAAGTATTAAATAAAATACTTTATTTGGTATTAACAACATACAGAATAATGCCTGTGCAGGTGTTTGTTATGTAAGCAATAATACCTGACAGGGTCGGTGGTATTGGGAAATACCAGACCTCCCAGGGACGTAATGATGCCCAACACCACAGGCGGAGGGCCTTATAGCCACTGGAAGGTCCGGTATTTCCAAATACCGCCCACCCTGGAAGGTATTAATGCACTTAGAAAGTGGACACTGTAAAAAAAAAAATAGTTTAATTAAAAAGGTAAATAAACAAGCATTTGTCAATGCCGAATGTTTGCTTGCTGGCATTGGCAGTGGTAGTGTAGAAGTTATAGAGCTGCATAATAGTAATGGCAGTGAAGTATTGAACTGAAGGCAACCCCACCACCACCCTGCAGAGAGTGACAGGCATTGGGGTGTGCCTTTGGGTTGTCGGGCATAACAGCCATGCCATTTCAGTACACCCCACCCTGCAGACACTGGCAAGTGTCACGGTGTTCCTTGGGGTCTTTGGTCTTTATGCCATGCCATTCCACTAGGAAATACAGTGAGATAGAAGTATAGAGAATGGGGTGAACTTTGAATGAAGAGTCCAACGACACCGATGCTTATCACTGGCTGCAGGGTGTGGAATGGTATGAGCATTACAGGCAAGAATCCCAAGTCACACCCTGATGCCTGTCATTCTCTACAGGGTTGGGCGTTATGGTTGAAACCCTAATACCTCAGGCATTTGTTGGTATTTTCACTCCAAATGTTCAACATGGTTTTTGTGACCCCACCTCATGAACAGGGGAATATCAGTTCTTAGCCAAAGCTGCTTATGCACAGCGACTCACGGCATTTAGCACCACAGGTGCAAAACATTCCAAACAGGATGTAAAATGACAGCTGTACTGTTCATGGGAGGTGTAAAATGGCAATGTTGCAAATCTGCAGTAAAATATTTAAAAAAATGGTGAAATCCGACGTATAGAAACTGTGCAACGCTCACGTAATATAATTAGGTTAGATTTTTTTACAGCAGATTGTCAGCTCAGGCATTTTGGTGCCTCCGATCATGAACAGTGTCACTGTGATTTTCTTTATCTGTCCCGAACAATAATTTCCCACAGCACTACGATCTCTGCACTGAAAGTGTGAAAACACACTCGCCATGTTGTGAAAATGACAGCTGTACTATAAATAAGGCAGTGTGGAAAAATGCCACTGGTGAAAATCTGGACTTAAAATATTACAAAGTCATGAACTTACGAGGTGCGTGGAAACTGCGCAATGCTCACTGTAACACAGTCATTTTATCGACTTTGTCACCAAATTTTCAACATAGCCATTTTAAGACCTCTGCTCATGAACAGTGTAACTGTGATTTTCTTAATCTGTCCCAAACATTGCTTTCACACACCAACAGCACCATTGTGCGCTACATGCGAAAACACATTTTGGCAGTATATGAAAAGGGTAGCTGTACTGTTCATAATGAAGTGTAATAAATGGCAATGTTGAAAATCTGGAGTGAAAATATTAAATTTGCAAACTTATGAGCATGCATAGGAACTGCACAACGCACGCCATAAAACAGTCATTTTAGAATGTTTCACTAAATTTTCAACATAGCCATTTTAAGACCTCTGCTCATGAACAGTGTCACTGTGATTTTCTTAATGTGTCCCATACATTGATTTCGCACATCGACTGCGCCGTTGTGCGCTACATGGGCGGAAACATATTTTGGGCAAGATGTGAAAAATGACAGCTGTACTGCTCATAAGGAGGTGTGGTAAAATAGCAATGTTGATAATCTGGAGTGTAAATATTGAAAATTCACGAACTTATGAGGGTGCATAGGAACTGCACAACGCACGCTCGTGAAACAGTCATTTTTTGAAATTTTTCCACCAAATTTTCAAAACAGGCTTCTTGAGAGCCCACCTTATGAACACTGGCAGTGTCATTTCATTAATCAGTCCCGAAAGGTGATTTTGTGCAGTGACTGCAAAATCACCCTTCGGGCCCAAATAACGCCATGACAGTGACATCATTCATGAGAAGGGGTCCCAAAAACCCCATGTTGAAAATTTGGTGCAAAAATTCCAAAAAATGCCTGAGATATGCAACAAAGTTGAAAACCCCCTTTCTAGCCCATTATACAGCTTACCAGCATTTCCTCAGTTCGCGTCGCTTTGAAGAGTGCAGACGTGTTCCCGTCCACCGAAGATCGTTGCGCTGAGGTCCGAGGTAAGTAATGGGTGAGGGGGTGTGGGAGGCAGGGTGCGAGGGGTGGGTGCGGGTTGTGGAGGAGGGCCAGGAGACTACGGGACCGCTTTTTACAGGTGTTCTTTTGTTTCAATGACGACGCAGGATGTTTGCCACACTGGGGTGGGCTCCCAGCATGGCACAAGGATGGTTGGGGGCGTTCAGCTGGCAGGGGATTGGGCACCCCTGCCGGCCAAGCATCGATTGCCATGCTGGGGTGGGCTTCAGTGTGGCACCCAGTACTGGGGGTGAGGACAGTGAGCCGACGGGGATTGGGCACCTCTGCATATCATGAGTTGCTATGCTGGGGTGGGCACCCAGAGTGGCATTTGAAGGCTTTGGGGCGGGGAGCAGCACAGCCGATCGGGATTGGGGCACCTCAGCCGGCTATACAGTGTGTGTGTGCATGCGGGGGGGCGCACACGCCTGAGTGTGTGTGTGGGGAGGAGCTGCGCATGAGCAAGTGATATCTTATCACTGCTCACTGAAGTGTAGTTCCCCCTTTGATCCATATGCCACTGCATTTTGGAGCTTGTCATAGACAGCTCCAGCATGCATTGGCTTACAGGGCCACGCCTGCCAACACACTGACTGAATTGGAAGACGGGGTGACACACCTCAAATCTCGATGATGGCATCTATGTTTCTTGCACATCGTGCAAGCAAACATAACAAACATAATAAATGTATCTTAATTTTGAAGACCGGGTTTGTTTTTGTGCGTGCATATGTGGCGTGTGAATGAGGGATCCACTCACTGTAGATCAAGGGAGGATGTGAAATGGTGCAGGTACATGGGGGGGTGAACAAAGTGGTAGACAGTAAGCCCTACCAGAGCTTCAGGCTAATGTAGCTCAGCGATACATGGGGGAGGGGTGAACAAAGTGGTAGACAGTAAGCCATACCAGAGCTTCAGGCTGATGTAGCACAGCTGGACTAAGGCAAGGGAGGATGTGAAATGGTACAGGTACATGGGGGGATGAACAAAGTGGTAGACAGTAAGCCCTACCTGAGCTTCAGGCTGATGTTGCACAGCTGGACTAAGGCACAAGCACCCACGGCATGGTCTTATAGTCCCCATTTATATGTCCGTTTATGTTCTTACAGCGTTGATTGCCTAACTGAGCAAAGATGTAAAACAGATACTAAAATGTCAGGTTTATTTCAGGTGACCAGGATCGTAGTGGGGAGAGGGAGCAAGTGAAACAATGTCCTGAGAATGTGCTTAACCTTATTAACTGTTGCTGTGCCATGGAGTGATACACCGGTCCAGAATCCCTATACGTTCAAATTCTGTTTGCAGCCTAAAGATGCTTAGGTGGATTGGCATTTACATTACTCAGCGGCAAATCTTTTTCATACTTTTTGTGATCATTGGTTAAGATATAACCACTAACTGATGACAGACACTTGGGGGGCATGAAACTGTGCTACCAGCAAAGTTGCATTTGCAAAGCCCTGAATATTTATCTGTTGGTAATGAAATGAAAACTGTCAGCTGATAACATTCAGCCACTGTCCATTGCACAGAATAGACATCTCACTGATAGATCTGGAGCAAAGGGACATGCACTTGCCAATAACACCACTACAGCTCCAGACACTGAAGAAAGAAGTTCATGCATTTTCATGGCTGTTAACTTTTCAGCATTTTAAAACAGTTACTTAGCATCTGCACTAAGTTGTTACACGTCATTGAACTGAATTGTGACACCAGAATCCTCAATCAACATTTGTCAGCAAAAGTGAATTGAAAAATCAATAGATGTATAAAATGGTAAGTGACATGAGTCAATAACAACATATCTGCACGTAATACTTGGCTTAAAATTTGAGCACCACCATATTCCGCACCACAGCATCAAACAGGGATGCCATTTATAATTCGGCTAATGTCAAGCAGTTTTCGAGCCATAAAAAGAATTACTGTATCAGTATGGTGGCAGCAACGGGATCAGGAAATTATGAAATAAAATGCAACAGCACCCTCATCGGCCATATGTTGTGCGGGTGGAGGAAGTGCATGAGCACCCAGGGGTGGGCTGTTAGGCGGCTTCAGATTCGCAGGAGGAAAGGGTGGATTCGATTGTGAGCTACAGTTGAATTTCTGTTTTCTTTTTCTATACCTAGTTTTTGCTATTTTGTTAGGGCACATGTCCAACCCTAAGATGTTTAGGGTCACAAGGTGATGTGACTTCATTGAGCATCTGATTTGAGAAAAAGCTGTGTGATTCTATCTAAATGCCAGCTCACGGCAATTCAGAGAAAAAAAAATATTTTGAAGCTGCATTACCAGACTAAGTGTGCAGTTTAGTGAATTACCACACAGGGGTGTGTATGTGACAGCACTAAAAGGCGATTAAAGTGCTTCAGTCATGAAAACCTCCCCACTGGCTGCTGCTGAAATGCATAGCAGTATGTTCTCCTTTGCATTCTGGCTGTTCTTGCTTCAGCTGCAGGTAGTACATAGCACAGTTCATTTGCATAGGTTTTAGCAGCAGGAGTTCACATTGACAGAGTCTAGTAAGAGAAAACGCTTGGAATTACACATACAACGAAGTCTGAGTTTTCACATCAAATGCTGAGGTATTTTTTTTCTGGAGGATTAGAACCCATGGAGTCCATGAAGGTGTGCTTTGGAGAGCTGGCGTGTGTAAGGATTGTTAGGCACCCACACATTTTGGTGGTCCTGCTGTGGCAGGGAACAGTTTATTAAAGTAATGATGTGTGGCTCATACCTCTCAACCTCTTGCCTCATGAATCAGGGACAAGGCTTAAAAAAATTAGGGACAATGACCCAGGGACATATCTTAAAAATTGGTACTATTCACTCAGAAAGGTGATAGAATATAAGGATTTGTGTTAAGATGCATTTTCTGAAGAAGAACAAGTCTGTAACTTTAATGTTTGATATTATTTTGCAGTTTAAATCCCCACTGTTCTGTCACAAAAATACAAATTTTGCTAGGAACAGAGGATTATTTTGAGGCCAAATCAGGGTCATCCCTGAACATCAGGGACAGTTGAGAGGTATGGTGTGGCTTGTCTCTCTAAGCTAGACAAGACTACAGCATCCTATCAGGTAACCGACACAGTTGATCTGTGTGTGTGTGTGGGGAGCTGCTCACTGAAGCGTAGCTCCCTCTTTCAACTGTATGCCACTGCATTTTCAACTGCTGTCATAGACAGCTCCAGCAGTGATTGGAGAACTGTGACCACGCTTGCAAACACACTGACTGAATTGGAAGATACTGACACACCTCTGAAAAACTCAGATGATGGCACTATGTTTCTTGCACATGCGTGCAAGCAAACATAAAAATTAGTTTTAAATAAGTTTTTTTTCCTTTTTTTCTTTTTTTTTCAAACTCTGTTTTTCCTTCCCTACTTAGCCCCACCAAACTCTCTCTCGTGACCGCCATTCCAGGACTCTACCTCCCTTCGTGACACTCTGACTGATCTCCTCTCCCCCTGGCACCGGGAATCCCCCAGGTCTACCCACCGGGGAAGGGCTGCCCCCGCTAAGGGCCATCTTTCTCATAGGGTTGAAACCGGACTGGGGGGAGGCGGGGTCAGGAGGCAGTTGTGCCTGACTACTGGAAGTGTGGTCCTTGGGTGGGAGGCACCTTGGACTATTGGAGGGAGGTATTTTTTCCTTAGTTGCATCCCTTATTGAGTCTGGCTGCCAAGGCGATGCATGCCACGGCTCCACCCCCTGCCATACGCCGTGATGCTCTTTCGGCTACCCTCCAGCCTCAACCAGAGGTCGCCCATTGAGTCGTCATGTCCCTAGCCCTCCCCGGGAAGACAGAGCAGTCCTCTGAATGCTCAACCTCTTCCCCCCCCACGACCCCCGACCACCCAGGTCCATTCTCGAACCTGGGTTGTCGGCATGGCACGAGGTGTGGCGTCCAGCACCTCAGCCCTCAGCACCACTGGGCCGGCTTAAATAACTTTTATAATAAAATATTTCCTCTGCCTGTGTCACAATGAAGTGTGTTTTTTTTGAGCTACAGATTGTTGTCCTAGATGAGCCTCCGTACTAGGATTGGAGCTGGTTGTCATGGTTAGTTCCCTTTCCCCTCACGGATGCACACATAGAGCCAGAGTTCCAGTGACACACTTCCCTAGTTTCAAAAAGAAAACGTTGAGTAACGCCCCCATCCACAACACAGTGGGACATACAGTGTGTTATGGGTTTTGTTTTTTCCTTTTTACTACTCCACCCCCCCAAACTGCTTCTGTGCCATGCGGACAGCACAGCAAGGGAGTGATGAGGCAAGGAGAGAGAGAAGAGGTACATTTATATTTTTTAATATTAAAAAAGGGTGAAGCCAAAATGTTTTTCCCCCAGTTGTTGAGTTTGTGAGCATGGAATGGAGCAAGAGAAAGGATGGAATAGTGCAAGGCAAGGGCCATGAGAAATAGACAAGAATATGGTGCCAATTAGTTAAGAATGGGAAAAATGAAACTTTCTTTTCTGGGGATGATTTTATAAGTTTTGACTCTTGTTTGGTGTTTCTGTGTACTCCAGCGCTATAGGTCATTTGGTTATGTCTGCTGAGATGAGTCTCACTAAGCAAGACAGAAAAAGAATGGCGGTTGGCGAGAATGACAATTTGGGGTGCCCTAGGATACTCTGAGTAATGGGGCACCCCGAATCGGCACTTGTTTATCAGTGGGCACTACCGAAAAATACCTGCTCACTAAAATTGGTGCACTAGCCAGTTGGAAGGCTAGGATTTTCTTGCCCATTTTCTAAAAGGATTTTGTACACACTTGAGGTGTGTGATAATCCATAAACCCTGAGAGCAAAGCTCAAGGGGTTTATGAGATTATCACACATCGAGGGTATGTGAAACATCCTCATAAAACAAACTTTGCACAGGCATTATTTTTTATAATAACTGGTGCAAGGTTTCAACAGAGATAAACTCTATTTGTGTGAATGTGTCCCTAAGCAGCCACTGTGCTCACACAAATACAGTGTGCTCCCTTTCACACTTCAGTGATGTGAGAGCACAAGGAGGAAAATTCCATAATAACCCGCTATCAAGTTATTACGGAATTCAGTGTCTTATTTCGGTGTTTTATCAAGACTGGATATCCAGTCATTATAGGGGGTCACCAGTTATTACAGTAGGTTGTCTGTTCTCATATATCTTTCAGGTTTATCAGCACAGGACACCCAGCTAATGACTCCAACCTCATAAAGTTTGGTACATGGAAGGAGATACTAGGCCCGATTCTCAAAAAGGTTCAAAGCACAGTGCAGATGTTTGTGCTGCACTTTGCACTTGCCCAGGTGTCTGAGGACAGAATGTTCAGTAGGATAGTGAACCTGTGCTATCCGACTGAATATAGGGCCAGATTGAGTCAGTACTAACACTAGTAGCATTGCCCCAACAGGAAGCCAGGATTATGGCTCCCGCAATGGATCGTTCAGGTGCACTATTTGCAATCCTCAAAAGCAGCAATGTAAATAAGCCCATTGGGCATGCAAGGTGCTATGTGGCCATTGGCATACCCACTTTAGTCCCTCTCACCAGCCCACTCCAGTGGGGCCTGTTTTCTCGATGCATCACAGCAAATCACTTAGGTGATGGGGGAGGTCAAGGATACCCCTTTCTCAGTCCTTCTAGCACGCTCCACTGTTTCACAACTGAACATACAGTACATCAGAGAATCCCAGGATGCCCTCTTTTCATGTGAGGGGACACATAAACAGTCTCAGGTCTGTGTTTCTGGGGCCCTATACACCCTATTATGTGTCTTTCCCCAGAAATGCAGACTTGGTTCAAACCCCCCACAGGTTCCTCTTGAGACCCTTCATATTTCCTCCCCTCCTTTTGTCACAAAGTCGCTAGTGGTACTTCACTTTTGGTAGTGTTTAGCCTTAAAACAGTCACACAGGCATGGCAACATTTGAACAACTTTTACCAAGGCAGGATGGGAGTCACTTGATGCCCTCTGGAGTGTGAGTAGCAGCTTAGAGGAGCTCCGGGAGACCTGTGTTAAATTTGTTTTTTTTTTCCCTGACTTAGGCAGTTACTGGCAATAATTGTTTACTTTGAGAGAGTTCTTACTGTTTGCTGCATTTTGCAATGGAAGATCCCACACATAACCCTCAGGAGATGGTAGTTTTGCTCCCCAAAGACTCAGAGGAGGAACAGGAGCCCAGTGCCATTCTGAAAGCCAAACGCCTACGATGCAGCACCTCACCAATTACTCCACCACCAGGCCCAGCATACCAGTAGCCTCGGAGCAGATGTATGCTGAATTGCAGATGCTCAAGCAGGCCCTGTTCCCTCTCTTTGATGATGTTAAGGACTGGTGGCCATTCATTAAGGAGGTGGCGACGAGTTTCTGATGCCAAAGCAAGGATTTCTTCTGCGGAGGACCGTTGCGTGAAGACAGAGTCGGAAGTGATTGCCCTTAGAAGGTCAGTCCACAAGCTGGAGGAGAAGGTGGAAAACCTGGAAGGGTGCTCAATATGCAACAATTTGATTCTTCTGGGGCTCCCTGAAGGAAAAGAAGGAACCTCACCGATTATATTTTTGCAGATGTTATGCACCAAAGTGGCGGGCCACTCACCAAATGGGGCCAGCTATGTGATCGAGAAGGCACATAGGTCAGTGCGACCCAAACCATCACTGGGAGATCCACCTCATCCCTTGATATTCAGGGTCCTTAACAACTTGAATTGGGACCACCTTCTCAAATCTGTTCGACAGGTGGCTCAGTAAGAGTGGGATGGCAAGAGGATTCACTTGGTACCTGATTTAACATACAAGTGTGGCAAGGCAGGGTGGCCTACAGGCCACTGCAATCCTAGCTGTAGGCAGCAAAGGTGAGGCATCGAATGATCTTTCCTGCATGTCTGGAAGTGACCACCTCTAAGGGTTCTGTCAGGTTTGATAATGTGAAGCAGGCGCGAGTAGAGCTGGAAAAGTTGTTCCTGGAATTATTTGGTATGAAGGGGTGAGTTTCTCTGTGCTCTTCTGATTCAAAGACTGACTTTGACCCGAGTTTTTGCTTAACTGCCTATGGCTGGCTTGGCGGGATAGGATCTTGGTTTATTGGCCCTCTTCGGAGGAGACTTTTGCCTTCGGAAGTGTCAGGGGACTGACTTTTAAATGAACAACTAGGGCTGCAGTAAATACATGTTCCTAGCCCTGCAATGTTACTTTTTTCTTCCTGGACACTGGCAGCCCTGTAGTTTGAGTTAAAGTAAAGGACTTTTAATTTGCATTTTTTTGATGCACATTCTTTTGGAGTGGTATCTTTTCAAAACGGCACTACGATTTCAGTTTAGAGAAGACTGAAGAGGGGTTTTATGCAAGGCTGCTAACAGCTTTTCTCCACTGCCGTAACAGCAGATTCTTCTGTTGCACGAGATGGAGGGATTTCTAACTACACAGTGCACAGGTCTTTGCTACTGATTGAACTTTATGGTCCTTTTTCAATTTGCATCTTCCAGGATCTGGAGTGCACGTGGAAGAGAATATCTTGTGAACTGTTTGTTGTTGTTGACTCTGGCCCAGATATTCAGAAATGTGCCAAAGTCCAGTGCAAGTCCAGCACAGCACAAATCCAATGTGCCATGGTGCAACAGGAGCCATATTCAGAAGTTGTTTAAGCTGAACTGCACCAGCACAACCAAGTTGAATATGGCAGAGTTGCACCATGGCGCAAACAGAGGTGCGCTATGGCACAAACAGAGATGCTCCAGCTCAACAGTGGGAACAGAACAGCAGAGCAACAGAGGGGGGCATGGCACAGAGAACAGACCCAGGGACAGAGCTATGGAAGCACAGTGACAGGTCACAGAAAGCTTCCACCAGCAGGGCACACACAGACACCCAGCCGCAGAACACAACAGTGACATAGATAGCAGGTGACAGGAGGTTCCAACGGCCAATGGAGGGCCTCCAAGGGAGCCCTCCCTGCAGGCCACTGGCCATGCCCCTCCCTCCCAGACCATAGCAGGCCACACCCAGGACCATGCAGCCAAGCACACACATGCCACACAGGCACCCCCACACAGTAGACACTGAATGTGCAGGGTGGCAGGTAGCATGGCAGACCACATGGGACAGGCCATACAGCGCCAAGCAGGGGCCCCAACACAGTGGGTGGACAGCACCTGACCACTGATCATGGCTGTGTGCCACCATCACACACCCCAGACAGCTGCCCCATGGGCACCCCAAGGCACAGTCACCGACCCATGGGATGGACACCACCACAGTGAGACACAGTGGGACACACCACAGCACACAGCAGTGAACCACGGAAGCTCAACATGCACTCCTTCCCATGCACACCAGACAGACAGACACTAGACCACTGCAGCATGGCTTCTCATGCCACCTGAACACAGACACAGACACAGGCAGGTAAGTCAGAAAAATATATTTTGAAGAAAACTATCTACATAAAGGATCCATTTCTATCCAAAACACATCAAGGCACTGTGGCACTTTAATAAATGTGGGCATTTTTTATAATTTCAAAGAGCAGCATCCTTCATTATATGTGGTGGTGAGTGCTGGATTGTTTTGCATTTGATATCTACATAAAACCAGGGTTTGAGAAAGGGTATGTACAGCGAGGGAAGGGGACAGGAACAGGGACTGTAAAGTGAGGGGGTACTGGAGGGGAAGGTACAACAGAGGAAATGGGAAAACAGGGGTAAAACTAATTGTGCCCCATCCGGCTGCCCTGGTGAGCTGATGCTCCCTCCTCTCAGCCTGCAGCATCTGCACCACCACCTCCAGGGTAGATGAAGCCACCAGTAGTGCCTGGCGCATCAGCCGGCTCAGCATTGCCCGTGGCAGTCTTCACGCCCGGACACCTGTAACAAGGGACAGGACAGGTGATCAGTGCAATGGCCCAAAGCACCATGCTCCCCCACAGTGTGCAATGGGCTGAAGGAACACACACACCCCTGGGAGGCCTGTAATGGCCACCCACAGGGGGGTGGGCCAACACCAGCCAGCAACTCTGCGCACCATGACAGTGCACAGAGGTGGTCCCTACCGCACAATGGCCACACGACTGTGCAATGACAGTCACATGGCACAGTGCACCAGCAGCACCAAAGCAACAACAGTGTTAGCTGGGCACATGCCACTCCACCAACAGCCGGCACACATGTCCAATGGATGCACCACAGTGGCATGCACCTCACACAGTGTGACACACACACAGCAGCCACGGCACATGGCACAGGCAGCCATGCCCACACCCATGCCTCCAGCCACCCCCATGTACAATGCGAAGGACCATGACTGTGCTTACCTGCCCCCTGTGGCCTGGCTAGTGCCAGTCCAGTGCTGTCATGGCATACTGCTCCCTGCTGTGCTGCTGTAGCCCTGGTCCGCAGTTGGTCATCTGGTCCTGGGAATGGAAAGAAGACAGGTAAACATCAGTAACTGACCACAGCAGGTGCCCCCCAACCCCTGTGCACAGGGCATGCCCCTGCCCAACTTGTCCCGCACACCTACATGGCTGCACTGCAATGCAAGCAGAATCTGGGAATGCCACTCCGTGATGTGCACAATGACAGTGTACTGCTCTGCAGGGCATGCCAGGCAGCCAAGCCAACACCACTGTACAGCACTAGGGCAGACATGCAACATGGGATGACTTACCTGACTGTGGCACAGCCCCAGGCCTGGCATTTGCCTGTAGCCTTCTCAACCACTCTGGGTCCCACCACATGAGGTCCCCATAGTGGGGGCAGCATTGCTTACTTGTTCTGAGCACCCTCATCCTGTACTCCAGGCTGGCAGATATCTCCTGCCACACAGTGCCCCTGGCCCGCTGCAAGGGCATCTGCCCAAAGAGTTGGGGGGGCTTGGGGCTCTACACGTGCCACTAGGTTGGCCAGTTTGACCTGTGTCCTGTTGGGGGCATGTCTGGCTCTTCTCTGTGCCATGTTCAGTATAGCCAGTTCAGCGGCGAATATGGTGGGAGGAGGCGCATGTTTCCACAACATGCACCCACCGTGCGATGTGTGGGAGCATGCACAGTGCCCACCCATCATGCAGTGCCAGAGATGCGTGAAATGGGCTTGGCTATTTGGGGACTCAGGGTCAGTGGTCTGACCCAGGGGTCAGGGGTCGCCCACCATTGAGCACGTATGCGATAGGGCATGGCACCCCATGCGTGACCATGTGCATAGCTGGCCATGCACAACATGCACAATGCCACTGCATCACACTGTCTGTGCACGGTGTGTGCAATTGACACCATGATACTGTAATGTGCATGTGTTTTAGCCTGGGCGCACCATGTGTGTGCAGTGCGCCATGACTCTGCTCCGGTGCAATACCATTGCACACGATGCAATATCTCAATATTCAGACACCACATGCAAATGAGCTTATCAGCCAATGCGTGGCACAGTGGGTGCATTAACATGCCATCACTGTTGCGCCCAACCTCATTTGCCTGCGTTGCGCCTTATAAGCGCCATGGAACATCATAGGCCATGGACCAGTATTGCAACCTTGATAGGTAAGTTGTGCATGCCACTGCAGCCCACTGGGAACAGACAGCTCTGTAGGGTGGAACGGACCAGGGAGATGCTGCCACTGATACACTGTGCTGTCCACGTCCACAGGCAGCAACATGTTGGCACAAGAAGAGGGCGAGGAGTTCCGTGCAGGCCCAACTTCACAAAGGCTGAGACTGATGCCCTGTTTGAAGCCTACCTGGACAGGGAGCCCCTGTTGAGTGGTGCCACGGGCACACCACAAGCCAGGGCTGTGCATGGGAGGAGGTGACAACCTATGTGAATAAGCATGGCAGCCACCAGCGGTTGGCACAGAAGTTCTGAAACAAGGTGGCAGCCATCCGGGCAATACCGCAGGAGGAGTTGGTGGCAGCCACCATGCACCACATCTCAGAGGAGGGTGTGCCTGGAGGAGGATTCTAGATGTGTGGCAGCCCATCGCTGCATGGTATGTATGTCAGACATGCACAACTGGTGGCATGGAGGGTGCGTACACAGGCATGCTGGTATGCATGTGGCCAGTATGCATGCCATGTGCATGTGTGCACACCCACGTGCATGCCATGCTGCAGGACACATGCAGCGGCAGTGTACAGGGAGCACATGTGGGCACTGCATCACTGGCATGCCATTTGTCTCTTGCAGCACCAGGACACTTCTGTGCAGAGGATGGTGCAGTGGCAGCAACAGCAGACGCTGGTACAGCACTGGACGACTAGCCATCCACAAACACCAGCATCCGGGGGCCCGATAGGCTGCAGCTCAGCACCATGATGCAGGTGGATGTCCTGGACCTGGGGTCAGACAAGGCCCTGGATGTGATCCTGCAGGATGCCAGCCTTGGTGTTCTATGTGTGGAGACACAGATCAGGGTGGGGTCTGACTCCAATGAGGAATACTCTCAGCTCCTGGACAGCATGGGAGACATTGTGGGTGTGTCGCCCCTGCTGGCATCTAACATGGGCACCATGCCCAGTGCTCTGCCAGAGGCAGAACAGCTGCCTGCCACTACTGCAGGTGCAGCATAGTGCACAGCCATGACTGTGCCCTGCAGTGGTGGTCGTGCAGCCGCCCAGGCACAGGGCAGGGTACAGTGGCCAGACGGGCGACGGCAGCAAGCTACAGATGCCACCAGGCAGCCAGACACAGAGTCCACCGCCGGTGCACCTGCTGTACCCATTCCCCCTGCAGACCCCACTGTGCTGCATCTGCTGGAGAGGGGGGCTGTGCACAATGGCCGATCACCACAAAAGGATCGGCATCCCACCCGGGAGCCCCAGGATGCTGACCATCTGGCTGAGCACACCCAGCTGCTGCTGTCATCCATTCAGCAACAGGTGCTGCTTGCCACTGGGGTGCATGCACTGCATGCAGAGGTGTGCCAGTTGGCTGAGCAACAGAAAGGGGCACTGCGCAGATCAAGGCAGGGTTGCAATGCATGCAGGAGGCCACATCTGCATCCTTGGATCATATTGCCAGTGCAATCATGGATGGCTTTGCATTGCTGGCGGCCACAGGGCATAACTGTGCAAAGGTGACCCCCTGCAGTGTGCTGTCATCCACCCCACAGATCCGGCATCGGGTGACCCCAACACAGTCGACACCGGGCTCTGATGTAGGCATCCCAAGTATGCCGGAGCTGGCCTGTTTGGGCACCTGCACACCCCCATGAGGACACGGTTACAGTTCCGTGGTTCCACCCCTGGAGGGCTGTTGGAACCCCCCCGACTGATGCACAGCCTGTGGCTACCGATCGACTCAGACGCAGCCTCCCCCGTGGTTGTGGTGGCCATGGCACCATGCAGCGGCCCTGATCCACGGCCACCCAGACCACAGTCTGCAGCTGATGCCCCATGTGCATATGGGTGGTGTGTGTGTGTGTGTGTGCCCACCATTGGTGTCGTGCCTGTGTCGTGCCACATGCTGCCTGTGTGTGCTTGCCCAGCCACTGGACTGTGTGATGTGGGCATGATGAGGGCAGTCTGGCACTGGTTGCGCCTGTGCACTGGTGCAATGCATCTGATCTACACCACATACCAGCACCTGGGTGGGTGGGTGCATTTGTGTGTGTGTTGCTGTGTGTGGCTGTGTGCCACTGACTCCTCTACCCCTGCAGCACACCTCTGTGTGTGCATGCCCATTGCCATGCACACCCCAGTATGTGTGCTGTACCTGGTTGTGTGGCCCGTGCTTGTGTACCACACCACCTGTCTGTGTGCATCATAGTGCTCCTATGCGATGGTGTCCCAGTGGTGTGTTTGCTGGAGCAGCCTGGGGTCCCTCTGCCCAGGGGGTGGCTGTCCACCACCCTCCGGCCCATTGCCTCTGTTGTCCCCACTACTGTCACCCTCATTAGCCTTGACAGCTATCCCACGGTCAATGGCCATGTTGTGCAGTATGCAGCAGGCCAGGAATAGGTCACAGGCTTTCAAGGGGCTGTTCTGTATGGCACCACCTGACCTATCTAGGCAATGGAACCGTGCCATCAGCATGCAAAAGACACGCTCGATGATGTTGAGCATGCTTGTGTGTGCTTCGTTGTACCGTTCCTCTGCTGGGGACAATGGGCACTGGTAGGGGGTGAGCAGCCAGGGCCTCAGTGGGCATGCACTGTCACCTGTGTGGAGATTAACATGGTTAGCCCTCTGCTAGTCTGTGCTGTGCCCCTTGCCTGTCCCTGGCACCCACACCACCATGCACACCTTGCCCACCCCCATCCCCAGGCCTGCTCTGCCCATCGCCCCTTGCCCATGCTATACTCACCCACTAGGTGGCCCGTGGGGATGTCCCCATGTTCAAACCTGTGGCACAGCGCAGAGTTGTGCCAGATGAACGTGTCATGTGCACTCCCAGAGTGTGGAGCGCAGACATTGGGGATGCACCTCGTGGCATTGCATACCACCTGGCAGTTGACACTCGGGCTCCCCTTCCTGTTGATGTATGTGACACCCTTAGGGCCAGGTGACATGCGGATGCCCACGTGGGTGCAGTCAATGCCCCCAAGCATGCCAGGTATGCATACCACCCTGTGGAAGTCCTGCATGGTTGCTGTATGCTCTGCCCGTGTGCTGGGGAAATGGAGATATTCCAAAGCACATTGCAGCAGTGCATTGAGGAACTGTGTGAGGAGGCGGGACGTGGCCAACTGGGTTATGCCTGTGGTGTCCCCTGTTGGTCTTTGGAAGGTGCCCTTGGTAAGCAAGCACATGACGGCAGTCGCCTTCATCTCCACGGACATGGTGTGGCTCCGTCTGGTGGGTGTCTGCATCTCCTCATTGCATAGCTCACAGAGCTGCCTCAGAATGGCCCTGTTCAGGTGGTACTGGCCCACATTCTCTGTGTCGCAATAGTTCTCAAAGGTGATGCAGGCACGGTACCACCTGTATTAGGCATACCGCTGACGGGCTGTTCCTCAGCCACGTCGCTGTTCCTCCCGTCCCCTCACACCCCTCATTATTTCCTCCATCATGAAGGGCGCACTGTCCATGGCCCCTGGTGTCCACTGTCCCCCTGGACTTTTGGCTGCTGACTGTGTGACACCCTGGCACATGGTGTGTGTGTGTGTGTGTGTGTGTGTGTGTGTGTGTGTGTGTCTCTCTCTCTCTGCCCTCTCTCCCTCTCCCAGGCCACCTCTCTGTCCCTGTCCCTCTGTGTGTGGCCTTTGTCTGTCTGTCTGTGTCTATGTCTGTATCTCTCTGTCCCTCCCTGTCACTCTCACCCCTGGCACAAGAGCTGTCTATATGTTTGTGCTCTGTATTGATAGGAACAAGTCTGCTCAGAGCAACTTTGATCTGCTGCACACTTGCGCCATGGTTTTATGGTTCAATGTGCCACTGCGCTGGATATTGATGGGCAAGCCTCCTGCACTTGTGCCTGCATTCATTACAGTTGTGCATTGGTGCACTAGATTTTGTCCTGCGCGCTGGCTCCCACCGAATATGGCTCCTTGGTGCAATTCTGCACTTGCACCGGTGCAACTCAGTTGCTCCATGCGCAACTGCTCTGAATATCTGGGCCTATATTTTTTTTGTGACCAATATTTCCATAGTCTATGCAGCATGCTCGGTAATTGGACTACAGAGACTGACATCCCAGAGATAGAAACTTTCATTTCTTGGGCTGGTCAGCCCCAGGACTGGACCTGGAGTTATTATTTCATTAACTATTTGGTAGCAGCGGCTGCTTGAGGGGGATTTGGCTCACTCTATCTCCCTTTCAGATTCATTTTTATGTTAAGTGCCATGAACTATTTCATATGGGGTCATGATGCAATTGATCTCTTGTGCTTATGATGACATGTTTCTGTACTTTGTTTTTAAGTAGGAGACTAGTATTTTTGGTATTTTTTTTTAAAGGTGAGTTGGGGGGGTCCTGATTAGGAGGATATTTTTAGTAAGTGTCATTAGAATGTCTCAAGTTTGCCTTGTATAGGGGGCACTTGAGTTCTTTGGAAGGGCTAAATGTTTGCAACATTTTAGGTTTCCTGCTTAAACTATGTGGACTTAAATGTTTTTAAGGATCCATTGGAGCCAGGGTTTAGATAACCCCATTAGATGTTTTCCCCTCAATAGGAGGGGAATTATTGCAGAACTGCATTGTTTTTGCTACTCCCTGCTTATTTGTCCCCTAAGCTGTTTTAAAGGAATGGAGTATTTGTTTATTTTCATTAGTTGCATAGCCTATGTATTAGACTCCCTTGGCTAGATAAGATATAGGGAAATGCTTTCCTTCAGGAACCGCCCTAAAATTCTTTTTTTTCCTCTGCTGGCCTGGTCTGGCCCTTAGTGGATCTTTGGGATATCTTAGGGGCCCTTGTAATCTGTTGTTACACTAAAAAGCTTTTTTAAAGTGGGTAAATTTTCCTTTCCTTTCTCATGTTGGCACGCTTCGCGAGCCAACATCTCAGCGTAGTGCAGAATTGAGCGCATCACTGTTGGGCAAATGCAGGCACGATCAGCGGGGGCCCTCATTCCCCAATCAGCCTGCATACCGCACCATACCATGCATACATAATGTGGCGAGCATCTAAGGAAAGGTCTGAGTAGCAGCAAAGCTCACACGCAGCGGACCTGCCAAGGTGCTTCCCCGCCAGCAGAAACATGGCAGCACTGCCCACCAAACTGCCAACTCAGGTGCCCAACTCCTGTCGGCTTACTCCTGCCCCCAATGTATGTGGCCAATGGGGCTTCACTCTGTCGGCATAAAGACCCCCATTTGTTATATGTCCAAGGGGTGTCCAACTTCTGCTCTTGCCTCCCTTTACTTGTGTGCTGACAGGTGCCCAATCCCGGCATAAAGTACCCCTTTTGTTGTGTGCCTACGGGGCACCTAATCCCCATCGGCTATAGCTGTCCCCCCAAAATGCTTCTGGCACACTGGAAGCCCACCCCAACATGCCCCTGAGAAAATAAAAATGGTCCCAATGTTTTTTTCTTTATTTTGTTCCCTGTAAAAAGAAATGGTCCTCGGCGTCTCCCTGCCCCTCCCACAACCCGCGCCCACCCACTGCACACCCTGCCTCCCCACCCCCACCCCACACTTACCTACAGAGTCCGCGCGACAATCTTATGGACCAGGAACACGTCTGCACTCTTCAAAGCTGACCGGATTAACTGAGGAAATGCCGTAAGCAGTATAATGGAATAAATAGGGTTTTTCCCAACTTTGATGCATATCTTCAGGAATTTTTGGATCTTTGGTACCAAATTCAATATGGTTTTTAGACCCTCCTCATGATTTCTGGCACTGTCATGGCGTTATTCGGTCAGAAAAGGTGATTTTGTGGTCACTGTGTGGAATCACCTTTCAGGACTGAGTAATGACATGACAGTGCCACTGTTCATGAGGGGCGCTCTCAAAACACCTATGTTGTAAATTTGGTGACAAAACTCCCAAAAAAGGCTGTTTTACCAGCGTGCGTTACGCTGTTTCTATGCACGCTTATAATGTCATGAATTTGCAATATTTTCACTCCAGATTTTCAAAATTGGCATTTTCCATACCTCCTGATAAACAGTATAGCTGTCATTTAACATATCCTGCCCAAAATGTGTTTTCGCACGTCCAGCGCAGAATAGCACGGTAGCAGTGCGAAATCAAGTTTCGGGACAATTTGAGGAAATGACGGTGACACTGTTCATGAGCAGAGGTCCTAAAATGCCTATGTTGAAAATCTGGTGCCGATAGTCCATAAATGATGTGCTGCAAGTGTGTGCATTGAGCAGTTTCATGCACCCTGTAACTTCAAGAAATTTTCATTATTTCCATGCCAGATTTTCAACACTGGCATTTTTGCACCTCCTTATGAGCAGTACAGCTGTCATTTTCCATATCCTGCCCAAAATGTGTTTCCGCACCTGTGGCACACAATGGCGTGGTCGCTGAGGGAAATCAACTTTTGGGACAGATTAACAAAATCGCAGTGCCACTGTTCATAAGGGGAGGTCCCAAAATGCCTATGTTACAAATGTGGCTACCAAACTACAAAAAATAATTGGGTTATGGACGTCTGTTGTGCAGTTTGTATGCATGCTCATTGCTTCACTACTATTTCATATTGTCACTCCAGATTTTCAACGTTGCCATTTTTTTTTACGACTCCTCATGAACGACACAGTTGTCATTCTCCACATCCTGCCCAAAAATGTGTTTTCATCCCTCTGTTGCCAAATGCCACAGCCACTGTGCAAAACCACCTTTCAGCTAACAAAGTGATCATGCCACTTTTCATGAGGTGGCCTGACAAGAAGCCTATGTTGAAAATGTGGAGAGAAACTACCACCACACGCCTGCTGTGGTAGGGTTTCAAACTGTAACACCCCACCTGGTACAGACTGACAGGCATCAGGGGTGTGACTTGGGATCATCGGATGTAATGCTAATGCCATTCCACTCCCTGCCCCCACCCTACAGCCATTGTGGCGTGCCTTGCACTGTTTGGCCACAAAATTCACCCCATGCTCCTACACTGCACCCACGTCCATGTATTTCCTTATGGAATGGGGTAAGCATAATGCCCAAAGACCTCAAAGCACACCACAACACTTGTCAGTGTCTACAGGGTAGGGTGAGGTACAATGGCATGAGCGTTATAGCTGATGACCCAAAGGCACACCCCAATGCCTCTCGCTCTCTACAGGATGGGGGTGGGGTTGGCATCACTTCAATACTTCATTGCCATTCCTATTATGCATCTCTAGCTCTGGCACTGCCAGTGCCAATGCCAGCATTCGGCATTGACAAATGCTTGTTTCATTTTGGGGGAAGGGGGAATGTAGGGATGTAGGGTAATATTTAGGGATATGCCCCCTGAACAGCGAAACTTCTATTGCGACATGCGTGGATATCGACAACGGTGCCATGTCGCAGTAGAAGCCCGCCTGGGACCCGGCAACACTTTCCCCCGACCTGCACCCCCACCCCAAACCAACTCTGACTTGGTATCTATTAGTATGGGGTGTGCAGGGGCAGAAGAAGAAACACACATTGATGTGTGCAGCTCCATGCTGCCTGCAAATCATGGTCAACATGGAGCCTGGCACTGTGATGCCAGTCAATATGTTTCTTGTCACACTGGCATCGTAGAGCCATATTTAGGATGGAGGGGTCCCAGGGAAGCTCCTCGCCCTTGGGTGATCATGGGCCGTAACGATAGGAGAGGCTTCAGGCCCAGAGTACAGTAGGTAGGGGTAGATTTTTTGAGCTGCTGCTTGAGTTTTAGGGGGTTGGAAGGGTAGTTCATTTGGGTTTACTGTTGGGGGATCAGGTATTGGGAGGGGGGACTCAGGCCAGACATTGTTGGAAGGAGGGGACAGCAATGTGTCAGGACTTACTTTGGAGATGTAATGTCTAGTTGAAAAGTCATGTCATAGAATATTAAAGGGGGGAAGACAATAATAAACAATATTGTATTCTTAGACATTTTAAATGGTATAATCCCCACATGGTGTTTTTGCTAGAGACTCATGGCCCTACTGCACAGCTCACAGTTTTGAAAAAAATGTGGGTGGGGCAGGTATATGAAACAGGATCAAGTGCTCAACGAGAGTGGGTGGTGTTGCCATTTTAATTCACAAATCAGTTCCTTTCATTCTTATTCAGGAATGGAAGGATCTGGAGGATAGATATGTCATCTTACATGGTAGGTTAGCTACTCAGGGGAGGTCCTTGGTTGTGTTTATGGACCGAATTTAAATTCCCCATCTTTTTTCCCTCCTCTGGATACCCATCTAGCCACCAGAAGATGCTCCCTATATCATAGAGGTGACTGGGATTTGGCCTTTTTCAGTGATTTGGATAGATCCTTTAACAGAAAAGCCAGCCTATCCCTGGTGCAGAGAGCTATTGGGGAATTTGTACACAACCTGGGGTTGGTGGATCTGTGGAGCGTGTTTCATCCTGAAGATAAAGACTTTACATTTTAGTCTGCCCCACATGCAGTCTATTCTAGAACTGAATATTTCCTTATTAGTAATTCTCTTCTGGTCGGGGTGGAAGAGGAGGGTATTTGTCCCAGGGTTCTGTCAGATCACTCCCTCATCTCAATGGCTTTTACACTCATATGGCCTCTCCAGCATACAAGCACTTGGCTCCTTAACATGTTACTCTTGGACAACTCTTATATTACAGAACATATGAGACAGCTTATTTCTTGGGCTTGGGATGAAAATAAGGATTCTACTGTAGCAAAGGACAAACTCTGGGGCACTATGAAGGCTGTCTGGAGAGGGGAATTCATACAGGAGGCCTCTGTTCAAAGGAAAAAGATGGATGCCCAAGTAACAGGGTGGCTGTCCCGTATTCAAGAGTTGGAGTGTAATCTTTCCTCCTCTTCAGATGATCAAGCCTGGTTGGAATTGGTGGATCTGAGATACAAGTACTCCTCTTTTCTCCTTGAAAAAGTGACACTCTCGGCTACTTCTATCTGAGCGACTTACATTGGTCAAGGAGAAAAGGCCGGGAAATTGTTAGCTAGTCATTTAAAGCAGTAAAGATAAGCAGGGTGGATTTCAGCTCTTTTTGATCCTAAGGCAGGTGCTACCACGGCAGACCCCGCTAAGATGGTAAGTCTTTTTCAAGATTTTTATCAGACACTCTACACAGCTCCCCCCGGTACTCAGATTTTTCTACCTTCCTGTCTGATTTTCTTGGAGTGGATTTACCTTCCCTGACAATGGATCAACAGGAGGCCACTCACACTCATTGAAATCACTGCTGCTATTAATTGTCTTCCTACTGGCAAGGCTACAGGACCAGAAGCGTTTGCTCCCATATTTTATAAAACTTTTAGTTGAGAATTGGATCCAATGTTGCATGAAGTCTATCAATATCTATATGGATCCACCATTCAGGAAACTAGCCTCTTTGAAGCTGAAATCATAGTCTTCCCTAAACCGGGGCATGACCCTAGCAGGATGGAGAACCAATTTCTCTGCTAAATATAGATATTAAAATTTTTGGTGGCAATTTTGGCCACTAGGTTAAAAAAAGTCTGGTCCCCTTTGATATGTCAAGAACAGGTAGGCTTTATAGCCGGCCGCCATTCTAGAGACCATATTCATAAAATTCTCCACCTTATCTCCGTGTCAGAGAGGGGACCACAGATAATGTGCTTGTTTCCCTTGATGTGGAGAAGGCATTCGATCGAGTGGCCTGGAATTTTTTGTTTGCCATACTTCCTAGGTTCGGTCTCCTAGTTGAATTTGTTAGATGGATACGTATTTTTTATCTTTGTCCTTCGGCCCAGATATTACGTAATGGGATCCTATCAGCCACCTTTTTCTTAACCTGGGGAACCCATCAAGGGTGCCTCTTCTCCCCTTTGTTGCTTAACCTCTACATAGAACCCATGGCCAGGAAAATGTTTCCTGAATCCCAGATTAAAGGGATTTCATTTGGTAATAAAGACGTTAAACTATCCATGTTTGTTGATGATGTTCTTCATTTTTCAGATTGGAGTGTTTCTCTCCCCAAAATTTTAGACATCATCAGCAATTCAGCTTCTTATCAGGGTAGAAATTAAACCTACATAAAACTACAGATTACCCTCTTTCCCCAACCTGCACTTCAGCTCAGGTAGCAGATTTGGATCTTAAATGGACTCCCACCTCGATTTCCTTTTTTGGCCTAGAGCTCACAAAGAACTTCTTGATGCTTAGGAAACTTAATTTAGACCCTGTTGTCCAGCAGATGAGTCAGGATCTGTGACAATGGAAGTCACTTCCTCTTTCTTTATGAGGAAGGATTACTATCTTAAATATGGTGTTTTTTCTAAAACTCATGTATCCTCTCTCAATGCTGAATTTATATCTTCCCAAGTCATGGTTTATAAATATTTTTTCAGAGTGGTCTAAATTTTTATGGTTGGATAAACCTCTGAAGAGGGCTTTGGAAAAATTATGTCAGCCTAAAAAGTCGGGGGAGCTACAAGTCCCACATCTCTACCTTTATTATTTAGCCTTTCATAGTTCTAATTATTTTAGTTTGTTCAATGACACCCCACATAACCCCTTGCCATGGAAATGGTTGGTTATTGAGTGGAATCAGGTTGACACCGTTCACATTTTGCTTTCTACATTGTTATGTATCCCACATAAAAGATTACCTGCACAGTTGCAAAGTTCACCCATAGGGTGGTCTGTTAAAGAATATACCCAATTATGCCACAGTTTTAAGATATCTGCTTTTTTGGATCTTCGTCAGACTCTGTGTAGAAACCCAAATTTGAAGTTAGGTGGGGGGCGAACCCTGCTTCCATTCTTTTGGCTTGACACGTCAGTCTCCACCATACAGAGTTTGATCTGTAGGGACAAATGTATTTCATTATCAGTTTTCAGAGATAGGTATCACCTCCTGGTGACCTCCTTTTTTAAATAAGCATAGCTTAAACACCTGGTAAATTGCCTTTAAGGAAAAACTCCCTGATCCATTTCTGCTAGTGTGTTATTCTTGAAGGTTGCAGGCCTGGTGGAACAGGACAGGCCCATCTCTAAGCTCTACAAGGAATTCAACAAATTGTTTTAGCTAGAAGTTCCTCTGACTCTATTTAATTGGCATTACGCATTGCATTTATTTTATATGGCAGAGGTATGGCGAACTATTTGGTTAGACATATATAAATATGTAAAGCAAGACAAGTTGCAGTTACTACAGTTTAAAATTATGCATAATTTATATTATACTCCTTGTAGAGTGTATAAGATGGGGAAAAGGCCTGACTTTGCCTGTCCAAAATGTGGATGCAGTGAGGGTACCTTATTCACATGCTCTGGGATTGCCCTCGTATAATAGCTTTTTGGCAGACCATTCAGAAGGCTGTTGTCTCTTTGTTTGGGCATACCAGATATTTTACCACTGAGATCTGCATCCTGGGAAATTTCTCTTCTATAGTTCACAATAAAGAGAAAGCCTTTATGGCCATGATTATCTTGGTCTTGACGCTTTTGATTATGAGGTACTGGCTAGACAAGGAAGCTCCAATTTACAAAGAATGGGTTCAAGAAATTTTAACTTCTTTGAGTGCAGAGAGAGCCCTTGATAGAATGAATCATCGTTTACCTGCTATTCAGGTATTATGGGCTCCTTTTCTTGATTTAATCACTGGGAGGTGAGTGTCGGCAGACTCTGGAATACAGTTGTCTCCCCCTTAAAAGTCAGCTATAGACCTATGTAACAAATATGTAGAATGTATTTAGAAGGTTGGACACTACTTGTTGGATTCATCTGGCTGTCTCCAATGTTCTTTATTTGCAATGCAATATGTCTGGTGGGTGGGGGGTCATGGGGAGGCAGGGAAGGGGAGGGTTGGTTGTGGGGTAGGTAGGGGTTCTGCTTTGTATAATTTTGTTTGGCAGTCCATGACCATAGAGACTGAGATTGAGTGCCTAGAAAAATAGCAACTCAATCTCGGTGACTGTGATCATGGCTACCTAGGGAAAAGTGCGACTGGATACTGGGGTTAGTGAATACAGCGAAAGGAACTTGCAAGTATATGCGCACCTGCGCCCATGGGGGGGATGTGAGAGAGGGATGGGATGTGAGAGGGGTTGCGACGGGCAGCTGCAGAGCTGAATCGCTGGTGTCATGGGAAGAGTGGTCGGCTGGGAGGCATGAGGTACCGGGTTCCCATCCAGCTTGGTGCAGCTTTTTCCTTTTGCCACCTGGCGGCATGTATAGCCCCAAGTTTTGTTGTCCGACACACCCCCTGGAGTTGAGAATCCATAAGTAGGGGTGCAGTGGTAGCCCTCCTCATTAAAACGAGACCTATAGGTCTTGGGCACCGCTTTTAGTGCTCTGCAGTGCGCATTGCTAAAAAAATTTTCGGCGATATGCACTGGCCATAATAGCAATCGCTGTTCCTTGATTGCTATTATGACATGGAACCAATCTTTTTTAGTATGAGGATTAGCTGGATAGTGTCTTAAAGATGTTTCTGTGATGCAGTATATTTCTAGATTTTCATTGCTTTATCTGACTCAATACATGTATTTGGCACTGTTTTGAGATGTAGAATGATATCTTGATAAGTCAATAAAGTATATTAAATTGCACAAAAAAAAACTTTACCAAGGCAGCGCACACATAAATGACATAGGCAGAATTATTTTAAAGTACACCAAAGGCTTTACTAATTAATTAATAAAGGCAGTAAATAACTTAAAGACAAATAATTTTAGACATTGGTTACAAGGTATTGAAAATAAAATGGAAAATATACATAAAACCCCATACTTTATAACTCTGAGATTTAAAGTCCACCTCAAGTCCTTAGTGGTTGAATTTAGAAACATAGAAACATAGAAGCTGATGGCAGTGAGACCACTAGGTCCGTCTAGTCTGCCCATTTGTTTTAGACCTATTTTGACAGTCTAGTTGCTGTTTGTAGTCAGGGCTTCCTTGTGTCTATCCCCTGCATTCTTGAATCCCTCCACAGTGTTGACCCCCACAACCTCTTGGGCAGGCTGTTCCAGGCATCCACCACTCTTTCTGTGAAGAAAAACTTCCTGGTGTTGGTAGAAAACCATCCTTCTTGCAGGCTGAGGTCATGTCTCCTGGTCCTGGAGCCCTTCTTGAAGTGAAAAGGTTCCTGTGCCTGTACCTTGTTAAAGGAAAACTACACCCTCATATCTTTTAAATGTTATTTGTTTCCTTGTCAACATACATCTCTTTTCATGTAGCTGTTAGAGATGCATGCAACTGTCTTAGTCCATTTTCATACTTCATGCTAGGCCCTGTAACTGCTCTGGGAGACTCCATTTGGTGGTTGTTGAAATTTCATTGTCCCTGAGAGCTGCTTTAGCATATGAGAACATGATGCGTAATCAAGCCTTCAAAGTCCCTGGTATGCCTGTCTGCTTAATTAGTCTTCAAAGTAAAAAGCTGCAAAGAAGGTATGAAATACTACTTTTACCTTCAGTGAGCTTTTTAAAGTATCTGAGTTGTAATGCAGGTTTTTTTCCCTTTAAACTTCATTCAGTCTATGTGTTTCCAGAGAGTTTTTACAAGGTATTTGTTCTTTCAGCATAGAGATACATAATACAAGTGGTTGATCTGACATCATGTTCTCATATGCTAATGTAGTTCTCATGGACAATGAGATTTCAACAACCATGAAATGGAGACCCCCAGGGCAGTCACAGGAGCAATCACGTGCAGTGAAAACAAGCTAAAGGTAACACATATAGCCCTAACAGCTACAGGAAAGGCGTTGTCTTTTGGCATGGAAACAAATAACATTTAAATGATATGATGGTGTAGTTTTCCTTTAATGCCTTTTATGTTATTGAATGTTTCAATCATGACCTCTCTCTCTCTTCTCTGTTCCAGTGAGTACATATTCAGTTTCCTAAGTCTTTCCTCATAGGACATGTACTGTAGACCCTGAATCATTTTTGTCACCTTTCTCTGTACTGTTTCCACCCAGTCAATGTCCTTCATGAGGTGAGGCCTCCAGAACTGGACTCCATATTCCAGGTGAGGCCTGACCAGTGATCTATACAGTGGTAGTATCACCTCTCTCCTCCTGCTCGTGATTCCCCTCATAATGCAGCCCAGCATTCTGTTGGCTTTTAATGTTACCTTCTGACATTGCTTACTAACCTTCAAGTCATCTGAGATTATGATTCCCAGATCTTATTCCTGGTTTGAGGCCACAAGTCTTTCATCTCCTAGGTAATACTCCTTTCTTGGATTTTCTTTCCTATGTGCATGACCTTGCACTTCTCGATGTTAAAGCTCAGCTGCCACACTCCAGACCATTCTTCTAGTTTTTTGAGGTCAGCTTCCAACTTGCTCACTCCATCTGAGATGTCCACCCTGTTACATATCTTGGTGTCATCTATGAACAGACACACCTTCCCTTCCAGTCTGTCAGCAATGTCTGCTATAAAAACGTTGAAGAGCAGAGGCCCCAGCACTGAACCCTGGGGCACCTCGCTAGTCACCCTGCCTTCCATTGATTGTGTTCTTTTCACCTGTACCCTCTGGATTCTGTCTTGTAACCAGTTTTGTACCCATCTGACTACTACTGAACCAACCCCTGTGTGGTCAAACTTCTTTACTAGCCCTCTGTGTGGATCCGATTTTTTAAGTGCAAAGTCCTTAGAAGTGGCAGTTGAAGATCTTGGTTCTTGGTAGTACAGAAAAATTCTTGAAGAAAATGTGTCTGCTCTCCTAAGCAGGTAGAGAGGGTCCCAAATGCAACAAATGCAAAGACTTCAACCAAAAAGGCAAAAGCTAAAAGCTCAGCTACCCCTCTGCATCCTAGTTTTAAAGGGTTTTGAAAAGGGCAGATCCAGTGGATAGTGGCTGGCTCTGGAACTGACTAGCACTCTGTTTTTATGGTTACCCAACCAATCATAGTTTAGTATTTTATTAAAATATCACAGATATGAGGTTCCAAATACAAAAAAAGGACTCAGAGGTCAATTAGTTGAAACCAGCATCCTGGGGGAACATTCCAGCCTCCCTGCTGGCAGATAACTGTAGTTAAACTGCACTCAGTAGAGTCATTTAATTAAATAGTAGCCAATTCAGTTGGTAACAAGCTTAAGTCAGTGCAGACCTCGCAAAACAAAGGGTGTACAGACATCACGATTCCTCATGAGGTCCTGGCCTTTCACAAGCAAATTGGCCGACATGGCCTCCCATCTAGGCTTAATTATTCTTTTGTCTCCTTCTAAAATAATTTAATTAACTCTAGCCTTGGCTAATAGTAAACAGTTTTCCTGCCCCATATCAAGAAACTCACTTCATTCTACAGGGCCCATGTACTTATACCCATGATCTCTTGCACTTACACTGGTCACTATGAGAGTCTCTGATGCATTATATACATAACATTATATAAAACATGACCAAAATAATAAGATATGGCCTTATCTCACCACAAGCCCATTTGCATAGGCTGTGCCAGAGCTTAGTGCGCATCCCACCCCTACCCGATAGACAACCCTCAGTCTCTGGTGTCCAATGGTTCCTCCCTCCACTTGATGCCCTCCCGACTGTAAATACATTTATCATTGGTGTTCAGTGGTCCCTCCCCCGATCCGATGCCCACCTGACTGCAAATACTTGTATTGTTGGTGTTCAGTTGTCCCTCCCCTCACCCGATGCCCACCTGAGTGTAAAGACATTTATCCTTGGTGTCCAGTGGTCCCTCCCCCCAACCAATGCCCACCCAATTGTAAAGATGTTTCCCTGGTGTACAGTGGTCCTTCCCCTCACCTGATCACTGTCCTTGTAACAGACAAAGCCTACCCATGTTTGGCAACCCCCCATGGCGATCGCCAGCCCACCACTGTCATGCAGGATGCCTGGTGCAAGTAAGTTCTCCCCAACAATACAGCCCTGGCCCCATTCCCAAACAATGATCTTTGACCCCTCCAGGCCCATCCCTCATTGGTGTTCAGTGCCCCCCTCCCATGGCACCAACAACCCATCCCCCTGTCTCCCTTACTTGAACATCAGTGCCACGGTGAAGCTACAGTGAGTGACACAGCCTTGCACACACCAACCCAGCCACCCACTGTCTGACTGAAGCTGGGACCACACTGCTTATTTGTAGGGCAAGGTACCCTATAAATAAACAGTGCACTCCCAGGTTCAATCAAATGATGGGCTGCCGAAGTGGTGTGTGCAGGGCTGTGTCACTCACTGTTGCTTCACTGCAGCACTGATGTTCAGCTATGAAAGACCGGGGGGTTTGTTTTTGATGCCACAGGAGGAGGGCACTGAACACCAATGAGGAATGGGCTGTAGGAGGCTGAAAAATCACTGCTTGCAACAGGGGCCAGACTGTGTTTTTTTTTGGGAATACTTGCACCAGGCATCCTGCATGGCAGTGGTGGCCCAGCAATCACTGTGGGGGTGGGATTGTCAAACTGAGGAGCTTTCCAATTCACAGGGATCAGGATTGGCTTGGGGATGGACCACTGGACACTAACACTAAATGTATTTAGAATTGGGTGGCCATCCAGTGGGGAGAGGGACCACTGGACACCAACAATATATGTATTTACAGTCAGGCAGCCATTGGGTGGGTGGGCAGATGACTGGACACCAACAATACATGTATATACAATCAAGCAAGCATCAGGTAGAGGGAGGGACCACTGAACAGCAACAATACATGTTTTTACGATCAAGCGAGCATCAGGTTGGGGGAGGAACCACTGGACACCAGAGACTACTGTGTTGGGGGTCAGAGAGATGCTGCTCTACCTCTGCTAACCACTAGGGTTGTGTGGATTACCTCAGTGTCTTGGTGAGCAGTATTTGTGCTGCACAAGGGGACTGTGCAAAAAGCCCTTGAATGACACAAATACTTTGAGTCAGACTGCGCCGATATACAGCCCCTTCCCTTCATTTGCATTGTGCCCCTCTCCACACTTTGCCTGGGTACAAACCCGGTTTGAGCACACAAACTGGGCTTCTGAGAATAGCAGCTCTGTGCAAAGCTTGGTTTGTGTGTGCAAACCCGGGTCTACACCTCAGCAAAGTTTTGAGTATCGTGCTTATTACCTCATGGTAACCTGTCAGCTTTACCACTTAATAGTACCAATATGTAGAAAAACAGGGGGAGCAGTATATGTAGAAAATGGGTGAGTAGACACCAGTGTTCATTAGTATATGTGTAAGCCTGTGTGCATTGTGCACTTGCCAGTATGTGTGAGCGTACCTGTGTATTATATACTATATCTGTAGATGAGAGGAGACACCAGTGTTCACTGGTATATGTATAAGCCTGTGTGCATTGTGTAACTTCTTGGTTGGGGTGAGTGTGCCTGTGTATGATATATCTGTAGGTATCTGAGAACATCTATGTATTATGCATCTGTAAGAGGGTAAACATTTCTGAGTGTGGGCTTCTGTATGCATTAATGTATGTTAGTGTGTGTGTGTGTCCTTGTGTGTACAATGTGTGCAACTGTGTACATTTTTGTTTGTATTTGTGTGCGCACATCTTTGTGTGACATCAACGTGTGTGTGTGGTGTATGTGTGTGTGTTGTGTGTATGTGTGTGTGTAGTGTATGTGTGTGTGTATAGTGTGTGCGTATGTGTGTGCGTGCCCACACACGTGCCAACGTGTGTACATGTGACACAGTATTTTGTGTGTGAGTGCCTGTGTTTGTATTTATGTGTTTGTGTCATATGAACAGTTGTAACAATCAAGTTGTCCAGATACCTTATGATATTTTGAGAGGGTTTTAAAGATATTTTTGTCTGGTAGCATCAGAGTATTACTGCAGGCAGACAAGGTATTTCTTTGGAGATATAGTACAGACATTTCAGTAATTGTTTGGACATGTCATTTGCTGCAACTCTGCATATATTAATGTGTATGCACTGCACACACTTCAGTGTGTATATGTGTGTGTGTGTGTTTGTGTGTAAGTATGACTATACACATGCCTGCATCTTTGTAATTGCAGGCAGAGGCAATGGGGGTTGTACACCATAGGCAGATGCACCGGGTGCAGTGTAGGTGGGACAGTACAGACAGCTGGCACACTGCAAGTGGTACAGAGATGGTAGGAGTGTCATGGCACAGGTATTGCAGGTGGTACAATGGGGCAGTGAATCTGATACAATAACAGTACTAACAGCTACTGTATGTCTCAGGTGGAGTAGTACAGGTATGTGACAGTGTGGGCAGATATTTCACAGGAACAGGCAGAGGACACTGATCAGTGGCTCTAGCAACTGAATTACCTACTACAACAGAGACTGCACAATCACACATGGTAGTTGGCTGCAGACAACTCTGTGTTTTTTACATGGTAATGTAATATTGTGATGCAGTGAGGGAGTCAGGGTCATCTTGTCTTCCCCTGCTGCTGTATGACAGTGACCATACCCAAGTTGAGTACTTACACAATTTCAAGCTTAATGGCCAGAATGTCACTCCTCCTTGTGTTATGCAACCCTCAATGCCATTCCCCTACAGGAATCTGTCCTGAGCCTTTTAGTCTATTTTTTATTTATTGAAATGTTTCACCAGGAAGGCACACTGAAACAACAAGTTGCTCATCTCATGGTGCGACCTGGGGGGAGGGGTTACATGGGGTTGTGAAGGATGATCAATTACAATAGTATGTGGGTGGTACAAACAATGCAACATTGTAAGATTGTGCAACAGTTGGAACACAAGGTATTGTACAATAAACAGTAGTGGAACATTGGGTAAATTACAATACATGTCCAAAATCATACAAAAGAACATATAAACGTACAAAACAGTAATAATGCGATAGAAGCATTTATCGTGCATGAGTATACCAAGAGCAGGCTCAAGGTAGTACGCAAGTACTGTTGGAGTAAAAAGGATGGGGTTAGGTTGTGCACACTGGTGACCCAGAAGAGCAGGTGGAGAAGAGAGGGGGGATAGGCAAGAACTGAGTATGAGGAGAAGGGGAAGCCATTTCCTGATTTCCCCCTTCAGGATGTTGAGAACCCTGCGGGGGGGGGCCATGGTAGGAAGGCAGAAACTGGGGATATGTATTAAGGTGGGTTAAAGCAGAAACAGTTGAGGGAAAGGTAATTGTGTAGGGCAAAAGTAAGGAAGTAGTTGGAGGAGGACTGTCATATTTCAGGGGGGAGGGAATTCCAGATTTTATGGAAATGATGAGTGAAACTAGTCTGACCGATGAGGGTGGAGTGGCGAGGGACCATCAAGGGGTGAGCATCATTTGATCTGAGAGAGTGGACGGGGGGGGGGTGAAGTAGAGAGAGAGAGAGAGAGAGGATGAAAGATAGGAGGGGAGCCCCCCCGAACCAGAATTTGGAGGTTAGTTTGGCACGGTGAGAGATGCATCTGTAAGATAGTGGAAGGAAGCATAGAGTGATAGAGTTCACAGTGGGGGGATCGGGAAGGGGAGTTGATAGCAAAGCGGCAGAAGGAGTTAAAGAGAGTGTCCAACTTGGTCAGGGAAGATTTGGGAGCAGTACCATAGACTACGTCACAGTAGTTAAAGATGGGGAGTATCATCTTCTGGACAATTTCGTGCCTCACAGGCAGTGGGATGCAACTACAATTCCTGTACAGAGCACCAAGTTTGGGGCACAGTTTCTTCAGGATAGCATCAATATGCACAGAGAAGTTGAGGTGCTGGTCCAGCCAACTCCCAGATATCTAAATGAGGAGGTATCCACCAAGATGGTCCCATCAAGGGTGTGGAAAGTGGGTAGGGCCGGGAGCCTAGAGAGTCTCTGCCTGGTGCCAAAGGTCATTGAGACTGTCTTCTTGGTGTTTAGAAAAAGCTGGTGAGATGCAAATCAGAGCTGAACTTGGTTGAAGTCATGCTGTAAACTGGTTTGCACAGCAGCAGTGTTTTTGCTGGAGCTGTACAAAACAGTATCGTTAACGTACATGTGGATAGAAGAGGATGAGCAGGCTGTGGGAAGATCATCAAGGAAAATGGAGAAGAGTAGGGGACCAAGCACTGACCCCGAGGGACACCAGTGTTGATGGGGAGTGGAGGGGAGATAGAATCAAGGATTCTCACTGACTGGGTCCTGCCAATGAGGTAGGATTTAAACCAGTTGGTGGCTGATGGAGCAAGGCCAGCTGAGAAGAGTGAATCAAGAAGCAGGGGATGGGAAACAGTGTCGAAAGCTTTGGCTAGGTTGACAAAGATGGCCAAGGTGATCACGCCATCATCCATCCCTGAAAGGATGGAGTCAGTGAGCCTGAGGAGGGAGGTGGTTGTTGAGTGGTTCTTCTGAAAACCAGATTGGAAGGGGATGAAGAATGAGGAATAAGAGAGGAAGGGTGATAGTTGAGAGAGAACTAAATGTTCTTGAAGTTTGGCAAGGGTTGGAAAGAGGGAAATGGGGCGATAGTTTCCAGGAGTGGATGTGTCACCACCCTTGGGGAGAGGAAGGACTACAGCGTGTTTCCAGGATGAGGGTACTTGGGCAGAAATAAAGGACAGGTTAAGGATTAGGGAGCTAGGATAAGCAATTGCAGGAGCAGAAAGGTAGAGAAGTTTAGGATCGAGCTCATCTGGTGAGGAACCTTAAGGGGGTTGAGGGATAGGAGAGCATTAAGAGCTTTGTCAGAGGAGATAGTGGAAAAGTAAATTGGGGGAGGGGTAGGCACTGGCTGAGGTGAAGGGCTGAAGCTAGTAGCTGGCAATGGGAAGAGGGGAATTTAGAAGAGATGTGGCACATGAGGTACAGTAGGCATTAAATTCATTGGCCACGGAGTCAGGGTCGGAAACTAGGAAGTTATTTATTTTGAGAACTGGAGGGAGAGGGGAGAGGGGGAGAGAATAGGGCATGAACTACTCTCCAGAATTTAGATGGAGAATTAGTGTTAGTCAGGAATGAGGAGTTGAAATAATCAGACTTAGCCAGTCTAGTAGCTTTAGTACATGAATTGCGTAGCATTCTGTACTTGGCGTAGTCGTTTGGATGTTTAGTAGATTTTTGTTTTCTCCAGGCCCAATCATGCTCCCTGAAGCAGGCCAGTAGTTCGGGGGTGATCCAGGGAAGGTGAAGCCCATGGACTCTGGTCCATCTGAAAGGAGTAAAGGCATTCCAGGTGGCAATGAATTTATCCTTAAAATAGTCAAGTGCTTGGTCAACAGAAATGGCAGTAGAGAGGGGGCTCAGTCGTTGGAAATGAGTGCGGAGCTGATTGGGGTAAGGTCTAAGGATTTAAAGGACCAGAGCTGTATGATTTTAGGGGGAGGTTTGATGCGATGAACCCTACGTACAATGAAAATGGGGTTGTGGTCACTAAGGGCATCAGGGAGGAGACCAGATTTAATGACGTGGTGCGGTTGGGTTGTGAGTGCCCAGTCAAGCAGGGTGTGGTTTTGTGTTTTGGGATTAGAGCGTGTCGGCTCAAGTATAAGTTGAGTGAGGTTTAGAGCAGTGATGTCATTGCATAGCTTGTTTAACTCCGAAGACAACCAATTTAGATTCACGTCACCCATTATGAAAAGTTCACCAGATTGCGAGAGGGCGGTGATATTGGCTAAGAGTTCAGTCGTGACCGAGGGTTGAATGCTTGGGCAGAAATAGATGCCAGCCACAAAGACTGGGATTGAGAAAGGAAGGGTAATGCAGGTGACAAGGGCTTCATAAGTAGCTGGGATGGAGGTAGATAGTGTGGTAGTAAACTGCAGTGAGGACAGGATATACATGGCCACTCCCCCTCCATGACCCGATCAATCTTGTCTGGAGATGGAATACCCAGGGATAGCAGTGGCACTATCAGGGGTGTTTTTTTTTTTTTTAGCCATGTATCAGTAATAATTAGGATGTCAGGGGTGTGTGAAATCATAAGAGTTTGTAGGAGGTTGATTTTAGGTAGCAGGCTGCAGATGTTCAGGTGGAGGAGCTTCAACCAGTTAGGGAAGGTTGTAGTGGAAGTGGGGTTTGGAGTTATGTTATTTGGGTAAGGAACCAGGGTAGAAGAAGAAATAGGGCCAGGGTTGGTGTGGATGTTCCCTGAGGAAAGAAGGAGGAGGGCATGGATGAAATAATGAAGTTTAGGACTTTTGTAATTGGAGTAGAAAATACGTGAGGGAGGGGAAGAGGGAGGGAGGGGTGGAGAGAAGGAGATAAGGAAACGAAGAAAGGCAAAGTGACTAGGAAGGGAAAACAGAGATGCTGTAGGGTAGTAGGGAAAATGGGGTCTGGTTACAAGGAGCTGTGGGGGTGATTGACAGAATGAAGGAGTATCTGGAAGGGAAGGGTAGAGAGAGGTGGCAATAGGTGTGGGGGGGGGGACTGGGATAAGGGTAAGAACCAGTAAGGGTGTGAATAGTAGGGAGATGGAAACCATTCTGGGTAGGGTAGTAGAGGCGTTGTACAGGCTTACAGACTCAGATCACGTCACTGAATGTTAGGACATTGATAATTTGCTTTAGGTATGAATGACCCAGGACTCGAAGTGTTAGGGGAGAGCATTGGGTAGAGGATTGCAACCTACACATGTTGTTGCCCTCTAGTGGCTTTACAGTATAATTTGCAAATGAAAAAAAACAAAAAAAGCTACAAATCACTGACAGGCCAGTGCAGGTTACGCAAATGCTGCTCTGCACTGAACCGCTCACAGAAGTGTGCAACTGAGTGAATTGGCATGCAAAAGATCAGGACTTCACTACACAGCTGCTAAAGGAAGAAACATCAAAGGACAGTGTTTCTCTGCAGTCTTATGCCCTAGTCCAATGATTTCAGCACTGGCTGCAGTGTTGGGCAGGAAACCAATGTCAGCGCTCCGGGCCATCTGGAACCTTTCAGTTCTCACTGGGAGGAAGGCTCAGAAATCCTCTTTCCCTTGTTCTGGGTCCAGGACCAGATGTAACCTTATGGGCCAAGGAGGAGTGTGGGCAGCAGGCTCCTTCTTGGCCTGTCCTAGGTAGGTGGGTTGCTTGTGGAGGGAACCGAGTCAGCGGTACCAGCCCAGTGGGCTCCAATCAGCCTTAAAGGCCTTATTGATAGATTTTATAATTAATCTATCAAAACAGTTTTTAAGGTTCAATCTAATTTCAAAACATTAGAATTAATCAGGTCTGTGGCAGGAAATGTCTGTCCTCTTATAGAGGACTATCATGCTCAGCTGTGCTCATCAGTGACTACCACTGGCCCCCACAATTTCTCAATCTTTCTCTCACAACCGCACCTCCCTCTTCTCACCTGTTTCTTGCACTAAGCCTCAAGCAACCAATCACTTCAGCAGAAATCCCAAGTGCTATCCTTTCCCTAAATCTTAAAAAAGCACTGGAAGGAGACAGACTATGTACAGAATTCTATCATTCCTTGACATTACTGTTATCCCCAATCCTTCAGGGGCTGTATGCTGAACTGCAGCAACAGGGCTCCTTCCCACCCAGCATGAGCACAGCAACAATAAGTCCTTCCCAAACTGGGGAAAGACTCAACCTACCCAGCAAGTTATAGACTGATTTCCCTAATAACAGTAGGCAGTAAAATTTATGCCAAGTCCTTGCATCTAGGTTAGAAATCCTGCCAGAATTAATTCACACATCTTAAGTGTTATTTGTACAGCGAAGATTCAGTTTGGACCACATCCATATGTTATTGGTTTTAATGCATGTAGCCAAGATATTTCCCATTCCAGCCACAACAACAGCTATAGATTTTGAAAAAGCATTTGACTCAGTGGAGTGGGAGTACCTGTATGCAGTACTAAAACCCTGCCTACCAAAAAAAAAATTTCTTGTTCGTGGATCTCCCCTTGTCCCGTTCAGTCGCAAATTAACAACCTCGTAGTCCCCATGTTTTGTACCATCTTGGGACAATGCTCTTTAGTTACCATGCCACATCTATTTGGAATTCCCTTCTTCTACCTGTCAAAAATCTCCCATCAGCTCAGCCTTTACAAAGCTCCTAAAAGCACACTACTCCTCATCTTAAGCCTGGCGCTGCTTCCACTAATCTACCCAATTCTGCCCACCTCCCCCACTACCTATGCCCCTTACCTCCCCAACCTCCTTTTTTCTCTCCTTACTTCTCCTTGACTTGGTGCCCACACCTAGCTATGCACTTACCCCACCTCCAACTAGTTACGCACTTACTCCCATTTCCCCTCTCTCAATCTTTCCCTCCTTCCCGCTCTCTAGTAACCTCCACCTATTTCTCCTTCCCTCTCTCCCACTTTCCTCTCTCAAGATCCCTGGTGTTCCCTCGCCCCTCAATCCCCTTGTACATCTTCTAAAATCCTTGTTTACTTGTACACTGTTGTTATTTCTCTTCTCATCCCAATTTGAACACAATATATCTACTCCTAGGCCTGATGCTTTGTATCATATTTGACATGTTGTATCTTCTCCTCTACTAACATACTAAGAAGCCAGCGGAGTAGGCCCTATGGTCTATTGAGTCTGCTTGGGGATCAGTGCCCATTCAGGGCACCTTTGCTGCCCTCCACGTGGATCCCTACCCCTGACTGGGCCCCCCCCACCAATGCTGACCCTGCCAAGATGCATCCTCCCCCTAAACCTGTCCCAACCCTTCTTGAACCCCTCCACAGTATCTACAGCCACCAATTCCTCAGGCAGAGCATTCCAGTGTTCCGCCATCCTCTCAGTGAAGTAGCACCTCCTTGTCTCCCCCGGAGTCTCCCAACTACCAGCCTCATTGGATGCCCTCTGGTGGCCCCTTCCTGTTTCAGCTGGAACATCCTATCCTGGCTTACCCTATGTATCCCCTTAAGATATTTGAAGACCTCTATCATATCCCCCTCTGTGCCTCCTCTCCTCCAGGGGGGGTATAGGTTGAGCTCCTCAAGTCTCTCCCCATAGGACTTATCCCCCAGACCCTGCATCATCCTGGTTGCCCTCCTCTGAACTCTCTCCAGGAGTGTAACACCCCTTTTTAAGTACAGATGCCAAAACTACATGTAGCATTCAAGGTGCAGTCTAACCAGGCAATTGTATAGTGGCAGGAGCACCTCCCGGCTTCTTGAGGATATTCCCCTGGCTGTACACCTCAGCATTTTATTCTGGCATCCACTACCACCCCAAAGTCCTTCTCCCCACTCGTAGCCTGCAGTGTCTCCCCTCCCAAGGTGTATGCATGAACTGGGTTCTTGGCCCTCCAGGTGGAGTACCCTGCACTTCTTAGTATTAAACCTCAGCTTCTAGGTATATGACCACCCCTCCAGAGCCTCCAGATCCCCCTGTAGGGCTAACCTACCCTCTTTCCCATCCACCACCACCCCCCGCTTCGAGTCATTGGCAAAGAGGCTCATCTAGCTCCTGATACCATTTCTGATATCTGCTATCTGAGATATAAGCGTTAAACAGGAGTGGCCCCAGCACCGATCCCTGTGGGACCCTGCTAATGACCCTCCTGGTAGATGAAACCTTCCCCGACCACTACTTTCTGAAAATGCCCCCCCAGCCAGTTCTTGATCCACCTGACTGTCCGCACCCCCACCCCATGCCCCTCAGCTACTCCAACAGCCTAAGATGTGGCACCGAGTCAAATCCTTGCTGAAGTCTAGAAAGATGACATCCACTAGTCTGCCCTGGTCCAGCACTCTCATCACCCAATCGAAGAACTCCACAAGGTTGGTCCCTGATCTGCTCTGAACAAAGCCATGCTGGCGATCATCTAGGTAGCCCCCTGCCTCCAGAAACCCCTCCAGCCTCTCATTTAAGATGACCTCCATCACTTTGCCCACAACAGATGTCAGGCTTATCAGCCTGTAGTTTCCAGGCACCTCACGCTAGGCATGATGTGGGCCATCCTCCAATCCTGAAGCACCCAAGGGAGGAGTTAAGGAGGCCAGCCAGAGGTGCAGCCAAGATGTCTGCCAGCTCCCTCAGCACCCTGGGATGAAGACCAGCTGGACCCAGTGCCTTCTCCACTCTTAGGGCATTAATGGCTTCCCACACTCTACCAATGGGGATTTCACCATCTGTGGCATCCCTTCCTCCACCAGCAGAACCACCCTGGCTCATCACATGTGGTGCTGCCCCACCATCCTCCCTAGTGTAGACTGAGGCAAAGTATCATTTAGTTTCTCTTGCTGCTCCCCTGCCTCTTCCGCCTACCCATTCCCCCACCTCAGTCTACTAATCTGCCCCTTTCCATTCCTCTTTTCCCTGATATACCTGAAGAACCCTTTTTCACCCCTCCCCACTAATCCCCTCAGCCAACCTCCACTCCCTCCTCGCATTGTCCGACCTCACCACCCTGGTGACCTTCCTGGTGATTTCATCATACTCCCCCTTGTCCATAATCAGACGCATATGCCTATATTGGCTATAGGTGGCCTTCTTTTCCCTTACTGCCTCCTGAACCTCCCTAGTGCACCAGCTCAGCTTCCTGGTTCTACCAAACTTGCACCACTCCTTCATGCATACCTTGGTAACTTCCAGAAGCCCCTTTTTAATGACTTCCCACTGGCTCTCAGTGTCCATGTCTGGTCTGATCTCATCCAAGTACTCCCTAAGGATCCTCTCCATACCCTTGAAGTCCAGACCCCTAAAGTCAACTACTGTCATATACATATGACCTACTCCTCCCAGGTCCAGGAAAACCAGACCGTGTCATGATCACTTCCCAAGAATGGGGCCCCAAACACTAGATCCCTGACGAGGTCGCAGTCCAACAGGACCACATCCAGGATGTGCCCCTCCTTCATCGTGTCAGTCATCAGCTGGGTAAGGAATGCATCCTGGAAGACATCCAGCAGACGCTGCTCCCTGGCTGATGAGGATACCATGGTTTCTCCAGTCAGTCCCTGGCATATTTAGGTCACCCAGCACCACCATCCTGCTGTCTCCCTGATCAGTGGCCCCTATGATTGGCCACCAGGCCTTCTTCCAGGTCCTCCCCCTGCATGGGTGGACTATATACCACCCCCGGCTTCACCCTCTTGCCTCCAAGAGCCTGCAAGGTGACCCATAATGCCTCCCCATGCCCCTCCACTTCCTCCACCCTGCTTATCCCTATGCCATCCTTAATAATAAAGGCCACTCCCCAACCCCTACCCACAGTCCTGTCCTTCCTAATCATGGTGTACCCTATTACGTTTAGATCCCAGTCATGTGCAGGAGTAGCCTACATTTCAGTGACAGCTGCCACATCCACTTCCCCTTCTAGGAACAGTGCCTGAAGGTCGAGCATCTTGTTACCCATGTTGTTTGCATTGATCAGGACCACCTTCCAACATATCCCCTTGCCCTCCCCGCTTTCCACACCCAGAGAGCTCCCAGGAGCTGCCTGCTTGATCCCTCCTGTGCACAATCTTGTATTCCCTGGTTGTACTCACTATTCCACGTTTGGAGGAGAAGACCACGCCCATTCTGGGTAGGCAGGCTATGGTTCGCCTCGAGCACCGCCCCCGCAAAGTTTAAACACTGCCTAGATTCGATGAAGCCAGCCAATCCTTGTTTCAAAACCTTCTCCCACCCAAGCTGAGGTGAAACCTGTCCCTTGCATACAGC
The DNA here is from genome assembly GCA_016271365.2 of Neoceratodus forsteri. NCBI lineage: Eukaryota > Metazoa > Chordata > Ceratodontiformes > Ceratodontidae > Neoceratodus > Neoceratodus forsteri. The sequence continues at coordinate 541,438,539 of CM057456.1, read as the reverse complement.
CCCTTCTCCTCCCAGGTCGCACCCCAGTCCCCCACCAACCCATACCCCCTGGCCCCACACCACTCTCCGAGCCACTCGTTAATTTCCCTAATTTTTTGCTCATTCACCACACTGGGTCTTGGCACTGGGAGGATCTCCGAGAAGGAGACCGAGCATCCAATGGCATGATAGACCCTGGCTAGTTCCCAGAATCTAGCCTGAGTATCCAGCACACTATTTCCCTCTATATTATTGGTGGTCAGGTGCCCCAGTAGATCAGGGGTACCTCCACAATCCTTCACCAGGGCATAGACCAAGTGCTTGGCCTCATGCACAGTCAGGCCAGATATATTCTGGACCTTGACATAACTAGATGCCCCCCTCATCCCACCTTTCCCACTTAATACCCCTAATTATTGAGTCTCCCAACAGTTGCATTCTTACCACCTCCTTTCCCTTAGGTCCTCTCCCTGTCCCGGAATCCCCCCCTTCCTGACCCCTCCTCATCATTATCCCTGCCCCCCATCCAGGTGCCAACTACTGTCCTTTCCTTCCTGTTCCAGCTCTTACTCCTCACCGACCTGTTCTCCCCTGCCCCATCCCTTCTTGCTGTGCCACTCTGATCCATTCCCAAATCACCCCCAGGAACTATTGGCCCCTCCTTACCCACAGGGGGATTTGTATTGCCCCCTTCATCTCCTTCCTTCATACCACTCTCCCCCCCACTGCATCCCTGTTTATTTTTATCCCCTTGTACTACATCCACATCGTCCACTTGGTCCTCCTCCATCCTTCCCAGGGGCTCCCTATTCCAGGCTCCCCATGCACACCCCGCTTCCTTTTCCCCATGTGCCCTAGCTCCTTGCTATCCCCCTATTTTAACCACGCTGGTGCACACTCTTTTGCCAGCTCCCCCCACCCCCTCTGAATCCCTGCCTACAGGAATATCCCTGCTGCACCTGATTTCAGAGCTTCCTGCCATGCCTAATCCCCCATCCCCCTCCTTGTGCCTGCTTTGTTCCGGGATTATCACCCTTCCCCATGTTCAGCTGTGTTAGAGGTGCAAATCTGTTACTATACTGTAAGCATGCCATCTTGACTCCTCCCACTGGTTCACTCCCCCAAACAGTTCCCCTTTGTGGATATCCTGGCTCTTTTCTCTCTACCACCCACCAGGTCCCTCGGCCTTTGTCTTGCACAGGACCACCCATACTCACGCCCACTGGAGGTCTCCCCTTACCCACAGGGCACCCCGACACCCTCCTCTTTGCTTGCATGGTCTCTTGTGCACCTACCGTCCCCCTCCCAGAGCTCCTGCCCAGTCTGGGTGCCGCTTCTGGACCCACTGTGACTTCGCCATGATACCCCTCTCTGCCCACTCCCATCTTCTGTCCACAGCACACCTCCGTGTACCCTTCCTCCCCATACCCCTGCCTTGCCTGATGACAATCTTATCCACTTGACCTCCTCCTGAAGTTGAGCCAACTGTTGGCACACCATGCACCCACCATCCTCCAAGCCAGGGCTAGCACCATGCACCCTATGCACTCTACCACCCTTACAAAGATGCCCACCCTAGTGATCTGGGGGCTTTGTCTCAGTCCTGTCCCCACCCCATTTTGAGTTCCCCACCAAGTTGGCTGCCCCATCCTTAGTGCCCTTGCCATGCTGGAGCTCAATTTGGAGCCCACAATGCCCACTGGGCAAGCTTCCTGACAAAAGGGACCCCTGCAGAGTGTGGACGTATGCTACCAGGCAAACTTCAGTTTAGCAAGAACAATCCAAGAACACAATTTCAGGCTGTACCAGAGCCTGTACCGCCATTCCTCCCAGAGCACACCCTCCCCTGAAGCCCAGCCCCTGGCCACAACCCCTTAGCTTGCTCCTCCCACTAAGACCATTTAATAGAGGTCAGGGCCGGGATGGGAAGGAGGGATGAAATTACTGATTTTTAAAAAGTAAAAAAAAAAATACTGATAAAAAATCACTACATCTCCTCCATGTGGTCTCTTGCACATGGCTTGGCTATTTATAGCAGGCTGCCTGTTTAAAAAGCCCACACTGGGGCCCGATTGGTCCGCTGCTCCAGACTCTGGTGATGTGGCCACGCCCTTCCTCGCAATCCTGGCGCAGTCCACAAGTTGCTGATGCAGCCAAAAAGAAGCTCCCACTGGTCCACTGCCCTAGGCACCGCTGATGCAGCCACCCCTTCCTCTTCCTCCTCATCACCAATGCAGCCAGATAATGTATTTTATTTACTGGTTTACTAGTATATTACTGTACTTGTCGTTGTACCCAAAATTCAACATTTTGTATTTATTCCTAGGTCTGATGCGTTGTATCATATTTGACATATTTTATCTTCTCCTATGCCCAATGTATTATATCTTACCCCTTTGTCTGTGCTACTGTACCCATATCATGACTGAAAAATGCACTTGCTGCCAGTGTACTCACCCAGTTAAAAAAGTTTAATAAATAAATGAATATAAATAAATAAAACACATGGGTTTTGAAGCATCTTATATTTTAGCAGTACAAGCTATGTATTCGGAACCTAAAGCTCAGGTCCTCACAAATAATACCTTATCTGCTCCATTTATATTAGAAAAAGGAACTAGGCAGGGGTGCCCCTTAACCCCCCCCCCCCGTTAGTACTGGGCATAGATCCATTGGTGGTGGCAATTTGTTAACATCCAGGTATCACAGGGATATTAGTAGGTGGAACACAATCCAAAATGCTATGGTACATGGACATCCTCTTGGTTCATCTCAATGATGCCTTTAACTCCATGTAACCTCTAATTCATCTTCTTGAAGAATTCATAAGGTCTTCAGGTTTAAAGATTAATCAAACAAAAAGAGTGGTGTTACCACTAAATCAACAATGCTCACAGGACATATTTACTAACTAAATTTAAGATGGACCCCAGACTCCATTATGTACTTCAGAATAACATTCTCCTCTCAAGTCAAACAAATAGTGGAACTCAATTTGGACCATTTCTTACCAAAATTAAGACAGATTTGGATAGATTCTTTACAATTATCCATAGTTGGCAAAATTGAAGCCCTTAAATGATTATAGCCCCTAAATTGCTTTATTTAATTGCTCATAAACCCCTAGCTATTTCTGAAGAATGGTTCTCCTGCTTGGATAATCTCCTGGGCAGTTACCTATGAGAAGGAAACAACCTAGATACAGTAGAAACAAATTCAGATCACATTGGAAGATTGGAGTTGGGGTCTACCTTGGCTAAAGGGTTATTCTTGGGCATATATGGTAGCTCACACCCTCATATGGTCTCCAGCTCCTGATCATACTTGTCCATTATGCCCTGATGGACTTCTTGGACTCTGTGGCAAGTGGACTTCAGGCACGGGAGTCTGTCGGAGTGGTGCTCGTCGACCTCTCAAAGGCCTTCGACTTGGTCAACTTCAATATATTATTGGGGAGGTTAGCTCAGATAGGTATGTCGGAAGCTGTTCAAACCTGGTTACTATCTTATTTAACTGAACGTACACAACAGGTCTGTATAAATTAAACATTGTCAGATATGGAAGGTACTTTTAGGGGTGTCCCTCAAGGTTCAATTCTGGGCATCCCTGTTATTTTAGATCTATATAAATCCTCTCCCATCATATATCAAATACAGCAAGATGTATCTGTATGCCGATGATATGGCGCTCATAGGAAAAGCTACAAATATAGATAATTTACAAAAAACTATTCAATTTGATTTTGATATTTTACAAAATTGGTTATTACAATCTAAAATGGTTCTTTGTACAAAGAAAACTCAGGTAATGCTTTTTCACTCAAAAGGTAAAATGCCTTACAATCGAACATTAAATATATACTCACAAAAGGGTCAAGTGTTAGAGCAGGCTCAGGCCTATAAGTATTTAGGAGTCTATATCGATAGCTCTCTTACTTTTTCTACACATACAGTATAACAAATGTAGCTAAAAAGGTTAACTCTAGATTGGGTGTGCTAAGAACAAAAACATTGATTCTGTCGAGAGAATCAAGAAATAGAGTGGCTGTTCAGTTACTCTTACCAACATTAGAATATGGTAGCTTAATATACCAATTTGCCTCTAAAACATCATTGAACTGTTTGGATAAAACATATTATAGAATGGCAAGATATGTGGTGAAATGCCCTTTTTCCACTCATCATTGCATTCTACTTCAAAATCTAGATTGGGATTCTCTTACAATTCATAGAAAAAAATGTGTAGGGTATAAAGCCTTTATGGAGTATGGGGGGAAAGATAAGCATGAAGTGAACTCCTTTGATGTCTGTACTTCCTATAGGTATAATCTGAGGCAATTGAAACATAGATGTTTAAAAGTCCCTCTAGAAATTAATATTTATAGTAGAATGCAAAGACGTTTCTATTTACCAAAAACATGGAAAGAGATAGATCCAGAAATTAGGATTATTGATAGTTTAGGTAAATTTAAGCACTCTCTAGATCTAATCTGGAGAGACAGATGTGCTTACTATGGTGCTATCAAGTGATACTACCATTTGCTTGTTTGCCTGGACTGTAGATCGCCCCTAAACTCCTTCTTCTTTATTGTTGTTTCTGTGTTTGGGTATTAGGTAGTATTAGGGGATGATATTACTATTCCTCTCTCCCCCCTCTTTCTTTTTTTATGTTTCCTTTCTTAGACCTGAAATCCTAGAAAAATGCCTTGTATTAATTGTATACATATATATATATATACTGCTTTGCCCATTCTTTAAATGGTTATATTTATTCTTTAGTACAAAATTTCTATTCACATTTATGGTATATCGTGTATTTCTGCTTTTGTATGTATTCTGGGAAATTAAGTGAGTGATGTTTTTAAGACTATTCCTGCAATATATTTTATTACATGATGTTTTGTATCTGTTGAAACTGCATTCTAATACAGGACAACTTTGATAAACAGGGCATCTTCTGCTCCTAAAAGTTATTTTTCCTGTCAAAAAATACTACTACTGTATATGTCTTTATGAAAATTACAAGCTACTGGCATTTACCCCTTCTACTCTTAACAACTTGAGATTCACCTGGTCCCAGGTAGGGAAATGGCTCAAAATGAATCTGTCCCACCTGATCTATACTCCCCTGTGGGGCACCCAAAGCATAAAAGTAAGGGTAAACCACTAACCTGGACAACCTGGAAACAAAAGGGCATTTTAATTTTAAAAGATATTTTAGAACCCAACCCATTTATACTAGATTCTTGCCATGGGCTACAGACAAGGTATGGCTTGCACAAATACAAGTTTTTGAGACACTTTCAACTGAGAAGTGCAACAGCCCACCTTGTCAGGAATCTCCGTACTGGGCAAACAGCCCTAAAACCCCATCCCTTTCAAAAGTGGTTAGCCAACAGAAAAGATAGCATGGGTTCCATTTACTCCCTAATCAGAGATAGTATTCTGAATCAGATGACATCACTGAAAGAGAAATGGGATGCTGCTATCGGTTGCCAGATACCTGAAGAAGAATGGCAGGCCTGTTGGAAGGAAGCACATATCCCAGTCAGACATGCAAGCAGTAGGCTGAAACAGAACAAGACCTTGCACTGGTGGTATAGAACACCAGCAGTACTATACTCTGCCCATCTAATTTCAGTTAATACATGCTGGAGATATATGAAGCCTAATGGGGATCTGGATCACATACTATGGTCATGTCCAAAGATTACATGCTACTGCAGATACAGGTTATGTTACAACAGGCACTGCAATCCCATATACCACTGACTCCTGATATTTTTCAATTAGGCTACAAGCAGGGACACTGGTTTACCGGGATTGAGAAAGGGCATATTCCATTTTGCACATTGTAAAACACGGTATTGTCACCGGTGTCTACTAAGCCAAAATCCAGTTTTACCGGTGTTTGGTTTTGTGTACTTTATTTAGCAATTTTTAACTCCGCTAACATGCATTTTAGCAATTTTGATCTCCAGTATTGTACATCCTTCCATCCTTGTACCAATTTAAAGTTATTTTAGGAACAGGATGTGATGGCAGCAGCAGCACTACAGCCTCCATCCCTAAGGTGTGATGGAAGCAGCACTACGGTCCCATCTCTCAGGTGCGATGGCAGCACCAACAGCATTACAGCCCCCATCCCTCTGGTGTGATGGCAGCAGCAACAGCACTACAACCTCCCTCTCTCTGGTGTGACAGAAGCAGCAGCACTGTGGCCCTCATCCCTTAGGTGTGATGGCAGCAGTACTACATTCACTATTCCTCAGGAGTGATGGCAGTATCAGCACTGTGGCCCTCATCCCTCAGGTAGGATGGCAGCAGTACTACATTCCCCATCCACCAGTGGTGATGGCACAAGCACCACAGCCCCACCCTTTATTGTGATGGCAGTAGTAACAATGCAGTCCATGTCCCTCTGAGGTGATGGCAGTAGTGACAGCACTATGATCCCCGTTCTTCAACACCCACACGCCACATGCACAAGTTACAAATCACTTGGTCTCTTTGCTTGTTAGAACTCAGATGTGAATTAATCTGAACCATCACCACTAAGGTGGACTACCTTTGTTTTTCCCCATCTATAATTGTACTGCCTGAATTGGATTTCTGCCTGTGACAACGCTGACCATGATTAGGAAATAGACTTGGGTGTTGGATGGCCAGCTGGTGGGTGAAGGCTTGAGTGTCCAGTGACCATTCACCTTCTCCTGGGAGGAGGGTGGGTTCAAGGCTCAGCATTTGCTGGCCCCTGGTGGAGGCCAGAGTCACGACAGTATGTCAGCCCTTACTGCAGAAGGGTGCGTGACAGACATTGGCTTGTGCCTTGACATCATGTGGCCTGTCATGCTCCCAAGAAAATGGGAAAACACTTGCTGACCAACCGAAGGATGGCTGTTCATCCCTCCATAAGCCAGAAGCCCCAGACATGTGTCCATTCTGACCCCTGCCATGTCCAGCATACACAGGAAGCTCTTTGGGGCAATTCTTCTCTCCTGGTAGCCTCCCACAGGGGTAGGGGCCCACTCAATGAAGGGTTACTTTGGGTTACCTGGTAGCACAGCAGTAAGAGGCAGTGGATGGTGGTCAGGACTCAGCAGTGGTGGTAGGGGGCCTTGGCAGGCCTTAAGGAGTGGATGGCCAGGGGGTAGGAGGAGCAAAAAGAAAACTGCTTGAATTTGCTTCTTTGAAATAAATTGTCTTCATCTAAAAAATCCACAAGTGATTATTGGAGGACCTTCAAATGGATTCATGCATCTCCCAGACATGTGGATGCTTTTTTTTTTTTACTTGGTGTCCATGAAAAGGGTGTCTCCCAGTTTTCATGTTTTTGTTCAGATGTGAATTGAGCACTACTCTGCCCACCAGCATCATACAGCCCCTCGGGTCTTACCTTCTGTATGTCATTGACTGTGCTTTCAAAATCCACCGGTCAAACATAAGTACACTTCAATACTTAACATTTGCTTTTTGCTGAAGCAGTCTATCAGAAAACTTTTTGTTGTCACAGAGACTGAAACAGCAGGTGGGAGAAAAGGTGCAAATCATCCAATTCACCTAAATGGGGTGCTAACTGTGAAGTCTTTTCACAAGTAGTAAGGCAGTTTCTTAGATTATTTCATTCAGACTAGTTTTCATTCAAACAAATGAGGATTTTGGATGGTTCTACTGATTATAAACTTGAATAAGCTAGTTGGTAACAGTGATCCTGCATTTAGCAATCTACAGGTCAACCTAGATGCTTATATGAAAAGAATACAATAAAAACCTGACTAAAATCTAAAAACAAGCTTATAAAACACAGAAAATGTATCTGAACATTTATCTTTACCTATACAAAATTATTGTAGCCCAAGTAAAATTCAGGCAAATTATATGGCACCCTGACTACTGTTCTATGATGTAGTAAATATATATTGGTATTTTTTTTATATTCTTTGTAAATCAGGTAAAGCCCACTAGGCAGAACTGTCTGTTTTCAGGAGTAACTGCACTGGGGAAGTTAAGTGAATTGCTTGGAGTCACACAGCATGCAAGTGGAGGTTGTGGGAATCAAACCCAAGTCTGCTAGATGTACCCAGTTCAATCACTGTTTGTTACTCTAATCACTAGGCATGGGTGCTTAAACTGAAGGGCTGATTACAACAAAGCAGTGCGGGTGACTTCCTTACTGACTCTATATGCAGCAAAGCAGAAAGAATGCAAAACACAGCAGCATTCATTTTAAGATGCTGAAATCTGTGTCAACCCACTGGTGCTGCAGTAGAACTATTGTTTGCAATGCCAGCGACCCAGGGTCAGAAGCGAACTCGGGTTGCTGGAGGTCTGGCCAGGGGAGTAGGATCGAGCACCTGGGGGACTGCTCTCTTCCTCCAAGGAGGGTGGGCTGCAAGTCCTGCTGCTTTACCACCACCTGTGTGAAGCTGGGTGGTGGTGCAGTGGTGCTGCAGAGTGATCAGGAGGAGAGGACGCTAGCCAGGATCTGGAGCAGTGGCATGTCTCTATGTGACCTACCTTCTTGGATCTCCTCTAGTGCTGGTGCCTTCAGGGACAGAGACCAGAAAACCAGGAACAATCACCCCACATCGGCCACTGGCAGCAGGGACCCAGGTGCCCCAGACTTCATTACCAGGCTCCATGAGGGACCCACTGAGCTGCCCAATGCACACTAAGAGAGTGTGGAGGGGTGACCTGGGATCCCTTCCCTTCCCACCTGGGGGGGAGCAATCCAGGCAGGATAGGGGCAGGCCCACAGGAGCTCCTGAGCATTACCTAGGGGTGAAGCTAGGGGATACCCAGCCTAGGGATCTCTGAAAAGTGGAGACTGATGCTGTGAGAAGGGGATATAGAAAGAGAAAATAAAAAAAAAATTTAAAAAGATGCTGAAATCTTAGAGATTCTGTGCAGTGACATGCAATTTCCGTGAGGCACCGGTACAAGAATTCAAAATCCGCAAACCAAGCAGGATTCCGTGATCATTACCGGTGTTACTGGTAAAAATGGAAAATCAGGGTCCCTGGCTACAAGGTAACAGTTCCATATCTAAGTAAAAATCAACTGGACTTGGTAATCCTGGCCAGTATAGAAGCTAAGAGACTCATTGTTCACAGGTGACGATCCACAGACATTCCCACCAAAAGTGAGTTTTTAGAATGTATGACACAATTAGTACAATATGAAAGAATGTCACACATTTTCACTAGTAGTAAAAAGAAATATGATAAAGTATGGACCTTCTTTCTGAACTTTCTCCACACAAGTAGCCCGACGTGAGCAATGCCCAACCAGGCACCCATACCTCCTCCCAGAACAGGCATGGGATAAAATAGCATAAACAAGGGAAGATGACTCTCTCAAGTTGCAAGGAGACACTACATCTCCTTTTCCACTTTCCCTGTGACCTCTGGCAAGTTAAGGCATAACAACCCAAGTGGGTTCTGGGCTGTACTCTAATCAGATAAATTAGATCCATATAACCTGGTGCACTAAGATGTAAATAGTTCTCTTAAGTTAAGAAATAGCTGCTATACAACTTTAATGCATCCAGACATATAGAAACATAGAAACATAGACTTTGACGGCAGATAAGGACCACTTGACCCACCTAGTCTGCCCATTTCCCTACCTAGAGGATAAGTTGCAGATCCTATTTAACCAACAGCCTATTTCTTCCTACCCCCGACAAAAATTGCCTTATGTCTGTCCCATGCATTATTGAATTCTCCCACAGTTTTAGACCCCACAACCTCCTCAGGAAGGCTGTTCCATGCATCCACCACCCTCTCTGTGAAAAAATACTTCCTCACATTGTCCCTGAGCCGTCCCCCCTCTATCTTCAAATTGTGTCCCTTTGTTCTTGCACATCTCTTTTTCAGAAAGATGCTACCCTCTTGGACTTTGTTGATTCCACTGAGGTACTTAAGTATTTCTATCATGTCCCCCCTCTCCCTTCTTTCCTCAAGGGTATACATATTAAGCTCCTTTAGTCTCTCCTCATATGGCTTCTCTTGCAGGCCCTGCACCATTTTAGTTGCCCTCCTCTGAACTGCCTCCATCCTGTCTGTGTCCTTGTGGAGATGGGGTCTCCAGAACTGGACGCAGTACTCCAGAAGGGGTCTCACCAACTGTCTGTACAGGGGGATAACAACTTCCTGTTTTCTGCGTATACATCCCAGTATCCTCCCAGCCCTCCCTACCGCCTTCTCGCATTGCTTGCCAACCTTAAGGTCATCTGATATGATTATCCCTAGGTCTCTTTACATTTTTGTTGTTGTTACTACCCCCCTCCCCCCCATTGTGTAATCTTCCCCTGGGTTTTTGTTTCCCAGATGCATTACTTTGCACTTCTTTGCATTGAATCCAAGCTGCCATACTTCTGGCCATTCCTCCAACCTTGCCAGGTCCCTTCTCATCCTTTCCATGCCTCCTTGTGTATCAACCCTGTTGCAGATCTTTGTGTCATCTGCAAAGAGGCATACTTTTCCTTCCAGACCCTCTGCAATGTCACCTATAAAGACATTAAAAAGGACTGGACCCAGTACTGCACCCTGCGGTACCCCACTAGTAACCCCTCTTTCTTCAGAGTGGACTCCATTTACAATTACCGTCTGTGTCCTGTTGTTCAGCCAATGTTTTACCTAGGCTACCACCTTGGGACTCACTCCCAGGCTGGTTAATTTGATTACTAACCTTTTGTGTGGGACTGTGTCAAATGCCTTGTTAAAGTCTAGGTAAGCCATGTCCATAGCCCCTTCCTGGTCTACTACTTTAGTCACCAAGTCAAAGAAATCAATTAGATTCATCTGACATGACCTTCCCGCTGTGAACCCATGCTGCCTTGGGTCCTATGCCCCACTGGCCTCTAGATACTCAACAATTCTTTCCTTCAGAAGTGATTCCATCTCTTTCCCTACCATAGAGGTCAAACTGACAGGTCTGTAGTTTCCTGCCTCCGTCTTGGTCCCACTTTTGTGAAGGGGAATCACATCTCGCCTTCTTCCAGTCCTCAGGTAGCACACCATCCTCCCATGATTTGTTAAAAGTGTAGTCAGTGGAGTCACTAGTTCTCTGCTTAATTCTTTTAGAATTTGGGTGAATACCATCTGGCCCCATTGCTTTGTCCACCTTCAGTTTTAGTAGTTCTTTCAGAACCCTTTCTTCTGTGAAAGGACTGGGATCAACCCCCCTCTCCAGAGTGCTTCTGTTAATTGGATTAGGCACCTCCCCCACTTCCTCTTTTGTGAATACTGAACAGAAGTATTCATTCAGTATCCCTGCTTTATCACCGTCACTCTCTGCCCACCCACCATCCATTCTATTCGGCCTCACTATCCCTTCCTTTGTCTTTCTACGCTCCCTGATATACCTATAAAAGGTTTTATCCCCCTTCTTAACCGAGTTAGCTATCTTTTCCTCAGTTTGTGCCTTTGCTATTCTGACTACCCTCCCTGCTTCCTTCTGCCTTAACTGGTACAGTTGTCTGTCCTGCTCCTTCTGTGTTTCCTTATACTTCCTAAATGCTATCTTTTTCTCCCTAAACTTCACTGCCACCTCTTTTGAGAACCATAGTGGCTTTTTCTTTCATTTTGATTCATTTATTTGCTTCACACAAAGGCTTGTTGCCTCTGTGATGGCAGTTTTGATATTTTCCCATTGTTGCTCCACCCTTCCTTCTAGCCTGTTTGCTAGTGCTTTTCTAAGGCACTCTCCCATCTTGCCAAAGTTAGTCCTCCTGAAATCCAGAACCCTCACTTTTGTATGGCTTGACTCTGTAGCAGAGTTTATCGTGAACCACACTGTTTGGTGGTCACTTATTCCCAAATGGCTACCCACTTCTAGATCTGAGATCCTCTCACTGTCCCCATTTGAGAGTATGAGGTCTAAGATTGCTCCCTCATGAGTGGGTTCCAAAACTAGCTGTTTGAGGCATGTCACCTGAAGGCCATCAAGGATGGCCCTGCTTTTGGATGTGGCTGCTGCAAAGGTGTTCCAGTTAACATCTGGCATGTTAAGGTCCCCATCAACAGTATCTCCCTTCTCTGTCATCCTAAGTATGCCTTCTATCATATCCTTGTCCATTCCCTCCCCCTGACATGGGGGTCTATATACAACCCCTGTGCGGATTGTGGTGCATTTCCAGTCTCTAAGATGACCCACAGTGCCTCCTTTTCTCCCTGTTTACTCTTTTGTTCAGTTGCTTTTATCCCTTCCCTTACATAGAGAGCTACTCTCCCCTCTTCTGCCCTCCCTGTCTCTCCTGTAGGTTGTATACCCTGGTATGTTAACATCCCAGTCATGGTTCTCTGTGTACCATGTTTCTGTGACTGCTACAATATCCAGGCATCCCTCTTCCATCAAGGCCACCAGTTCAGGGAGCTTGTTGCCCAGACTATAGGCGTTGGTACTCATTACCCTCCATTTCTTGATGGCTTTACCCCTTTTTGCCCCATCCCTGTCCTTATTGCATTTGTCACTTTCTCCATTTACCTCTGCAATTCTCCCTATTGACATCTCTATATTGGTGTCTACCTCACTTAGTACCCTGATATTTTTTGGGGGGCTAGGATTTCCCTGCTCCTTTCCAGTGCTTCCCCCCTTGGCTAGTTTAAATTCTTGTCAATGAAGTATTTAAATCTATCACCTAGCATCCTGGTTCCCCTCCTGGACAGATGCAGACCATCATGCCAGTATAGGCCTGCATCACTCCAGGTGGACCCCCAGTCTCCAATGAAGCCAAATCCCTGTGCTCTGCACCAGTTTTTCAACCACTTATTGAATCCCATGGTGTGCAGCACCCTAGCCTCACCCGTGCCATAGACAGGCAGCACCTCCGAGAAGGTTACTGTGTGTGCTATTTGTCTAAGGCCCCTCCCCATCTCCACAAATGCTTCTTGCACTGCTCTGATCCCTTTCTTAGCCAAGTCATTTGTCCCTAGGTGGACAATGACATCCAGCTCCCTCCCCTGTGCAGCTGCTCCTGCGATCCTGAGGATTCATTCCCTGTCTCTCCAAGCCATGGCGCCAGGCAGGCACCTTACCTCCCTCTCCCCTTCCTCCCCCAGTTCTACCTTCCTAACAATGGAGTCCCCCACCAGGAGTTGTTTCCTTCCCCTGTGGGGTCCCATGCCACCCTCCTTTGGGTCTCCTTTGTGGAGGTTCCCAGCATCCTCCTCGGTCTCCACTGTGGAGGCCTCCATAGAGGAACAACACTTTTCCAGAACACCATAGAAATTGTGGAGAGGTACAACTGGAGGGATGAGCCTCTGTTCCACCACCCTCACCCTCCCTGAGCCCACTGTGGTCCAACCACTCCTCTTTCTTGGCAACCTCTGAGGCAATGACAGTGACCCTGGTGGTCCCTGAGTGGGAGAGGAGGTCCCACAAATCCTGGCCAGCTCAGCCTGGAGATGAGCAATCTCCTCCATCAGCCCAGAGAGCTGTCTTCAGAAGGGACAACACTGCATCCTCCAAAACATCTTCCGGAAGACTACTGCTCCACAGCCACTGCACTACACCATTCCCATCATGTCTTTTTTCTGGCTCCCTAACTGTTATTTGGAATACTTACTCTTTCCTCTGTTTGTTTATTTCTTTTTTTCTTCTCTCCCTACTTACTTACTGCCTCTGCACCCTTTTATCTCCTGATCTTCCTGTTCTGAGACAAGAAGTTCCTATATTTCTCAGTAGTCTCCTTACTTGCTCAGATGGTGGGGGGGGGTGGAGGGGATTGAAGGAGGGCAATATAGTCCCAGTAGAGAAGTTTTAGTTATACCAGTAGCTCCTTCCTTCTGGAGTTCTGTCTGTCCTCTGGCAGAAGCTATCTAGGGCAGTATTCATATCTGGTCTTAACCTGGCTCCTTCTAGCTAAGCCACTCCCCCTACTTTGCAAATCTTTCTATACTTAGTTAATTTCACAGATAACAATTCCCGTCTGACACCTGTGACAAGCACCTAGATAAGTACACAAATAACACAGATGATAACAGATAACAATTTACTTCAACTACCTCTGACAAACACACCAACTCCTTTTTTACCCTTAATTGAAGGTCCCAGTACAAGAGATCTAGTTCTTAGTCCCAGTAGAGAAGTTTTAGTTATACCAGTAGCTACTTCCTCCTGGAGTTCTGTCTGTCCGCTGGCAGAAGCTATCTAGGGCAGTATTTATATCTGGTCTTAACCTGGCTCCTTCTAGCTAAGCCACTCCCCCTACTTTGCAAATCTTTCTACACTTAGTTAATTTCGCAGATAACAATTCCCTTCTGACACCTGTGACAAGCACCTAGATAAGTATACAGATATCACAGATAACAATTTACTTCAACTACCTCTGAGAAACACACCAACTCCTTTTTTTGTTTGTTTTTTTACCCTTAATTGTTGTACAAGACACCTAGTTCTTAGTCCCAGTAGATAAGTTTTAGTTATACCAGTAGCTACTTCCTCCTGGAGTTCTGTCTGTCACATAGAGTCCTGATATTCTGGAAGCTGGTCATTATGTAGTGTATGCAAACTTGAGTAAAATAGTCTACCAATTATATTGAAGAGCCTCAAATATATTTTATGGACTTAGCAAATGTATCTACCCTACTCACCAGCTAATGATAATTCACATAACAGACCATGCATAATATGAGTTCATAGGAATTACAAAATCACATGTAACTAGCAATATAATTATGTACTGTATGGACTCCTGTATCCATGTAATAATTGCTGTAATCTTTTCTTTTAAAAAGATCAATAAAAATGTTTATCTACAAGAATTAGTCAGGTTCATGGGTGTCACAATACAGATGGGGAAACCAGTTCTGATCCAGATCATCCTGACCTTCTCCCATTCCTCCCTCACTGAAATGGACCACCTTCAATTGGTTCAAATCATCTTAGTCAAAATCCAAGAGATTCAGACTGGGAACCAAACTGGGTCCCAGCTGGTGCCCCGCTCCTATTTCAGATATTGTTTTTGAACTGTGCCTTCAATCCTTTTTTATGGCTGCATAGCGGTGCTATGCTGACGTATTGCAATTACGTCAGTAGAGAAAGGGGGCTCTGGAAATATCTGGAATGCTTGTGAAAGTAGCACCACCTGTCTGCTTCCACAGAGTGGACATGAGTCACATGTCTCCACATCTTCTCCATTAAGTACATTGTGGTTGCATCGTCCCTCCCTCTCCTGTCCCTGTCACACTATTTTTTTGCTCCAGCCCCTCTGCCTTTGAATGTCTTAGCTGCTTTCACTGACCCAATTAAATTTTGACAGTTCAGTGCTCTGTGTGGAGACCTGACACCACAGCTTTGGTTTCCTGAATGGTGCTACATGTGTAAATAGTAAACCTTGTTTATTTAAATAAGCCTGTATATACTTTCATAAAAAAAGGCATGAACATAAATAAAAGCAAATGCAGACACTGACATTGCTGTTGCTGCTACTACATAGTTCAGGATCTAGCACGGATTCAGTACAGTGCACTTCCTCCCCCCCCCACACTGCACTATTTTCTTGCTCCAAACTTGAAGTTTGAGTTTGAGAGTTTTCATGTAATACTTGGGGATAGATAAGAGAAACAGAGACCTGGCTTCTTGCAATAAAAAATGAAATGATCTTCCGTAAGTAGCAGTGTTAGCAGTATTGATGCTGATGGACTGCAAAGAAAGAAAGAGCAATAGAGAGAGACACAGAGAGAGAGAACAAGCAAGTGACACATGCACACATGAAGCTATAGAAAGAAAAACAGAGACAATTTTACTGGAAGAGCTCACTCAGCTTGAAAATGTTTTAGTAACTTAAGTTTTAATGTAGATATGCAGTAATCTTATAGTTCACTAATCCAAGATATGGCTCATGTGATGCAGTTTTCACTAGAATTAGATGTGGCAGTGATTGTGGTTTGCTGCTCAGTTATGCTACTGTTTGCCTGTATTTCACAGAATGTTATTGCTTAGGTTTCAATAATCTGTGGACAAGATGAGCTGTTAACATGTCTCCTTGCTGCATCACTAAGCTGTATTTCTGAGTTACTTACGCAACATAATTGCTGGGGTTGTCTCAGGTCATATTCATGTGTACTGTGTGTGGAATACTTGGGCTGATATTAGGCACCAAATGTGGAATAAATATCTGGCAAATGCTAGTTATTAGTGTGGAGAATGATTGTGTGGTACTATTTGTTAGCAGAACCTCAAAGTCCGGCTCCACAGGTAATACTGGCTTCATTAAGTTTAAATAATATTAAGAGAAAGTTTGTATAGTGCTGTAGAATGTTGGTTTGACAGATTCAAATTACGACACAGCCATCAGCTCACTCTAGGTCCATGACCAAGTTTGTTGACTTCTTGACCCTGCATCTACTGACTCCCTAAAAACGTCTGCCCCGGTGTTTTAGTTTTCTTCAGTATAATAAAATAGTGCGGGTACTATTTGAAAAAAGAAACAAACTTCTAAGCAAAGAAAACTCATGTGGGGGGGGGGTGCAGTGAAATTTACCAGGACAACACATATTGTGTGCAGCCAGTTGCAGGTTTGGAACTGGTTCCCACTGTGTTTGCAGACTGAGGGTTTATTTGAAGCTGTGCAGTAGCTGACAGCTGTCCTCCCATCCTATGTGTGTCCCTAGATCACCAATATGGCAGAACCCCCCACCAAACCCTGCTGGTAACAGGCAGGCAGACAAGCAGGAATTTTACAGAACCCAACTGCTGGGAAATGTGACAAGCTGCTTCCTCAAGGCACATCACTATGGCAGAAGAAGGTAAGAGATTCTCCTAAAGCAACAAATCAATTCCCAAAGGGGAGCATTGTGTCTCATTCAGTACAGAAGCTGCAACAACTGTGAAAAATGTGAGTTATTAACTTAAGTAATTTATTAACATCTGTGAAAAATGGTATCAATAGTTTTTGCAGGCAGAAAAGTACCATGTTGACAACATCAAAACTTAAGATCAAAGTTATATTTAGATGACTTTTCTGGACCATGGGAGCTTGGAAATCTGACATTTTACAGCTCCCTAACTTCAAAGGCAGTTGTGCCACAAAAACCATCCTTCCCCTATATGCAACTGTCTGAATTATTCTTTTCTAAATCTATCTGTAATATTATACTAATATGATAGCACAAACTCACTACATAATAAATCAGTGGTTTCTCCTGTTACTTTGCAAATATTTGTTGTTGATTCCTCAACCTTTATGTTATAGATCAATATAGATTGTTTAGGACACTGTAGATATCAACATGCTTTGGCATGTATGGATTTGATATGTGATTATTATTGGGAGGGTGCGTTATATTGTGTGTTTTTCATTTGTAATGTACATTATTTTTGTAGCTTGTTTTACTGCTTTTTGAAAAGTGCAGAGGGGAGAGAGGAGGAGGGAAAGCTCACAGTGCATGAAACTCCCTCCCACAATCAAGTATCCCTCCCACCTCCCTGTTTTTCCCTCAGGGTACTGTCCCTTCTATATTTCTTGTTTCAGTAAGATATTAGCAGCCGTTTTGTCTCTGACCAGAGTTTGATTTTAATGGCCAGACATTGCACATTACAAACTGGTTCCAGGACTGTGCAGTGACTCAAACAATATGATTGGCTGATTAGAGCTTGACTAGCATAGTATAACCTCCAACAACCACACTTCTTAATGAGATGGCCTAATCACATTTCTGGAATCATTTCACATTGCTGTGTGGAACTTTAAATTCGGAGTTGGCAGCCATACTTTCACCATGGAGCTGTCAGATTTAAACTGTTTTAAACAGTAACTTATATTCTAGACTTAAAAAGCTGATGTAAAAAAAGGTTATTTACTCCTCAAGTGACTTAATAAATACTGGTGCATCTTAGCTGTCTCTCTCCGCTAACCCCTCCCCCTCCCCAATTTCTGAGTCTTAATCCCCTATGATAGTGCATTTCACAAGGGAGCCATATATTGTAAATCACTTTCAAAGTAAAATAAAATGTATTTAAAATATGACTATTGAAAAATGGTTTCCATCTTATAGTGCTGGGTGTCTTTATTTATTTTTTCCATATTACTGTAGCAACCAGTCTGCGACTCACTGCAATCCTGTGCAGCATAAGCATTGCTATGGAAAAACACATGCTGTAGAAAGAGATTGCACTGTGCTACCAACTGGTCACTAATACTGAAAGAAAAATATACCAGCACTGCAAAGTATAAACAACTTTTGTAACAGTCAGTTTTTTTTTCAAGGTACAAAATGTATTTTACATTTAAAAGCAGTTTACAACATGTGACTTATTTGTAGGAGAAACACTTATGGGGATAAAATAACTCAGAAATGAGAAGCACAGTTAAAAGGCAGCTAAGATGCATTAGTATGTCTAGCATCACCTAAGTTATACATAACGTTTCTAAAGAAGCAGCCTTTTAATTTATAGGATACATTTTACTGTTAATAGTTTACAACTTATACTTTATTGGATAGGTGGGGGATGCAGAGTCAGAAATGAGGCAGAGGTATCAACAGATAGCCAGGAATATTTTTTTACTTAAAAAACATTTTTTACAAAAATATAAAAATAGTCACAAGCCATGTTTTTTGTTAATCTTTTATTGTTAACCCATGGTATACTGTAAGTGGAATATTCTCATTCTGGAGTGTTCAGTATAGTCAGGCTCCTGTGTAACACACTTTGATTTCATTGCGAAAACTTGACAGCACCTCATGTTAAACAGGGCATCTGATACATTGTATTGTAACCCCAACCACACACTTCATCATGTGTTGTCCCTTACTAATTGCATAGGGCTGTGCATCTTGATCAGATTTGCATTAAAATGTCTATGATCAAATACAGTACAAAGAGAAATTCATTTATATCAATGTTAATTTGTTATAGCCATGATTATAAGCAAATGGACTCTGTTATGTTATAAAATATCCAGCTATCACACAGCTTTCTACACCATAGACTTATAAGAACTTTACTAAAATCTTCTGCATATCTCTATTGGCCCTTTTAATGAGTTATGTACAGCATTTCTTCATCACAAAATTTGCCACCTTATGCAAGCCTTCAATTCTATGAGCTTTATGGCAATCTTAGTATAAAATTTATGATTCTAATATTAATGTTTTTTTATTATGCCACATATGCTTGAAAAGAGCAGTAAAATATGACAATTTAAATTCTGCTCGGACGTCAAAATAAATTCAAACAAGTGTTATATTAAGTCACCTTGAAAACTATGTATTTGAATAAATGTTTATAAATATGAAACATGGCAGATTGATTAGACCAGAGGACTCCCAAAAAGGTTTAAACCATGGAAAAATACATAATGTCAGTGCAATGAGACCTGAAAACAAGCCTTTAACTGTGCAAAATACAGTATCTGTGGCTAAGTTTCTCTGAACCGCACAGTAAAAAAAAAATGGAAAAAAAAAACAGTGATGTATGTCAATAAATCTTCCTTGGGAAAGGAGAAGGTGAAATGAGGAGCCCTAAATCTCAAAAACTGTACTGCTTTGGAAGCTTTTTCCACTTTAAAGAAGATGCACTTCATAAAAGCCTTTTTATGGCTTCTCCCCAAAGGAGATATTTTAAAATTTCTTTTGGCACTATAAGGACTGTATAGCCCACACTTGCATTGATTCTGACATCTGCTGGTTGATAATTTGTTCCAAAATGTTTCTACCACATCCAAATATAAAACTGAAAAGCTTCATTTCTGTTCCTAAAGTTATTAGCATCAGCTTGCTGGAGGTGATAGCTGATGTAATGTCCTGTCCCAGCAGTTGTCTGCTTTTGCACTAATCCCAAGAGTCAGATACTGAAATAATTCAGTTGCAAGGTCAACAGCTTGGCCTTCTATAATTTATCAGATTGCAGTTTACTACTGGAATTAGTTGCCAGTTCACTAGGAAGCTTCTGACTAGTCTAGTAGTAGAGGTAGTAGTTGTAGAAACATAGTTTTATTAAAAGCACAGGCAGTAACACCATTGAGCATAAGCTCATTAACAATGGGTTGTCAGTCCAACATTGAAAACAGATAGTTACAAAATACAAAATCATAGTCCTGCAAACAATTTAGAAATGTGAACAACTCTTTTTTTTTTGTAAAATAGTTAAAGCAAGCCACATAGAAAAAGGATAATAAACCATCTGGTTTACATGTTTAAATCTAATTGTAAATTTGAGCACATGTGAAGTCTAAGGACCACAAAGTATTACTTTTTGTGTTTGTTTTTAAGTAGCCTATTTTTACCTTATTAAGTGTCCCTTGTTCATGTAGCCATTTTGACCACCCAATTCTAATTTTTGAAGCACTTATGAGTTGTGGAATCAGTTGCTCAGAAGCCTACAATTAAGCTTTCCATGCAGGGCTTCTGCTCAACTGCTGTTACTGGGTTCTGGAACCATTAAATATTTATAACAATGAATATTGGACTGGGGAAAAGACTGCATAAAAAATTGACCATAAATAAGGAAACACAACCATACTATTTCAAAACAAACGCACACAACAGTTAAATGGAGTAATTGAATCCAAACTTCACAATGCCCAAATTAACAATTATACTAACATTGATTGGCCTGAAAGAACATGATAAGTTCTAGGTCTCCAGATAATCTGTAAACTGTTGCATACAATGGGACTTTTGACCAATGCAATTTAAACCAGATCTAGATTTTGTGGCAAGAATAACATATTCTATGACTTTGGATGATCAGAGGACAGTATTTATGTTATGAAGCTGGAAGCAATCCAAAATGTAGCTGGGTGTACTTTGGTATGAGCATTTAGTTGAAGTAAATGCAATAGGCTCATATCAGATAGGGACAACCATTCAAGCATATAATACAGTTCACAATGATAACTTAGGAAGGGGAGCTTGCAAAATGAATCAAGCTATATGATTATATAAAATATCTAATCTGGATAAAGAAGTCTGTTTTTTTATAACAGTATATAGGTCCTGTAAATAAACAGACCAACTGAGATGTCAACATAACCTGACACCAAGATATTTATATTAACTGACCAGCTGTAGATGGGCACTATTAAAAGTTTTAATGCCAAGTGAGGAAGAAGAAGCAGCTAATGTGAAATAAGTTGTGAAAAGCATTACCTTGTATGTTTTGTATGTTTTAGTGTTCAGGGCAAGTTTGTTTACACAAAAGTAATTATGAATATAATGAACACTTTGCTGAAGTGAATAAATATTGCTAGGAAATAATTCTTTTTAAGTCACATTTAACAGTTGGCAGTCATATTTACAGTATGTATTATTGGTAGTTATTTTACCAATACAATGTTAGATGTTTGACATTTCAGCATCTTCCAGTGGAGGTAGTGGGGGGGGGGGAACAGAGATGGGCTTCATGCATGCATGGGATAGGCACAATGGAATCTTAGTTGTGAAAAGGGGGGGTAGACAGACATTATATAGGGTCTGCAGTGAAAGTAAAGGCAGGGTAAACTGGGGTAGTTTGGGTGAGCCAAGTGGTCCTTATCTGCCAACAAATTCTATGTTTCTATGCATAGGTTAATGACAACTTATTGAGGGTAGTAATGTGGGTTACTGGAACAACTGCAGTAAACAAATTTTAGATAATGGCTTCTCTACATGAGACCCACAAGAAGTACTGTCTCTGCCATTATCATACACTGCCAGTGAGACAAAATTAAATAAGGCATTCTGGCATTAAGGGTTTAACTGCAGTTTTCTTATAATGGCAAAGAATGAATCATGTTTAACCAAAAACATTTTATATATGGTAGGTAGATATAGATAGACAGACAGACAGACAGATAGATAGCATAATTCTTTCTCTTACACAGATTGGATTTGAAAGAGACACTAAGTTTGTTTTTATAAATCTGTACTGTATTGTAGATAGAATTTCAACATACTGCATATCAACAAATTTATAAAGGGATTTATACAGTCAGAGGGTATTATACATGCCACACTATAACAATAAATAAAATAAATAAAAAACACGACACCACTGCAGTTAGCTAAAAGTTGCTGTTACATTCTTCATCGTGATGTTATATCTTTAAGGGTGATAAAGTAATTAGCAGATGTGCTATATCTTTGAACGATGAGATGTTTAGGACTCAATTTCTTGCATCAACAGAATTGGGGTCTCCAGAATCCCCTTATGTCATCTGTCTCCTCCTCCTCCTCTTGCTGTCACATTGGTTCCCTCTACATTCCCCGTCTCCTTCGAGAACTAGTATGTGAATTCATTTTTTTTTTTTTTTTATAAAGAAAGTCTAGTGTGTTTTCAAATACCACATCAGGACATCACAAAAATACATTACACAACTAAACAAAAAGTCCAGGGATATCCCCTTGGAAATATAACTCTAGGCTAAGACTTCAATATAAAACAAAACAAAAAAATATAACATGACTTGTACCAATTGTTTGCCAAGATAATTGTATTTACATTTGTCATAAAAAAAATGAGGATAAAGTCTAACATATAAATCAAACAACATTTCATTTAACTAGTTCAAGACATTTAGTGCTAATTTAAAATAAATGCATCTTCTGTTTGTTGCCAGATCTTCCTTTTTTAGTTCTAACAGTTTAATTGTGAAATAGTTTAAAATGCCTTTTGGTGCCCAATGGGCCTCAAGATTTACAAATATATACTGTACTACACTTGGAACTAGATCTAAAAGACAGACAGAAGACTTTAACAAGCCTATTATGTCTGACTCCCCTTGGACAAGGGGTCTTAATGTCCTGATCCTGTGAATAGATAAATGTCAAGTTTATTTTTAAATGCAGTAGTGCCATCTGAATTCATAACTTCAGGTGGAAGTGAATTCCATGTACTAATAATTCTTTCAGTGAAGAACTATCTTCTCTTATTGTTATACGGGTACGTCAGTTTGATTTGCTTTTCATGGCTCCTGAGGTTAAATTTCTGAACTGAGTAATAAATGCCCCAGTGCACCCCTTTTCGTTGACACCCCGATGGCGAAACAGGAAAAAAGACCATTGCGGCGACATTCGTGGTAATAGTCCTTTTTCTGTGTTTCGCCTTCCCCCAGTGTTCTGCCCCCTCCCTGGACCAACTCTGACCTGGAGTGAGAATCCTAAAGTCCAGAGGGTGTGGGAGACAGAGCCCCCTGCATGGGGAGTGTGGGGGGCTCAGCTCCCACAGAAAACAACTTGGGAACAGACAGCACAATACCTGCATCAGTATTGTGCCGTTGCTTTGGGGGATGTCGGCATTGTCGCTGTTGACCAAACTTGGTGCTTTCCAAATGCCCATATCCTTCATTAGATCATTATCCCTTGAGATTTTGAACACTTGTAGTTGGTCACCGCTTATGCATCTCTTTTCCAGGGGATACAATTTAAGATTGTGTAATCTGGTCTCATATCCGTCACTACTTATTCCTCTAATCAACTTTGTTGTTCTCGGCTGAACTGTCTCAAAGGCATTCACATCCTTCCTCAAGTAGGGACTCCACAGGGGACTACAGTAGTCAAAATGTGGTCTAACCAATGCCTTGTACAGTGGAATAGTGCAAGATCTCTTCCTTGTTACAAAAGATCTTTGAATAGTGCTTATGATTCTATTTTTTTATTTACTAATTCCTTACAATGTCCAGAAAAAGATAAGTCATTGCTTATTAAAATACCCAGATCTTTTTCTTGGGTAACTGTTTTAAGAGTTTTTTTTATTAAGGGAGTATTTTATTTGTTCATTCCTACCCCTAGGTGTAAAACTTCACACTTGTTGGCGTTGAATTGCATATCATTCCGACCTGCCCAAAGCTGGAATTGTGTCAGATCATGCCGGAGTGTATCCACCATATGAACCCCCCCCCCACACTTCTGCATATAGTTTAGAGTCATCTGCAAATTTCAGACATTTGTTTATTAGTGTTTTGTTCATGTCAGATATAAAGACATTGAACAACACAGGTCCCAGAACTGATCCCTTAGGCACCCCACTGCCAACGGGGCCTTGTTCTGACAGATGTTCTCTTAGTCTGCTGTGGCTCATGACCAACCTTAACATGAACTACGGTTAATCAAAGCATGTTTGCCACATAATGATACAATCATGCGTATGATTCAGAATAGATACTGTTAGTTGCATAACGCTGTATAGAGAGTCACCATTCCATAATATGTGCCTTCCAAGCAAGTTTAGTAGATCATCATAGCTGGCTTTACTATATGCAAATCCCCAATACCTCTGTCTTTAGTTTTATGAATAATAATTTTATCTCAACCAGTATCTGTAAGAAGGGACATTCTTTTACTCCCAGTTTACTCTGTTCAGGTCTCCAGCCTTTCGAGTCAAGGGGCCCATGCATTTGTAAACTTTGTCATTGTTCCCTTGTGTCTGTGTCTGTGTAGAACTTACTAGTATGAGACTATTCTGGATACTCCAAGTTCTCAATGGGCAATTGTCAGCCTGTCTCCATCTCAAAGCAGTTGGCACTTAACCTCCATAGCTGCAGAACAGTTGAAATGTTTGTATGGCCTCCATATAGTCTGTAACTGCTCCGCATCTGCCAAGAGCCAGAAATGTGGGCTCTGAGGTAAGGTCACTGATTTGATCTGTTCAAGTTTGCTGATGATGATGGTGTGCCATTAGTTCTGCACTACTGGGTAGATCCTTAATATATGAGTAATGGTGCAGATGACTGACTATAGCACCAGCACTCGTTTGGTATGGTAAGCCTCATATGTTTAACTTGTCTTGTTCTATAGATGAAAGATAGGCAAAAGTCTTTATTTTTATACAGGTAAGCATGTAGTTAGGGAAAAATATCCCTGTTTACAAGACAGTCCTGTTGTGAACAAATATGTTTCATTAAAATATCTAATACATTACAAAACACATTACAAATAATACATCGCAATAATCAATTTGCTGACAGTACAGACATTAAAGACACATGACCTACTATGCATAACAATTGTAAATGTTATGGAAGCAGTTTTCCAATGCAGTAGCAAAAACAGTAGAAGATGGAGCAGTACATACCAAAAATCGCATTTTATTCCAAAATAAGGCTACCTGATATCACAAAGTTTTTACTCCAAATTTTGTATTGCATGGGACAGAACTGATTTTATTAATATGCACAGGTCTATTCATGAGCTAGGTGTTCATCTTTGTGAAATACTGTACTGGTAATATAGTGGTTAGAATTATGTAACAAGCTTTCATGTAAGAATTTCATCCAGTATTCTGCACTTATTGTGGCCAAAGTCTGCAAATTTCACCCAGTTAACAATACACAATGATGAATATCAAATGGCAGTGCAGTACATACTGGGCCAATTTAAAATGTAGTGTTTCTGGGGGCGTGGCTTCGCCAGCATTAAAGATGGCAGCTTGAAAGACCTCAACTAGCTGCACAGAGCTTTGAATGTGCTTTGTTTTCTGTTTTACCTGGGGACAGAAACTGTGCATTGCTTTTCAAAGGTATCCAAATAACCCTGCTACCACATATCTGACCAAGGGAATGATCCTTACCTGCTATCATCTCCAAGCTACAGCAGCAGCTGTAACCACGAGGCCCGCATGGCTCAAAGTGCTCTGGAGGGCCCAGAACCCTCCATAAGGGACGTGTTTAATTCAAGCTTCAGCCAGATTGAGAACTTAACTATTGCCTCCACAAGCACCGCTGCCACAATCCTACAACTTGACTCCAGAATGGGAGCTGTGGAACAGAAAGCAACAGTACAGGACATCACTGATCAAGGGACACTGTAAAATTTTAAATGAACAGGCCAGCCAGATAAAGCAGTTGCAAGACAAACTGGAGAATCTAGAAAACAGGAGCCACAGAAACAATCTGTGGATCCTAGGCTTCCCCGAGGGCTGTGAGGAGGGTCAGATGGTACAGTTTCTTCAGAGGGCTCTCCCAGACGTTTTGTGGCTCCCTCCTGCAATCAGAATCATCATTGAGAGGGCCCGCTGATTGCTCCAGCCAAGACCACTGGCTGGCGAGAGACCGAGGCCTATCCTAGCCTGGTTTCTCAATTATGCAGATAAAGAGGCCATCCAGTTAATGGCACAGGAGCTGGGAGCCCTGGCCTGGCAGGGACACAGATTCATGCCATTTTAAGATTACTCACACAAGCTCGCTGCCCAATGCAAGGCCTACATGGAGGTGCAGAGGAAGCTCCACATGCTTAAAGTCCTCTTCACGTGAAGATATTCTGATGTCCTTAAAATCACTCACAATGGTTCCGCCTTGCAATTCCTAACTCCTGAGGTGGCTACAGACTTTATTGAGCACACCATCTCTTCCAAACAACCGGAGAGTGAGCCCTCCACATGGGGCAGCCTCTGGGCCAAAAAGGGACTATGAGGAATGTCAATACCTGATAAAAAGAGATCAACAGGGCCCCAATGAATGGACCCTACCTCGAGGTCAGAGGAGTGCTATGAAATCCAGACAGACCAACCAGTGCAAACGGCCCCAACAGGCCGCCCACAACAGAAGTGACTACCCATTTGAGAGGGTTGATTGGGATCACCGAGACAGCACAGAATCTCATCATGAGGAGTTGCAGGGTTATAAGATCACCAGCCCCTACTTTACTAGGAACCCCTTCTCCCCGCTTGCTACTGCTTCACAAACCCACGGAGAGGACTTTTTGAATTCCATGGAGGTGGCATCCGGCAAGTACCCTCCACACGAAGGTAAGAGACTGCACCTTTCCTGGGTGACCATCACTGAACAGGCTGTGCTACACACTGAAGTGAAGTCCCCTGCTTGTGCACCAGGCCTATCACCGAGAGGCAAGCAGATGCAGACGGCATACCCAGACCAGGCAGAGATGAAGAAGACTGCTGTAGAGCTGCCAGAAGACTAATGCTGCACCAACTTAACAGATAAGTACTCCTAAGAAGGAAAGGTGAAGCAGAGAGGGTAGTGGGGGGGGTGCCCAGAATGGGATAGCAGGGGGCAGTTCGTAATCACCTTGCAGGATAGCCCTTGCTGGCTCCTCAGAGCACTCCTTTTTTGCCTCCTTGTTGGCAGAGCTTCATAGTTGGCATGTCCCTTGATGGGGCTGGATAACAAGTATCTGCCCCCATGCACCTTTCCAGTTTGGGGTTTAGTACTTATGGTCATTTGCTGCAAAATGCCAGGCTTGGATGGGGGTGTTGCTGCACAATCACTATGGTCACAAAAAAGCAGTTGAAAGTAGCTCAACCCTGATCAGATGTGATACGGGGGGTGTAGTATGGAATTTGGCTGCTCCCCCTGCTTACAGAGCCCCCAGACCATCCTCCCCACCCACCAGCTGCCACCACCATGCGATCCCTGGTTCCCAGCTAACAGCAGATATCAGAGACTCTTGGGTGGGGGTGGCTCCCTCCAGTACAGGGCCCAATTATTTCCAACCTGATGTTAGCATGTATAGACCCCTCTCACCCCCCTTGTAGTGAAACATCTGCATTGCGCTAGCATATGCTCAAGGGTAATGGGGAGGGAGAGAGAGTGGGACCCTCAACCATAATACGACAGCACTGAGCCCACCAACTGAGCACACCAAGTCGGTGCCTGCTGTTTATTCTTTGAGGCTTATGCATACCAGCTCCCCCCCCCCAGGAACAAACCTCACCTATACGCACCTGCCAGGTTTGGCAAGGCCCACAAAGCCGATAATCAGACAAACCTGGCTGCACAGTCATGGCCAGGTCCTGTGATTGGCAGGAGCAAGAAGACCTCCCTCCAAGCTTGGCTGGGTGGGCACTACAAGAGGGCTGAGATGGTGGCAGGGAGGAAACAACAGGCCCGGGGGGACTTATAAGCCACAATTGCCCTGGGTACCCTGTAGCTGGTCACGCCCCTTCTTGATACCCTTTCACCCCCCTGACTGCCCCTCCCAGCTTTACCCCTTACCCCCCTGGATGAGGCATTACACTGCTGAATGCCTCCAGGCAGAGGCTCTCACTTGAGAGCTTCCCCATAGCAAGATCAAAGATAAGGGCCCCACCCGGGAACCCTTAAAAACCTGTACTGCAGCTTGTTAAGGGCCAGAAGCAGTCCCCCAAAAGTACCTTCTATGCCCTTAATAAGATCCCGAGTATGTAAATTCCCTTACAGCTCCAGCCAGCTGCTGTTCCTTGTTTTGTTGCCCTTCACTAGTTGGTTATTGTTACACTGCCTTGCAATGACAAGTGTTGGATCTGATATAACACTGCAATACAGGTTTCTGTACAGTACTGTTACGGTTATATGCTAAGTACAATAGTTATTGTTAAACCACCCCCAAGGAAGGCTGGGCCGGCCATTGGCTGTACATACAACTGGCTAATCCCGAGCCGCTATCTCTTCATAAAGTTTTTGTTGATTTATCAGCCATGCGGTGCATTGTGCTAGTGAGCTCCTAGAAGCAGAAGACATAATCTTTACTGTTGTAATATCATAGGTACTGCTCATCCTAGGAATTTTCCCATCATGAACAGAAAGATGGGAACTTTAAAACCCTATAGACCCAGCCTCCCCCACCCCTTGACTTGCAGGACAAGGGAAGTCTGGGCCTATAGACTAAGCTTGAGACACCCCAAGCCAGGATACCTCTGCCCCCTCTTACCAAGGCAGTCAAGAATCACTTGAGTGCAGTAAGGACCTTTTCCCATGACCACCTCACCATGGCTGAGCTAGTGCTCCATACATGGATGTGCGGGGAATGAACTCCCCTATTAAGAGGAAAAAGGTCCTCACACACCTTAAGCATATAAAATCCCAAGTGGCATTCCTACAAGAGACTAAACTGCTGAGAGAGGACCACTCGCTCCTTAAAAAGGACTGGGTGGGACAAGAAGTCCCCTCAAATGCCCCCACCAGAACGTGTGGGGTAGCCATACTCCTTCACAAATCCCTGGCATGGACCCAATCAGCCATCTTGACAGATACAGAGGGTAGATGGGTCATGGCCAACTACGACACTCCCATCGGTCCCATAAGTCTTTGCAATATGTACGCCCCAAATCAAGATGATCCTCATTTCTTTCACATGCTGGCCAATGCTCTCAACAGCTTTATACCCCCCAGGTGCCTGATCCTGGTGGGGGGGTGACTTCAACCTAACATTGGTCCCCAACCCTGACAGGAATGACACAGGCATTGAAGCATACACCAGAGGTGGTAGGACCCTGCAACAACTCATGTCTGACATAGGGCTTACGGATGTGTGGGGACTATTCCATCCCAGAGCAAGGGACTACTAATATCACTCTGAACCAAATGCCTCATACAGCAGTCATGACTTTTGGTTAGTGTCACAATCCCTGCTCCAAAATTCCCTGGATGCCAGTATCCTCTGGAGAATTATCTCCGACCATGCCCCAGTCCAACTGCTGGTGACCTGTGGGTCGGTCTCCCCCCAGTCAGGATCATGGAGACTGGACCCATTGCTAATGTGGGATCCAGACTTTATCCCCAGGGCAAAGAATGAAGCCTCCCTCTTCCTTGAAATGAACCGGACTGCCGATACCTCACTCAGTAATATATGGGAAGCATTCAAAGCAACCATGAGTGGAGGGATCAAGGGATACATGTCTGCCAGAAGACATGAAAAAGAGAAAAAACTGCTCAACCTGGAGGAAAAGCAAAAACAGCCAGAAACCAACTACAAAGCCCAGCCCTCTCCCTCCACCTGCTCACCCACCAGCAGAGAAATGCTCGGTCTCAGGTTCAAAATAAATCAGCTCCTAAGCAGGAAAGCTAAAGTAGCCATCCTCTGATTGTGCCATATGTTCTGGGAAGGAGGAGATAAAGAGGGCAAAGTGCTGGCATACCAGCTTAGAAAGCAACAGGCAAGCAGGCACATACCCAGCCTAAAGGACACACACGGCAAGGTGGTAAGTTCACCCTTTGCCCTGAACCAGATCATGGCTGACTTCTACACCAAATTATACATCTCCACCCACCCCTACCCCTCCTACTGACACACTACCCTTCTTAGAAAGGGCACTGCTCCTGAAACTTACCCCTGATCAAGCCCACAGCTTGGAACTGCCAATCACAGTGGAGGAGGTAGAAACAGCCTTCTGCAGCCTGAAAGGGGTAAACTCACCTGGAGGGGATGGTTATATGGCTGATTTTTACCAGGCCTTCTGGCCAATACTTGCCCCACTCCTCATGGAGGTCTATGGAGAGGCCAAATCCACAGGGGTGCTACCCCCGACCCTGAGGGAAGCCAATATAATTGTCATACCAAAGAAGGGGAAAGACCCCACCAACCCAGGTAGCTACAGGCCCATATCCCTCATAAATATGGACAGCAAGATCTACACCCAAATCCTGGCCACCAGGCTGAGTCCTCTACTGTCCACCCTGATCCACCCATCCCAGGTAGGCTTTATCCCCTGCCAGCAGAGCGCTGATCATATGGGGACCCTCCTAAACCTCATGTTCTCTGCTTGTAGTCTACACATCCCCCTCCACAGCCATTGCTGTTGACTTCAAAATGGCCTTCGATTCACTCAAATGGAACTATTTGTACTCCACCCTTGCCCACTTAGGGATAGGAGATCAATTTAGAGACAGGATACAAGCCATGTACAAAAACCCATTGGCCAGAGTAACTACAAATAACACTTTGTCAGCACAGTTCCCTCTTGAGAGTGGGAAGCGGCAAGCTGCCCCTTATCTCTGTTCCTAATTGTTTTAGCCGTGGAGTCCCTGGCAGCAACAATCAGACAGCACCTGCCTATCAAAGGGATAGGTATTGGAGGACAAACCTAACCCATCCTTATGTATGCTGATAACCTACTACTACCACTGGAGGACACTCATACATCCCCCCTCCCCAGCCCTGCTGGACTCCTTTGCAGGACTCTCAGGACTTAGGCTGAACTACTCCAAGACAGAGATTATGCCTCTAAATGCCTTATGCACCCTTCAGGTGGCAAGTGCCACAGGATTGCTGTGGGTGTCTAAAGAGATCACATACCTGGGTATAAAAATCCCCTCAAGGAAGGAGGATATATGGGGAGCCAATCTGCAGCATCTAATACACTCCACGAAAACAGAATTTGAAAGGTGGAAGCTGCTTAGGCTCACTGTGGTGGGGAAGATAGCAGCAATCAAGACGATAACAGCCCTCAGACTTTTCTGTCTCTTGGCCCATATCCCTACCTTCCGCCCCTAAAAACTGGGTGCAGCCCATAGATAAAGTAATAGGGGACCTTCTCTGGGAAGGAGCCAAATCCAGGTTTAGCCATAACAAGCTCAGAGCACATTGGTCTCAGGGTGGCTGGGGCCTGCCATGGTTAGAGGGGTATAAATGGGCCTTCCAAACTGTCCAGACTACTAAATGGTTTCACTCAATAGGCCCCAACACCCCACAATGGGTTATAATTGAGAGAGACATGATGGGAGCTCTATCCCCCTCCTCTCTCATGTTTCCCCACAAAGTTCTGACCTCTTGCCCTGCTCCGCTAGCAACCCCGATGACCATAACCACATCAAGGAAAATCTGGTTCACTGCAAATACTAAGAGGGGCATGGACCCGACCCCAACTCGATATGCTCCTCTGTGGCATAATCCCCAAATTCTCATAGGACACAAAACAATTGGATGGAAACACTGGAGTAAAAAGGGCATCCTGAACATGGAGGACATCATCGACATGCCAGCGCTAAGGGTGGCCACATATCAATCCTTAGCCAGTAGCTGGGACCTACCAAAATCTGACTTCTGGATGTATCTGTAGCTCTGGGATGCAATTATGCCCCTACTAGATCAACCTGCCTCCAACAAAGAACCATCAGAGCTCTGGAGCTGGCTCCTATATCAAAAGGGCCTGGCTGGAAAGATCTATATCAAGATCAGGGACAAGCTTCTCTCACAATCAGTTGATGCCAAAGCAAAGTGGGAGAACATGTTGGCAAGTACCATCACCAACGAGCAGTAGAACCAGGCCTGGAAAGACTTGCATTCATGGTTAAAAGATGCCCGTATGAGGCTTATGCAAAATAAAATATTGCACGCTTGGTATGAAACACTAGCTGTCCTCCACAAAGCAAAATGTCTTGAATCAGACAGCTGCTGGAGGTGCCAGGCCTGGGGAGGAGACCTACTTCACACACTATGGTCCTGCCCCAACCTACAGCAGCTATGGAGGAAGGTTCTTCTCTCTACAACCAATGTGCTACAGAAGGACATTCTTCTCACCCCCACCTTCTTCCTGCTAGGTATCATAACAGACTTCCCCTCTTTCACCACAGGAATGCAAATGGCTGACATCCTCCCCAACTCCCCGTTCCTCCCCACCCCCGCGCCTCTTTCCTTCCTCCCGGTTTTGGTTGAGTACATGTATTGCTGAAGACATAGCTAACGTTCACACTGCCTGTAATGTTTATGTTTATGTTTGGAAAATAATAAAAAATGTAAGCATAAAAATAAAAAAAATGTGTAGTTTGTCTAGTTTATCCAACAGGCTCTTATTAGCTGTTTGATATGCCAGATTACTGTATTCAAGGGAAGGTAAGATTAATTGTTCATCTATGGTTTTCCTGCCTGTTTTTTTTTTTTTATATTGATTGCGCGCATGCGCAAGAAACATGTTGCGTCAGCCTTCTCCAGAAGCAGGTTGTGGAGGCGTGGCACTGTTGTGCCCAATGCCCCCACAGCCTGCAAAGGCTAGTCCTGCTTCCCCCAATGCCATGGCACACTGCTGCTGACATTAGTTCAGCCAACGTGCCACAACTTTCTAAAAAATCAGCCGCTGCAATCAGGGGCCGCCTCGTCATTGCAGCATCAGCCATCCGCGGCAATGAGGGAGTGACCTGGCCATTGCAGGGGCGGAATGTAAGACCCTGATATTGTTTGTGAACATGGCGGTGACTTGCTGCCATATTCACGAAACAATATTACCCACCATGTTTGTTGCCGTGAGGCCCTCCCCGTCAGCATAATATAACCCCATTTAATTGTCTGCCCGACAGGTACCCAATCCCGTCGGCAGAAAAACCCCGTTTTGTTGTTTGCCGGCGAGGGTGCCCAATCCCGTCGGCTACAGCTGCCCCAAAAAACAAGACTTGGTGGCACGCTGAGAGCCCACCCCAGCGTGCCATATGCCCATTTTTTGTTTGCGAAGGGGTGCCCAATCCCCGTTAGGCACAGCTGTCCCCCCAAAGCCAGACTCCGGTGGCAGACTGGGAGCCCACCCTAGCGTGCCACGTCCCCTGTAAAGTTGAAAGCGGTCCTGCGGCGTTTTCTTGTTTTGTACCTGAAAAAAGGAAAGCGGTCCTCGTAGTCTCCTGACCCCTCCCACAACCCCACCCACCACTGCACACCCAGCCTCCCACACCTCCCTCACCCCATAATTACCTCCGAGCTCAGTGTGATGAGCTTCTGTGGACCGAGAACACATCTGCACACTTCAAAGCCGACCCTTGAACTGAGGAAATGCCGGTAAGCTGTATAATGTAATGAGAAGGTTTTTCAACTTTAGTGCATATCTCAGGCATTTTTGGAATTTTTCACCAAATTTTCAACATGGGGTTTTGGGGACCCTCCGATGAATTCTTGAACTGTCATGATGTTAATCAGCCCGAAGGTGGTTTCCACGGTCACTGCTGCAGAATCACCCTTTGGGGCTGATTAACGAAATGACAGTGCTAGTGTTCATGAGGTGGGCTCTCAAAAGCCTATGTTGCAAATTTGGTGGAAAAATCCAAAACGACTGTTTTATTTAGCGCAGCATTGCGCAGTCGCCACACACGCCCTAACTTCACGAATTTGCAATATTTTCATGCCAGATTTTTAACATTGGCATTTTGTCACACCTCCTTGTGAGCAGTGCAGCTGTCATTGTTCATACTCTGGTCAAAATGTGTTTTCGCACTTATGGCGCAGAATAGCGTGGTCGCTGTGGGAAATCAGTGTTCAGAACAGATTAAGAAAATGACAGTGACACTGTTCATGAGTAGAGGTCCTAAAATGCCTATGTTGAAAATTTGGTAACGATACTCCATAAAATGACTGTGTTACAAAGTGCATTACGCGGTTGGCATACCTTCGTAACTCAGCAATTATAATATTTTCACTCAAGATTTTCAACATTGCCATTTTCCCAGACCTACTTATGAACAGTATAACTGTCATTTTTTCCATCCTGGCTGAAATGTGTTTTTGCACTTCTGGCGCAGACTAGAGCGGTCACTGTGGGAAATCACTGTTCGGGACAGATTAAGAAAATGACAATGATACTGTTCACGAGCAGAGTTCCTAAAATGCCTATGTTGAAAATTTGGTGATGATAGCCCATCAATTGACAGTGTTACAAGTGCACATTGCGCACTTTCCATGCACCCTTGTAACTTTGCAAATTTGTAATATTGTCACGCTACATTTTCAACAGTGGCATTTTTTCACACCTCCTTATGAACACTACGGCTGTCATTTTTCACATCCTGGCTAAAATATGTTTTTGCACCCCTGCCAGAGAATAGCACGGTCACTCTGGGAAATCAGTGTTTGGAGCAGATTAAGATCGACTGAGTGAGAGGGGCGAGTGACCGAGCTCAACTGAGCTCTGTATGGACTGAGGTGGATTTGTTTGTGGGCAGACAAAGGCCCCAACACAAGAGCCCAGTACAAAAGGGCAGCCTGCAGCACTGGGAGAAATACAACGAGAGAGCAACTGAGGGAGGGGGAGTGAGCAAACTCACCGAAGCGCTGTCAGGACTGCTGCGGATTTCTTTGTGAGCAGAAAAAGGCATCAGTGCAGGCGGAGGCCCAGTACAAAAGGCCAATCTGCAGCGGTGGGAGAAACAGTATGAGCGAGTGAGACAGGGGGACTTAGTGAGCTCAACGGAGCTCTATCAGGACTGCTGCGAATTTCTTTGTGGGCAGAAAAAGGCGCCAATGCAGGCAGGAGCCCCATGCAAAAGGGCAGCTTGCAGCGCCAGGACAAACAGAATGAGCGCATGAGAGAGGGAGACTGAGCTACCTCAACGGAGCTCTGTCAGGACAGCTGCAGATTTCTTTGTGGACAGACAAAGGTGCCAACGCAGCCAGAAGCCCTAAAAGAGCCCAGGAGCCCAAAAGCGCAGTCTGCAGTGCCAAAAGAAACAGAATGAGCGAGTGACAGAGCGGTAGTGAGTGAGCTCAACGGAGCTCTATTGTGATTGCTGCGGAATTCTTTGTGGGCAGAAAATGCGGCAATGCAGGCAGGAGACCAGTACAAAAGGCCAGCTTGCAGCACCGGCAGAAACGGAATGCGTGAGTGACAGAGGGGGAGTGAGCGAGCTCAATGGAGCTGTGTCAGGACTCCTTCATATTTCTTTCTGGTCAGAAAAAGCCGCCAATGCAGGCAGGAGCCCAGTACAAAAGGGCAGCCTGCAGCACCAGAAGACACAGAAAGAGTGAGTGAGGGAGGGGGAGCTGGTGAGCTCAAAGGAGCTCTGTTGGGACTGCTGCAGATTTGTTTGTGGGCAGAAAAAGGCAGCAATGCACGCAGGGGAACAGTACAAAAGGGCACCCTGCACTGGCAGGAAAACCAGAATGAGCGAGTGAATGAGCTCAGCGGACCTGTATTGTAACTGCTGCAAGTTTCTTTGTGGGCATAAGAGGGCAGCAATGCAGGCAGTAGCCCAGTAGACAAGGTCAGCCTGCAGCGCCGGCAGAAACGGAATGAGTGAGTGAGAGAAGGGGAGTGAGCGAGCTCAATGGAGCTTTGTTGGGAGTGCTGCAGATTTCTTTGTGGGCAGAAAAAGGCACCAACAGAGGTAGGAGCCCAGTACAAAAGGGCAGTCTGCAGCGCCGGGAGAACCAGAAGGAGTGAGTGAGACAGGGGGAGTGAGCGACCTCAATGGAGCTCTGTCGGGACAGCTGCGGATTTCTTCCTCGGCAGAACAAGGTGCCAATGCAGGCAGCAGCCCTGTACAAAAGAGCAGCCTACAGCACCGGGACAAACAGACTGAGCCAGTGACAGAGGTCCACTGAGCGAGCTCAGCAGACCAACGCAATCAACATTCGGCATTGACAAATGCTTGTTTTTTGAGGCATTTAGTGGTGTGTGTTAAAGCCCCTATTTTCTTGTATTATTTGTGACTAGACAGCAAACTTGACTTCTCTGCCCACATTGAAGCCATCCATGCCAAGCTTCACCCTAAACTCGGTGGCTTCTATGCCACTTGTCATGGATCTGTTTCTGTATTGGTGAGTATTTGGGGTCCGGGACTGCACTGTGGGCCTCTTTCCAGCACCTTTCCCAACATTTAGGGTCTAGCAGGAGGTTCAATGCCTCTGAACACGTTTCCCTGTGGGAATCCCAGTCAGGATAATGATGCGGTTGAACACTTGTGTAAATAGCTTCTGCTCTACCTTTTATTTTTCTGTGGCAGCCAGTCACTTCATCCATCATGGCACTCTGTTGCAGAATTTCCCCTGAGGTGAGCCATTTTTGTAAGGCATGCCTCAGTTGTAGATCTTTCAAATGATTACCTTTTGGCAAGGCAAACTCTTTCTGGAGTTGAGAGGACTTAAGGAGGCCTGTTCCTTGCTCCAAAATATTTGTTATAAGGGAAGTGCCTTGATGTGCCCAGGAGTTCCTTTTTTTGTACTGCCCTCCATCTGGAGACTAAGGTTATTCCATAGTGGCTCAAAGTGGCCTAGTGGAAGGTGTTGCCATTTATTAAGCTGTGTCACCTTCTGCCGTGCTTCCGTAGTATTCACCATAGATGCGGTTATACTGCTTTCATTTGGTATCTTCTCTTTTAGTGCTAGACACAAGGGCATGGTTCCTAGGATACTTTGCTCAACCTCTACCCGGGGGGGGGGTGTTAGGATTACAGTTATGTAGCCAGCACAATGCCTGTTTGGTCCCATTACTCATGTGGTAGATCCATGCCATGGCTAGTTCCAACCATCCTTATATGAGGGGCTCTTAGTATTCATTTTGCTAAACCTAGGGCATTGGGTGTCCCATATGTGGTTTGTTATAACAGAGTCTATTTTTGTTTTACAGATTTTGGGAGGCATAGAGTGGGACACTAGATGAGTTGGATCAGAGCCATCATTTTGAAGGCTGCTATTTGCCAGTCAGTGAAATGTTTATGTATGTATGTATGTGTTTATTTATTTACTTATTTATCTACCTATTTATTTTAGTTGAAAACTGGTGACTGGGAAAGGCACACTGAGCCAAGGCTCGTTTCCAGGGGCGACCTGGGGGAAGGCAACAAGGGAGTTAAAATAAATAGCACAGACACAGTTCAAAGTTACAATAAAGTGAAATCAGAGAACATGAATTAAAACAGGAGTAAGTACAACATAAGCAAGAAACAATAGAAGGTGTTTCTGCTACATCGCACAGGAGTATGAGGCAAATGCAAGAGGAGCAGTCAGGTAGGGAGAAAACAAGAGTGGGTAAGAGAAGAAGATTCAGCTGATACCTGAGGGAGCCAGGAGAGGCAGTAAAACAAAGGAAGGGGTTGGTTCCAAAGTGATGGGAGATAATAAGAAAAGGCTGACTGCCCAGTAAAGGAGGGGGATGAGGAATGGTGAAGGTACAAGGGTCCCTGGAATAGATGTAGCAGGAGGCAGAGAGGATGAGGGAGAGGACTGATGAGAGGTAAGAGGGAAGGGACTCAAATTGGTATTTGGATATGAATGAGGCACAGTGGTTCCGACAATATGAGGGTGGAGGAAGAATGGATAAGGAGGAATAAAGTGAGCAATGATGAGTATGAGTGGCGGAGCTGGCGGCAAAGCAGCAGAAGGAGTTGCAGTTGATGTCCAGTCTGGCCATGGAGGTGGAGAAAGCCATGCCATAGACCATGTCCCCCTAGTCAATGACTGGGAGCACCATTTTGGTGACCACCTCATGGTACACATGTGGAAAAAGTCTTTATTGTGGTACAAGGTACAAAGTATAGGGTGGAGCTTGTCATGAATGGCTTCAGTGTAGGCAGAGAAGTCAAGTTTGCTGTATATCCTCACACCATGATACTTGAAGGGTTGAACCACTTCTGGGAGAGTGTGATCCAGGGTGGAGAAGATAGGCATAGTTGAAAGTCTGATGAATTTCTGTCTTGTGCCAATGGTCATGGACAGGGATTTTTTTCCCCATGTTGACCTGGAGTTCTCTTAACTGGAATCAGTGCAGAACACTGTGGAAGTCCTGCTGGAGCAGGCCTTCCACGGCTGTAGTAGAAGGACTGGAAGTGGAGAACTGAGGGAGAAGGAGAGGTTGAATAGGGCAGTCAGATGAGATGCTATGGCAGGCGCAGAGATATGAAGTAGTTTAGGATCCAGTTTGTCAGGGCTGGATTTGTGCAGGTTAAAGGAGTCAAGGGTAGTCAGGATTTCCTGGGTAATAATAGGGGAAAAGAGGAAACCAATGGAGTGGAGAGGATAGGGAATATAGGGTGGAGCAGTGGAAACTGCAGAGTGAGTGGAAAGGAAAGTACAAGTGGTGAAAAATTGTTTGAAGCGAGCAGCAGCATAGGAGGGGTCAGACACTGTTGAACCATTTACCAGAAGGAGCAGAGGGGAGGACTGGATGGGAGGGTCAAAGACGGAGTGAATTACCTTCCAGAACTATGAAGGATCATTTAGGCTATTTTGAAGGTTGCCCTTGAAATACTGTGATTTTGCATCCCATACAGCTTTTGTGTAAGAGATCCTGATAGTCCTGAGAAGGTCAAGAAGGGTTTCATTGACTCATCCTCTTTTCCTTTGCGGAGGGGATGTGGGATAACAGATGGATCAGACACCGAACTTCAGGTTTGACACACAATCTCTGTTCGATGTTTTTTCAAAATATAGGAAATAAGCTTCTGCAATGCCATGTTCCTTCTTCAGTACATCAGTTTGCAGCAACAGACTATGTATGTCCTTTCTCTGTACTTAGACAGCACCTACTGACACTGATCTCTGATTTAACCATTTTTCAGTGAAAATCCTTCATCCCTATGTGGGCTCTGTTTGCTTAGGTAGTGTGGGGCTCAAAAAGAAAAAAACAAAACAAGCTAAAAACAAAGAACCTTGGTGCAGAAGCATTGAAAAAAGGGTTACCCCAAAGGGCATTGGCAACAAATCAAGTTTCAGAGAAATACAACATTATACATGCTTCCATAATGCAAAGCATCATGGGATATATACGAATCACCATGACATTTCAGTCTTGTTCAGTTTACAGCAATTTACATGCATTTTAAATAGCACAAATAACTTAATTTCTGTAATAGTCACCTAGTACTTTTTACCATTATCAAAAACACCTACTGCCATGGTATTTTCAACACTTTCAGGTTTCATAAACATAAGGTATATTATGACATAATGCTGTTACATAGTAAATCCAACAACAGTAAACACAACCTGTTTTACATACGCTTGGAGTTCGCACAATAACATCCCTGTACGAGGACTTGAGAGGGAAAAGGAAAATTAAAGAGCGCAGTATAGCATAGTCAAGAAAGGGAAGGGGGTGCCCATAGGTGGCCAACCTTATGGACTAGAAATTGTAAAGGATAGATTAGGCTAAGAAAATAGAAGAACTGTTCTATCAGAGTTAATGAAAGGTCAGTTCTCAAGAGTGGCAGGAGCTCCCTGTTACACCCTTGCAGTTTGTTGTCTGAGTGAGCTGTAAAAGCAAGCAGGCAAAAATTCAATGTTTGCACTTCGGTGGGCTCTTGGGGCCCCACTGTTATGCAGATTCCTGTAAACTGATTGGATACCACCCTGAGGGGGAGGCACAGCTATCCATGGGGGCTAGGAGCTGGTGATAGTCCAAGGGGGAAAAAATTACAGGATGCTGTGATGAAACAAGTGGGAGAGGGGTGGTAGAGATGTTTCAGTGACTTGCCATATCTCCACTTGCAGTCTGATATCCAAGAGACATTACAGACAGAGTCCAAGAGAGTTGTAGTTTCTTCCAACTGTGTACTATATGTCCATTCTGACATTCTCTATCAGTTTAGGAATATTTTTAGGGATCAGTTCTGGCACTTACTGAGTGATTATCATCCCTAAATATCTAATGCCCTTGGGAGCCCATGACACTATATGATCTTCTAGCATGGCCATAGTGGGTCTCCGCTTGATAGTGTGAGTATTTCTGTCTTTCCCTCTTGGTTGACCCAGAGTCGGGACACAGTATATGATGAAATTTGTCTGTAATGTCCAGGGCCAGTAAAATGGAGGATTCCACCCTGGATAAAGTGAATAACAAATCATCTGCATACAGTAAGGTGATAAAGGATCAGGTTTCTACCCTGATTCTTGTGATCACAGGAGTCTGCCTGAGGACAGCATAAAGTGGTTCAATGGTCAGAATGAAAATAAAGGGGCTAAGAAGACACCCCTGATATATTTGTCAGTGGAGTGGGAAGGGGTCTTAGAGCAGGCCATTGGTAAGTATTCTGGCTGTCAGGGCTGAGTAAAATGTTCTAAGACAGGAGATGAAGGTAGGCCCAATGCTCACCTTCTCCAGGGTATCCTATATGTACTTCCACTTCACCAAGTCAAATACATTTTTAGCATTGACAGATGCTAATACTGAGGAGTCTAATCCCTTAGCCTTAGGAGGCAGTATAGCACAGTGCGTTAAGGCTCTGAGCTGCAGATCTGGATACCTGTGTTTCAATCCCACAGCCTCCTAGGCGCATACTGTGGGATCCTGAACAAGTCACTTAACTTCCTTTTGCTCTCAGGTCGCATCTGGAAACAAGCTTCGGCTTAGTGTGCTACTCCTGGTTAAACAATGTTCCCTTTCCCCTTTCCCTTTCCCTTAGCAACTGCCTCCACGAGGCTGAGGACCATTCATAGATTGTCAACCCCTGTCTCCCTTTTATGTTTCCTTCCTGTAATTTGTGCACCAGGTGATGAAGTGTTTGCTCCAGTCAGTTGGCCAGGATATTGGCCAGGACTTTTGGATCCACATTTAACAGTGATATTGGCCCATAGTTAGAAACATTGAAACATAGAATCTTATGGCAGATAAACGCTGCTTCTTCCACACAGTCTTCACATTTTCCCTACCTACATTCTCACCTCAGATCCTACATGGTCTACAGCTCCCCCCTCTCTCTTTCCACTATGATTCCTTTGTGCTTATCCCATGCATTCTTAAACCTCACCAATATTTTCACCCCCACCACATCTGAAGGAAGGCTGTTCCAGGAACCCAGCACTCTTTCTGTAAATAGGTACTTCCTCACATCTCTCCAGAATCTACCCCCTTCCAGCTTCATATCATGTCTCTTTGTTCTTGAGCACCTCTTTTTTAGAAAAAAATACTCCCCTCCTGTACCTTTGTTTACCACTATGAGGTATTTAAAGGTCTCTATCATGCCCCTCCTTCATCCACTCTTCCAGGGTGTACATGTTGATGTCCTTTAGTCTATCCTCATAGAGCTTTTGATGCAGACCCTGCACGATATTAGTTGCCCTCCTCTGTACCACCTCAACTCAGTCTATGTCCTTCCAAAGATGTCGAGCCCAATTCAGGAACGGGCTTAGAGAGACACAAGAGAATTGGGTCAGAGGGTCAGTCACAAGGGCTGACTTGCGGTGATCAGTGCAGCAACTGAAATTCACAAAGGGTGCCAGCAACAACCTCTGATGCAAGTCCCTTGCATCAGCAATACCATGTTAGACAAGCCCCCCCCCCCGTCTACCTGTGTGCCAATGGGGGAGCCAGTTTAAGAGGCCTGAACCAAAGCTTTGATGCAAGCTTCCATAAACTGAAGAAAATGCTTCCGCTGTGTCAAACGTTGCTAAATTGGGTGCAGTTGTGGAGGATGCACTTGGTGCATTTGCGCCAAGGATTAGGGCTGACGCAAGGCTTGATGCAAGCCCTGCATCATCCTTCTTGAATCGGGCCGATAGCCTCCAGAACTGGATACAGTGCTCAAGGAGGGGTCTACCAGTAATCTATACAGGAGAAGAACCACCTCCATCTTTCTGCTAGTAATACCCCTCCTATGCACCCCACTATCTCAATAGCCCTCCTGACTGCCTTGTCACACTGCCTGAACACCTTTAGGTCATCTGATATGATAACCTCTAGGTCTCTTTCCTGCTTGGCTGTCATCAATACCACTCTACCCATTGTGTACTCTGCCCCTAGATTTCTGTGCTCCAATGAGCAGGGATCTAAGAAATTATTTTGCACCTTTTCACATTGAAACCCAGCTGCCATGCTCCTGACCACTCCTCGAGTGTTCTTAGGTCCATGCTCATTCTTCCACACCTCTGGAGTGTCCATGCTTTTGCAGATGTTGGTGTCATCCCCAAAGAGGCAGACGTTCCTTTTCAGCTCCTTTGCAATGTCATTTATAAAGTCATTAAAGGACCAGTCCCAGCACTGATCCTTGAGATACCCTGTTGGTTACCCTTCCTTCCTCCCTCAGAGCAAACTCCATTTACCACCAATCTCTGTCATCTATCCCCTAACCAATTTCTTACCCAGTTTACCACCTTTTTACCAACCCCTACACTACCCAGCTTGCTCACTAGTCTCCTACGGAACAATGTAAAAAGCCTTATTGAAATCCAAGTAGGCCACGTCCATCACTCCTCCCTGATCTAATTTCTGTGTCACCAAGTCTAAGAAATCTGTCAGATTTGTCTGACATAACCTCCTCCCCTCCCCAGTGAACCCACGCTGCCTCTGGACTAGCAACCTCTTTGATTCAGGTATGCCACAATCCTTTCCTTTAGTAGTGTTTTAATCAGCTTTCCCACCACCGATGTCAAGCTGACTGACCTATAATTTTAAGCCTCTTCTGCTATCACTTTGTGAAGCAGGGCTATATCTGCCTTCCTCCGGTCCAACCACAGCTTCCAGTGACCTGTTAAATAGGACTGTCAGAAGTGCAGCCAGTACCTCCCTGAGCTCCCTCAATACACGTGGATGCACCCCATCTGACCCGATTGCTTTGTC
Organism: Neoceratodus forsteri; assembly: GCA_016271365.2. Lineage (NCBI taxonomy): Eukaryota > Metazoa > Chordata > Ceratodontiformes > Ceratodontidae > Neoceratodus > Neoceratodus forsteri. The sequence goes on along the minus strand of CM057456.1, from coordinate 541,395,676 downwards.
CACCTTCAGATCAGTGACTGCCTTCCTTACTCTCTCCTCTGAAAAAGGACTAGTGTCCACTCCACCCCTTTAAAGCTCCTGTTACATTTGTGCAGTCCCTCCCCTTCCCCTTCTTTTGTTAACATTGAGCTTAAGCATTTATTCAAGATGTCTGCCTTTTCTTAGTCCCCCCTGTACAGTCCCTCTTCCCTTTTTAACCTTACAATCCCTCCCTTTGTCTTCCTCTTCTCACTTACATACCTAAACAATGCCTTATCCCCTTTTCATACCACCTGTGCTATTCTCTCTTCAGTTTGTGCTTTTGCACACCTTACTGCTTTTCCTGCTTTACTCTGCTTCCCTCAATAAACCTCCCTTCCTCCTCCTTCTGCATCTTCTTGTAGCTTCTGAATGCAACCCTTTTAGCCTCTACTTTTTCTGTCACCCCTTTCAAGAGCCATAGTGGTCTTCTTTTTCCTCTTACTTTTGCTCTCTTGCTTGACACAGAGAGTTGTTGCCTTCAGTATGCCCCTTTTTAGCTCAGCCCACAGTTTCTCCACCCCCCAGGTCATCCCCCCCCCCAATCAGGTCATTCCTGAGGCATTCATCCATCTTTATAAAATTGGTCCTCCTGATGTCCAGGACCTTGCCCATGTGTGGCTTGATTCTACAGCTGTCCATTTACTGAATATACTGTACAGTGATCACTGGTACCCAGGTGGCCTCCCACCATGCCATATTCAACACTGTCCCTGTTAGTGAGTACCAGGCTCAGTACTGCCCCAGTACAAGTGGGCTCACTTACCAGTTGACTGAGGAATGCCCACTGCAGGGAGTCTGTGATGTCCCTGATTCTAGTTGAAATCAAAGCTGGAAGACTCCAGTCTACATCTGGCAGACTGAAGTCCCTTACCAGCAGCAACTTCCCCTTTTCTGTCATCTTGCCAATGGCTTCCAACAGTGCCTTATCTAACTTCTCCCCCTATGTCAGAGATCTGTAGATCACACTGGTGTGAATAGTGGCTCAATTCCCCAACTCTAGGGTGACACACAGTATCTTTGCCTATCCAAATTCCCTGTATCACTGTTGCTTGTATGCTTTCCTTCATGTAAAGTACCATATTCCCTCCAGAGTGTAGCCTGCTATGGCCATGTCCCAGTCATGGCTTCAGTGCACCATGACTCAGTAATATTCATTATATCCAGGTTAGCCTCTGCCATGAGGCACAGTGTTCTATCCTTGTCTGGTTTAGGGAACACCATTGTGGTAGCTTCTGTAATGTAGGAGGAAGTTTGCCTAATGGTTCTGCAGTTGTAAATAAGGTATGTAGGTGGGGGATTAGAAGTGGTTCAAAGGCCTGGTAGATGTTCGTGCTCAGACATCAGGCCCAGTTGTTTTACCCTTGGCAAGTTACTGATCTGCCTTGGAAACTTCCCTCAAGGGTATGTCAGCTTCCATAACTTCCACAGTCTGTGCCACTGTGGTATGTGAACTCTTAATAGTGGGATTGGTATGTCCTATCAAACAGCATATTATCATTTACAGTAGATTATGTTTAATGCTACAATTTTAGTAATTAGATATAGTAATAATTAAAAGCTTCAGTTATGTATACAACTTCCAAAAAGAGATTATAACATCAAAAATATGGGTGAAAGGATGTGACTACTAAAATGGAAGAACAGGAGAAATACGTTGGTGCACTTAGTTGTGTTGGTATAAAAGTTAAGTGATTAATTTAAAACATTTAAACTGGAGACTGGAACACAGTATCTGAGTATACTATATGATTGTTTAAATTTGCATTTGCTATGTTATGCACTTTAACCAGCCTAGACAACTTTGTGCCATCAAATTTTCACAAGCTCAACCTGACTGATGACCTGACAATCAGCTGTCAGCTGTTTGTTTCTTATTTGTTAGTGTGCCCAGTGACTGATTTTAAATGATCACGTCTGCTCACAGTCAGGAATGCAAATGTCAGCAATTCTGTTTCAGAGAAGTAAAATAGGTGCTTGCTGCATACTGAACACTGATTAAGAAAACTTCTTCCTTTCACAGTCCCTTCTTAAGTGGATGCAATCAAAGAAACCTGTAACACTTGAGTATGCGTTTGATGTTACTGATGTGAACACCAGCAAACTTGCTGAGTGCTGTGACATAGACTGTTCTGTGGCTACTGCTGTTGTAAAATACTTGGCTGCCTCCACTCCTCCAGCTAACAAAATGCAGAAGCCTTCATCTATGGTAGTGCAGAAACATGATTTGAGCTCTGCTGACACTGTATGCCAGTGAGCATGATGTTATGGCTGCTGTCAGACTCTGTCACTCCAAATACCAAACTAACATCAATGAAAGCACAGTTCAGAAATTCAAGTTCAATTACCAGGTCCAGCTACAGTAATTGGGCTAAGGAGGTCATAGTGGTGGACTTTATTTATTTATTTATTGAAGAGAAACTTTATGACAGACTGCTGATCCCTTACTTAGGTTTTAATAAATTCTGCATTGGACTACCTGATGCACAAAAAAGTGCTTGTCATTGTGGCTCTCTTCCACACTCATACAACACCAGATATCATAAAAAAATAAAGTGAACGATGTCATCCCCAATTTTGACCCTGCCTCTGGTGCTGAACATCTGTTGCATCTAGGTAAACAAATTGTTCAAAAACTCACAAAAAACAACTTCACAACATGGTATGCAGGCAGTACTTATGAACAGCTGGAGGAAGGGAATATGGAGGTGAAAGTCAATTCAAGAATATATCATCTTTAGATGTTGCACACGCAATCACTGGAGCCAAGATTCCATGAATTGTGTGCCCAATGTGACAACTGCATCAGAGGGCTCGCTTAAGTCAGAATCTGTTAAACACATGAAAACTGCCTAAATAATCTGCAACCACAGGTTAGTTGCAGTAGTTTCAGCTCTTACCATATTTTACTAATCCCCCTTTTGACCAAATAATTTGAAAGTAGCCTACTTTTTTCATAGATGACAGTGGAAAGAGAGATTGTTGAATCTTCCCCTGCATTGTATCTAAGAAGTATCTGAACACAGCATGGGCAGGATTCACTAAAAATGCAAAGTACAGCACAAATGTTTGTGCTGCATCCTCATAGTTGTGCTGGTGGGCAAACCTGTTATTCACAGTCGGTGTACTATCCGACTATGAATAGGGGCAGATGGGGGCAGCGCTAACCCAGGAAAAGCACCAGGAACCCCAGTAGCACTGCCCCCACAGCCAGCCAGGAGAATGGGCCAGCAACAGTACTACACATGTGCTAAGGCACGATTCACAAAACTAGCCATGCAAATGAGCCCATTGAGCATGCAAGGCACTATTGGCCATATGCATGCTGATTATGAGCCCATTTGCATGGCCTTTGGTAGACTTCGTGCCGGCCCCCCCACCAGCCCATGCCCCATGTAGCTGCAGTCCACAGTAGTGTAGGGCCACCTGTCCTCCAATTGCCATCCCCAAATACATGGCATTAGTCCCTGGCAATCTAGGGTCCCTCCACCCTCCTCTGTCCCTGACTGCTGACCCGACATGTTAAATAAAATTTCCATAGTATAGTGGTCCCTCCCTGGTCACCAATCACCCACCAAATGTGTTGAAAAAAATTTCCATAGTGTAGTGGTCCCTCCCCTCCCTGATCACTGACTCAATGAGTATTAATATTATTTCCATAGTTTTCCCTCCTGGTCCCTGATCACTGACCTAGACACAGAAGTCATGTTTCCATAGTGTAATGGTCCCTCCCCCACCCCAGTCACTGATTGCCATCCCCAACATGCAAAATCCCCAGTCCCTGCTAGTTTAGTATCCCTCCCCTCCGTCACTGATCACCGTCCCCAAATTGCAAAGTCCCCAGTCCCTGGTAGTCTAGTGTCCCACCCCCTCCCTGATCACTGATCACCATCCCCATATCAAAAACACATATTTCCTGGTGGTCTAGTGGCCCTCCACATTCTCAGGTAATCACCCACCACTCCACTTCCCCCTTCCCGACTCCCATTTGGCGAGCAGCACTGCCCTCCTCTCACCTCCATGGCTGCCTGCCAACTGAGCTATGAATGTGTGCTCATTCATAACTCAGTCAGCTGGCAGCCGTGGAGGTGAGTGGAGGGCTGTGCTGCTCGTTGAATGGGAGGCAGGATGGGGGGATAGTGGGGTGGTGGGTAATTATCTAAGAGGGTGGGGGGAGCTTCCAGACCACTAGGAAATATATGTTTCTGATAGGGGGTGATGATTGGTGACCAGGGAGGGTGGCAGGACACTAGACTACAGGGATTGGGGATTTTGCAATTTGGGGATGGTAATTGGCCATTAGGGAGGGAGGAGGGACCACTACACTCTGGAAATAATATTTATACTCATTGGGTCGGTGATAGGGGATGGTGAAGGGACCACTACACTATGGAAATGTTTTTCAACACATCAGGTGGGCAATTGGGATTGGGGGAGGGACCACTATACTATGGAAATTTTATTTAAAATGTCAGGTGGATGATCAGGGACCAGGAAGGGACCACTACACTATGGCAACTTATACTGCAATAATAGATCGGTGATTGAAGAATGGGGGAGGGCACAGTACCTCTGCCAACCACTGGTACTGTACAGATTACTGCCAGGTTTTGCAGGCGGTAATTTATCCATGCAAGGGTCTTCGTGAATGGCCCTTGCATGAAGCAAATACTTTGTGAATGGTACTGAAGGTATATGAGGGTGCCCTCCCCTTCATTTGCATTGTGGCCCCCCTCCCAGCCTTGCCCTGGCAAAAACACAGTTTGCCTGGGCAAACTGGGATTTGTGAATGCCAACTTCAGGCAAAACCCAGTTTGCCCCTGGCACACTGGGCTTGCACCCAGGCAAAGTTTTGTGACTTTGGTCTCATGTTTCTACTTTTTTTTTTTTCATATTCTGTTTCTGCCTCATGGGGCCTGACAGGCAAGGTTCTCTGCCCCTGCCAGCCACCTTTGACCACCTCCACTCCCCCCTTACCCCGGGCCCCATTTCCGCCCATGGATTCTCCCCATTGCGGGGGTGGGAAGGGGGAGGTCCAACCTCCCCCTAACTAGTACACAATCCAGAATGGGGCTATCACGGCTATCTGGAAATGAAATGGGACACTGGTGGCTGGCAGAGCTTCATGAACCCTATGGTAGCCCCTCCTTTTTCCTCTTTTCTTGGTCCCTTCCCCTTGAAGCCTTGAACACATGCATGTGAAAGCATATGTGCATCACGTAGCCACGCTCTGGTCTCCCAGACTCTGATGCTACCCCTCGGCCTCCACCGGGGGGCAGCCAAGGAACAGAATAACCTCCTGCTCAACCCGGAGAGATGGAGCTGTAGTTGGATGCTCGATCCTCTCCCTTCCTTGCTGACCCCCAACAACCCGAGGTCACTCCTTACCCCGGGTCACTGGCGTGACGTGAGGTGTGGTGTCCAGCACCTCAACCCTCAGTGCCACTGAGCCAGCCCGTACATGTTTCTACTTTTAAATGAGTTTTGCCATGTTTAATGAGAAAATAAATAATAAAAACTGCACTTTGTTGGCATGGGTGTGGAGAATTAGAGGCCGATCATACACATATATTTTGAAGTTGTCCCCTTCTTAAACCCTTCTGGACTGACCTGCAAAAGCAATTTGAAACACTAGGTTTCAATCCCTCCTTTTTAGATGGCTCACTGATTCTCTCGTCCATACCTAACCAGGGAGTCAGCGTGAGGCTGGGATCTCTGAATCCAATTCTTATATTGGTGAAATAACAGTCAGAAACTTGTCTATGGTTATATCCACATCCTCTGACAATGAACCAGTGGAGAAACTTAATTAGCAATGTATGTAGGATGGAGAAATTAACTTGTGGCCTAAAGAAGCAAATGGAAAGCAAATGGAAAGCTTTTAACAATTGTGGCAGTGCTGGGTTACCTCTGTCATGACCTATGATGCACAACTTATACCATAGTCTAGCACATACTTATGTAGATAAGGGTAGATGTGCACCAACAGCATTTCTAATCCACCCCCACTAACAGTGGCCATTCACTTAGATTCCAATTGTCCATTTCCATATTAAGGTGTTTTTTAAAACTATCTAGTGTTGGTAAATCCACAATGGACTGTGCCAAACCATTCCAATATCTTATCACTCTGTTAGTACAGAATGATCCTCTTTTATTTGTCCTATAATGTTTCTCCAGTAACTGTTTATCATGATTTCTGGTGTTATATTCAGATTTTCTAAAAATGAAACCAACATGAGGTCTTTGTTTCTAAACTGGTTGTAAAGAAGAATTAGATCACCTCACAATCTTCTCCTCTTTAAACTGTGCAAGTCTAGCTTTGTTAATCTTTCATTAAACAGTAAGTCAGATCTTTGCAATCACTTATAATTTTGGTAAAACGCTTCTGAGCTCTTTCAACTGACTGAACATCAGCCCTAAATTAAGTTGACCAAACCTGAGAACAATAATCCAAATAGTGGCATGCCAGTGACCTATAAAAAGGTAGCATAACAGAGCTAGTTCTGCTAACAAAGTTTCTCTTTATGCTATGTTTTCTATGCTTTTGCAAAAACATTTGAGCAGTGTGACCTAAATGAAAAGTTAGTGCAAATTGTTACACCAAAATCTCTTTCTTTTTTTTTTTTAATTTAAGTTTATTGATTTTCCGATAACAGAACAACCAACAACATATGATAAAGATAGCAGTTCAGAAGCTAACATGGCATAACACAAACAGCAACACAAAAAATAAATGAAAAAAAAACATAAAGTAAACCTCTCCCCTCCCAATCCCGCCCTTCCACCCACCCCAATTGAGTGTGCTGAACACAAGACAGTACTGATCTGGATATTAGGAGCAGTAATCACCCTGAAAATAGACAAACCTCCGATTAACAGCAATGTAAACATCAACATAAGAGCAAGCAGAAAAAATGAAATCACTACTGGCGTCAGAGAGAGGCCAACAATCACTGATGAAGAATATACAGTATAATTTACCCCACTTCTTTTGAAACAGATCCGTACGATTTGCTGAGCTGGCTATCAACCTTTCAGCATTAAGACAGGCAGAAAGCTCGGTCAACCATTCAGCATAGGACAGGGTCACTTGGTCGGTTCAATGCCTAAGGACCAGTTTCTTAACCACAATAGAGACCATGGCTATATGGTATCGATGTTCCACACTGTCTATATTAGTGTAATCTCCCAAAATACAAATCTCAGGAACACAAAAATTTGAGAGACCCAGTAATGGATCAAGATTGTCGCTAATTGAGGACCACAGAGGGGCTACCTTGGTACACTCCCAAAAAATATGCAGAGAGTCTCCTTCGCCCTGCTTACATCTGGTGCAGAGGGAATGAGAGAGCTTATTGAGTTGAAATAACTTCTTGGGGGTGTAATACATATTATTAACAATATAGTATTGTGTTAGTCTTAGTCTGTCCTGGGTATGAAATTTATGAAGATCCCTCCATATGCTGGTCCAGCTCAAATTAGAATCAGGAAACGAAGAAGACCAGATACTAGCACCTACAATGGGCTCTGGAAACTTATAATCTAAGAGAAAGGAGTAAATTAACGAGATGGGATGTGGTTTGGAAGCAAGTGTTAGAATTTGAGAAAGAAAAGGGCAGACCTTCGATTCTTTAAAGTGAGTACTGAACTTCTCCACCATTAGGTGCCTCAATTGGTATTAAATTTTAATGTTGGGAACATCATACTTACCCAGAATATCTAATGAGAGAAGAGAGATCCTTGGTCATAGAAATGCTCCAGATTGGCCTCTTTAATTTAGGAAGCCAGCCAGGAGTAATCATTGAGTTGTCAACCTAATATTAGGATTGGACATAACCGGTTGACCTAAGTCTTTCCCCGGAAAAATATTAACAAAACGCAGACATTGTGAGAAGGATTTAAGGGATAAAAGAATAGTCTGATCAGTTATCCACTGTGAGAGAATAGAGGAGGAGTATAAAAAATAGCGTAGGGATCAACTCCCGAGTCCAAGAGAATCGACTTCTCAATCTGGAGCCATATCGGAGAAGAGGGATCAGGGTTGGTGGTCAGCCATCTCCCTAATTTAGCAAGATGGGCTGCCCAGTAGTAGAGCAGTAAGTTAGGAAGTCACAGACCGCCTTTATCTCTAGGAAGGGTTAGCTTAAGAAAGGAACGCCGGACACCCCTACCCCGCCAAATAAAATTTGAGAACATCACATGGAATTGCTGCAAGTAGGAAATAGGCAACCAAAGATTAAGTAAATTTAGGGGATAGAAAATACGAGGAAGGATGTTCATTTTAATGATATTAATCTGACCCCAGAGAGAAATAGGAAGGAGGACCACCTCTGCAAATCTTGCTGAATATGACATTTGAGATCATCTAAGTTAAGTTTCTTAAGTAAGAAGGGATTAGTTGAGAAATGGATCCCTAAATATTTGATAGATCTGGGGGACCACCTCATACCAAAGTTGTCGAGATCCTGTTTATGCGTATAATTGTTCAATAGGAAAATCTCAGACTTGGAAACATTCAGTTTGTATTGAGACAGGGCCCCATAGCGTTTGATAACATCTAACGCGAACCTAAAGGAGTCCACAGGATGCACAATATGCAAGAGTATATCATCTGCATACACAGAAAGAACCAGCTCCTGCTGAAGTATTGGACACCCTGTAATAAGTGGGGAGGATTTGAGTTTAATAAGTAGGGTTTCAGGTATAGGTTAAATAAAAGGGTGAAAGTGGACAACCTTGCTTAGTACCAGTATACAAATCGAGCGAAGAGAACGGGCCATTACTATATATCCTGGCCGAAGGCATTTATAGAAGGTCTGGACCCACTGCAGAAAGGGAACCGAAACCCATCCTAGTCATCACCGCCAAAGGAAGGACCAATCCACTCGATCGAAGGCCTTCTCAGCATCTAATGAAACTAAGGCTATGGGAGATTGAATTGTGCTGGCATACTGGGAGATGTGAGAAAGAGTCCTCAGGTGATCTGCGGGGGATTGGGAGTGCACAAAGCCAACCTGTTCCGGACTGAGGAGGTGGGCCCAGACCTTCCTAATCCGTTCAGCCAGGATTTTAGAAAGAATTTTCATATCATAATTTTGAAGCGATATAGGCCGATGCACTAGCTGGATCAGCAGACACCTTACCTGGCTTGAGAATCAGAATGATAGTGGCTTCCAAGAGCGTAGGATCTATGACAGGGAAGAAAAGAGATACTCATAGAGTTTAAGAGTATAGGGCGAGTTCTCAGAGAAAGTCTTATAAAAGTTGGAAGGAAAGCCGTCCGGACCAGGCGCTTTATCAGGAGTCATAGAAGCAATGACACTCTCAATTTCAGAAAGAGAGATAGGGGCGCTTAGAGCTTCCTGATGAGATGGCAGAAGTTGTGAAATATCCACATCTTCCAGATACGATGCAATATCTAAGGGAGATGCAGGGGATATGGGCGAACTGTAGAGATCTTTATAGTAGTTTTCAAAAAGTCGCACAATTCCTTTGGGGGAGGTTTTGGTGGAGCCAGCAGGTGTTTGCAAGGCTGGAATTATTCTAGAGCTCTCCAGAGTATGAAGCCTTAAAGCTAAAAGTCTCCCGGCTTTTTTTCCATGATCAATATACCTAGCCTGAGTTTTGAGGAGACAGTATTCCGCTCTTTCTTTAAGAAGGTCAGAATACTCATTTTTTGCAGCCAGGAGGGCTTCTAAAGAGGACAGTGGCAAGACAGAAGGATAGGCAGTCTCCAACTCTTTAATTTTATTCAGTAAGGAAAAAGCTTGCGCCTGTCGAGCCTTTTTCCTAGCTGAGGCAAGTTTGATTAACTCTCCTCTGAGATAACACTTTAGGGAACACCACACAAAATCAAATCTCTAAGTAGAGTCAAGGTTGTCTGCCAAAAACAAAGAGATTAGGGATTTTATTTGCGTCACCGTATCTACATCCTTAAGCAGCTGGGTATTGAGCCTCCAAGTAGTGTCCCGCTGGAATGCAGGGTTCAGAGAGATTCTAATCCAGACCACTGCATGGTCAGAGAGAACTAACGGTTCAATACCGGACTGAAGATAACCCGGGAGAAGAGACTTGCTAATTAAAATATAGTCAATTCTAGACCATGAACCATGGGATTGGGAAAAGAAAGAGAAAGCACGGAGAGAGGGATAGGAAATCTGCCAGGGGTCACACAGTCTAACATGTGGGAAAAGTCTTGGAGAGCCCTCTGTATAGGAGTAAAGGCCCGATCAACTGGGGGTCCTTATCTAAGGAACAGGACGATGGAACATTCCAGTCACCCCAAGATTATCTGCGAGGAAGTAAGGCACTAGCTTTACCCGCTAGAGTCATAAAGAATTGGGATTACCCCACAGGCCCGTAGACAGAACCCAGGACTACAGTGTGCCCATTCAAAGCCCTGACCAGAATAAACCTCCCGCCTGGGTCCTCGACTATTATATCCTTCAAAAACATAATATGCTTTTTAATGAGTATAGCCACCCTCTGCTAGAACTAGATCCACTTGCCATATAAATTTGGAAAAACCAGATCGAATAACCATTTAACTTCAATGTAGCTAAATGGGTCTCCTGGAGGAATAACACCTCTATCTGCAGCAAAGCACAGTGGTTAAACATTTGAACTCGTTTGACCTTCTCTCTGAGCCCACGACATTGCATGACTCCATTTTAATAGCTCCTATAGCCATTTTAACACCAAAATAAGAAGGAGGTAGTAATTAAAACATCCAGAAGCAAACCCGAAAAAGGAGCACACCCAGATCCCTAAATCCCATATAACCCAAGCCTGCCGCCAAGAGAGCTGAATAAGTAACATCAACCCACTAAGAACCACTATCCCTATAGTACATCTCACCCAATATTGAAATAGGCAGGCTAGTCCCCCCCCCAAAAGAAAGCAACCCCCAACCCAAACCTTCCAACTATGTACAATGCGATGCCAGGCCCAAAAGATGTCGCCCCCAGGATGTAGAGACCAGAATCCTGGGCACCAGCCCCCAAAGGCGAGTCCAAGAAACCTCATCACACAGGGACCTTTTGAGGGAGAAAGAAACCAGACATTTAACAAGCAAGAGAAACCCCCTTTCCAAATCCAGACCAGAAAAACTAATGGGGACCCTGTGCGTAAGGCTGGACTAGCAAACCCCCCTTCCATAGGCTCGCAAATCAGCTGTCGCCAGACTCAGGGGCCTAAATGCAAAGAACCCCCCCCAACCCCAACTGCCTGTTCATTAATTAAAGTCTTAACAATAACCGATCCATTTGTAGCATACACATCTTTACTATTTAGAGCATAAAAAGGGACAAGTAAGGAGAGAACATCCCAGAGAGAAGCCCTACTCACCCCCTGAGACAAACGGGGACAAGGAATTTTTGAGTGAGCAGAGCAGGCCTCAATAAGGGAGGCTTGTCCTCAACCAGACAAACATTGTTCCTGGGGGGTGCTAATTAACAGCAGGACCAAGACCTGTCCTACACCTAAAACCGGCACCCCCAGGAAATGCAACCCCCAACAGTGAAGTTCCAGGAGATGGCAAACAGTCCACACCAGCCTGCCCAGCAACCCCACATGCCTGCATCACAGCACCATCAAGGTGACCCAGGCAGGTAGGACATAACGGGGTGAAGCCAAGCAGGAGAGGCAAACAGGGAGACAATGGCATCTTAGATGAGGGTAGACAAAGTTAGCAGGACAGTAAACTACACCCAGTACATTGCCCAAAGAAAAGGATTAACAGTCAATATCACAGTCTCAGCCATTTGTTTTAAAAAGGTTAGGGAGTCTGCTACTAAGGTCCTTGTGAGCCGCATCCAGAGAGTCAAAGCCATAAAAGACGCCACCGATTGAAACTTTGAGAGTGGCTGGTACACCATCTTAAATGGGATCGATGCAGCAATCAGTTTCTGAACAATCGGGTGAAATGCAGCCGCTTCATTCTTGTCTCTTTTGGGAAGGTCCTGGGCTATCCGTAACTGCTTGTGACCCCACATAATCGCCTGCAGCTCTCGGGATTTACTGAAAACGTGCTGCCTCTCAATATAGCTGAGAAACTTCACTATTATAGGCCGTGGGGGAATCAGGTGGAGGCCTAGGCCTCAGCGATCGATGTGCCCTCTCCAGATAATAACTTGGGTTGATTGGTGAGGGGCCTACAGTTTTAAGAAGAAAGCACTGTAAGAAGGCTATCAGATCTTGCCCCTCTTCTAATTCTGGCAGGCCCAAGACGAGAAGGTTATTTCTGCGATTATGGCCCTCTAGATCTTCGGTTTTCAACTGGAGCCTTTTAACCTGTTGCGTCAAGCCAGCTATCTCCACTTTGGCATTCTCCTTCCACTGCTCCAAAGAAAATACCTTTGCTTCTACATCTGATACTCTTGTGGTTAAGGAGGAGAGGTCCCCTTGCAGGGACTTTAGATCCGTGGTGATATCCTGGAGGATCTCCCTTAATGGGGCCAGCTCCTGCATAAATTTATCCTCCGTAAGGAGGCCCATTTGAGGACTCCTCTCACCGGTCTTTTCCGGCGCTGCACCCGCTTGTTTGCGTGACTTCTTGGCTAGCTTCTCTGAGGTCGCAGGCGGCGTGTGCCGTATCGCGGCCTGTTTTTTAACCACCTCCTTCTCTCTATAGCGCTGGGCAGAACCGCGGCCAATAGCCCCTAAAGCTAACAAATGAGGGTTAGACAGACCCCTCCTGGTATATTAGCTAGTTTTGTAGTGGTTGGATCGCGGAGTTTGGCAGTTAGGATGGCAGAGGGAGAGAGCTCTAAGCCCCTGCTGCCATTCAGCCAGCTGTCATCATGTGACTCCCCAAAATCTCTTTCTTCTACAACAGCCCTTAGATCCAAGCCCCGAGCTTATAGGGGGACCTTATGTTGTTACTACCCATGTGACTAACCACATACTTGTTGATATTAACCCTTAGGCTGCCGCCAAGATATCTTGTCCTAAAAACCTATGCGTTCTAAATCTTCCGGCAACATCATGTCCCAATCTGCTGCCCATTTAGCAATGGCATCTAAGTCTGTCTGTATTCTGTTTACATCAGCTGGTTTACTAGCTCTGCCTCCTACAATAATAATAATAATCATCTTAATTTTTATAGCACAATTCAAGATATCAAAGCACTGTACAAATTTTGTCAGTGAGAACACATTGAAACCAATAAAATACTAAAACACAGTGCAATTCCGAACTTCAGACTAATATACATTAAAACAATTTACTACATAAAATCCCCAAAGGCAAGATGGAACAAATGGGTCTTTAAGGTCGTCTTAAAGCTCTCTATGGTCTGGCACTCTTGAATTCAATGAGTTAGAGAGTTCCACAGGGTGGGGGGCATGTGCATAAAGGCTCGTGACCCCAAAGTTTTTAAACGTACCATGGGAACCTCTAGCAACACCTTATTGGCTGAGCAGAGTGGTCAGTTGGGGCAGTGAGGATTCTGGAGCTCTTGCAGGTAGACTGAACCCTGTCTGTGTAGGGCCTTGTAGGTCAGAAGACTGACCTTAAAGGTGATCCACCACAGTACAGGCAGTCAGTGCGGTTTACGCAACACAGGAGAGATGTGGCTCAATATCTTAGTATTGTCTGCAAACTTGTTCATAATACTGTGCAATCCATGATGTAAATCACTGATGGAAATATTAAACAATGGAGGTCCTAACACAAAGCCTTGATGGATCCCACTCATCACTTGTGCATAATCAGGCAAACAACCATCCACCCTTACCCTCTGACTTCTTCCCTCCAACCAATTTCCTATCCAGTGAACCACATTTAGATTCATTAATTTGCTAATACGTTTGTCATAGAAACATAGAAACATAGAAACATAGAATTTGACGGCAGATAAGGACCGCTTGGCCCACCCAGTCTGCCCATTTCCCTACCTACTGGATAAGCTGCAGATCCTAGTTAACCAGCAGCCTACTTCTTCCTACCCCCACCCCCCAGAATTGCCTTATGACTATCCCATGCATGCTTGAATTCCACCACTGATTTTGACTCCACAACCTCCTCTGGAAGGCCATTCCATGCATCAACAACCCTCTCTGTGAAAAAATACTTCCTTAAATTACCTCTGAGCCGCCCCCTCTATCTTCAAATTGTGCCCTCTTGTTCTTGCACACCTCTTTTTTTGAAAGATGCTACCCTCTTGGACTTTGTTGATTCCCTTGAGGTACTTGAAAGTTTCTATCATGTCCCCCCTCTCCCTCCTTTCCTCGAGGCTATACATATTAAGCTCCTTAAGTCTCTCTTCATATGTCCTCCAGTGCAGACCCTGCACCATTTTAGTTGCCCTCCTCTGGACAGCTTCCATCCTGTCTATGTCTTTGCGGAGATTGGGTCTCCAGAACTGCACACAGTACTCCAGATGGGGTCTCACCAGCTGTCTGTACAGAGGGATAATAACTTCCTGTTTTCTACTGGTGATGCCTCTCCCTATGCATCCCAGTATCCCCCAGCCCTCCTTGCTGCCTTCTCACATTGCTTGCCCACCTTTAGATCATCTGATATGACTACCCCAGGTCCCTTTCCATTTTTGTTGTTGTTAGTATCTCACCCCATTGTGTACTCTTCCCTGGGTTTTGTTTCCCAGGTGCATTACCTGCACTTCTTAGCATTGAATCTAAGCTGCCATACATTTGACCATTCCTCTAACCTTGCCAAGTCCCTTCTCATCCTTTCCACCCCACCCTGTGCCATCAACTCTGTTGTAGATCTTAGTGTCATCTGCAAAGAGACATCTTTTTCCTTCCAGTCCTTCTGCAATGTCGCTTATAAAGACATTGAAGAGGACTGGTCCAACATCTGAACCCTCATGTAATCCCCGCTAGTAACCCTCCTTTCTTCTGAGTGGACTCCATTTACTATTACTCTCTGTGTCCTATTCTCCAGCCAATTCTTTATCCAGGCTGTCATCTTGGGACCCACTCCCAGGCTGGCTAACTTATATATTAATCTTTGTGTGGGACTGTGTCAAATGCCTTCTAAAGTCTAGGCAGGCCATGTCCACAGCCCCTCCCTGATCTACTACTTTGGTCACCCAGTCAAAGAAATCTATCAGATTCATCTGGCATGACCTTCCCGCTGTGAATCCATGCTGCCTAGGGTCCTGTGCCCTTCTGGCCTCTATAGATGTCATTGAATTCTTTCCTTTAGAAGTGATTCCATCATTTCCCTATCACTGAGGTTAAACTAACAGGTCTATAGTTTCCTGCTTCTGCCTTGCTCCCACTTTTGTGAAGGGGAATCACATCTGCCCTCCTCCAGTCCTCGGGTACCACCCCATCCTCCCATGATTTGTTAAAGAGGGTAGTCAGTGGTGTCACTAGTTCTACCCTTAGTTCTTTTAGAATTCTGGGATGAATCCCATCAGGCCCCATTGCTTTGTCCACCTTCAGTTTTAAGAGTTCTTTCATGCAACATCCTGTCAAATACTTTACTTAGATCCAGATATATCACATCACAAGGTACATTGTTGTCCAAAAGCTAACTGATAGGTTAATAAAAAGAAATAATATTGGTTACACATGACTGTCCCTTTGTGAAACAATGTTGTATCTTGTCATACAGGTCATTACTATTGATACAGTTTTCTGTATATTGTTTTTATACTTTTTTCATGGTTTTGCCTAGAATGGCTATCACACTCAACGGTCGGTAGCAGTTAATGTCTTGCCTTGAGCTGTTTTTAAATAATGGGGTAACAACCCCTTCCTTCCAATCTTTTGGTACTACCCAAGTAGATGGTGAAGAGGAGAAAATTTCACTAACTGGATCAAAAATAATATTTGCCAAATTCCAAAAAAGTGCAGGATAAATGTTATCAGCACCTGGTGATTTATATGGGTCAACTATAAGCAGTTCTTTCATAACCTTTTCAGGTGAGAATAATACAGAAGCCAAAGTTAGATCTACGTCACAGTTGGCATTATGCTCTAAAATGCTTACACCACTAAGTGTTTCTCAATTGTTTAATGTTGCAACAAAGTATTTATTGAATTCAGACATGTCTTTTGGTTTATCAATTATGATGCCATTCACCTCTAGGAGCACTGCTGATGTTTTTCTACCCTTTAAGGAGTTTATATAACCAAAAAATACCTTTGGATTTAGTATCAATCAATCAATCACTCAATCAATCAGCAATTTTTATTCATTTACTGGAAAGTATGTGAGCAAAAATGCCCATTTTCACAAACGTCCAGTGTAGGAATGCAATAAGAAGATAAAAATAAAATTAACAGAGTACAGGAGATGCAAAGAATAAATTCCAAGGGTAGCGATATAATACGATACTAAAAGGGAAAGCAGTTCAGCTGATGATCACACACCTACACAGGATGGACAGAGAAAAAAAGAACCACAATAATTTTAAGGCTGGTAGTAAAAGACAAATAGGGACAATAATAAGTGTCGAAGTGTGGGGATAGTGCAAGTCTACCGGAGAAAGTAGCACTATGGGAGTCTTAAGTGGACTGGGAGCCAAGCTAGGTTCAGCGATGAGACCAGGTGGGGCAACTGCTGTTGGCTGTATTAAGAAGGTAGGTCTTCAGGGAGGAGTTGAAGGAGTGGATGGTCTTACAGGCCTGGATTTCATGTGGTAACTTGTTGTACAACTTTGTCCCAGTGTATGAGAATGAGTTCTGAGCCTGCTTGGTCCGGTAGAATGAAATGTCGAAGACCATGGTGCTGGAACCTCTGGTCAACTGCCCAGGGGCTGAGAGTGGGAAAAGGGAATTGCCACTAGGTGGCAGCAGTTTGAGGTTGAATTTGTGAAGGAAAGAGAGTGTTTTGAGGTGGAACCTACCTTTGAAGGTGGGCCAGCTGAGGGAGGAATAGAGGGTGCAGTGGTGAGTTTTCCAGGGAAGACCGATGATGAAGCATCCTATACTATTGTAGGTGGTTCTTAATTTGGAGTAAAGGAGTGAGGATGTTGGAGGGGAGAAGACGATGGAACCATAGTCAATGAGGGGCATGAGTAGAGAGATAACCAGGCATAGTCTGGAGGCAGGAAGCAGGAACTTTCTGATCCTGTAGAGAAGACCAAGCATAATATGAATCTTCTTTATAAGGTTGTTTATGTACAGATTGTAGGAGAGGTGGGAGTCCAGGGGTTCCAGTTAGTGTACTAGTTGCCAAGGAAGATTCATATTTACATTTATTTTTCCTAATAGCTAATCTACAAGATTTCAGATCATTTCTATGTTATTCACTGGTTTGTTTTGCATGGGCCTGATTTATATGTTCTATAAAAAGTTTTCTGTTTTTTAATTTTCTTTTTGATATCCAGTGTTAATCATTTTGGTTTGCTCTTACTGCTCTTTGGTCTGACCTTTTTGGTACCCATTTCTTTTGTAAATCAAGTTATTTTTATGATCGCTTGCATGCATGTGCAAGAACATAGTGCCACCATACGAGTTTTCGTGGGTGTGCCTCCCCAACTTCCAATGCCCTGCTGCCTTTTGCAGGCGCAGCAGTACCATACCAGTGAATGTTGTAGCTGTCTATGACAGCCATTCAGATGCAGTGGTGTACAATTGAAAGTGAAAAACTGCTGCAATCAGCGGTGGTAATGTGTAGGCAATTTGCACACTGCCCAAACTGCCTACATGTCGGCACTGCACTGAAACAGTCATAGACAGCTCTGTCCCCCCGGTAACAAGTAGCATGCTGGGAGCCCACCCCAGCATGCTCATGCACTCCCCTCCCACACACACACACTGAGCCCCCCCAACAGACTTCCAGGTGCCACGCTGGGAGCCCACCCCAGTGTGGCAACAGTCCATAACGCTGACGGAGGTGCCCAATCCCCATTGGCTCCACTGTGCCCCCCAACAGACTTCCAGGTGCCATGCTGGGAGCCCACCCCAGTGTGGCAACAGTCCTTAAGGCTGATGGGGGTGCCCAACCCACATTGGCTCCACTGTCCCCCCCAACAGACTTCCAGGTGCCACGTTGGGAGCCCACCCCAACATGGCAGCAGTCCATATGACCAGTGGGGGTGCCCAATTCCCCATTGGCTCCACTACACCCACCCAAACAACCTTCCAGCTGCCACACTAGGAGCCCACCCCAGCATGGCAAAAGTCCTGTGACGTGTTTAAAAAAAAAATGGCCTGTAAGAAAAAATGGTCCCTCGCTGACTATCTTGACCACTTCCCCCAGCAAACGCCCACCCTCTGAGTGCCCCACCTCCCCACACCCCCGGCTCACCCAATACTTACCTCCGGAGGCCTGCGCGATGATCTTCAGTGGACCGGGAACACGTCTGCACTCTTCAAAGCTGACCGCAAACTGAAGAAATGCCAGTAAGCTGAATAATGGCATAAATAGGGTTTTTTCAACTTTGGTGCATAACTTGGCCATTTTTGGGAATTTGTTCACCAAATTTTCAACATAGGGTTCTTGGGACCTCACCTCATGAACTTAGTCACTGTCACTTTGTTATTTGGTCCGGAAAGGTGATTTCACAGTCACTAAATGGAATCACCTTTCAGGACCGATTTATGAAACAACAGTGTCACAGTTCATGAGATAGGCTCCCAAAACCCTATGTTGAAAATTTGTTGAAAAAATTCCCAAAAATAACAGTTTTATGAATGTGCATTGCACAGTTCCTACGCACGCTCGTAACTTTGAGAATTTGTAATATTTTCACTCCAGATTTTCAATGTTGCCATTTTACCATACCTCCTTATGAACAGTACAGCTGTCAATTTTCACATCTCGTTCAAAATGTGTTTTCGCACATGTAGAGCATATTGGCGCGGTCGGTTTGCAAAATCAATGTTTGGTACACATTAAGAAAATCACAGTGACTGTTCATGAGCAGAGGTGTTAAAATGGCTATGTTGAAAATTTGGTGACAAAAGTCCATAACATAACTGTGTTACGTGCGTGCATTGTGCAATTTCCACACACCCTCGTAAGTTCACGAATTTGTAATATTTTCAGTCCAGATTTTCAACATTGAAATTTTTCCACACCTCCTTATGAACAGTACAGCTGTCATTTTTTCACACCCTGGCTGAAATGTGTTTTTGTACTTCCAGCACAGAATAGCGTGGTCGCTGTGGGAAATTAGTGTTTGTGATAGATTAAGAAAATTACAGTGACACTGTTCATGAGCAAAGGTCCCAAATGCCTATGTTGAAAATCTGCTGTAAAAAACCCTCAAACTAATTTCATTACGGGTGTACATTGTGCAGTTTCTATGCATGTTCGTGACTTCACCAGTTTTTTTTTTTATATTTTCACTCCAGATTCAACAGTGCCATTTTTTACACCTGCTCATGCACAATACACCTGTAACTTTTCACATCCTGTTCAAAATGTGCCTTCAAACCTGTGGTACCAAATGGTGCAGCTGCTGTGCAAAATCACCTTTCGCCTAACGAAGTGATAGTGTCACTGTTCATGCGGTAGGGTCACCAAAAGCCCATGTGGAAAACTTGGAGTAAAAATACCAGGAAACGCCCAAGGCATTAGGGTTTTCTACCATAATGCCCTACCCTGTAGGGACTGACAGGTGTCAGGGGTGTTACTTGGGATTGTCTACATTCAGTAATGCTCATGCCATTGCACTTCAGCACCGCTACCCTCCAGCCAGTGACAAGCATTGAGGTGCGCCTTGGACTGTTTGCCCCCGGAGTTCACCCCATTCTCCTATACTGCGACCATTTCAGTGTATTTCCTTATGGAATGAGGTGAATGTAAAACCCAAACACCCCAAGGCACACCTTGACACTTGGCAGTGTCTGAAGGGTAGGGTGAGGTGAAATGTTGTGACCGTCATGGGTGACAACCCAAAAACACACCTCAATGTCTGTCCATCTCTGCAGGGTGAGGGTCAAGTTGGTGTCAGTTCAATACTTCAATGCCATTCCTATACTGCATCTTTCTAACTCTTGCACTTCCACTGCTAATGCCAGCAAGCAAACATTCAGGATTGACAAATGCTTGTTTCTTTAGTAAAGTACATTTTGTCTCGACCGATGTATTGAAAAATACCCCTTTCCAATCCCAACGTCTTACTTCTTCTGACATTGCATCAAAATTGGTCCGCCTATAATCTGGGTAAACTATGCTACCTAAAACAATTGTTGACTATTTATGTATGTTCATCTGAATCATACAATGGTCACAGTTGCTGAGTGGTTCTTTTACACTACAGTGCATTACCCTATTTTTGATGTTTGTAACACAAAATCTAAAACATTATTCCCTCTTGTAGGTTCAACTAAAAGTTGCTCAAACTCACATTCATTAGTTATTTCTAGTAATTCTGCCCCTATAAGACTACTAGCTATCATAGTTTCCCAGTTAACAGAGGAGATGTTAAAGTCACCTATACTATGAATATCTTTATTGGTCAGACACATATCATGTATAATGTGGAAAAGTTTGCTATTATAATCACAGGTAGAATAAGGTGGCCTATAACATGTCCCTATAATCAAGCTTTCCTATAAAGGGCAAGCCATTTTGTACCAGGGACCCAGCCAGAAATCATAAGATGGAGGTGGGGGGGCAGGGCTAGGGTAGTGACATCACAAAGGGGAAGAGGCCAAGGAGGGTCATATGACAGGGTAAGGGAGCTCGCTGGCTATTGGCTGGGGGAAGGGCTTGTAGGGGTCTGTAGCTGGGGTCCTTAGGGGCTTTATCAGATCAGGCAGCCCCTGGAGAACCCTCTTTTCTTGCCAATTTGAATTGAATTCCTATCAGCACACCGCTGGCAATTCTGTGAGGTAAGGCACCACATGGGAAAACTAGTCCTCAGGTGTCCCAGCATTGGTGGGCTGTTTTTTAAAGAGTGGTTGCATTCTGTGGTTTTAAAATGCTGAAGACATTTGTTTAAGTTTATTTCTGTGGATTGGTAAATTGCTGGCAGCGTTTTCATATTTAATTCTGCAATGTTTATTTTGCAATGTTTGTTTGGTGGGCTGTTTTAAAGAGTGGTTGCATTCTGTGGTTTAAAAATGCTGAAAACATTTGTTTAAGTTTATTTCTGTGGATTGATGAAATACTGGTAGCATTTTCATATTTAATTCTGCAATGTTTATTTCACAATGTTTGTTTTTTGGGCTGTTTTTAAGAACAGTTGCATTCTGTGGTTTAAAAATGCTGAAATGATTGTTTAAGTTTATTTCTGTGGATGGGTAAAGCGCTGGCTGTGGTTTCATGTTTAATGCTGCAAGGTTTATTTCACAATGTGTGTTGCTTCTGTCAATATTTTGCAGTGCTGAGGAAGCTGTGGCTTCTTGGTGTGGGTGGTAATACACGGCAAGCATTGGAATGGGTTTCTGGGCAATCTGGCTTGGGAGCAATGAGCGGCATGCTTGGCTCTCACTGGCCCAAGGGCCCCAAAATAGAAAGAAGTTGGCTTCTAGCTTATGGTGCAGAATGTGGCTAAAGGGACACTGGTGCAGCAGGCCCAGACAGGGATGCATCATGAGTGATAGGCAGCGTGCTCCTGGCCATACGCTGCTGGTGTGTTTTACAGCAAGGTAAGGTGGAAGATAGCAAGGCTCAAACAACAAAAGAAAAGGAAATAATGGAGGAACTGGCAGCAGTTTGCAGTCTCAGATGCTGGGGCACCTGTTGTAAGGACGCGAGCTGGGGGAGGCAGCGGGACCATAGGGCCAGTGGGTTTTTGGCTGAATTGTGCATTGTGGGGGTTTGTGCGGGCAGTGGAACAGCCGTGAGAAGGCAGGGAGGCATCATTGCAGCAGGAAGGCAGGGGGCAAGGGAGAACATGCGACCCAGCCTAGGGGACTGTTGTGGGCAACTGGTCCTCAGCCGTCATGGACCACGTGGCATGGGCTGGCTGAAAACCTGCAGGGTAAGGGGGAAGGCCTGCATAAGCAGGGTACCACTAAGGAAGAAGGCGCACACGGCTTGGGCTAAGGGGCCTACTTTTCACTGCAAGCAGCAGAGATGATGAAGCGGGCTACATTGGGGGGGAGCCTAAGGACATAGGGGAGGAAAAGGCCTCAAGAGAATCTGACACTGGTGCAGGGGACAGAAGGTGGCACTTTGCTGCATACACGGTCAGGCCTGTGTGGGGTTGGTGGCTCAAGGGGAGGGTGAGATGGAAGTT
Source organism: Neoceratodus forsteri (assembly GCA_016271365.2). Classification (NCBI taxonomy): domain Eukaryota; kingdom Metazoa; phylum Chordata; order Ceratodontiformes; family Ceratodontidae; genus Neoceratodus; species Neoceratodus forsteri. The sequence goes on along the minus strand of CM057456.1, from coordinate 541,373,544 downwards.
GAGCGGAATGGCATGTGGACAGATGCGGACCGCTGGGGAAGCATGGCCCATGCAACAGGAGCTTTGGGCAGGACAGAGCAGGCCCAGATGCTGGATGTGTGCCCAGGTGGGGAAGTGAGGGTTAGCCCTCTACAGGGCAATGCTGGGCCTGCTGACTGCAGGTTAGCCTGCTGCATGGTGGGCCTGCTGATGAAGAGGCGCCTCCGGGAACAAGGGAGGCTGCTATGGTGAGGGGGCACCCACAGTAAACGGGTGGCAAGCGGAGCAGGGGCAAATTTCCATGGGCAGGGCCTGCATGGCCAGCCCAGGTGGGCGAGTGGACATGCCTCAGGGCAGAGGAGGGGCAGTTCATGGTTCGCCAGGAAAGAATGAGTGGTGGAGACAGTGGAGCAGCAATAATCACTGTTGTTTGGTACATATTCTAGTAGGAAAAATGGCTCCCAAGAAAACACTGGCCTCCAGTGCCAAGATGATGGAGCAGGCAGCGAGGCTGATGAGCCAAATGACCAAACTAATGGAGACTGCCAAGAGAAAGAAGGCGGAGGAGGCCCAGAAAAAAAGGAAAGTGAGAGATGGGTGAGTTGGGGGATGGAGACAAAACAAGAGGCCCAGAGGAGCAGAACCCAGCCCAGCCCCATCTCCCAGTCCAGATGTGACACCAATGCCACCAGCACTGCAGCGGGCCGGGGGTAACACTGGAGTGGACGTTAACAATGAGGGGAATTTGAATGAGTATTTGGAGGGCCTCCTGGGGGACATGAAAGATTGGGGGAGATGGTGTGGGCATTGCAAGCCATCAAAGAGGGGGAAAGAATGGGGACAGCGGGGCGAGCAAGCCTGCTGGGAGCCGGAAGTTGCACAATGGACTGCAGTGTTTCACCCTGGAGGACAACGTACCAATTTTCCTGAAGGAAAAATTTGGAAGGCCGAATACATGGATATTTTTGGCATAGTGGATAAAGAAATGGCAAAAAGGCAGGAGCAGAAGGAATCGGTGGGCAGGTTGGAAATGGCGGTCGATCTGGTGGTAGTGAGACATAGGGCCAAGGAGACGAAGTACAAGGGGAAGGGCATTGACACCTGGATAGCTAGTTTTCTGATATACAGTGCGTTGGTTTTGGAGAAACAGCAGGAGTTGGCCACATCACTCTTGACTTGTACGACGATCATTAGCAGGGCCCCTAGTGCTCTGCGGCAGAATTTTCTGATTTCTGCGGCAGGGCTCCTAGGCTTCTGTGGCAGCATTTTCTGATTTCTAGGGCATGATTTATTCATTTCTGTGGCACAATGCAGTCCTAGATTTAGCTAAAATATGATGTGCTGTCATAGATGACATCACCTGCCAAGCACAGTGGAGGGGCTTTAGGATAAACAAGATGGCTAGGAAGTCAGGCACTATGGAAAAACTGTATATCTGAATGAAAATTCACCAAAAACAATGAATTCTGTGGCATTATATGAATTCTGCAGCAAGATGCAAATTCTGCGGAAAATTCCACAACCGCAGAATCTCAGAATTCCAGGGGCCTTGATCATTAGGGATGCATATAAGGTGAAGATTGGTTTTGGATGGTTGAAGTACAATGATGCCATTTGGAAATGGATGGCGGCAAAAGGGGACCTGAGGTGGGACTGCACCCACTCAGAATTATGGGAACAGACCCTATCTGGACTGAAAGTGGGTCCGGGGGTCAATCAGGCAAGGAGAACCATGCAGGTCCAGGGGGTGAAAACTTGCTGGGCTTACAACAGGGCGTCGTGTACCTGACCCAGCCGCAAGTTCCAGCACATCTGCTCCCGATGCGAGGGGGCACACCCAGCAATGGCCTGCAAGGTATGGAGGGACAAGACCTTCCAGCAAGGAGGACAGCAGGGCCAGGAGCAGCCCTTTGGGGGGGTCGGGCAGAGGATGAGGCAGGAGTGGCTGAGGGGGTTTTAACCCCAACTCTGGATGGAACTACACAGATGATGGCAGTCAGTTGGTGGGGCAAGGAGATTTCCTGCACACCCATAGTACTCAGGGTGGTGGATGCATGGACTGCTGGATACCCCAAGGCAGGCAAGGTCAAGCTGCTCAGGGAGGGGTTCGGGGTGGTTCCTGTTAGGTTTTAATGGATGGTGGTTGGCTATGAGGGCTCTGAACTTTGGCTCTGTAAAGGGAAAAGAAGACGTGGTCTGGGTCAAAATCCTGAAGGAGGTCCGGGCAGGTAGGGTGGAGGGGCCCTTGTGGGACCCACCTTGCAAGAATTTTTGGGTATCCCCATTGGGGGTGGTGCCCAAGAAACAGGTGGGCGAGTTCAGGCTCATCCATCACCTCTCTTATCCAATGGAGAGTCAGTCAATGATGAGATCCCGGAGCACCTAAGCACAGTTTCCTACACATCTCTGGACCAGGCGGTCACGCTGATCAGGGCAGTGGAAGAAGCATGACTGGCCAAGACAGACATCGAGTCTGTGTTCTGCCTCTTGCCAGTGTGGCCTGAGGACTGGGATCTACTCAGTTTCCAGTTTGATGGCAGTTGGTACTTCGATAAGGCCATGCCCATGGGATGCTCTGTAGCATGCTCAACATTTGAGGCTTTCAGCTCTTGGGTGGAATGGGTGTTTGGGTCCTGTTATGGGCACAAGAGGGTGGTCCATTATTTGGATGGCTTCCTTTTGATTGGGGCCACCCTGGCCAAAACCCAGGGTGTGCTTCGGGACTTCAAGGACATGTGTAACGTCATAGAGATCCCCCTGGCAGAGGGGAAGGCAGAAGGACCAGCTTGCGCATTAGAGTTCCTAGGGATTGAGGTGGATGCAGAGCATGTTTTCAGTTACCAGGGGACAAGGTAACACAATTGCGGGGCCTGCAAGCACAAGTTGGGGGGAGGAGGAGGGTGCCACTGGTACATGTGCAGCAACTACTGGAGCACCTTAATTTCACCTGCAAGGCCATCAGCCTGGGTAGATCTCTTACTAGGCAATTGGGGAGGGTCACAGGGGAAGGCAAAACAGACCCACCACTGGGTAGACATCAGCAAAGGATTCAGGGAGGACCTGAAAATGTAGGAGGAATTTTTGGGGGCATATAACGGGGTGACATTCTGGCAGGATGGCTGGGTACACAACGCAGACCTTGAGCTATATATGGATGTCTCAGGGATGCTGGGAATGGGGGTGTATTTTAGGGGTGATTGGATGTCAGAGCCATGGCTGGTGCAGTGGTCAAAATGGGGAATCATCAAGGACATCACCTTCCAGGATATTTTTCCCATTTGGGTGGCAATGGAGGTATGGGGGGGGACCAGATGACAGGAAAACGGATCATGTTATGGTGTGACCACAAGGGAGTGGTTAAGGTCATCAACAGGCAGAATGGGAACATGGAATCAGTGGGGCGAGTTCTGAGGTGCACAGTGCTGTTGGGGCTGCAGCTGAACCTGACATTCAGGGTGCAGCATATGGAGGGGCTCAGAAATGAAGTTGCTGACTGTTTTTCCCATTTCCAGATGGAGAGGTTCCGGGAGCTGGCTCCAGGAGCAACAACGTCCCGGACCAGGGTGGCGGACAGGTATGTTAAATTGGAGGGAGAAGACCAGGGCCCATCTATAGGGGGGCCTGGGCGGACAGTACCCTGAAAGCTTATGAAGGGTCCTAGGTAGGTTTCCAAGAATTCAGGGCACAGCAGGGTTGGGAGATGGGTGAGCCAGTGCAGGAAGAGCAGGTGATGCAATATATCATAGAAAGGTGGGAGACAGGCATCGCCCATGCCACCATGGTGGTCCAACTGGCGGGAATCAGTTGGGTGTGCATTGACCAAGGGTGGGTGGATGCAACAGGAGGGGGAGCTGTCTGGAGGATGGTGATGGACTGGCAAAGAGGGCAGGGTTACAGTCAGAACAGGAGATGGCCCATAATAGGACCACTGCTCCTAAGGGATAAGGGCCCTGGTGTAAGTGTGCTCCTCAGCCAAAGAGGCCTGCCTGTTCAAGGCCATTTTCTCCATCATAGCCAAGGGGCACTCAGGGTTGGTGAAGTGGTGGCAGTAAAATGAGGGATGTCCCCTCAGGCACTACAGCTCGAGGATGTCACATGGAGGAATGATGAGGTGAGCATTCAACTTCCTAGGTCCAAAACTGACCAGAGGGGCCGGGGCACATCGGCGACTATCCAGAGGCACCCAGGGGATGGGGCATGTGTGGTCAGGACCATGGAGAAATACAAGAATAAACGGGGGCAGGAAAGGGGGCATGGTTCCAACATGGAGATGGATCCCTAGTGATGAGTTACCAGGTAGGGGCTGTCCTCAAGAAGGCACTTGCATTCACAGGTGAGGATACCAAGGCATATGCCCCACACTCTTTTAGGATAGGGGCAGCATCTGAGGTGGTGGCAAGGGGAGAGTCTGCAGAGGGGGTACAGCGGGCGGGGCGTTGGAAATCCAACTGTTATGAAAGGTATATGAGGTGTTGATGGATAACCTTCATTCCTTTCTTTCCACAGAGGGCTCCAAGTGACAGGTCTGGATTGTGGGGCACTCGTTCATCTATTGGGTGGAGAAGCTTGCAGCTGCCACAAGGAGAGGAACACAGTTGCACCCGGAAGTGGAGCAAATGAGAGTTTGATGGAAAGGCATCCAGGTCATGAGGTGGGCCCTGCTCCTGCTAGAGAAGTTGCGGGTGCAGTGTACCAGGCCAGACTACATTATTATTCACTTGGGGGGAAATGACCTGGGTGGAGTACCATGAGGTACTTTGGTAAAGGACATGGTGGAGGACCTGGAGAAGGTGAAGAGCTGGTGGCCGGGTGTAGTGCTCGGCTGGTCAGAGGTCACATCCCAAAGGGTTTGGAGGGGGACAAAAGGGAAGTGGCACAGCAGCGCCTCAACAGGAAGGTAGCCAGGGTGTTGATAGAGATGGGGGGAGTACACATACAGCACAGAGAAATATCATTTGAGCAGGCAGAGGTGTACAGAGCAGATGGGGTGCGCCTGCTGGAATTTGGCATGTGCCTGTTCCTTACGCCATTGGGGGACCTGGTGGTGACAATTAATAAGAAAGGCCTGAGATACTAGCCCACAAGGGGAGAGCCCCATCTTCCATCACAAGCTGGAGATGGGTCAATGGAAAGAGGGGTGGGAGCAGGGAAAAAATGGGAGTCAGGAAGGGGGGGCGGGGGGTTGGCACCATGTGCTGGGGACAAAGGAACCCAGGTGTGGGAGTAAATGGAGGAAGGGATAGCACTAGGGGGCAGATCACCGTGTTCGCACCTAGCAAGGAGAGGAGTCCAGGTAAGAGTCTGTTACCTGGTTCTGGTGATGGAGGGGGAGCCGGATCAGAGTGTCTGGACCCTGAAAAGCATCCAAAACAGAAGAAGGAGCGATGAGAGAAGATGGGCAAGGAGGAAGACCTGGACTGATAGGTCCACAATAGATTGATATGTCTAAATAGATTGATATGTCTGATTGTAAAATGTACTGTGTGTTTCTATGATATAATGAGATGTAAAGAATGTAATGTGTGCCTTTTAAATAAATATTGCCTGTGAGTATCCAAAGTCAGAAGCTGTAGGGTGATTCATTTCTGGTGGGGAATCAGGGGACAATCAAGCTTGCCTATAAAGGGCAAGCCATTTTGTACCAGGGACCCAGCCAGAAATCATAAGATGGAGGTAAGGGGAGGGGGGGGTGGGGCTAGGGTAGTGACATCACAAAGGGTGAGCGGCCAAGGAGGGTCATATGACAGGGTAAGGGAGCTCGCTGGCCATTGGCTGGGGATGGGGCTTGTAGGGGTCCTGAGCTGGGGTCCTTAGGGGCTTTATAAGGTCAGGCAGCCTTGGAGAGCCCTCTTTTCTTGCTGATTTGAATTTCCCACCCACCGCCCTGGGTTGGAGTGGTTTCGCAAAAGGGAGAGAAACACACAGTAAAAGGAGGCAAAAGAAGGAAGGTTGCCTTGGTGTGTGTCCCAGAAGGCAGCCGGGTAAGCTGCAGAGGGCAGCTGGTGGGCCGGGGTGCTTGGTGGAGCTCTGCTGGCAGATGAAGGGAGAAGGGGGTCAATGGGGGGTGGGAGCAGGAGAAAAAAGGGGGTCAAGAAGAGGAGGGTGAGGGGTATGAACCATGTGCTGAGGCAAAGGAACCCAGGCATGGGAGTAAATGGAGGGAGGGGATAGAGCTAGGGGGCGGATCACCGTGTTCGCACCTAGCGGGGAGGGAAGTCCAGGTAAGAGTCTGCTACCTGGTTCTGGTGATGGAGAGGGAGGCGGATCAGAGTGTCCGGACTCTGAAGAGCATCCAAAACAGAAGAAGGAGCAATGAGAGAGGATGGGCAAAGAAGAAGACCTGGACTGATAGGTCCACAATAGACTGATATGTCTAAATAGACTGATATGTCTGATTGTAAAATGTACTGTGTGTTTGTATGATATAATGAGATGTAAATAATGTAACTTGTGTCTTTTAAATAAATATTGCCAGTGTGCATCCAAAGTCAGAAGGTGTAGGGTGATTCATTTCTGGTGGGGAATCTGGGGACAGTGATGGACTTTGGTTACCCCTTGATTTAAATCCAGATTTTTTCAATTAATATTTTGTCAGTTGAGTTTGTAGAAAGGAGTCTATGCTTTAATAGTTCATTTACGTATATGGCAACACTTCCCCCCTCTTCTGTCCCTTCAATTCAGTTTGTGCAGCACAACACCTTCCAAGTATAGTTCAATCATTTGTATCATGCCACCAAGTTTCAGTAACAGATAAGATGTCTTACTGATTATCGGTTTGCTCTGCTATTAGTAGCTCCATTTTCTGATTCAAACTCCTACGAACATACGAAATTTGCCAGCAGATAAAGGCCTAGAGGTCTATCAAGTCTGCTCGAATGTGCAGCTAGCACCCCTTATTCTGCAGCTGCCCCTCCCTTCCCATTCCCCTTCATTGACCCTCCTCCTTGTCCTGTCCTTCTAGCATTTAATGGTAAAATATTTAAATCTGATTTTTATGGTGTATATATAGTTGTCGTGTTTTGTGACAGATAGCAGGCTTTTGCACCACAAAGCTTAGTGACTGACCCCCTCCCTTAGAAACATAGAGATTGTTGGCAGATAAGGACTGCCAGGCCCATCAAGTCTGCCAAAGTTTGCTACCTTAATTGGCAGCCGAAGTCCCTACCTGATCATTGGCTTTAGCCTCTTCTTCACACCTCTAGGGTTCCCTTATGCCTATTCCATGCATGTTTAAATCCTCCCACTACCTCCTGGGGCAGGTTATTCCATGCATCCACCACTCTTTCTCTTCTTCAAGTTTAAATTATGTTTGACAGCAGTGAGTGTTCTGTGCATTAAAATTGCAGACCCTCTTGTATTCAAATTATGTCTGTCCATTCTGAAAAGATCCCCCCAATTATTAAGAGTTTGCCAGTGTCGAATACATTTAAAACCTTCATTTATTGCAGACGACCATAACCATCTGTTATGCCTTGAAATTTGCTCTTTTAAGCTCAGGTTTGCTCTTTATTTGGTAAGATTTCAGAAAAGAAACACCTTACATTTTAAGTTCTTAAAAAAGTTACCCATGGCCTTAAGTTCTTACATAGTTACATAGAATTTGAAGGCAGATAATGACTGCCTGGCCCACCCAGTCTGCTCATTTCCCAACCTACTACATAAACTCCAGATTCTGATTGATCTGCAGCTTACTTCCTCTTTCCTACCGCTAGGTTTGCCTTCTGCCTATCCCATGCATTCTTGAATTCACCTATTGTTTTTGCAAGTATGACCTCTGCAGGGAGGCTGTTCCATGCATCCATCACCCTTTCTGTGAAAAAATACTTCCTCACGTTACCACTGAGCCTTCCCCCCTCCAGTCTCATATTGTGCCTCCTTGTTCTTGAACATCTCTTTTTCTGAAAGATATTGCCCTCTTGAACTTTGTTTATCCCTTGAGGTACTTGAATGTCTCTCTCATATCCCCCCTCTCCCTCATTTCCACCAGGGTATACATATTGAGTTCTTTCAGTCTTTCCTCATATGGCTTCTGGTGCAGTCCCTGCACCTTTTTCATGGCCCTTCTCTGGATTAACTCCAGTCTGTCTCTGTCCCTTCAGAGATGTGGTCTCCAAAACTGATGAAGCCTCACCAATTGTCTGTACAGTGGCATCACGACCCCCTGTTTTCTACTGGTGATGCCTCTTCCTGTGCACCCCAGCATCCTTCCAGCTCCCCTCACAGCCTTCTCACATTGCTGGGCTAGCTTTAGATCATCCATTATGATTACCCCGAGATCTTTTTCCAGTTTGGATGTCATCAGTACCCCCCCCCAATGTATTCCTCTCCTGGATTCTTGTGCCCCAAGTGCATGACCTTGCACTTCTTTGCATTGAATTTAATCTGCCATACTCTTGACCACTCCTCCAATTTGCCTAGGTCTCTTCTCATTCTTTCCATCCCACCTGGAGTGTCAAACCTATTGCAGATCTTAGTGTCATCTGCAAAGAGGCATACCTTCCCTTCTAGCCCATCCGCACTGTCGCTTATGAAGACATTGAAGAGGACAGACCCCAGCACTGAGCCCTGTGGCACTCCACTGATTACTCCCTGCTCTCCAGATTGAACTCCATTTACCACCTGTTGCCCTGCCAATTTCTGACCCAGCTTACAACTTTGAGACCAACTCCCAGACTGCACAACTTGTTTACTAGCTTCTTGAGTGGTATGGTGTCAAATGCCTAGGTAAAATCTAGGTAAGCCATGCCCTCTGCCCCTCCCTGATCAACCACCCTGGTCACCCAGTCAAAGAAATCTATCATATTTGTTTGACAAGGCCTTCCTGCTGTGAATCCATGTTGCCTCTGGTCTTGTGCCCCCACTGGCCTCAAGATATGCCACAGTCCTTTCCTTTAGCATTGATTCCATTATTTCCCCACCACTGAGGTCAAATTGACCAGCCTGTAATTTCCAGCCTCTACCTTGCCCCCACTTTTGTGGAGTTGTACCACATTCACCCTCCTCCAGTCCTCTGGTTCCACTCCCTCCTCCAGTGATTTGTTAAATAGGGTTGTCAGTGGTGCCACTAGTACCTCTCTGAGTCCTTTTAATATTCTGGGATGTATTCCATCTGGCCACATTGCCTTGTCCTCTTTTAGTTTTAAGAGTTCCTTTAGGACTCTCTCTTCCGTGAATGGACTGATGTCCACCTCCTTGTACTATCTGATAATCTGGGGTTTTCCCTATGTCATACATACCAGCATAGATAACTATAACTGGTGGTTGTTCTGTGGTTTTTAATCAGTTTTGTTAAGCTAAGCCTAATATCCTTTAAACGTTCACCTGACAGACAGCTTACCTGAGTATTTGCCCTGTCCTCTTTAAAAATGATCGTGTCCATGTATCTTAAGATAGATTCACCAATTACAAGTGCCTGACGTGTTTAACTGGGGCTTACATTTATTGAGGCAGAGGTTTGTGCTTGGTGTGCATTTTCATTATTTCCATTGTTACTTGAAGTAAGAGAAGTTTGTGATTGATGTATATTCCCAGTGTTTATCATATTGCTGATAGTAGCACAGTGTTGCTTTTCCTTCTCTTGCAATTCTGTACCTTCCTCTTCACTTAATACTGAGAATCTGTTACTAGTCTCCAAAACTGCAGGGGGCTCTAGTACATCGCTTCCATGCCATTTCCTCTTCACTGATGAAACGAGGCACCAGTCATGTTCTATTAAATCATTCTCTCCATTATTGCCATCTTGTTGTCTCTTTGTCCCACAATCAAATGGATCATCAATAGTAGTTCCTAGGTGTTTTTGGTTGTTGCTGCTTATTGTTTTAACTTTATTGGCCAGCACATCTTTAACATTACCAGTTTTTTTTAGTCAGTTCTAAAATGGAGTTCCATAAAGCAATGCTTTTTGCAATATTGTGAGATCATGAATGTTCCTAACATGTTATTGAAGGTTAGTACTCACTGGCCCAGATATTCAAAAGGGTTGCGCCATGCGCAACAGGGTTGCGCGTGCGCAACTCAAAAATCGCCATTCTGCGATATTCAGAAGGGTCAGTTGCATACGAAAACACGCTGAGCCACAGCGCAATGGAAATGAAGGCATGCGCAACCGAAGGGGCAGGTCCATGCATAAAGTGCGCAATGCGATATCAAACACTTGCGCACACGCAAGAGTGGCTCAGCCAGAGGATGCGCTGCACCGGATGTGAGCCAAAATAAAAAGGCTCAAGGGAGCGCAAGAACTCAGCAGGCCGCAAACCGGGGAGAGAGACAGAGAGAGAGAGACAGAGACAGGAGCAGGAAGGGCAGAGAGGGACAGTGGGTCCTGGAGGACAGAGAGGCCAGTGGGGGTGCCGGTGCAGTGGAAGCAGCAGTGGGGGCAGTGGGGTAACACAGGAACAGCAGCTGTGGGGGCAGGAGCCAGGGAGATGGACAGTGTCAGCTTCCACATGGAAGCTGTAATGAGGGGTGAGACAGCATGCTGCAGGGGCGTGGCTGCGGAGGGGCCCGTCGATGCGCCCCGACAAGCGTGTCGTGCCGCACGGCTCAGAGCTGTACACAGATGTCGAGATTGTGGCCCGGTACCACCTGAACAGGGCAATACTGAGAGCGGCTCAGTGAGCTGTGCAGTGATGTGATGCAGGCACCCTCACGACGGGTCATGCTCTGTCCGTGGAGACCAAGGTGACAGCCTGCATGTGCCTGCTCGCCACGGGCACCTTCCAGGGCCGACAGGGGACACCACAGGCATTACGCAGTTGGCCACGTCACGCATCCTCACCCAATTCCTCAGCGCACTGCTGCCTCATGCTGCGAGTACATCCATTTCCCCAGCACCGTGGCAGAGCGTACAGCAAACATGCAGGAGTTCCACAGGGTAGCACATAAGCCTGGCGTGCTAGGGGCCATAGACTGCACCCATGTGGCCATTCACACGCCACCTGGCCTCGACGGCCAAAGCGTTCACAACCGAAAGGGCTTCGAGTGTCAACTGCCAGGTGGTGTGGATGCCACTGGGCGATCATCAATGTCTGTGCCACACACCTGGTGGAGCACATGATGCCTTCATATGGCACCAATCTGCACTGTGCCATCGATTCGAGAGTGGGAACATCCCCACGGGTCATCTAGTGGGTGAGTACACATGTATGGAATGCAAACTCTGTGCAAGGGTGGGAATGACACAGGTGCCATGGTAGTGGCACACAAGGATATGGGCAATATGGACCTGACCTGACACTGATCTCCACTATCTCCACACAGGTGACTGTAGATACCCACTCCATCCCTGGCTGCTCACACCATACCGGCGCCCCACGACCCCAGCGCAGCTGCGGTTTCAATAGAGGCACCGCGCCAACACGGAACATCACAGAGCGGGTGTTTGGGATACTCAAGGCACGCTTCCGATGCCTGGACACCTCGGAGCCTACAGTACAGCCCCAGAGGCCTGTGGGATATTCCTGGCCTGTTGCATCCTGCACAACATGGCCAAAGACCATGGGATAGCCGTACAGGTCCAAGAGGGGGACAGCGATGGGGACGCCAGTGGCGCCGGTGATGTGGGTGATGAGCCGCCCCCCCTAGGACGGAGGGACCCCAGACTGACACGGCAGGCCCAGCTGCACCGGGACACCATTGCAGAAGAGTACTATGCACAACACAGGTAAGTCAAGGGGACATGTGCAGGCAACACTGTCCATGCGCAAACCACAGGCACACAGGGGAACACACCGTGCATGAAGGTCAGGGGAGTTGAAGGGTCCAGGCATACCAACACACCATCAGAGAGGGGTGAGCACTCACATGGACACACACACACACACACACACACCAGGCAGCATACAGGGGCAGCAGCACAGCACTGCGGAAATGACACGCCAACACACAGCACCACCAACCACCTCACCACCTGGACTGTCCCGACGTCGTGTGTCAGGACCTGGGCAACCTGCACCTTGGTGTACAGTGCAATGCAGGCATCATCATCCACGCACCTGTGGACAGCAGTTGGGAGAGTGTGCAGGTGGTCCGTGTGTCGGCTTGGTGAGCAGAGCACCCAGCAGTGCACTGCCCACCATGACACACGTACACACAGGGCAGCACCAGACAGGGCCTGCATTGGGAGACAGCTCAGTCAGGAGCACTGTCCCACGGCCTGCGGATGCGTGGGCGGCCCGCCGTGGCTAGCAGCACTGGCAGGCTGCGGGGGCCACATTGGGTGGCGCTAGTGCACCACCAGGGGTCCCAGTGCACGACCACGACCTTGCCCGCTGGGGGTCTGCATCCCGCCAAACAAACTTGCACCAGGGTGCTCGGGATGCCAGCAGCAGAACCGGCGTCGACAGGCCTGGTGTCGCGCAGCGCCGAGCGAAGTGAAGTGCGCACTGTGGGTGCGTGGTACAGGGTCACCAGACAGTGTGGTCAGTGCGGTCGCCACAGAGACCACTGCCTGGGTCAGCCTGTCGATGGCAGCGTCACATCCATCCGCATATGGACCATCTCAGCCTGGTCCCGAGCACACTCCCTGCTATGCCGCTCCAGGACACAGTCAGTGCCTCCACCCGGACCTTGCAACCCGCCCCTGAAGCTGTACCGACTCCTGCAGCAGGCGGGTGTGCGCGATCAAAGGGTACTGTGCCCAATGGCATCGTGACCCCCAGGGGTGTGGATGGTCCTGGTGCACAGCACCCTTGAGTGGCACGTTCACCAGGACCAGGTATGGGGCGGATCTAAGGGCGGTGGACAAGTGCCACTGCTTGACGCTGTCCCCCAGGCCTGGTGTGCAACTGCTGCCGCCTCCAACTGCTGAGCCCCCAGGTCCACCTGTTCCACCCTGTGCTGTCAACAGTGCCAAACACCTGCTCAGCCATCGATGCTGCCCCACGGTGCTGACAGGCCCAGCCTGTGACTGTGCCAGCATGCTGGTACACAGGTGTGGAGCAGGACGGGCCAGGGGCACGTGATGCCTGCCATGCGTCCCTCGTGGGACACACACTATCACTGGCCATTGCAGGCCTGCTATCATCAATAGTGCGGTGTGTGCCACTGCCATAGGCACAGCATGCTGGCACACCTGCATGCCAGACTGCTGTGACACAGGCTGTGCACCCCTGCACCCGTATCACTGCCGGGCGGAGTTGTTGGGCCAGCCGCCTGCTGCTGCAGTGCCTGCAGGCTGCTGGCGGAGGTGGATGGTCCCTCCTCCTGGTCCAGCAGGTCTGCCTCACTGTCAGCACCCACCACCACTGTCTCCTGCAGACGAACAGGATCTGAAACAGAAAGAGAGTACATGTGAGTGCATGTGAACAACAGCCCCCACAATCACCATGTCATACCCTTGCAGTGATGGGCTTCCACCTGTCTGGAATCCTCCGCCTGGAACACACCACTTAATGGCACTTTCGGCTGCATGGCGCGACCAGTGTCTCCTCGGTCGGGGTCAGCTGCAACACCACCGTGGTCCCCACCAGTGGCGCACATGCCACCCTGAAGGCTGCCACCTTCTCCTTCAGCCTCCCGCGGTCAGTCCCCATCTTTTTGCGGCATTCCTGCACGGAGCGCTGGTGGCTTCCATGCAGGTTGGCGGCCAGACTACCCTCCCATGCAGCTGCATGCTGCTGAGGGTGCCCTCCGCCCACTCACAGCGGCTCATCCTCCAGGTAGGCCTGGAGAAGGCCCTCAGTCTCTGCTGTGGTGAGTTCGGCCTCCTCCTACGCCGCCATCCACAGCCTCAGCCTGGTTCTCGCAGTCATGGTGATCTGTATGGGTGAAGTGGACACCTGTCACTGTGCAGTCCACAGCATTTCCCCATGAGCATGGCTGCAGGCTGGGGGGGGGGGGGGGGCAGAAGCCCCCCCTTTCCTCTCCGCATGGCAGATACTGATGGAAAGGGTGCCCTCTGCCCCTTCCTAAGTGCCCTCATCATGCTCAGCCCCCTCAACCTATGACATCCTCCAGCACCCCTGCCCATGAGCATTGTCCTGAGCATCACACAGCATGTAACTCACCTCTCACCTGCAATAACCAAATCTGGCCGCCACAACCCAGTGTCGCATTTTTATAGTGCAACACATGCAAATGGGGTGTGGCGCAACTCTAATGACATGCTAATCGCGCCAACTGCGCTTTTGCATGGCTGATCGACTGACTTGTATATGTCGGGTTGAATATCGATATTTGCCTTTAGCGCATTAGGGGTCCGGCTGGAGCCGATGGCGATGTTTGTGGCTGTGTGCTACACTGCATTGCGCATGCCCCGACAGGTTACCGCATCGTCGATCGCGCTGCGAACCTGCTGAGCGCGATGAGCGATTCTGGCCATAGCCACCATTGTGCCAGTGGCGCTACAGCACTGGGCACTATATGGTGCTGTGGCACTTCTGGCGATAGTCCACTGTAGCACTGGTGCTATGCTTAGCAATCGCGCAGGATGCCTATACATCCCATGGCGCTGTGCGTAGCCTTGCGCCGTCATTGCCGTGACCTTGTGTATGCCCTCTGACCCCAGGCGCTGTGGGCATGCCTGTATGTCGTCCCTATTGCGCTGTCTGGTTGCAGTGCCATGTAAAGGGGCGCTGTGCGGTGAATAGCGCGATTGGAGCCTGTGCTGGTCTGATTGCGCAACAACTCCACGTGGGGTCACAGCGCGGTGGGGTGCCATATTGCCTGCTGTAAAGTTGGGGCCATGGCTGGAGGAGGCGGTGTCCTAGGAGCCCAGTTGAAGTGGCCAACCTGGTGGCCTAGTGGAGCCCACTAAGAGGACTATATGGTGAGGCCCCCTCACGGACCTAGGACCCATTTCAGGCAAGTGGCCACTGACCTGGTGGGGTCACTGGCGGGGCGGTCTGCTGAGCAGTGCCAGCACCGGTACAGTGATCTCCTTGGAGGACAGAACATTGTGTGACTGCGTTCCGGTGCCAGAGCGGGCCTGGGTGCCTAGGCCACGTGAGTGTACCATCTATTCACCTATATTCTCTGTAGTGTGTGCCTGGGCTGGCTGTGCATCGGTGTGTCAGTGTGTGCAGCTGTGGGATGGATGGTTATGGCTGTGTGGGCAGGCAGTCTCACTGGGGCAGGGGCACTCTGCTTTTGAGTCACACTGATGTTTGTCTCACGTATGTCTCCCACAGGCAGGATGGTGAGGACGCGGACAATGGTGATGTGGGCCATGCCAGGGCCCAGTGCCACAGGCTGTCGGGCCACAGCAGCAGCATCAGCAGCAGCAGCGGCAGCAGCAGCAACAGCAGCAGCAAGCAGGACCGAGCTGCTGGAGGTGTAGTATCATTCGTCATGGATGCTGTGCATGCTGGGGGCAGGACCACCAACCATGCTGGACACAACCAAAGGGGAGGTCATAGTTCCACTATACGAAACAGTGATGAATCCCCACACTGGAGTACAGTGTACAGTTCGAGAGAACATACCTGCGTATGGACAGGGACTGGGTGGAGAAGCGTTCATAGGAGGCGACATGGATGGTGCATGGATTGCATCTGAAGTCCTATGCAGACAGGTTGTGGAACTGAACATGTACTCCCTGGAGGAGCAGGGTGTGGGATGTGATGGGAGCTACAAAGTATTGTACAGGGGGAACAGAGTGCAGAAACAATATTTGTAAGCGTAAGGGATGTTCCAGGACTAGAGGGCATGGGATGCAGTTGGGGGGGCTTGTTTAAGAGGAACATGAGAAAGTGTTTCTTCACATGATGGGTGGTGGACGAGTGGAACACCCTGCCAGAGGATGTGGTGGGGGCTGACTTGGTCACGGGATATATGTATGCTTGGGTTTGCCATGAGGGACTTCTGGAGGTCAGGGGTGAGGGGGAACGGACTTATAGGACAAGAGAGTGATCGTACAAGGCCAAATGGCCAGACTGGGTGTCCCATAGGCCCTTATCTGCCGACACTGTCTACGTCTCCATGTATGTAGGCGTGACACAGGTGACCTGCATCACAGTGCAGCATCACGACACGTCTGTGTATGCATCACAGGTGGTCCAGGCATGCACTGGGCACATAGCTGTGTAACTGGCATCGCACCACGTTGCCACATCACATGACAGCGTGGTTTGTCGGTGCTTGGCGTGGGCGGTGTGTGTGGGCGGTGGTGCGCGATGGCTGGTGCCGCCTGTTTGTGATATCCATGCATGTTCACTGTGGTGGGTGCATGCCATCACATGTGCAGGACATTGGGTTAGATGGGTTGCAGGTTGGGTGGTGTTCAGGGTTGTGGTCAGTCTCAGCCATTGACTGTGTTCCCATTTTCCTAGGCCTCGGTGTGCTGCGGCGCATGGCGCATGATCTGCGGCGCCTGACCCAGGTGGTGTTGGACAACCAGGAGGTCCTGCAAGCCCTACAGCGCCAGGGGGAACAGCGGCGCAGGCACAGGAGGGGACGCCAGCAGGAGGAGGAGCAGGAGCCAGCTGGGCGTGGCCACCTTTCATTTCACCTTCACCCATCCTTTCACCTGCCTTCCCTCTCAAGTTTTATTCCATCCCCTTGAACACCCTGCCTTTTACCCGTCCCCCAACATGTACATAGTTGACCTTTGTTGTTCACTGTTTTATTTAAATATACATTTCTATTTTGGTACAACTGCTGTGTTGGTGTCTGCTTTGCAACTGGCTCTGGGTGCTCCGTTGCAGGGGTGTACATGCCATCTGGGCTACTATGGTCCTGGGTATATGTGTGTGTGTGTGTGTGTGTGTCCATGGGGAGGTATCACCAGCATAGCATTGCCTTTCTGTTGCTCTTGCCATCTGCTGCCACCACTGCTGGGTGCACAGGGTGGGTCTGGCTGGTCTGCTTCTCTGCAGCATGGGGTTGGCCGGTGGCAGCGCAGGGGGTGCATGTTGTTTCCTGCAGTGCCGTCACTGCACATGAGCGGTGTCTTGGGGCACGGTGCATGCTGTGCTGTGCGACGTGGGGACTGATGCACTGTGTTGTCAACCCCCTGGGTGTGGCACACTCTGCCTGCCAGTGGTTGTGCTGGGGTGTCATGGCTCTGCTATGCTTTAGTTGGCTTGTTCCCATGGGCACGTGGATCATCCGTCCCACCCCCAGTGATGCTGTGCTTGGGGTGTGCCAGTGTGGTGTGGGTTCTGCAGTGAGTTCCTGTGCCCATGTGTGGCATGGCTGGCGGTGGGCCCCAGCCTGCCTCCCTGGATGTGCAGTTCCATTGCTCGGGGGGCTGTGCTTGCGCTATGGTAGCTCTGCACTGCTCAGCTGAGCTTCCATGGTTGCGCCATAGCGCAGCATTTTGGCTCAGCCTCTCCTACCTGGTTGCGCGATGGCGCAGTATGTGCGATATTGAGACGTTGGTTGCTTGCGCAATTTGCTCTGCTCCATGTTTGAATATCGCACCTGTTGCGCATTTGCGCAACTGGTTTGTGCTTGCTCCTGCTGTTGCGCTACTTTTGAGCGCAGTTTGAATATCTGGGCCACTCTGTACACTGGGGGGTGAAAGAGTAACTCATTATGACATTGTTATTTTACATAGTCATAGGTCTCTGAAGTCTCATATCATGTTGTAGTCTGTGTTTACTGCACAGTTACACTGGAAAACATCAGTCATTCTTAATTTAAAAAGTAAATAAATACATAAACACATAAAAACAAACTGCATCTGAACACCAAATAAGCACTTTCAATATTCTGTTAATATTATGGTTCACATACAGTAATATTTGCACTAACGGACAAATCACAAACATGCTGAAAATTAAGGGACAGAGAAAATAACCTAAGATACAGTAAGTATCTAAGAACTGTACTGAGCAGATGTTCTCCCATATTAGAGATGTGCAAAGTTGAAAAACATTTGCTTTAATAGAACTTTGCAAAGTTCAAAGTGCTGACTTTGCAACTTTATTGTCAGGCAAAATGGCACTTTTTCCATTGAAGTGACCAAACTTCACATGTGAAGCTGCAACGTTACAGAAAAAAAGTGCCACTTCACCTGAAAAATATTTTGAAGTTGGCAAAGTTGACGCTGGTGACGACAATTGGAACTTCGCAAAGCTTTGTGAAGTCAGAGTTTGGTAACTTCACAGCAACTTCGCCAATGAAGTTTGACTTCACTGCATCTTTATCCCATACCCAGTCCTTGGCCTTTAAATCCTACAGTAAACTTGAAGTCTTATATAGAGTAAATGACAACCTCTCTCAAGATATGAAGCCCTGCCTGATCATCTCCTTGTGCTGTTTCATTCCCTGCTGCCCTTTCTGGGCATATTTCTGCACTCTGTATGTTTGACTGAAGTGGCCCTGGTTAAACTGTAAGCACTTAAAGCATCTTGGCTTTTATAGGTTTAAGTACTGGCTCAACAACCTTCCCATTTACTTAAGTATCCTGCTCCACTCTGTAGTAACTACCTTTATTCTCATGTTAGAAAAGGTTCCTCATCCCCAGATGCAAACAGAAATCCAGTTAGCTTGTGTTCTGCCATAATAGTGATAGTAGTAGTTTTATTTATTTCTGGTGCCCTTCTTCAGAGCCCAGGGTGCCATTACAAAGTGATACATCACAGCACTCACATACTGTACTACATAACCCAACATAAACATAACAAGAAAATAAAAAAAATTCTAATAAATTAATCAACTAAAATCAGTTAAAGTTCACAGCAGAGCCAAACACCTGAGCAAAAATGTAGGTTTTAAGATCTTTTTTTAATATTTCAGCTGAGGGGGCCTCCCTCAGAGCCCTTGGTAGTGAATTCCATATTTTCAGTCCAGCCACCCTAAAGGCTTTTTCCACAGATGTTTTTAGTTAACTCTTGGGAACCACCAGGAGGCCCTCATCAGAAAAATGGATGGAGTGAGTGGGACAGTACGGATGCAGGAGATCATGCAGGTAACCAGGAACCAGACCATTCAGGGCCTTATAAGTTAACAACCTGATCTTATAGGAGACCTGCCACTTGACCAGCAGCCAGTGCAGTTCCCGCAGTGCAGGGGTGATGTCAAAAGGCCTGCCAACAATCTTGCAGACACATTCTGTACCAGCTGCAGGTGTCATAGAACACCTCCACTGACACCAAGGTAGAGGGCATTGCAGTAGTTGAGATGAGATGTCACAAAAGCATGCACCAGTGAAGGCAGGTCCTCAGGGGGAACAAGAGAATTTATCTGGTTAATATTTCTAAGATGATAGAAACCACTCCAGACAACCACCAATACCTGAGCCTCAAATGTTAGCCTTTCATCCAGAATGAAGCCTAGGTTCTTCACCTGTTGGACAGTGTTCAGACAACAGGTACTGAGACAAAGGTCCGATAACTCCTCAGACACTGTCAGTCCCTCTTTCCTACCTGCACAAGCACCAGTACTTAAGTCTTATTGGGATTCAGTCTCAGCCATCTCGAGGACATCTAGCCCTGGATCTTGTCAAAATATTTGTTCAGCATGTCCACCCCCCCCCCCCGTACAGGGGTGTAAAAGACAGATACAGATGATTATCATCTGCATATCAGTGAAACCCAACATCATATTGCCTGCTGATCTTGCCATGGGGTAGCATGTACACCAAAAACAACATCGGTGAAAGAACTGATCCATGGAGTACACCACAGTGCAAGTTACTCTGGTATGACAAGCAATTATGCATTACTATACTTTGAGACCTGCCCTGAAGGAAGGACTCAAACCAGCTCAAAACTGTGCCAGTGAGTTCCATGTATTCCCTAAGATGGTCCAGAAGCAGCCCATGGTCAATGGTGTCAAATGCAGAGGAGAGATCTAGAAGCATGAGAATTGATCTCTCTTCTCTATGTCTCACCATAAGCAGATCATTTTGCACCCTGACCAAAGTGCATTCAGTGCTGAATCTCAATCAAAATCCTGACTGGAGAGGCTCATAAATATTGACTGTCTCAAGGTGAGCCTCAAGCTGCAACACAGCCACCTTCTCAATAACCTTATCCAGAAATGGCATTTCAGATCCATAGACTTCAACAGGCATGGAATATCATTGCCTTGAGTAGCTGCCCACACACCAGTTTCACCTTTGATCAACAGTCTCTCTCAAGCTTCTGCTTGCATACCATTGTGACTGCACCAGGCAGCTCATTGTAAAATGTCTTTGAATTTGTTAGTATGTAAAACATTGCTGATTCTGTACCTCTTATGGTAAATTTGTAAAATTCTGTACAGCATATATATTATTCATTTGTGTTTCTTTTTTCTGATTTTATAGGGAGGGCAAGAGTGCCAGCAAGGGCTAATCACCTGCACTGGTGGCTTTCAAGAGCTGGCTGGGACTGGCAGGCTACAGATAGTATATTACTATCATCCCAAATTGCTGAAGTAGATTTTTTTTAATTCTTTTTTAAATTCACAGTTTATTCCTCATCTCAGATTTTGACTGCTGCTTGTTTTGGCTACTCTTGCCCCTGTGTTTTTTTTTTTTCAGTCAGATCACTTCCCTACCAAGCAGCTGCCAACCCAGACGCATAATGACAGGTGAAAGCCCTGGCGCTTGCCTTTTCCAGCATGATTGGGCCAGAAAGCTGCTGCAGCCCTGGATCTTACATCTACTTTTGATGGATGGAGCAAGGACAGCATCAGGACCAGTAATTTGGATCAGGGGCTAATCTGACATTGGTGGCCTGAGTGAGTGTTTCTTTCCTCATTACTCTCCACACAATCTTACTTATGCACTTGCATCTGTTGCCTGCTGGCCACATGATCTGTGGAAGGGTGAAAATATTTGGTGGTCGCTCACAGTGTTAAGTCGACCATACAGCCCACAGCAGAGGTGCTCATACAGCAGACAAAGTCTCCCTTCCTCCACTGAGTTTAATATACCCTCCATATTGCCGGTGACACTAAGTATTTTATTCCAAACATTTGGAACTATTTTTACAATTGAATATTTGCTGGATGGATCAAATTCATATTTAGTGGATTTTAATAAAAATTAAAAAATAAAAAAACTACCTCTGTTTTGTCTGCAAGCTATTTTGTTTAAAAATGGTCCATTTTATAATTGCTATACGGCACAGTAGGACATGGGTTATTCACTAATGACTAATGTCCTTAAATAAAATAAGAATTGAAGAGGAGTATGCCCATAGATAGCTCCTGAGTTTAATAGTAGTCAGGACCAGCCTCAAGCATATGTGAACTAGGCGGTCACCTAGGGTGCCCATCAAGAGGGGGCACCAAAACACAAAAAGAGTTACATTTTCAAAAAAAAATGTCTGAGTCTAGGCAGCAGATTCCCTCCACACCTTCCCCCTGACCCCCCACCAACAGCAAGCAGACAGCTGATAGTGAGCTGATGGTGAAAGGCTGAGAGCTCAGTGCAGCTGTAGATGTAGCCAGTAGGAGAAGCGGTTCCTGGCAGCTGTAGTTTTGGCGGCAGCATGGAGGAAGAACAAGGGTAGGAGAACGAGCATGGTGGGAGTCGGCTAATGCGAGAGTTAGAGTGGGAGGGTAGCTAGGCCATTGTTGCTTCTCATCAAGTGATTATTGGGTTGGCAGCTGGGGATGGGTTCAGGGGGGGACTGAATATGCAGGCCAGAGAGAGTGAGAGCAGCAGGTGCATTCATACAGGAAGAAAG
The DNA here is from genome assembly GCA_016271365.2 of Neoceratodus forsteri. NCBI lineage: Eukaryota > Metazoa > Chordata > Ceratodontiformes > Ceratodontidae > Neoceratodus > Neoceratodus forsteri. Next base: position 541,352,002 of record CM057456.1, on the reverse strand, counting down.
GACTGAGTCTGCCGGCATGGCACAAGTGGAGAGGAGGAGACTGAGATGACAGTAAGGTGCTGGGTTCGGCATGGCCCAGAGAGAGAGAGCAGAAAGAGCCTGATCCAGTGTTGTGATGTGGACTGTCTGCCGGGCAGCATGCACGGCTTATGAGGGAGGCAGGATTCGAATAACAAGGAAGGTCAGCACAGACTGTGATTCTGAATTTCTGAAGTGAAGCAGCCAGTTAGCTGAGCTAAAAAAAGTTGAAATTTGCTGACATTTTGTTTCTTGTTCCAAAACTTCCCAGACCCCCGGACTCTGTTGTGACTGTATGCCATTACTTGATAGAATGTGTTATTTCTTTCTTTCTTTATTTATTTAAAAGTTTTACCAGGAGGGTACATTGAGCAGAATACTGCTTACTTCCAGGTGCATCCTGGGGGAGGTGAACATAGGGAAAACAATCACATAATACATAAAGTGTACAGTAATTCAGCATGCCATACAGAGGTATGAGTTAAAAGCATGACACATAACATGAATTCATCACAACACGTAAGGTACTGTGTTAGGGCAGTAAACAAGCATCCAGAACAGGGACAATATACAAGATTATGGGTACTAGGCTGTACCCTTTTCAATATGTAGGAACATATTAGCCACATGTACAGGTCATGGAGAAGTGCTCAGTTATAAGGTGGCCAAGGAGCTGTGAAGGGGGCAATTGCCAAATGCTTATAGGGAGGGAGTTCCATAATTTGGGCATGCGATATCTGAAAGCTGCTTGGCCAATTAGAGAGGACATGCGTGGTACAGCCAGAAGGTGGGTATCAGAATTCCTGAGGGAATGGACAGGAGAGGAATGGGCAGCTAGCACAGCAACAAAGTACAGAGGCAAGGAGTGGGACCAGTACTTAGCCGAGAGTTTGGCTCAATGAACCTGTTGGTGGTTATGTAGCGAGGGAAGATTGACAGTCCAGTAGAGCATGCAGTGGTGGGGTGGAGGGTGGGCTATCAAGGGTGAAATGGCATAAAGAGTGGAACAGGGAGTCCAGTTTGGCTAGGGTGGACTTAGGAGTGGCACTGTAGACTACATCCCCATAGTCTAAGATACGGAGAATCATTTTCTGTATAAGCTCATGGCGAGCTGGCAGAGGGATGCAACCGCGATTACTGTAGCGGGCTCTGAGTTTTGGGTGTAGTTTTTTGTGGATGGCATCCACATGTACAGAAAAGTTGAGATACTGGTCCAACCAGACCCTGAGATATCTAAAGGAGGTGCAGGCCTCCAGAGTGGTTCAGTCCAGGGTGTGGTAGGATGGGGTGGAGTGGAGCTGAGAGAGTCTCTGCTCATGCTGAAGGTTATGGAGATAGTCTTCTTGGCATTGAGGAATATCTGGTTAGTGTGAAACCAGAGCTGGACATCATTGAAGTCCTGCTGCAACCTGGTCACTACTTCAGTGGTGCAAGGGCCAGATGCATACATAACCATGTTGTCAGCATACATGTGTATGGATGTGTGTGGACAGGTCATTTAGGAAGATGGAGAATAGGAGCGGCCCAAGGACTAAGCCTTGGGGGACTCTTGAGGTAAGTGGAAGGGGGGAAGAGGTAGAACCTCCTATTCTAACAGATTGGGATCAGCCTACCAGGTAGTAGTGGAACCATTTGATTGCCATGATAGAGAGCCCTGCAATGCAGAGCTTTTCAATTAGGAGGGCATCGGAGACTGTGTCAAGTGCCTTGGCTAGGTCAACAAAAATGGCTGAGGTGGTATAGCCCTTATCTATACCATCAAGGATGGTTGAAAGAAAACACAGGCAGCAAGGGTGAGTTCACGAGTAACTTGTAATATAAAAAAAATCTCATAAATTTGTCCTCAGAGGACACACTGAGCAAATGGCTTACAGTGTCCCTTTAAGTTAACTTATGGGATACCATTGTAAATAAGATACACTCAATGGCCTTTCTGTTTTGATTAATTGAACAAACTAATTGATTGACTGTAATGAAACAGTACAGTACTTATTTCCAGGTGCCTTTCTAAAAGCATCTGACGGTCAACAACTGGACTCAAAACTACTTGTTGTGACAGCACAGTCTGTTATGATAGTAAGCGCTATGACCAGGGCCACTGATTTATGTTCTCATGCTAGAAAAAAATAGGTAAAATCACAAAACTTGACTGCACATTGAAAAAATAATAGAATTTCATGCAACTGGATGTTTTATACTAAACAGTGAATCTACATAACATGATTTTGCTATAAATCATTCCCCTCACTATTTTCGGTTTGCTTTATTTAATTTGTCATATATGTAGCTTTTTTAATTCTACATTGTTATAAACATAATAACACACTTCTTAACCTTTTGTCACTGCAATGAGGGACATGAGCACTCAGAATGAGGGACAATGGAACACTGACCCTCACAATAAGGGAAACGTGGAAACATGAAGACACAAGATCAGCACACTGTGGAAACCATTGCCTTTACTTATACAAAATTTATTTGTAACATGTTAAAACATTTTGAATTTCTGCTTTAAAGTCTGAATTTACATCAACTTTTCAGTATGAGCAGCACCTTTTCAATAAGGGACAGATGTGGGACAGAGCAATTTTGAGGGGTAAAATGAGGGACGTCCTTTATAATCAGGGACAGCTGAGAGGTATGCATAATAATAAGCTAGACAGTAAAATCCAGAAAAAATCTGGAAAGTAGACTAGTAATTACTGGTAGAGATGGGCAAAGTAAGGAAACTTCCTTTATTAAGCACTTTCCCAAGTGTCCCCGACTTCACTTCACCTATGGCCCCACTTCGGTGTCCTGTCAAAACCGCAACAGCAAATATTCATGGTCAAAAAGTACAGTCATAACAGTGCTGCACAGTTTCAGAGTTAGTACTGTACTAGACGGTCCCACATAGCTTCAGAGTTAGTACTGTGCTAGACAGTCCCACATAGTTGGGACTGTCTAGTACAGTATGCCCTGCAAGCCCATTGGTCCACACAGGGGACCAATGAGCTTACAGCCCATACTGTACCTGTCATTCAGCGGGTGGCAGGCGGTATGCAGGCGGATGCAGCCGCCTGCTGATGATGGGGGTTGGGGTGAACAAGGGGTCCTGTGTGGGTGGGAGGGTGGGGGGTGCCACTGATACCAGGGATTTATGTGTGGGCGATTTACCATGATCAGGAACTCGGGTGGGAGGGGTGTCCACTAGACTACCAGGGCATGTTTTACTTTACATTTACCGTGATCACAGCAATGGGCAGGGGGGGTTCCACTAGACCACCAGGGACTGTCATATGTATGTATATTGGGGAATCGAGTGCTCGGGCAGGAGGGGGGACCACTAGGCCACATGGGATGGTCATGTATTATATGTATCGGGAGACTGGGGGCACTAGACTACCGGGATTCTTTTAAACATTTACCATCTGATCATGGCTATGGGCGGGGGTCTGGGTTCAGTGTGTGCTTGTGGATGATGTTCTGGGCGGGCAGGTGGCCACCCGCTGCTGGGCTGCTGTGTTGTGCCCTGCAGTACTGCAGCCCACCTTTGGGTGGCTGGGAGTTGTTTCTACTCTGCAGGGGCTCAACTTTGAGCCTCCCTATGCAGCGCAATGCAGGGTTATACTAGCATATGCGCCGCACTTCCCAGGGTGAATAGCCGGATGTGCCGCATATGCATGGGCATGCCCCCTGCATCTGTGCTGCATACTATTACATTGTGCCCTGATGCACCGGGAGTTGCACTACGCTGGGCAGTCTTTTCAATATCCCACCGGGTGCAATTGCGGGGTTGCGCCAGCGCAACTCTGTTGCTCCAGGTGCAACCCCTTTGAATATCTGGGCCTATGTCTACTAAGGATCCATCATCACGTGACCTGCTCACTTTCTCATAAAAACATAGAACACTGGTTACACAAGAATGACCAGATGTGAAACCATGTTGTTCTGTATCAATCTGACCATTGATGGTGGTAGGAGTTAGTATTTAATCCTTCAGTATGGATTCTAATATTTTCCCAATAACTGTGGTGAGGCTGATGGGTCTGTAATTTTGTGCACCTGTTTGTTACCTTTTTTTATAAATGGGGGTCAAATATGCTATTTTCCAGTCCAGTTGCACTATACCTTCTGCAGCAGATTTTTCATATAAAAATCTCAATGGTCCTGTAATATTATGTCCCATTAATCTGAGTATTTGAGGGGAGATATTATCTGGTCCTTGTACGCTATGAGTTTTAAGATGATTGATTTTAGTTAATATCTGTTCTTCAGTAATTTTAAATTTGTCCTTGTCTGATGTTGCATGAATATAAGGAGGGATATGATTTTTATTAAATATCAAACAGAAATGATTGTTAAAGACATTTGCGATCGTCCGAGAATCATTAATGGTATTTTTCTAAGTAATTAATGTTAATTTATTATCAGATTTTTTAAGATATCGAATGTAACTATAAAAGAATGTGTTTTTTTGTTTGATGGCCATTGAGGCAAGTTTAAGCTCCATGTTTTGTTTGGCAGTTTCAAATGAGTTTTTGAATTATTTTTGTATGTTTTAGACAGTTTCCAAGCAACATCTGTATTTATTTTCTTATGTCATGCATAGAGAGTAATCTTTTTCTGTATTATTTTTTATCTTTTTGCTAAACCATTTTGGAACATGTCCTTTCTTATTATATTTTTTAATTTTTTAATTATAATTATTACAGGTTGTTATATTTTTAATAAAAATCCAACATTCCTCAACACTTTTCTCTTTGAAATGTAAATTCCAATGAATGCTATTTATTTTATTATTTATATTGGTAGTGTTAGTTGTATTATATAAATAAATTTCAGTGCAACCTTTTAATAATGTAGGGTTTAAGATAAGGGTAAAGCGTACACTGGTGTGGTCACTTGTTCCAAGTCAATGTAGGATTTACCTAATTCCTGTGTAGTTTATGAAACTCAGCTGCACCCCATGCTGCTCCTCTTGGTGCTAAAAGTTACTGTTGCCTGCCAATGACTACTGTATTCCTACTGCCAAATTCCATCTAAGGACCTGATCTACAGAATGTTTCACCCCTGCAAGGGGTGCTTGTGCAAGCCTGTGGAGTACTGAGGTCCTGTTCTTCATATGCAGAAACCTCCACACCTCCACAGCCTGTAGACATGCCTACACCTGGCACCCAGTCTCTTACCATGCATCACACTACACAGAAGGCCAGAAAGGGGCAAGCAAGGGGGTAGCAACATGCATTTGCCCTAATCACAAATCCATTTCCTGGTGCAGAGGGTCAGCAGAGGTGTGTAGGCTATGCTGCTCTAAGGTCTGCAGAAGTGGGTATTGTCCCCCTCTGCCCAGCATCCAGACATTCCACAGGGCAGGACTGGCCCCATCCACTTGCACTCAGCACTCTCTGGAAGAAGGGAGTGCTTTGGGATGTCCTGGCATTGGCCGGCAGTATCAGCAAAAAAATGTGGGCACTGTTGGGGTACAGCAGTCTTTCGAGGACTGCCATATCCCACCAGTAACTGTTCCATTTGGGGATCAGGCTCCAGTATAGTGTTGTCCCAGGCATCGAAAGGTATGCCCAGTGTCCAGCACAGGTCCTCCCTCTGCTACTGCTTGCTCCCATGCAGTGCTTTGCACTCATGGAGCATGGAGAGCAGGGGCTATGGATGCCATTTGGTGGGTATGGGCATTAGGTCACAAAGGAATGGGGCTGGGATCTACTAGAATCACACATATCTCAGGCCAATTTGTGGATTAGACCCTAAGTGCTGTACTACCTGCACTGCTACACATTATGTCTCAGAGAGTAGCTGTTGGCAGTCAGAAAAATATAAAATCAGCTGCAACATGTTAAATCAGGGTACTGCTAGTGTTCCACTGCTACAGCTGAAAACAGTAAATTAATCATGCTATTCAGTGACTGACTAAAACACTAGCATGTTTTAGGCAGAAAAATGAAATATATCCTCCTTCCCTCACCCAAGCTGAGCAGAGCATTGACAGGACAAACAGCTGGCTCTCATATTCCAAAAATACAAAACTAATTACTAGTAGTTTCTACTCTACAAATGCTCTAGAGATCCTGTACTTAACTAATCCTATCACGTTTGCTGTCATAGTGTCCATCCCACAAAGGTGGCAGAGATATGCAAAAACATAAATGCAAAAATTTGGCATGTAGCTCCACACTGTGTAACTATTGCACATAAATTCTGATTCACAGTGGCAATGGGCTTGGTTGACATGCATGCAGGGTGGTGCAGAGTGACAAGGAGCAAGCAGAGGCAGTATCTGCAAAAGACCTGATATGCCCATTGAACACTACTTGACTTCATCATACTGTATAAGGCGGTGTAACACCGCATGTGGAAAAGCGTAGAACTGACATCATGTGACATCCACGTATGGGTGACACATGTGGAGCTGGACACACAGGCCATATCATACTGACCCAACTGGATCTCTGGAAAGGTAGGTGTGTGAATGTCTCCTCAGCTGGACACCTCCCCATCATCCACATGCTGCATACCCTGACATTCCAACTCTTGCAGTAAATGGCTGACCTGATCACTTTATGCAATACTGTACTATACACAGTATGATGAAAACACAGGAAGCCAGTAAACTGCACATGACACTCTGATCTTTGTGCCAACCTTCAGCCCCCCCATTAAAATATCTATGTATGAACCCCAATCCTAATTGTCTGGGTGTGCCCCCTGTGGCTCAGATTGCAAGTTGCACACAGGCTGAACTCCATGATGCCCCTTGCTTAACACAAAAGTGCAAAGATACCTGGACCTTAGCAAGGCCTTTGGCACTGTGCCACATAGGAGACTGGTTAAGAAATTGAACAGCACAAAGGGTGAATTGGGTTAGAAACTGGTTAACAGATAGACATCAGAGGGTGGTAGTTAACGAAACTCACTCATGATGGAAGACTGACTAGTGAGGTGCCACAGGGTGTAGTACTGGGACCAGTCCTCTTCAGTGTGTTCATAAGTGACATTGCAGAAGAATTAGAAGGGAAGGTATGCCTTTTTCATGATGATACTAAAATCTGTAATATGATTGACACTCAGGAGGGGGTGGAGAGAATGTGCTGCTATCTTGGGAAACGAAGGAGTGGTCAAGATCATGGCAAGTGGGGTTCAATGCCAGAAAGTGCTAAATCATGTACCTAGGACAAAGGAACCTAGAAGCTGAATACAGAACTGTGTGGGGGGGCTGACAGTCACTAAGCAGGGAAGGGACATTTGGGTTATCATAACTGATGACCTCAAAGTGGCAGGGCAGTATGACAAGAAAGCAGTGGGTAGGGCTAATGGGATAGTGGATTGTATATGGAGGGGCATCTCCAGCAGGAGGAATGTAGTGTTGCCACTGTATCATTCACTGGTGTGACCCCCTCCTAGACTACAGTGTCCAGTTCTGGAGGCTGCACCTCAGAAAGGACAAAGACAGGGTGGAGTCAATCCAGAGGAGGGCAACCAAAATGGTGCATAGGTTACACCAAAAGCCCTATGATGAGAGACTGTGGGATCACAACATGTACACACTGGAAGAAAAGAGCATGGACATGATAGAGATCTACCAGTACTTCACAGTGGTGAACAGTGTAAAGGAAGAGAGTCTCTTTCAGATTAGAAAGAGCGCCAGGACCAATTGGCATTTGATGAAGCTGGAGGGTTGGGGAGTCTGAGGGATGTGATGAAGTATTACTTTACTGAAATGGGTGTAGATGCTTGGGACAGACTGCTGGCAAAAGTGGTATAGACAAAAACAGTGGGGACTTCAAGCATCTGTGGAATAGACATAGGGGAATATTAGAAACATAGAAAAATAGACAAAGATTGCAGAAAGAGACAACTGGTCTGTCCAGCCTGCCTGTGGTTCCCTATCTAACCCCAGGACTTATTTGACCATCCAGGGTCCCAGCATTCCCCATCCCCCCATTCCCCTCCCAGTTTCTGTCACCCTGAGTAACCACTAAACCCTTCACTCTGTCCCAATCCTGCTTGAAAGCATTAATGGTTTTAGTCCAACCACCTTTGCTGATAGACTGTTCCATGGTTCCACCACCTTTTCTGAAAATAATGCCTCCTCACATCTCTACTGATCTTCCCTGCCATCAGTTCTCACTTTTTGTGCCCTCATGACCGCGAACTGTTACTCATACTAAATAATTCCCTACAATTCACCATGTTTATTCCTTTCAGGAACTTGAAGGTCCCTATCATATCTACCCTCTCCCTTCTGCTCTCTGGTGAGTGCATGTTTAGTGCCTTGAGGTGCTCCTCATAAGACTGTCACTGTTGACCTGAATCAGCTTTGTCACCCTTTGCTGCACTGTCTCCAGCCTGTTTTTATCTTTCCTGAGGTGAGCACTCCAGAACTGGGCACAGTATGCCAGGAGTGGCCTCACTAAAGATATATAAAGGACAGTATTACCTTTTTCTTTCTACTGTCATTACCCCTCTCCATACACTGCAGCATCCTATTTGCCTTACTATAGGCCTTGTTAAACTTGCTTGATTGTTTGAGATTGCCACTGATAACTCCTATGCCCCATTCCTCAGCTGTAGTGCTAAATCTTACCTCACCCATCCAGTACTCTTTCCTGGGGTCCTTGTTCCTTAGGTGCATTACCTGTTGAATTTCAACTGCCAAACCTTAGACCACCTCTCTAGCCTGTGCAGGTCATTCTGCATTTCCCTGATTCCATCATCACTATCCAGCCTCCCACAGAGCTTGCTGTTGTCTGCTCAGAGACACAACCTGCCCTGGATTCCTTCTCCAATGTTGCTGATGAACATATTGAAGAGGACTGGGCCCAGGTCAGATCCTTATGGTACCCTGGTCATGACCTCCCTCTATTTTGATTTGACCCAGTTAACCCACAACTGTCTGCTGCCTCCCCTTTAGCCAGTTACATACCCATCTTACTATGTCCCTAGCCACTTCCAGATTCTCTGTCTTCTTCAGCAAATGTCTGTGAGACATTGAGTCAAAAATCTTCCTGAAGTCGAGGTACAGTAAATCCATGGCATGGCCCCTATCCAATTCCCTCCTCATGCAGTCAAAGGAAAACTATTGGGTTAGTCTGACAAGACCTCCCTGCCATGAACCCATGCTGTTTACTATACTGGAGACCACTGCTGTCCAGGTAGGCCATGAGGTCTTCTTTGACCAGTGAAACTATCACCTTCCCTATAACAGAGGTAAGACAGACAGGTCTGTAATTCCCTACATGTTTCCTGCCCTACCCCCCTTAATGGAGCAGAACTGTGTCCACTACCCTCCAGTCCTTCTAAACTACTCCTATGTGTAATGAGCTATTGAATAGTCCTACCAGGGTTTCAGCCAGTTCCTCTGCCAGTTACCTGAGCACCATCAGATGCATCCCATCTGGTCTCATGGCCTTATCTGTCTTTAGGGTTGCTAGCACTCTCCCAGACCCTTTTGCTTACAAATACAGTCTGCCTCATCTCTGGAACTCACTTTGTGGCCACTTCAATGTCAGTCTCTGGCATGGGCCTGCCGCCCTTCTAGTAAAGAGTAAAGACAGAGCAAAAATAATAATTAAAAATGACATCTTTTTAAACATCTTCCTCTATCACCTTACCACCCCACCCCCGATAGCTGAATGATTCCCCCCTCCTTTCTTCCTTTTTTATTTAACTCACACTGAGCCCTAGGGGGCCATTTTGAATAAGATTAAGTGTAGAACCTTTCAACTCACATATGCGCTCCATGGTACAGTATATGAGAAGACATGTTTTTCTCTGCCCTTGGCTCCTCTGCAATACACAGCTGTATGTCTGCTTTTGCCTCCATAACCACCCTCTTTGCCTCCTTATTTCTCAGTAAATATTCTCCCCATTCTTCCTCCCCCTGCTTTTTCTTGTACCTGGAGAAGGCCCTTTTCTTGGCCTGCGCTGCTTTCCTGACCCTTGCCAAGAACCATAATGGTTTCTTGAACTTGTTCATTTTGGTTACCATTTTCATGTATAACTTAGAGGCCTCTGGAATGGCTCCCTTTATTGCCCCCCATGTCTCTTCAACATCTCTTATGCTGTCTGCCCCTACCCACTTGTCCAACTCCATCAACTTATTGAAGTCTGACCTTCTGAAATCAAGGACCTTAGCTCTCAAATGGGGTTCTCCTGTCCCTAGTAACTAGATAGGGAGGAAGGAGGCTCACCAGAGGCCAGTTAGGGTCTGTGGAGAATGACTAAGCAGGGAACATCTGGGCAGACTTGGTGTGCCAAGCCAACTATGTCTACCAACAAATTCTATATTTCAGTGTTAAAACATTACTGGTCAACCACACCCAACCATGCCACACATTCCTATGGAGGATAAAGACAGCATGAAGGACATGGGACCTGATGTCACAGTCTCCATATTACCCACAGACATACTCTTGTACACAGCACACAGGGCATAGATCCTGATACCCTGCCCATTCCTTACCTGGGTACCCTCACCACAGACTGACACACCCCATTGCTCCAAACACTAACCTTCAGGTACACCCAAACATAATCACCTGTACTGCAATGCACACTTGCAGCACACCAATGTGCATGGTGACACAGCACAACAGAGGGTATGCATCATGCATGTGACTTCAGAAGACTGATCTTTCAAAGCTTCTCTTCACAGCATTGGCTTTGTCCAAGGTCCAGTGATCATGTTGTGAACTGACCTTTGAGTGTGTATCTTACTGTAGCAGTGTGGGTCATGAGCGACATCCACCTGACTTATTAACTGCAACAATGGGCAAGATTAAGAAGACGTGACCAAAGGCAACCCCTGTGCCAAATGAAGCCTACCACCATGGTGTTTGGTGGTTTGCTCACATTGCTAGTTTTGGAATGTGTCAAGAGTTTGGGAGCTTGTAGTACTCCTTTTAGTGTGCTCCCTTTGACCACCTGTGAAATTACCTGAGTGGAAGTACTCTACTTCAAAAGAGCCAATTTAGGCAATGCAATATATTTAAGAGTAGCCATTACAGGCATTTCAGAGTTAGGACCAATCCGTGGGGTTCCACCTTGGCGTTTGGTGGTGTGACTTGTTCACACTAGAATTCCAATCTAAAAACTAAGATAACCCCCTTTTCATGGAGCTAAAAGTAAGAAAATAAGCACTGCAGGCAGTTTAAATGTTGTACTTCACAAATTTGCCATGGGGCAGGGGTTGTGCACTAGACTCGCCACAAACCAGTAGCATCCCTCAGCAGAAATGTGAATTGAATTTTGTGAGCAATGCAAAGGTTAAAGCGTGCTAGTTTTTGAATGTGCTACCACCCTGTATCCCTGACCCCAGATGTCAAAGGCTGCAGTGACTAGAATATGGCCCATCAGCATGTGGTAGAGCCTCTACAGGAGCATACCCAGCAGACCACAGCAATCATTGCACACCACTGATAGTCTGTGTTGTGTAAACAGATGGCCACTTCCTACTGTAAATGAAGGGTGACACCGGGCCTGTTGGCACACTTAGTGTGAAAGAGGAGACCCACGCTATAACCTAGCACTGGAAAGGGACCATGATGACTGGCCAGCAGTGCAGGTATGAGAACCTATGCATATTTCCTTATTTTCCATTGTGTTTTCACTTGAATTCCAGTGCAAAAATGTAAAACATGTCTCAGTAGGTTTACCTATCACGCGATGACATCTACTTTACTGTCATCCACAACAGTGACAGACACAATGGCAAGTGTCAGCATTATACTGTCGGGAAGGTCGATGTGCTTTCTTCAGGGGGCTGCATCCCCCAACCCCCCATATGGGGGGCTCCACCCCCACGCCCCCCAGTTTCTAAATATACAACTCTGAGTCGGAGTTGTCTTGGGGAGGGGGTGAAACACCAGGAGATGCAGTGCTGGTGTCAGTGGGGACCATCACAGTGACCCAACACTTTCAGCTGAATTCTGTTGCTGTGATGGTCCTCGCTGTGGTGGTGTCTCTCTACGGTCGGTACACCATCTCGGTGTAGGCTTCTTTCACTGCAAGAGGCAGACATCCCCACTCACACATGTCCTCATAACTAGATCTTGTGAATCCACCTCCATTTTATCTTTCCTGTCTCCAGTTGATTCTGATGATTTGGAGACCATTTAAAAACATATTTTGATATTTCATTTTAGTTTGTTCATTCCATTTTTGGAAATACACTTATTATTATTGTGGCATGGTAGCACCAGTATAAGGGTTGAGTGCATTGTTTAATGTTAAACCCCTAACTTTGCACCTTAATAAGTTTTGGAGGTGTTCACTGAAATGTATTTATTGAAATGTTTCAACAGGTAGACATACTGAGCAAACATTGCTCATTTCCAGATGTGTCCTGGGGGTAGGGGAAGTGGGATAATACAGTACATATTACAAAACTGCTACCAATTGGCAACATAATAGCAAGTGTTACAATATGTTGGAGGAATCAATATACAAAACATCACAAAATCACATAACATCAGTAAGTGCTAAATCGTAGGAATTACATACAGTTTTCATAGTACAATAGCATGATACAATAGAACAGGAAGCAAGTAGAGATACTTGCAAGATGGAACAGCAAGGGGTCAAGACAAGCATGATGAGATGATGGGAGGAGGATTGTAAGTAATGAATTTAAGTGCCGTTGCATGTAGAGGTAGCGTACTAGTGCATGAAAGAGGAAAAGGCACCAGAAAAGGGACATTTCTAATGTTGATGAGGAGGGAGTTCCAGAGCTTGGACAGGCAGTAGGAGAAGGAGACTTGCCCAGCAAAAATGGACCTGAAGGGGATGGAGAAGGTGCAGGCTGAACTGCTCTGGAGAGCGCGAGAGGCAGTTGGGGGGGGGGATGAAGACACAAGGTAAGATGGGAGTGCTCTGAGCCAGAACTTAAAATTGGTGCAGTGAGTAAGTCAGTGATCAGAGAGGAAGGGGAGTGACAGGAATTGGTGTAAGGAACAGTGATGAGTGCAGGATGGGCAGTCAAGGGCAAAGCAGCAGAAGGAGTAGAAGTGTGTTTCCAGTCTGGCTAGGGTGGTTTTGGGAGCAGCACTGTAGACTACATTGCAGTAGTCGAATGTCAGAAGGATAATTTTCCATAGAATTTCTCTGCAGGCCGATATGGGGATACAATCATGACTCCAGTAAAGGGCACCCAGCTTGGGGAGCAGCTTCTTGTGCATTGCATCCACATGACTAGAGAAGTCAAGGTGTTTATCAAGCTAGACCGCTAAATATTTGAAGGATGCAGTATCTTCCAACATAGTGCATTCAAGTGTGTGGAAAGAGGGGATGGAAGGGAGCCTAGAGAGTCTCTGCCTTGTTTCAAAGGTCATGGAGACTGTCTTTTTGGCTACTAGAAACAGCTAGTTGGAATGTAGCTACTGTTGGACATTATCAAAGTGCATCTGAAAGTGCCCAGAGTTTTTCATACAGTGTCCATGAGTTCATTTCTTAAGACATGGAAAGCTTTATGATGAAAGCTTGTACAGTTTCTGAGATACAGATGTGTTAATTTACTGTGATGTCTACGTTTTTTTCTATACTTACTACACTTTTTTTTTTGCTCTGACATACAGTCTAGATAATACAGAATTTTTTTCTAAACTTTCTGGGTAGAAGCTATCTGTGTTGTGCCTTTTGTTCCTTTCAAAGGTTTTGTGAAAAATTGTCAGTGTCAGTGGCTCAGTAGGTAGCACACTCACCCCAAAGGCCAGGAGATCAGAGGGCTGTGGGTTCAGTTCCCACATCTGGCACTTGGGTTAATATCCCAGTACTGACACTGTAGTGCAGCATTAGAGGGGTGCTGCATTTCTGAGGTGCCGTCCTTTGGATGAGACATTCAAGTGAGGTCCCATCTGCCTGTATTGGTGGTAGTTGAGGTGGATGTTAAAGATCCCATGGCACTTATCGAAAAGAGTAGGGGAATCATTTATTGCAAAAATCAAAAAACATCAATACAGGTACTCATTGTAAACAGAAACAAATAGAAACTGGAAACAGAAACATCACTGTAGAGATATCAAACAAAGAAAAATAACAGAAAAATACAAGAGAAAAAACAGACCATATTAAATCCAGTAGACATGCTTCCAGTATTAATGAAATAAAGAAATTGGAACATGACGGTATTCAAAGTCCTTTTGTGTCCGTAAAGGCGATTCAATTTGACTGATCACCACCATAGGTAAAGTATACGTATGCTGTATGGAAAAAGAACATCTCACCTGCCAGAGATAGAACTTGATGCAAGCAAATATTACATTTAGAGTACTAGGATGAAAATGGGAAAAATACCCCGAATATTCCCCTAAAACCAAGCATTCATAGCTAATCTGACATGCCATCCCCAACCCCCATTTTGCAGACAAAGCAGACCAAAACTGTACTGTATACAAACAATTATGGAAAAAATGAGTCTGGGTTTCTTCTATGCCCATGCATTGAAAACGAATGCAGTTCTGTTCTGTAAGAGCCTTATGTTTTAAATTCCCTTTAACCCCTAGCCTCCCATGACAACTTAACCAAGTGACATCCCACATCCAACCAGGAATCCTCCCGTCCGTCAGCACTTTGAGGGCTAAGTGTGTTTTCATGGGGTAACACCTGGGAAAATCAACCCAAACTAAAAAATTCAGAGACATTATACTCCGATATATACCTTTCTGGGAAAGCCGATAAACCTTGTCTTTTGCCACACTCCACATATAAAGTTTAGTTGCCATTACTGGCAAAAAAGAAGGTACTTTATAATTAGTTTTCACGATATGTGCTACAGTAGACCACCGTGACAAAAAATCTTGAAGTGAAAGCAGAGTCCAGGCATCCCATGGATGAGAGTGATTTGACGACACCTCTTTAAATGTAGTTTTAATAAAAAAATAAAAATAAAAAACAACCGGATTAATCATGCCAAGACCACCCGCCTTAATCGGAAGATATGTGAAATCTTGCTTGACCGGGTTCAGTCAGCTTCCCCACAACATTTGAAAAAAAAAAACTATATAAATGGGTTTCCTGGTACCTAGGTAAGGGAAAAAACAAACTCAAATAAAGAAACAGAGGAAGTAAAAACTTTTTGATTATTAACACGTTTCTGTTTAGAAAATGACCAGTTTTTCCATAATTGTACCTTCTTTTCACCCATCATAATGCGAGATTGCCAATTAGGATCATTTAAATCTCCTGTCCTGAAGAAACAACCTAAAATCTTGATGGGTCCCGTAGAAATGGTTATCCGGCCCAATCCTGGAATCAAAAACCCCTTCTCCTAAAAAAACACCAACACTTTTCTCATAATTCACTGATGTTCCTGAAAGCCGACCAAACTGGGCTACTACATGTAATGCAACTAGACCTTCAGCTGTATCATGAAGCAGAAAACATGTCATCCGCATACACCACCAAACACTGTGGCGGAACCTCTGGAGATGGAGACAAACTTTGAATGTGAGGATGATGAAGGAGTTCCCAAACCAAAGGGTCCAAAATGAAGGTAAATAACAAGGGACTAAGTGGGCAGCCCTGGCATACCCCCCTTCAGAAATCAATCCCTTCCCCCAGTAATCTATTAACAAGGGGAAAATTTGGGGCATTACTATATAAAAGTGGCACCCCCAGGTTCTTATTGTAGTGGAAAACCATTACCGCCATAGGACTTCAAATAAAAACCCTGTGTGCCACCTTGTCAAAGGCTTGAGCCTGGTCCAAGGAAAATAAATAACCAGTCAGTTTCCCCAACCGTCCAGACTCACACACATTCCGTAGTAGGGCCAAATTTTGATGGATGTGTCTGCCCAGAATGGAACATGATTGAACTGGATGTACTAAGAAAGAAGCAACATGTTGGAGCCGATGGCATAAAATCGCTGAAAAAATCTTGTAATCTGTATTCAATAAACAGATTGGTCTCCAATTCTCAATGCGATGCGTAATCCCTTTTTTAAATAAGAAAACAGTCAAGGCATCTGAGAATCCACTTGGCATCCTTGAAGAGTCTAGAATCTCATGAAAAACAGAAGTCAGTATGGCGCTGATATCATCGGTCATGATTTTGTATAATTCATTAATTAAACCATCTGGGGCAGGTGAGATCCCTGACTTCAAATGCGCTACTTCTGATATAACCTCATCCAGGGAAATGGGCCTATCTAAAATAAGAGAATAGGAGGAAGTGATAGTAGGTGGGAGAAAAGTAAACAAGTCCTCCCATTTAATAGTAGGCTAGAAAGCTTTACCATGTTGGGATAGCAAAAAAACCCGGGCTATGTGCAGCATGTCAGTGTCTGCTGTTCGTAGTATCCCCCTATAATCATAGAGGCCATCCATAAGTTTGCCGTCCAATGCTTGCTTGTAAGCTGAAACAGGGTCCGAACTTGGCGAAGATTTAAGCCCATAAGATAATTCATCATGAATTTTACAAGCCTTCCCATAATGATTAAGTCCTCATGCTTTGTCTGAGCACAGATATTTGTTCCTGTATTTGAACGTCGGAAACCAAGGGAAGCAACATTAATTTATAAAACTGTGCTCTGTGCTTTAAATAGACAAGATAATCTGCAGACTGGGTATTAAAATGATGAGCCTTAGAGGTCATACGAAACTCCATTTTAGTATCCATCCACCAATCACCTCAGGAATCGTACATCCCAGCCACCGAACACCTCCTGCCCAATGCCTGAGATAAACATAACTGGAACCGTTCAGTATTGAGAACTGCTGGATTCAGTTTCCACCGAGCCGGCAAGGCAGAAAAAGACAGTGGAATCTTAGACAGTGAAAATCTTGCCTTTAACAATTAATGGTCCGAAAATTCACAAGGGGTTAAGAAAAAAGTAGAAGGTAGTAAATATCTGGAGGAAAAAATAAAATCAATCCGTGTTGCAAGGCTGCTACATTTATAAGTGAACCCTGAGTCGGAATGAAGTGCTCTATAAGTATCTGTCAAGGAGGCCATCTGCAGTAATTTGAACAAAGCATGAGAATCACAATACATCTTACAATGTATTTGATCCTTAAATCTAATATCCAAACCACAATTGAAATCATCCCCCCAGATAATGTGTCTAGGGGTAGACAGGTACTGCTGTATTTCCGTAAATAAGGCAATCCTGACTGATTTAACCTGGGGTGCATAAATGTTGATGTTACAGAGGAAAAACCCTCAGCAGACACAGTCCAGGAGCAATACCCAACCAGGAACTATGTCTACCAAACCTGTAACTTGAACAAAAGGATGGCAGAATAATGCCCCAACCCCGTCAGCTACATCAGGACCAAAGGACCAAACAGAGGGTCCTGAATGCCATAATTTCCTTGTGTAATTAATGTCTGTAAGAGTAGAGAGACGCGTCTCCTGCAGCAAAATGATGTCTGCAGATAAGGATGTACAAAAATGTAAAAGCCCGAGACATTTTTTTGAATTCTTGAGACTAGAAGAATTCAGGGAAACTACTGTTAAAGAAGCCAGAGAGTAGGACTAAGACTTGTCCTTTTTATGCTTCCGTCCCAAATTCTTCTTGGTGTCCAGCAATTCAGAACCTTCTTCATCATCACACTACATCCCAGACAAAACCCCAGAAGTTACCGATAGATCAGATTCAGAGTCCCCATCCGCATCTTGCAGAACCTGAAAAGTGTTATGCGTGGTGGTGATAGGTGGTATAACGATCTTTTTAGCAAGAGACTGAGTCACACATCTTGGGTGAGGTGCCTGAAACTCAGGGGTGGGGGGGGCTGGAATGGGCACAGTTGGAGCAATGAGCCTCAGACCCTCTAATGGTTGTGCAGCCTTGGAAGGTATGCCAGAGGGAGCCAGATACCTCTCCATCAGGAGGAGATGAAGCTGGAGGGTCCAGACCAGGAGGATTAGGGTCATGAGGGGCCGCTTCCTCCGTATATGGCCTAAATCGGTCCTGGGCATCCAAAATCAGGGTTTCGTTATCTGGGCCCCCTGAATTGTTCTGGCCTGAGTATGGACATTGATGGTAAGCATGTCCCTGTGTATCACACAGATTGCAATGGAAAACATTACGGCAGGTACCACTGTCATGATCTAGTTCTCCACACAATGCACATTTGATTTTATCACACTCACTGCTGAGATGGCGTGGGCTCCCACATTTATAACATGCCTTGGGTTGGCCTGGGTAGAAGCAGCCACCTTGATTCCTCCCCAAGAAAAAACTATTTGGAACATGTTGAACCAAATCCCGCACAATATGCAGTTTTACCTTGAACTTCTAACTGCCTGTCCAAATGCCCTCCCCATCAATGACTGGTTCAGGAGGACCCAATGCAGTGCATTTACTCTCCAGCCAATACAGAATGTCCCTCACATTTACCCCTTCATTTCTGAACATAATATGCACAGTTTTAAACAGTGGTTTTGTGATAGGGATAGCCCAAAATGGAGTCCATAAGGGAGTAGCTTTAAGAAAATCATACTTCTGCCAGAATTTGTCAAGACCCACAAATGATTTGAAACTTATATCAAAAGTTTCTTCCCACGAATGTTAATCAGGGCATAAATGTCTGATGCCTGAAAGTTCATAGATCCTTTGAGGAGCCTGCATGCCGCAAAGAATGGATCAGGCTGTTCTTGAAGCCCCCCCCCCCGTATCTAAGGCAGACAGTATTCCATCTGGGGGCCTGTTCCACGTGATTATTTTGAAATAGTTCTGAAAAACGTGGACCTTTGTTAAAATGTTCTCTCCGAGGAGAGAAAGGGGGGGACATCTGATGTCCCAGTAGGGGCCCCCGAGTCTGCCCGTGCAGTAAAAGATTGAAAAATCTCACCAATTGAGGTATCACCTGCCTCCACCTGCGGTTCCAATGGTTGCACTGTCCCTGAAGACTCCTGAACAGCCATGTCGCCAGAAGAAAAGGTAATACATTCAGAATCCGGTATCCACCTGCTGTCTTTCCTCATCCATCCTGCATCTAGCAGGGCAGTTTCCTTGCTCCAGTCCCTGGCTGGGAAGCCCCCCTTCACTGCTGGTAACTTCCGTGGTGCGTCTCACTCCTCCCCTGATGCAAAAGGCAACGTAGCCGCATCAGGAATAATCAAACCCGCCACCACCACAGGTGGTTGCTCTGTGTGCCTCTCACATGCCTGCTCAGTTTCTGGGCCACCAGCTGCCATGGGCTGTGCCGTAGAAAGATCCATAGTCTCGCTCCGTTTGCATCCCTCGTCTCCCGACTCTCACTCCACACTCATCTCTGGGAAGCTCCCCAGGTTTGCTCGAAACAGAGCTCAACGGATCGCTCCCATCCTCCTCCATCTGTGTATCAGTAGCAGATAAGATGTCCAGCTCCATGCTAAGCTGTGCTCCAAGTGGAAAAATGCTGTGTCAGTCGACAGGTCCCCCTACTGCTAGCATGCAGTAGGGGAATTTCCTTGGTGTTCTGGCCAAATTTCCATCATTCACAAAAATACCACCAACAGTTTCATCTGGTTCAAGGTCAGTTGGCATTCATCTGTATCTCCTCACCTGGGTCATGCCTGAAAATAGGCAAGATTTGTCTAGTGCACTTACCCAGTCAACAAAAAGGAAAAAAAAATTGGTTTCAGAGTTATTAGGATTTAAAGTTATTTTCTGAGCATGCTGAGAAAGGTGTTTGGTTATCCCTCTGACATGATTTCAACATCTGGTGATGTGAATGTTTTGCCTTATCACCACTTAGTGTTTACCATGTCATAAGAAATTTGTTTGGGTTGTGATGGTCACCATCTTGTTTTGGTTTTTTAAAACTAAAAACAATGCAAAGTACATAAAAACTATGCATTTTGAAACCTAAGTAAAGAAGATCTGTTTACCTAGATTTTGGTGTTTACTTTATCAAATGTAGTCCAGATATACCTTTTCTGAGCACATCAAAATCCTAGGTGTCCAGCTTAGCGAGACAAGATGTCTCTGAAGTTGTGAGCTGAAAATTCCCCTTTCACACACAAAATGATGACAGGAATTTTTGGCTCACTCTCAAAACTACTGAAACTTATATGGTCCCCCCCCCCCCAGCTCAGCCAGTCCTCCCTCATCTTTCCTGTTTATGTATAATGACCTTTAAATGGACCGGGGTGCTCATCCCTGTACTGCTTTATTACATCCCTCCCATCCAGATTGCCCACCGCCATCTGTATATTGGTGGCATGACTGGAGTGCCCACTCCGGTGCCACTGAAGACTATTCTGACACTGGGGTGCCCAGTCCCCAGTGTTGGCTACTGTCTCCCTGTAAAAAAAGAAAACCATCCCTCATTCATATTTTTTTAACCTGAAAAGAAGAAAACAGCCTCTAGTTATTCTCAGCTCCTCAACATCTTCTACTCACTCCATCCCAATCCCCAACTCAGCACCCACCACGCCATACATCCTCATTCACCTATACATGGTCCCTTGTGATAGATGCACTCTCCAATTGGAAAGATGTCCTCCTCCTGGATCTGCAACTGTGATATGAGAAAATAAGGTTAATCTTGTTAATGTATTGGAATGCATTCTGAACTTTTACTCATAACTTTGTCATTTGTTAATATTTTTACACCAAATTTTCAACATGGCCTTTTCTGGACCCCCACCTTATAAACAAGGTAGATAAACATTTCCAAATCTGTCCCGAAAGGTGATTTCAGAGTTGCTGCATGAAATGACCTTTTGGTGCGATTTAAACATTTCCAACTACCGGGTTCATGAGGTGGGGTCATAGGATGACTACGTTGAAAATGTGATGGAAAAATATGGTAATATAATCAAGTTATGAGTGAAGGTCAAAATATTTCAATGTTCATGCATAACTTTGGTAATTTTCAATATTTTTCCACCAAACATTCAATATGGTCTTTCTGGGACTCTATTTCAGAACAAGGCAGGTGAAACTTTTCAAATTTAGGCCAAAAGGTGATTTTGAATTTGCTCTGCAAAATCACTCTTCAGGCAGGATTTGAACATTTCATCTACCAGATTCATGACATAAGGTCATAAAAAGATTATGTTCAAAATTTGGGGTCAAAACATTAAGAAACAACAAAGTTAGGAATGTATGTTGAAATTTTTCAGTGCTCGTTCATAGCTTTAGGGATTTTCAACACAGTCATTTTTAGGTTTTTTTTTTTTCAAATCCTGGACAAAATGTATTTTCATATTTGTGGTGTAATCTGAATTTTTAGTCAATATTCAATCAATGGCACATGTCGTGTTTATAAGGGAGAGTCATCAAATGACTGTCTTGAAAATGTTGGGTCAAAAATGAAAAAAAAAATACTATTAAGAAATGTGTATTGTGCCAGCCTTTGCCACAGCAGGTTGTGCTTTGTGATCCCATGCCAATGAGCTGAGTTCAGGGGTCAGGTTAGTGACCCAGCTGGACAGGATGAAGCTGGGGGAATGGCATAGTCATTCAGCACCACCCACAGCCTGGAAAGGAAATTTGCATGGTTGCCCACACAGGTCCAAGTACCATGTAGTGATGAGAAAGCTCTCCTGTCACAGGCCCTACACCTCTGCACCTGTCTGTGCCAGAGGGCCTTGCACTTTGACTGACAGACAGACTCTTTCTCCTGTGTATCTGTATCTGTGGCCACAATGAAGGACAGGACCTAGAGGGCCCTGTGTTTCTGTAGCCCAGCAGAAAGCCCCATGAACTCTTGACACCCATTGCCACAAGGAATGGCAGGACCCATAGAGCCCTGCACTCACAAAGGCACACAGTCTGGTCCCTTGGCAAAGGGCCCAAAGGGCCCTGCACATTTGCATCTGTTCATGAAAGTCCATGAGGATATGATTCCACTATCTTAAAGAAAAGAAATTAATTGCAAAAAAAAAAAAAAACCCTGTGTTAATGCTCCATTTAGGGTTCATCATAATGCCTCAAAAGTATAGAAATATGGCATTAGAATTTCCAACCCTAGCTGTCCAGTGCCTCAGCAACAAAAGGACAAGACCACACAAGCAACCACAGACAGCCATCATTGGGTAAGATAAACACCATACGACAGTTTCCTGTAATGACACAAAAGCAGTAACACTGATGTGCTATCTTTCTGGATTTGTATCTGTGACTGAATGAGCACAGTACCTACTACTGTATGTGTATGGTTTACAGCATTCTTGAGTACCTCTGGCTGCTTAAGGGTTAGCCCCACAGGGGCCGGCACTTCTGCAGACAGAACGTGGTATGTATGTCTTACACCTGTGGCTGCCGAGATGCAGAGCCCTTAGGGCCCTGCACTTATGTACTGTAGACAGAAACAGTGATGGATGGAGAGATCACGTGATGCAGGGTTCCTGATAGCAGCACTGAAGCAGAGCTCCGTCACCTCACCTCTCTTCTGCTTAATATTTTAAGCTAATAGCCTAAAGAGTTCTTGACCAAACTCACCACAGGTCAACCCTGAGGATACAGCCCCAGGCTAGTGCGTAAACTAATTTCGGGGTCGGCTTATTTACCTCAATGGAGGCCGAAACGAAGCAGGCCCTGCCCAAGCATACTCCACCAGCCTCCCCGGTGAAAATGCCTAAAAAAAAGAGGGCTCAAGGAGCTGCTGCTGGTAAAGCGACGTCCCCAACTCCAGCTGTAATTCTGCTAATGGAGGACTGCTTTCTGCAAGAAATCTTGCCTTTTAAAGAAACCCTTGCAAATATTGCCTCAGAGTTGAAGTCCCTCCACAGTGATCTTAATGGCCTTACAAGGAGGGTGGGAGATGCAGAGGCCCATATGGTTTTGACAAAAAAGTGGAGGGTGAATGCAGAACCTGAGATAGTGCAACTGCGCCAACAGATACAAAAGCTGCAGCTTAAAACTGAAGATTTGGAAGGCAGGAGCAGATGGAAGAATGTATTGATCCTGGGGCTACCAGAAGTGGAGGAAGGAGCTAATACCGTGGCCTTCATGTAGAAATTTCTACAGAAAGTAGTGGGGCCTTCCCCACTAAGTGCCAGCTAGCAAATCGAGCGGGCGCACCACTCCCTTAGACCACGACCCCCTTCAGGAGCTCCCCCAAGACCAGTCATAGTGAGGTTCCTGAGCTTCATGGAGAAGCAGCATGTTATTTACAAAGCAAAAGAGCTCCAGAAAATAATGTGGGAAAATGCCACCCTCAGAATGGTACAAGATTTGCCCTTGGAGACCCGACAGAAGCGGGCCACTTTTCACGCTACCGTCAAGAAATTAATAGCTGCTGGTATTCCATTTCGAATGCTGTACCCAGCCAAGCTCCTTGTTTCAGTTCAGGGCTCCTGGCTCACATATGATACACCTGAACAAGCCACTGCAGACCTTTCCTTGAAGCTACCTAGTTTGTTTAAAGAAGGTTGAACTTTCTCCTAATGGACTGTAGTGCTTCTATAATCATAGACAGGCGACTTATTAAATTTGTTTACCTGTTGGGCTGGTTGGGTCTGGGATGTGCTGAGTCTGTCCGGGGTATTTTGCTGGTTTCTGTGCTGGCGGGTGGGGTTAGAGTAGTGTCATGCTCAGGGGGGGACCCTGGTAACACTCGGGTTCATACAGGAACCTTTTTTGAAGGGGGGTAGTTTCCCAGTGGGACAACATCTAGGGGACTAGTGTGAGCACCCTCCTTATCTTTCCCCCATCCACCAAGCAGGCACGATATTTGTGGATTCAGGTCAGTTTTCTATTCTATTTTGCTGGCCTGGGATTGGATTCTCTAATTTAATTAGGTTATGGAGAAGGGTTTTGAAGCCAGTAACAGCCCGTATTACGGCCTGTTATTTTCGGGGAGGTAGCCCATAATAAGGGCTAAGCTCTGGTTGTAACCACGGCTCTGGAGCCATAACAAGGCCTAGAAGGGTGGGCATGGTCATGTTAATAATTGTAGGAGGAACAAGGGGTTTCAAGAAGGAATACATTTTGGGTCATGGTCTGAGGCCTTATAAAATTCAAATCATTACAGTTTGATCCTCCCAATCGGGCATAAGGCTCATAACTTTGAAGGAGCTTCAATATAATGAATGGGGGTTGGGGGGCTCCATATTGGGGTGACTGGTAATGCTGCACAGCGTACTGATTTGGGGGGAAGATGGCGTCTCGATCAGCCTTATTATAATTGCCATTCATTTTAATGGCCTCTTAGTTCAGAGCCCAGTTATAATCTTCTGTGAATCATGAGGGGTAACAATTCCTTACTGGTTCTTTATTTCTGTGGCAGTAGGGGTAATCGCCATTGGGTTTTGGCCAATCATACGGAAAGTATTTCGGATTGCAACTATTCAGACTCGGGGTGAGAGGCCTATTGTACATAGTTCTGGGGGTTTATTAAGGGCTAGGGTGGGTTGTTTTTTTTGGGTATTTGGAATCTGGCTGCTTTTACTAAGTTTTTCAATTATTATCGGGGCAGAAAGCTTAAGGGCATACATGTTACAGGATAGGATAATTGCCTTTGTAAAACTGAGTTCTATTGTTTTGAATAAGGTTATGGGGTGGAGTGGGGGGGTGGGCTGGAGTATGCCTTAAGGGGTTGATCTGGGTCAGGTTGAATTTTCTGAGGCTGATACCTGAAGTGTGGAGGGAAAATGGTTAATAGTCTTACTAAAATAATTACTTGGAATGTCAGAGGAGTAAGAGATGTTCTAAAAAGGTTACAAATACTTAAGCACTGTTCATTTTTAAGCGCAGATATTATTCGCTCCAAGGAACCCACCTGACAGCTGCAGAATCATTATGTTTACGTAGACAGGGAATATCCCAGGTATTTGCTGCAGGAAACTCATCTGCAAGTCGTGGGGTGGCCATCCTTATCAAAAGGCATATCCCATTCCAGGCAGATAATACTATTACTGACCCTCTTGAGAGATATGTGCTAATCAAAGGTATCTTAAACAACAATATGATGGTCCTGGGTTCGATATATGGCCCGGTAGGAGGGGATCCTGACTTTCTGATGGATTTGGCTAATAAAATTGCCATGTTCCTTCCTGCCCCCTTGATTTTGGGTGGGGATCGGAATATTCCCCCATCCCAAGATTTGGACAGGACTTATAGACCGCTTAAGCCTCTTTCATCTTCACAGAATGCTTTATGAGATTTAATAACCTTGTTAGGGCTGGGTGACCCGTGGCATATTTTAAATCCCACACATCAGTCATACACATTTTATTCAAGTGTCCATCAGACCTGGTCAAGATTAGATTATTTCCTAATCAGTTGCTCCCTTATGCCCGGTCTTTACCAGACGGGTATAGAACCCATAGTGATATCTGATCCCCATACCCAGAGGAAAACCATCTGGAGACTGAACACCCAGCTTTTGAAGGATGAGTCATTGGTCTCTCACATTAAAGAGCTCATTGCTACTTCTATGGAACATAATAGGGACTCAGTCTCTAGATGGGACCTCCTTTGGTGCTCCTTGAAGTGATATCTTCGGGCCGAGTTTATTAAGACTGCCTCCAGAAGGAAAAAGATATGGGACTTTAGAGCTTTGTCCTTATTAACCCAGATTAAAGAAAAAGAAAACTCACTATCCTCCACTACCTCCTCGGTTACCCTAGAAGAGCTGTTAGCAATGCGTAATGAATACGTGGAATTAATAAGAGAAAAAGCAGAATATGCTCTGGTCAAGACCAAAGCTAGATATGCAGATCAAGACAAAAAAGCTGGTAAGCTGTTCGCCCTCCGACTTCGTCAGCTGGAGAACGCCCACCTAATCCCTTCGATTAGGGCCTCTGATGGGTCTATTAAAATGGAACCTCGGGAGATTGTACAGATCTTTGAAAAATTTTATAAATTATTTTTTGGAAAGTGCCTTCCTAGCACAAATTCTCAAGACACAGAAACCTATCTGGAGTCTTTAAACCATCCAACGCTGGATGATTCCAGTCAAGCCTTCTTAGCTTCACCAATCTCTACTACTGAAGTAGAAAGAGCCATTAGTAGCCTTACCCTGGACAAAGCACCTGGTCTGGATATATTCCCATCAAACTTCTATAAAACATTTGCTAAAGAATTAGCCCCCCTTTTGCTTAAATTATACAATCACATGTTCAAAGCAGACAAATTGGATCCAACCCTCATGGAGGCCACGATTATTCTTTTACTAAAACCAGACAAGACCCACCTAGACCCAACTAGCTATAGGCCAATCTCTCTGCTAAACTATGATATTAAAATCTTAGCAAAGGTGCTCTCTCTCTGAATAAAAGCACACTGGACCCGACTCCTAAGTCTGGAACAGGTGGGGTTTGTATCGGGCCGCTCTCCTGCTGACCGCCTTAGGACACTCACACATATTTTCCAAGTGGCCCAATCTTCCCAGTCCCCAATGGCATTAATTTCCCTAGATGCCAAAAAGGCTTTCAATAGGGTGTACTGGGAATTTTTATGGTTGACCTTGCAGAAAATGGGCTTTCCTCCCCAGTTTGTGGTAATGATATAGTCCCTTTATGCCTCCCCGTCGGCCAAGATTTATTGTAACAGGATTTTTTCCACCCGGTTTCCTTTATATACAGGCACCAGACAGGGTTGCCCCCCTCACCCTTTTTGTTTAACCTTTATTTAGAACCTTTACTCCGGCATATTAAACAGGCCCCCCTAATTAGGGGCATCCCTACCGATATTCAGACCCTTAAACTCTCAGTCTATGCTGACGATATTCTTCTCCATTTAACTCACCCAGTTTCCTCATTGGAACAAGTGCTAGGGGTTGTCAACCAGTACGGTAAGCTATCCAATTACAAACTAAATATTTCTAAAACTGAAATTTTCCCTCTGAACAGTTACACTTTGAAGTCTGAATTTGCACACTTAGGTATTAAATGGTCCTCTCAGACACTCAAGTATTTAGATATTTACTTATCTAGAGACCCTATTCTAGTCCAGAAGCTCAATCTGGATGACTTGGTTGGTGTTATTCAACAGGATCTCCTGAGATGGCAGAATCTACCCCTCTCTTTATGGGCCCGAATAAATGTAATTAAGATGAATATCCTTCCCAGGCTTTTTTAACCCCTAAATTTATTAAACCTATGGCTTCCGATTTCCTTTTTCAAATGTTTACACTCCATGATATCAAAATTTATCTGGCTAGGCAAACATCCCCATCGTGCCTTTTATAAACTCAGTGTACCCAAAGCCCAGGGTGGACTTCACCTCACCAATTGTCTTTTATATTACTGGGTGAGCCACTTTACTAAATTGGGGAAATGGCTCTCGCAGGAGGAAATGGAATATATCCCTATCTGGCTCCAAACTGAGAATGATCTCTTAAGATCTAATAACATTAACCTATCTTCGTTTTTTTACCTAACAAAACCATCATTGCCAGAAAGGTTGCATGACTCGGTAATCAGTATTTCCTTAAGAATACTTTCGCAATGCTGCTTATACCTTAAGATACCTCTTAAGGTCAACATGGGTCAGCCAATCATGCTAAACCTCAACATCAAAATTGGGGGGTCATGTCTTTCACCTCAGTGGCTCCCGCAGTTACAGGAGGCATGTGTGGAAGATCTATTTTCTCAGGACAACCTCCTTTCTTCATCTGAAATCCTCGGCAAGTTTGATATCCCGAGACAGATCATTTTTAAGTTTACCAAATAAGGCACACTATAAGTACCTTGTTTGGGGTAAAATCTTGACCATCCTTAGTCAGACCCTTAATGGCTCAAGTCAGTGAAAGCTGTTTAAGGCCACACTCAGTTTCTACAGTATATATTCTCCTCCTGTCGTTTACCTGCTCCGGTCCCCTTCCTGGTTCTCCAATCTGGTCAGCCTTACTTCCAGATGTGAACCTTGACTGGGCCCGGATCTGGAAGGATCTTTATATCTACCACTCTCAGGATGGACTTAGACTCACTCAATACCACATATTGAATAATATGTATTATACCCTAAGAGACTGGCCAAATTGGGCAGGACACGAGACACCATTACCAGGTGTGTGGTAGGGAAGAAGGAACATAGTGCACATATTCTGGCACTGTGAAAAATATCCTCATTCTGGGGAAATCAGATCTAAACTTGACCCCTGGTTGGGGTTAGAAGACCTTTTCACAGTTGAGGTTTGTATCCTAGGATGCTATGAGGGCGTTACTGTTAAGGAGCGCAGCTATCATATGGACCTAATTGCCATCATTGTTAAAAAATTGGTTCTGAAGCACTGGATGGACCAGCTAACAATATCCTATAGTGAATGGTTAAAGGACATATCTAACTTTTTCAGATCTGAATGACTGATAGCAGGTTTTAGGAACAACATGGCAAGTTTTGATAACAAATGAGGGAAGCTATACACATTAAACTTGCAATAAATGTATGACAACTCAACTGTGTGGATACTTGCTTTAATATAAGTGATGTCTCTTCTCCTCCTTCAAGTGATAAAGACAGGCACACTCCAGGGAGATGGGAAGATGGGAAGGGGGAAGGAGGGTGAGGGGGACTAGGGAGGAGAGGCAGTTCTAGGGGGACTTAGTTAGTTGTTTTATGTGTAGGTTAGGAGGCTTGGATTACTGCTGTACTTGACATATGCAACCTACCTGGCTTATGTGTAACTGCCTTTTTGGTAAAATTAATAAACTTTGAATTAAAAACAAAAGAAACAATGATGGAGTCACATGATGCCTTTGACAGAGTAGCAGCTCTTCACCTCGGTTCCCACTTCTCTAGTAGTTAATCTCTTTTTTGGGGGCATCTATAAGTAAAATTTTGGATTCTACCCTGTGATTATTTTGGGGAAAGACACTGACTATTGGATTGATTTGTTGCCAGTGAACTACAAGGAGTTATGGAGGCAGAAATGTGTCAACAACCTCCATGGCACATGCTGCCTCCAACCCCCAATAAATCTTCACAGAGACCTAAGGCCCAAGGACCTTTTGGCAGGCACTCTAGTACAACAGCCCCAGGCCTCACCTAGTTCTCTGAAAAGAGGTTCCTTTCTGTATTTCAACCCTTCAAGGATTCATTACAAGAGCTTACCTGTGAACTAAAATCCATGAGAATGGACTTGGGAGAAATGGGCCACAGAATGGTGATGTGGAAGCCCATACCTCATCAGTAGAAAAATGGCATGAATGAGTAGACCCTGAAGTGTGCACACTTTGGCAGAAATTGGTGAAAATAGAGGCAAAGCTTGAAGATCTCAAAGGGAGAAACCATCTGAACAATCTGATTATTTTTGGCCTCCCTGAAGAAGTGGAGGGTGCAACTCCAGTCATCTTTGTCCAGACATTACTAGCTAAAGTGGTGGGCCCATCCCCTAGTAAACCGGCCTATATTGTGGAACGGGCACATTGATCGCTTCACCCTACGCCACCGGAGGGCTAACCACCCCACCTTCTTATCCTGTAGCTGTTAACTTTTTTTGGACAAACAATATACCCATACGAAGGTTTGAGACCTTAAGGAAATTACCTGGAAGGGGTCCAAACTTTGCATTATGCAGGCTGTACCTGCAGCGACCAAACAAAAGAGAGCAGTGGTTCATCCAGTGGTCACCAAGCTCATCCTCACTGGGATTCACTTCAGAGTATTATACCTGACTCGACTTCAGGTCCACTTGCAGGGGGTTTGTCATTCCTATGATTCTCCATGAACAAGCAACCATGGATCTGGAAAAACTGTTGCCGGACCTATTCAAGGATTGCTGAAATGCCCCAGTGTTTTCTTTTTCTGACCCTCAATATCCGAGGCTGAATATGGATTATGCATCATAAATTCTTTCTTCGCTAATCTCTGCCGAAAGCCTCTGTTTTACCCTTTACCCTCCCAGAGCATCTTTTTGCTGTGAAACCTGGTTCTAATTAAGGATTGTCAACTCACAGCTCTGCTTAATTTAACTTATGGAGCACCACACTGTGTAACCAGGGATTATTTTTCGGACTGCCATCGGTATAGACTGTGGGTTTTGCTTCAACACAGAATCCCTCTTTGATTTGCAGTCCCCTTCATGGATCAGGCTCTTTGTTCAAATAAGTATTGCCAAAATGCCCTAGTGGTCTCTTTGCCCAATCTCCAACATATGAGGATCATGCATCTGAGACTCCATCTTATCTGATCTAGAATGAAGAACTTAGCCCTACATTTCACTATTCCAAGGTCTCCCTTTGCTATGAATCTTGTTTCTGGTTATGGTCTGTTTCTTCCTGACCCTGCATTTTCTAGCATATGGACCACCACACTTTGTGATATGGGATTATTTATTGATCTTCTATCTGCATAGACTGTGGGTTCTGCTTCATTGCAGAATCTTATCTCAATTTACTTTTCTCTCCATGGCTGGGGTTCTCTGTCCAAAATGGGAGTGGCTGTCTGGATGTCCCCTGCTTGGACTCTGAATTCTGCACCGATGTAGCCTTGAGCTTGGATTTCTGTCCTACTATTGGTTTTCTAGAGGAAGTTCTGGGGTCACAGGGTACGGCTCCTCAAGTTGGGGTAGAGTTTATGGGCACTTATTTAACTCCATAGGCTGGTTTCCCAGCTATGAACAGTTTCATGAAGGTTCTCTCATCTCTGTCTGCTCTAGAGTTAATGTCACATACTCCTGATTGTTTCGGCTTTGGATGGTGATTGTGATTCGGTATAAGATCTGATCTGGAGAGGTTTAACCCTGAAGTTTGCATTTTGCGAGCCAGGATTTAGGATGTATCGCTTCTCACTTGCAACCAGTCACTTCAGTGGATTTGTCTTCTATTGGTAACTGTTTCTTAGCTTTTAATGTTGGTCTTAGTAATTGTACTACCTGTAATTGTGATATTTAATCTACCAATTTGGCTAGTATGTTCAGTGTAGCCCTTATGGCATTTTGCTCTTTTGTGTTGGGTTCTTCTCTAAAGGCTTTATTCTATTCCTCAGTAGTGTTCTTAGATGGGGTAGGAGAAACAGATTAAATAGTTTTTTCTCACTGTTCAGATTCAGACAGTGTCACTTATACTAAGGGGGATCTCACTGGTTTTCTCTGTTGGGTGTACAAGAGAATTTCGGGGTAGCATTAATTTGGAGGGTAGTGGTTTTCTTTTCTGGGGATGCTTACAGAGTAGTTTAGTATTGGTGGGGGGAGTGGAAGTGTGAAGGGACGGTAGCTGCTGAGTGTCAGGGACATCATGCACTGATCAGTTTGGGGGAGATGTCTCAATTACTGGGAGGGAATATGGGACGTTGGCACTGGTATATAGGTTTTATTTTAGTTTTCATTTTTGGGGGATATGGCTACCTCTTTTCATTTTTGGTGACTTGGATCTTCCCTGCCAACATATATTTCCTTCTTTGTTTGCCCCCTCTTGGATACTGGGATTTGTTGAGTGTGGTTTATTACGTGATTACTGTTTTTTGGTGATACGTGTTACTATATTCTTGGATTCTGAACATACAGGGGAATATAGTGAGGGGGAGGGTGTTTTTATTTATTTATTTATTTATTTATTTCATATATCGGATTTACAACCTTCGAGTCAAGGACTCATTTAGAAAGGCACCTTGTCACAGGAAGGATAGACAACAAATAGACAGTGCGTACAACGTTGGTGGACGATACAGGTGTGATACAATCAACTGAACATACAAAGCAATTCCAATGTTACATAGGAGTGCTGAGGCTTGCAATTGTCTACAGAGTTTGATCAAACAATTGTATTAAATAAAGAGGCCTGCTCTAGAAGGTATAGGGAGCAAGGGCCTGGGGGGACCAGGGTTGCTGGGGGGGAGGGAGGAGGCAGTCCAGAGGATTGTGTCCATTGCAGAGTAGCAGTAGGGATGAGAAAAGATGAGTTCAGACTTTGGGGCAATCAAGGACACTTACAGTTCTGAATATATAATGGAATGTCTGTGGGAGGTGGGTGTTTGGTTTATTAGGAATAGATAAATGGAGGTTATGGTGATTCAGGGTGAGGGTGTGGGTAATAGGGAAGTGGGATTTCTTGTAGGGTTTTTTGTTGTGGGATTGAGAGGGTAATGGATTGTTTGGGGGAAGGAGGAAGGGAGTGGAGTTGGTTAATATCTGGGTGTTTTGTATATCCAGGGTGAGATATATTCTCTGTGCTATTGTCAAGACAGTTAAATGTTATGGCTGGTTCTCTAAGGTATATGTCTTGAAATGTTAAAGGACCACGATCCCCAGCTAAGCGATATCAAATTCTTAATCATCTGCAGCAACTCAGTTGTAGTATTGCCTTCCTACAGGAGACTCATCTTCTGCCTGTGGAAGGTAATTTATTCCTCAGGCTGTTGGCTGGTCAGGTCTTTGCTGCAGGGTGCAGCAGGGCCAGTAGGGAGGTTGCTATATTAATCAACAGGAATGTTCAGTTTCATTGTACTCAGTCTCTTTGATCCTCATGGGAGATATATCTTTGTTAAAGGAACCCTAAATCGGGTAGAAATGGCTTTGGGAAGCATTTACAGCCCTAATTCTGATAGTTCCCCTTTTATGTGGAATTGGCCTCACTTCTTGTCTCATTTCTTTTGATCCATCTAGTGGTTGTGGGGATTGGAATGTTTCCTTTACACAGGATTTGGATAGGTCTGGTGGGGCCCTGGTCGTGCTTTCTTCAGCCCAGTGCTCCTTCCTTGATATGGTCAAGAATTTAGGCCTGTGTGACCCCTGGAGGTTGCTACACCCTCAGCATAAGAAATGCACCTATTAATCTCCTGTTCATGGCACATACTCTCATATAGACTACATTTTGATAAGCTGAATTGCGATGAGTGAGGTGTTGGAGGTGGGATAGCTCCCAGTGTCCTATCAGACCATTCATCAGTGTGGTTGAGGCTCTCCCTCACTCCCAATGTCCAGAAGGATACGTAGTGGAGGCTGAACAGTCAGCTCCTTAAAGACCAATTTATTTTAGGTAGAGTAAAGGACCACACTTAGTTTATTTGTCTCAAAATCCTAGCTCTATAGATTTTGGGGACATGGAGTGGGGGGCATTTAAGGCTTTCCTTAGCGGTGAATTTATCTGGCTAGCTTCCAAACAGAAGAAAATCCATCTGCAGGAAGCTTTTATAGCGTATAACTGAAATTGAACTCACACTCTCCCCTCAGACCTCACCAGATACCCATAAGGAACTGTTGGCTCTTCATGATAAATATGCAGACCTTATGAGAGAGAAGGCTGAGTACCTTATTCTCAGGACTCAAGCTAAATATATAGATCAGGGCAAGAAGGCAGGCCATTTGCTGGCTTTGCGACTCTGGAAATTAGAAGCCTCTTGATTGGTGTCTTTAATTAAAGCTGCTGATGGTTCTATTAAAACCTCACATAGGGAAATAGTTTAGAAATTCATGGCTTATTTTAAGGTACTTTATGGCCTCATGGAGAACCCACCCCCTTGGGCAAGTATTGAAGGGTATTTAGGTGATCTTTCTCTCTCTCCCCCAACTCTAACTGCAGATCAGAGGTCATTTTTAGCTCAACCTTTGTCAGTTATGGAAATTACAGCAGCCATAGAAAGTCTAGCTTCAGATAAGGTGTCCGCCCCAGACGGCTTCATTGACAACTTTTATAATGTTTTTTTCTAAAGAACTGGTGCCCATATTACATCGTTTTCACCTTTCTTTGTATAACTCCAGTATTTCAGATTTCACTTTATTTGAAGCCCTGATGTCACTTTATTTGAAGCCCTGATAGTCTTGTTATTTAAACGCTGCAAGGCACCAGAACAGGTTACCAGCTACAGGCCTATTTCTTTGTTGAATTACGACTTTAAAATTTTCACAAAGATTTTGGCCTCCTGAATTAATGCTGTCTTGGCTGGACTCATTAGTCACTCAGTGGACCACCAACATAAAATTGGGCATATTGTCTCTGTGTCCAGGGACTGAGCTATTCCTGCTGTTTTGGTGTCACTGGATGAGGAGAAAGGTTTTGACTGAGTCAATTGGAACTTCATGTTTTTAACATTAGAGAAATTTGGCTTTCCACAGACCTTTCTTAAATGGATTAAGGTTGCCTATTCCCATATAAGTGCCTGAATTTACTGCTGTTTTATTTAATTTCTACTTAGAACCCCTGCTTCTGAACCTTAAGGCTCACCTCGGTCTCACTGGAGTGATGGTGGGATCCAGGAACCTTCTACTAGCTACATATGCTGACAATATCTTACTACATGTTACCTACACCCAGGTTGCTATCCCAGCTGCTTTGGAGGTTATCAGGAGTTCAGCTCTTTCACCAACTATAAGCTTAATTTAGAGAGGTCCAAAGTCATGCACCTCAGTTCAGCTGTTCTTGGATCCAATATAACTTCCTTGGACTGTGTTGGTCTCCTGGAAAGATTAAATATCTTGGTATTTATCTCTCAAAGAGTACAGCCCTCCTCCAGAAACTTAACTTAGAGGACCTCTTCATCACTATACAACAAGATCTGATTAGATGGAGAGCCTTTCCTCTCTCACTTTGGGGGAAGATTAATATTGTTAAGATGAACATACTTCCACGAATATTCTATCCTATTAACATGCTTAATTTATGGATCCCCCTCAGATGGTTTCAACAAATTCATAGCAGCTTGACGGATTGTCTTTGGTTGGGCAAACCTCCAAGGAGAGCTTACAAAAAAATTGGCTACCTCCAAACATGGTGGCTTGAGGCTCCCTCTCTTCACAATGTATAACTTGGTTATCCACGCCAGTAAGTATTTTCGGTGACTTACACTGGATTCCCCCAACCAATCACCTACTACCTGTCCTATTTGGTTGGAACTGGAGCTCAAACTTATATATGGAGGGCAGGGTTGTCCTCTTTTTCTTTGCTTCACACTTCTTTGAAATCCCTCCCAGGGGTCCAGAGAGACTCTGTTGTTGGTGTTTCACTTTGTGTTCCTACTTAACTGTGTTCTATAATGAAGTACAATTATGCCAGAGATGTAATACAGCCTATTTTTCAGAATCATAATTTTAAAATTGGAGGTCAGCTTATATGTGATGCCTGGCTCCTCCAGCTGGCTAATTCTAGGGTATGTGACCTGCTCCACCAAAGGGTTTGGGGGTGCTCTAAGGATAGTATGGCTTCTTTTCAATTAGGTACCATGGCCATTTTTAAGGTGTTTCAATTGCATCACACTTTAATACACTGGTTTGGGGTGGGCAGCTGGGAGGTCAACCAGTGAGAGTTTTTTCAGACTATTCAAAATATTATTTTGAAACCACATATAGTTGCTAACTTAAACTCCATTATATTTCCTAAACTTTTTCCAGAATTGGATGGGAAATCTCCTATTGGAATAATCATTTCCTTTCCAAATCTTTCCAGTGGCAGAAGATCTGGGAAGATTTATACACTTATATTTCCCAAGATAGGCTGTGTCTTACACCATTTAATATACTTAATAATTTATATTTTACACCTATGAAGCTTACTAAAATGGGTAGATTATCCTCCCCTCATTGTACTAGGTGTGGCCAATTGGAAGGTACACTGAAGTACATTTTCTGGGAATGTCCTAAAGTTACCCCTCTTTGGCATCTCATTGAATCAAAAGTGGATCCCCTTTAAGGCATTAATGGGCTTTTTACACCTAAGATTTGTGTAATTGGTGACTACAGTGTGCTTTCGGTGAAGGAAAGAAGATAGTACATGGCCTTGATTTCTTTATCTGTTAAAATGAGAGTTCTACTTCATTGGCTCGATCAGGCTCCTATGTCATACCAGGAATGGCTGAAGGAGTTACTCTATAATCTCCAGATTGAGGATATGGTTGCTAGCCTTCATTACAGACCTGCAACCTTCGCTAAGAGGTGGAGTAAGTTGTTTACTTTATGTACACTTTAGGCTTCCCCTTCCAGTGTGATCTCTAAACTCTGTTTTATTTATGGGTTACTTCAGGTTTTGCTCTCCTGTTCCTTTTTATAATGTTCTTGGATGGTTTTCTGCTTTCATTGGTTGTTTTGATGGGGTCCTTTTGAATTTATTTCTCCTACTTTATCAGCCACTCAACTGGGGTGGGTTGTGTGTGTGGGAGGGGGGTTGGTTTGTATATTTGTAGTGTTTAATCATTTGGTTCAGCTGTATTTTTCTCATTCTCAATAAAGTATATTATATTTAAAAAAAGACAGAAACACTTACAATTTGAATGTAATGGGGTTTGTGGGCCTGTGCTTCTATAGCCAGAGATCAGTGTGTTTGTCTTACACCTGCGACTTCAAGCCTATGCTTCTGCAGACAGAACTGTGTGTATGTCTTACAGTGTGCATGACTACCTGTGGCTACAGAAGTGCTGGCCTAATAGGAACCTGTGCTTCCACAACTAAAAGAATTATTGTAATTTAGATTTTATGGATTTGTAGCTGTAGCTGCAGGGGCCTGTGCTTTTGTGCACTGATAAACTGTTGTGATTTGAGTATCATAGATTTCTATCTGCAGCGAGAAGTAAGTGTGCATGTCTTGTTGTGTGCACCCAGAAACACAAATCCACAAAAGTAGCACATTGTGTTACTGCAACTGAGTCATCTTGAAACAGCTGCGTGTTGTTTGTTACCTGATGATGGCTGTCTGTGGTTACTTGTGTTGCCTTGTCCTTTTGCTTCTTGGTGGGGAAATAGGGTTGGAAAACCTAATGCCACATTCCCCATACTTTTGTGACATTAAATTACACTCTAACTGGTGCATTAACTCAGTTTTTTGTGTACATGATATGAAGACGGGGCCTCTACGATAAACGACTTATCATACAAGTGCTGTTTGACCTTTAGGTAACAAACTCAAAGCTTTTCAAGGCTGCTTCTTCCTTAATAAAAGAACAGCGATAGTCTTGGTATTGGAGATGCCCTCACTGATCTCAGACAGTGAATATAACAAAAAAGGACTCACATACATACTAAGAAATATGTATCCTCTTCAAAACTTTATTTCTGTCCACCAATAATACATCCTGGTGACATTTCAGAGGCTCTGCCCATTTGACAGACCCTAGATACTATAAAATTCAGCTAATTATCCAAACAGGTAATAACTACATCTAGTATATATACTAGATGTAGTTATTACCTGTTTGGATAATTAGCTGAATTTAAATATTTACTCAATTATTTAATGGAGGCAGTGTAGCATAGTGATTAAGGGCACTGAGCTGCAATCCTGGAGACCTGGGTTTGAATTCCATCAGCCCCCACTTTCAAACTGTGTGACACTGAGCAAGTCACTTAACTTCCTTGTGCTCCCAGGTCTCACCTGGAAACAATCTATGGCTTAGTGTGCCTTTTCTAGGTTTTCTTTTTTAGACTCCTTCCCCATACCTGTCTGCTTTCGGGACCCCCACATGAACTTCCCCAAAGTGGCTAATCCCAACCCCTGTCATCCCACATCGCAGCCAGCCCCGAGTAACCCCGGTATATCCCTTCACCAGGTGAGTCTCTTACCTTCGTAGGAGAAGGGCCCTGGTGGCCAACAAATGATCTTGGTGTGCTGCTGGGACAGCATATGGAGGTCCAGGAGCCTGGTGGTGAGGGTTCGGGAAGGCCATCACCCAATCAGCCAGGTGCCATTTTTCCATTTTGCTCCCCTGATGAAACATAGAAACATAGAATTTGACGGCAGATAAGAACCGCTTGGCCCACCCAGTCTGCCCATTTCCCTACCTACTGGATAAGCTGCAGATCCTAGTTAACCAGCAACCTACTTCTTCCTACCCCAACCCCCCAGAACTGCCTTATGACTATCCCATGCATGCTTGAATTCCACCACTGATTTTGACTCCACAACCTCCTCTGGAAAGCCGTTCCATGCATCCACAACCCTCTCTGTGAAAAATACTTCTAAATTACCTCTGAGCCTGCCCCCATCTTCAAATTGTGCCTCTTGTTCTTGCACACCTCTTTTTTGAAAGATGCTACCCTGATGGACTTTTGTTGATTCCTTGAGGTACTTGAAAGTTTCTATCATGTCCCCCCCTCTCCCTCCTTTCCTCGAGGCTATACATATTAAGCTCCTTAAGTCTCTCTTCATATGTCTTCCGGTGCAGACCCTGCACCATTTTAGTTGCCCTCCTCTGGACAGCTTCCATCCTGTCTATGTCTTTGCAGAGATTGGGTCTCCAGAACTGCACACAGTACTCCAGATGGGGTCTCACCAGCTGTCTGTACATAGGGATAATAACTTCCTGTTTTCCACTGGTGATGCCTCTCCCTATGCATCCCAGTATCCCCCCAGCTCTCCTTGCTACCCTCTCACATTGCTTGCCCATCTTTAGGTCATCTTATATGACTACCCCCAGGTCCCTCTCCATTTTTGTTGTTGTTAGTATCTCACCCCCCATTGTGTACTCTTCCCCTGGGTTTTTGTTTCCCAGGTGCATTACCTTGCACTTCTTAGCATTGAATCTAAGCTGCCATACATTTGCCCATTCCTCTAACCTTTCCAAGTCCCTTCTCATCCTTTCCACCCCCCCTGTGCATCAACTCTGTTGCAGATCTTAGTGTCATCTGCAAAGAGACATACTTTTCCTTCCAGTCCTTCTGCAATGTCGCTTATAAAGACATTGAAGAGGACCGGTCCTAATACTGAACCCTGCGGTACCCCACTAGTAACCCTCCTTTCTTCTGAGTGGACTCCATTTACTATTACTCTCTGTGTCCTATTCTCCAGCCAATTCTTTACAGGCTGTCATCTTGGGACCCACTCCCAGGCTGGCTAACTTGTATATTAATCTTTGTGTGGGACTGTGTCAAATGCCTTGCTAAAGTCTAGGTAGGCCATGTCCACAGCCCTCCCTGATCTACTACTTTGGTCACCCAGTCAAAGAAATCTATCAGATTCATCTGGCATGACCTTCCCGCTGTGAATCCATGCTGCCTAGGGTCCTGTGCCCCTCTGGCCTCTAGATACTCGACACTTCTTTCCTTTAGAAGTGATTCCATCATTTTCCCTATCACTGAGGTTAAACTAACAGGTCTATAGTTTCCTGCTTCTGCCTTGCTCCCACTTTTGTGAAGGGGAATCACATCTGCCCTCCTCTAGTCCTTGGGTTCCACCCCATCCTCCCATGGTTTGTTAAAAAGGGTATCAGTGGTGTCACTAGTTCTACCCTTAGTTCTTTTAGAATTCTGGGATGAATCCCATCAGGCCCCATTGCTTTGTCCACCTTCAGTTTTAAGAGTTCTTTCAGAACCCTTTCTTCTGTAAATGGGCCGGTATCAACTTCTGTATCCAGCGTGTTACTACTGTTTGTTTTATGTACCTCCCCTCTTCCTTTGTAAATACTGAGCAAAATATTTGTTTAGTATCTCTGCCTTTTCACAGTCTCCCTCTGCCCACCCTCCCTCCCTTTATTAAGCCTCACTATCCCCGCTTGGTCTTCCTTCGCTCCTGATGTACCTATAAAAGGTTTTATCCCCTTCTTAACTGAGTTGGTTATCTTTTCCTCAGTTTGGGCCTTTGCTGTTCTGACTGCCTTCCCAGCCTCCTTTTGCTTTTAACTGATACAGTTCTCTGTCCTGCTCTTTCTACGATTCCTTGTACTTCCTGAATGCTTTCTTTTCTCTCTTGAACCTTCACTGCCACTTCCTTTGAGAACCATAGTGGTTTCTTACATCGCCTTGTTTTGTTTATTTGCTTCACACAAGGCTCGCTACCTCTGTGATGGCAGTTTTATTATTCCCCATTGTTCTTCCACCCTCCTTCCTGCCGATTTGCTAGTGCATTCCTTAGGCACTCACCCATTTTGGCAAAGTCAACCCTCCAAGTCCAGTACTTTTGTCTTTGTATGGCTTGACTCTATTGCTGTGTTTATTGTGAACCATACTGTTTGATGGTCGCTAGTTCCCAGATGGCTACCCACTTCTACATCTGTAATCCTCTCTCCATCTCCATTTGAGAGAATCAAGTCTTATATTGCTCCCTCTCGAGTGGGCTCCAGTACTAGTTGTCTAAGGCATGCCCCCTGTAGGGCATCTAGAATAACTGCATTCTTCGAAGTGGCAGCTGCAACTGCACTCCAGTTAACATCTGGCATATTCAGATCACCCATCAGCAATATCTCCCCTTTTTCTGCCATTCTAAGTATACTTTCTATCATTTCCTTGTCCATTTCCTCCCCCTGAGCGATGAGCGATGTGCCACTGACGTCAAGGCATACACAAATGTCTGTCACTGCCCTAGTGCCTTTTATAGTTAAAGAATTCCTCTGCCTTCCCACCCCATACCAGCAGCCTTGTGCACCGCATGCAACTCTGTTTATAAAGTAAAATGTTCTTGCTATTTTTGCTGTAATGTTATTAGATAAACAGAACCACTTCTAAAAATAAAGCCCACCAAATCCTGAACTCATTTTATTAGAGATTTCAGATACCTACTTCCAATTGCTTATTATTTGTTGCTCCAAGTATCTACTATTGCACATCTGTAAATAGCATATTTTCCATGCATCTTCTCCATATATATGGTGCATCTCATTCTTTTATATTATTTTATGAGCAGATACTTGGCATGGTATTGGGCAGCACTATGGCCCCAGCTTATGGCAATCTGTTCATGAAACAATTTGAAGACATGTCCTTTACCAGTAATAGAAACCCAAATAGGCATCATATACACCACTGTAAATGTTATATTGGCAACATGTTTATCCTTTAAGATGGAGGGGAGCAACATCTACAGAAGTTTTGCACATATCTGAACAGCAAGTAATCATACTTAAAGTTCACTCATACTTTGAGTCGGGACAAAACTCTCTTTCTGGACCTGAAGATTTATAAGAGGGAACAGAGAAAAGAGACTACATTGTTCCACAAGAGATTGACCATCATACAACTTTACACAAAGACAGTCACCATAACCAAAGGCTGAATGACTGCTTACTGAAAGCACAGTTCATGAGACCCATGAGAAATTGTAGTGAAGAAATAGAAATAACCAAAGTAAAGGAGGAAATGGAAGTCTAATTCACACAGAGAGGTTGCAATATTAAAGAGTTCAACAGGGTATCAGATGAAGTAAGCAGACAGGGCACAGACCATATCATGCAAGGAGCAGGAGGGAGAAGTCATAGTAATAAGGTAATTTTCACCACTCCATGCACCATACACAGTAATAAGATCATGGAAGAAATTCATAAACATTGGCACATACTACAGAAAGAGGCATAATTAACCAGATTCATGGAAAACCTTTATTCACTTCTAAATGAAGCACAACCTTGAAACTTAAGACCTGTACACACCTGACACTCAGTATCAAGTTCACCAAATGGACAGTTACTTGTGGGACCTTTAAAAGACTGAATGTATCCTCGTGGCAGATGTACACAGTGTGGAAACACTAGCAGGAAGAAAGTTTTCAAACATCCATACACCAATAAAGTTTTTCCTATGAAGTACCATATCACTTGATCCAGTGACCATATGGTGAATGTATTACAGTGCCTTTGTGATAAACTATTACTCAGTATTTCTTGGTTTCACAAGAGTGGAAGAAGGCACTAGGCCCATTAGGACCACTCTCCCCACACTTTGTAGGGTGGATTAAATGTTTTTCCCCAAACAGAATTTATCAAGTTTGGTTTTATACTTCTCAAAAAAACTTATGTCCAAAATGTGTTCTGGCAAAGAGTTCCACAATTTGATTCCTGTAACCATAAAGAAGTATTTCCATTTATTTTTGAATGCTCTTGGAATATGGATTTGCTTATTGCTATACCTTTGGCTTTCTGGTTTATCAGCAAATTTTAAATCAGAGATGTTCGTTAATGTATTGTCATTTAAAATATTGAATCATAATAATAAATTCCCTCAGTTCCTCCTTAATTGCAGATCGTACAGTCCCAGTGACGTTAACCTATCTTCATATGACAGATTCCTAACTCTAGGTATTATTTTCGTTGCCCTTCTCTGCATACTTTCAATGATTCTCTTGTCTTTTTCTAAATAAGGGGCCCAAAAGGAAACTGCATAATCAGTGTGTGGCCTGATAAAGGATGTATAAAGTCAGAGAATACAATGTTCATTTCTTGATATAAATGATCTTTTTATGGCAGATAAAATACGGTTCCCCACCTGGGCTACTTTCCTTTACTGATTACTCCAAGTGAAATGATTGTTAACAATGACTCCTAGATCTTTTTCAGAGTTGGCTGCTTTGATGATAGTGTCATATAAAGAATAATCAGTGTTTGGATGTTTTAGCCCCAAATGTATAACTGTATATTTATCTATATTAAAAGTAATTTCGCTCTTGAGTGCCAAGTGTTCTATTTTCATAAGGTCATGTTTGAACTTTCCAATTTTTTCTACTGTATCTACTTCAGATGACATTTTAGTGTCATCAGCAAATTTATTGATCTGACCGTTAACACCATGATGCAGATCTTGAATAAATATTACAAATAATGTTGGTCCTAACACAGATCCTTGTAGTACACCACTAGTGACTTTTATAGTACTTGATAATGTATCAGATATTTTAACATTTTTCGAATCTATCATTTAGCCATCCTTCAACCCATTTAACTGTATAGTTGTTTAGTTCTAGTTACATCATTTTGTTGTTTAATAGTCTGTGAGATACCTTATGGAACACCTTTTTAAAATCTAGGTAAGCGATATCTACGAGACAGTTTTTATCAATACTATTACTAATGCTTTCATAGAATGCAACCAAGTTTGTAGTACAGGATCTACCCTTACAAAAACCATGTTGTGTTTCATCAATTATTTCATTATTTTCCAACTCATGTTCTACTTTTTGTTTTAATATATTTTCCATGATCTTACACATGGTCGATGTAGGGCTGATAGGATGATAATTATCAGTTCATTTTTTGTTCCCTTTCTTATGTATGGGTATAACTGTTGCTGCATGCCACTCTTCAGGTACCTCACTTTCCATATAGGATTTATTAAAAATGATATTTAGGGGACATAGTAACTCATCAAGTTATGTTTAATAAAGTATGCATTCAAATTATCAGGGCCTGGTGCTGAATTGTTTTTGAGGGATAAGACCGCAGTTTTGATCTCATCAGGAGTTATTTCATTGTAATTACTAATATAAGGATACTTTGTACTATTATTGTCTTTTTTTGTAAAGACTGACACAAAATAATCATTAAAGGCATTATCAATTTCAAGTTTATTACTAATTTCCTCTCCATTCATAATAATTGATGTAATTGTAGAGTCACTTCCCTTGTTAACATTGATGTAAGCATAAAAAGCCTTAGCATTTCCCTTGGATACTGATAGTCTGAGTTCAGTTTTCATCCTTTCATTTTTTATAAGCTCTGTTGTTATTTTTAATTCATTTTTCTAGTGAGTTTTATGCACTTCAGTTTGAGAATGTTTAAGCTTTCTGAATGCCTGTTCTGTTTTGCCTATCTGTTTCATGATTCTAGGCATTATTAATATTGGTATTTTCCCCTTGTTATGGATTTTTGTAACCATATTATATAATTGTTCAAGCTTATAAATAATATCTTTAAACAATATTCATCATTCAGTAGTATTGAGGTTAGAAAATAATGCTTCCCAATGAAAATCATATAATGCTTACATAGGGAATCATATAATGGTTATGTAGGGAAAACCATCAGGGAACTGCAAAAAAACCAACACATCAGGGTGCATGAAAGTTCTATATGAAGGAGTGATGAAGCTTCTTTAGTAACCCCCATTTCCAAGCAACTGGACATTCAGTGGCCTCACTGTGGTTCTGGGGATTGGAACTGATAAGTCACCCAATCAAAGGTGAAAAGTGGGAGTTAACACTAATGAAAAAAAGGCATTCAGGGTAAACAGAGTTGGAACATTGAAGAGGGAAGCTGGTATGAACAAGGACATAAACTCGAAC
Organism: Neoceratodus forsteri; assembly: GCA_016271365.2. Taxonomy (NCBI): domain Eukaryota; kingdom Metazoa; phylum Chordata; order Ceratodontiformes; family Ceratodontidae; genus Neoceratodus; species Neoceratodus forsteri. The sequence goes on along the minus strand of CM057456.1, from coordinate 541,308,267 downwards.
ATTTTCTCATAAAATCCCACAGAGCAGTGACAAACACATATACTGCAACATCAATGGAGACATCTATTGAACTGTATTGGGACATTTACTGAAGGACTTGGATTTGTTACATGGTATTAAGGGACTCCTGTATAATATGTCATTGGTTGTAAAGTCTACAGAGAATAGTGTTATATGTAAGACCACTGACTTATGGTAATTAAAATAATGAAATTCAGTTTTCAAGACTTAAAATTCCAGCAGTTGCACTGGCGATTGTTAATCTAGTTTACAAGTTTTACCAGGATTCTGCTGTAATTCTCTTTACATGTGTATAAATGATCAAAATAAAAGAAGGCTTATAAAGTACATTACATGATGGAAACTGAACATAATACAGGAAGCAATTATAAAAAATACTGGTTCTGTTAATTTACTGATCTGGTATAAAGTGCCAAATTATATGAAATTCTTTGGTTTTACCAGCTGAGCAGGTAATACAAATTCTGGAATTTTACAAGGTTTCCCAGTAAAAACTGAAAATAAGTGGCTTTGGCTATATGCCTTGTATGCCTTCTTTATGATTTACAAAAGTTTTTATGTCACAGTGTCTTTAAACAAGCATTTGTCAATGCCGAATGTTTGCTTGCTGGCATTGGCATTAATAGTGTAGAAGTTACAGAGCTGCATAATAGAAATGTCAGTGAAGTATTGAACTGAAGCCAACCCCACCACCACCCTGCAGAGAGTGACAGGCATTGGGGTGTGCCTTTGGGTTGTCAGTCATAACAGCCACGCCATTTCGCCCTAGCCTACGCTGCAGACACTGACAAGTGTCATGATGTGCCTTGGGGTCTTTGGCCCTTATGTGCACCCCATTGCATCAGGAAATATGGTGAGATGGGTGCGGTATAGGAGAATGGGGTGAACTTTGGGGCCGAAGAGTCCAAGGCATACCTCGATGCCTCTCACTGGCTGCAGGGTGTGGAATGGTATGAGCATTACAGGTAAGAATCCCAAGTCACACCCCGATGCCTGTCATTCTCTACAGGGTGGGGTTTTATGGTTGGAAACCCTAACACCGCAGGCATTCGTTAGTATTTTCACTCCAAATTTTGAACATTTTTTTTTTGTGACCCCCACCTCCTGAACAGTGGCAATATAGAGTTTGTTAGCTGAAAGCTGCTTATGCACAGTGATCACGACATTTAGCACCACAGGTGCAAAAACACATTCTGAACAGGATGTGAAAAATGACAGCTGTACTGTTCATGGGGAGGTGTAAAAAATGGCAATGTTGCAAATCTGCAGTAAAAATATTAAAAAAACTGGTGAAGTCACGAGCGTGCATAGAAAATGTGCAACGCACACCCGTAATGTAATTAGTTTGGGGATTTTTTACAGCAGATTATAAAACAAAGGCATTTTGGGACCTCCGATCATGAACAGTGTCACTGTGATTTTCTTTATCTCTCCCGAATAATGATTTCCCACAGCAACCACGCTTCTCTGCGCTGAAAGTGTGAAAACACATTTCGGCAATGTTGTGAAAAATGACAGCTGTACTGTTCATAAGGAAGTGTGTAAAAATGCCACTGGTGAAAATCTGGACTGAAAATATTACAAAGTCATGAACTTATGAGGGTGCGTGGAAACTGTGCAATGCTCACTCATAACACAGTCATTTTATGGACTTTTGTTACCAAATTTTCAACATAGCCATTTTAAGACCTCTGCTCATGAACAGTGTAACTGTGATTTTCTTAATCTGTCCCAAACATTGCTTTTGCACACCGACTGCACCATTGTGCGCTACATGTGTGGAAACACATTTGGGGTGACATGTGGAAAATGGCAGCTGTACTGTTCATAAGGAAGTGTAATAAAATGGCAATGTGGAAAATCTGGAGTAAAAATACGAAAAAAGCTCCTAAACTTAAGAAGCGTCGCAGGAACTGCATAACGCCGCGCTCATAAAACAGTCATTTTTAGAAATTTTTCACCAAATGTTCAACATAGCCATTTTAAGACCTCTGCTCACGAACAGTGCCACTGTGATTTTCTTAATGTGTCCCACACATTGATTTAGCACACCAACTGCGCCATTGCGCGCTACATGGGCGGAAACACGTTTTGGGAAAGATGTGAAAAATGACAGCTGTACTGCTCATAAAGAAGTGTAATAAAATGTCAGTGTTGAAAATCTGGAGTGAAAATATTGAAAATTCGCAAACTTACCAGCGTGCGTAGGAACTGCGCAACGCATGCTCGTAAAACAGTCATTTCTAGGAATTTTTCCACCAAATTTTCAACATAGGCTTTTTGAGAGCCCACCTTATGAACAGTGGCAGTGTCATTTCATTACTTGGTCTCAAAAGGTGATTTTGCACAGTGACGCAAAATCACCTTCAGGCAATTAATGCCAAGACAGTGAGAGCATTCATGAGAAGGGGTCCCAAAAACCCCATGTTGAAAATTTGGTGCAAAAATTCCAAAAAATGCCTGAGATATGCAGCAAAGTTGAAAAAACCCTATCTATCCGATTATACAGCTAACCGGCATTTCCTCATTTCGTGGTCAGCTTTGAAGAGTGCAGACATGTTCCCGGTCCACCGAAGATCGTCATGCCAGAGTCCGGAGGTAAGTATTGGGTGAGGGGGGTGTTGGGAGGCGGGGTGCGCAGTGGGTGGGCATGGGTGGGGGCAGGGATTGCGAGGGACTGTTTTTCAGCTTCAGGTTTTTAAATGAAGTGGAGCGTTTGCCACTCTGGGGTGGGCTCCCAGCATGGCACAAGGATGGCTAGTGGGGCAGGGGGCATGGAGCGACGGGGATTGGACACGCGTCCGGAGTATATGCTGCCATGCTGGGGTGGACTCAGCATGGCACCCTATATTCTGGGGGGTGTGTGTGTGGAACCAGTGGAGCTGGCGGGGATTGGGCACCCTGTCAGCTATCGATGTATGTGCAGCTGGGGTGGACACCCAGCGTGGCATATGGAACACTGTTTTGGGGGGGTGCGCAGCACAGCTGATAGGGGATTGGGCACCCCCATCGGCTACACAGTGTGTGCGTGGGGGGGGTGAGCATGCAGTATGCATGTGTGTGTGTGTGTGTGTGTGTGTGTGTAGGGGGAGCATGCATGAGCAGGCGATATCTTATCGCTGCTCACTGAAGCGTAGCTCCCCCTTTCAACTGTACGCCACTGCATTTTGGAGCTGTCATAGACAGCTCGAGCAGGCATTGGAGAACTGCGGCCGTGCCTGCAAACACACTGACTGAATTGGAAGAGGGCTGCCACACCTCCGAAAACTTGAATGATGGCACTATGTTTCTTGCACATGTGTGTAAGCAAACATAAGAAGCACCCTCACTCTAGCTCTTGCTCCCTTTAGCCAGCATGTCCCCACTCCTATTATAAAATGGGTCAGAAGTCTTTTTCATCCTGATTGGCTGAGAGGTACCCTTGGCTGTGTCCTTAGCAATATATTACCTGCCAACTGGTACCACTTCAGCCACTCAGGACTCACCACACAAGAGAAATAATGCTGCCAACAATGAAGATCTGCATTACCAAGCTGTCTTGTCCATCTGCCCATCCCCCCAGCAACACAACATCCATTACTGCAGCAAACTTTTACACTGCACAACAGCAGTACAGCAAAAAAAAATTGGTATTCCTTTCCCTTCATTTAAAAATAATCTGAACTCTGCTGCTTGCGAAAAGTGGCCCCGATCCGGTGAGCATCGTGCATGCCACCAGGATGTGGCTGTCAAATGGAAGCCATACCAGCTCCTTCACATCTGAGCAGACCCGATCATGTCCTGCTTCTCCACTAGCTCTTTCACACAATTTTTTTTTCTTTAAACATTCTCACTGTCAATATTTATGACACAGCCAGTAATCAAAATAGCAATTCAAGAAGCGGTAAACATGGCAGCTTGTGAGGGACACGCTTGCTGCCACTCCTCATAATAAAACTTGTTCAATGTTCATTCAGTAATTCAGAAGACACACCAAAAACAAACAAAAAAAAGAAGCAGAAAGCATATTGTGGTGAATTTTATGTTTGTGCGTGCATGTTGGGGGACAGACAGACACTATCACAGAAGCCCTAAACATAGTGCCTGGCAAGTTCCCATGCTCCCGCTCCTCTGAGTAAAAGTCTTTTGCCATTTGCTCCCTGATCAAAACACACACACACACACACACACACACACACACAGTATATGTTGGAGGATTTTGTGTGTGTTGTGGAGTGGGGAGGGGGGAAGAGACAGACACCACAGCCCCCTAGTTAATTGTAATGAAACATGTCCACTACAATACAATGACAATGACTACTCTTTCTGTTTTTGTATTTATAACACCATATTTTTTTACTCTTTTTAATTAAACTTTTTATATGCATTTTTATTAAACTTTTTCTACTGGAGGACATATTTTAAAAGCACAATAAGACACTCCGAGGTGTGGGTTATGGTCTGACAAGAGCACTTCCCAGATGCTAAAGGCACTCTTTGCAGGTGCCTCATGCCTCATAATGTACCTAGGGTGTGCTCTTATTAGGTCATAACCCACATCTTGTTGTGTCTTATTAATTGCTTATTACATTGGCTGGTTACCTTAAGGTGAGGGCGTATATGGACAGATCATTCTATCTACTACCAGCTCCCTGTAAAATACAACTTGAATATGGATGTCAAACTTGGAGATTGCATTCACGTTAATATGAACTAAATAAGCATTTGTCAATGCCGAATGTTGCTTGCTTCTATGTGCTGTTTAGGTATTGGAAGTCATTGGAGTGCAAATATTGAAAATTAGCAAACTTACGAGCGTGCGTAGGAACTGCACAACGCACACTCATAAAACAGTCATTATTAGGAATTTTTTCACCAAATTTTCAACATAACCATTTTAAGACCTCTGCTCATGAACAGTGTCACTGTGATTTTCTTAACGTGTCCCATACATTGAGTTCGCACACTGACTGCGCCATTGCGCTACATGGGTGGAAACACATTTTGGGCAGGATGTGAAAAATGACAGCTGTACTGCTCATAAGGAGGTGTGGTAAAATGGCAATGTTGAAAATCTGGAGTGAAAATATTGAAAATTCGCAAACTTACGAGCGTGCGTAGGAACTGCGTAACGCGACGCCGTAGAAACAGTCATTTCTAGAATTTTCACCAAATTTTCAACATAGCCACTTAAGACCTCTGCTAATGAACATTGTCACTGTGATTTTCTTAATGTCCCATACATTGATTTACACACCGACTGTGCCATTATGCGCTTCATGAGGCGGAAACCGTTTTGGGCAGGATGAAAAATGACAGCTATATCTCATAAGGAGGTGTGGTAAAATGGCAATGTTGAAAATCTGGAGTGAAAATATTGAAAATTCGTGAACTTATGAGCGTAAGGAACTGCACAATGCAATCACCATAAAACAGTCATTTTTAGGAATTTTTTCACCAAATTTTCAACATAGGCTTTTGAGATCCCACCTTATGAACACTGGCAGTGTCATTTCATTAATTGGTCCTGAAAGGTGATTTCATGCAGTGACCACAAAATCACCCTTCGGGCTCGATTAACGCCATGACAGTGCAAGAATTCACGAGGAGGGGTCCCAAAAACCCCATGTTGAAAATGTGGGGCCAAAATTCCCAAAAATGCCTGAGATATGCAATTTGAAAAAACCCAATCTATCCCATTATACAGCTTACCGGCATTTCCTCAGTTCCCGGTCGGCTTTGAAGAGTGCAGGCGTGTTCCGGTCCACCGATGATGTCGCTTGACTCAGAGAGGTAAGTATGGGTTGGGGGTGTGGGGAGGCAGGGTGCACAGTGGGTGGGTTAGGGTTGTGGGAGGGGGGCAGGGAGACTACGAGGGACCGTTTTTTTATTTACAGTTTTTTTTTTTAAGAAGATGCGGGACATTTGCTATGCTGGGGTGGGCTCCCAGGGTGGCAGCAGGAAAAACTGTTTGGGGGGACGTGGAGCCGACGGGGGATTGGGCACCCACATCAGCCAAAACAAGATTTTCCACGCTGGGGTGGGCTCCCAGCGTGGCACTGGGAAAGCTTTTGGGGGGGCGTGCAGCCTTGGAGCCGACGGGGGATTGGGCACCCCTGTAGGCTATAACAATGTTGCCACGCTGGGATGGGCTCCCAGCGTGGCACCTGGACAGCTGTTGGGGGGTCGTGGAGCCAACGAGCGATTGGCCATACAGTGTGTGCATGGGGGGAGCACATCAGCATGGAATATGTGTGCTTGCGCATGTGTGTGCATGAGGGGGGAGAGCTCTGCTCACTGTAGTGGAGCTCTCCCTTTCAACTGTATGCCACTGCATTTTGGAGCTGTCATAGACAGCTGCAGCACTCAATGGGGAACTGGGGCCATGGCTGCAAACACACTGACTGCATTGGAAGAGGGGCTGACACACCTCCGAAAACTCGGATGATGGCACTATGTTTCTTGCACATGCATGCAGGAAACATAAAAATTAATGCATCAACAGACCTATTTAGTGGGCAGATAAGTCTAACTATTCCCACAGTTTTGTAACTGGAAATAACTCTTATTAAACATTGTTCTAATGGAATATAAGCATTTTGGCACAGAGACTGAAACTACAAATCAGTTTACGCAAACTACTATTGCACAAAAGACACAAAGTCCAAGTGAGGGAGTGAACCACTGCCAAACAGACCACTTTGTCTGTTGCTTTGTGTCCTGTACTATGCCACTAAGCCACTAAGCTCCACAGAGCTTTGATCACGACAGTATGACTTGTGTGCACTGAGGCAGAAGGGAGTGGGAGGGATGCTCTTCCAGCAACATCACTCTGACATTAGCACCTCCACCTGCATTGTACCATATATGGTGCACATGAGCAAGCAGACAGCTACTCCCTGTAATTGAGGGAGTTGGAGGCAGGCTATATGCTCAAGCATAAATGGAAGAGTTAGAAAACAGCTCTAAAAACTGTTTAAAACTGTAAAGAATGAGGCAATGAAAAATGTTTCATATAAACAAATCAATAAGACCAAAAATGTGTATTAAACAGGAGTGGTACCCCAGCTACATAAAAAAGGTTTTCCTGCCCATTTTGTAAGACCTTAGAAAGAAATAAGGTAAAAGCAAAGTTGTGGAGAAAGACATTAATTTATCCAAAGTGTCTAACAATTCTACAATAATATTAAACTACATGTTTTATATAACATCTCATGATATCACTGTATTTTCCTCAGGCAAATCCATTACTGTGTAACTGGTAATGTGATAGTATTGATGCACTCACTCTCTGCCACAACAACAGTCACTTCAAATCCCATCTCCACTTCCAACTGTCATTTCCTATTGTCACTATAAAAATGAAAAAAAAAGTACGAAAAATCCTTGAGCCTCTCTCACAGCCACACTGCATATCTTCCTCTCCACTCAAACTCAACAGCTACTCACACCACAGTCCCTCCCACCTGCTAACATACTCTGCCCAGCGTTGGCACTATTTGATATAGGAGAGAATGATCTTTGTATAAAAGTATTAAAAAAATGTAATACAGCAAATATTTGAAAGAAAACTATTTTTGTAATTCTCTCTTTGCATAATCACAATATTACACTCCAGAGTGTGGGTTGTAGTGGGATTTACCCACTATTGGTGTGGTTTTCATCACTTGGCCTGCAGCCTCATGGCACACCACATTAGGTATGGGTAAATCCCAAAACAAGCCCACAAACTGTTGTGAATTATTAAAGGAATAATGCACAACAGGCTAGGTGTTATGCTGGGATAACATCCCACCTTTGGTGGTTTGGTCCAAGGCCACAGGCTGAGGGTGTCCACAACTGAGAAGGGGTGTTATCCCAGTAAAACACCCACCCTGAAGTGCATTATTCCTATTATATAATGGCATGAATTGAAGAGAAATAAGAGAAACTATCAAAAGGTTTATTAAAAGTCCATTTTTGTGTTTTTTTTTTCTGAATGAGTAGATACACATAGTAAAAAAAATAGTGCATATTATGCATTTTGTCCAATAGATGTCTGTCTCCCATGCCCACCCTGTTATTTTCCCTGTACTCTTGGCAGAAGAAAATAGGAACAAGCCTGTTTTTCTGTGGGGTTTTTTTTAGAAAACAGGAGAAAGCCTGTTGTTCTGTTTTTTTTTGAAGGGTGTCCACCAACTGAGAAGGGATGTTATCCCAGTAAAACACCCACCCTGAAGTGCATTATTCCTATTATATAATGGCATGAATTGAAGAGAAATAAGAAAAACTATCAAAAGGTTTATTAAAAGTCAATTTTTGTGTTTTTTTTCTGAATGAGTAGATATACATAGTAAAAAAAATAGTGCTTATTATGCATTTTGTCCAATAGATGTCTGTCTCCCATGCCCACCCTGTTATTTTCCCTGTACTCTTGGCAGAAGAAAATAGGAACAAGCCTGTTTTTCTGTGGGTTTTTTTTTAGAAAACAGGAGAAAGCCTGTTGTTCTGGTTTTTTTTTTCTTTTTTAATTTGAGTAGGTAGTCTCTTGTCCTGTATTTTGTTGCCTTTCTGTATGTTTTTGTGTCTTTTTTTTTACATCCGTGAATGTCCGAGAAACTGGAAGTAGTCTGCCCAACGCCCCTACCTTCCCATCTCTGTCGTTGCCATCTTTATGTTTGTTGATAGTGGTGCTGGCAATGTGTTTTGGGAATAAGAAATAGGTGGAGAATAAAATGACTTAAGAGGCAAACATTTATTTCCCTTTCTGTATGAAAGCTGTATGGTCAGCTGTCAGACCCCTTGGTTTCTGTCACATTTACTTTGCTAGTTAGGGAGTCACATGGTCAGTTGGCCATGAAAACCCCACTCAGTGTTTCTAGTTCTCCCAGGACAGTTCTTATGTGTTTTGTACAGGAAGATAAATGTTATTTACATCTCGGTGTGGGGTGGGGAGTGTCGACTCTGAGCGGGGGGGGGGGGCACTGTTTTGCAGCAGAGTGGAGACCACTGATGCTGGTCTTAGGAATGGCTGTGGAGTGACTTTTTTCTTTTTTTTACATTCCATGCCATTCTGAGTGTGCTGGGACTGAAGCCGGGATGTTATACTGGGATAACATCCTGGGTCCAGTCCCATTCTATCCAATCAGGAAGCAGCATTCTTTCTTGCCATTGTATAATGTTTAATGAAATAACTTCAAGATCTGGCTGACGATGGTTTTAGAAGAAGTTGTGTGAATATAATAATGTAACAGCAAGAATAGCAAATACATTTTACTTTGTAATTTAAGCACACTAACAGGAGCATGTGGTAGCACAAGTGTGCTGACATTAGATAGTTGAGTAAATATTTAAATTAAACTAATTGTAAAATGTTTGCAAACAGATAACAGCAGTATCTAGGGTCTGATGAAGGGGTGGATCCCCCAAAATGTCACTCAGATATATTCTCATGTAGCTGGAAATAAACTTTCGAAGAGGAGAAAAAGTTCTTATTACATGGAGTGAGCACTTTATGTCTTATATTCACTGACTTTGGTTAAATTCACAAGTGGCATAAGCCACAAATTAGGTATTGGAGGTCAAACCACATGGGTATAGATTAATTATTTGTTACACAAACAGTGGTGTAGTTAGGAAACTAAGTTTTCTAAGCCAGAACCCTTTAGTGCCTCTCCCCCCCGCCCATTATCGACAAGCCAGTGCTACCCAGACCCCTTGTACACCCCAGATTATATTACAGGAAATGCAATAATAGAGCAAAACATACAGCAGCATTTCGTTTTATGCATCAGGATGGATATCAGACAGTAGGAGTACCCATAACCACTGCTCAGGGCCCAGAATGTCACCCCCTCTCCAGTAAACTTGTAAGCTCTGGCTTACCTGGCATATGCCTTCTTACACACGGATGCAGAGATACATAGCTGTTGATGTCAGATAAGGGTCTATGGCCCATCTAGTCTGTCCATTTGAATATGTAACTGTGCTTCTTCAAACTTCCCTAGAACTAGGTTGTTTCCTTCTCCTGACTACCAGGATTCCCTTATGCCTATCCAATGCATTCTTAAATCCTGTAATTGTTTCTGCCCACACTGCCTCCTTTGGCAGGGCATTCTATTTGTCCACCACCCTCTCTGTGAAGAAGTACTTCCTCACATTCCTTCTGAACCTCCCTCCCTCTAGTTTCATCCTATGTTCCCTAGTCCTGGAGCATCTTTTTATATGGAAAATAGTGTTTCCTGCACCATGTTCCTCCCTGTGAGGTACTTATATGTCTCATTTGTATCCCCCCTCTCCCTCCTCTCTTCTAGGGAGTGCATATTTAGGACTTTCAGCCTGTCTTCATATGTTTTGTGATGTAATCATTGCACCATCTTCATTGCCCTCCCCTATTCTCTAGAACCGGACACTGTACTCGGGGTGAGGGCTCACTAATGTCTTGTATAGTGGAATTATGACATCCCATTTCCTGCTGGTGATACCCCTGCCTATGCATCCCAGCATCCTGTTTGCTTTTCCTGTCACCTTGTCACACTGACTCTCTACCTTCAGGTCATCAGAGATGATAACCCCAGGACCCTTTCCTGCTTGGAGCATTCTATATCCCTCCCCCCGCCAGCTGATATGCTGTTCCTGAATTTTTGTGCCCCATGTGCATTATCTGACATTTGTTTGCATTAAATCTCAAGTGCCACTCCCTTGACCAGTCCTCAAGCTTCTGCAGATCTCTCCTTATTCTATCCACACCCTCCGGCATGTTCACCCTGTTGTAGAGCTTTGTGTCATCAGCAAACAGGCAAATTCTCCAATCTAGATCATCTGTAATGCCACTGATAAAGATGTTGAAGAGGACTGGACCCAGCACTGATCCCTGAGGCACCTGACTAGTCACCTTTCCCTCTGCTGCGTGACATCCATTTACCACCACCCTCTGTGTCCTGCTATCCAGCCAGTTCCCCACCCACCTCACCACCTCACCACCATCCTACTCATTCCTACTTTCCCCAGCTTGTTTAACAGCATTCTATGTAGCACAGTGGCAAAGGCCTTGCTGAACTCCAGGTAGGCCACATCCACTGCCCCTCCCAATCCACCTCCCTTGTCACCCAGTTGAAGAATTCAATGAAGTTAGTCTGGCATGACTTCCCTCCAATAAAACCATGTTGCCTTGGGTTCTGAAGACCATTGGCAACCAGGTGTTCCACTATTCTTTCCTTCAATAGTTTTTCCATGATCTTCCCCACCACTGAGGTCATGCTGACTAGTCTGTAGTTCCCTGCTTCCTCTCTGTTCCCACTTTTGTATAGGGGGACTACATCAGCTGTCCTCCAGTCCTGTAGTACCTCTTCTGTTTCCAGTGACCAGCTGCACAGGGTTGCCTGAGGTTCAGCCACCACCTCTTTTAGCTCCCTCAGCACCCTGGGTTGTACCCCTTCTGGTCCCAAAACTTTATCAACTCTTATTCCTTCCAGTTCCTTTAGGGCCCTTTCCCATGGAAAAAGATTTGTATCCATTTCTTTGCCATTCCTACCCTTTCTACTGCTATCTGGCCCATTACGTGCCCCCTCCTCTGTAAAGACTGAGTGTAAGTATCTGTTCAGCATGTCTGTTTTGCGGTTGTCATCCTATACCCTACTGCCGTCTTCCCCTTTCAGACTCACTGTCTCTCCCTTTGCCTTGCTTTTTTCACTAATGTACCTGGAAAAGATTTTGTCCCATCTAACCACTGATTTCACAATGAGCTCCTCTGCTTATGCTTTGGCTTCCCTTACTGTCCTACCTGCCTCCCTTTGTTTCTCCTGGTACCACTCCCTGTCTCTTTCTGCCTGTATCTTTTTGTACCGTTTGAATGTGTGTTTTTTTGGCTTTCACTTTCTCAGCTACCTCCTTGGAATACCATAACGGTCTCATCTTCCTTTTCCTCTTGCTAACCTGTTTTACACAATTGTGCTGACCTTGTTACACCCATGCATACAAAATCCCTATGTGTATTACATTTATGCAATAAAGAACAGTTAGGATAGTCGTGGTAGATTTGTTTTAAATTATTTATTCTTTTTAAAAGACATTTTAATTGACTTTTAGGTGCTTTTCCCCTTGTAGCTGCACTTTTTAGAGAGGCAGCAACATAGTTGCAAGGGATGTTTTAACGTCCTTTCCTTTTTTCAACTCTTACTGTTTATTAACAAGTTCAGATAACAAACAACAAAGCCTATACCAGAGCATATAGGCAGTGCAGAAAAATAACTACATAAAGACAGTCATCCAGTAATGAACAGACCAACACACTGTTAAAACAGTAAAAACATAACAAACTTTATGAAACAATTGGGCAAAATGTAACACTATTTCAGCCCTGCAGAGAAAGAAAAAAAAAGGTGGGGAGGGAAAGAAAAGAGAGGTGTATAATAAACGTTCTAATGTCCTGACACTGCAAATTTTTTTTTTCTTGGTGGACTCCATGAGTTTTCAGAAATTTCTACAAAAAAGTGTGGTTCTTTTCTGCAAGCTGGCCATTTATGTAGTTGGAGTCCAATGATGTGTTGTAGCTTGCTGTGCATTTGGAACATTGTGAGTAGGATTGGTCTGTGTCGGTTCTGATTTCTGTTTTGTAACAAAAAAAAAAAAATGTACTGTTAGAGTCTGGCTGCAGATTGTGTTCATTAATTTCCAGTAGGAGTGAGCGGGAGTGGGATCTCCTCAAATATCAGCGGCAGGCAGCCTTTTAAATAAAAAGTTGTGCAGCAAGTGATTCTTGCTTTTTTTGTTAAATAGGTTTGCTAATGGTGGTCATTTGGCTGAGGTTGCAGATTATGTAGTGAGTGGACTTCAATTTACTGAGGTGTGAGCACCGAGCGTGAACGAGAGTGTGACCAGCTTGGTGATTGGAGACAGTATGTGAAAAATTAAGCTGTTAAATGGAATAAAAATGAATTATAATTGTTATAAATGAGCTGCTACTGTTTGGATGTTTAATTCACGGTTTGTAGATAAATGGGACTAATGTGCTAGAGACAGAAACAGAGAAACATAGACTTTCTTAGCAGAAAAGTGGCCTGACAAGTCTGCCCAAGTGTTAAATGCCTGTTTTCTCTGCAGATCCTATCTGCTATCCAGGGAGGATCCTTCCCCTTCTTGCTTCTGTTCTAATGTACCCATATGCTTATTTCACACATGCTTGATGCCCTCCAACATTCTAGCTCCAGCACTGGGTAGGTGGTTAGTTCCTACAATCCTTTTACTGAAGAAACATTTCCCCACATTCCTCCTGAGCTTCTCCCTCTCCATCTTCACTGCTGGTCCCCTTTTCCTGGAGCTCTTCCTCACTTGGAAAAGGCTAACCTCCTGCACCCTGTTCACCTCTGTAAGGAAACTTGTAGGTCTCGTGCATGTCGCCTCTTGCTCTCATCTTCTCCATGGTGTACATATTGAGATCACTCAGTCTCTCATTGTAGGGCTTCTCTTGCAACCCCTGCACCATTTTGGCTCCCTTCTCTGACTTGCCTCCAGCCTGTCTATGTCCTTTCTGAGATGTGGTATACAGAACTGAACACAGTACTCCAGGTGAGGCATACCAGAGAATGATGCAGTGGAAGCACCACCTCCCACCTTCTGCTGGTAATGCTGCTCCCTATACACTAGAGATGTTGTGAAATTAAATTTTCAGGACAAAATTCTTGCAAAACAGGCAATTTCACTGCTCAAAATAGTTCATGTAATTTGGCCATTCTGCAAAGTTTTTCATGGGGTGCGAAGTTGTGAAATGTTGCACATGAAATGCTAACTCTCACCTGAAAATGTTGAAATTTCACCCACATATGGTGAATTTTGCCATTTTTGGGCAAAATTTCACACTCCGTGGGTGAAATGTTGCACTCTGTGGGCAAGATTACACATTTTGCTTCTGCAAAAAATTCCATGAAACGGACGAATTACACATAATACTTTGCGTAATGAAATTAGGCAATTTCGCTCATATCTACTATGCACCCCAGTGTCCCACTAGCCCTGCCTATGGCCTTGTCACACTGTGCTGCCACCTTGACCTCTTCTGATATTATAACCTCAAGATCTCTTTTCTGTCTACTGAATGCCAATACCTCCCACCATCATGTAGTCAGCACAGGAGTTCCCGGGCTGGATTCACAAGGGGCTTGGAATGACACATGGTACCTGCATCAATGTTTGTGCCATTTCCAGTTCTATAACACACCCTGCATCAAACCCCAGGTCATTTGCACCAAAGTGGCTTGTACCAGGCTTGCATCAAAAAATTAGATGCACCATGTTGCAATATGGCTTACATCAATAAAATTATGCAACATCCCATTTTTTCAGATTCTGAAAGGTGAAAGCTATTGAATTTGTGCCAAAAATAGCATGCACCTGTTAGACCAAGGTGCAGCTGGTCTAACTGACACTAGAGCATATAAATAGCCCCACAGCAGGCAGGTAGAACGGAGGACTTGTGAGTCTGCAGTGCAGGAGCACGAAAGTGAAAGAACAATATGACTGGATGAGGTGGTAGAGATGAGCCCACCAACATAAATGGCAGGGCCCTGAGTAATGGCATGCTACAAAGAGAGCACAGAACCATCAGAAGACATGTGGCACTGGTCTACAGGAGGAGGAGGACATCATACTGGGACTTGACAGTGGAGCAGTGCATTGCATACTATCGCATTATGAGTGGACCTGCAGAGTACAACACAAACTTGGCACCCAATACTGGTGGATGTAAAGGTAAGCACAGCATTGTGCTTCTTTGCAATGGGAAGCTTACAAACCTTAACTGGCGACACCAGGAGCATATCTCGGCCTCTGTGTCCATGTGCCTCAATCAATTCTTGGAGGCATTGCTATATCAGACACAAAGGTATATCAGTTCCCCAATGGATACCTAGTGCCAGCAGCCTGTGAATCAAGGTTTCTATACCAGTGCATGATTTCCACAGGTATTGGGTGCCATTGAGTGTACCCAATCAGGGCACCAGCAGCAGAGGTGGAGGCATATCCAACAGAAAAGGTTTCCATTCCATGAATATGCAGGTGGTCTGTGACAACCACTGCTGCATTCTAGATGTGGTCGTCTATTAAGCTGGATCCTGCCATGATGCATACATCTTCCACTGCAGTGGCCTTTGTGAAGCATTTGAATGGGGAGACATACATAGAGGATGGCTGATAGGTAAGAGCATGTACACGTGCCATACACTGCTACAGTATGTGGTTTGGGGGCACATATACAAGGGGAACATATACACACACACACAGACTGAACTGTACAGGCAGCATATCACTTGATTAAGCAGCATGTAAGCCCTGTGGGCACAGCCAGTGACTGCACAATGTGTATGGCACAGTGACACTGATGAGTGGCCTGTATGCAATGTGCCTGGCCAGTAAGCATGGAGTAAGTTGCCAGTGAGCCACATGCACCATGCATGTCATGCAGAAGTGGTAAGGTGGGGCACATGAGTGACCAGGAGTGTGTGTGTGATGAAGATAGGGCCACCAGTGGATGGACTACCAGTCCATTGGCAGTCTACAGTGCCATCAAGGAGCCAGCCAACTAGGATCAAAGGCTACACAGAGGCCACCAAGGGTAACCAGCATATTTTATGTCCACAGGTGACAGTGGCTATACACAGCTGTCATGGCTCATGACACCACTGAGGTATCCACAGACAGAGGCCGAGATGCACTACAATGAGGCACTCACCTCCAAATGGTCAGCAAGTGAAAGGAACTTTGACCTTTTCAAAATGCTTTTCCACTACCTGGACACATCGGGGAGAGCACCGCAATACACCTGGATCACTGCATGTAAAATATTCTTGGCATGATGCATACTGCACACCATTGCCATAGTGCACCATATCACCATGCCGGATGTAGATATTGAACAGAGTTAGGATGAGGAGGGTGGAGATGAAGAACACTAAGATGCAAGAACAGTGCAGGTGACAGCAAGGACATGGACTGCACTGGGTGGCCACCATGCCAGGGCCTGATTGGTCAGCAGCCATTTCATTTGAGCAGGCCAGAGTACCACCAGGAAGCACACCCACAGGCAGAGTGGAAGGCACAACCAGCATCAACAGGCCAACTACCATCACATGCTGAGGATGATGATGCTGCAGGCACACCAGGGCACATGTTCCAGAACCATACAAGGCATACCCACAACAGCTGGGGGTGTGACTAACTGGTGCCACCAACAGGCAATGGAAGCACTGCTGCATATATTGTGCCCATAGCCTGTATGTAACTCCTAGGTGGCACACGCAAACATCCAGGGAGGCTGTTGACAAGGTGGATGACACAAAGTGCATGTGGTGTGTGGCAGTGACTGGGTAATGCACAGTGTAGTGGGCAGAGAACTAGACCTGTACAACTACAATGCAGCAGCATGACACCTGGGGATGACACAAGGGTGGCAAAGGTACCCCACTCACTGGCAGCAAATGGGACACATGGGTGGGCCCAATGGTTAAGTGGTGGTGGGGGGGTAGGACATATGTCACATAGCCAAGCCATGACGATTACCAGTGGCCATCCATAGCTCATGTGTCATGAAGAAGGCCTGCCTTGGCTGTGGCAATGCAGGGCTCACAAGGCCTAATGATCCAAAAACTACGCAAATCTAACCATCTCCCTCACCTAGGAGACTGGACAAAGTGTCCTACACAGTGCAGCCATTCCCCTCCTGGGGACATGCAGTGGCCGTGATGGTGGCACCCAAGAATGAACACCTACCAACAAACAGGCAGCATGTCTTGTTGCAGGACAGTCCTAACTGTGACATGCATACTGTGCTGTACAGTGGCCACTGGTGATGTATTCATGTGGATGTGCTTGTCGCTGTCAGCCAAACTGTGCCATGGGGAGTCACGATGTAGGAGAGAACATGCAGGCTATGACCTTGTGCCAACCCCTGACAACAGTGCTGATGTCTGCATGGGTCAGCTATGAGGCACAATATGTACCCAATGCCAGTCACATGCCCCCTGCTGTGATGTATGTGCATCATAAATACATAGATACATAGAAAGTGATGGCAGAAGGGGACAATAAGATCCATCTAGGCTGCCCATGTCCCTACCCCCCTCTGTTAACTGCTACTCAGTGTTATGATGCCTTTTTAATTATCTCAAACATTTTTAAATGCCCCAACCGTTTTCGCCTCCACCACTTCCTGGGGAAGGCTGTTCCGTGGGTCCACCACCCTCTCCATGAAAAAGTGCTTATGTGTATTGCTCTTGAATTTCCCCCTCCTAGTTTTGTATCGTGACTTCTTGTCCTTGTATAACTCTTGACCTGAAATAGGTCTTGAACCTGTACCCTATTTATTCCCTTCATGTATTTGGAGGTTTCAGTTATGGCTCCCCTCATTCTTCATTGTTCCAAGGAATACATATTGAGATCCTTCAATCACTCCTTATATGATTTCATATGCATTCCCTGTACCATCTTTGTAGCTTTTCTTTGCACTGCCTCTTATCTATCCACATCCTTTCTAAGATGTGGGTGACAGATCTGTATGCAGTACTCAAAATGTGGTCTCACCTGTGATCTATAGACTGGCACCACTACTTCCCTTTTTCTACTGGTGATTCCCCTTCATCCCAGCATACCATTTGCTTTTAATGCCGCCTTCTCACACTGCCTGGTCCTTTTGAGGTAATCTGTTATAATCACCCCAGATCTCTTTCTTACTTTGTGTCCTCTAGTTTCATGCCCTCCCTCTTGTGGTATTCTACCCCAGGGTTGCAGCTCCCCATGTGCATAACCTTATACTTCATTGTGTTGAATTGCAGCTGCCATGTTTTTGATCACAATTCCAATTTCCTGAGATCTGATTTCATCCTATCCACTCCACCAGGGATGTCTACTGTATTGCATATCTTTGTGTCATCAGCAAACAGGGTCACCCTGCCCTCCATGCCTTTAGATATGTCTCTAAAGAAGATATTAAAAAGTATGGGTCCCAATACCGACCCCTGTGGTACTCCACTAGTCATCTCTCTTTCTTCTGATAAGGGGCCATTTACTAGTACCCTCTGGATTCTTCCACTCAGCCAGCTCCCTATGCAGTCCGTCACTTTCTGGCCCACTCCCATGTTGATGAGCTTGTTTAGCAGCCTTCTGTGCTGAACGGAGTCAAAGGCTTTCCTGATGTCCAGATATACCATGTCCACTGCACCACCTTGATCCACAGTTTTGGTTACCCAGTTTAAGAAATCTATTAGATTCGTCTGGCATGATCTTCCTGTGGTAAAACCATACTGTTCTGGATCCAAGTTACCAGTCTCTTCCAAGAAGATTAGAATTCTTTCTTTGAGTAGGGCTTCCACTATTCTACTATTTGCCTACAATCAAGGTGAGGCTGACTGGATGATAGCTGCCCACTATTTTCCTAGTCCCATTCTTATGGAGAGGGACAACATTGGCCCTTCCCTCGGGACCTCCACTAGTTCAAGTGATAGGTTAAATAGTTTAGCCAGAGGTGCTGTGAGCTCCTTTCTTAGCTCCCTTAGAATAATAGGGTGAGTTTCATCCGGGTCCATGGCCTTGTTCAGCTTGAGTTTCCCCAATTCTACAAATACTCTTTCCTTTGTGAATGGTCTTGAATTGACTTTACCCTTCATGGTACTACTTTCACTCAGGGTGGTCTGCACCCATCGTCTTCCTTGATAAAAACAGAGCAGAAGTACCTGTTGAGGATCTCCACTTTGTCTTTGTCATCCTCTGTGTGGCTCCCTTCCTCCCTTGCAATCTTGACTATACCACCCCTCATCTTCCTTGTCTCTCCGATATATCTAAAGAAGGTCTTTCCCCCCTTTTGACCTCTTGGGCTAGCTTTTCTTCTGTTGATGCCATAGCTGCCCTAATTGTTTTGCTTACTTAAAGGTGACTCACGGGAAGAGCCAGGGAAGTACAGGCCTGTCAGTCTGACGTTGGTGGTGGGCAAGATGATGGAGGCCATTTTGAAAGAGACACTGGTGGCATGGGGCCATCTAGATGATCACCAACATGGCTTCATTCAGGACAGATTATGTCAGACAAACCTTGTGAAGTTCTATGATTGGGTGACAAAGGCACTGGACCAGGGAAAGCCAGTGGATGTCCTCTTTCTGGACTTCAGCAAGGCGTTTGACTCAGTGCTGCACTCAGGGTTGTTGGACAAGCTGGGAGGAATGGGGGTGAGGGAAAGGATGGTGAGGTGGCTAAGAAGTTGGCTAACTGGGCACTTTCAGAGGGTGGTGGTTGGGGGGGAGGTATCATCTCCAAAGAGGTTCATTAGCGGGATCCCACAGGGGTCAGTGTTGGGCCCACTCCTGTTTAATACTTACATCTTGGACATTAGGGATGGTTTCAGCACTGAGATAAGCCTTTTTGCCGATGACTCAAAGCTGGGTGCAGTGATGGATGGGGAGGAGGGCAGAAGAGCCCTAAAGGGGGACTTGGAGACTCTGGAGAGGTGGTCACACACTTGGAAACTGAGGTTTAATGCCAAGAAATGCAGTGTTCTTCATTTGGGACTCAGGAACCCTGATCAGGAGTACTTTCTAGGTGGGGAGAACCTGCAGGTTTCCGGGAGGGGAGATGGATCTGGGGGTGGTTGTGGATGCCAAAATGAATAACTCTGAGCAGTGTTGGAGGGCTGTGGCTAAAGCAAATAGAATGCTTGGGTGCATTGCTAGGGGCATAATCTTGAGGAGACACGAAGTACTTCTCCCTCTGTACAACTGCCTGGTTAGACCGCACCTCGAGTACTGCATGCAGTATTGGCACCCATATTTGAAGAAGGACATTGCACTTCTGGAAAGGGTCCAAAGGAGGGTGACCAGGATGATACAAGGGCTGGGGGAAAGATCCTTTGAGGAGAGACTCGATGAGCTGAACATGTGCTCCCTGGAGGAGAGGAGGGATGGGGGGGACATGATCGCGATCTTTAAATATCTGATGGGAGTAAACAGGGTCAGCCTAAATGGGGGATTCTAGATGAGGGAGGGAGGGAGAAAGGGGCCACTAGAGGGCATTCCATGAAGCTGATTGGCAGGAGGCTCAGGAGGAAGACTAGGAGATGCTACTTTACTGAGAGGGTGGTGGATCCATGGAATGCACTACTTGCGGAACTGGTGGCTGTTGATGCAGTGGTGGGATTCAAGAGGGCTGGGAAAGGTATAAGTGGAAGGTAAGGAATGCCAGAACTGGATGTGAAACTCTGACGGGGGATAGGGTCGGGGGGATTTACAGGGGAGGCGGGGGGCAGTAGCGGTGTCCTGACTGGGTGCTGATTCTCAAGCAGACTTGACAGACCTTTGAGCCTACTCTGCTGGCATCTTAGTATGTTAATATGTACTTCCCTCTGTTTTTCCTTGTATGCTTCTCTGTCTTTGTCACATCCATTTTCCCTATACCTCCTAAAATCAGTTTTTTTCCCTAACCCTGGTGGCAACCTCCCTAGAGAACCAGAGTGGTTTTCTCCTCCTCTCTGCTTTACTTATCTGTCTTAGACATTGATCTGAGGCTTCTGTAATAGCCCTCTTTAGGTATGCCCAGTACCTTTCAACACCGCCCCCCCTCAGTTAACTCATTCTATCTGATGCCACCATTTTGGGTCAGGTTAAGCAATGAATGGTTCTGACACCATATGGCGCTAATGGGTAAAATGGGTTAATTAACTAGGTTATTTTCTAGACAGTCCCTCATTTTTGCAACATCTGCTCTTCTAAAGTCCAGCACTTTAGATTTTGAGTGTCTACTTTCCACTGCCATCTTTACCTGGAACCACAGCATGTGGTGGTCACTGGGCCCCAGGTGGCTGTCAACTTCTACTTATGAGATTGTTTCCCTGTTGGTGAGTAACAGATCAAGGACAGCTTCCCCCCTTTGTGGGGTCCCTCAAAAGCTGCCTTAGGACTGATCCCTGCAGAGCTTCTAGGAAGCCTCTGCTTCCTGAAGATGCTGCTGTGTAAGTACTTCAATTTATGTCAGGCCAATTGAAGTCACCCACACTGTTACCTCCCCCTTGTCAGTCATCCTGTATATGGTCTCTATGATCTCCTTGTCTCCATCCAAACACTGCGCCAGGGGTCTGTAGAGTAATCCTATCAAAGTCACTGCACCATTTTCAGCCTTGAGTATCACCCGAAGTGCTTCAGATTCAATCTGATCATTTTGGATCATTGTAGTGTTTATTCCCTTCCTCATGTACATCGCCACCCCCTCACCTTCTCCTTTTTCTGTCCCTCCGAAAGATGTTGGAACCTGGGATCATTGTTTCCCAGTCACAGTTTTCAGTGTACCAGGTCTCAGTGATGGCAACCCAGTCCAGATCTACCTCTGCAATGATTGCAGTAAGGTCAGTTACCTTGTTTGCGAGACCCCTTGCATCGGTGTACATGGTTTTGAAACCCGACTTGGCTCTTTTTTAGCATTATGTCTTTCCTTTGAGCCCTTTTTTATGGTGCCCTTTAATCCCTCATTTAATAGATGGTCCTTTCGTTCTGTTTTATTATTGCAGAAAAATCCTAGTTTTGGGGGACAGGCAACAGGGTCTGCTGCAGGCAGTGCTACTGCCCTCTCCCCTGCACCCAGTTTAAATGTCCCATGATGACGGCATCAAGGGGCAGGCGGGATGAAGGTGCCTGAGCCCAGTGGAATGGTAGTGAGACATGGGGTGTAGTACACAGGTGCCATGTGATACTGCTTGCACTGTGGCACCAGGGCTACCTTCATGTATGAAGTGGTAGCAGAGCATAGTTATGTCATGTCATGGAACTGCCGCAAGGTGCATCGCAAAATGGTGTATTTTGGATGTATGTTGCAGCACCCAATGAAAATGCAGCAAACTGTGTCGAATTTCCTTTACACCTGCCGTGTCAGAATGCATGTGATGCACACTGTTTGCCCATCATGTGCCAGGGGCTTCACAAGACACGTGACAACTCACACTGAGGCTGAACAAGTATCATCAGAACATCCACAAAATAGGTGGAACTTAGTAGGGTAAAAAAAGTATAAATTAAGTTTAAACATGGTCTCTTCACATTCTTCAGACGTCATAGATAAGGAAATAGTTCTGTTCATTATCATGGTGGAGCAGTGGGCCAGGATCATGCTACCACCAAGCTGTAGCTGGCATACACCCAGAACCCGGGATAGGGTATGGACAATCACTGGCCTGAGACTGCACCGGTGGTCAGGGATGGAATGCAATACTCGTCAAGTTATGCATTGATGGAATGACCTATCCCTGAGGGAGCACCAGATCCTGAACCAACTGAGAGAGACAGACATGCAGCGGATGTGTCCATGAGAGGTGGTCACCGCCATGACACGGGTGAGTAGTGACACATGCACCAGCAGTAACATTAGCTGTAAATGTGGCATGTCACAGTATGATCCTAATGTTCTCCTACATGCCGCCCTGTACCATCTCCACTGGTGGCCAGCCACAGGTGACAGACACATCCAACAGTGGAGAGGAGGCAGGGATGCCAATGGAGGAGTGGGCCTCAAGATACTCCAAGGCCCATCTGCCAAAGTAAGTCACATGTGTTTGATGTGTTTAACTGCTGTAAAGGAAGGAGAGGTGGGCCAGTGCCGAGTGATGGTACTGACAACTCAATGAGATAGGGGTCATACAGAAACCTGGGTATTGCCCCCAGCATCACACTGCTGCATAATAAGACTGTATTGCACAGGGGCCATGTAACTTGACAACAACAGGTGTGCCACTGCATGCACAGCACAGATGTGTAACAGGAACCTGTAGACTGTCCTATCCCAGACAGACAGGGCAGTACCATGCCTGTGGCTAGGGAAGGCATGTGACTATGCAGTGTGGGTTGGGCACACTTATTGGCTGCGGTGATGGGGCCCATGGCATGTCCCCCAGTTTGACCTGGGCAAGAGTGCCATGTACACACTGTCTGGGGAACACTATGGGGAACCACTGATGAAGCATGCAATGGTCAACTGCCAGGGTTGGACACACAGAATTCCTGTGGCCACTGAGACCATGCAGATCCATGCCAAAAGACCTGGCACATGCAGGTCAACACACTGAACTGTAGCAGTGTCATACATGGCTGGTGGAGTGCTGTCTTCTGCCACATGGGGTGCACTGGTGTATGATACTCATGTGGAAGGTGTCTTGTGCCCCCATGACTGATGACCACACGTTTGTAGTATGTGATGATGAGTAAAAAGACAGAACCCATGCTGACACCTGATATGAGGGTAACAGACACCATATGGTATGTTACAGTGATGTGTTCATGCCCCTGTCATGTCCGGGAACCAGGCTCTCAGGGGCAGACATGATGGGATGGCATACAGGTTGGTGCACCCACTGCATCTTCACACCAGGTATACTGCCCTGCATGGTCGCAGCTTGGGGTTGGCACCTGGTGGTGTCTTGTGCCACTCACGTATATGATGTGTGGGCCAGCACAGGTATACCACCAATATACCAGGTACTGTACGGCTGCTGTGTAGGGCCACACCTGGGTGGTGTACGACGTGTCTCACACAGTGTGCCTGCAGGCCTGATTGTGATAGCAGGGTCCCCAGCAGCCCCTTGGGTATGTGAAAGATTATGTACTGGACACTTCAGCCAGGTAGGAGACAGCCATGTGGTGATGCACAATAGGTGTTCCCAGGTCAGTGAAAGCACCTCAAGTCTCCTGTTACAATGGCAGCACCATATCATTGCCAACTGCGGTGGGGCTCACACATCCAGGTGGATGGTGGTGTGGAGATGTTGAAGCACATACTCCCTGCATGACAGGGAGCAGGGTGGCTTGTTCACCACCATGCCACTGTGCTGGCTCAGGGGACACATCTGCAGTGAGAAAGATGATTTATGGCAAAGGACACATGGCATCAGCTTTGTGTATAGGGGGTCTGCAGATGGTACAGTACAGTATAACCCACTCCCAGGAACGTCAGTGGACTGGGGTAGTGCTGAGTGGCATGGCACAGACAACACTGGTCATGTACAACAGAGACTTGATGGGACATGTTGCAGTGCCATAGGGCCCCTCCCCCCATGATGCATATGGTCTGCTTTTCATGGGTTGGCACTGGCATCTTGGTAGTTGTCTGGTAACGAACCATGGGGTTTCATATTTCCACTTAAACAATATATGCAGTGGCACAGTACACCAGGTCCATTGTCATGTACTGTATTTGCCAAAGTGGCCATGGCTCTGCCAGTCTTCCACCCACACCCACACCCTCAACCTCAAAGAGCCAGGACATGGCCCCACCCACTGAGCTCCTGCACCCAACACTGATGGCCCTCCCCTCCCTGGACTGGTGTCTTGCAGGGAGGATAGTAAGGCATGCACCACAATGTGCCTCTGCTGTATGCCGCAGGCTGAGGTGCACAACACAGGTGATGCATCCCCAACACTTATACTGCTATGCAAGTAGCCAGAATTGTACTACAGCAGCTCAGTCACAACTGTCTGCACAGTGCATTGGGGGTGACATGTCCAGTGCCATGCCATGGCCCCATGGTGGGTGCACATGGTGACCTAGCCCCTGCACAGTAACCCTACTACCTATGGATTGTTTTCCAGCAGCCTTGAGCATAGTGCTTACATGTCCAACATGGTCTCCAACAGTAGCAGATGGATATGGTGAAAGTGGGCCCACCCCCTTACCCACTACAGGTCCATGCACTCAGATGACAGCTGTACACTTCACAGTGTGACATCTCAAAGATAGCACAACCCCCTCATGCATGACATATGTCAACATATATGGTGTGATGTAGAACAGAGCATCATGTACCATAGGGCTGATTGCCCCAGTGTGGGACAGTAGTCCTGCTGTGCCACTGCACCATGTTCCCTGGGCTCTGTCATTTGCTGAGGGGACAACAGCAAAACAGCAATACAAGTGGGCTGGAACCCCCACCCAACAGCAGTGGCCACTCACCAGCCATGACCTCTCATCTCGTGGAACCCTCTGTTTCAGGTGTGCAGCAACAGACATCATCACATATCACAGGCCTCCACCCCCACCCTTGACTGCTGCTACTACCACCCCCATGCACTTGTCCACACCGACACCCAACTCACTTCATCTGGCCCATGGTAGGCAACACCTCCTGCAGCAACCTTGTGACAGGCCAGAACATGACCCCCAGCACACCATACAGGTCCATAAGGTGCTGCAGTGGTACATGGTGTGCTGCACCATACCCCTATCCAGTGTAGTTACCAGACACCTGCAGCATTTAAACATGCCATTCCCTACTCCATGACACTGGCTTGTATAAGTGCCCCCACTCCACAGTGATGGCCATGTTTGCAGGCTAGTGCTTGCGACTGCAACCATCAGTTGTGTGGCTGGGGTGGCATCTATATGGCTACAGGGTCTGTGTCTGTATGTGTGGCAAGACCTGGGTGGGAAGACCAGTATGTGGGGATTTTTAGTACATTGCCCACATTTCATGCCTGCATCACTGGCCCTCTTGTAGGTTATATACTGATAAAGTTCACTGTCTGTTGTTGCAGGAGCTGGAGGGTGTGCTGCACATTGGTGGCTAGAGCCAACCCCCTGTCTTTATGTCATGGAATAAGTGATGAGGAGGCACAAGAGGCAGGAGGCCAGGGCATATGCTAAGAGGACCTGGCACTACCAGCAAGAAGCCCATACGCAGTCTGCAGCAACCCCTGCCATACCACAGGAGCACCCAGAGGCAGAACATGATGCAGCAATGGACACTGGGCTACAACCATGCAGCACCGATGGGACCCTGGTACCCATGGAGGATGAGCAGGAAGATAAGGCTATGAAGGTGGTACCCAACACCAAGGAGGCACAGACAGACACAGCAGCGCAGGCTGAGCAGCCCCAAGCACAGCAGGAGCAAGAGGTGGAGGACTTGGGACATGCTGTTGACGTTGCCGTTGTGGAGGGGGTCAAGCATCCACAATGTCCGAGACTGCAGGCATATGTCCAGGGGGGGTTATCCACACCTGCACTCCATCCTCCATGATGTTGGCCACCTGCAGGGGTCCCCCAGGCCCTGCTGGACCACATAGACATGTTTAAGCACATGTAAGCTGCCCAGTGGTGGGTTGGCACCTGGAGATGTGACATCACTGATTCCAGGGGAAGCCTTGAGTGGCACTGCATCCTTTTATTGTTGATGTTCATTTATTGATGTTTTTTTTGTTTGCATGTTCCCCTGTTGTTCATTATGTATATTCCCTAACTTTCTCCTAATGCATGCTCCCTTGTTTGATACAAAAAGGTGTAAGTGTCTTCCTTTTAGTGTTGGCCTGTATGTGGTAGGTGGTCACCAGAACAGCTGCATGGCCCCATGTGTCACATGCCCTGGATTGTGGCCCAGCACTGTGTGTGCATCCCCAGGATGCCTGCATGCATCATACTCCTGAAGTACATGCATTGCATGCATGCAGTTGGAGGGCAGGTTGGTGCCATGTTGCCGCACTGCAGTATAGCAGTCACCAGACAGTGGCCATAGGTGTCTACATGTTCAGGTGGATGTGCCCGTCTAAGCCCTGGGATAGGGGGATGTCACAGCATTGCTGCACCACACTCTGGCTATGTGATGGCACCAAGCCCACTGGCCTTCCACTGTTGTACCATGCCGTTGTATGTGCCTACAGTACACACATGGCAAAGTGGTGGTGGTGGGCAGTCAGCCTAATGCTGTTTATGGTGTTCCATGCACATGCACATATTGCCTCTCTGTAGACCATGTGTGGCACCTCACCCCACCTTTTCCCCTGTAGACACAGCAGTCGTCACCTGGCCGTGGATGGACTGTGCACATGCCCCTGGTGTGGATATGTTGTAATGCGGACATGTGACAGGCATTTTTACAGTGTGCAACACCATCCTCGGAGGATACTATAGGTACCTAGGGTGGGGCATATATGTCACTGGACCATGTCACACATCCAGGAGTGGGGATGTCAAGGAGGGGACATCACCACCACCATTGCAGGGCCAAACTCTCCGATACAATAGCTGTGGCTGCACATCAATCAATCAATCAATCAATCAAGTCTTTATTTATACAGGCAGTCACCGTTGAGCAGAGCTCTTTTTCAAGGTGGACCTGTTTAACACATAGATACAGATTAGACAGATAGTTACAGGTTATACATACAACACACATTTGGTACAGTATACAGTGAGGGCAGTGCCCCAAAGTGGAATTTATATACAGGTAGTAATACACATAAATAGATACAGTTTAGAACACCAGCTAGGGATGGTAGGTAAAAGATAAATTCACAACATCATTTGAGGACTGCAGACCCCATATGCGCTTAAGCCATGGCTAACTGACTAGGAGAGAAGTACGGCAGTGCATTTAAGTGGGCTCGAAACATAGGGTGTGGAATAGGTAGGTAAGGTGTTGAGACACAAGTTGGGAAATTCTCTTCATTCAGACATTAAGACGGTAACAGCCACATACCTTGGGAGTGGCTGCGGTCAGGTTCAGATCTGTGGGTGACTCATGAGTGGTTTAGGAGCCATTAGAGGATGGGCAAAGCAGTTACAGACTTAGCTTACCGCGCGCGAGTATAGCTCCTTAAAGATGGGCAGAGAGACAAGGGCTTCTAGTTTAAGGGTCTTTTGTAAGTTATTCCAAAGGGTGGGGAGCGTGAAGTGAATTGCCGCTCTACCGAAATGGAAGTTTACTCTGGGTATTACGAGGGAGATGGAGGAATGGCTTCTGAGTGCATATTTTCCTATTGTACATAGGCGTAGGCAGTCAGAATTATATTGGGGTAGTTTATTTGTGAGGGTGCGGTAAGTCCAGAGAGCAGCATTTTTATGGCACCTAAGTTTTAGGGATGTCCATCCCACAGTAGCATACAGGACACAGTGATGAGTAGAACTCAGAAGACCTGTGATAAACCTTAGTGCATGGTCGTACAGCATGTCGAGTTTGGCTAACTGGGTAATGGGGCACTGGCTATACAAGAAGTCTGCGTAGTCCACCAGGGATAGGAAAGTAGATTGGACCAACCCTGTCTTGGCATCTATTGTGAGGAAGCGGCTTAGCCTGAAAAAAAGTCCAAGTCTTTGCCGGAGTTTTTTCAACAGGTCTTTGATATGTTCTGAGAAGGAGAGTCTGTTATCAATCCGTACTTCCAAATATTTAAATTTGGTTATGAATTCCAGTTTTTCACCTAGTATTGTGTTGATTTCCAGAGTTGGTTCACTGGCTGTAGGACCAGATGGGTGTGCAAGCAGAGAAAAGAGCATTGCTTTTGTTTTTTTAGCATTCAGTAGTAATTTTTTATGAATTAACTGGCTTTGCAGAAGGTCAAACTCAGTTTGGAGGTTGTTACAGGCAGCCTCTGGTGTGATTCGGCTAATATATATGGCGGTATCATCTGCAAACAAGTGGATATTGGCATTCCTTGTATAGTAGTCTATGTTATTTATGTATATTGCAAATAAGAGCGGGCCTAGTATAGATCCCTGAGGAACCCCTCTTAGGAGCGGCTTAAGAGGGGACAGCTCGCCTTCTGCTTTAACTTGCTGGAATCGCCCTGAAAGGTAGTCAGTGAACCAGAGCAGCGAGGTAGAGTCCACTCCGATGGTTTGGAGTGAGGTGAGGAGAAGGTTGTGGTCGACATCCATTCATGGATAGCTTTCAGTGTGTGACATGGTGTCCAGGGTGGGGTCAGTGGCTCCATCTTACATTGTTACTACATGGTCCATGCCCATGGTGCTGAACATGACGCTAATAAGGCCCCTCCCAGTGCTATGTATGTTGTTGTCTGTAAGGGTCCAGTTATGTAAATTTACATTCCACGGTTCTGCCTGCCCCCTAGGTCATTGCCCTGCTGTGTCAAGGTGTGGCACTCCCACACATGCCTGACATGGGCTTTGCGGCATCAGCATGTTTGACTACATATAGGGGAGCTGACCAAGTAGTGCATACCCTTCTACTAAGATGATCATACCACTTGGTCCTCCAGCCACTGCCTGCCACATGCCTGGGAATGCCAATCTGGAAGCCTCATGGCAGTGTCTGGTCAGCCATTGGCAAGTTTGACAGACTGACACACAGACACAGTCTTCCAACATTTGTGACTTTTCTGATGAACACATGTATAAATCCAATGAGCAGAGGTACCCATCACCCTTACTGTGCTGTGTAGGCAGGGACATGCACTTGGGGGCACACACATGTGAACACTATATAGTCTTTCATACCCCTACACTGCCCCTTTCTCTCCAGTCCACCGCCATATGCTGTACATGTGGCCAGTGACAGCTGCTCAGTGTGTCCCTCAGTGAAATGTCTGCCAGGCTGGGCTTTGTCTATCCACATATGCTTCATCGCATGTTGGTTCATTGTTCACTGTACTGATGGTATATAGTAACTGTGGTCTATGCATCATTGGCCTTCTGGGTATCTATGTTCAGCCTGCCTGTCTCCATTGTTTATGTGGGCACTGTTTGTCCTCCATTGAGCTACTTGAGGTTTGTTCCCCTTCTGCATGTGCATTAGGCCCTATCTACTGTGTCCTCCTTGTCGTAGGGCCTGTACCACTGGGTGTTGCAGACTGTAGTATTTCCTGCATATTTGTGTGTTTTCTTTTCCTCCCCCTTTTTCCTGGGGGATGCAGTCATGGTTGTATCACCATCTGTTGCGGGGATGTTCTCTGCTGCTGAACCCCTGATGGCCATGGTACTCCACTGTCTGTCTACATTAGGCTGTGTTACGCTGTGGGTCTGTGGTATGGTGGACATGGCCCCTGTTGTGTGATGGGTGCTGAGGGTGTGCCTGTGGTGTCAGTGGCTTCCACAGCTTATTGTGTTGTGTTGTTGTTGTTGTTTGTTGGCCTCTTTTGTGCCACCTGTTTGGAGCCTGTGGGCTGTGTCACAGCTACACTTTGTTGGGTTGGTAGCTGTGTGCATGGGGCCTGTGTTCTCCTTCCCTATGGTACTGGTGCCTATCTTACATTGCCAGAGTGCACTGTGGGTGGTAATGTGTCATGGTACATTGTTGCTCTGTGGTATGCTGCACTGACCAAGGTCTTCTGGAGTACTCTGTGCTGTTGGCACTGTGTATGTGTGCAGCATACATGGTGTCCCTGGGCATGGTGTGGCCTGTTTGCCCAGATCCACTGGGACCAGTGTCACCAACTAGACTGGTAACCTGATTGTCAGTGCTACTGGTGTCACTGTGGACCAGAGCAATGGATGCCTGGTGTATGTGTCCACAGTGTTGGTGGCTGGGGTCGGCAGCTTGGAACTGGCTGGCTGGTGCAGTGGTCTTCTGGGTCTTATGGATATTGTGTCCAGTGAGATCTGTCCTTATTGCATTGCTGTGTTCCCTGTACCATATTGCCTCGGTGATGTTTTACAGGACAGCGGTGAAGGTGATAGTCTGCTCCCAGTGCTCCATAATGCTCCTCACCAGTGCAGTACTTACACACTCCACTGTGTCTGTGTGCCACTGTGTGCATGCCTAGAGCCCATGCAATACTGCCAATAGTGTATGAATGACAGGCTGCACTCTGGTGTACCCGTATCTGCATGTCATCCAGTGCCCTGGCCAATGTGTCGGCCATGCAGCTCTGGTGCACATCAGTGGAGGCCCTGAGTACTGCCAGTTGTTGGGTCTGTGCTCCCTGGATGTTGAGGGCATTTTGACAGTACTGGCTAAGGTCTTCATCCTTCAGGGGTTCAAGGAGTAAGTCCTGTGCAGCTCTCTGTACTGTTGCCTCAACCTCATCCAATGGTCACACATGGCTTTCCAATAACATTTTTATTAAGACCAAAAGCAACAGCAATACATTCAAATAATGAAAGCTGGGTCACAATCAACAGCAAAATATGAAGGCCACATTTTCAACAACATTACACTAATGTAGAAGCTGAAATCATCCAGTATCACCCAGTAAAGTAGTACTGCAACAAATTATTCAGCGAACATACAAAAATACTATAACAATGTAACATCTAAATACAAAAAATGTACTAAAACAATATTATTTTTCTATAACAAACTATCTGCTTCAAGAAATAAATAAAAAAAAACTTTCCTTTTATTCCTCCCCCATATTTTTTATATATTTGCTTTGTTTTACAGTAAACTAATAAGCAAAATAAAAGGTGTGCTAATGCAGGACCCTGTACCCCCCCGGTTGTCATTTGTCAATAAAAAAAAAGTGCTCTAGGGAACAAAAGAGGCATCTGACAACACTTGATAAAACATCTATTTTGCCAAATTAAATTAAATATATTCAAGTGATTCAAAAAACTATAGGAGACCCTCTTTTATCGATAAATGGAATCCACCAATTGCAGCCACCCTGAAAAACACTGGAGCCATGGAGAGAGACAAGACTTAGTTATCATCTGCTTAGCACAGACTAACAACATTAACAATAATTGCAATCAGCGATTTCAAAGCTGAAATTTAGGTGGGGGAATGCGCAACAAAATGAAAGTGGGAGAGCATGAATAGGAATAGAAAAAAGGTCCTCAAAACAAGTAAGATTTCACTACAATAAGACTGAATACATGGACAGAACCAAAAAATATGACAGTGATCCACATTTACTGCCCGACACCCACGCCAACATGAAGTAGAAGCAGTATCAAGATACTTGGGCTGTATAACTGGGATAAGACAAAAAGGAATGCGGCACTTCCAAGAAAATTCTGTAAGATAAAGAGACACAGTGAGTTTATAAGATGATAGATAATACTTAGCACACATGGCTTTCCATGTCTCCTTTCAACCTGCCTTATGCCCTGTCTTCCTTCCCTTCCTGTCAATGATGTTACCTGAAGCTCCCTCTGATTCACCCCCTCCCATTTTACTTCCACCATTTCAGGTCCATTTTGATCCGTTCTCCTCCTTCCTTAAGTTGCATCACTCTTTCCATTCGTTTGTCCCTGCTCCCAGCTTTCTGAGTATCTATCCTCAGGCCCTCTCCCCTGTCATACTACAATCAGGGGACAACAGGGTGGCTACCTTCATTTTTCTGCATCCCCCAACTAGTTTAAATGCTCATCCAAGTTGCATCTAAATCTCCCTCCAAGGACTGAAGTCCCCTTCCTTAAAGGATGCAGGCTAACTCCCTTATGTAGGCCCCCATCTTCCCAGGTAGGTCCCCAGTCCCCAGTGTAACCAAAGTCTTCCTCCATGTACCATGTCTTCAGCCAGTCATTAAAGATCCTGGTGCAGAGTGCCTGTGCCTGTCCCTTTCCCCTTATGGGTAGCATTTTTGAGAATGCCACTACTTTGGGCACCTCCCTAGCTCCCTGAAGTTCCCCTGTACTACTCCTACCCTTTCTTATGCTAGGTCATTATCCAGTTCTCTGCCAGCTACTTGTTCCCTAACAATCCATAGAATCTGCTCTCCATCTCTCCCAGGTGATGCACCCCTCTTGCATGTCACTTCTCTTTCCTTCTCCATCTTAGCTCCCAGCTCTATGTCCCCCCCATATAGTCCTCCAAAAGCAGCTACTTCCTCTTGGGCAAAGGGCCTCTAATTTGATTTCATTTTATTTATTTTATTGAAATCTCAGATTAAAACCTTTCAGCTGAAAGCTCGTTTACAATGGTTTCACATCCAGTTTATCGACAAAATACAAGGAACAATTGACATTGTAGGCTAACATAAGGGAATTATGGACAAAAAAATACAAAGAACAAGTGACATTGCAGTCTAACATATGAGAATTACACAAGAGTGAGTACACAGATAGTACAGAGCAACTAGGTCTTAACATGTTAATATATGGACATTAACTTTATTTGTTGACAAGGACTACGTATCCACATAGTCTGTGCAACTACACCCTGTTGGGTAAGTTACCATAACCGGATTGCCTGAGGGCTCTTTTCTTCTTGATCCAGGAAGAGAAGTATGACAAGTGCCACTGGGGAATAATGGGACAGTGGGCCGAGGTAGTAGGGGTGGAGAGCTGGGAGACTATCTATGAGGGAAGGGCAGATCAAGTGATGGGGGGGCAGTAAGAAGGAAAGGGGTAAAGGGGTAGAGGATAAAATGGAAGGGTAATATGGAGATGGTAAGCAGAAAAAGAGTGGACAGACATGAGTTATACTGAAAGAAAAGAGTAGTTATGTATATGGGTCGAGAGCTGAAGTAGAAGAGGGGGAGTAAACTGGTAGGGTTGAATAGGCATGCAGTTAGCGCCAGAGTTGGTCTGGGAGGGAAAGGAGATGGAACAGTGTTACTGCAAGGGATAGAGGAGAGGGGAAGGGGAAGCAGAGGGGGCAGGTGGAGAGGAGGAGAAGAAGAGCTACTAGGGGTGAAATTCCTGGGAAGGTACTGGGAATTGAGTTAAGGTTGGTGAGGGGGGTAAGGGCTGGGGAGGAATGGTGGGGAGTACAAACGTTGCAACTAGGGGAGAGAAAGCCATGGTGTTTCTAGAAGGTTGTGCTGCAATCACACATAGTGCGAGCAATCAAGTGCATTTGCAGTTTGGATTTGAAGGTGCCAAGGTTAGGTTCCGTGATCAATTCAGGGCTAATGGAGTTTA
This sequence comes from Neoceratodus forsteri, assembly GCA_016271365.2. Classification (NCBI taxonomy): domain Eukaryota; kingdom Metazoa; phylum Chordata; order Ceratodontiformes; family Ceratodontidae; genus Neoceratodus; species Neoceratodus forsteri. Next base: position 541,274,736 of record CM057456.1, on the reverse strand, counting down.
GCCATGGGGCGCCCTGTATTCATAGGCTCTTTGTCCTTGCAAGATGCGATGAAATGGGATCTGGAGGCAGGCTGTCCTAGATCCCCTAGCCAGTCTTGGGTTGGAGGGATATGTGAGGAGTTTCTGCACTCGGGGGCAAGGCCAAGTGTAGAGTTTTTGGCTAGCAACCAGACCTGGTATTGGATTCTATTCTCAAAGCAGAGCCAACCAGTACTGGAATACAGCTCACAAGTGTGTTAGGTGATCTGCACACAGTACAAGCCTGCAAGCTTTGTTTAAGGTGGTCTTGATCCTCTTGAGGGCTATGTAGGTGCCTGCCCCATAGACTACTAATCCGTAGTTTATAATTGAGAGAGCACTGAACTGTTGATTGCTAGCTTAATAACATTCTCTGTAAGGCAGTGTCTGTGCCAGTAAAGTTGGCCTATTCTGGCACTGGCAGCCTTGGCAAAATGATCAATATGCTGGCTATAGGAGAGGGAGCCATCCAGGATGACTTCGAGGTACTTGAAGCTGTTAACAATTTCAAGCTCGAGCTCATTGGTGTGTATTTTAAGCGAATATGGCTTATGACGGTTTTAATGGGAGGCGAACAACATAGCTTTTGTTTTTTTGTAATTAAGCAAGGGCTTATAGTTAAGGAGCCAGTTATCAACTGCTTTGAAATCTGCTTACATGCTTGCTTCTAGAGCTTCAGGTTCAGAGTGACATGTGTAAAGCACAGCATCATCTGCATGTAGAAGGATCCTGTTTTGGCACACACCTGGTAGCTCATTCAGAAACAGGCTGAAGAGCAGGGGGGCTAATATGGAGCCTTGTGGTACTCCAGTGGTAACTGTGCGCTGGTCAGATAAGGCTTTATAGATCTTGACCTGCTGTCTTCGCTTGGAAAGGTAGCTTTGGAGCCAGCACAGGGACTGAGGAGATAACCCAGTTCTAGCTAATTGGTTGAGTACCAGGCCATGATTGACTGTATTGAAGGCTTTGGTAAGGTCAATGAATGTAGTCCCCATCAAAAGCCCCCAATCAAGTGCTTCATGGATATAGTTGGTAAATTCAACCGTGGAAGTACCATGGGCCTACCTAAAACCATGCTGCTGTGGACATTGAAGGTTGTGCTTATTGAGATATTCTACTAGCTGGTCATAGACTATTCTCTCTAGGCTTTATATAGAGAGAGGGGAGAGAATAGAGATTGTCTGGTAGTTGGCGAGACAAGTTCTATCTCCAGATTTGAATATCGGGGTGATGATTGCTGCCTTCCAGCGTTGGGGGAACTTGCCTGTGGTAAGTGAGAGATTTAAGATCCTGGTGGGGGGGGAGGAGAACATCCAGGGTGAGGATTAAGATCTTAAGATCAAGTGAGTCACTGCTGGAGCTGCTTTCTTTGAGTACCTTTCCTAGGTACTTTTTGGCCTCAGAAGTCATGAGGATCTTCAGGTAGAAGGGTGGTGTTACGCTAGCCGACAGGACGGAGTTGTGGTTTGGGTTATCGCAGGGACTGGGAAGAAGAAGAAAGTCCAGGGGTAGGACTCCACTAAGGTCTGAGAATGCCTTGTTAAAGACATCAGTAATATTTTTAGGGTCCTGGGTAATTACTCCGTTGATGTTAAGTAGCGTGGAGGGGTTTTGCTGGTTTGGCCTGTTAGGGATTTGATGTTCTCCCAGAACCTACGGCTATCACTCCAGGAGTTGCTTAGTTCACTTTGGAAGTGGGATATTTTAGTTTTAGGCGAATTGCTCTAGTGCACTTATTCCTAGCTGTTTTATAATTTTGGAGGTCTGTGGGAGACCTCATGCTTTTGGCTATGTGCCACAGATTACCCTTAGCCCTCATAAGTTCTAGGAGTTGTGGTGTGATTCACATCTTACTTGAGCCTTTTATTTTCCTTGTTTTAAGTGGGGCAAATGTGTTGCAGGTTATATAAAAAGTGGTAATAAAGCATTGTAGTGCAGAATCCACATCAGCAGCAGACAATATGCCAGCCCAATCTTGCTGAGGTAGGCTATGAAGGAGGTAAGATGCCCCTTTTTTAGAACTCTCGCGGTTATTGTTCTGGGAGGGATTTTTGGAGACTTGTTCCTCCAGGTGCATAAAACAGGTGAGTGATTGCTGATAGTATCTGTTTTCCCTCCCTCCCTCCCTCCTTGGGGCCTCCAGTTCTGAGGATGACCCTCTTCTACCCTGATATATGACAGTAATCTCCTTTTGGGTACCCCATTCTGCCACAATGGCAAAGGTGTTCCACAGGGGTATTAATGGAGGATCATGCACCTGTTCCCCACTCCCACCCTCCCAGAGCCCACCAGGTCAATCCACTTTGTCTCTGTCAAGGCATCCTCTGGCACAGTGGCAGAGAACTTGGTGAACCCTGGGTGGAGCAGAAGGTCTGCTGTACCCTTATCAGTTTTCGCTGGAGTCCAGTAACTTGTACCCTCAATCCAAAGAGGAGGGTACAGATGGGGCAGCACCTGTCTCTAGAAATTCTCTCAGAAGACTGTAGCACTACGTCCATTAAACTGCACACATGATCCCTACCCTTTCCTCTGTCATCACTTACTACCTATACTAATTTGTATTACCACTCTGCACTCTTCCTTATTTTTTTGGTGCTTCTATTGCTATGTCAATCTTCCCTTGAAATTTATTTTCAGTATACTCTTGATTGGGTTCGTCCTGCTTCCTCTGTCCTAACCCCCTTCATACTCTTAACTCTTCTTAGGAATTTATTACCTACTTCCCTTCTACTCTGTTCTGCCTTCTCCTGACTTGCCTATTGAGCTGCCTTATGTAGAGTTCACTTTGCTTTCCCAGTTCTTTCCCACTTTCCTGAGGAAAAGACTTAGGTCTAACCCAATGACTTATAGAACTCAGGTTCATTTTGAAGTGTCTCCTTTCTAAGAATTACTACAATTGATTAAGTAGCTTACGTTCCCAACAAGTTAGTTATTATTAAAAAAAAACAACAGAAATAATTCTTTTACATATTACAGTTATGTATGACATCACAACATCATTGCATCAATGTTCACAATAATGAACTTATAGCAGCACATATTAATTGGAACTATTCAAGACACAGTATTAAACCAATATACATAGTAGTCAACCATTTTAAGGCATGAGGCTCATTACTCTCCCCCCCCATTTAAGTAGTTCATATCAAATATAGTTATAACCCCACTATTTTCTTACAATGCTCAGGGTTGTGCTACTAGACGATGTACGTATGCATTACATAACAGGGTTGCAGCATCTTCTGTTGACTGCCTGCTGACAATGACACTCCCAATGTGATCTGATTGTACTTTGGCCCTTTTGTTATTGACTAGAGCAGAGCACCACTTGAAATAGTCCTATACATAGTTAGCTGAAGCCCAGAATATAGTTACTTACTCCTGCCACTTGATAAGTTGTATTCCAGCAGCTAACAGAAAGCCAAATTGGTTCCAGTTGCTCAACAGTAGCTGGGTAGTTGATGCATCTACAACAGCTAATTTGCATGGTCCCTTGAGCAGCATTTGAATGAAACCCCTACAGTTCTTCTCATCCAGAGTCACTAACTCCTCTCATTTAGAGGAAGGGCCACAAAATGTAGTCCAGCAGCTATCAAACAATCTGACTTGCTCAAATCACTCAGCAGCTGGGTAGTTGGTTCTGGCAGGGTAGCCAATTTTCTAAAGACAGTGATGCTGTAGGAAATGGAGCTATGTGTCAGTGTGTAGCCCTAGCCTGCTAAACATAGCTGTGCATGGGCATTTTTTTCCTTTCCCCAACTGTCTGCCATTAGATGAATAAGCTACCTCCATGATATGAACTGCATATCAGGGTGTACAAGCCCTTTGCCGGCTAAATGTATTGAATTTTGAAAGTTTCAGTCTCCAGGGTGCCTGCCTCTGCAGCTGGTTCATCTCCCCCAATCCATTTCCTTTTTCCTCCCCACTTCCCACCACCTCAATTTGCCAAAACTGAGGAGCCCTGTCCCTGATGTCCGCATAATCCACCCTCTGACCCAGCAGTATGGGACACTGAGGTGCCCATACCTGGTGCCTACAAGTATCAGACTGACACTGGGATGCCCAATCCCTAATGTTGGAGGCACCTCTAATAAATAAAACCATCCTGCAGCTTCTTTTTCATTTCTTTGGAACCTAAAATAAACAGTCATTTGTTCTCTCATACTGCCATCCTGACCCCCACCCCACCCTGACCCCCCCCACTCAGCACCCACCACCCACACCCACTTACCCTATAATTACCTACCTGAGTCCCAATGCCATAATCCACTCTGGACTGAAGACACATCTTCTCTTTTCTATGCCAGACGGGAACTCAGGAAATAATGTACAGTGAAGCTTAAGGGATGAAACACACTTTTGCAGGATTCTGCAGTATGCTCAAGCAGAGTTCCTCCAGTAAACAATGTAATTTAAAAGTCAATTAATCCCTTGTAAATGTGGTTGATGTATTTCAAAGTCTTTTGAACTTTTACTAATACCTTGCTTATTTTTTAAATATTTTTCTCCCATATTTTCAGCATGGCCTTTCTGGGACCCCACTTCATATACAAGGTAGGTGAAATTGTTCAAATCTTGCCCAAAAGGTGATTTTGCAGTCTCTCTGTGAAATAACCATTTGGGCAGAATTTGAAAATTTTCACCTACCGGGTTCATGAAGCGGGGTCATAAGAAGACTATATTTAAAATGTGGGGTGAAAAATATTAAAAGGAAAAAAGGTGTAAAGCTATGCTGGCATTTTTCAATACTCACATATAGCTTTGGTAATTATCACCATTTTGACACCAAATTTTCAATATAGCCATTTTTACTCATCCTCATGAACCTGACAGCTGTCATTGTTTCATATCCTGGGCAAAATGTGTTTTTGTACCTGTGGTACAAAATGATGTTTTGGCCAGGATTTGAAAATTTTAATCTACCAGGTTCATGAGTTGAGGTCATAAAAAGACTATTTTGAAAATTTGGGACAAAATACTTAAAAACAACAAAGTTATGTATGTACACTGGCATTTTTCAACTCTCACCCATAAGAATAGCATTTTTAAATATTTTGACTTAGAATTTTCAACATAGCCATTTTTTTCTTTCCACCACAGCTGTCATTTGTCAAATTGTGGCCAAAATATGTTTTTGCACTTACGGTGTGAAATGGTGTTTCACCTAGTATTTTACAAATGACACCTGTCATGTTCAGAAAGGGGATCATAAAAATACTATGTTGAAGTTTTGGGCTCAAAATGTCACAAAAACAAAAAGTATGGAGTAACGTTGTTGCTGGCATTGGAACACTGGGGACCATGTTGTTTTCCAGTGCCAGTAACCTGAGTTTGAGTGCACATTCAGTTAGCTAAATGAATGGGCAGAGACTGGGGGAAGGCTCTGTGGCATGTAGTACAGACGTAGCCTGGAGAGTGAGACAGTACTGTGTTCTGGTGCAGATACAACACCTTGTGGTGGGAAGGGGAGCCTTTTTTTCAAGTGCTTGAAATGCATGTGGAGACCAGATGGGCCCATACACTGCATCAGAGCTATCTCCAGTGTTCTATTTATTTCATTTCATGTAGATCTGTTGATGATTTGATTCCATTATCAGAAAAAGAAGGGAAATTAATTGTAAAAAACTATGTTAATGCAGACAGAGTTGAAGAATGCAGAGTGCACAAAGTAGGAAAATGAAAAACAGTAGGGGGTTGGGTCTTCAGAGTATTGACGAATCAGTGGTGGGGTCTTCCTTGGGTTTGTCAACTTGAATACCCCCCTCCCCAAGCAAACAAGGTCAGATGTGAAGAAAGTTATGGCAGATTCTGTTAGCAACATGTGGCTAGCCATACTTCTCTACCTTTGAAGAATGTATCTACTGTATATAAGGCACTGGTTTGGAGCTGTACCTTGTGCTTCAAAGAAGCTATATGCTGCAGGGCAGGGGGTGGTCATTAGGGTTAACAACCCCAAGGAAGACCTTATCAGTGATTGATCAATGATCCAGAGACCCAAAACCCTAATGTTTTTAATTTCCTAACTTTGTGTGCTTTGCATTATTTAGCCCTAATGTCTGCATTAACATTGTTTTTTGCAATTAATTATAGCAGTAAACTAGTGTCCCTATAGTTAGAGTTGATTACAGTGTTTAATGTTAAACCCCTAATTTTGTACCTTAATAAGTTTGGCAGCATTTGATGAAATTAGCTGAAATTTTGCATGTGTTGTCTAGGAGGCAATTTCTAAATCTGTGAAAAAATTTGTGACAGCAGATTATGCAGTTTCTGAGCTCTACTTATGTAATTTTCCTGTACATGTCTATTTTTTTCCCATATGTAACATGGGATATAGGTTAGTTCTCATGTACAGCCTAAGTGGAATGGAATTTTTTCCTGAAACTGTCAAGGTAGAAGCATGCTGTGGCAAGGCAGTGCCTTTGGAAGCTTTTGTAAAAAAATATCAAATGGTTCCAGAGTTATAAGAATTTAAAGTGCTTTTGTTTTTCTGTTCTGAGAATGCTCAGTAGGGTTTTGGAATAATGTTCTGATACAACACAAAACATCTTATAAGACTGTTTTTAATTTACTGAGATGTGCTCACAATTTCAAATATTTTTTTCATTTTGTGACAGCCACCATCTTGTTTCTCACCTCTGTTACAAACTATTAATTCAAACTTTTATTACAGCAGCCATAGCAGGAAAAAAAAAGAATCTACCTCAGAACTTGCTAGTCCAGATTCTGAGGCTTATTTCAGTCAGTCATGATTATAAATATGTTTTATGTATTTCTTCTGGCTATGTTAATGCCTTTCCCATTTTTTGAATCATGACATGCTATTCTGCATTGCACCGTTAAGGTGGTGTGAACCTAAATTAGACCACAAAACTATTTTTTAATTGCAATTAAAAAAAAAGACAACCCCAAGGAGGACCCCACCACTGAGTCACCAATATGCCAGAGCCAATACCCTAAAATTGTATCCTTTTGCTGCTAGGGGGTGGGGGTGAGGAGTTAGGGTTAAAAACTCTAACACCAAATTTCCCTTCTTTTTTGGCATTAACTTGAACCATAACTGGTATATTAAAGTGAATCCATATGTTTCCTTATGAAATTATTGTAAAGGTTACTATGAGGATCCAAAATGTAAACTGCTGGGTTATATTTAGAAAATGTTTTCAGTAAGACAGACAAATGGTTTTTAAATAGGGATGTGGAGGCATCCATGTTTTGGACAATAAGGGTGTTGTGATGATGTCACAGACTCACCAGTGTTTACAGTGTGCAGTACAGCAGGTGAGAACAGTTCAACTGTGCTGTCAGGGATTCTGTTATATTCTGAAAAACACCCAGGATTTTATATTTGGCAGAGTAGAAGAAAATAATCCAGTGTTTCTCTTCATGATAGAACAGGATCCCTGTCTGTAGGAACAGTTTGTTTTAACCTGCTTAACTGCATACTGTTAGAGCTGGTAAGGCAGCGACATCGTCACAGCACCCTTCCTGTCCACAAAATGGATGCCTCCACATTACAATTTTAAATGTATTTTTCTGTCTTACTGAAAACATTTTCTAAATATAACCTAGCAATTTAAATACTGGATCCCCATAGAAACCTTCACAAATAATTTCATAAGAAAACAGATGTATTCCCTTTAAGGAAGCTTTTTGCAAAGCATATATATTATACAGGTACAGTAGTGCCTATATATTAGGGTTGAGTAAGCAATTCTATGCTAAACCCTGATTTATGCATGTTAATAACTCTGCCTGGTTTAACTGGCTTGCTTGAAATTTAACAAGCACAGAATTGGTGCTAGGGTCCTCTAAAGTCCAAGATAAATAGTTCAGAGGGTACAACGTTATAGTGCAAAAAAGTCAAGTTGGCCAAAATTTAGACTGTATTTGCTCACCAATAACTACAAAATGGTTTGGGTTTGGATCTAAAATCTGAAACTTTACGGTTTGCTAGAATTTTTCCCAAAGTGTGTGTTTTATCATTTTTTCCCTACCTTATACCATTTTTGAGATATCAGAAAAAAAGTGTTCATTTTTTTACATATACACAGTAGAGGAAATGAATGTTCCCTGGATAACTGTATTTTTAGAAAGTATAATGTTAATTTATGCATTCATATTGCAAAATGCATTTATAAAGCAAAAATGCATTTGTATGATGAAAATGCATTCATATAGTGAGAATCTGTTTGTATGGCAAAAATGTGTTCATATGGTGAAAATAAATTCATTCAGTGAACTTTTTTTAGTATTTTTATACGTTAGCTAAGCAAACATTATAAAAAGGTTAAGTCTTTGCAGATTGGAAACAAGAAAATTATTTAGAGTGGTAGTCTGTACTTCGAGTGGTTGACAGATTACTCTGAAAGGAATACGCCTTTGTACTTTTTGCTCCTAAATATTATGTTTTCTTACCAAAAAATAAATTTGTTTTAAAACCACGAGTCATGAATGCATAAATATTTTATGTGTCCCTATTTATTCATTCCTGACTCGAGTTTTAGGGTTCATGTGAATTAGCCATATGAACACTAAAAAAGGTTAAAACTTTGTGAGCTGATAACTAAAAATTATCTAATATGGTGGTCTGTGGTTTGAGTAGTTGATGAATCTCTCTTAAAAGAATGTGCTTCTGTACTTTTTGCCCCTATATTTTGTGTTTTTCACCAGCAAATGACATGTGTTAAAAATCACGAGTTACTGAAATTAGCAAGAGATATGAACAAAATGGAGACACGCACTTGAGTTTTATGATTCTATTTATATCTTTGTATTGAAGGCAGAATAGACAGGTGTGGACAATCAAAACAGCACATACTATGAAGAAGGACTTTCCGTTTTACTATCTTGTTCATTAATTTCCATGGAATTAACGAAAATGATTTAATGTAATTGTGAGATTGTAATGTGAACGTGGAGACCTAAAGGTCTTTTTGCGCCTTTATTTGCAGCTATACTTTGGTGCATAATCTCTTCATAAACTTGAGTTTAAAAAAAATCACGAGTCACACTAGCACAGTGATAGTGCTACTGCTCAAGATGTTGGTGACCCAGGTTCAGGAACAAGCTCAAATGTCAGACGGCCAGCCAGGGGGAAGACAGCATGAGCATCACAAGGAAAATTCTCCTCCTCTTCCGGGTGGGGGGGGTGGATGATGGCACCCAGCACTTAAGTGCCTCTCAGCAGTGGCTGGAAGGATATCAGCTGGGACTACAGATGGGGAGAAGGTGGCAAGAGATGTCTGTGGGTTGGGCATGGCAGCATGCACTATCAGGTGCTGATGTTGCTTCATGTCTATGCACCTTCAGGGGGCAACCTCAAGGAAAAATCTCTTCTTGGCTGAGCACTATGAATCTGAGACACTGGGGGACTCTTGCTAGCTAAATGATGTCCTGCCACATTCGTCTGGGCCAAGAGGTGGATCTTGGTCCCTCCTCTGGTCTGCCAGGGGAGCTGTGCTATGAGGAGTAAGTCACTGGTATCCCTTAGTGGGTCTGCAGGGAGGATGTCAGGTGGCGGTATGGACTCTCAGGACAGGGGCTGATTTTGGTGTGCATCCCCAGCCAGGAAGAGCAAATGTAGTACTGGAAAAAAATGTGTAAGTCACAAACACATTAATATTTTATGTGGACCTTTTTATGTATTTGTAACTCATGTTTTAGTGATCATATGTGCTAGCCAGAGGCACACCGAAAAAAAGGCCAAATCTTTGCAAGATGAAAGCAAGAAAATTAGCAGAAGGTGTGGTCTGTGCTTTAAATGGTTGACATATTACTCTGAAACGAATATGCTTTTGTTCTTTTTGCCCCCAAAAGTTATGTTTTCTTTTATCATAAAATAACATTTGTTTAAAAATCCCAAGTCACAAATTCATAAATATATTGTGTGTCCCTATTTATGCATTTGTGACTCACATTTTAGTGTTTTTATGAGTTAAAATCTTTGCAGGCTGAAAATAAGAAACTTAGCTGGAGAGGTGGTCTGTGAATTGAGAGGTCAACAGATTACTCTAAAAGGAATGTGCTTCTGTACTTTTTGCACCAAATATTGTTTTGTTTTAACCAGAAAATCACATGTTTTACAAATCACAAGTTGTGAATGAATAAACATTTCACAAGACCATGATTATGCATCTGTGACTCATGTCTGTGTTCCTAGCAGTTTAAAATGATGGACAATGATTGTGCATTAACAGCTTGAAAACAAAGTGCATTTGACAGCTATATCTTTTGTGTTTGACAGGGTACTGTGTTTGGAAGGGTATTTAGGTTGCATTTTCTTAAAATATGGCCCTTAACTTCAGAAAAAAAGTGCACCATATATGAATGAAAAAAAGACATTTATGAAAATGCATTCTTGAGGTTATGTTTTCTTTTCTGGCTGCTTTTTAAAAGGATTTTTTTTTAAATTTGCTGCCATTTTCTTGGTGTGGGGCCAGCAAGGTCATGTGTGCCCAGATCCAGATGAACCATTTCCATGCACATGGCCCAGAGGGCCCTGTTCATCCACAACCAGACAGACTCCTCCTTTGGTGCAGAGCCCGGAGGGCCCTATACATCTGCATCTGTAGCCACATACAAGCTCAGAGCCTGGAAAACCCTGTGCTTCTGCAGCAACATAGTCCTCTGTTGATACAGGGCCAGAGGATCCTGTGTCTCTGCATCTGCATGGATGGGCCCTGCACTTCTGTAACCAGATAGAGTCTTCCCTAGGGTGGGGTCTGGATGGCCCAGCATGTTTGTATCATTTTGCACAGGTCCCTTTGAGACATAATGTGATTCAGAATCCAGTTACACTATCACAAAAAGAATGGTAATACATTGCAAAAAAACCTTGTTAATGCAAACATTAGGGTTAAAGACAACAAAGTGCTCAAAGTATGAGAATGAAAACATTAGGTTAGGGAGTTTCAATCTTCATGAATCAGTGATGTTGTGTTCCTTAGGGTTTTCAACTCTAGTACCCATCCCTGTCCCCTGAGCACAGAAAGTAAAGCTATACATACTCCAGGGACATGCATAGCACATGGGGATCTGTGTGAAAAAATTATTGGTGATTCTTTTGCTCCATTTCAAAAGCCACAGCAGTTGTTAACTCCAACAAGTACACCTATGGGGCATGGGCTTGGACCTATAGCTTGTGCTTTGGTCATGAGGCAAGGGGCTGTGGAGGAGCGGTGAATGCATTACGGTTGAAAACACCAATGAATACCACAGTACTAGTATGTGAAGACTCCTGAGATTCCCAAATCCTAGGAGGACATATTCAGAGTCTGCTGGCTGTGTGCACAAACAGACTGGTGCATAATGCAAAAAAGGTGCACCAGCTGGTTCTGCAGCAATATTTAAACAGAATTCATGATTGGAATGGACCATGCATACTGTTTGAATATAGGACCTTGGATGAGCTGTGCACTGCATGTGGCCACCAGGAATGGGAGGTGCATCCAGGGTGAGTGGCTGAAGACCACCCATAGGGGAATGTGTGGTGCAAAACTGTATGTGCCGCAGCCCACATAGGCAATATTCAGCCTACACATGCAAATAGGGCCAGTAGGCATGCATGGTGTAAATATGCCTCATGTATGCCCATTATGTGCTCATTTGCATGGCTGTGCACTGTGTAATGTACCGGGCCAGCCACACCCCCTGCACTGATCCCATCCACAACAGGATGGCCCACCCTCCCAATCCCTGATCACTCAAAGTCATGTAATGAAATAACATTCCCCAGTTCCATTGTGCAGTGGCCCCCTCCCCATCCTTGATTACCTAACTTTATAAAATAAATTATTAATCCCCTCTCTCATAGTGTAGAGGCCCCCTACCCATCCCCAACCACATGACTTTGTGAAATAAATCATTAATCCCCATTTCCATAGTGTAGCAGCCCCCCATCCCCAATTATCTGACTTTATGAAATAAGTTATTAATCCCCATTTCCATAGTGTAAAGGTCCCCCCATCCCTGATCACCTGACTGTATAAAATAAAATATTAATCCCCATTTCAATAGTGTAGTGAACCCCCTCCCATGCCCCAATCACCAGACAATATGAAATAACATGTACTACCTTCTGTTCCATATGCTAGCTCCCATCCCAGCACTCAGAAAACGGAATGCTGATTCCTGACTCCAGTCAGTGATCGCATGGTCACGCTCATTTTCCATGGTTGCAGCCACTGACTAAACCATACTGGTGCAGGTACAGTACATAGTATGCACCAACCAATGGGTGCATACTATGTACTGTACCCACTCTGGTACTGTTCAGTCAGCAGCTAGCCATGGAAGGGTGAAGAAGGCTGTGCCAGCCACCGGCTGGGGTCAGAATGGGAGGGGAATTGGTGTTTCACTTTGTTTTCTAGTGCTTGGGCCTGGGGCACTACACTGTGGAAAAGGATGTAGTACATGTTATTTCATATTGCCTGGTGATTGGGGCAGGGGAGGGAGTTCACTACACTATTGAAATGGGGATTAATATTTTATTTCATACAGTTGGGTGATCGGGGATGTGGAGGTGGGACCGCTACTATGGAAATGAGGATTAATAATTTATTTCATAAAGTCAGGCAAACAGGGATGGGAATGGGGCTGCCACACTATGGAAATGGGGGTCCTATATTGTATTGGCATCTCTTCTGGTGCTTGGGACATTGGGGGAATGTGTGCCTGGCTCCAAACTATGCACAGGGCATCAGCCTGCCCCATGCATAGATAAAGTAAGGTTTTAGAAATCTATTTTTGCACCAGTGCAGCTGGCCTTGTCTTCAGCAGGGGGTGTTTTAATGTTATGATGCACAGCCTATGCATGAGGGACACCTCGCTTGCATAGGCACATCACTATATAGTGTGCCATCATGCAGTCAGACTTGCATGGCTCATCGGGGGCTTTTGAATAATACATTGCCCACAAAGTTTGGAAATGTACTATTCTGGTTGTTAGGTCTAACTCCCACCTATTCTACCATGTCACCTACCATTCTGGCCCAAGGATAGTGTATAGTGCAGGACCATGCATAAGCTATTTGTTACCTGGGGAACTGGATTGGTAGTGACTTAAGGAGCCTTTCACCTCTAGGTTGCTGGTTCAAATCCTGCACAGGTTGGTAATGATCAAAAGCAATTATCACCTGAGGGCTGTTCAGTGGCCCAATAAGATGTGGTGGTCTCAAACCAGTTTCCAGTGGGCAGATGTCCATATCAAGAAACCACCAACACATTTGACAAAAAGTGACATCCTTGTTGGCAGTTTTACATGAGAGGCCAAGGACTGAATGAGCATGGAATGTGAACTACCCTGTCACCTACAGCACATTGTGGTCTCCCCATTGTAGGGTTAAAGCACATTGGTGGGGCAGTGAAGAGAAGATTGTACAGTGATCAACCTTGATGTAACTGTCAGAATTGAATCACACAAGGGCATTGGTCCTGGACTTCAGGAGAGCAGATTTTAAGAAAATGGGAGAATGCCTAAGAGAAGCCTTGGCGGGGATAGAAAAACTGGGGGTGGTCAAGGAAAGGTGGACACAAATTAAAGAAGGAATTAGGCAACTTACAAACCTCTGTGTAAGGCAGATAAACAAGGGCAAGAGGAAAATGAGACCACTATGGTTCTCTAAGGAAGTAGCAGAAAAGGTAAGAGCAAAAATGGGCATTTAGAATGTTCAAAAAATACAGGAGGCGTATAGGGAAGCTTGCCAAGAGAAACAAATGGAGGCAGGGAAGGCAGTTAGAAGTGCAAAGGCATAGACAGAGGAAAGGGCTACTAAGTCAGTGACAAAGGGAGGTAAAACATTTTTAGATACATAAGTGAAAAAAGAAGGACAAAGGGGTGGATAGTAAGACTGAAAGAGCAGGAGGGTGCAGTGTAGAAGAGGACCACCAAAAAAAGTAATTATTAAATAACTATTTCTATTCAGTATTTACAGAGGAGGGGGAAGGAAACAGGCCAAGGGTAAAGGGCAATGGTATAAAAGGATGGCAAGTGGACACAAAACCATTTACAGGAGGAAGAGTGCTACTGGAACTATCAAAGATGAAAGTAGACAAAGCAATGGGGCCAGATGGGGTGCACCACAAGATACTGAGGGAACTGAAAGAGGATTTATTTCCCTTTTCAACATGTCATTAAAAACAGTGGAGGTTTTGGGGGACTGGATGAGGGCAGATGTAGTCTCACTCCACCAAAGTGGAAATAGGGAGCAGGCAGGAAATTACAGGCCAGTCATCCTGATGTCAATGGTAGGCAGTGTAATGGAAACACTGTTGAAGGAAATAATTGGGGAATACATAGTTACCAATAACCTGCAGGATCAGAGGTAGCATGGGTTCATGGGGGAGGTCCTGCCAGACAAACTTGATCATGTTCTTTGGTTGGGTGGCAAGGGAAGTGGATCAAGAGTAAACAGTGGACATGGTCTACCTGGATTTCAGCAAGACCTTCCTCACCGTTCCACACAGAAGGCTGTTAAGCAAGTTGGGAAGCTTTGGAATAGGTACTAAGGTAGTAAAACTGGTGGACAGTTGGCTGAGCAATAGGAGTCAGAGGATGGTGGTAAATGGCAGCCACTCCAGAGTAGGCAAAGTGGCCAGTGGAGTACCACAGGGATCAGTACTAGGGCTGGTACTCTTCAATGTCTTCATCAGTGACATCACAGAAGGGCTGCAAAGGAAAGTATGCCTGTTCACAGATGACACAAAATTCTACAACAGAGTAGACACATCTGGTGGAGTGGAAAAAATGAGACGTTATCTAGAAAAGTTGAAGAGCGGTCAAGCACTTGGCAGCTGGGTTTTAATTCAAAGAAGTGCAAAATAATGCACTTGGAGCATAAGAACCCAGCGCAACATATCAGCTGGAACAAGCGGTATTAATAGTTACAAAGGAGGAAAGGGGCCTGGGGGTGATCATTTCTGATAACCTGAACGTAGTGAAGCAGTGTGATAAATCAGTGGGGAAGGCTGGAACGATGCTGTGATGCATATGAAGGGGAATCACCAGCAGAGAGAGGGAGGTAATAATACCCTATACAGATCACTGGTTAGGCCACACTTCAAGTACTGTGTACAGTTCTGGAGGCCCCACCTCCATAGTGACATACAGAGGGTGGAGGCAGTACAAAGGAGGGCAACTAAAATGGTACATGGCCTGCATCAAAAGTGCTATGGGATGTAATGCTCAAGGATCTTAACATGTACTTCTAGGAGGAAAGGGGGGGGGGTATGATAGAGACATTCAAATACCTCACAGGCAAAAACAGCCCTTAAAGAAATAATTATATGAAATGTTTTCATGCAGCACACATAAAACTACCCAAGTGATATGCATGCTGCAAGTATGATTTAAATGCTAAATTGGAACTGACTGCATGCATATGGCATGCATGCAGCAAGCAAGTGTGGAAGCCATGATTTTTTTGTTAAATTGGGAAAGACTTCATACATGTGGCATGCATGCGAAAAGCAAGTGCTCACTGATAACTTCACATGAAAAAGTTAAGTGACTTGCTCAGGATCATACCATACACAAGTGGTGGTTGGTGAGATTCAAACCCAGGTCTTCATGCCTCCAAGTCTCCTGGCTTGCAGTTCAGTGCCTTTAACCACTAAGCCATACTGTCTGCACACATATGGCTCACTTGTACTTCAATAATACTGTATCTGACTACATCTGCATGCATGCGGCATGCTCGTAGCCACTGTTATGCATTTCAGTTTTCTTCTCTTACTCATCTCAGTTTAACAGCTGAACTGTAGAACACATACCAATGGAAACACGTGTGTTTTTCCTACCTCCAATACACAAACCTACCCACAAAACCACTTAATTTCTTCTGTCTGGCTTGTACTCCTACTATTTTCTCTCCATAGTTTTGAATGCTTCCATGCAAACAGACTTAAATGTGCAAACACAAAAGTAGCAATAACTTGACACACACCCATATGGTCTCCCCCCATGCACACACACTATAGCAGGTATGGCCATGCTGCTACAGACAACCCACCAAGAACTGATATAAGTAAAAAGTCTCTTACTTGAGTACTAGGGAACCAGAGGCAGGAGTCTTCAAGAGATGTTGTCCATGGGTCAGAGTGTTGGGGCGTACTCCCTTGAAATGAATGGAGTTATTTTTTATTACTACAGTATGTTATACATTATGATGGTGAGTTGGAGAATAATGAAGGCCACTGTTCTACTAACAAAGCCCTTGTTAGTCAAGTGGTGGCCTACATTAATCTCCAACTCTTTCAATAATGTATAAAATAATAATTGTCATACTGTGTCTGAGTGTGGGGATGTGGAGGTCAGCTTAACTGGGGGGGGCATAAGCCTGACTACAGTGGGGCTCCAATAGTCTGTGCATACCAAACCGCTCAACTGTCCGTGAATGCAAGGGACAGCTATAGAATGTCTGTAACATCTCTAAAAGGTACAACTTATTTGTTTTGACTGAAAAGTGATATGCAAATCAGGAAAAATTCAAATGTATAAGATTCATCTGTATATACCCCGGAGCAGTGCATCAGACTTGGGCTTAACTCATTCAGGCCTAGAGATGTCTGTAGGTGGCGTCTGAAAGCATAGCCACTCAGGACAACAACGCCTGTAGACGTATTCAACTGACTTTCACTCAGGCCTAGAAACGTCTGAGGAAGTCAGCAGTTTTTACCTAACTATTAAACAAACCGAATTGCTTAGAATTGAATGCATAGCACGTTAGAAAGGTAATTTTGCTCTGAACAATTTTGTTGCAGATACTCTGTGTCTATCATGTATACTTTCAAAGTTATTCATATTTGTTTAAGGTATGGTGTGCATGGCTAACATTTGTCTCTCAAGCCTCACCTAAGCACCTTGAATAAATCTGAAAAAAAAAACGCAGTTGTTTGGTATTTCAGCTACTATAAAATAAAAACTAAATTGATTACAATTGATTGCATAGCACCATTAGAAAGGCTATTTTGTGCACTGAACAATTTTACCACTGATACGTTGTGTCTACCACATATACTTTTAGGAGTTATTTGCATTTGTTTAAGGTATGGTGTGCATGGCTGACATTTGTCTCCCATGCATCACCTAAGCACCTTGAAAAAAAATCTGAAAAAATCAGTTGTTTGGTATTTCAGCTAGTATAAACTAAAAACTAAATTGATTACAACTGATAGCAGAGCACCATTGGAAAAGTAATGTTATGCTGAACAACTTTGCCCCTCATACTTTGTGTTTAGCACTTACGGTTCAAGAGGTAGTCACATTTGTTTGTGGCATGCTGATTATGGCTTGATTTTGCTTAGAAAGGCCCAGGATGCAGTGCTAAGAGTATACAGGGCTCAAGTGGTGGAAGTCTCAAAGAGCTCTTGTGGTGTGAATGAGTTAAACCCACCCAGTTACAAACCAATTTTTTTCCTGGCTGAAGTTCTGCCCCCAAAGAACTTTGTCCTGATTTTTCTCCCCGACTCCATTTCATTCAATACCCATCCCCTATGGGTCATGAAGCCACCTAAAAGTAAAGAAAAATGAAAAACACATCAATATTTCAGTCCTTCCTCCTTCCCCAATCCCCCGTAAAAAAAATTATTTACTTTTACTTACCCAGCCATATGGCCAGAACCTACAGCCTGGCACTGTATGCTACTAGCCCAGTTTTCAGTCTGCTCCCTACACTCTTTCTGCCAGTAGCTGGATGCTAGAACCAACCATTACAGGTCCCCAACATGGTCCACGGCCTAGTCACCTCACCAGCCAAACCCACCCAACCTGGGTTGCTTGTTTCTTGCTTGGTTGCTGCTGTGGCTGCTGCCACATTGCTTTGATCAGGGCCTATGAAGGCCACCCACAATGCTGTCACAACTGCTGCTAAGCCTAGCTTGCTGCCATGGGGGGGATCTGTGCTGTTTTTTTTGCAAATCGAGCCTAATAGAGTAAATAGGTAGACTAGTTTTGAGTTAGCTTCTAGCTCACCCTCTGCCCCTTCAGCCACCAGGGGAGACAGAGACTCACTAAGAGGAGACCAAAAAATATATGCTGACACAACACTACTATTAAGAGTTCAGTGCTTACTGATTCCTCCAAGCTGTAGTGTGCAGTCTGTCTACTCTGTGGCAGGAAAGTCACACTTGCAAGACTCATGCACTGTTTCTTGGCAGGAGCTCATCAACATCTCATGTTACTGTGCCACCAGTAATAGGTGGAGAGAGTTGACAACACAAACAGACACAGTCGAGTCTGAAGAGTACCTGCATCATGAGCACAAACAGGCAGGTGGGCACTTATTGTGCAAAAGATTAAATCCAAATTTAAAGCCATTATTGTCACACCATAAGAAGAACATAGGCACAAATATGGGGGGGGGGGTGGCAACTGCCTGCCTCTGCTCTAGCGAAATGACACCCCTGCTTAATGGTAGAAATTCATTCTCAGGTGCTAATGCAGTGGTTTCCCCTGTGTTCTGAGGTACTGCGTCTCACTGTTTCTTGATGTGTCCTGATCATCATGAGGGATAGTGTCCCTCATTGTCCCTCATTTTGAGTGTCCAGGTCCCTCATTTCAGTGACAAAATGTGAGGTGTGATGCATGCTTCCAAGACCCTACTCAGCACAAAGAGTGCTGAGCATGGCCATAATGTACAGTATATGCTCAGCACAGAATTTATTTATTTATTTATGACATTTTGATAACCGGGTGAGCCCACTGAGACCAGTGGTCCCTTTTTCACGGGTGATCCGGAATTAATTACAGTCAGCGCACGACATTAGAGAACTGCATAAATCAGAAAAGAATACTTCAAGGACATCATACAGAGAAACATGCTTATGCACAGGGAAGCTAGTTACATACGCCAGATACACATTAGCAGCAGCAGGATAGGTGAGATTCATGTGCTAACAAACCAGTCATAGGTACGCCTTTAATCTATCATAGCAATCCCCATTGGGGCTCAGCAGTAGTGGTAGCAACTACATAGACAGTGTTCCAAGGAGTAGACTTTCAGACCAGCCTTGAACCCTTCTAAAGAAGTGTCTTTAGTTAAATTTTCTGGAACAGAGTTCCAGTGGTAGGGGGCAGAGTAAACAAAAGATCTTTTTCCTAGGTTAGTCCTTACTCTAGGGATCTCCAGCATGCTGGTGTCTGATGAGCAAAGGGCATGCCTCCTGGGTTTTGGGGCCAACAGATCCTGCAGGTGGGGAGGGGAATAGATCTTGGTGAGCTTGAAGGTGAGGCAGAGGAGAGGTTGAGTGAGTCAGTATTCCAGAGTAGGCCAGTTCAGATCAGAGAGTACCTCACAGTGATGCCTCCTGGGTGGCAAGCTTGATACAAATTGACTGATTTTGTTGTATAGGACATTCAGTTTGTGTGCTTTGGCCTCCCTGAGGAATTGTAATATTGGGGCTCCATAGACCAGGGACAGGAGGAAGGTGTTACAAGCAGTTTTTCTCTTCTGGTCCAGCAGTCAGTGAGTTTTCTAGTCTGCATACTAGGCCCAGTTTCTGATGCACAATCTTGGTGATGTGCTCAATGTGTGGCTTAAAAGACAAGTCTTGGTCAAGGTATACACCAAGGAACTGTACCTTGTTCACTACATCGATCTGAGTCCCTGTTGTCGTAAAAAGCGTTAGTAAATTTTTCTTCTTCTCCCAACAGCCTTTGACCAGATAAGACCACTTTGTATTTTTTTTTGACATTCAGGACCAGCATGTTATCGGCAGGCCAGATTTCAAGAGCATTCAGGCTCTGAGCCAGTTTTACCTTGATTGAGCAGGGATCCATGTCACTGCAGTAGATTACAGTGTCATCTGCATAGGAGAGCACATTCACATCACCGCAGTGGTTGCTGATGTCACTGACAAACAATGAGAAATGTAGGGGACCAAGGACGGAACCCTGGGGGACTCCATCCATGACCCCTAAGCAGCTGGAGAGTAGCCCTTTCCATTTAACTTTTTGAGATCTGCCAACTAGGCAGCTGGAAAACCAGGACATGGAGTGTTTATCCAGACTTAACATCTCCAGCTTGCCAAGGAGTAATCTGTGATTGACCAAGTCGAAGGCCTTGGTTAGATCTATGAATACAGGTATGGCTCCTGTTGATATCCCTTTGTCTATTGCACCCACTGCATCACTCGTAAGTTTGATAAGAGCCGTGTCTGTCCCATGACACTTTCTGAAGTCATGTTGTTGGTCAGACATAAGATCATGTAGTTTGAGGCAACCCTGCAGCTGGTTGAAAATCAATCTCTCATGAATCTTAGTTAAGGGACAGAGGAATTGATATGGGCCTGTAGTTCTCAATTTTGGCCCCTGCTCTGCTTTTGTGTATAGGAACCACCACAGCTACCTTCCATGTGGAAGGGACAATTCCATCCATAAGGGACCTGTTGATAAGCAAAGTTAATGGAAGAGCGAAAGCCATTTAAGTAGTCTTGGCTCTAGTTGGTCATATCCAAGGGAAGCGTCAGGTTTCATTTGTTTCAGTAGGGCTAGCACCTCTGTTTTCCTTACCAGTCGCAGATGGAAGTGGGGTCTAGAAATAACTTCTTCAACTGGGCCCTGCGCTGTGTTGGCAAGTTGGATATGAATTTGTCCAGATCCGTGAAATAGCTGTTAAACGTTTCTGCCACTGTTGCAGGATTATCAGCGGCTTGGCCATTGATTAATATTGTCCCTTCAGAAGAATTTTTGCTATCTTTTAGTAGGGAGTTTATATGAAACCAGAACTTCTTTGAGTCACCAAGGTGTTTGTTTTGGAGATTCTGCAGGTATTGATATTTTGCCGCCTTGGCCTCCCTTTTGCATTTGTTTCTTAGATCCCTATATTTGTCCCAGTCAGGTCACAGGAATGTTGACTTGTAGTGCCCCGGGCCTTGTCCCTTAGGATCATTAGTTCCTTTAGTTTGTTGTTGATCCACCTATGACATTTACCCTTCACCCTCATTTTCTGAGCAGGGCATGCCGGTTGGCAATGGACACGAACATATTTATGAAGTAGTCGAGGGCTTTACTCAGGCTAGGGAGCTCCTGAATAGGGCCCCAGTTAACATCTTTAAGTTCTGCAATGAACGGTCCAGGCAGGAAATTGGTATAGTCCCTGGTGGTGAATATTCATGGTGGAGGATTTTGAGTCCTATTTGACGATATGAAGAATATAGGCAAATGATCACTGAGTGCATCTGAGAAGATTCCCTCTGCCTGTATCCTCCCAGGTTGGAAACTAGGGCCCAGTTGAGCAGTGTATGATTCCCAGACTTAGCACTGATTCTAGTGAACTCCGTTACTACTTGTGTGAGATTTGCATCAAGAAGAAGGGCTTGCAGCTTGTTGCTTGTGGGTAACACCCAGTTTTGGTTAAAGTCACCAAGGATCACTATTTCCCCAGGTGAGTTTTGGGCCAAGACCTGGGTAAGGGACTCAAGGGTGGAGGCAGCATCCCAGAGGGGTATGTAGACACAGCCCACATATAGAGGTTTTGTGCCACCTAGCAGCAGTTTGACAAACAGTGACTCATTCCCAGATGGGTCCAGTTGAGGGATGTCAAATGAAGAGGCACTCAGTTTTGTGTTAAAATATATAAAGACACCTCCTCCTATTTTTCTGAGCCTATCCTTCCTATAGGCAATGTAAGCCAGTAGATCTACTTCATGTGGTAGCACCTGGGGTTTGAGCCAGGTTTCTGAGATAGCAATCACATCTGGGTTGTAGATGGCAACTCAGCTCTCAAGCTGTTACATTTTTGGCCTCAGTGTATTGACGTTCATGTGGATCATATTTAACCCATTGGTTTGGGCCCAGCACAGGTCAGTCTGGAGTGTGATGCAGGAATTTAGAGGGATAGGACCTTGGTTGAGCTCAACATCCTTTCCCAGGGTCAGCTTTAGTTTAGCTAGGTACCACAGTGAATTGGTTGGGTAGCTGGAGTGGCACTTTTTCTTTCTGTGTATACCTGTATAGAAAAGGTTGTATCAATTACCCCATTGGACCAGCTCAAGCACTGCAATGAGCAGTGGGTTATAGGAGTCTCCACCTGTGGGACCATGCCAGTAGTGGGTGGTACTGTTTGCCCTCCCACTAGGACAGGGTAGAGTATACCCCAGCAGCACTTTGTCCATTACTAGCACAGCTAAGATAAAGGACAGCGATAATGCAATACCATAATGCCTCATTCTAGCCTATGTTAAGAACAGCAGTACAAGGAAAATGTGGGGCGATAGTCCCAGAATTCTGGTTACATATAAATCAAAGCTAAGGCAACTTTAAGTAAGATTCCTCCTGAATGGCAGTATACTTTTGCTAGGAACTGCAAGCAAGGTAGTACACTTATGCTGGTTCAGCCACAGAAGGAGAACAAGGGGAAAAAAGAGGAAACAATCCCAGAAGCTTTGAAGACCCACAATCGTGATATGTATAGATTCTTAATTACAAATGTCTTAGACAGCATAATTGCATTTATTTCAGCAGTACAAGTCCAGGTAATTCAAAACTAACAGCCCTTGCATGTGGTCATCATATAACATACATTGCAATCAGTAGTATACCCCATGGCATTATCAGCAGCACAGGAACGGTTGGGAGAAACTGCTACAGAGACTCTAGCAAACCAACATCCCTAGCATGTAGAGGTTCAAGTTGAACTTCATGCCACACAGTATATCAGCTATGACAGAAATACACCAAGGCATCCAGCTAATGGTCATCTACAGGCAGGAGACTAGCTAAGTATTGGAGACTTGAGTCACTATTAGAATACCTGGCACATAGGTAGTCTGTTACCTTAAGGGAGCAGTTACTGCCAGGCTTATTATACTTCTGTTAACTAGGTTACTGTGCCAGACCAAGCATTAGCATTCCTCCACCCATGCTAGGAGAAGCACAGCAGAAAAGAAGCATGTAACAGTTGGAGGAAATGGGGAGGGGGCGGCAAATTTCCCCAATGTGTTCCTGCTCTGGTGCAGACAAATTTGGCTAAATACAGCTGATAACAGGAAAACTTGAACAGGATTATTGCTGGGGGAGAGCAAGGAGTTTAAGTCCAACTCAGGCATCCAAGCCTCATTGCCGATGTGAGTGCTGGTGGCCATTTGAATCACCACCTGAGCACTCACTTTTATGGCCAGCCCACATTCAAAGTTGGTGCATTTTTTGCTCTGTTTGGCTGGAGCAAATGAGATAGGGAAAGTAAGTGAGATGAAACAGTCATGGAGAAACATATTTGTAACACTAAATATGCATAAGGGACTTGCATGGTCCAAAACAAAAAGGATAGGCTTCACAACACAGAGGCCCATCTTCGTATAGTACATCTGGAATGGAGATGTTGACTGGCTATATCCTTGGCATTTAATGCAGTAAGCAAACAATACTTTACAAATTAATGCTGATTTAATGACAGAAATCAAAAGCCATTAAACAACTTGCAAAAGGATCAGAATTAATGAGTTTACATACTTTGTATGTGAATTCAGGACAGTAGTGCAGTGGATAGGTAACTGGCTGGGTGGCAGGACATAGAGGGTGCTGTCATGGTGCAGTCAGACCTGGATATTGTGGCCATCACAGAAACCTGATGTAATGATAACCATGACTGGGAGATGTCCATACTCTGCTACAATATATTCAGAAGAGACAGGGCAAGCAGGAAAGGAGGAGGAGTGGCACTTCATGTGAAATATGGCATAAAGGCCACAGAAATCCAGGAGGAATAAAATGGGGGAGAGATACTATGGGTTAAGCTGGAAAGGAAAATGGGGTCAGCCATCTGCACAGGCATGGTCTGCAGGCCACCGGCCCAGGAGGATGAAACAGATAGGGAGCTGACGCTAGCCATCCAAAGGATGGCAGACAAGGGTGATGTGGTGCTGGTCGGAGACTTCAGTATTCCAGACATGGACTGGAGCCTCCCAGCAGCAGTATCAACCAAGAGTAGATTTATCCTGGCCTCCCTTCAAGGTGTCTTCCTCAAGCAACTGGTCATGGAGCCAACTCGGCAGAAGGCAATACTGAACCTCATGCTCACAAACGGGCACAGTGTGATGGTGTAACAGTGGGGGAGCACCTGGGGAACAGTGACCACCAGTCACTGTGGTTTTAAATCACAGAAGAAGCAGAACCAAACCACACAAAAACATGTATCCTGGATTTTAGGGGGGGCAGACTTTGGGAAAATGGGGAGATGCTTGAAAGAGGCATTAATGGGAATGGGGGAATGGGGGGAGAATCAGGGGTTGAGGAACAGTGGGCAATATTTAAAATGGAGATTACAAGGGCAACAGAATTATGTATTAAGCAGGTTAGCAAGGGGAAAATGAAGAGGAGGCCATTATGGTTTTCCAAGGAGGTAGCAGAGAAAGTGAAAGCCAAACAGACTGCATTCAGGAAATACAAAAAGACACAGGCGGAAGGGTATAGGGAGAAGTACTAGGAGAAACAAAGGGAGACAGGGAGGTCAATAAGGGAAGCCATAGCTCAGAGAGAAGAGCGTATCGCAAAATCAATGGGTAGAAGGGACACAACCTTTTACAGGTACATAAGTGAAAAAAGAAAGTCAAAGGGAGGGATAGTGAGACTGAAGGTGGAGGATGGGGGCTACATGGAGGATGACAACAGTAAACCTGACATACTGAACAGGTATTTCTGCTCAGTCTTTACTGATGAAGAGGAGGGTGGTGGGCCTGAGGAAAGTACAAGGGGCTGGAGTGGTGCAGAAATGGACACAAATCCCTTTACACGGTAAAGGGTCCTGAAGGAACTGGAAGGAATAAGAGTTAATAAAGCAATGGGGTAAGAAGGGGTGCACCCCAGGGTCCTAAAGGAACTAAGAGAGGTGGTGGCCGAACCTCTGGAAATCCTGTTTAGCTGATCACTGGAAACAGGGGAGGTACCCAAAGACTGGGGGACAACAGATAGAGTCTCCTTATACAAAAGCCAGAAAAAAGAGGAAGCAGGGAACTACAGACCAGTCAGCCTGACCTTGGTAGTGGGGAAGATCATGGAAGTACTACTGAAGCAGAGATTAGTGGAACATATGGTTGTCAATGGACTACAGGAGCCAAGGCAGCATGGTTTTACTGGGGGGAGGTCATGTCAGACCAACCTCATTAAATTTTTCGACTGGTTGACAAGGGAGGTGGATCATGGGAGGCAATGGACATGACCTATCTGGACTTCAGCAAGGTCTTTGACACTGTGACACATAGAAGGTTATTAAATAAACTAGGGAATATGGGAGTGGGCAGGACAGTAATGCAGTGGGTAGGTAATTTGCTCGTCGGCAGGACACAGAGTGTAGTGGTAAATGGCTGTAATGCAACAGAGGGAAGAGTAACCTGTGGGGTACCACAGGGATCAGTGCTGGGACTGGTCCTACTCAACATCTTCATCAGTGATATTGCACAGGACCTAGAAGGCAGAATTTCTCTGTTCGCTGATGACATGAAGCTCTGTAACAGAGTGGACACACCTGAGGGTGTAGACAGAATGAGGAGGGACCTGCAGAAGCTTGAAGAATGATCAAGGGTATGGCAGCTGAAATTCAATGCAGATGTGCAAGATAATACTTATGGAGCACAAAAACCCTGGCACAACATATCAGTTGGGGGTGAGGATATAGCATGCACCAAGCAGGAAAGGGGCCTTTGGGTTATCATCTCTGATGACCTTAAGGTAGGGAAATAGTGCGATGAGGCAGTAGGTAAAGCAAATAGGATGTTGGGATGCATAGGCAGGGGCATCACCAGCAGGAAAAGGGAGGTCATAATTCCACTATACAAGACACTAGTAAGGCCCCACCTGAAGTACAGTGTACAGTTCTGGAGACCTTACATATGTAAGGACATAGACAGGGTAGAGAAGGTTTGCAGGAGGGCAACAAAGATGGTACAGAGATTGCATCACAAGTCCTATGAGAACAGGTTAAAGGACCTTAATATGTACTCCCTGGAGGAGAAGAGGGAGAGAGGTGATATGATAGAGACGTAAAAGTACCTTACAGGGATGAACAGGGTGCAGGAATACATTGTTTTACAGTGAAAAAGATGTTCCAGGACTAGAGCGCATGGGATGAAATTGGAGGGAGGATGATTCAGAGGAAACGTGAGGAATAATTTCTTCACAGAATGGGTGGTGGACAAGTGGAACACCCTGCCAGAGGAACTGGTGGGGGCTAAAACAATAACGGGATGTGAGAATGCATGGGATAGACATAAGGGAATTTTGGAGGTCAGGAGTAAGGGGCAACAGACTTCTAAGAAAACAAAGTGAACTTACAAGCACAAGTGGGCAGACTGGGTGGGCCACAGGCCCTTATCTGACGAAGGTGGCTATGTATCTATGTAATGTATTTTAATGACTCTAACCTCTAGCAGTAGTATAAGAAATAGAAACTGAAGTGTGTTTTTAGATGTGATTTGTACCAGCTTAGCTGCTTCACACATGGCAAGCATGCAGCATGTGAACCTGATGTAATGTTTAAATGATGTTCACACCAGCTTAACTGCTGCACTCATGTCAAGCATGCAACACGCAAACTTGATATAATTTTTAGAAGATGTTTGCACTAGCTTACCTGCTGCATGCATGTCAAGCTTGCAGCATGCAAATCTAATTAACTTTTCAGACCTGATTCACTTAAGTTCACTTTGTGTATGCGAACCGCATGCAAATATTGCACAATTAAGCATGTGGCATGCATTCTGCAGGTACACAGGACACTTATATTTCTGTAAGGGAAGGTAAAGGAGGGAGCCATTTTCCACAGAAAAAGATGCTCAAGGACAAAGGGTCATGCTATGAAGTTAGAAGGGGGAGTCAGAGGAAATGTGAAGAATTACGTCTTTACAGAGAGTGGTAGATGCATGGAACAGCTTACCAGCGGTGGGGGGGGGGAGACTGGAGACCACGTAGGGTCTGCAGCCACACTATAGGTAGGAAAAATAGGGCAGACTAGGTGGGCCATCAGGTCTTTATCTGCCAACAGATTCTATGTTTCTACAGTATGTCATATGGATAAACAGAGGACTTTTGTTTCCAGTGCTGTTGCTCCAGCACCTTTCACAAGTACTAAAAAAATTCTAACACAGAAAGTGAAAAAAATCTTTAAAAAAAACTTGGTATGTAAACAGGGTCAACATATCAAAAATTGTTATACTATAACTGTAATCTCCACCCTCCCTCCCTTCCCCATCCTCCTGACCAAAGTGGGACAAATCAGTTAGCCAGGTGGCCAATTGCCAGTAACACAGTTGGCTTTGATTCCACATTTTGTTACATACTAGACATCAAGGGTTCTTCACTAGCAAATATATTGAGAGCCTATGTGAGCAGTAGCACCACTAGGGCTGGGGAAAGCTGTTTTTGCTGCAGCTCAGCTATTTTGCTTACTTTCATTTGAAAATTTAATCCTGTAAAAAGAGAACAACATTTTTTTCTATATCTCCCTTCTATCACTTATTGCAATTTTTTAGTATCTTTACTGTTTTTGAGTTTTTCAGTGTTTTAAGTACAAGCAAGAGGGATCAGCAAGGGGTCTACACAGTCACTAGTTCCTTTCACTACATAAAGCATAATTAACCTCTCAGCATTAAGAACGAGCTGGTTTTCAACACCTTGTTATTGCAGTGACATTATCAGCATGACAGAGAAGCTTGAGTGCCTTATGATGTCACCACTCTAACAACGTGTTGAGAACCTTCAAGTTTTTAGTGCCAGGGTTGGTTTTTTTATATATATATAACGCAGCAGAAAGCATACTTTACAACATCCAAAGGACAGCAGTGTATTGTGTTTATTATTTTAAAATGGCTGACTCAAAATCCTCTCTGTTAAGTTGCTTTCGCTGTGTGGTTTTGAATATGAGCTATCGTTTTTACGACTGTGGGCAGAGCCTGCAGGAGTATTGCATGTACAAAAGGAGTGATGTCATGTTTTCTGTCCTTGGAACTGACTGAAAGTGTAAATAGTCTCTTCTGCCTTACCCTCCTCCAAGAAATGTTTCTGCCCTCAAATAAATACACTTTCATGTTAGTTAATGGTTGCAGGGTACTATTTTCTTTCTTAAATGGGTGGTACAAGAACTGGAACCCGAGTAGTGAGAGGCAGCATTGTTTTCTGGGGGGGAAGTAAGGTCCACCCCATCTCCACCTAAGAAGCTCCAAAAGGTCCATCCCACCTTTTTTTTTATTCATGTGGGAGGGGCATGAGGTGCATCTATTATCCTGAAAGAAGACTCACATGTTTGGGATGTGGACCAAGGAACAGAACAATTCTGTGGAGTTCCCTGCATTTTGTTAAGGACTAGGAAAGAAGATACTTAAAATGCCTTCAAACTGACTTAAAAACCCTTGGAACAAATGGTTATCAGAGTCATCTGGTGTCTCGAAAGGAAAAACTAAGAAGTGTCTATAAACAAAGGAAAATAGACAGCTTTGAGGTATTTCTTAAACATTCATATAGTAAAAACAAAGTTCAGCTTTTGGGATTAACAATATTTGTTTACCATATTCTATATATATATATATATATATATATATATATCCAGTAGTTTGTCTTTTTAGTAGTTTCAAAATCTTGCATTGGTGTTACTAATGCATTTAGAAATACATTTTTTTAATTGTCTTTACAGATAAATCATGCAAGTTCATGTGAGGGCACATTTTTGGGGGATGGGGTTCAGATTATTTTAATCATGGGCACAGTACTTTGTAAACACAGTCTGTGATGAAGTGTATTTTTCTTTTTAAGATTGAGAAAGCTATTAGAAGTAGAATGGGTTAAACACTTCCTGGAACTTTCTACATAAGTTCCCCATGGCACCTCACAGCATTTGACATCAACATCCTAAGAGCAGTTAGTGTGATACTTTATAGGACATTGCATAACAAGAGACCTAGCCTTCCCTTTTCCAAATAATATACCAACTTCATTCTCAGGCAGGCAGTTCTAGGCTACTGTTTATATTCTACTGAATCTTCTTAAAGGAAAACTGCATGTTAAAATCAGGAATATATGTATTACTACCAGTTTTGAGTTCTCACTTCAATCCAGTATTTTGTTTCTGCCTAGGCTGTTAGAGGAGTTTTTCTAATTTTCCCTGGGTGTTTTATGACGTCTGGGGGCTGTCATTCAAGTTTGTTTTATTGCATCTTCTCCAAGTTAGTCTTCACAGCGTACTCTTTGGTTTGATATCCTAATAGTCCCTATAACAGGCCAGTGTCTTGTTACAGTGTTTTGCTTAGCCACAGCAGAGAAAAAAAACACTGCAGCCAGGATTCACAGTGCTATACAATATGCTATAGAAAGTTACATGTTTAAACACATACACACATACACACACACACATACACACATACCCCACGCAGAACACAGCTGGATAAGGTACCAGTATTTAAGAAACTTGTCATACTTACCCAGAGTCTAGCAATGTGAATCCTGGCTGTGACTGATAATAACCACATTTGTTTGACTTGCAGATAGGTAGGCATGTGTGTCTAATTTCTGTTTGACATACTGTAGGTTACACATAGAATCTGATCCAGAAGCAAATGATTTGATACCTTTTAATGGACCAACATAGATGTAACAACAAGAACAAAGTGCTCTAGCTTTCGGACCAACCAGTCCTTCTTCAGATGCCTAATGGCCGTTTTTTAGAAAAAAAAAAACAATACTTTCAACAGCTAGATCATGCAGAAAAAACAGAAAAAATCCCCATTGGTTTAAAATACTAATTTAAAAAATACAGATGATGATGTCAGAGAAGTTTAGCAGTACCATATTACCTTCAGCCAGGAGGTTCCCAAGGTCAAAGGTGCTTGGTGCAAAACACATACAAAAAATCCTACTGAATATATATTTAATTGGCATAAGATAACATTGCTGGAGCAGGCGACTCTTAAGACTCTTAAATCAAGCTATGAGTGTCGCAATGTGTATAAGGATGTGATTACTGAAAAGCAACCCCCACCCAGATTAAAGACATGCTAAGAATGTCTTAGGTCTCCAAGAAGTTTCAATGCATGCATTATAGACAAGAAATTACCAGTAAAGTTTTCTTAAAAACATCAGTGCACACTGTATGATGTGTAAAACTTAGCTGGGCCTATCACCTAGCTGTACTCTCCAGCTAGATATCATGCCCAATAATTTCAAAAACCTCTAGTGTAGTGACAGAACTTTATAAATGATAATTTAAATATAAATTGACAGTATTAGTGTCAAACAAAAAACTCTAGTCGAGGACCACCAAGGATTTACGACCTTGTAGCCTGATATGTACTGATGTCATTATACACTGAGAACGTAACAACTTGGTGTATCAGAAGTGTCTAAAGAATCTGAAAAAGTGATAAAAATTTTATTTCTCTCCTCCTCCTCTTCACACAAACAATACACCCTACCCCACCCCACCCAACATCCCCATAATGCGGGGGGGATAACAGCTTTAAGGAGATAGTCTCTCTCTCTCTCTCTCTCTCTCTCTCTGTCTCTCTCTCACACACATACACACACACACACACACACACACACACTCTCCTAATGAACCTTTATTCACATCAGTCACTGCAATTTTTCCCCAAAGAAATTCAACTTGTCATGAAATCTGAAGTAAAAGGGCTCATGTATCCTAATAACTACAGGGTGAAAATGTGACACTATTTAACTGTAATCCTATCTGCATAGAAACACTTCCAAGGATTCTGGATAGAACTACAATGACATAAAACTGCCACCCTCCGCAGGATAAGGTAACTAGAAGTAAATATAAAGTATGTAAGACCAGAGGTCTAACATACCTACATTTCCACAAATCACTACAATATTTTGCTAATGTAAGAAAATCTGTCCAGGACCCCCATGCAAGTGAGATATCACACCCTAATAAGTACAGAGTTAAAAAAAATATATGACAGTCAAAGATAACACTCCTGTATGTACAGTAACAGGTTAGCTAATCTGAATATGGTGCAACAGAATCAACCCCACTCCAGGACAAAGATAAAAAGTAAGGAGGAATTAATATCCATTATGTGTGAAGTAAGAGTAGTAACACACTGTAACTTCAGTATCTAAATAGAGGCCTACCTTAATGTGACAGCAAGCCCCACACCGGTTATATCACGTACCTCACAACACATACCCACACACATACATACTCACACGCACCCACATCCCACACATGCTGAAGTACTATAATATGCCAGTCTGAAGAAGAAGTCTGTGGATGTCAGTTTCTGTAATGTCCCATGAAACCCAGATCAATGTTCATCCCATCTGCTACCATATTAAGAAGGAAAATAAGTTTAATCTCAAAAGGTCATCTCTGTTGTGTGTTTTTGAGATTTCCTTTTAAGACCATTACTGACATATCCGAAATTGAGTGGTCAGGCTGGGAGGAATGGTGCCCCACTGGTTTTTCAGTCTTCTTTGTTCTAATAGTGTGTCTGTGCATGTTCATCCTAGTGTGGAGCTGTTGGCTTGTCTCTCCAACATTACCTGTTTGTGGACATCTTTTATACTGAATGAAATACACAACATGTCGTGATGTGCATGTATAACTCCCATGCACCTTGAATTGTCTGTTTTGTGATGTGACCACACAGTCTGAGGTGGAAATGAGCTCACAAGTCTTACAGGTGCATTGACTGCAGGGCCGTGTGCCATTGTGTGACATGGTATTCTGTTCTGGTGAAAGCTTGCTCCTAATAATACTACACAGATAGGATTACAGTTAAATAGTGTCACATTTTTACTCTGTAGGTATTAGGATACACGAGCCCTTTTAATTAGGATTTCATGACAAGTTGAATTCCTTTGGGTAACAATTGCAGTGACTGATATGAATAAAGGTTCATTAGGAGTGTGTGTGTGTGTGTGTGTGTGTGTGTGTGTGTGTGTGTGTGTGTGTGTGTGTGAGAGTATCTCATTAAAGCTACTTATCCCCCCCCGCATTATGGGGATGTGGGGTGAGGTAGGGTGTATTGTTTGTGTGAAGAGGAGGAGAGAAATTACATTTTTATCACTTTTTCAGATTCCTTAGACACTTCAGATACACCAAGTTGTTACATTCTCAGTGTATATTGACATCAGTACATATCAGGCTACATGGTCTTAATTCCTTGGTGGTCCTCGACTAGAGTTTTTTGTTTGACACTAATACTGTCAATTTCTATTTACAGTAAATGATTATTTATAAACTCCTGTCACTACACTAGAGGTTTTTGAAATTATGGGGCATGATATCTAGCTGGAGAGTACAGCAGGGTGATAGGTCCAGCTAAGTTTTACACATCATACATTGTGCACTGATGTTTTTAAGACAACTTTACTGGTAATTTCTTTTCTATAATGCATGCATTGAAACTTTTTGGAGTCCTAAGACATTCCTAGTATGTCTTTAATCTGGGTGGGGGTTGCTTTTCAGTAATCACATCTTTATACACACTGTGACACTCATAGCTTGATTTAAGAGTCATCTGCTCCAGCAGTGTTATCTTATGTCAATTAAATTTATATGCAGTAGGATTCTTTGTATGTGTTTTGCACCAAGCACCTTTGATTGACACTGGGAACCTCCTGGCTGAAGGCAATATGGTACTGTTAAACTTCTCTGACATCATCATCTGTATTTTTTAAATTAGTATTTTAAACCAATGGGGATTTTTTCTATTTTTTTCTGCATGATCTTGCTGTTAAAAATATTGTTTTTTCTAAAAACGGCCATTAGGCTTCTGAAGAAAGACTGGTTGGTTCGAAAGCTAGAGCACTTTGTTCTTGTTATTACATCTATGTTGGTCCATTAAAAGGTATCAAATCATTTGCTTCTGGATCTGTTCTTGCAAGAACCAACACAGCAAATACTAAATCTAGATTTCAACATAGAATCTGAA
This sequence comes from Neoceratodus forsteri, assembly GCA_016271365.2. NCBI lineage: Eukaryota > Metazoa > Chordata > Ceratodontiformes > Ceratodontidae > Neoceratodus > Neoceratodus forsteri. Next base: position 541,241,838 of record CM057456.1, on the reverse strand, counting down.
AACTTTATAACATGCCGTTATTGTGATTCAATGAACTGATAAATGGGGATTTTGGTTTCTTTTACAAATTCATTTTTTTCTGACCATGGATATACTAAAACAAAAATTTCTCAACAAAATGTTTTTAAATAAAGAGTTTAACTCACAGCAGTAGAAGAAACATGTTGGCATTAAAAGTTTAGTGGCCCGGATGTAGAGGCACCAGTATTTAAGCATGACTTTGGTAGAGGATTAATTGTGACTGGGGGTGAGGGAGGGAGTGAGTCTTGATATTTGTGGCATGATGGTTTTCTGAAACTTCAACCTTCAATGGGTTAGACTCTGTAGCCATCAGTACAGTATATCACTAAGTCATATGCAGTGTGGTATGGATAAAATCCAGATCACCAGACCAGGACCAGTGCTGTAAAATGTGCACTGGGCACAGCTTGTGCAAATATTGCTGATCCAGTGGATCAAATAAATACATGCAAATAAATACTTAGCTTCGCCTCTCGTGCTTCAACTCACCCCAGGAGTGACATTATTACATGATAACACACACCCTGTCATGCCTTATTGCTTAAATATGCCCTTTCTCAATGTACTATACTTTGATTCAGTTAGTGTATGCAACAGCCTTCATGTGAACACTCTGGGCTTCTCTTTGACTCCTAATGTCTATTTGCTTTAACTATTGTATATTGTTAGAACTGCTTTGGTCTTCTTGATGTGGTGCCTGTGTACCTAAACTATGTCATCTGTTTATCTACTGCTACCCATGTATCTCCAGTCAATGATTGTTACTGTCTGCTCTCCGAGCCATTGTTTTTGGACTTGTTAACTGTGCTGTCTTGGTATTAGTTTCAACGAGGTGTCTTTGTAAATGAGTCTCTGACTCAAAGGTTTGTAAATCTGATATTTTTTAAATAAATAAATGTTTATGTTTAAGCCCAAGAAACACCCTTATCTAGTTAATGCATTCACAGTTGTAGTGGATCTGCCACAGCCTGTTTACTTAGCTTGTGCTGATTCATTTTTGAGATGCTGTGTGTCTGGGCTCCAATCATTTACTATAGTTGGAGTGCTGACTAATGACAGCACCTGAGTAAAGTTGTTTTACATGATGAAGTGTTCAGAACAACTAATTCCGATTCATTCAGCTGAGGAATGTTGTTCTTAACATTCTAAAATGTGAAGAGCAATTATTGAAAAACACATAAAAAAATGCTTACCAAGTATTATTAGTTTATACCAAAAACCTGTGTGAGTGGAGGCACCACAGGGGATGTGGCAAAATACTGTCTGTGTTGCAGAAGCTACAATAATTTGTTTACTTTGGTTTGAAACTCTAATCTTTCAAAAAGAAAACTAAACAGTTGTTAACTACTGTATATCTCTAAACACTGTCATAGTCTAGTCTATCCCTTATTATTGCTTTATAGTGTTGCACACACCCCAATGGTGCACCAAGTGACCTGACTGTTCCTGTGATGGGGTGAGCATGGTCCAGGGTACTTTCACCTGGAACCCCTTGCAAACAATCATGTACTGTAAATGTGCTTACTTTGCTCCTTTAACTCAGGGGCTGCTAAGTCAGGGACATCTTTGGTTTGATTTAATAACCACTCTGACACAGGGGCATCTAGTCACTTGACGCTTCATGAGTGAGAAAGATGGTACAGATTGTAAACAGTAAATTCATACTAGTCACAAAGATGCTGCTTAGCTTGACTTCTATATAATACTGTAAATGATAGGACTTGTCTGCAATTAATTACTGTGCTGCATTGAGTATTGCCTTGATTCCAGCACAATAGCCACAGCCTGACCTGTAACCATGTCTTGGATGTGAGTCCCCACCCCGTTACACTGGCACCTCTGAGCCACTGGTACAAATTTCTGATTTCACTGTTTCTTCCTTTGTACTGAGACTTCTAGTTCCCTGAATCACCATAAGAACCATTGTGTACCCTTTGGAGTCTCTTTCCTCACTTGTGATTACAATTTTACCCATCGATACTCTTTAATGAATTGTAAATTTCTACTGGTTCTCCAGAAAAGCTCCCATAATGTTCAGTGTAAAATTGACCCTTTTGTCCCTGGGCCAACTCAGACCACCATTTCTCTACTGTGACTTATTGCCCAGGATGCTCTGATGCTCAACACACATGGCAATGCCCACATGCTTTATGTCAGAGCTCCACATTTGCTGCAGCACCATGTAACCCCCCTGGGACCACCCAGCTTGCATGGCCACAAGTGCCCAGCTACCAACCCTCACCACATTCATGGAGAAAGTCTCCTACCTGCTCCCAAGCAAACAGCTTTGATCCCATTTCTGTTCCATCCATCAGTTCCTTGGATGCCTGCTGTGATAAACAGACAGATTCCAGTATTAACTCCTGTTTTCCAAAGCACTCATGAATCCTATTCTGGGAAGTTTCTTCAGGCCAGAAGACCATTAAGTGGTACTCCTTGAGGGCATACTCATGGGATTCCTTCACTCTCCCCAGGATCCCTCTAACTATCCCACTGTAGACCACCTGATTTAACTCCAACGCTGATCCTTGTGTTAAGGAACATCTGAGCACCCATTGTCCATCCTAGTTGTGCCAGCACTGAAAATGTTTTGAACAATGCTTCACTTGAGTAGTGTGCCTGAACCTTATGCCACCACCTGAATGTGAGAATGCCAAGTCACTACAATATCCAGGAAAGAGCCTACAATGGAATCTGTGCACCCCTCTTCCAAGTCCTGAGCCACATAAGCATGAACTGCCCTTCCAAGATCATGTCAGTACCCATGCTGCACCCATCCATGAAGTTGGCCTGCTTGCTAAGCTTCCCCCAGCCAGCACTCTTTTATAGGCACAGCACCAGTTTGTCACCCAAAGGGCACTGACCCCACAAGAGCACCCATCCATGGTGTGCTCTCCCCTTCACACTCTTGGATGCTTACCCCTTCTACTGGCCTATGCTACACACACCTAGAACCCTCCAGTCAATAAGGGCACCCTGGGACCCTTGAGCATCTCCCTCTGACTGGCCATAGTGGCCCTTTTATATGGCCTATTCACCTCCCTCACCACTATCCCTCAGAGAGCGATGTACAGGCACCGTCTCCCTTTTATGGGCATGGCTAATAACAACCCATCCCCTACCATCAGAAGAGGGTTGGTACACTCTCCTACTAATTAAATGTTTCTGTTATGGAAAACAAGGAGGCAGGAGATGATTGTAAGCCCCATATGCCAAACAAAAGAGTTAATCCAGTCCCCCTTTGCCAAAGTTCAGTGTAGGTATTTATGGCACAGCTCCTCTCCCTGGGACAAAATCCTAACCCAATCAAACAAAAACTCTAAAAAGACCTTGCTACAATAAGCTAACAGGAGATGAACTTCTACTTATGACCCTCATCCATTTGGTCACAGGGCCTCAGTGCCATGGGTATCTACTCAAACACACACACACACAGACACTCCAGCCACACAAGCTGTTATACTCAGAGGTTGCTTCCCTTCCTTGTGGCTCCACTAACCATGTAAAACAGGGGTTCTACCCACCCCTTCTGGCCATGACATACCTGCATATGGACTGCTCAAGTTCCATGTGCACTTGCCTGGAGCTAAATCTTTCCTCTCTGTAGGCAGGTTGGCCCATTCCACCCTTCCTTCTTACATATGAACATATGAATTTGCCAGGAGGAGAAGAAGGTGATACGGTCTTTCTAGTCTGCACAATGTGGGCACTTTGTACTTTGAATTACAGTGGGTTCCACCCCATCCCCTTTAACTCTGACCCTCTCCTTTGTTTTGTCCCACTCCCTCTTGAAACTGTTAACTATCTTCAGGTTCACAACCTCTTCTGGCAGTTCATTCCACCCTTTCACCACCCATTCCAATAAGAAATGTCACCTGACCTCCTTGAACCTCCTCCCTACCAATCATTCCACCCTTTCACCACCCATTCCAATAAGAAATGTCACCTGACCTCCTTGAACCTCCCCCCTACCAATTTGCAGCTGTTCCCTTTGTGCTTCTGGTGCCACTCAAGGTAATGAGGTTTCCGTGATCCACCTTATCAGTAACTTTGAGGTACTGTACCAGAAAGTTTCAATCATGTCCAGCCTCTCCCTTTTTTCCTCCCGTGAGGTCATATTTGGGTGCCTCAGCCTGTCCTCATTTGGTGTTCCTTGCTGGTCCTTATCTTTGATGCCCATCTTTGCACAGTTTTATAGTGGTTTATGTTCTTCCTCAGATGGAGGCTCAAATACTGCACACAGTAGTTCAGGTGAGGTTGCACCACAGATCTTTACAATGGCAGGATCTCCTCCTTCCTTCTGCTTGTGAACACCCTTACTGTGCACCCCAACATTCTATTTACCTTAGTTGCTGCCTTTTTTCATTGACTAGACTGTTTAAGGGAATCTGTTATGGTTGCCACTCTCATACAGGTACTGGGCACACATTTTCAGAAAGAAAGTTCAAAAAGTAATTTGGAAAAGTTCTTGTTCATTGCACTGAAACAGACAGTTAAACAAAGTGAAGTCATGCAGCAGAAAAAGTGCTAGATTATAGCAGGATGACATTAAAAAGTACTGAGGTGGTCAGGAGAGCACTGAGTAGCTGGCTGCTTAGCCTCACAAAAAAGGCTTTGCCAGGGAGTCATTTTTTATCACTATCCTCAGATCTTTTTCCTGCTCTGTCACCATGACTTTAACCACCCCTCAGACAGTATTCAGTTCCCAGGTTCTTGCAAGCAATGTGCATAGTCTTGCACTTTTTCACATTGAAACCCATCTGCAAGATACCAAGTCACCTCTTAAGCTTTTCAAGTTCCTCTGTAAGGTCCCTTAATTCCTTTTTTGTGTCCACCATCCCACAGAGTTTAGTCATTCACAAAAAGGCAAATCATTCCTCTGATGCCCTTTCCTATGTCTTTAATTAACACATTAAACAACACAGGTCCATGCACTAACCTCTGTGGGACTTCCATGGTGACCTCCATATATTCTGATAGCTTCCCACCCAACACTGCTCTTTGGGTCTTCCTGCTGAGCAAGTTTGCCACCCAACTTAATTTTCTACCCAATCCTAAGTCCTCCAGCTTTTTGACTAACATCTTGTGTGAATCAAAGGCTTTACTGAAATCTAAGTAGAATATATTGACTGCTGCCTCTTGTCAGCAGCCTTTGTTTCCCAGTTGAAGAAATAAATTAAGTTGATCTGACATGAACTCCCAGCTATAAACCCATGCTGTCTTTCATCCTGGAGTCTGTTTGCCTCAAGGAATTCAACCAACTATTTTTTCAGAATGGTCTCCATCAGTTTGCCCACTGTAGATGTCAAGCTGACAGGTGTAAAGTTCTCTGGGTCATCCCTAGCCCCATCTTATGCAGCGGCATCACATGCGCTGTTCTCCACTCAAGTGGCACCTCTCCATGTATAGAGAACTGTTAAAAAGGTTCACCAGTGGTCCCGCTAACTCTGCTGCCAGTTTGCTTAACACCCTGGGGTGCATACCTCCTGGTCTTGGGGACCTGTCCATCTTCAGGGCTCTGAATCACTTCATGACCCAGCCACCAGAAACTTATCCTCTGCCATACATTCAAACCCCTCCCTCCTCCTGCTCATCTTCCCTTGTGGCACTGGACCATCTTTCTGTTTAGTGAAGGCCAAGCAGAAGTACTCATTTACAATCTCTGCTTCATCCTTACTTCCATCTGCCCACCCTTTCCCTTTCATAAAGGGAAACTCCTGTAAAGCTGTGGCTGGCTAATAAAACAGTTTTCCTACCATTTTATAAGTTGATTCATGTCTCACCTTTTTTCTTTTATGTCCACGATTTCATTCTGAGCTGGTTCAGAACATCCCACTAAGTAAACAGATAGCCCGCTCCATGCTGTGTGGGCCACTGTGCACCATATGCAGATGAGATTATTTAAGTGTGGAAGCTCATGCACGACTAAAGCAGTGCTCATGCAGTTTCCATAGCAATGGTGTCAGAGTTCAAAGCACGGTCTGCACAGGAACTCACCATTACGATGCTCAGACCATGTTTTGTGTTGAATGTGATTGGTTTTTGAAATGAAATTACTGATTCTGTTTTTCCCCCTCTTATCTCCTCTCTAGCAGATACAGTCCCTCTTCAGCTCTAAGCCAGCATCACTCTCAGCTTCACTTTGCAGCATTACTGTGGTAAGAATTTAATGTGCATTTCAGCTGGGCTGAATCAGTATGATGCAAAGAGGTGCTCCTATTTTTCTTTCATGCTGCTGGGAACTATTGCTGCCCTGCAAGATCTAGGCTGTATATGCAAGAGTGTGTTGCCTAATTTTTACTGCTGGATCCTTCACTGCACTTCTGACTTTGAAAGGGTAGATGTCAGTTAAATAATTCCCAGTTAGGCAACCATCTGCTTTACAAAGGTGTTTGGGGCAATGAGTGCTACATGTCTGTCAAGTCAGAGTCAGGGGCCTATGGGATGCCTGAAAGTGAATTGTGTTGGGGTAGGCATTCAGTCACCCACCAGTCACTGCACCTGTTTCAGTGTCACAGAAGCCTGTTTCTAGCAGCAGCTGGTAATGCTCCAAGTCAGTTGGGCTACCCATTTCAGAGTACCTGATCCAGAGCAGATTATAGGTTTTGGGAGAGGGGCTGCAATGCTGGGCCAGGTGGTTGGGAATCGGCATGCACAAACCCCCGCCAGATGGTTGCTAGGTTCATGTTGGCTGGGGGAGGTCCATCTCATGACTGGTTGCTCTGGAGAATACTGTTTTTTCTTATGGGTAAGAGCATGCATAAGGGTACACATGTGGTGCCATTCTGACATACAGCTCTCAGACTGTGCTCCTTCTCCTACAGAGCCCCTGTCTGGCTTAACAAGGTACCTGAGTCCATTTGGAACTCCACTAGCCTGTCAGGCTTCAAATCAAATGTTAAGCACTACCTGACCTCCAGCTTTGTATGCACCTGCTTCTCAAACAGCTGATAGGCTCTGGATGACAAGGCCTGACTCTGCTAACAGCAACTATTCTCAGCACAAGACAGAAGCCAGCCTCCCACACATTCCTTGACAATACCTCTGAATCACTCCAAGGGGCTGCTCCTGTACACCCCTCCCCACCCCGTCTCCATGCTAGGATGGGTCTATGCCTCCCTGGCCTCAGCCCTGCCCCCTTGAACACTTTTACTAGAGGTCCCCCTCCTCCTCTACAAAAATCTTGTCCTTACTGACCCTCTGCCCAACCTAACCTAACCTAACCTAACCTAACCTAACCTCTAGTGTCTCTGCACCTTATCTGCAGTTGTAATCAACTAAAGTTGATGTCCATATGCTGTATAGTGTTTTAAATGACTAAGAAACTCTGTAACCTTTTCCTGATTGTTGTGCTGTTCAGTGTCTCAAATGTCCTAAAACTCTGTAACCTTCTTGATTGAATCTCTATACTGTATTCACATGATGTGGAACCTTTGTAAAAGAGCCTTGGCTCAAAGGTTATTTTCTGAATACCAAATAAATAAAAAAATAAAAAATAAACACACAGCTGGGCATCTGTTCCAGCATGTCTAGTAGGTCATGTGGCAAACACTGAGTCAGCCAATGTGGAGACCCCAGTGCCCGTGTTACCTGGACCTCTCCTTTTATGCTAGTTAGCAGCAGCTTGATGAGCCCTCATCATGGGTATAAAAAAAGAATGGGAAATGCTTTAATGAGGACAGCTGCATTGTGATTGAACATATGTTTTTTGGTCTAGACTTCACCTTGAGAAAATGGTTCTTACCTGGGTTTGTCTGTGGCCACTTGTAGCCCACCAGCATTGAGCAACTGGGGTGCAGTTGGGACACTCCACAATTAACAGACTTATGAGGTGGAACTGAGTTGTGTTCTCATGGCTTGTGAGTGGCACCTTTGCATCAGTTAGACAAGAAATCGTGGTGGTTGGGATGTCAGGTAGAGTACCTAAGACACAGTGCTTTGTGTTGTATAGGGGTACTCATGGCTGAATCAAAGGAATATGTAAGCAGACTGGGAATGTGTATATTTAATCTAGACTTAAATTAACATAAAATACATCAAGCCCACATCACCAACTTCAACCCAGCAATCAGCAAACTGTAGCCTGCGGCTGCCGGGCACAAAGACTGATGTCACACTCCCTGACCATCGCAAATGCCATCGACAGAAACAAGCACCCAATTTCCTGGCAACTGGCCCAGTCCCCACCCCCACCCACTGAATGAGTATTCTAAGCAGAAACTCCCCAGAACAACAGCCCACCACCCGCTAAATCAAAGCCAGCATGCCAAAATAACACACGCCGACTCGTGACAGAAAAAAAAACCGTGAAACAAATCAGAACCCCAGAAAATCTGAAACAAGCACACACCTGAGCACTCCATTCATTCAAAAACAAATGACACAGAGGTCACCACTTGACAGCCATGATTCACCCACACAGTAAAAACACCAAGCAATAATTTCCTATCTTCTGTGGTGTGCAACCCAACACAATGTTGTGGGACCAAAACCTGTTGTATGGAACCCAACGCAATGCTGCTGGACAGACAATGAAAAAATGAAAGCATCACCATCATGCATCTATGATACATAGACATGAACATGGGCCATATAGTGTACTGATACTTTAAGAATATTATGTATACACATGCACATCCAAGCATGCGCGTGCATGAGTACACTCATGATCCAACATGGCATGGACATCCAGTAATGTGGCCATGAGAAATGCTAGAAACAAGGAACATTTTCAAGATCACCAATGTAAGTAAAAATGCAGTTCTTAAAATCAGTAGCAAAATGGAGCTCAGGGAACACAGGGATTACTGTGTTTCCCTCATAGGAGTTTCCCTTTAAAGGGGAACTGTCATCTTCAGATTTTCTTAATGTATGATAGCCAGTAAAAGACTACTTTGAGTGAGCTATTGTGCTTACCTGCAAGTCTTAACAGTCCAGAGTTGCTCATATGCAAATTAGCCTGCAATTCAGGGCTGGGGGCAGCCATGTGTTTTAGGCTTCTGACAGGCAATGATGTCACTGTAGACTTGGCCCTGCTCTGACTGCAGATAATCCAATAGGTTAAATAGGAAGTTGGCTATTTTTATTAAGTGTGTTTTAAGGTGTTATTACAAGACTTTCTACATTTATAACAATTGCTTTCTATGTACAGTATAAAACTAGTGAGTTATAATAATAATAAGTAATAATAATATTTATTTGTACCACGCTTTTCTGAAAACCAAGGCACCATTAACAGACAATTTGAATAAAAACAGTATAATAAAATACACATACAATAAATACTGGTGCATAAAATCAGTAAAATAACATCAAGCTGAATACACTTGATAACACAAATGGGTCATCAGGGCCTGTTTAAATTCCTCCATGGACACTCACTCCCGAAGCGGATGGGGTAGAGAATTCCAAAGGACTGGGGCCAGGTACATAAAAGCACAGGCCCCCAAAGATTTTAAAGAAACCCTTGGAATCTCTAGCAACCCCTCGTCTGCTGAGCAGAGCGATCGCCTAGGGCAGTAAGGTACCAGAAGCTCTTTCAGGTAGTCTGGGCCAAGTCCATGCAGGGCTTCATACGTCAGAAATCTGACTTTAAAGGTGATCCACCACTGTACTGGCAGCCAGTGCAGTTCGCTCAGCACAGGAGAAATATGACAGGTACTGGGAGTGCCCATCAATAATCAGGCTGCAGCATTTTGCACTAGCTGCAAGCGGCGGATATCAACCCCTGGTAGCCCTAGATAAAGGGAGTTGCAATAATCAATGCATGAGGTCACAAAGGCATGGACCAATGTAGGCAGATCACCAGACGGAACAAGGTGCTTAATCCTGGAGATGTTCCTCAGATGGTAAAAGGAATATTTGATGACTGCTGACACCTGCTTTCGCAGTGTCAGCCCGTCATCAAAAATCACCCCCAGATTTTGCACCTGTTCAGAAATGGGGAGCTGAGATCCACCAAGAAAAAGTCCTGAAGGCAAACCAGCTCCCCCCCTCTATCTGGTGGCCTGGGTACACAACCAACACCTCTGTCTTTTCCGAGATCAATCTCAACCAACTCGAATCCATCCAGTAGTTCTGGATTTCAGTGAGGCAGTTGTTAAATGTTGAGAGAGCTCTATCCTGATTGGGTGCAAAAGGTAGGTAGAGCTGGGTATCATCAGCATAGCAGTGAAATCTCAGCCCATACCTTCTTACAATGTCTCTGAGGGGCAACATATGCACTACGAGCAACATGGAGGACAACACCAATCCCTAAGGTACCCCACATGACAGAGAGACTGAGCCAGAGAAATTAATCCCTGATGCCACCCTCTGAGTTCTGCCAGTGAGGAAGGATCTAAACCACCCAAGGACTGTACTAGACAGGCCACAGATGAACCTCAGGTGTTTGAGAAGAAATCCATGGTCCACAGTGTCAAACGCTAAAGAGAGAGAGATCAAAAAGAACCAAGATAGAATGGCTTTTGTGATCTCTCGCCATCAGGAGATCATTGAGCACCCAAACCAGCACAGTCTCAATACTGTGCCTCTTTGAAAAAGCAAACTGGAATGGTTCATAGATGTCATGGATGGTTCTCCAGCTGTATGGCCACTACTTTCTCAATCACCTTCCCCCCAAAGGGAAGGCTAGAGATTGGTCTGTAGTTAGCATGGCAATCTGGGTCCAAATAAGCTTTCTTCAAGAGGGTCATCACCACTGCCTCCTTTAGGGAGCTAGGAAATTCACCCGTCTCCAAGGAGCACCAGATTATCTGTGCTAGGACCGGGCCAATGGTATCCCAGCAACCCTTAATCAGGGAAGTTGGGCCCGGGTCCAAACTACAGCATGTAGAGCACATACCCTGGCAATCCACATGACATCAATGAGTTCCAGTCAGTCAAAGGAACTCCAGGAAAACTCAGGGTTAGTGACCAAGTGCCAATCCATAGTTTCTCAAAAACCCAGGAGAAGGGTACACAACAGCAGGGGAGGTACTAACAACAACAAAAATGGAAAGAGACCTGGGGTAGTCATATCAGATGACCTAAAGGTGGGTAAGCAATGTGAAAAGTCAGTAAGGAGGGGGATGCTGGGTTGCATAGGAAGGGGCATCACAAGTAGAAAAAGGGAAGTGGTTATTCCTCTGTACAGACAGTTGGTGAGACCCTATCTGGAGTACTGTGTGCAGTTTTGAGACCTCATCTATGCAAGGACATAGACAGGATGGAAACAGTCAGGAGGCAACTAAAATGGTGCAGGGTCTGCAGCAGAAAGTCAGAAGAGACTGAGAGGCTTAATATGTATACTCTTGATGAAAGGAGGAACAGGGGACATGAAGAAACGTTCAAGTACCTCAAGGAATCAACAAAGTCCAGGAGTAGCATCTTTCAGAAAAACAGATGTGTAAGAACAAGGGGGCACAATTTAAAGATAGAGGAGGGATGGCTCAGGGGTAATGTGAGGAAATTTTTTTTCAAGGAGAGAGTGGTGGGTACATGGAACAGCCTTCCTGAGGAGGTCGTTGGGTCTAAAACAGTGGGGGAATTCATAGAAACATAGATTTTGATGGCAGATAAGGACCGCTTGGCCCACGCAGTCTGCCCATTTCCCTACCTAATGGATAAGCTGCAGATCCTAGTTAACCAGCAGCCTACTTCTTCCTACCCCCACCCCCTAGAATTGCTTTAAGACTGTCCCATGCATGCTTGAATTCCACCACTGTTTTTGACTCCACAACCTCCTCCGGAAGGCTGCTCCATGCATTCACAACCTCTCTGCTAAAAACATTCTTTAAATTATCTCTCCCAGCCGCCCCCTTCATCTTCTCTCTAAATTGTGCCCTTGTTCTTGCACACCCTTTTTTGAAAGATGCTACCTCTCTTGGACTTGTTGATTCCCTTGAGATACTTGAAAGTTTCTATCATGTCCCCCTCTCCCTCCTTTCCTCGAGGCTATACATATTCAGCTCCTTAAGTCTCTCTTCATCGCCTCCGTGCAGACCCTGCACCATTTTAGTTCCTCATCTGGACAGCCTCCATCCTGTCTATGTCTTTATGAGATTGGGTCTCCAGAACTGCATGCAGTACTCCAGATGGGGTCTCACCAACTGTCTGTACAGAGGATAATAACTTCCTGTTTTCTACTGGTGATGCCTCCCTATGCATCCCAGTATCCCCCCAGCCCTCCTTGCTGCCCTCTCACATTGCTTCTGCCCACCTTAGGTCATCTGATATGACTACCCCAGGTCCCTTTCCATTTTTGTTGTTGTTAGTATCTCACCCCCCATTGTGTACTCTTCCCCTGGGTTTTTGTTTCCCAGGTGCATTACCTTGCACTTCTTAGCATTGAATCTAAGCTGCCATACATTTGACCATTTCTCTAACCTTGCCAAGTCCCTTCTCATCCTTTCCACCCCACCTTGTGCATCAACTCTGTTGCAGATCTTTGTGTCATCTGCAAAGAGACATACTTTTCCTTCCAGTCCCTCTGCAATGTCGCTTATAAAGACATTGAAGAGGACCGGTCCTAATACTGAACCCTGCAGTACCCCACTAGTAACCCCTTTCTTCAGAGTGGACTCCATTTACTATTACTCTCTGTGTCCTATTCTCCAGCCAATTTTTATCCAGGCTGGCTAACTTGTATATTAATCTTTGTGTGGGACTGTGTCAAATGCCTTGCTAAAGTTTAGGTAGGCCATGTCACAGCCCCTCCCTGATCTACTACTTTGGTCATCCAGTCAAAGAAATCTATCAGATTTGTCTGGCATGACCTTCCGCTAATGAATCCATGCTGCCTTGGGTCCTGAGCTCCTCTGGCCTCTAGATACTCAACAATTCTTTCCTTCAGAAGTGATTCCATCATTTTCCTACCGCTGAGGTTAAACTAACAGGTCTATAGTTTTCTGCTTCTGCCTTGCTCCCACTTTTGTGAAGGGAATCACATGTGCCTTCTCCAGTCCTCGGTACCACCCCAGCCTCCCATGATTTGTTAAAGGGTAGTCAGTGGTGTCACTAGTTCTACCTTTAGTTCTTTTAGAATTCTGGGATGAATCCCATCAGGCCCCATTGCTTTGTCCACCTTCAGTTTTAAGAGTTCTTTCAGAACCTTTCTTCTGTAAATGGGCTGGTATCAACTTCTGTATCCAGAGTGTTTCTACTGTTTGTTTTAAGTACCTCCCCCCTTCCTTTGTAAATACTGAGCAAAATATTTGTTTAGTATCTCTGCCTTTTCACAGTCACCCCTGCCCACCCACCCTCCTCTTTATTAAGCCTCACTAGCCCTCCTTGGTCTTCCTTCCTCCCTGATGTACCTATAAAGGTTTTATCCCCTTCTTAACTGAGTTGGCTATCTTTTCCTCAGTTTGGGCCTTTGCTGTTGTGACTGCCTTCCCAGCCTCCTTTTGCTTTAACTGATACAGTTTCCTGTCCTGCTCCTTCTGTGATTCCTTGTACTTCCTGAATGCTTTCTTTTTCTCTTGAACTTTCACTGCCACTTCCTTTGAGAACCATAGTGGTTTCTTACATCATTTCGTTTTGTTAATTTGCTTCACACATGCATGGGACAGACACAAGGCAATTATAGGGGGGTTGCAGGAAGTAGGCTGTTGGTTAACTAGAATCTGCAGCTTATCCAGTAGGTAGGGAAATGGGCAGACTGGGTGGGCCAAGTGGTCCTTATCTGCCGTCAAAGTCTATGTTTCTATGTTTCTATAGAAGGTGCTGGCCAGAGCATCGCCCTGATGTCTGCCACCTTAGCTACAAAGAAGCGAGCAAGCTCTTTGCACTCTACTTGTGAAAAAGCTCTTCAAACCTGCAGGCAGGCTGGATTGCACAGTCTGTCTACAGTTCGAAAGAGCTGAGCTGGTTGGTTCTGAGCAGATGCAATCTCCCCAGACAGGAACTCTGCGTTCTTACAGGAGGTTGTGGAATGATAGACTTGGTAATGTTCCATCAATCTAACATGATCAGCATCAAGGATGGACCTCTGCAAGCAACGTTCTAGTCTTCGACCTTGTTGCCGCATCTCCCTCAAGGTCCCATCACACCATGGGGACCCAGGGTGAAGGGGGAGAGGATGAATGTGGACAGCAGGAATGGTATCCAGAGCTGAGGAGATGGCCTCATTATAAGCCAGTACCAAGGTTTTCTGGGTCATTGCTCACTCCAGAAAACTCCAATAGGTCAAGCACCACTTCCAGGCCCTCAGAGCTTACATCTCACAAAGGGCAGTACCTGACCATCTCCACAGGGGTAGGCCTATGAAGGGGCACAAAAACTGAACCCCATGGAGTAGTGATCAGACCATCTGACTGGTTCAACCCCCAAATCGAAGGTATCAATCCCCAGGAGAAAGACTAAGTCAATGGAGTGATAGCCTTTATGAGTGGCAGAAGTAACAACTTGTGTGAGGCCCAAAGATGTCATCAATTGGAGGAAGTGTTGTCCAAATTGTGAGAGTTCGTCATCGACCTAGGCATTGAAGTCACCCAGGACCATCAGCCTGGGTGACTCGAACGCCATGTCGATCATGAAGTCCTCAACTTCCTGCAGGAAACACTTCTCATCACCTGGTGGACAGTAAATGAGGGAGATCCTACAACCCACACCCTCCACTACAGTACACTTGAATGACTCAGCCTCTCCAACTGGTACACACGTGAGCCCCATCTCGGTCTTAAAACAGACCGTAACCCCCCCCCATGGTCTAACCTTGAGCAGTGCAACACCGAGTACCTGGCCGGAATAGCGGCCTCTAATATGGAGGCCCGCATTCTCATTGAGCCAGGTCTCAGAAATGCATCCCGGATCCACAGACCCAACAAGATCTGCAATAACCATTATCACCTTTACATTTCAAACTGCTAGTAAAAATAGTCCAATAGAATTCTGGTATTGTTATGTTAGAAAATACCATGACTATTCAATCCAGAATATGCTATAGACCAATTAGTCTCACTTCTCTTCTAGGTGAAATGCTGTAATCTATAATTAAAGACAAGACTGTAGAGCAATAGGGTAAAATACATGGTGTAGATGAACAACAACATGGATTTCATAAAGCTAGATCATGCTTAACCAGCCTTGTTGGATTTTTATGAAAATGTCAGCCATGAACTTGACAATAACAAATCTGTGGATGTTATTTATTTGGACATCCAGAAAGTCTTTAATTTAGTTCCTCATTGGGCTGTACTAGAACAATTTTATAACTCAGGATTAATTCTATGTGGTTCATAGCTCAGTGCTTGTGCTACGTACAGTAGAGCTGAACAATATAGGTTGTGCTTGGATACGTAGGAGCCAGACCAGTGAGGAGGACCATGCCGGCAGAATGTATGAGTTGTTTGAAATGATTAGTGCTTAGATACATAAGCATGGATATGACATAGGTCAGTGATTGTAGAACATGAACTGGATCGAATATGAATAGTGCTTAGATACTTGAACAGATGATTTAGACACTTGGTAGAACATGATGTTTTGGCCTTTATCTGTATCCCACCTTTGGCAGGATGCTTACTTGAGTAGGATTAAAGACCCCAAAAGAAATTATAATTACAGGTACGATTACCTCCTCCAACTCCAGAGTGTATGGCCAGTAGCACGCAGGAGAGAAAAAAAACCTTTGGGGGAACCTCTGAGGACCCATGTCTACTGACCTGCCCATCCTTCTGGGCATACTAAAGGAGAGTAATCCAAAATGAACAAATATGAAGTTGTCGACTAATCTGAAACTCAGCTGACTGAAGATCTTAAGTCAATGAGAAGCAGGAAAACTGAAATCCAGTACTGATGTTGACTGTCCAGTGAGAAGATGGTAGCATATCCTTTTAGTGAATTCCCAGTCCGATAGATGTCAATGTCTGGGGCAAGAAGATTGATACAAATTAATTTCAAATCCAGTTGAGAGCAAGTCGATCTTGAAGTGGTGGTCCATGTTCCGATTTAAGAGTTTATGAGATGCATAGAGTCTTGATGGTGAGTAAGTAAGCTGGATACAAGCTGTGAAACTGAAGAAAGTGGAGCAATTGAACCCCAGGTCCTGAATGGGGCGAAACAAGTGAGTGGACATTAGGCCAGAAAAGCCAGGAAAACCTCCAACTGTCCAGCATGGCAGGTACGGTAAGGAGCAGAACCACCATGCCCCAAGCTGGGCTGGCAGGTCACAGGTACTAGGAGAACCTCCATGCCCTGAGCTGGACGAGGCAGGTGCAGAGCAGAAAATTCAAACCTCCATGCCACGAAGTGGGCAAGGCAGGTGTACAGGCTGGAAAGCAGACTTATGAGAGCAGTGAGACAGTCGTGCAGAAATGTTGTGTTCCTGATGATCAAAGGATGGCAGAAGAATGCAGTGAAGAGGACTGAGTTGGATGAGTTGGCAACTCTACCAGATTCAGTAAGCCTTGTGGCACTGGAGTAGAAACATAGAAACATAGAATTTGATGGCAGATAAGGACTGCTTGGCCCACCTAGTCTGCCCATTTCCATACCTAATAGATAAGCTGCAGATCCTAGTTAACCAACAGCCTACTTCCTCCTACCCCCCACTAGAATTGCCTTATGTCTGTCCCGTGCATTCTTGAATTTCCCCACTGTCCTTGACTCCACTACCTCCTCAGGAAGGCTATTCCATATATACACAACCCTCTCCATGAAAAAATACTTCCTCACATTGCTTCTGAGCCGTCCCCCCTCTCTCTTCAAATCGTACCCCCTTGTTCCTGTACACCTCTTCTGAAAGATGCTACCCTCTTGGACTTTTTTGATTCCCTTGAGGTACTTGAAAGTTTCTGTCATGTAGGTTAAAGTCTGAGGCCTAAGCCAAGAGATAGGAATGGTACCATGAAATAAAGTTCACTGAGAGTCCTGGCAGGAGATGGTAGAAATAAGAAATCCACACAAACTGAAGCAGCATGGCAAGAAACATCCAAGGGAATTGATTGCTCGTATCCTGAGATGTAGTCTAGATGTAAGTCCACAGTGGAGCGAAGGAGGATACCTTTTATGAGTACGAAGGTGCAAACAGGCAAAGGTAAAGACTGCAGCATCCAGAACTGGACTAGAATGACAGAAGGCTAGACATCCTGGCAGTGTGTCCAATCCTGATGGAAGTCAGATAACTAAGTGACATGGAAGTGAAGGCTTCTGGCAGATGGAGAACCAATGAAAATGCCCAAAGAAGGATGAGAACAAGCCAGAACAAGCAGGCAAAGACAGCAGCAGAAGCTGACCAGGTCCAGTCCAGGGAGAAGGAGACACAGCAGAGGCAGTGGGACAAAGGAGACGGGTGAAATGCAGGTCCCGAAACAGTCCAGATCCAGAGGAGCAAGGTGAACAGCAGGCAGACAAGACTGAAGAGAGCAGTCCAGCAGAAGGAGATCCAACAGGAGGCAAAGGAGGAGAGAAATGAGCCAGCTGATCTGGCATGAGCAAAACAGCATGAGAAGGGAAGCTGGCATGGAGTTAAATCCAGTAGCTTAGGGGAGGCAGGAGGCCGGGAAACAATGTCTAGAGCCAACAGTGGAAGGCTATGCAGGAATGTCCCGGCAGAGACCAAGCTGAAGGAGACAATGGATAGATACCAGAAAGCAGAAATGATGATGCAATAATGAGGCCCAGATGAGGTCAGCAGGAACAGGATCCAGACCAGGGAGCAGAATGCCATGGTAAAGTGCACAGCTGAAGCGCAAATCATGAGTTCACAAGAGGACGGTGGCAAAAAAACACCAGGCCCCACCACGGGGTAGTAGGAGTGGCCGAACCTCTAGGAAGGCAGCCGTAGACAGGAGTAGACAGCAAGTCAAGCTAGGCCTTGATGAAGGCTAGCAGAACCATGGGGCACCCATGCAGGGAGGCAAGGGCAGTGAAAGAGTTTCAGGCTAGACCCCTGAGTGGCCAGCGGGAGTGGCTGGACCTCTATGAAGATCAGCGGGGAAGGGATAGAGACCAAGCCAAGCTAGCCTCTATGAAGGCTAGCAGGACCAGGGAACACCACCATGGAGGGCTGCCCAGCATAGCAGACATCCCAGAGACTGAAGCCAAGGGGATGGCAGTAGGCAGGTAACAAAGATAGCGGAAGCAAAGGGGGGGACCTCCCAACTGTCACGTATTATGAGGAACATCACTTAATGAAACCCACAGAAATCCACTAATCCAAATGAAGAAGAAATATTCTATATTTCCACTGAGACATGAAGCAGAAAGTCAGAATCATCCATCAGGCTTGTGAGCAGCAAACATTAGCAACAGTACTGCACAGACGGCAATAGCATTTGGAACTTGCAGTGCAAAGTTAGAGGCAATGTCACAGAGTTAGTTCAGGTGCCATGTAGCTTGTCACACAGTGCAGGGAAGAAAGGATGAGAGGTAGGAAATGGGACTTGGAGGGGAGCAGAAACAGAGCAGTGATTAGTGGACCTGCACGTAGGCCCATAAAAGCCAGCTGGAATCAGAAAGGGCTGTCTGAGGCTCCACCATTAATGATGCCAGAAGCTAGTCAAGACACATGGAGCGGTGCACTGTGAAAGGATTGTGGATAGTAGACAGGATTCAGGCCCCGCACACAACAGTCCCGCTCCGACAAACATACAGATATGGTTAGATAGATAGGACATTTGTTCCCAGCATGCTGCAGCCCCAGAAAGTTGGTTGGGAGATGCAGGTGAAAATAGTGCTATCCAGCGAGGCATATTACATGAGTGCAGGACAATATCGGAAGCTGCAGTCAGGTGGCCAGCTAGGAGTAGTGAATGAAGTTCCATGAGGGGTTCAGGCTCCTGGACATAGGACGCACAGTAGGCGAAAGCCGAGGCAGGGAAGGCAGCCAAGCAGAGAAGCCAAGGGCTCCAAATAGCAGGCATGACAAGTGCCTGGGAGGGAGTCCAGGAGTCCATGAAGCAGCACCAGGAAGCGACGGAAGCCCAGGACGGCAATGGTGGTGGCAACCATGATGGAGAAGTAGCACAGAAAGTGGTGGGTTCCAGCGCGGTGGAGGCAAAAGAAAATGAAGAAACAAATGACACAGTGGTGGTGTGCAGCAACGGCTGCTCGAACAACAGGAACAGAAGGTAAGGGAGGAACCAAACAACAGAATGCAGGAGTAGGGCAGAAACGGAAGGAGAGAGTTTCCAAAAGACATGGCCCAGTAGGCATGGAGCAGAAACAGAAATCCCAAGGGGAGGCATGGGAAGGAGCAAGGGAAGCGGGGGGTGTGGAACAAACCAAGCAACGGGGAAAGAGGGGGGAACAGAGCAAAAGAAAAGGAGCAGCAGAGCACCATGCTCTGCACACTAGCTAGTGGGACTCACTCTAAGCAGAGTGGACATATCCTGATGGATTATGTAGGAAATGGGGGAAGAGCTATTCCCCCATACCCCCATAGAACTACAGGCAAGCCTTTCAAATAGCAAATATATTAAATGGGTTGAAGCCTTTCTGTGTGAGTTGCAGCCTGAGTAGCAGGGAAGAAGTATAGTGCAGTGGTTTAAGGCTCTGAGCTGCAAATCTGGAGACCTGGGTTTGAATCCCAGAGCCCCCACTTGTATACTGTGTGACCCTGAGCAAGTCACTTCATTTCCCTGTGCTCACAGGTTGCACCTGTAAACAAGCTTTCAGCTTGGTGTATCTCACCTGATTAAACAATTGGAAAAATAAAACCTCCACAAGCAAGTGGCTGGTATTCGGAAGACAGAGCAGCAAAAGGTGCTTTGCTGTGCAAGCCCTCCCATCCCACTGTGTCAGTTGCAGCCTGAGCAGCAGGAACCCTCCCCAAGCAAGCCACTGGCATTCATCAGACAGTGCAGCAGAAGGCAGAGCATCTGCCAGAGCAAATATCCAGCAAAATGTCCAGTCCCTGAAAACAGTAAATACCACCCCGTTCAGAACAGTCACTTTTTCTGGGCAGTCTTAAACTTCCACTTTCTGCAAGCCAAACAAAGCTGTTAGTATCACTGTGTGTAAGCATTCTTTAAGGGCCATTTGAAACCTGGACTCCAACAGTGGTGGCGATGTGTCTCTACAACCATGTGCTAGCCATTACAGGTAGTTTTGATTTACTACAGATGAAATTTCTTCAAAAACATGTGTTTTGATCTTTGTGCACAGTCACAAATCCAGTACATAATTCAGAGCAGGTGATATGTGTATTGGGGAGTAAGGGCCACTTTTGATTTTCTTGTGATTGACTTGTCAAAATGAAATAAAATGAAATTATATGAGCAACCTGATTTTAATTTTGTAACACCTGGATTATTTAGTGATACAGGTTAATGATCTTGAAAGGGAACATCCCCTGTTGAATGTTTTTTGTACTTTGGAGGCAGTAATTTGAATAAGGAGCAGATGAAGACTTATGTGACAGACATTATTTTTTTCATTACTCATGCTGGAATACAGATATAAATGGTTGAGAACAGTCTAACTATGTATTGGGAGGTGATGGCATGCAACCTTCCAGTGAATGCAGCAGTAATAAAAAAAATCTGCAACTTTATGAGTAGAATATGTGATTCATACCTTTCCCATGTTTTTTTTTCTTAATTTCTTTTTATCTCCTGACATCCTTGGTCTCTGTGGCAACACACAGCTCCACCACCGATCCATCTTGTGGATTGACAGGTTAACCAACTCATACACAGAGCCAGCATAGTGGGTTGCCTGCCATGTAAGATCGTGTGAGGCCTGCAGGGGTTGCTATGTGAGGCTTGACAGTTTCATTCCATGTTTGCCCCACTGGGAACAGTGGGTGAAGCAACCACATGCATGCTATTGACAAATATGCAGTTTGCATCATCATGCCTCCCGCTCATGACTGCTAACCCCACCTATGCTGTCCCCCAGCCTCTGCTGAGTGGCATAAAAGTGACAGTACTCAGTGTATCCCCATCCTGAAATAGGAAAGATGACCTTGGGACATTCAGTCCTCCCTCCTTCCCCGGCTGACCCATAAGTGACCATGGTCAGTTCCCGAACCTGAGTTGTCAGCATGGGAGGAGAACAAGCATTCAGTGCTTCAGCATTCTACACCACCCAGTCAACCTTCCCCATGTTTTTTTTTTTACATAAAATATACATGCATATAAACACACATATCCCCTCCCATCAACACTCAACCAAAACTGGCTGATATATAGAAGTGTGCGCTCACATTCATGACTGTGGAGAATTAATCCTTCACATATGCAAGTCTTGCAAATATTGTATTATATGACTGCATAGTACAGCAGCAGTAGTAACATACCTACTCTTGTACCTCATTCCAGACCTAGTCCAAAACGCTTGCACAACAATATATGAAATGGTCTTATATAAAAAAGCAGCTAGTCCTACATGGAGAGAGATCAGGTATTTCATTACTCTTGCTGTGTTCAGTTACTTGTTCCTTACAGTTCTTATCCTTCACACATGAAGATAAGAGAAAATATGTATAGATGTGATGGAGAGGGAAGGTGTCCAGAGAAGCTGCAGATGACAAGCGGTGCTTCTATGTGCTGGAGAGCGGAGGAGGCATACTGGAAGTGAAGTGGGGTTCATGTTTAAAAAAATGGATATACAGGTGTAGTGGGCAGGAAAGATGTTATGAGGAGGTGGAGTTTATAAGTGATATTGATTGGAAATGTTCAGACATGCTGTGGAGGGGAGATGGTGAAAAGGTGTGCTGAAAAGGAGACAGAATATTTATGTGTGCTGATTTGTAGTCACGTCTATTGAATGTACAGTTTATACAGTTTATTGGTGTTTTAATGTTTTCCAGGTTAATGGTGATCACAAACTGTAGATATATTTTTAAGATATAATACTGTTGGGTTGTGGGATTATATTTGTGTTTGATTCTGTGATTATGCCCTTCCCCCAACTGACACACTGCCACACAGCTAAAAAATGTTACTCTCACTATAATGCACATGGTTTTAATCAGTTGATAGAGTGTGAATGTACACAAAAATAATCTCCTAGTGAGTGTGACGTTTTTATTTTTACTGTGAATGAGATACCTTGTGTGCTTTTTTTTGTTACAAAAAGCAAAAAAGGGCCAAAAGACTCAACCAAAAAGACAACCAGGAAAAACAGAACCAAAACCAAGGGGAAAGGAGGAGAAGGACAATAAAGGGAAGAGGGGAGGAAGAAGAGAGACAAAAAGAAAAGTTCACTAGGTTTACAAGGAAATAAAAAAACAAATAATTAACCTTGCAGACTTCTGTTTAACAAAAGATCATGAAGGGGTACTGACTAAAGAACTGTTTTGTGCTTGCAGCCTATATTATAGATCGAGAGAGCTCTCAATGTTATTTAAAAAAAAAATACTGTCCAGGAATGTGTCCATTTCCAGGGCATCTGCACGTGAGATGCTCTTCACAGAATTAGAGTGTTTCAACACAGGGAAAAAGAGTACTCTGACTGGTTGAGAGTGCTCCCTCGATCTATAATTAAATGTATTAGAACAAAACTGAAAGTAGTACTGAAACTGTAGAAACCCTAGACTCAAACATTGCTGAAGAATTTACTAGACTATTAAATTTTGATAATGCTTCTTCCCAAAATAATAATATGTTACTATCGGAAACACAGGTTTTATTACAAACACAACTGGATAGTTTAGTTAGTAAAGGAAATAAACCTGTTTAAAGGAAAACATCACTTATCTGCTAGTGCTGTCTTGGTAGTACCTACACCCCTGATTAATGGGTCTATATCAAGCAAATAATTGTTCTTATTTAATTGAAGTAGTGATACTTAAGTTTTAATTAGTGCTCGCAAACTTCCATTATCTCAAGCTATCAGCAGTCATCTCATGGCAGTCACTTGCTCCCTTGTCCTGGATATGTTAATGTGTCTCTGCTGACTCAGCAAATTGGTTAGCAGTGGCATATTAACATTAGATTCCAACCCATTGTCAGGTTATCAGTGTGTTTCATGAAGTAGTCACAGAAGAGATGAATGCACTGTTTAAAACATCTAGAAACACAATTCTAAAAAAAAAAAAACCTCACATAACCAGAAAAGCAGGTATGAACTGCAAAATAATAAATTTATTGAAATCCAACAGGCTTATCAGGGTGGTAATACTATCATAATAATTCCACCTGGGAACAGAAGTAGGAGGTTGTTCAGGAAAGAGGTTTGGTTTTATCTTCTGTTTTAACTGAAATATTTGAATAGTTTTGTACTTGAAATTAGTTATGTGTGTTAAAAATTATTACTTTGAGTTAGAACTGTTACTTGGGCTGAGATATTGTAACTATTGGGGATTGTGTGCTGGGTGTGGGAACACTTGTTTGGCAGTGATAATTAGAATGAAATTTAAATGTGATGTTTGCCTGGTGGTGGTAGAGCCCTCCCACCCATTCTGTTTTGTAGGCTTTCTTAAATACTGAAAAGCCACTGGTGGTTGGGATTGAAGGGTTGTGCATTTCTGTTTGTGACTGAAATTTGAAGCAACAGGAACTGGTGGTCCTGTGACATCATATGGTACCTGATATCTGCATACACACACTGTTAGTGGGACTGGACACACACTGGATTGTATGTGTTTGTGAGACTTGGGAACTTTATTAGTGGGGTTGAAATTGTGTTCATACATAACTGCAGTCAGTATAGAGAGAGACTGTATTCCAGGGGGAAGGGACTGAGAAAAGGAGTGTGTGCCATTATGAACAGCGAGGGACAAACAGGGTGGCCACATTCCACCATGGTAGGCATCTTCGGAAGGATTGTAGGCTGCACAGGCTGTGGGATGGCAATCATTCTCAATTGGTCCTGGAGAGAGGGAGGCTGCCCACTCTGTAGACAGCTATCTTGTATCAGGAGTGAAGTATATTGGTTAAGGAGTAAGCTGGGGGAGTTGGGGGGTGTCCAAGGATAAGGGGTGTGGATATGAGCGGCAGAAGGGTGGGGCTGAGGGGAGGCTGAGGCAATGCTCAGAAATTACAGGATGTTATGTTACAGCATGCAGGAGGGGGGATATTAGGGACAGAGGACCCTTAGATAGGGATGTTGACGCTAAGGGGAAAACATATGGGGTAAACATTCTGACTATAAAGAGAGTGGAGGGGGAAGAGTCAGGAGGGGCTGTTGTGGGGAAGCCTAGAAGAACAGACAGTGACAAGAGAGGGCCTGTTGTGGGGAAGCCTAAAAGAGCAGATTGTGGGAAGGGAGCTCCTAAGGAGAACAGGGCAAGAGGGGAGGAAGAGGAGCAGTTTAGAGGTGCAGTCAGGGGAAACTCAGGTTACTTGATGGAGGCTGGGGTAGAGTGTTACAATAAATTTGAGCTACTAAGCAACCAAGAGGGGAGGAAGGGGTTGGTGGAAATGAGGAAACTGATACAGAGGCCGGGAGGAGTCGGATACCCATAGGGCATCACAGACTGGCAATGGAAAGGATAGAAATAGTCCCAGAGGGAGAAGGGGAAACATAAATGTTAAGCAGATGGGGGAGATGCAATATATTGCAGACATGAGAGAGGAGATCATGACTGGAGAGAAACTGGGAGACAAGGAGGTGGGGGAGGGGCCCCCTTCAGCAGCGGGTCTGTACCAAGGATAGAGCCCTAGGTAAAGGGGACCAACAGAGGGCCTCTGGAGGTAGGGGTACTATTACAAGGGAGGAGGATGGTGGTGTGGGGGAAGTGGAAACCATCAGGGCCAGGATAAATGGTTCAGATAAGAAAATGTTAAAGGGGACACCTATTCGAGGGGGGTCTGAGTTAAGTGGGCAAAATAACAAGGAAGGCAGAAAGGGAAGGGTGACAAGGGGGTCTCTAATAAGGCAGAAAGACTCCCATGGAAGTAAGATCACGAATAAAGGGGGGGATGGGGGTTGAAAGCTCATAGTGGAGGTAACCCTAAGGATAATGGCGGTGTTAAGGTTCTGTTATTGGAAGACTCGATGACTGGGGTATCCAGTGGAAGGGCCAGAGGGGTGGATGCCATAGCCAAGTGAAGGTAGTGAGTGTCTATGGGCTGACAGTGCACAGAGCAAAGTTCATGGTATACGAACTGGTTAGGGATTGTGGAGGGAAACCGGATTTCCTAGTCCATGTGGGAACTAACAATCTAGAGGGAAATAGAGTTTTGGAAATCCAAGCAAGGTTCCAAGAACTTGCCAGAGTCTATCGGGATAATGGACGCAACATTCCCTTTTTGGAGATATTGCCAGTACCAAAGGCCTCAGTGGAGGAGAAAATGAAGATCACAGAGGTTAATGACTGGCTCAGGAAGTGGGGTAAAGAGAGTAGGTTAGGGGTGTTAGGGAACTGGAAAGAAGTTTGGGAGGATAAGGGACTGTATGCCAAGGACAGGCTTCCTCTTGCCCCGTTAGGGAGGAAGTCCTTAAAGAGGGGGTGGCTGACTGCATTCAAGAAAGGTGGGGTTTAAACTTGTGAGGGTGGAGGGATAAGGGAGGGGCTGACCAGAAGCCCTGTCCTCCAGATGAGGGGAGTAGCTTCAAACCCAAGGGGGGGAGGAGGAAACAGACTGAGGGAGGAGGTTTCAGGAGGAGCAGAGGGGGGGTGGAAGTATAAGGAACCTCGGTGGGGTTCGACAAAGGGGATCAGGGATAAGGGGTGAGGGGTGGTGTTAGTAAATGCCAGGAGCTTGGGAAACAAGTTGTCAGAGTTCCAGGCCATGCTGTTTGGGGGGAGAGTGGATGTGGTGGCAGTCACAGAAACGTGGGCCAACAAAAACCATGACTGGGACCTAAATGTGCAGGGGTACACTATGCTTAGGAAGGATAGAAAGGAGGGCGGAGGGGGTGGAGTGGCTATGTTCATTAGAGATGACATAGAAATTGCTAGGGTAGAAGAGGCAGAGGGAAAGTGGAGGCCTTATGGGTCACCTTACGAACCCCAGCAGGAGGTAAAGTCAAGCTGGGTGTAGTATATAGGCCCCCCGGGATGGGTGATGTTCTGGAGGATAGTTTGCTGGACAACATCATTGACCAGTGTGGACCAAAAGGGGAAGGAGTGGTGTTGATGGGGGACCTTAATATGCCAGGTACAAATTGGGGAACCATGTCCTCTAATGGCCAAGGAGCAGAGGCTGCTGGACGGCTTCCAGGATGTGTTCTTAACACAGCATGTGATGGAGCCCACAAAGGAGAGGCATGTCCTCGACATGGTTCTGGCAGATGGGGATCTGGTAAGGGACCTGGTTGTAGAGGATCCCCTGACTGGGAGTGACCACAATACTGTCTGGTTTCAAATAAGCATGGGGGAGGGATGGAGAGATCTAGGACACTGGTAGTGGACTTCAGGGGGGCAGACTTTGTGGGCATGGGAAATATTCTCAAGGATCACTTGAAGGGGATTACATCAATGACAAATGTGGAAAAGAGATGGGAGGTCATAAAATGGGGACTTCATGAGGTAGTCAGGATCTACACTAAGGTGAAACGTAAGGGAGCAAGGTCACATAAACCATGCTGGTGGTCCAGTGAGGTTCAGGTAGCAGTCAGAGAAAAGAAGGTGGTCTACAAAAAATATAAAACAACAAGAGGGGATAGGGAAAAGGAAATGTACCATCTTGCATCTGGAAAAGTCATCCGGATGGTGAGGGGGCAAAGTCCAGTAAAGAGCAACGGCTGGCAGAGGGGATACATGGAGGGGAAATGGATTCTTCTGGTACATTGGGGAGTGGAGAAAAACTAAGGGCCATCTCGGCAGATTGAGATCAGACGGAGAGTGGTTGGAAGAGGTGAGGGACCAGGCAGAGGTATTAAATGAGTACTTTGCCTCTGTGTTCACTAGGAAGGGGGATGGGATATCTACAAATCAAGGCACAATGGGGATAGAAGCAGTAGTTAGTGGGATCAGGGGAGCAACAGAAATGGAGCACGAGGGAGGGAGAGGTACCCAAGGGGTGTCACATCAGGATAAGGATAAAAAGGCCAGTAAGGTGGAGGGGATGGATGAAGCTATCTCCACTGAAAGGGTGTGGTTAGTCCTCAAGGCCCTAAAGAAAGATAAATCTCCTGGGCCAAATGGCATTCATCCAAGAGTACTATGGGAATTGGTGGACATACTGGCTGCACCCCTGGCGGAGCTCTTCAACAGGTCGCTTGAGACAGGGAGGGTACCTAGGGATTGGCGAGAGGCACATGTGGTGCCAATCCATAAAGGGGGGTCAAGGGAAGTACCAGGTAACTATAGACCCTTCAGTTTGACCTCAGTGGTGGGAAAATTAATGGAGAGTATACTAAAGGAACGATTGGGGGTGTACTTGGAGGAGGTGGGAGGTCTGGGTAGTTGGCAACATGAGTTTGTGCCAGGTAGAACATGTCAAACCAATATTGTGGAGTTCTACAAATGGGTAACATCAGAACTGGACAGGGGAAAGCCTGTGGATGTATTATTCTTGGACTTCAGCAAGGCGTTTGACTCTGTCTCCCACAATGGCCTGGTGGAGAAACTGACGAGGTTGGGAGTAGACCATTTTATGGTCAGATGGATTGAAAACTGGCTAGCTGGATGCACCCAGAGAGTAGTGGTCGGTGGGGAGCTCTCAAACCCTAGAGAGGTCGGTAGTGGGGTACAGCAGGGCTCGGTCCTGGGTCCGATCCTGTTTATTGCATACATATCAGACATCAGGGAGGGTATAGGGAGTGAAATGAATCTCTTCACTGATGACTCCAAGATGGGAGCAGTAGTTGAGGGGGGAGATGGAAGGTTGTCACTGCAAGGGGACCTGGACACCCTGGAAAGCTGGGCTCACACATGGAAATTAAATTTCAATATCACCAAGTGCAAGGTGTTACATCTTGGGTGGGGAAACCCTAAACACAGGTACACCCTGGGAGGCGAGGCGCTGGAGGCCTCAACAGGGTAAAAGACCTAGGGGTCCTGGTGGATGCATGTATGAATAACTCTGATCAGTGCAGGAGAGTGGCTAGCAATTCAAACAAGATTTTGGGATGCAAATAAGGGGGATCACCTCTAGAAGCAGGGAAGTGATTCTGTAGCTGTACAATGGACTGGTTAGACCACACCTTGAGTACTGTGTACAGTACTGGAGACCACACTTGAAGAGGGACATACAGCTCCTGGAGAGGGTACAGAGGAGGGCAACTAAGATAATATGAGGACTAGGGGATTTGACGTATGAGGACAGACTTAAGGAGCTCTGCCTGTTTTCATTGGAGGAGAGGAGAGATGGAGAGACATGATTGAGGTCTTCAAGTACCTTAAGGGAATAAATAGGGTAAACATGGAGGGGATCTTTAGACTAAAGCAGGGAGGTATCACCAGAGGGCATGGTTTGAAGTTGGAAGCTGGAAGGGTGAGGGGGGAAAAGAGAAGGAGGTTTTTCACTGAAAGGGTGGTGGACCCTTGGAATTCACTGCCTGGCAAGCTGGTTCAGAGATCCACAGTGGAGGGCTTCAGGAAAGGGTGGGACAGACACAGAAAGCAGATGTATGAGATGATGGCCTGGCCCAGGGGGGTGGGGATGGATGACAGGGGTTTCTGGAACACAAGGTGGGAGGGCCTCGACATCCAACTAGGGATCTGAGGTTCGAGCAGATTCAATAGACCATAAGGCCTAATCTGCTGGCAATTAGTATGTTAGTATGAAACACACTGGTAATGAAACTCCTGAATAATGCCAACAGTTACAGGCATCTGCCTGAAGATCCCACTGAAGATCCCACTTCAGCATTCAAAAAGAAATTGATTAGACCACTTGATGCAGTCCTCAGTGCTAACCAGATCACTGAAAATGAGGTAAAATACATGGCAGTGTTAAACCCAGTGGCTTCTACATTTTATGTCCTCCCGATGGTCCATAAAAGCTTAACAGATCCACTATCATGACCTATTGCCTCAGGTGTTGGTTCACTTACTGAAGAAATGACTGAATTTATAGATTGTTTTCTTGCAAGACAAAGTCAGTAAATGTTGCTCACATCTGAGGGACACCATGGACCTTACTATCTAAATCTGAAGAATGTCAATGGCAAAAGGATTATGCTTGGATAGGGATTGATGTAATGAGTCTGTATACATCTGTTCGGTAATGACAGCATTGCCGCTGTTCAGCATTTTCTCTTACAGGATCCAAACAACAGGTCTCAGGTGGTACACTGGATATGTTCTTGCCTTACACGCAAAGGGTCATGGGTTTGATTTCCAGTGAGAACCTACTATAGCTGCCATTTTAATTAGGTAAAGGGAAAAAAAGTTTCATTTTGGAGGCAGTATAGCGCAGTGGTTTATGGCTCTGAGCTGCAAACTTGGAGACCTGGGTTTGAATCCCATAGTCCCCACTTGCATACTGTGTGACCCTAAGCAAGTCACTTAACTTCCTTGTGCTCCCAGATCACACTTGTAAACAAGCTTCAGCTTAGAGTCTCTCTCCTGGTTAAAAAAAAATATGAGGAAATTCCTATTGATTTTGTCATTATGTCTTTGTAACTTGTTCTAACACATAATTATTTGTCGTTTAAGAATTATTTTTTTTCAGACTTGTGGTTCTGTAATGGGGTCCTGTATTGTCCCCTCACATGCAAACTTATTCTGGGACCTATAGCAACAAAGCTATGTCTTTAGTGAAGCAATGAATCTATTCAAGCAGAAAATCATTAAGTGGCATCACTCTATTGATAACATTGTGCATCACAGGGGACCATAGCAGAAGATGACAGTGTTGCATAGTAGTTAATGTGAACAACGTAAATCTAAACTTCAGTACTGAAATGAGTGTCACTGAAATTACCTTTTTGGACATTACATTAAGAAGTAAAGAATTTGGCCCAGTTGAAGCCAAAGGATATTGAAAAATAACAACCACAAATATCTCCCACGCGCAGAGTCCTCATAGCCCAAACAACCCATTAGTTTGATTCCCTATAACAATTCATTAGACTACAACAGCATTGTTCTAACATGGAATTGTTTGAAAATCAGTCATTTGAAATGAAATAAAACAAGGGTTCCAGGACAGGGGTGGCATAGAAAGGAGAATCTGACACTTTAATAGCTTTTTTATGTGTATGCTGAGAACATGAGTTTAGTGGATGTATGGTATTATCTGTAATATACTCCCACACTGCAGAAGTTCCACTTTTATATGTACTGTGGACTGATGGTGGTGGTGGTGGTGGTGGTGGTGTGGGCCGGGGGCAGGTATTTCCAGAGAGAAACTGGACACTGGTGCATCAACTGCAGGATTATTTTTTTTGTCAGCCTCTGTCCAATGATGTGCCATCAAATGGCGTTGGGCTGAGCAGCAGATATGATATTAAGTAGATAATATAATCTAATATACAATAGTATAGCATAGCACAGCTCAGTATAATCTCACACAACACACTATAACAAATAAAAGATGAAAATAATATAATCGGAGCTGCTATATTAAATTATATAATATATAAAAAGATAAAAGAGTCTGATATAGTTATATGATAATTTTAATTATTTTATTATTTACTGGTATTATTTATTAGTACTTATACATTAAGACAACACGATCATGAAATTAAACTTGTAATTTGTTCTTGTTGCTTGACGCTTCTCTCATGCTTTTCATGCTATGTGGGCAGAGCTCCACAGACTGACTACAATTCTTTAAAGTAGCACTGTGGAAGCACATGACCAGACCGTTGTCTAGCATGCCTCCACAGTGCTCTAGCAAAGTTCCACTCATATTTATGCAGCCTTTCCCCTCTGCTGGCCACATAAACACATCAACTTTGTGTGGCACTACTTTTTCTTTCACAAATGCAGAAGTCGCAGTCGCCTTGCCCAAGATGGCCACTGTTTCAAACTGCTCACATGCGAGTATCACGCATGCACATTTCTGATATCACCGCCATCTTGGGTACAGCATCCTCCAGTGTGGTGAGAGCACTGACAATTCAAGTAATTGCTATCAACACTCTAAGCAGCCATATCGGCTCTTAACAGAATTTGTTTAAGAAGCTACTGCTACAACTAGTGAAAATGGGGATGGAGCGGATTTTTATGAATTAGGTGAGAAGAAGTTCAAGCTGATTTTTGAGGGGGAGGAATAAACTTTACATTTCTGAATTGATCACATTTATTCTGAGTAGTGGAACTGGAAACACTGGAAGAAGGATGAGGGGAAGTGATGTGCTTCTGGATTGCTCAGGATGGTTTCTTTACCAGATGCAAAGCATGACTGGAAGGGAAGACTGCTTTCACTGCAGTGAGACAGAAACTAGTGTGTTTTAGGGACTAATGAACCACGACTCCGTTTGCTGTAGTATCATGCACTCAGCCCAAGTCTTCAAAGATCCATGACCTTTACAAGACCAGTCTGTTTTCCACCATGACAAGCTCCTCCTCCATCACAACTGCTTGCAGAACTTGTGCTCTAGAGACTGACATGGTAGAACATTTATCTGCTCATTTCTTCCCCCACATCCCATTCTTCTCCTGTTCTTCTCTTTGTTTTCTGCATGCATCCTCAACACGCACTTGTGGCAAACGATAGCACAATGCAGCCACTGTCAGATGCTAACAGTGATAACTCACAACACTGATTACTCACAAACGTTTTCAGCAATTTTTAGATGCTCACGTGACATGCTTGCTCAGTGCATGGACAAGCCACAGTGTAATACAACACACAAAGTAATACGGACTAGTGATACACAGACAGACCACATGCCACCCAACTGAGGGACCTTGTGACCTTGTGTCTCACACAGTAATCTACTTTATTTTTCACCTACTGACTGGCGGGAAGGCTCACACAGACAAAAAAAATGGATTTCTGTGTCTCCTGCTGCAACAACAGTTTTCAGTAAAGACAAATTATGTGTCAGATGAATCTTTCAGAAGTCACCTGCTCCTGTCCCAGTCTGCTAAATTCAATCTTTCCTGCACCTGCTGCAGGGGAAAATAATGAAATAAATAATTATTATGGATTTATTTGCTCTCTACACTACCAGCACTAAGTAAAACAAAGGCAAATCTTTCAAAAAATTTTTCCTGCATCTTTATGTCTTCTGAATACACGCTGCTCTGCTCCTGCTGCAGCACCTGCAGCTGCTAGTACAAGCTTTCATTGTGGACTCTCACCACTCCTCTTCAGCTTGATAGCTTGGGAGGCAGTATAGCGCATTGGTTTATGGCTCTGAACTGCAAATCGGGTGACATCCAGCAGACCAAACCTGGGTTTGAATCCCACAGCTTTCACTTGCATACTGTGTAACTCTGAGCAAGTCACTTAACTTCCTTGTGCTCCCAGGTCGTTCCTGTAAAAAAGCTTTCAGCTTAGTTTGCTACTCCTGGTTAAACAACTAAAAAAAAAAAAAATCACTAGCCTGCCTGCTTGAAACTACGGTTAAATAAAGTGCAAGTAAGCTAACTGGAATGATACTCATGGATTTCCTGAAGCCTTCTGAAGTTTTTGATCAAAAGTTACTCTTTTTCACATAAAAGGAGCTGCTTCCTTCCACAGGTCCTTCCCATGTGTGAGAGTGAGCTGGAAATGGCACTGTAGTATGTGTAGTATGAGGAGTTCTTCATCTTTTTCACCACTGATTGGCTGCACATGTCATGTGCCTTGCAAACAACTTGAACATGCTCATTATATGCTCCTTGTAAAAAGTGTTGCATCATCATATTGAATTGTCCAAATTCTGAAAAGAAACTGAATTTCTTCAGGCCAGCTTTGATGTTCTGAGTTTCTTCAGACCTGCTTTGATGGTGTCAAAAATGTCAGATTTCAGCACATATATCAAATGACAATTTGGCATGAACTCATCATTAATCACTTTAACACTTTCAATAAAACTTTGTAATTTCTGCTTTTACAACCACTCATGGTGGAGTTGTAACCCCTGTTGAGCATAGCTCAATGGGGATGCAATGTCTCCCATGAGGCTATGTGGTTTCAATGCTTACAAAGGACTAATAGCTCTGACACCCCACACACAGTTATCTCTGCCATTCCACCCTCTTTCATCCACCAATACTCTTTAATCTGTTTCTACAGTATCTAGACTCTTCCTGGCACTGATTTAGAGCAGGCCATCTTTCTTGCAAACATCCACCCACTTTTGCTCAATCCCCAGACTCAGTGTGCTAGTTCTAATAAGTAACCCCCTCCTGAACCCCAAATCCTTTATTGGGAGAGCAAATAAGTTAACATTCTGGGTGCTTATCAGGTCCCCCTCTATAGCCCATAACACAGTTCTGTCTAACTCCAAACCATTAGCTGGCAGCTAGAGGTTATCAAAATGCAAAACCAAATTCAGTTAGCTTGTACCAGATAGAAAAAAAAATATTTATTTATTGAATTTTGTTCCCTGGTAAGCACACTGGGACCAGAAATTCCTTTTTCAGGGACAACTGGTGGAGAGGAGGGATACAGATGGTAAGCAACTGAAACTGAACCAGATTATGCTGTTGGTGGCATTTTTTAGTGAATGGGAGAAATTTGGCCAGGACACCGGGGGAAATTCCCCTACTCTTGCTGCAGGAGAGTTGAGGACTATCAGTATGTCTCGGATGGTGGAAGAGGATGGTCAGGTTCTTGGAACTCCTGAGGTTGTGCTGAATAGCAATGAGATGGATGTGGACATAGTAGAACCGCTGAGTGGAGTTGAATTAGAGAATCCTGAAATACCTACCACTGAAGAAACATAGAAACATA
Organism: Neoceratodus forsteri; assembly: GCA_016271365.2. NCBI lineage: Eukaryota > Metazoa > Chordata > Ceratodontiformes > Ceratodontidae > Neoceratodus > Neoceratodus forsteri. Next base: position 541,208,218 of record CM057456.1, on the reverse strand, counting down.
GAATTTGACAGCAGATAAGGACCGCTTGGCCGACCCAGTCTGCCCATTTCCCTACCTAATAGATAAGCTGCAGATCCTAGTTAACCAGCAGCCTACTTCTTTCTGCCCCCAACCCCTAGAATTGCCTTATGACTGTCCCATGCATGCATGAATTCCACCACTGTTTTTGACTCCACAACCTCCTCCGGAAGGCCATTCCACGCATCCACAACCCTCTCTGTGAAAAAATACTTCCTTAAATTACCTCTGAGCTGCCCCCCTATCTTCAAATTGTGCCCTCTTGTTCTTGCACACCTCTTGTTTTGAAAGATGATACCCTCTTGGACTTTGTTGATTCCCTTGAGGTACTTGAAAGTTTCTATCATGTTCCCTCTCCCTCCTTTCCTCGAGGCTATACATATTAAGCTCCTTAAGTCTCTCTTCATATGTCTTCCGATGCAGACCCTGCACCATTTTAGTTGCCCTCCTCTGGACAGCTTCCATCCTGTCTATGTCTTTGCGATGGGTGTCCAGAACTGCACGCAATACTCCAGATGGGGTCTGACCAGCTGTCTGTACAGAGGGATAATAACTTCCTGTTTTCTACTGGTGATGCCTCTCCCTATGCATCCCAGTATCCCCCAGCCCTCCTTGCTGCCCTCTCACATTGCTTGCCCACCTTTAGGTCATCTGATATGACTACCCCCAGGTCCCTTTCCATTTTTGTTGTTGTTAGTATCTCACCCCCCATTGTGTACTCTTCCCCTGGGTTTTTGTTTCCCAGGTGCATTACCTTGCACTTCTTAGCATTGAATCTAAGCTGTCATACATTTGACCATTCCTCTAACCTTGCTAAGTCCCTTCTCATCCTTTCCACCCCACCTTGTGCATCAACTCTGTTGCAGATCTTTGTGTCATCTGCAAAAGACATACTTTCCTTCAGTCCTCTGCAATGTCGCTATAAAGACATTGAAGAGGACTGGTCCTAATACTGAACCTTGCGGTACCCCACTAGTAATCCCCCTTTCTTCAGAGTGGACTCCATTTACTATTACTCTGTGTCCTATTCTCCAGCCAATTCTTTATCCAGGCTGTCATCTTAGGACCCACTCCCAGGCTGGTTAACTTGTATATTAATCTTTTGTGTGGTACTGTGTCAAATGCCTTGCTAAAGTCTAGGTAGGCCATGTCCACAGCCCCTCCCTGATCTACTACTTTGGTCACCCAGTCAAAGAAATCTATCAGATTCATCTGGCATGACCTTCCACTGTGAATCCATGCTGTCTTGGGTCCTGTGCCCTCTGGCCTCTAGATAATCAACGTTTTTTCCTTCAGAAGTGATTCCATCATTTTCCTACCACTGAGGTTAAACTAACAGGTCTGTAGTTTCCTGCTTCTGCCTTGCTCCCACTTTTGTGAAGGAATCACATCTGCCTCCTCCAGTCCTCGGGTACCACCCCATCATCCCATGATTTGTTAAAGAGGGTAGTCAGTGGTGTCACTAGTTCTACCCTTAGTTCTTTTAGAATTCTGGGATGAATCCCATCAGGCCCCATTACTTTGTCCACCTTCAGTTTTAAGAGTTCTTTCAGAACCCTTTCTTCTGTAATGAGCTGATATCAACTTCTGTATCCAGAGAGTTTCTACTGTTTGTTTTAGGTACTTCCCCCTCTTCCTTTGTAAATACTGAGCAAAAATATTTGTTTAGTATCTGCCTTTTCACAGTCACCCTCTGCCCACCCTCCTTCCCCTTTATTAAGCCTCACTATCCCTCCCTTGGTCTTCCTTTGCTCCCTGATGTACCTATAAAAGGTTTTATCCCCCTTCTTAACTGAGTTGGCTATCTTTTCCTGGGTCTGGGCCTTTGCTGTTCTGACTGCCTTCCCAGCTTCCTTTTGCTTTAACTGATACAGTTCTCTGTCCTGCTCCTTCTGTGATTCCTTGCACTTCCTGAATGCTTTCTTTTTCTCTTGAACCTTCACTGCCACTTCATTTGAGAACCATAGTGGTTTCTTACATCATTTTGTTTTGTTTATTTGCTTCACAGAAAGGCTTGTTACCTCTGTGATGGCAGTTTTTATTATTCCCCATTGTTCTTCCAACCCTCCTTCCTGCCCATTTGCTAGTGCATTCCTTAGGCACTCACCCATTTTGGCAAAGTCAGCCCTCCTAAAGTCCAGTACTTTTGCCTTTGTATGACTTGACTCTATTGCTGTGTTTATTGTAAACCATACTGTTTGATGGTCGCTAGTTTCCAGATGACTACCCACTTCTACATCTGTGATCCTCTCTTCATCTCCATTTGAGAGAACCAGGTCTAAGATTGCTCCCTCTCGAGTGGGCTCCAATACTAGTTGTCTAAGGCATGCCCCCTATAGGGCATCTAGAATAACCCCACTCTTCAAGTGGTTGCTGCAACTGCACTCCAGTTAACATCTGGCATATTCAGATCACCCATCAGCAACATCTCCTTTTTCTGCCATTCTAAGTATACTTTCTATCATTTCCTTGTCCATTTCCTCCCCTGAGAAGTCTGTATCTAACCCTGTCTTGGGATTAGTGGTTCCATTGCCAGTCTCCAAATTCACCCACAGTGCTTCTTCTCCTCCCTGTTTTCCCTTTTGTTCTGTAGCTTTGATTCCTTCCCTTATGTAAAGAGCTACTCCTCCTTCTCTTTACCTCCTGTCCCTCCTGTAGATAGTGTATCCTGGTATGTTTACGGCCCAGTCATGGTTTTGTGTACCATGTTTCTGTGACTGCCATGATATCCAGATGTTCCTCCTCCATCAAGGCCACTAATTCAGGAAGCTTGTTACTCAGACTACGGGCATTGGTACTCATTGCTCTCCATTTTTTGATGGCTTTACCTTCTGTTGCAGCATCCCCCAATGACCTTTCTACTTTGGTCTTTTTCTCATTTAGTACCATTTTGTAGGGAGAGGCTGGGATTTTCCTGCTGTATCAGTGCCTCCCCTTGACTAGTTTAAAAGCTTGCCAATGAAGCATTTAAACCTATTGCTCAAAAGACTTGTTCCCTTCCTGGACAGATGCAGACCATCCTGCCAGTATAGGCTGGTGTCCCTCAGGTGGAACCCCAGTCCCCAATGAAGCCAAACCCCTGTTCTCCACACCATTTTTTCAACCATTCATTAAACTGCATGGTGCAAGTACCTCACCTCACTCATGCCATTGACAGGCAGCACCTCTGAGAAGGATACTGTGTGGCTACTTGTCTTAGGCCCCTCTCCAATTCTACAAAGTCCTTCTGCACTGCTCTAATCTCATGTTGAGCCAAGTCATTTGTCCCTAGGTGGACAATGACATCCAGCTCAGACTCCCGTACAGCTGTGCTTGTGATCCTGAGGATGCGCTTCCTCTCCCTCCAAGCCATGGCACCAGGCAGGCACCTTACTTCAGTTTTCCTTGCTCCCCCTAGTTATATCCCCCTAATAATTGAGTCCCCCACCAAGAGCTGCTTCCTTTCCTTGTGGTGTCCTTTGCCTCCTTCCTGTGGGCCTCCCTTGTGATAGTTGTCCTCTGCCTCCTTAGTCTCCTCTGTGGGTGCATCCATAGGGGAGCTATGCTCCCCCAGAATGGTGTATGGATTGTGGAGTGGAACAACTGACTGGGTGTGCCTCTGTTCTACCGTCCTCACCCTCCCTGAGCCCACTGTAGTCCAACTACTGTGCTTTCTTCACAACCTCTGAGGTAGTGGTGGTGGCTCTGGTGCTCCCTGGATGGGGGAGGTTCCCTTCCTACTGTCCAGTGTGGCCTCAGGGAAGGTTCCCTTACTACTGTCCAGTGTGGCCTGAAGACGGGCAACTTCCTCCCTCAGGGCAGAGAGTTGTCTGCAAATAGGGCAGCATCTCAGCCTCCAGAAAGACTCCCGGAAGACTGCTGCCCCACAGCCATTACATTGCACTACTCCCCACATGTTTATCTACTTTTTTGTGTGTGTGTGTTGTGTGTGATTGGTTTGTTATATAGATATATATATATATATATATATATTACAATGTGTATGCTTATATTGTCAGTGCAGTGTGCTAGAGAGGATATGACAGTGATATGCACCTTGCACTCTTGAGGAAATGATGTCAGAACCCCAGGTATAAAGGAACTATTTCCAGGGTGGGTGGGGTGAGGGGTGGGAAGGGTTGGGCCTAAACTGTGCCCTCACAAAACAATCAGCTAAGAGTCTGACCCACACGCATGCGGAGTGCCTTCCTGTCAGCAAGATACCCTACACAACAATTTGACAGAGAAAATACCCTGTTAATCAAACAGAGAAAAATCCACACATCCAAGTCAGACACAGGTAAAACCTCCCCAGCCCCAAAACAGCCTGGTGGTTTGTGCTCTGAAAGCAGTCAGCCCCAAAATAAGGCAGCTGTACTTTAAACTCTTCCTGCACTGAAAATCTTAAAAATTGTAACAAAGACTGTCTTTTCCTGACAGTTCTAAGTTCCTTATTTCACCTTTCAGTTAGAAGTAGCCTCCACCTGCAGAATATCTGCTCCAAACCAAAGGCAATTGTAAGGTTCACCTCCCTCTGTTGTGAGCACAACTCGTTTTCTTACAAATCCTATGTTCAGTATTGCAGCTTCCAGCCAGAGATAGTTTGACTTGAAAAATGTTAGCTGTTCTGATGAGTCTGCTATAAAACACTTGCTTATAATACAATTGTTCTCAGGTCTGTTACCAAAGCTATTGGCTGATAAGTAGCTGTGATGTAAGCACTTCCTGCTAAAGTCTGGAATTTCCTTTTAAGGCATACACAAAAAACAGTTTCCACCCCTTATGGCACTTGTCTGGGTCAAATACACAACCTGTACCTGCACTTATTTCAGGATTTATGACAAATTCTTAGCCCAAGGTTTAAACTCTTCCTGCACTGAAAATCTTAAGAATTGTAACAAAGACTGTCTTTTCCTGATAATTCTAAGTTCCTTATTTCACCTTTCAGTTAGAAATAGCCTCCACCTGCAGAATATCTGCTCCAAACCAAAGACAATTGTAAGGTTCACCTCCCGCTGTTGTGAGCACAACTCGCTTTCTTACAAATCCTATGTTCAGTATTGCAGCTTCCAGCCAGAGATAGTTTGACTTGAAAAATGTTAGCGGTCCTTTGCAAGGCAATGTGGATCCTGCTGAGTTGAGATTGCAGGTGGAAATGGATGTTAAGAATAGACAATTAATAGATTTAATTACTGCTGCTGAGACTGAATATAATTTAAGCAGGACAAAGTTGGAAGAAGAACAAAAGATAAGGAAAAGATCTGTGGCAAGTGCTACTTCTGGCACTGGAAAATGTTTTCTTGCATCTACTGAGTCGGTCTCTGCAATAGATACTGGTGGAGTGTCACAAACCCCTGCACGGGGTCAAGGTGATAGGCTTCCTACATATCAAGAGCCTATTGATTCAGCAGACTGGTTTTCTGAAGATACGTTACAAAAGGCAGGTTGGATTTACAGAAACAAATGCTGGTTCCTGATCCCACATACCCAAAACCTGGAGTATCAAAGCAATTACCTTTGAAAGTAGTTGAAGGTATTTCAGTCGTTAGTTTAGAGGAAACACCAGAGATTGTTCAAACACCTCAGTCCCCAAGGGTTCACACTGTGGTTGCGCAGCCTGAGACTGAGGCGAGGGAGAAGTTGGTTGTGACAGACGTAGTTTCTCCATTATGGCAGAAGGTACTGGGGCAAACTCCTGGCAATAACCAAATGGACTGTGTGGACTTTCAACCGGGCAACAAGACGGCAGTGGGAGAACAACAATCAAGGTTGAGGACATCGCAAAAGGGTACTGGTGAGCAAAATACTGACATTGACACACCGGTGCAGGACACCACTAGATCAAAAACATATGCAGGGTTATTTCAAAAACTGGAGGTCGCTGCTAAACATTGATTTTTGGTTAGACTAAGACACGTTGGGAAAGCTCTGATTCCCCAGATAGGTTGTGAGTGGGGAAGTCTTTGATTATAGACTCAGGCTTTACCCCCACTGAAGTTTATGCGTTCATCCACACACCTGGAAACCAAAATTATGATATTAGTTTTTGTACATTTAAACTGTTGGACAAATTTTGGACTCAGTATTACAAATTAAAAAATTCAGAGTTGTGGTCAGAGTTTACTGCTATTCCTATTACTAAACCAACTATAAAAACAGTGACAGTCTTGTTTCGTAATGAGGGGGTGGATGAGATTAATATTATATTTTGATTGGAAAAAAGATGTACAATTTTTGATCAACTGCAGGCAATCATGGATGAAAATGGGTTTTGGAATGAGGGTGGACTTAATGGGTACAATTAAATCAAAATGATGCTGGTATTCACCATTTACCCAGTTCATTTTATTTGGGTAGAGATCAAGGTATTTTGTTTTATGCAGGCCAGCTAAAAATTTGTTATTGATGTGGTGCACTGACTCATTTAAATAATGATTGCGATACCATAAAGAGTTTCCACTGTGGGGTTTTGGGCCATTCTGCAGCACAATGTACAGCCCCCTCCCCTTCATGCAACTTGTGTGGAGATGATGAGCACGGGTTTCAGGAGTGTCCATGGGCAGCTCATAATTTAAATGAGATCTCAGACCACGATATTTTGCTAACCCAAGCACAGAAGCCTTTTCAGCAGTCTAAGAGAAGTGAGGGGGAGCACCCTTGCAAATTAGGCACAGAGGAAGAGGGAGAGGTAGACATTATAACTCCAGAGGTGGAGGGTTTCAATGATCACCGGGGTTACAGCATATAGATATCCTCCCATCCAGCCCAGTGAAGATTTTCAAGACCCTTTTGCACCAGAGGTAGTGGCTGACATTGTGGAAACTCCTTTTGCGACTCCTCAGGGTTCCCCTAAACGAGCTCCAATTCTTCCTGAAATACAGGGCATACAGGATGAGAAATTAGGATTAGGTTCTCAGGTAGAGTCCCCTGACATTGACATTGTGGTGGTCCCCTTACCTGTTTTTCCAATAAGTGAGGGCTCTCAGTTTAAATGGACTGGTGTACTTTTATCACTGTTACCACTTCCAGATAGATTTGTTGCTTTTACTTTGTGGAGTGAGTAGGTAGAGAGGGAAGATCCTATTGATGAGGATAGGCTTCCCCCTCCTTCCCCAAGTCTGGCTATCCCTCAGCTTGATCCTCTTAAACCTAGAGTGATTGAACTCCAAAACAGAGTGATGAGGTCAAGCAAGAAGGGTCTTAATATTCCTCCCTGAGCCCATACATTTATGAACAGTGAGTATTAATGTGAACAGTATTCAATCTGTGTATTAATGGAAAATGAGATTTAGTATTTTTCAGAAGTTGGATTTCGATGTGTTTTTGCTTCAGGACACCAGGCTCCATACCCAGGTGGAAATTACTCAGGTGATCCAAGATTGAAAGTGGGGCTCCACTTATTGGTCAGTTGGTATAGATACTTGTTGTGGGGTAGATTTTCATTTCCGTTCAACAAAGGTTAAGGTTTTACGACAGGTGAATATAGAACCAGGTAGGGCATTTATGATGGATGTACTCATAAACTGTTTTATATGTAGAATGACAAATATTTATGCACCTCAGGTTAAATCATTAAGAATTGATTTATTGACTAAGATACAGCCTTATCTGCATACTAGCAGAAAATTTTTTTGGAGGACACTTTAATATTAATTTTAAACAAGGGATAGTACCTGGCAAACAGTACTATGATAAGACCTTTTTAAGGAAAATAGTTACTCTTGCTGGTTTGAAAGATTTTCAAGAGGGAGTTTCTCACACTGGGAAAGCTACCTTTTATAAGGGCAACCTTTCATCACAAATAGACTTTTTGTTTATTAAGAAATCATTGCCTGTTTTTCAAATCTATAATATTCTGTTTGAGATGTCAGATCATAAGTTGATAGGGGTATGTATAGCTGTACTGCCTGATAGAGATGCTAGGCTGGGCTTTTGGAAGTTGAATGTTGCTCTTTGGAGTGATCCTGGTATATTGGCTGGTTTTCGAGCATTGGTAAAGGATAAAGCTATGACAATTTTTCTTTATGAGGATACAGGAATATGGTGGGAAGATTTGAAATGACTTGTAGTTGATTATTTTCAAGCGCAAGGACAGTTAAGGGCAGCCACATCCTATTCTCATTATTTAGCATTGCATAGAGATTTGGGATTTTTGATATCTAGACAGTGTACGGAAGGGGTAAACCTTAGGTATGATATTGAGTTAGTAAAGTTAGAAATGAGAACCTATCATTATGATTGATTTCTTTCTTTACAAAGGGAACAGACGTTCGGCACACAGGGGAGGGTGGAGAGCATAAACTCCTTTGTGAGTAGTCAGAATAGACGAGAGAAATAATAAATTACAGGTTTGATAACAGAGACTGGGTTATTGGTGCTAGATAATGTAGGAATAATGAGAAGGATAGTGCAATATGTGGAGTCACATTTTGGGACCCCAGTGGAAGGTTTTCAGTTTACCCCTCAGTTATTTCAGATGGCCGAGGTACCTTGTTTAGCTCCAGAATTTCATGGACCTTTATTGGCTCCTTTTTCGTATGATGAATTTTTGTTAGTAATACATGGTTTACATAGTGATATATCACCAGGTTCAGATGGATTACCGGGGGAAGTGAACACTAAGCTTTGGGATCACATCCCTTAAGAAATTCTGAGTGTGTTTAGTTTTTTTAGTGAGGAATGTTATCTACCGATGGATATATACAAAGGATTGTTGATTTTTTTATTTAAATCAGGGGATTCTGTGGATTTGCAAAATTGTCGGCCGATAACTTTTTCAAATACTGATTTTAAAATATTTGCAAAGTTATTAGGTAATAGATTGGATTCAGGTGATGGAAGATTTAATAAATCCAATGCAATTTTGTTCCATACCAGGGAGGAGAATTACTGAGGCCCTGCTGTTTCTCTGAGAAGTAGTAGAATGAGGTATGAGTCAAGGTTTGGGACAACAGACAGGATATTTGTTCAGTTTAGATCAAGCTAAAGCTTTTGATCGAGTTTCCCATACATTTTTATGGGATTGTTTAGAGGCATATGGAATTCCTTTTGCCTTTATTAATTTATTACAATTGTGTTATGCTTTAGCATATGTAGTTCCTTTTGATAATGGGTTACAGGGGTCAGAAAATCCAAGTGTGTAGGGGGATTCATCAGGGTTGTCCCCTAAGCCCCCTTCTATATGTTTTTATGATTGATCCTATTACTAGATTGATTCAAAGATCCCTAGGAAATTCATGGGTTGATTGGGGGGGCGGTAACACGGTTCTAGTAAAGTGATTGCATATGCAGATGATCTTTGTTTCATACTTCAGGATGGACAGTCCTTAAACATGGCTAGAGATCTTATACAAGCCATAGGAAGAATTACAGGAGTTAGTTTAAATGCAGACAAAATGAAATGTGTGGATTTATCAGGTTTTCATGATGAACCACAGGAAGTGGGAGGTTGTGCAATAGCAATGGCTCCATGTAAAATATTGGTGATCTATTATGGGGGCAGTACTATGGCAGAGTATAATTGGGGTAGGTTGCTGTCCATTGGAAAGGAGATGGTTAGTAGATGGCACTGATGGAGGGTGGCTAAGAAGAAATGAGTATATCTCATTAATACATTTTTGATACCACTTTTCTTTTATGTGAGCGCAGTTTTTCCTGTCCCCAAGCGTTTGGAGGTTTCTTTGATGGGTTGTTTTTTTACATGTTTTTGGGGTAGTCGTTTAAATCCTATTAAATGAAATATTTTATATAGTGAAGTTAAATATGGAGGGGTGAATATGGTTAATCCTCTTGTGTTTTTTTTTTACTATTTTTCTTTATATTAATATAGTTCCACTGATGCGGGGTACTACACAAATTTAAAGTATTTTGGGATATTCCATACTTCAGGGAATCCTGTCAGAATAGAAACAAGATTTTTTTTTTTCATAAAAACAAACAGAATCCTAGATTGGTGAAACAATGGGAGTTTTTTTTCGATTGGATTATAAAATGGGATATTAAATTCATGACAGTTTTAAAACTTTCGTAGAAACAGTTATATAAAGAACTTATTACGGTTCATTTTTTGGAGTGCCCTTTTTCAAGGTTCTCACAAACACAACAGGATTTGATTTCTGCTTATATTATGGATAAAAGATTACCAGAGCACATTTGGGATACAGTGTGGTTAGGACTCCATGGTAAGATAAATGTCAAAGGTAATCAAAAACATAAAGGTTTACAGGAGAGGTATTGTCCCAGGTATTGTTGTTTCCAGGTGGTGGAAACTACGGATCATTTGCATTATACATGCCCATTTATTATTAGTTTTTAGGATGTTGTAAAGGAACAATGGAAAACTGAGCTACCTCTTCCCCCAGTTCCTGCTTTATTGTATTATGGTATAATACCGAAACTGGTGGTGCAGCCCCATGACAGTACAATTCAAGTTTTATTCGCACATTTCCTGTATTGGATTTGGATATGTCATTGTCATTTGGTTTTACAGCAACAATACATAACAGTATAGGATCTCTATTATATTCTTATTGGGGAACTTAAAAATGGAAAAAGGCTGAATCATTATGTGGTAATCCAGAGGTTTGGACTGATTGGTGGTCCCATTTAGAGTTTATTTAAGATGATGGGGAAGGGGTCTGACTCCAGTTTAGGGTCAGGATAGGATCCACAATGTATTTTGATTCTTAAATGTGGCTTAGTTTAGTATTTATTGGTATGTTTAGGGCTCATGTCTAAGTCTTTTGTTTTGGTAGATATGTATACTAGAATACCTATCTATAAGTTTTCACTTGATTTTAGTAGCTACAATATTGTTGTATCTTGATTTTGTTAAAAAAAAGTTTTGGCTTTTACAATGGGGGGGTTCATTTAGTAAAAGGTTGTGTTTTGGGTTTTTGAATTTTCTTCGGGAATTAATGGCAGATGTATGACTGTAATACATATTTGATTTTTGCTCTGATTTGTATATTAATTTCTTTGAGTTAACAATGTTGTGTATGGAAATGATTTAGCAGTTTTAATAAAAAAAATTCCCCTACTCTTTTTTGATAACTGCCATGGGATCTTTAGCATTCACTTGAACTACCACCAATACAGGCAGATGGGATCTCGGTTTAACATCTCATCTGAAAGATGGCAACTCAGAAGTGCAGCACCCCCCTCATGCTGCACTACAGTGTCAGTATTGGGATATTAACCCAAGTGCCAGATGTGTGAACTGAACCCACAGCCCTCTGATCTCCCAGCCTCAGAGGCGAGTGTGCCACCTGCTGAGCCACTGACACTGACAGGTAAATATGAAACTGTATGGACTCCAATCAACTCAGACTTTCTTATTCGATCAGCCCTCTCCAGTCTGATAAAATATCAGGCACTCTTAAAGAGCTGCTCAGGATTTACACATTTTTAATTGTACACAATTTATAATGATTGCTCACTTATGCTTATCATACTTGTGCCATGCTATTTGTATTATAATGTATACCATTTTTAGGTTTTCTTTATGTTTATGACAGTGTGTCTTGTCCAGCCATCATTGTGAAATTACCTTTTGAGTAATCAGCTTTTTCCGTGAAAGCCAAATCCTGAATACATCAGTCGGGTAATGCTCATGGACTGTCAGCGCTGGTAGCTTGATTCTGAAGACTGTCACCTCGGTGATCATCTTTTTCTTGTTTAAAATAAACATTCTCCCTGATCCATGATTATGCATGTTGTCTCCACGATTCAATAGTCAAAGTTTTGTTGAGGTTTAAACCGGGCAGATTTTTAAACTGATGGTCATATATTTATGAAACGTTACGGTTTGTGTTTGTGTCCATTCATAATTCCCCCTGATGATTATTATGTTATCTGAATTGTGTTTCTTGAAGGGAAAGTGATAATGCATGCATTGTTTTTGTTACTGTTAATTAACAAAAAGTGATTGCTGCTGTTTGGCATACCGATGTCTTGATTCTGGGTGAAACACTTGATTTAAAAAAACAAACAGGAAATATTAGTTTGTTCTTTACCAATCTACCACCCACTGATCGCATTGCCTGCTAGTTGCTTCAACCTTCATTTTTTAAATAAAGAATTGTTTGACATAGAAAAAGTGCAGTCTTTTATAAATATATATTTACTATTATAGGCATATACTTGAATCCTGCATATTAAGGATTGCACCACAATAGTGGCAACATTGTATTTATTTTTAATTTTTTGGTTGTCTCTCCTCTGCTATGACTGAATACATTTCAGTGCTTGTCTAGGCTGCCTAGCTATATTATTTTTAATATCCTGATCATAAACAGCACAAAATTATAGGATTGTAGTGTTTTGCAATATAGCTCATAGCTGCAGACCTGTAGATTGGGGTTTGAGTCTCCCATCATTCACTTGAATGTTGTGTGACCCAAAGGTATTCAGTGTTCTTCATTCAAGCAATAATGCCTGACAGGGTGTGTGTCATGCTGGGATAACGTCACGCCTCAGGTGGTTGGGCACAAGGCTACAGGCCAAGTGCATCCAATGACTGAGACATGACATTATCCGAAATGACACACACCCTGGAGGGCATTATTCCTATTATACAATGGCTCGTTGTTATATATAAAATAAAAAAAATAATTTTAAAGAATGTTTTTATTAGTGTGGAAAAATATTTTTGTTTCTTAAGAGCAGATGCAGAAAAAAAAAGCTCATCTGGCTCATCATCCAAAAAATCATCACGCTCCAATGGCTCATTTGTAGGTTCACAGTGAGGCTGAGACTAGACCTGTGATGTTGTACTGGTTTACATCACTGGGTCCAGCCGAAGAGTGACCAATCAAAGACCAGGATTTTTTCTTGCCATTGTATAATTTGATATCAATACTTTTCTGTGAACAAGACACAACCTATTGTATGTTTCCTGATTTAGCAAGTTACCATTTTATTCAGATCAGGCAATTACATTGCTAATAAGTTGTTATTGTATCCCATAAAGTTTTTTTTTCTTATTTGACAAATGAAATATTTTGAGGTTATGTTTACATTAATGTAGTCATGTGTTTCTCTGTCAGTCACTGAGTTAGCATAATACAGTTTATTTAGTGTGACTGTGACTGACTTTAAAATACTTGAACACTGATTGTATACATTGCCACACATAGATAAACCTTGCTTTACAATCATATTTGAAGTTACATTTTTCACAAAATATTTTCATATTTTCATAATTTGGTTTGTATTTGAAGGCATGCCAAAGCAGTGTGTGGTTGGCAGGTGTGGAAACACCACTCTTGATAATGTAAGTGCGCATGTTATGACTAAAGATGATGCAACACATTCTGAGTGGGACAGATTTGCAGCTTCTACCTGGAGCTACTGACCTGGAGGGAATGCAGGTAGTGTGATCTGTGGTGCTCATTTTATTGGACCTGATGACTTCATTGATTGTAATCAGTGGATGTTAGGTTATAAAAGGAAACTAGATCTTGTACCCCGTGCTGTCCCCACAACAAAATGCAAATCAGTGGATTCACATGCTTATGACTTAGTGAACCACAGCTTAAAAATGTACAGAATATATACTGAAGAAGTAAGTATTGTAAATCTTAATTACATATTCAGAACCTAATAAATACCTCTTTTTTAAATAAAAATTACTGTAATTCTACAGTGGCATTATCTCTTTTTATAATTTCCCTCAACACCCTCTAGATTTAATATGTTATATGCATGTCCCAACTTTCAGTATGTGATCCCTCTAAGTGATTTTACAAATCACAGCCCACACCCCCATAAGCAATTAAGACATGAAACAGTGAATGTTTTTTAACCCCAGCAAGAGTTATCAGGCTCATTAGTATCACTACATACTTATCATTTAGTCTGTCACTGTCCTTGGTACTCAAAATGTGCCTTCTCTTGCTAATTATTTGCTCTGCATTCCCGTCTGCCTGTCATGAGACAACAAGTCCTGCCCATGAGCTCATACACTTTGAGTATCAAGCCATAACACTGGCTCAAACCTCAGTTAATGTTTATGTTTGGTTTGGTTGTGCATCAAATGTTTTGTGATAAACATCATGGGATTTGGAGGGGTAGGGTGTTACAGCAGATCTTATATCAGTTGAAAATGAAATGGTCTCGACAGTCTACCTAGGTCAGCAAACACTGTTGCTGTGAAACCATTTTCTGTCTGCTGATCTGTAATGCAAAAAAAAAAAAAAGTAGCTGCATCAGCAACCAGCAATTAGCTGATTGGGATTCAACATCAGCCAGCAGTCCTGGATGGACTCTGGAGACCCACCAATGTGTGTATTTTTTTCTGGATGAAGCCCCCTCCCCTCCCACATCTGGCCCACTCATCCCCATGCATTCAACCTAATTTGGCTGCTGCTGCTCAGTTTATCTGCTGTTACTGCCTCGCATTCACTAATCAATATTGGTAGGTGTGTGATGGTTGAGAGGATTGTTGTACTCCATTGGTCAGCACCGAGAACCATCTTTTTTTAATATCTATATAAGGTAAATGGTGGATGGGCTGTAGAGGATAGCATGCCTATTCGCAAATGATACAAAGATCTGATATATGGTGGACACCCTGGAATGGGGGTGGAAGGGTTTGTTTACGGGGGTGCTGGTGCTTTGTAGGCTAAGAGGGAGGACCTGAATATTTTGTAATGGTGGTTGGAAACCTCACAGCTGGAATTCAGTGTACAAAAAGAAGTGCAGTGATAACTCACTAATCATACTAACATTTTACAAAGTTAGCAGATTATGTCCTATGGTCTTTCAAGTCTGCTCGATAATTAGTGCCTTCACAGTGCAGTGTTGTTTGCCTCTCCCCCTTCTCTTTACTAATACCCCCATCCCAGTGGGGATCTGGGATGCACCCACCACTATACCTATCTAGAGATGCAGTGAATTTAAAATCCGCTGGTGAAGTGAATGTGACGTGGCCACTTCATGTTGGCACTTCACAATGTGGAGTGCCCCATAGGAAAGGCTCACTTTGCCTTGTTATTGTTACTTTGTGTTGTCATTCTGCCTTTGACACAAAGTAAGGCAGAGTGACAACAATATTAGCAGCATCCCACCCACACAGTCACCAGAATGAATGTGCATCCCCAAAGTGCTACTGTCTTGTGTGCAGAAAACTCCCCAGTGCTGATGAAGTGAAATGAAAGTGTAACAAGAAATGCAAATTCTCCCAGAATTAATGGTGCACTCAGTCATGCGCACAGTGGTCAGGTCACACACACAATCACCAGAATTACTGTGCATCCCCAAAATGCTACTGCCTTGTGTCCAGAAAATTCCCCAGTGCTGATGAAGTGAAATGAGAGCATAACAAGAAATGCAGTCTCCCAGAATTAATGGTGCCATGAAAACACACAGACAGATTAAGATTGCGCTGCACACTCGAGAGATGCACACAAAAAGGCACAATAACACCTAACCAGTGCTCACAAGTCACAAATCCAAATCTGGAAAGAAATACATTTTGCCAGTTGGGGGATTAGTACACAGCAGTAACAATCCATTACCAGTAAAGATACCACAAAGCAATATAAAAAATTCACACAGGTACGGTGGATAGCAGGTTCACACTGCTGCAATTACTCTGTAACATAATAAAAGGTGTCTGATTTAATGACATGCATCGCGCACACACTCATATGCACACTCAAGTAATGCATAGCATATTGAAAACCTTTAGTAATATAACCAAATGTTTTAAGCAGACACATTGTACACTGCTGCACAACAACAATCAGCAAAAAAATTATGAAGAATTACTGAGAATATTACTGTGTGTACATTAACACAGTTATACAAGAAAAATATAACCGAAACAGAAAGACTGCCTTTTTCTCCCAGCTAATGTACCTACACCACAAATACACCCCTCCCCAAAGCACACTTCACAGTACACAGACTGACTGTTCTAAATTAACATTCAAAATCCACACACAACAATAAACACTCAATGATATGACCACAGAAGGGTTTCCTACAATCGATGTACTAAATGTTGAGCAAAAAATATTACTCAAAAAGGCATTTTAAACAGCTTTTAGAGGTTTTGAATCATAGGGCTCTGACAGCAACTGTCTCCAGCTTTCACTACACACACACTATCCAGGCCATAACTGAGGCTGTGCCAAAAAATCTAGAACCCATGTGACCTGCAATCCCATGAATAACTGCAGAATTTCAGTTGGAGCTCAATTGCAGGGCAAAGTGAGGTGAATTACATTGATTTCAGTGTACTTCACCTTAAAATTGGTGGAGAAGTGGTTTGGGGAAGGCAGAATAATGCAAAGTCATTGGTTTCAATGGAATTTGTGTTCCTTATTATGAAGCAAAGTACTCCGCTTCACATTGTGGAGTTCACAGATTCCGCGTTACTCAGTGAATCACTTCACAGAGCAAATTGGGGCCACTTTGCCCACCACTACTTACAGTACTGTAACTCACATGCTGTACAGGAAGAAATGCAAATGTCTATGGCTGTACTTCCCCCGATGAGCTGTAATACAAAACTCCCCAACTTAAAAATGCTTATTAATGAGTACAATGGTGGAGTGGTGAAGCCTGGAGAGATACTACAAAACATACTTACAATATATCCAAGTAACTAGTAAAAAAATGAATGTTGTGATTTGTGACATGATCATGAATCATAATTTGTGACTGCATTTGTGACCGTGATGATGAAGAACATGATTCGGTGTCAACAGTGTGAAATAATCAATGTGGAACTGTATTGGGAACACAAATGCCTACGGCTATACTTCCCCAATGAGCTGTAGCACAAACTCCCTGACTTAAAAATGCTCATTAATGAGTATAATGGCGGGGTGGTGAAGCCTGGAAAAACATGCTTACAATACATCCAAGTAGTTAGTAAAAAAAATTATGTTGTGATTTGTGACGTGATTGTGAATTGTGATTTGTGACTGCATTTGTGATCATGATGATGAAGAACGTGATTTGTATCATGAGTGACTCGTGATGATGGTCCTGACTAAAAAATGCATATTAATGAGTAAAATGTTCATGCAGAATTATACACCACACCTGTCCAGTACTCTGAAAGAAAGCCAAAGAAACAACTGTGACTTAAGTTACAGATAGAGATTGGGCCCTAAAGAGATGCAAATGCACAGACAGATTAAGATTGCAATGTACACTGAAGAGATGCAGATGCAAAGGCACAACTCCTAACCAGTGCTCACAATCAGAAATTCAAATCTAGAAAAGAATACCTTTGCCAGTTGGGGCGGGCTGGGGGTGGGGAAGGCAGTGTACTGCACTGCTGCAGTAACTGTCACTGGTACTAGTACCAGTAAAGATATCACAAAGAAGTACAAAAATCACACAGCTGCAGTGAATAGCAGGTTCACATTGCTGAAATTATTATGTGGCACAATAAAAGGTGTCTGATTTGATGACATGCATCACACACATACTCACACGTGCACACTAAGTAATGCATAGCAAATTGAAAACTTCAGTAATACAACCACATATTTTAAACAAACTAAAATTATGCACTGCTGCACCACAACAATCAGTAAGAAAATGGCAAGCATTATTGAAAATATTACTGTGTGTACATTATAAAGAATAATGGATGGGTAGCTAGTTATAATGAGGATTTTATACACCCCTGAGGAGTGGGATGCCACATAAACACAGAGAGTGAAGCTTGAGGGGTTTATGGAAGGCATCCCACGAGGTCACGTGATGCAGTGGTGCTGAGTGGCTGCCTGCTTTGGAGCTCCCATTTCTCCCCTCTTAAACTTCATCTTTTGATAAGCCAAAACCACCAATCCACCACCAAACGCTGTCTAAACATCATTGCTACTCCAGGAATCGATATTGGAAGAAATTGGAGGTGTACATTGCCTGCTGGAACATCGCGATGTTAGATGCAGAAATGAAGGCCTCAGGAGTCAGGCACACCCCACCTACAACGCCAGAAAAAGCCTCAAAGAAAGCTAAAAACTCTGGTTGCAACCCTTCCTTAACCAGCAAAACTTCATCTACTGGAGGTCTTAATGTTGCAGGAGGTACTACCTTGACGGAGGAGTGCTTTTTGGAGGAGTTATCACCTTTTAAAGACACCCTGCAAGAGATCTCCAATGAAATTAAATCAATGAGGCAAGATTATACCTACCTCTCAAGAAGGATGGGGGATTCAGAATCCAGAATAGGGTCAGTGGAAAGATGGCAACAGAAAATAGACCCTGAGATAGTCAGGCTTCGCCAGCAAATACAAAACCTACAACTAAAATCTGAAGACCTGGAGGGGCGCAGCAGAAGAAACAACGTCCTGATTTTGGGTCTTCCAGAATTGGAGGAAGGGGGAGACACTATCAAGTTTGTCCAGCAGTTCTTAAACAAGGTCATGGGTCCTTCTCCTGTCCACCAACAATATCATGTGGAACGTGCTCACAGATCTCTTCGACCCAGACCTCCCCCAAGCGCCCCCCCAGACCTCTGATTATCAAATTCCTAAGCTATCTGGACAGACAACACATCCTAGATAAAGTTAAACAGTTGGAAGCAGTCCTATGGAATGGAGCCAAGCTGAGGATTACCCAGGATTTGCCCAGAGAGGTTCGTCTGAAAAGTGCTGCCTTCCACCCAATAGTGAGCAAACTGATAGTTGCTGGAAAGCCCTTCCGCATGATCTACCCTGCAAAGCTGTCTGTACAAGTTGAAAACACCTGGCACTCCTATGATACCCCAGAAGAAGCACTAGCTGACCTATCCAAATTGTTGCCTGATCTGTTCAAGGGACTTCCAATTAAATGACTGAACCCAATCTAAACCAGGAATACAGCAGGAATAGACTACCAGCTGAAATCAAGACTTTGCAGTTAACTCCCTGTTCTTTTGCAAGTTCTGGGCTAGATTATTTAATTTTAGAACTTACTGTGTAGTCATGAGGCTCTGCTGGGCGTAGGTAGTCCTGGGGTCGATCACCTCTCTCTCAGTGGGGACTCTCCGGGACCAGCGTGGTGCTGGAGTTGGTGGTAGTGAGCCGCGAGGCCTTGTCAACTACCTCTTGCTCCCTCGTGTCTTAGCCTCGATCTATCAGAAGGAACCAAATGGAGAGTGCGGTTTCCGAGGACCTATTTCGTTGATCGGACCGCTTTGGTCCGTCAGCATTTTCGTCCCGTGCGATTTCCCTTCATTTCCAGGTCCCCACAGGATTGGATCGAGGACAAGAACACTGAACTGCTCCCAGGTAATGCTGCTTACTGCTTTTTTTTTTTCTTGGAGATGGGGCGATTTCATTTATTTAGCCCATAGAGGCAGTGCCTTTACAATGAAGGGGCGGGGGCTTGAGACAGGTTGTAGCTGTGCCATGCCTTGCGACCAAATAGGGAGCTATTGGGTACCGTTAGTTATCACACTGCTAGGAATTGTATTTTTTACTGATCGGACTACTGATGAAGTGGGCTGCAGTCTCTGGTTTTAGCGGTTGTGGATGATCCTTTATTATAAGAGTTAGAATGGGGTACCTTGGGAGGGAGGAGGGTGTATGGAGCACCAGAACTGTGTCTGACGCTATGGCAATAGGTCTGTGGGACTGTGTAAATAATGTATGTTGTGCAATGGGGCGGGGGAGGGAGGGGTACTGTTTATGTTACTGCTGATGTTTGGAGAGATCATATTTGGACTGATGTTTACATTGTTCATTGGATAAGGTTATGGGGGACACTGATCATAGATAATAATACTTGTTTGGGGGTGCTGCCACTTAATTCTGTAGACTGTTTTGGCCTGAGGTTTAATATTAGAGTTGGGCAGCCTATCAATGTTACTAACTCCGGGCTGTTATTTTTAATTAGGAGAGAAATTTTGGGGTGTATTGGGGGCTTGAGGGTGTCACCACTGCAAGGTGTGAGATGAGATTGCTAAGATCAATGGGTGTCGTATTGCACTTTGTCCTAAAATATGGCTAGTAGCACTGTTAAAATGATTAGCTGGAATATGAGAGGGATTAGAGATACCAAGAAGAGGTCCCGTATTTTGATTAATTGCTCGGCACTGGGAGCCGAAATATTATGTCTGCAGGAAACCCATATTACAGTAGCTGAAAGTAACATGTTAAGAGTCAGAGGCTTCTCCCAAATTTTTGTGGCTGGGGACTCGTCGGAAGCCAGAGGAGTAGCTGTTATGATAAAGAAAAGTATACCTTTCAATCCAACGAAGGTTATCAGGAACTCAGAAGGTAGATATATATTGGTGTCTGGATCCCTCTATAATTCCCCGATTGTCTTAGGCTCAGTTTATGGCCCAGTTGGAGGAAATGTGACTTTTATTATGCAGTTAATTGACAAGCTTAGCTCCCTTCTACCCACCCCTTTGATCCTAGGAGGGGATTGGAACATAGCTCCAACTCAGGAGCTGGATAAAACTCTTAGACCATCAAGACCACTGCTTCTGCCATGAATTGGCGATGAATGATATGGGTAATATGCTAGGCCTGGTGGACCCCTGGAGAACCTCTACCCTCTCAATAAAAGCTATACCTTTTTCTCTCCTCCATAATTCCTGGTCGCGACTAGACTATTTCCTAATATCCACCTCTTTCATGACTAAGGTCTCTTGGCAGGTATTGAGCCCATAGTAATTTCGGACCACGCTCTAGTCTGGTTTAAATTCTCCTCAGTCCTCAACTTCCCATGACACGGTCTGGAAACTCAATACCCAGCTATTAAAAGAAGAACACTCTCTCACTCAGATTAGATCCCTTATTAAAACTATCTGAAACCAATCGGGCTCAGTGACCAGGATGGATATTCTCTGATGCTCTTTAAAATGCTTCTTGAGAGGGAACTTATCAAAATTTCCTCTAGGAGAAAGAAAATCAGGTCTCAGAATCTCATCCGCCTCTCAAATCAGATTAAAACAGCAGAGAATATATTGGTCACTTCTAGCTCATTGAATAGCTTAGAACATCTCCACAAACTTAAAAATGAATATGAAGGATTGATCCGGGAGAAGACGGAGTTTGCTTTATTGAGAACTAAGGCTAGATATCTGGATCAGGGAGAAAAACCAGTAGACTCCTAGCACTGAAACTGAAAGAAGTGGAGAATTCTAGGCTGATTCCCGCTCTAGAAGACCAAGAAGGATCCATCAAAACAGAGCCCAAAGATATAGCAGCAATCTTTAAAGATTATTACCAAAATCTATACAGCACTAAAGCACCCCCTTCCCTCCATTCAGGACTAGAGGGGTGTTTTCAGTCACTGACACTCCCTCGTCTCTTGGAGGACCAAGTGGCCTTTCTCTCCTCACCTCTCTCTCCCAGGAGGAGGTGGAACAAGCTATTCACAGTCTACCGTCAGATAAAGCCCCTGGCCCGGATGGGTTCCCAGCCAATTTCTACAAGGCCTTCCGCGCCAGGATTTGGCTCCCTGCTTCTGGACCTATACAACTATTTGCTGTCAGCAGATACCTGGATCCTTCCTTCTGGAGGCCATTATTATACTGATCCCTAAGACGGCTGAACCTCCCGAACCCGGCCAATTACAGACCGAACTCGCTCCTTAACTGTGATATTAAAATCCTGGCCAAGATTCTAGCTTCCCGTATCAAACAAGTGTGGACCCCATTATTGAGCACTGAGCAAGTAGGATTTGTGCAAGGGAGGTCAGTGATGGATCATATTAGGTCGCTCTCTCACGTGTTTAGGGTAGCTCAAACTTCTCTGATTCCTATGGCATTGGTGGCCCTGGACGTGGAGAAAGTGTTCGATCGAGTTAATTGGGAGTTCCTATGGTATACCATGTCCAGGTTCGGCTTTCTGAGGGAGTTCATAGGGTGGACCAGAGCTCTATATAGGGCCCCTACGGCAAAGATTTATTGCAATGGGATCCTCTCACCCTCCATACAGCTCCACTCTGGGACCCGACAAGGCTGCCCCCTATATCCGTTCCTATTTAACCTCTATTTGGAACCATTACTGATCAGCCTCAAAGCGGCCCCAGGGATCCAAGGATGCCCTGTCCTCAGCCAATCCTCTAAGATTTCAGTGTATGCGGACGATATTCTGCTACAGTTAGCTAACCCAGCTGACTCCCTGTGAGTGGTAATGGAGATAATCACACAATTTGGAGAATTATCCAACTATAAACTTAATCTAGCAAACACCGAGATCTTCCCACTTAATGTACACCTTACCCGGGCTTCCGTATCTCATCTGGGCATGAAGTGGACCCCATCTCATTTGAAATATCTTGGTGTTTACCTGGCACAAAACCCTTCCCTAATCAGGAAGCTCAACCTAGAGGATTTATTGGAAAGAGTTAAGTCTGATTTGCAAAGATGGGGGAAACTGCCATTACCAGTGGGGGCCCGGATCAGCATTATCAAAATGAACATTCTTCCCTGGCTCTTTTACCCCCTAAATCTCCTAGACATCTGGCTACCCAAGTCCTTTTTCAAAAAAATTCATTCGACCTTAACTGATTTTATTTGGAATCATAAATCTACGAGACGGGCCTTCGACAAACTGTGTCTCCCCAAAGAAATGGGGGGTCTCAGATTGCCGAATTTCGAACTCTACTACTGGTCAAGTCACCTTATCAAAGCAGGGAAATGGCTAGGGGACTTGAAAAATGCTTACCTCCCTACATGGCTAGATCTGGATCTTGATCTTATCACAAGCCATAATATAAATCCCTCCAGCCTTTTTTATTGTGGTTTCGCATCTCTCCCCTGAGCGATCCAAGACTCCCTGGTGGGTGTCACAGCTAAAGTGCTTAACCAACTTTTTTCCTCCACCAGAATCCGATATATTAAGGACCCTGGCCAACCACTGATGGGTAACCCTAATATCAGGATAGGGGACAAAATGTTAGTTCCTAAATGGCTACCCCCAATTCAGGGGCTCTCAGTGGAAGATTTTTATGTGCAAGGCAGGCAGGGCCCAATAACGGATCTTCTACTTGTCTTGAATATTCCCACTAATGCCCTGTTTAAAATATATCAATTAAAACACCTGGTAGACAAAGAGTTCGAATAACAGTACCTCCTCAACTATTAAACCACTACTAGAGGAGGTTAGGGCTGTGTGGTTAAACCTCACGGGGTGTCTAGGCTGTACACCTATCTCCTGAAACTTGCCCATCCCATTCCTCTAACTGGTTCCAAAGCCTGGGCATTATCCCCCTCAGGTTCCCCATTTCCATGGGGTCAAATCTGGAAAGATCTGTATATCTACAATACTCTGGATAGGAATAGGATGATTCAGTATTTCATAATTAACAACATGTATTTCACACCAATGCGGAAATCAAAATTTGGCCCCTCTGCTTCCTCAAAATGTTTCAGATGCGGAGAAGAGCAGGGAGACCTTCCTCATATTTTCTGGCATTGTCCTAAAGTGGCTCCTCTCTGGAAGACAATTGAGGATAACTTAGATCCCATATTAGGTCTAGAAAACCTTTTCACACTAGAGACCTGTATCATAGGAGACTACACAGGTATCAGGATCAGGGAAAGGAAGTACCATATAGCATTCATTTCTATGGCGGTTAAGAGGCTGGTCCTCTGACACTGGACAGACAATCTTGAGATTTCCTATCTGGATTGGGTGGAAGAAATGTCTCAATGTTTCAAAGTTGAGAAACTGATTGCTAATTTCAGATCCTCTCCAATGGCCTTTCAGAAGAAATGGGGCAAACTATATGCTCTGTATCTTCACTGACAGGGATTCCTCGGCATATAATGAATCTGAGTGAGGAAACACATTCCTCAAGATCTGGAGTTCCCTAGCTCTCCTTGCTTTTCCCTCTTGTAATAATCTTATAACCTCTCACCCTGGGATTTCGCAGATACTAAGTTCCCGGTCGCTTGTTTTAGATTGAGAATTCTGGGGACACCTAGCTACTAGAGTTAGTTTACTATATCTCTCCTCAGTGGTGACGCCTCATTGGGGGAGGGGGACAGTTGATTTGAGTTATCCAGTTACTGTTTTCTGATTCCTTTTGGTACCTTTACTCTTCTTTCTTTGTCCGGTAATATAGTATATCCAACTCTGGAATGTATTGAATGTCTGTATTACGTTCAGATGTTACTGTTTAAACTGATGTATGTACAGCTGAAAATTAATAAAAAGAGAATTTCAAAAAAAAAAATGGAAGGCATCCCACCCGAGGGGGTGTATAAAATCTGAGTTTTAACTAGCTACCCATCTTTTATTTTGTATAATTGCTGGGGATCATTTTTTCACCACAGCAGTTATTCAAAACAACTAGATTTCTGTACGGAGTCAAGCCGTGGACTGTTGGGGTTTCAACGTGGCCCATAGCGGCTGGCTAGCAAACTCAGACAGCTTTTTTTTTTTTTTAACTTGGGCCGATTAGGTACTTGCTTTTTTTTCTTGTTCCCAGTAGTATTCAGTTAAAATATAAGAAGAACTTACTGCTGACTTCTGTCGGGGAAGTTGAGAGTGCTGAAGTGTGGGGACAGACCGTACAGAAAGCAGGAAGTTTGCGGCAGGCGCATGCACTGAGGTAGGGAAACCGGGTACGTGAATGTCATTATAACCAGCTGGTTATAATGCTAGAATTATAACCCAGTTTCCCTATGGGAAAAAAAGTGTAACCAGTTATTATAACATAGTTATATAAGACAAATATCACCAAAACAGAAAGCACTGTCTTTTTCTCCAAGTTAATCTACCTACACCACAGATACACCTCTCCCCCAAAGCACACATCCACTGTCTCTCAGTACAAAGACTGAATGCTGTACATTAACATTCAAAATCCACTCACAAACAATAAATGCTCGATGATATGAGCACTGGAGGGTTTCCTATAATCGATTAACTAAAGTTTCAGCAAAAAAATGGATCAAAAAGGCTTTTTTAACAGCTTTTAGATTTACAGGGGTGTAGCCAGAAATTTCTGTTTTGTACATAATCTCAAACAATTACACCCCCCATAAAAAAAATGTACACATCCTTTCCAAATGGCACCCCCTTCCAAACAAGTCAGATTGTTGTCAGATGATTCCTCTACTCTGTCTCGTAAACAACAGAAGTTTAAACAGAGACATTCCTCAGTGGTCTACACTAACCCAAATACTACAGATTAGAATGAAAATGTGAACAGAAAGGCATATGATTTGTGATAGGCACTCAACAAAACTGTACACAAATGTGTATAGTGAGTGTGCCTGCCTACACCATTGTTTAGAAGGTTTTAATCACAGAGAGCTCTCGGGACAGATTGTCTCCTACAGCATCCTACATGCACTACCCCAAACTGAGGGTGTGCAGAACAATCTAGAGTCAATGTGACCTGAAATCCCATGAATCACTGCAAAATTTGCCTTTGGAACTTAAAAACAAGGTGCAGTGAGGCGAAGTATATTGTTTTCAGTGTACTTCACCTTAAGAATTGGTGGAATAGTGGCTTGTGAAGGCGGAGTGACGTGAAGTCATTGTTTTCAATGGACTTCGCATTACCCATTTAATGTGAAGTATACCACTTCACGTTGCGGAGCACTCCACAAATTTGTCTTCACTCCACAAATCACTTTGTGGAGCAAATTGGGGCCACTTCACCCATCTCTATACTTATCCTAACCTTTTCTGAACTCCTCCACAGTTGCAAGAGTCACCAACTTCCTAGGCAGTGCATTCCAGGGCTTCTCCACCCTCACAGTGAAGTATTGTCTCCTAGTATTGTCTCCAGAAACCTGCAGCATGCATACACTCCAGGGGGGGCACACTGCAAACCACGTCGGGTGGGAGGAACCTCAGGGTGGTGGTGGATGTCAAAATGAATAACACTTAGAATTGTCAAAGAGTCATATTAAAAGCAAACAGGATTATGGGCTGCATCTTGAGTACTGTGTGCAGTTATGGAGACCACACCTTAAGAGAGACATGGCACTAAAGGAGAGGTGCAACGGGGGGATATGATAGAGGTCTTTAAGTATGTAAAGAGAGTCAACAAATGCATAGCCAAGGAGGTGTTCATGCTTTAGAAGAGGGAGTAAAACAAGGGGGCATGAGTGGAAGCTGGGGGGGGATTGCAGGGTGGAACATAGGAGACACTACTTCACTGAGAGTGTGGTGGAGCCATGGAACACTCTGCCCAGGAGACTGGTGGCAGAGGGCACAATTGGAAGGATTCAAGAGGGGTGGGACAGATGTAGGGAGAAACTGAAGCTGTGGAAGTCTATTTCTGGGGAGGGGGGGCAGTGAAGCGAGCACCCAGTAGGGGGCAGGCTACCAAGCAGACATGATAGACCATAAAATATTTATTTGTTGTTTTCCTTTTTTTAACCAGGAGGGACACACTAAACTGAAAACTTGTTTACAGGTGTGACCTGGGAGTGACTTACTCAGAGTCACACTGTATGCAGGTGGTGGCTGTGGGATTCAAACCCAGGTATCCTGGTGTGCAGCTCAGAGCTTTAAGGTACGGTGCTATAGTGCCAATATTGTGTTATTAATTTGAATGTATCATACAAAAGTTGAAAGCACAGCTATCACCCTTATCAAAACTTGCCTATTATTACTCATATTCTGATATTGGCCCCACCCCAAACAACAGTGTCCATGAAAAAGCGGTACCCCTGTTTGAATCACACTGCCAGTGAACACAATGGATAAATGATGCACCAGTGTGCACATAATTAGCTGAATGAACTGCACAGAGAATTGCATTTCTGTACTGTAATGACACACAAGATGTCAACTGGCCTGTTCCTGTGGCCCTACTCTCCCTCCAAAGAAGTATTATAGCACTAAGAGAAATAAAGGCAATTGCACAGTGTAGTACACCACCACCACCACCACCGAGATGGCATGGAACATTGGTGGAGGGGGTTCCATACCAATATCTGTGGGGCAAAATTTAGGGATGGGGCGATTGATTTTATTAAAAAGAGTAGCAATGAGCTGAATGGGTCAGGAGAAAAGGTGCTGTAATAAACAATGTAAAACCAGGCAGAATTAGACACCAGAGAGAGGTATTTAATATAAATAATATAAATGAGGGCAATTCTGCTGTCTTTTTTTTTTCACTTTATCTTTTTATTGAAATTCGAGTATATAAGAAAGCACACATCTAATACAATAGAAGACTATCCTCCATGTAAGGTATAAAATATCACTTAACAAAACACAGTATTTAGGGTAAACATATTGGAGAAGCCTTATATTCATGTATTGATAATAAAACACAAACCTAGACAGGATACAAGTGGAGAGCAGACGGGTTACAATCAATAGGGTATTATAGGATCAGAAATAGCAACCATGTATGAAATACATGCTAAGGCAGGCTATGGCAAGGCATTCAGTAAATTGCAAAAAATGATAAATGTGGTAATATGAACACTGTTCAGTAATAGAGAGGTGAAGATAAGAGAAAAGTGTGCAAGGAAAGAAAGAAGAGAGAAAAAGGCAAGGAAAAAGGGAAGGATATAGGGAGAAAACAGGGAAGAAGGGGAAAACAGTGGAGAAATCTGTGCACAAAAGTTTCAAGAAAACCTAATCTGAGAGCAAAATAAGAAAGAGGGCTAAATATCCTTTAAGAATTAGGGTCTAGAAGAACTAGGTTCGATGTACTTGAAGTAATCCTGCCAACATCTGTCATATACAATGAGTCGGTTATGAGTAACATGAGATAATCAGTCTAGGGAGGCATACTGAGAGAGGCTTTGAAGAACATCTGAAAGAGAAGGCACCAGAGTTGATTTCCATTTCATAAGAATCAGACGTCTGACCAGAACAGAAAGTATGTTTAGCCATCTAAAATGTGCATGTGAGAGGAGAGAGCTACTGGGGATAAGGATGCCTAGAAGGAATAGCTTGGGGTCAAAAGGTAGTTTTTGTGCTGTTACTCTGGAGGCAAGTAGAACAGACTTTATGCCAAAGCTTATTAATGGGAGCGCAAGACCACAAGATATGAAGTAGATAGTTTCTGCTGTCTTTTAGTAAGTTAGTATGTTAGTTTCCCCACTCAGCCTCTCCCCCTCCCAGCTTAATTAGACAACCCCTTGTGACCCCTCCTCATCAGCTCCCTAAGCTGAAGCACCTCTCAAGGCTTGCCCTGTTTATTCCTTTTAGTTATGTGAAGATTTATGTCATTTACTCCTTGTTCCTTCTCTCCTCCAGTGAGTACAGGTTCAACTCCTCCAGCCTTTTCTCATAAGACCTTCCCCCTAGTCATAATATTATCCTTGTCACCCTCCTCAGGACACTCTCCACAAGAGCAATGTCCCTCTTTAAGTAGGGATGCCAAAACTGCATGCAGCATTCAATGTGTGGTATAACCAGGCAACTTGTCAGTTGAAGGAACACTTTTATACTCCTTGATGTTCTGCCCCCGGGCTATGCTCACCATCATTTTATTTGTTTGGGACGCAACCCTTCTACGCTGCTCTGAGTCATTCATTTTGGCATCCACTACCATCCTGAGGTCCTTCTACCACCTTGAAAACTGCAGTTCCCCCTTTCCATAGTGTATTAATGAGTCAGATTTTTGACCCCCATGTGCAGAACCCTGCAATTCCCCGTACCCGTGGCCTAAAGATGATGTTGTATGGTCTGAATGGGACAGATTTGTTGCTTCTACCTGGAGCTACTGGCCTGGAGGAAATGCTAGTAGTGTGATGTGTGGTGCACATTTTGTGGCAGGTTCACACAAGACATGGAACTTTGCCATGAATACCTATCCCGTCAAATAATTGGGTGCTGGGAAACTGGTGAAACTGTACACCTTGTATGTCTCAACTTGGGATACGTGTATGGTTTTGTCATGAATATAGCCATTAGTCTGGACTTCCATTTTATCTATTTTAAGTACTAAGTGTTCGTTTGTATTTCATTGATAAATCCTTGATTCAAATATATTTATTTACTGTGTAATAGGTGAATGATGATGGCTCAATCCAAGTCAGTACTGGTGATGGTATAGTTGTTCAGGGTATAAGTACTGAAGATGGCATTCCCTGCAATAGTATAAATAAAGACACACATCTCTGCTGCATTAGTGAAAACACAAACGATGTTATTAAAGATAAAGAAGTAATACAGTTACCTTTCCCGATACATTTACAATGACCATACATACATAATACCCACTATGACAAACCTATTCCATATTTGTACCACCAACTATATGAAATAACGCCCTTGACATCCCCCTTAAATCTTCCCCATCCATCTGACAAGCGTGTCCTCTGGTGGTTTTTTCTAGTTCAGCCTGAAAATGTTATCCCTTTTCATTTTGCTAATTTCCTTCATATACCTTAATGTTTAAACCCTACCTTATCTCTACTGACTTATTTTCTGATTATAAAGCAAGAGTATTTCCAGCCTTTCCTCATATGTTCTCTCCTGAATCCACTTGATCATCTTAGGCCTCCTTCTGTGTATCTTCTCCAGCCTGTCCCTGTCCTCTTGCAAGTTTGGGAGTCCAGAATTGAATTCTATACTCCAGCCACTGTTTGACAAGTGTTTTACATAATGGCATGATTGCATCCTTCATCATACTACTGAAACCCCTCACAATGCATGAACATTATCCAGTTGCATTCCTTGCTGCTGTCATCATAACCTTTCAATATAGACTAGTAGACTTGTTGTGGATATATACTCTTACTTTTATCAACATATTTTTCATTTTTGGGGGAGGTGGGGGGGTGAGTAGTATATAGTGGCTCGCAATGTGTAATAGATAACACACAGTAGTGTGTGCTCTCACACTCTAATATAAGCACGCCTTGGTCTGCGTTATGACGCTTGAGACAACATGCAGAATGTTTCAGCCAACCAGCAGAAAGTAATAACCCTATCTATTTCATAAATAAATAAAGATGTTCTTATATTTAAAACAGGATGCTTGTTTATGACTGGTGATGTTGTAATTAGGATTGTCATTTTCTTACAATATTGCTTCCATAGAGCAATGAAGTAAAGGGTGTGAACTAGAAGGCTTAAAGCGTACAATGAACTTCTTACAGCATGACAGTAATATGACCATGGATGCTATTATTACAGACAGGCACAGACAGATCGTCAAGTGGATTAGAGAGAATCTAGGTCATGTGAAGCATCAGTATGATGTGTGGCATACTGCTAAAACTATGTATTAATTTATTATTGTATATGTTTGGGTCGGTATTTTATTTAAATATAGCACTTATTTTTCTTCTTCTTCGTTAGGTGTCATAATTTGGTGTTCAGTCAGGTTATATAAGGATTAGTGGGACATTACATGGAATATAATAACTATTATAGTATATAGATCTAGTTCCATTCTGGATACATGTGGCATTGCACAATGTATGCCATGATGCATATTTGATTAAAATCTGGAATTCAAAGGGTCATATTATAGGGGGTGTGGTCTTATGAAACTGCCCTTTTCAGGAAAAAGACTCCTTCTAATATCTAATAATCAACAAAGTAAGGGATGGCATCAGCCCAGGGTCCTCATCAGAGGTGAGAAGGAGTGGGACAAAGCATGTTAAAGTGAGCAATAGCACTCAGGAGATATAACATGGGGGATGGGAGGATAGGAGGAAAGCCATATGGAGTGATGGGAAAGAATGGAATGGATCAAGAGGAAATGTGAAGGAGAATGATTAGCAACTTAGAACAGTTATTTACATGATGAGAACAGTTATTCACAAGGTCAGTATAACATAACGTTAGAATAAGTGCTGGTCAAAAGAATGAAGGTTATTGGAAGCAGTCACAACAGGCATCAGCAACTAGCTGTGGTTTAACTTTAACCTTGAAGGAGTTGAAGGTGGATGCTGAAGTGAAGACATGGTGCAGCAAGTTCATCCATTGCAGGGCACATTATGCAAATGACCTTTGTCTCAGAAAAGTGCGACAGTGGGGTATAATACATACATGGCTGTTACATTGATTTTGTTCTCTACAGGTACACGTAAAAAAGTTGATCAGATTAGTAAATGTAAAGGATGTGAAGACATTGGTTTGTGGAAGTCATCCGTTATTAATCATTTATACTGGTGTGCTGCATCTAGCAATGGCAAATCTAATGAACTCATAGTCGGTAAATGGTCAAGTATATTAAATCACATTATGAACGTCCATGATAGGCATGGTCACCTATTCCCAGTCTGTGAACATGGTACACTTGATGAGAAAGACAGAGACAAGCAATGGCTAATACCGTGTATGTGTTTCTTTCCCACTCATTATTGCATATATTATGATTATAATACTACATTCACTGTAAAATATCATATCACAATTTGTGTCTGATATTTTTTATATGTAAATGTGCATATAGTGTATAGTGGATTGCTGTTCTGTACAGTTTCATCCCTTTCAAAATGCTGTTCTACCTCAATTACAATGTCATGGAATTTGATTATACTCTACTGTGGTAGAACAGCATTCTAAAAACCATGGAGACTGCGTGAGTCAGCTTCAGTGTGGAAGCAAAAGAATTCATGACACACATATTTCACACAGTACTGAACCACATGAAAATACAGGATGAGCAACTCCATACTCAATCAGATTGTTTTGCAACCTCGGGGTTCTGATTCCCATGGACATCTAGAGTTTAGCTCTCGAGGTCAGAGTGATTCAGAACCCTAATGTGGCAGGGTTTTGCATAGTTGCCCATCCAGTATTATATATCTGTCTCTCTCTCTATATATATATATATATATATATATGTATATATTTTAGAGGCAAAAAACTCCATTTAATGCATTAGTTAGGGTTGTTCCACAGCGACAAAAGCTAGGAAATTCGGTGTTAGGCTTGAAAGCCCCCCTTGAACCCCCCTGCTCACACCCCCCAACCGGGCATTGGGGTGCATGTTGAGGTTGTCAGCCTTAACTCTCACCCCATCAGATGTGTGAAGAAGCAGAGGTATAGGAGAATGGGGTGAGAGTTAGGACAGACAACCCCAATGCTCACCCTGATGCCGTTTGGGGGGGTGAGCGGGGGGGGGCCCAAGGGGGACTTTCAACCCTAACACTGCATTTCCTCGCTTTTGTCGCTGTGGAACAACCCTAACTAATTTATTAAACTGAGTTTTTTGCCTGTATTTTCCCTTCTTTTTGAGAATGATAATGAGAAATAGTGAATATAATGCTGCGTCGGGAGCTTCCCACCACGTGATGTCTTGTCACTTAGTAACATGGTGCCCGCAAATGCAAATGGTAATGTGCATGGTGACACAAAGTGAAACACAAAGATAAACAGTACTGTAGACATAAATGGATAAAATAACACAAATGCAAGTGCAAATGAAAACGCAAAGTGTAACGCACATGGAGCCATAGACGGGAACAGTAAGTGAAACCGCTACGGAACCGCAAGCAGAAGTAGTAAGGATAACAGTAATGTAAGCTCACAGGCTGGTTTTCCCCAAAAGCTGCATAGAGAAAGACAGTGAGTACAAAGAATGCATGCATAATAATGGGTCTAAGAGCAGAAAATGAGGAGTTGGAGTACTAAATTGCTTATATCTCAGGAACCGTACGACGTAGAAAAAAAATTTAAAAGTCATATGATTAATGACTTTCCTGGCTAGTTTTGTACTTAGCCTCCATTAGGGGGCTAAGCATTTTTCTGACAAAAAGTCTGCATCTTGCACCGTTTCTGAGATACGGGCCCTGAAAGTCACGGCGAACGCCGTAATGTTATCCTATAGGAAAAAAAGAGAAGTTCAGAGTGCCATAACTTTGGCTCACTGCAATATTTTTTCACCAAACCACTAAAAGGCGCATCTGTGGGATGTTGGCTTTCCTCCCTTTAAATTTCAGCCCCAAAGACCAAACTGTTATTTTGCAGCAGGGCAGTAAATGTTTCCTGTTATGCGCCGGACGCCGTAATGTTATCCTATGGGAAAAGGCTTCAAATTTGGAGTGCTGTATTCTTTGCCACCCTGTAATATTTTTTCACCAAAATACTGAGAGGCACATTTGTGAGATGATGGCTGTGTTCCCTCCAAATTTCAGCCCAAAAGACCAAACTGTTCTTTTGCAGCAGGGTGGCAAAGAATTGTTGTCATTTTCCCACAGCCTGGAAAAGTACCAGTCGAACTTTGCGAAAGCTGTTGCAAATTCAAGCAATAGTGTCACAAATGCGAAAGTACTTTGTGAAAGTACTTTTTCCAGAAATTTGAAAAACATATTTCTGGGGTGTTTTACCAAAATATAAAGACATGCCTGGCATCCTCAGGGTCAGACTAGGTGAATACAAAAATAATTAAATTGCTAGAGGGTCCCAAATTTAAATGCCAAGCATTTTTCTGATGACCAACTGAAAACAAAATGGTGGATTTGTGACAGAAAAAGGCCATTTGCGAAAGTAAAAACTGCATTTTCGACACTGTCAAACTTTTTGTTAACTTTTCCAATTGACTTATAATGGGAAATTGTTTTTTGAATAACTTCTGAACCGTTTAATATTTTTTCACAAAATCTTCAAAAGACACATCAGGGACTCTGGCCACACATTCCCTGAAGATTTTGGATTGGTCGCACAAACCGTGTGACCTGTAGAGACGAGCAAAGAATTCCAAAAAAGCATAAACGCATGCACAGATTATGCTTAATAACTTCACAGCAGTATATCCGAACAGTACGAATGTTGGCAGATCCCACAAAGTAATAATCTTCATTGTGTATTCCAAATTTCAGGAAAATCCATTAAACGGATGCAAAGTTATTAAGGTGCAAAAGTTTAGGTTTAACATGTAAATGGCTCCTCAACCCTAACTATGGCAGCTCTACTGTGCTACCATAATATATATATATATATATATATCTATATATATATAGATATATATGTATATATTGTATGATGGAATGCTGTTATACATGGGTCAGACTATGGTAATATGGTGTTCTCATCAAACAGGTAGCAGCAGCCCCTGCATTTCTTTCTGGCTGCAGTTGTAAAAATGAAAGGATTCAAGTAATATTGGGATCGGTATGGGGGTGGTGAATCTTATTACCCCACTGGGGAAAGGGTGATAACATGGATGATATTAATTTAAAGTATTGGGGTTAAGCTGCACAAATAGATGCTATCTAATTTTAATCCATGCTTCAACTTAAAGATGCTTTATGTGATGTGTTGATCTCAGTGCTACCTTGTTATACATTTATTTTGAATCTGTGTTGATATGATAGTCACAAACATGTGTAATTGGCAGTATAGGGTCATAGTTCAAGAACAAAAAAAAGTAATGCACACAAGCTGCAGAGTTAATAACTGCAATCCAAGTGATTTATGTATCACAAGATGCTCAGCATAAACGTAGTTCAGAAATGTAACACCACTAGTCTCAAACTGTGACAGGTAGCAAAACAGCTCTTTTATCCATTTTGCCGAGCTGCATCATTCAGCTGTATTACAGTTTTGGACTAGTGGTGTTAAATTTTTTTTGCAGTATATTTATGCTGAACATCTTATGATACATAAATCAATTAGATCTTACTGTTAAACTCTGAACCTTGCATGCATTCACTGTTTTGGTTATTGGTGTATAGTGGGGTTAGTCGTCCATTTTGTGAAGTGCACTTGATTGGTCCAGCTTGTTCGCCAACACAACACCCTTTGGAATTATATCCAAATACAAAAGTAAGATTAGATAATGACTGATAAATAACTGGCAGTATAATATCCTGTTACACAATTTCGTCTTGCTGTGCTGTCACACATAAATTTATTGTCTGCCATCATCAATGTGTAGATCAAGAAGGTACTGTAAAGCTAGAGA
This sequence comes from Neoceratodus forsteri, assembly GCA_016271365.2. Classification (NCBI taxonomy): domain Eukaryota; kingdom Metazoa; phylum Chordata; order Ceratodontiformes; family Ceratodontidae; genus Neoceratodus; species Neoceratodus forsteri. Next base: position 541,173,470 of record CM057456.1, on the reverse strand, counting down.
GAGCTATTCTGAATAAAACAATCCTGCAAGACATAAACAAGCTGTCAACCTGCTTTCAAACATCTTGTCTAGAAGCATTCCATAGCCTAATGATTCAATTTGCTCCAAAACACACTGTGTTTTCATATCTTGGAATGAACTCACGGTAACTATTCATATATATTAGAATTATGTTTTTGTTTTGATGAATACCTGATTGTGTGGCATCTCAAATTTTAACCATAAAAACATACACTAACATAATATGGTAATTGACGTGATTAACTGTGATCGTGGCAGACTAGCCTTGTGGAGTTTTATGAGGGTGTGACAATGGCACTCGATCAGGGTAAACGGGTGGATATTCTCTTCCCGGTCTTCAGTAAGGCATTTGATTCCGTCCTTCATACAGGTCTGCTAGAGTTATACCACACCTCGAGTACTGCATGCTGTTTTGGTGAACTAACCTAAGGAAGGTCATCCTGCTCCTGGAGTAGGTTCAGAGGAGGGCAACTAGGATGATATGGGGTCAGATGAGTCACCAGGGGCACAACTGGAGACTGAAGGGTGGGAGACTCATGGGGAAAGGGAGGAGGCGATACTTCACCGAGGGAGAGGTGGATTACTGGAATTAACTTTCTGATGAGCTGGTAGAGGTATTTGCAGTGGAGTGATTCAGGAGGTGCTGGGATAGGAATAGGTGGGGTGAAAAATGATAAATGCTTGCTCAGAGGGGAGGAACTTATGTTAGTATGTTATGGTCTTATGATTATGGTATGTTTTTTAAAAATTATTTTACTGCTGCAAAGATATTGATCTTATGTCTGGATGGTCCATCTTCACTACCTTCAGTACTTCATACTTATAAGAGCACTCACGACCACGACAAAATATCATGATCAACCACTTTGTGCTCTTTTCGAATTTGTTTAATTACTTATTCATAGTTTGACAATTTAGCACTAACTATCAAAGTTACTTAATTAGTATTTATTTTGAATCATTTCCAGTTTACAACTAGTGGGGCTGCACTACAATGAGAATAGTGAATGTGGGCAATCAGTATCTCGAGATGGTCATTTTCAATTCTCAACACACTATCCGAAACACAAGAAAGGAAGATGTGTCATTCGTAAAAGTGTACAAAACCCACATACAGTTATGTATTGATTCTCTGTTCTAATGCTTTTAGTATATATAAAGTGGCATATACTTTTGATCTGCCATCTGATGAATATAAACAACAATAAATAGGACAATAACTGCTTTACGAACATACGAAATTTGCCAGCAGATAAAGGCCTAGAGGTCTATCAAGTCTGCTCGAATGTGCAGCTAGCACCCCTTATTCTGCAGCTACCACTCCCTTTCACCCTTCCCCTTCATTAACCCTCCCCCTTGTCCTGTCCCATCCTCATTTGAAGCAGTCCACTGTTCTACTGCATACCACTTCAGCAGGTAACGCATTCCACAGCACCACCACCCTCTCTGTAAAAAAGTGTCTCCTCATCTCCCTCCTGAACCTTCCTCGCTCCAGTCTCATATCATGGCCCCTGGTGGCTCTCCCTTCCCTTACTTTGAACAGCCCCTCTGTACCCGTCTTGTTTATTCCTTTCATGTATTTAAAGGTTTCAATCATGTCACCCCTGTCTCTCCTCTCCTCCAGTGAGTACATGTTCAACTCCTTCAACCCCTCTCATATGATAAGTCCCCAGCCCCTGATCATCTTTGTCACTCTGCACTGCACCCTCCAGTAACTTAATGTCCTCTCAGATACAGATGCCAGTACTGCACGCAGTACTCCAGGTGTGGTCTAACTAATGACCTATACAGTGGCAGAATCACCTCCTCCCTCCTCGAGGATATACCCTTGCAATACAACCCAGCATTTTGTTGGCCTTGCAGCTGCCTTCCTACATTGTGCCGAGTTGTTCATTGACCCTGTAATGAGCACATCCAGATCCTTCTCCTCCTCTGTCTGGGCTAGCTGCACTCCACCTAGCTGGTAACTCTTCCTTGGGTTCTTTATCCCAAAATGCAGCACCTTGCACTTTTTTGGCATTAAAGCCCAGTTGTCAGGTGTCTGACCAGGTTTCAAGCTTTGCCACATCATCCTGCAACCCCTGCCATCCCCCTAGGTCATCCACCACCGCGCCTACCTTGGTATCATCAGCAAAAAGACTGATCTTGCTCTTGATGTCCCATGATATGTCTGCAATGAATATCCCAAACAACACTGGTCCCAACGCTGAGCCCTGTGGAACACCGCTCGTCACTGCCCTTGGGTGTGAGAGCTCCCCACCCACCACCACCCTCTGTTGCCTTCCCTGCAGCCAGTTTCCTACCCATCTCACCAGCTTTGCACCCTCCCCTGTGCCTACTAACTTCCTTCCCAGCCTTCCATGTGGCACTGAGTCGAATGCCTTATTGAAGTCCAGATACAGGACATCCACTGTATGGCCCCTGTCCAGTTGCCTAGTTACCCAGTCATAGAACTCGACCAGGTTGGTTTGGCAGGATCTGCCACGTATAAAGCCATGCTGTCTGCTGTCCTGTAGTCCTTTGGCCTCTAGGAGGGCCACCAGCCTCTCCTTCAGGATAGTCTCCATTAGCTTACCCCCGATGGATTTACTATGTAAGTGCTACTTTCTGGTCGCTGTACTCAGGTGAAGCACTATGCGGGTATCACTGGGTAACATGCATGTTTTTTCTGTTTACTTTGACAGATTATGCTTCTACTCTAATGAAGAATTTAATACATGATTATGTCCAGAAATGCTTTCACATACGCTGTTGTCAAGCACTTATTATGTAAGTGCTACTTTCTGGTCACTGTACTAAGGTACAGCACTATGTGGGTATGACTGGTGATATCAGGATGCATTATCACACACTAAAGGGTGGTGAACATTCACCCGAATGTCATCTGATCATAGCCGCATAGCATTTTACATGATATACTGTGACTCTGTTAGTCTGTGTATGTCAGCTGTGGTCCAGAAATGATTTCACATACGATGTTGTCAAGCACTTATTATGTAAGTGCTACTTTCTGCTAACTATGCTACGGTACAGCACTATGCGGGTATGACCAGGTGACATCAGAATGCATTATCATACACTGAAGGGTGGTGAACATGCATCCAGATGTCATCTGATCATAGCCGCATAGTGTTTTACATGATATACTGTGACTCTGCTAGTCTGTGTATGTCAGCTGTGGTCCAGAAATGCTTTTACATATGCTGTTGTCAAGCACTTATTACGTAAGTGCTACTTTCTGGTCACTGTACTAAGGTGAAGCACTATGCGGGTATCACCGGGTAACATGTATGTTTTTTTCTGTTTACTTTGACAGATTATGCTTTGACTCTAATGAAGAATTTGATACATGATTACATGGAAGATAGAAATAATCTTATCCATTCAATGAATGAAATTCGTCAAAGACTACCCCCCTCACTATCTTCATCTATCACAGGCAAAATTACAAAAGAAGAGGCCAGAAGTAACTATATTAGTCAGTTTAATGAGGTACAGGATAGAAAGATATCGACATCTCTATATTTAAAACATGGGATGGAGGGGGGAACCTCTAGACTTCCAGGGATTTTAGGCCCATTAGGAGTCATGGATTCAGTGTGTGCGGTCTAGAGAGAAAGAGTTTGGCAACCAGGTGTCTGGAGACAGTAAATCCTGCTCTTTGTATATAACACAATTGTGCACTAATGAAACTGTATACATTAATCTTTTTTTTATTTTTTTTTTAATTCAAATTTATTGAAAGTTTTCAAAATAGAAACCCCAACACGGGGTGACGCATTGACATACCACAAGAAAACACATGAAATTCAACTCACTGTGATGGAGTCCCCCCCCGACAACCTCCCTAACCCCCAACCAACCCCCAGCTTGGCACAACAAACCTGAAATTGTAAAATCCCGATAAAGTAGCTAAAACTAAGTTATTACAGACACACCACATTGACATGATACCTATGCCCCAGCAACAGATAAGTCACAGCAATACACCTGTCTGGAGTAGATATAAGGCATGCAAACCCTCCCAAACGTTCGTGTAGCAGGTGGGCGAACCCCCCCCATATTAATTTTGATTTGCTCATTATGCAGATTGAACAGGAAGGCTTTTAACCATTCCTCGTAAGAGATACCCTGCTCATCCAACTAATGAAACAAAATTAGTTTTTTTAAGAGTCAGTGCAACCATTGCTATGTGATATTTATGGTTTTTAACTCCAGTCGTGGATAAATCTCCCAATAAGCATATTTCTGGAGTGAATAAATCCCCAGGCCCTTATAAGGGATCAGCTCTATCTCTAATTTGGTTCCATAAATCCCTAATCACCAGGCAATCCCAGAATATATGGAGCATACACCGTCTGCCTCCTGACATCAGAAACATCGAGCATCTGCCCACCTTCCTATTGTATGGAGTTTAATCAGGGTCCAATACATATTGTTCAGTATTCTATACTGGGTAAGCTTCAACCTGTCTTGGGAAATATATCTGAAAGAATCCAGTCGAATAGAGGCCTAGCATTTGGCAGAATTCGGGAAACAGGAGTTCCAGTATTTAGGAAGACCAGCATACTTGTCAATTGAGTTGCTACGTAAAGCAGCATAAACCAGAGAAACAGCATGGGGTTGTCCACAAACCAATTTCAAAGACTCCAACCCCAAACTATCCTCCACCAATTGTCCAGGATCTGGAAACGTTTAAAGGAGCAGGTGCCTGAGTTGCCATAATTTGAAAATCTGCTTTGGAGATATAAAATAGGTGGCCACCATGGAGGCACAATCCATCCAGGAACCATCCAGAATTATGTCCCCAACACTAATATGGTTAAGCTGAGGGAGCCAAGAAGGAAGTATAATGTGCCCACCAAGCCAAAGGTTCAGATTTCCAACAATTAGCTGCCTCAGATCTCTAGTGTTCTGATACTTCAGGAGGGCACACAGTTGTCCGTGAACCTTGAGGTAGGTCAACATGGGAGATACCCTAAGAGATACTGGGAGGCTACTAAAAGAAACATACAAAAGAGCAGTTTTAGCTAAATTAGTCCCTTCGATAATTTCCTTTTCTATTAGCAACCAGGAATATAAGATTCGGTGGCAGTATCTTCCTAGGCAAGAGACCAACGCAAATATTTAGTTACTTGACTAGCCCAATAGTACATACTGTAGCAAAATTGGGTAATTTAAGCCCTCCTGCCTTTGTAGATGCCACTAATTTAAGATATGACCTTCGAGGGTGCTTCCCTCCCAAAGAAAGGAGGATATTACTGAGTGCAGAATCTTAAACCATTTTTGAGGTATCCAGATATTCAAATTATTCAGGGGGTAAAATATTCTAGGCAAGACATTCATCTTGACTATGCTAATTCTCCCCCATAGTGAGATCAGAAGGGACTGCCACCGTGTAAAATCCTACTGTATATCAGCTAGAAGAGCATCCAGGTTGACTTTCTTCATAAGGTTCTCATCTCTAGACAAAATTAACCCCAAGTATTTGATAGACTTGGTGTTCTATTGGACTTCCAGGGAAGAAACATCTTGCTGCAGGAACTTATAATTAAGGGAAAGAACAACCGTCTTACTTAAATTAACTCTACAGTTAGACATGCTCCCAAACTCCTTTATAACCTGCAAAGCAGAAGGGAAGGACTGAGCCAGATGGGTCAAGTGCAGAAGCACATCATCTGCATATGCTGACAATTTCAAAGAGTAACTACCAATCACAATCCCTTGGACCCTTGCGTCTGCTCTCAATATTACCAACAAAGGTTTGAGATAAATATTAAATAACAATGGAGAAAGAGGGCATCCCTGCCTGGTTCCTGAACCCAGAGTAAATCTGTCAGATAGGACTCCATTGCAATATATTCTAGCTTGTGGGTACTGATAAAAGGAGGTAATCTAGGCAACAAATTTGTCAGAGAACCCAAATCTGTGTAGGGTGGCAAAGAGAAATTGCCAATCAACTTGATCAAATGATTTCCCTGTGTCTAGGGACATTAACCCAGCAGATATATCCGAATCCACAGACACAGAGAAAATGCGCCAACTTTCGGAAGTGATCCAAGGAATGACGCCCTGTCATAAAACCCACCTGATCAGGATGAATGATACCAGGGAGCATGTCCTCAAGTCTGGTGGCCAGAATCTTAGCAATAATTTTGATGTCACAGTTCAACAATGATATTGGATGGTAACTGGTGACTAAGTCCAGAGCTTTGCCTTGTTTACAGAGCAAAATAATCAGGGCCTCTAACAGTGAATTATCTAGTGGATTACCAGTCAACATCCACTCGAAAAGATGAGACAGGCAAGGAGTAAGTTGTTTACAAAAGGTTTTATAAAAATTGGGGGAGAATCCATCCGGTCCCGGGGTCTTATCAGGTGGTATGGCAGATATAGCCTGTTGTATTTCTGTGCTTGATATTGGAGCTACCATAGCATCTTGTTGAGCCTGTGTAAGTAAAGAAAGATCGAGCGGTTGAATGTAGCACTCCACCATCTGCACTGTAGGCCTGTTTGGCATTAACCGATAGAGATCTGCATATAAGGCCATAAATTCAGCATTTATGTCCTTGGGATTTAGGAGGAGCTCTCCTTATCTTTGGGACTGCAGGCTCAGTATGAGCCTAGAAGATTCTACCTGTTTCAACTGAAGTTCTAGAAGGTGACCTGCTCTCTCACCTTGATCGATATAAGTGGCCCTAGTTTTAAGAATAGCATATTCCGCTTTCTCTCGGAGTATGGAACTATATTGATCCCTGAGACCCATCAACCAGTTTCTATCCTCAATGGAGGTAGAGGGGGACAGGGAAGATTCTATATTATGGATTTGTGAGAGAAGGGATAGTGATTTCCGAGTTCGCTCTCTCTTCCGATGACAGGCTATTTTATTATAAAAGCCTCTCAGTACACATTTCAAGGCCCCCCATTCCAAATCTGGGCATGAAGAGGATCCTTGATTAACACTAATTTACTCTGTAATCTCTCGGACAGTCATCTCTACAATTTTAGGATCCTTGAGGAGTTGATTATTCTACTTTCATAAAGAATCCGGTTGGGCATCAGGGGTTACTGTCAGAGCACATGATACAACAGAGTGATTGGAGATCACTCCTGGGGTAATAACAGCGTCTGCCAGTCCCTGCAATATAGGTTGACTAATTGGAAAATAATCTATTCGGAAGGCAGTCCGTGGGACGCTGGATCTACAGGTGAAATCCTTGGAGGTAGGAAATAGGATACGACAGGGGTCTACAAGGCCCAGATTATCAAACCAACTCCCAAAGTGCACATTGTGCTGGGGCGAGCCCTTGTCTCCGGGGGGGGGGTGGACTTATCCATATCAGGAGAAAAGGGAAGATTCCAGTCACCCCCTATGATACATGGAAGTGCAGCAAAGGGTGCTAAAGCATTTAGCAAATTAGTAAAAAACATGAGGGAATCGGTATTGGGACCAGAGACACTGCCCAGAACCAGAGAGGTTCAGTCCAACACCCCTTGCACAAATAAATATCTACCATTTAGATCTCTAAGGATCAAATCCGGCTGGAAAGAAACAATCCTAGTTATTAGGATCCCCACCCCACTACTCTGGGAACTGTCCCCCACCACAAAAACCTGTCCAATATACTGCATACGCAGAAGAGACCCTTCTGCCTCCAGGAGATGAGTCTCTTGTAGAAATATGATGCCCCCTTTAAGCAGGTTAATGTGCTTCAACATCTGATATCATTTCACTTTCATGTGAAGGCCACAAACATTTCATGAAATACATTTTTTAACACTCATCATATACATTCCAAAATGTGAAATGGTGTGTCCCACCCAGTCTAGCCACATACCAGGAAAAGATAATACAACTCTTGTGCCAAGCTGCCCTCCCATAGCTCAAGACTCCGCAAGTCCCCCCACTATCATTCCCAATAATCTTCCTCTACCCCCTAATCCCCTATATATCATAACCAACCAAATCCAAGCCTTAAATGCCCCTGGTTAATATAAGCATTCCAAAAAAGCACCCCCTGCCCCCACCCGCGTATTTTGCAGTGTGCAATACCCAGCGCAGCTTCACTGCTCTCCATGTCCTCCCCCCACCTCGCCTGCTAGAATCCTGGCACCAAGAACCAAACACACTAGAAATCAAATAATTAGGTCCCATATATGGGGTTTGAAATATAAGACCTTAAACCCATTGAAATACCAAATGGCCATTAGAAGAAAACAGGCTTTGTCTAATAGCTAAACTAAACACAAATGGGAAAGCTCTTCTATAAAACAGTGACCGTCTCCTCATAGCCCAAAAATGCAGAGGTTTTTCTAGTGAGGGCTTATCTAAAAAATATACAGAGGAGCCTACAAAGGAAATTCCATATACTGGCCATTGTTGGTCGGATAAATGACCATCTATCTCTCTCGTAGTATCCAGTTACAAATAAAATCTATCTGCTAGGTAAGCCCCTGGAGAAATAAAAAAAAAGGTAACCCCAGTCCAAAAGTCTCAAAAAAAAAGCAAAGCATTCTATCAAGTCCGAGGTGATGACTTCCAACAGTTGGGAGACAAATTAAAACATGATAGTTAAGGTGTACATTCCAGGTGAATTACCCCATACAGACTCCATCAATCCTGTAACAAGATCCTGCTAGATTAGACTACCGTCACTGGTGGAACAGTCACCCATCTCGGAAAAGATTGGGTAGTAACTTTTTCACCTCGATCCCTGCAGTTTTTGGGTCATCTAAAGGGATCCACTTGCCATCAAGAGAAACCTGCAGATTCACTGGATAGAGCATATAAAAATGAGTATTTGCTGCCAGTAACTTAGTGACCACGCCATGCTATTCTGCTCTCCATTGCTGCACCATGTTGGGGAGGTCTTGCATAATCTGGATTGGAACCCCTTCCCAAAGAACTTCCTTTAGCTCTCTGACTTTAGCCAGTAGGTGCTGGCATTCCTGATAATTCAAAAATTTAAAAATGAAGGTCCTTGGTGGAGCTCCCAGTGCTGGCATGGGCCTCAAAGCATGATGAGCTCACTCTGCAGCATAATCCACACCAAACGGAGAGGGGCCTGCAATTTTCTGAATACATTTTGTAGCAAACAGCACTGGGTTGACCCCCTCTTTATGTTCTGAGAGGCCGATAACAACTACATTATTTTGGCGACTGCACCCCTCAACATCTTCCACCTTGTTCTCCAGTTTAGTGACATGCTTCCTCAGTAGAGCCATATCAGGATCCACTCTCTCCATTTTCCTCTCCACCGAGAGGATGCATGCCTCACAGTTCATGATTCATTGTATTGTGTTCTCCAGCTTCTCTGTGGCTGCTTTTAATCCTTCATTAAGAGATCTAACTTCATCACGGAAGGGACAAAATTCATCTAGAAATTGCTCGAGAGAGAGGGGTGCACTGTCGGAAGGCCCAGGAGTTGTAGCCAGCATTTTCTTAGCTGAGCCTTTAGCTTCTTGCCAATTTTTTCCAGTGTGATGGGTGGCGTGTGGCGCGGCAAGGCCGCTTTAATTTCTGCTTCCATATAGGGTTGAGAGTCCAAAAGGCACCAAGTACTGTAGCCCCCTAATATCTGTAATCAAAATATCACAAAGAGGATGATCGCCATAGCCAAAAAGTAAGTAATTAAGGAGATTTCAGGGAGGGAAGACAGGAGCACTTAGGAAAGCACCTTGTCCGAGCAAGGCATCATGTGATCTCCCCTGTATACGTTAATCTAAATACTGCCATATAAAATAAGTTTTTTAACTATTGCCTTCAGAACATAAGTCTGTGTTAAGCGAACAATTGTCAATGATAGCTATAGATTGTAAGTGGGTTCAGTTTTACTATGCTCAATTTAACAAGTAAACAGAAAAGATGAGTTACTTTACTATTATTTTACTTGCTTCCAACTTACACAAGCATAAACCTGCAATGATATTAATTCTGAAAATATTAGAACTGGAATGTTTGTTATTGCTAGCATTGTTATGTGATGTACCAAGAACATTTTCAAAAAAAAGTTACTGCAAATTTCAAAAGACAAACTTTTTAAATATGAAATGCATAACATGTTTCATACTTATTTTATTTGGAACGTACAGAAATAAAATATTTTTTTAAATTCTATGCACTTTTCATCATGTAGCTCTATCCATATGTAGCTGGTATTAAGCTAAACTATTCAAAAACCAGGACACAAGCCCTCTCCATCTGGAAACTCTTCTCGTATCTTCTTCATGACACATGCTGGTAGTGACACTCTGTTGTGTCTGCTGAGTCAGCCCCAGCACCATCTTATAAATTGCTTGTATGAGGTATACCTATATTTACTGAAATGCAAACAAAATAATGAATATATTATACCAAATATCTAAGTATAGCTATATATAATTATAAAAAAGGCTCTGAGACATGGAGCTTTCTGATTGGCTGAAAACATTCTAACAGCCTCATGTAAATCTTTTATTAACATACATGTAGAGCTTAACCATATTATAAACAAGGTTTAACACTGCTTAAAAAACATTTTACTACAATAACCATAATTCAATCCCAGAGGTTATGTTAATAATCAGTTATTTTATTTATTTTTTATTTATTTATTCAATCTAGGATTACAAGTACCTTTGAGTGCCAAGCAGCTCATTTACAAATGTTAAATGTCAATAGGGGGGTACAGATCCATAATGGAAAACAGACTGGTTTCACAAACGATTAAGCAATTTGTATTACAAAATACAGAATAAGAGAACAGCAAATAAATACACATTAGTTTAGCACATGATTCAAGGCAGGGAGTGAGAAAAGGAGGGAATTAGGAGGGGAGCCACATCAAGGAAGGGGAGAGCAACCAGGTGGCATTGTCAAGTAGCAGCGAGGATAGTAAGGGATGAAAAGCAAGGAAGACAGTCCGGGCAAGAAAAAGAGGGGGAGATGGGAGGGCAGAGGGAGAGGAGAGTGAGAGGGCAAGACAAGTAGAGAGAACAGTGGAAGAACAGTGGGGGGGGGGGGCGAGGTCCCAGGAAGAAGGAGAAGGATTTTAAGTGGTGCAATCACAGGAGTTTTCAGTTAGGATGTGCTGACGAAGTTTCAGTTTGAATTCACCAACACTAGTAAGGTTAGCCAAACCATTGTGAGGCCATTTAACCAGTATGGTGCTTTGATACAAAAGGAGTGTTGGTATTGGGCAGTTCGAGACAGTGGGACTAGTAGGAGCGCGGAAGATGAGGTGTGCGTATGTTGGGTCTTGGGGGATTTGTGAAGTAAGCATCCTAATCCCAAAGGCATGAGTCCAAGGAGAATCTTTTTGGCAAGTAAGCAGGTGTGGTATTTAATTCCCCATGCAAGTTGAGCCACCCAGCCTGCAAATAGACATTGCAGGTGTGGGTGAGGCACGGTGCACCAGTTAGGAGTCTACAGGCCTTGTTTAGTGCCACAGTGAGCCTTTTGAGTGCAGTGGTGGAAGCAGTTCCATAAATGACAAGGCTATAGTCAATAAAGGAGAGCACTGAGCTGTGGAAAGCAAGATTTAGGGCTTCAGGTGTTATAAACTTTCTCAGTAGATACAGGAGCCCAATCCTGGTATTGACGGCTCTGGCAACATTTTTGATGTGCAGTGAATAGGTGAGGTGTCTATCAAGGGTAACCCCTAGGTTCTTGAAGTGCTGTATTTGTTCAAAGGGGTCACCCTGGGAATTTTGGATGGTAAGAGCATGCTTTTTATGTCGACTGTGTACTGAGGAGAACAACAGGACTTTTGTCTTCTTGCAGTTTAGTACTAGTTTATGGTTGCGGAACCAGTGCTCAACTTCCGTGAAGCCCTTTTGAAGGTTACTTTCAAGGAGGTAAGGGCCAGGGTGGCTTGCAAAAATGACAGCATTATCTGCGTAGAGCAATGTTCACTGGTGGCAGGCAGTCAGTAGATTGTTAAGGAAGATGCTGAAAAGGAGTGGACTCAGGATTGAGCCATGGGGTAACCTGAACCGAACAGGCTTCTTGTCAGAGATAGCACTGGAAGTCTTCGCGCGTTGAGATCTGTCCCCAAGATAGCTTCTAAACCAGGGCAGCATATCAGGGGAAAGACCAGTTTATGAGAGTTGTTTAAGGAGGAGTCGGTGATTAACTGTGTCGAAGGCCTTGGTTAAATCTATAAAGACGGCACCGATAAGACTGCCTTGGTCAATAGATTGCTGGACATAGCTGGGGAATTCTAAGAGTGCAGTGGTGGTGCTGTGCCCTTTCCGAAAGCCATGCTGTTGTTCACATGGTAGGGAGTATCTATTGAGGTAGTCCACAAGTTGGTAGGCAACAATACATTTGAGTATTTTAGAGAGGGATGGGAGGATTGATATAGGCCTATAGTTGCTGTGTAGTGCACAGTCTCCAGATTTGTGAACTGGGGTAACAATGGCTGTTTTCCATACCTGTGGGAATTGCGAGAGGGCTAGAAATAGGTTAAGTAATTTAGTAATAGGTGGAAGCACTGTACTTCCAATGTGGTGAGTGTGATTAGCTTGAGGTCTAAAGAGTCACCACTGTGCCTGGACTTGCTCAGCACACTGCTTAGTAGTTTCCTGACCTGGGCCACAGAGACACATTTAAAGTAGAAAGGGGGGTGATGATTTGTCTTGGTCTCAGGAGAATGTGCTGCCTTTAAGGTGGTATCATCAAAGAAGTTTTGTGGTAGCACACTACTTAGGTCAGTGAAGGCATCATTAAAGGCATTCGTTATTGTGAGTGGGTCAAGTATGGGGATACCATCAAGGTTTAACATTGCAGGAGCCTTTTTTGGATCTTCCCCCAGAACATCATTGATATTTGCCCAGAATTTCCTACTGTCACCCCAGGTATTGGTAAGTTGCTCCTTGTGGTGATTGCTTCTTGCTTTACTTATTTCCCGAGTGCAGGAGTTTCTTGCAGCTTTATAGGCTTGCCAGTCCTGTAGCTTGCCAGAAGATTTAGCATAGTACCAAAGGTGGTCCCTCCATTTCATGTTGTCCATCAACCCAGGAGTAATCCAGGGATGAACAGTGCAGCACACCTTCAATTTCTTGAGGGGTACGTGAACATCACAGGCAGCACTGAACATAGTGATAACATTTTGGAGTGATACATTAATGTCTGTAGAGGAGTCAAGTAGTGACCAGTCCTGACAGTGCAAGTGTTGTTTTGGGAGTTCCAGGTGGCCACATCTTAGCACTCTGTTGTAGATAGTTAGAGGCAGTGGGGCATGGAATTTGTTGGTCCAATTGCAAGTAACAGGAGAGTGGTCACTGAGTGAGTCTAGGTGCACACTTATGTTGACGACATGGTCAGGGCAATTAGAGATTATCCAGTCAAGAATGGTGCTTGTCCCAGTCTTATAGTTAATTCTAGTGGGGCAGCTGACCAACTGAGTAAGGTGCAGAGCTGCCAGTGCAGCCTTTATGGGGCCACTGGAAGCAGACAGCCAGTTTATGTTGAAGTCACAAAGTAACATTGCCTCAGCAATGTGATTTTGGACTCTCAGGTAGTCCAGGACCTCATGAAGACCAGTGGTAGGGTCGTCGGGAGGTATGTAAACTGATAGGATTGTGAGAGTCTTGTGGTGGGCCTCCAGTAGCACTTTAATCGCTAGTACCTGGGTGGGGCACCCAAGGTCAGCAACAGGCAAGACCAGTCCTTTTAGAGTGTCTTTTAGATAGATAGCACAACCACCACCACGCTTAGTCGATCTGTCCAATCTGAAGGTAGTGTAGCCAGGTATGGCAACCGCTGCATCTGGTATTTTGGGAGATAGCCAAGTTTCAATGACAGAGAGTATGTCAGGGTTGTTTAGCAAGACCCAGACTTTAAGGAGGTTGATTTTGCACAGGAGGCTGCAAATGTTAATAGAGGCCAGGTGAAGAGTTCCCTGTTTCTGGTTATTATCCTTTGTAATAAGGGGCGCTGGTCCAGGGTTGGGGTGGATGTTACCTGATACCAGAAGTAGCAGGCGGACGAGCCTTAGGAGGTACTCTCTAATCAGTTTGGATGCTTGTTTAGTAGCCATTCTGGAGCCATGTAATGATTTTGCATTCACTTTCACTCCCCAAGAAGTGGAAGATAATAGGTCCTGAGGTGGTTATGATGCAGGTAGGTGGGTAAGTAGAAACCCAACAATCACATTGAGGATGGAAAAATAGGGGAGACCAGGGCCCATTTGAGATGGAAAAATAATCCCCAAAAGTCCAGCCTATAATGTAGTGGAGGCTAATTCCAGCCACAAGGATCAGGGGTTGAGTCCAGTTAGGTATAGTGTTTCCAGATTGACTGATCAAGAAGTAGAAGATAAGAATTTGGTGCAGGGCAGCAATGTTAGGCATGAACACAGTGTCAAGTAAGATTTAATTAAGGGAAAAGATACAACAGCAAACACAGAAATGCACAGTCCAATTTCTTTCTGTGCCATCTGGGCTATTAGTACAACTTATGACAGAGGTCACCCAGGGTCACAGCTAGGCAGGGATTTGACAAGAGGCTTTGGCTATGCAAGACCTTGCAGGCATACACTCCCAGTCCCATTACATTGATAGCCTGGGGCACACTTACTCAAGTACATGTGCAGGATGTGAAATTATTTTGCCCTTATGATTCCTTTGTTATTTAAAGAGGTTGTATAAAAGCCCACAAATAGATCCCTTAGGAGCAAGCCAGATGAAAATATGGATTTGAGCAGGACCCAGAGTCACTGACTTTGTCAGACTTTGTTGCTTGACTTCTATTTTGCTTGAGATAGTTTCCAAAAAGTTGATTTTAAACTGAAAATGCAAATACCTGGTGATGATGCTTTGCAGAAATCCAGTCCATGAGACCTTCACAGATGTAGTGAGCAAGAATGGTATAGTTACCCCAAGCAGAAAATCTTGTAAATCCCCAAAAACTAAACTACAGACACAGACAAACACAAACAGCCACCCACACAGACCCAGGAGGTGGGGGCATGTTTACTGCACAAAATACAAAGCAGACTTAATCACCATCTAGGAGCATGTGGCACTCAGCTATGCCTCGCACCACATTACACCCCTTGTGGGTGATTAACAGACCATTAACATAACCTGTGGTCATGCCTTATTGCTTAAGTATGGTGGAAATAGAATGGTCAGACTCCAAATATTTAATTTAGTTTCAAGTAGTATTGGGCATGACAGTAACTCACAAGTTGCATAATTACGTGTTAACCATTGAAACATGGTCTAAAGCTGACCCGGTGATGCTAAGATAGTGGTCACCTCACCTCTTGCTATGCCGGTGACTCATGTTCAGGATCGAACGCAGGCTATTGGGGACAGAAGGGGAGTAGAAGGATTGTGTGTCCAAGAGACTGTGCTCTTTCTTCGGTGAGGAGGTGGAAGACAAGGAGTGGGCCTTGCACACCCCATCTTCAAATTTAGAAAAATGGAAGAAGAAAATAGGTTACTATGGCACATGATGGTGGGTGCATCGCAGGTCCTGCTTCTGACTAGTCAATTCACTTGCCACACTATTTCCAATCTCTGGCTGGGGTAGGTTGACCCAGTAGACCCCTACAGGATGCATAGATATCCTGGTACTAAACCACATCACAGAATGAAAAAAAGAGTCATCCTATAATCAGAACTATTTTCCATCAGTACCCTTTCAAACGTAATTGATCTATCATCACAAACATGGCTTCTAATAAGAATAATTAGTAAAACTTGATTACTCATACAGAGGTCTTGGTTGTTCAGCATCCTGAGTGTACTCTTATCTAAACTGAAAGTATGCAGTCTCCAACACCAGTCGATTTAAGCATACACCCTCAGATCCAGGGTGTACTGTTATGCAGACTGGTATTTGAGTATCAATCAATCAATCAATCAAGTCTTTATTTAACCAGGTGTTCATCATTGAGCAGAAGCTCATTTGCAAGATGGACCTGGGTGGAGCATGAACAATTGTATATACAGGTCAACACAGGTATTTACAAGGCAATACAGATAATGCTCTTTACAGAGAGGAAGAAAAAGAAGTTCATACATACATAGAATTATACAGATATTGTACAGATTACATGGTATTTACATACATAGAAGTGTCTATAGGAAGGTAAAGCAGGTTATCTAAGGTTGCAGGAGGAAGTAACTGAAGAAAAAAATAAAAATAAAAATATACACCAGGTAGAGGTGAAGGTAGGGGGGAAGGGAGGGAGGTAGGGGAAGAAAGGCTAGGAGGGCACGGTGCACAGAGAGGAGTTGGTAAAACGGGATGTAGAGAAGGTGGATGGAGAAAAGGAGTATGTGTGAGCCCCGGGATTGAATGCTATAAAGTACGGGACATGGTAGGATGTCACAACCCAGGGTAGTGAGCTCCTATCTGAGGTTGGGAAAGGAAGAATAAGGGGATGGATGGGTCTAGTGTTGATAAGACAGAGGGATAAGAGAGAGGACAATTAGGCAGGTGAGGAGCAAGCTGGGGGGTCAGTACTTAAGATGGGGTCTAGGCGTGGCTATATACCAGTGCAGACACCGGTACTGGATCTGAGTGGGTGAAGCAGTTACATACTTCTCTGATTGTATGGAAATAAAGTGTCTTGAAGGCATTTATACTGATTAGAGTGTTTAATTTGAGTTTTTTTTGTAGATCGTTCCATAAGGTAGGTAGCACGAAGCTTATGGCTGCCCTGCCGAAGCGGGATTTTGCTTTGGGTACTTTTAAGTGTAATAGCTGAGTAACTTCTTAACACCAGAGTATCACCAGCATGTTGCAATAATTGTAAAACCGACATCACCTCAGGTATTTATCTGCAGCATATATTATTTGGTGGCTCTGGAATATTAACACAGTTGTCGCAGATGCACCTGTAAGTATAAACAGCACAACTTAATTGAATGTCTCAATTAGTAAGTACTTACAAATCATACATATGCCCAAGTTAGCTCAACAGGGCCTAAGCAAGTGACAGTGTATGATATTGTTTGTTTCGCAAGGTTTAATATAACGTATTTTCTGTATTACATACAAACTACTGAACATACAAAATTGCCAGCAGATACAGGCCCTTCAGTCATTCTAGTCTAATCAAGTGTGCAACACTTCAATCCATTAGACTGCAGCTGCCCCCTCCCTCATATGCCTTCCCCAACATCTCTCACCCCATCCAAATGTGTACCTTCCCCTTGAATCTGTCCCACCCCTTCTGAAGCCCCTTACGCTCTGCAGTGATACAACTTCATCTGTCAGAGCGTTCCACCCTGCCATCACCCTTTATGTGAAATAGTGCATCCTCAGTTCTCTATTGAACATGCACACTTCCATCTTCATAGAGTGTCCCCTGGTTTCCCTTCTGCCTTTCAGATAGAAGATACACCTAGTGCCTACTTCGTTCAAACACTTCAGGTACTTGAAGGTCTCAGTCATCTCCCCTCTCTCCCAGGGTATACAGATTGAGCTATCTCAGTATCTCCTAATATGGTCTGCCCCACAACTACAGGATCATTTTTTGTGGCCCTGTGCTGTACCCCTCCAGTAATTTGATGTCCCTTTTCAAGTTGGGCACCAGAAGTGCAGTACTGTAGGTTCAGTCTCAACAGGGATCTGTACATTGGCAAGATGACCTCCTGTGATCATCTCAATAACTAATTTTACAGAAATTTTGAACTATTCTGTAATTATTGTTAAAAATATTTAACAGATATTATTTACAGTGCGGCAGTCATATTTGAGCCACATACTAGTCTGTGTTTTCAGTCCAGACAGAAAAACCTTCAGATTGTGATGCTTGAGTGGCAGTAGATGTTGACATTCTTGGTCGTGCTGCTGATTCAAATTGATAAGGCATGACTGTCAGCAAACCAAACTCTATTACATTGTCTGAATCACTGTTGTTGACATGAAGAACAGCAGTACTAGTGGTATCGGATTCAGTAGTATCTATACTGGTGGAATCTGAATCAGTCCCATCATTGTCAACTACTGGAATTATTCTTGGCCTAACTCTAGACATTCTTTGATGGAACTTAAAGAAACATCTGAGAAAATGTACTAACGGAAACATTCAAGTTTTTTTTTTTTTTTAAACGTCTTTATTGTGTTTTTCTTCCAATGATCATCAGACAAACATACACATACCCAGGATAATCCCGGGTCCACGCCCCAAAACTGAGCATGATCACTATGTACACTCCATAACTATGCACATACACAGCTGCATTGCACACCCTCTAACATCTTGTTCAGATCTGCATTTAAATTGTATTATCTAGGACAACCCCTACCAAGAAAATATATTCATACATCAAAGTCTGGATCCCAAGATGTCCTTTCATGGCTATAGGGCCCTATATCACTTGTAAGATCCTCAGGGTAGTACCCTGCAGCCGCGTCCCAAGGGAAAAGAGAGAGCCCCCCCCCACCAATCTGACAGACTCTGTGGCACCCATTAACAAGTCTAACATAAGAGCTTTTGATCTGGGCATATATAATTCCATAAACAAACAGTGACTAAGTAAGCCCCCTATTACTAAGACATCAATCCCACATCAGCATATTATTGATTACGTACTTTCCGACAGACAGACCCTTGTCTGAGGTACTTTATGTTGCAGGGTGTATACTGCCTCTAAGGCCCTCCATCTTTTATCATAAGTTGCCTTTCGTCCACCCCGAAGCATTTGCCTTTTAAGTCTAGTCAACATTAACAGCAAATTCCCCACCCATTGGTCATATGTATAATCAAATCACTTTTCCAGTGTCTCAAGACAAATGTTTTAACCAAGGATGACATCAAAGCAATATGTCCTTTAATAGTCGTATTAGGGATGTTTGCCATGCCTCCCAGCACACAAATCTTAGGCGTAATGAATTCTTTATAATTCATCACTAAGTCCATATTGTGTTTAATTTGCTCCCAAATGGGAGAAACTTTGGAACAGTGCCATAGTACATGGAGTAAATCCCCTGGGGTTGCACCACACCTAAAGCATAGGTCTGTCTGTCTGAGGCCCCTAGCACATAGCTTAGTAGGGGTATAGTATATATTAGAAGCTACGAAAAACTGCATGATGCTGTGTTTAGGAATAGGAATATATCTACTACTCCTCCATATTTCCTCCCAATCA
Organism: Neoceratodus forsteri; assembly: GCA_016271365.2. Classification (NCBI taxonomy): domain Eukaryota; kingdom Metazoa; phylum Chordata; order Ceratodontiformes; family Ceratodontidae; genus Neoceratodus; species Neoceratodus forsteri. The sequence goes on along the minus strand of CM057456.1, from coordinate 541,154,357 downwards.
GGTCTCTGAGGGCCAAAATCTCCTTGCTTGTCCCAGTATGAGATCTTAACAAAAGAACCCCCACTTAGAAAATCTAGTAGCAATTTATAAATCTTGGACAGGGGGTTTCTAGCACAGTTTACCTCCTTAAGGGCTTTCCATGTAAATGCATTATCCTGAAGACTATCCCTCCCCTCTTCCATTTTTTGCATCAAATTAGTAAGTTGCAATTTCTTAAAGAAGTTCAGGTTCTTACACTGGTTCGGAGAACCACACTATCTCCTCTTATAAAGTCCGCCCACTTTGAATTAAGCAAGTGAGTAGCCCATTGTCTTTTAATTATTTGCCTTCCAATAAGCATATTCCGGGTTGCCCAAAAGGGGCTGGTCCCTAGAAGCTTTTTGGGAATTTATTTGGTAAGGGGACAAAATCGTCCACCAGGCCAGCATTGCTTTATATATTGGAGTTCGTCTTCCTCTATCCGGTAGCTCTCCTGGATTAAAAAACAATACCGCTTCTGGGGAAAGTCCCATATCCGAAAGGATTTGCTTCTCAACTTGAAGCCAGGTTGGGATATAGTCCCCCTCATTCACCGATTTACACCACCGACTCATTAACCCAAGTTGCCCAGCTACATAATAAACTTGTAAGTCCAGAATTTTGAGACCTCCCTTGTTATAAGGTAGTCTTAACGCATTATATTTTCTTCTAGGAGGTTTAGCATTCCACAAAAAGTTAGAAATCAGTTTTTGTATTTTAATAAACCAACACTTAGGGATAATATAAGGGGGATAAATGTATTGGATATAGGAGCCTAGGCAATAGATTCATTTTGACCAAACTCAGTTTTGCTGCCCAATTTAGAGGGAGTTTATTCTACCTAGTTAAGTCCGTTGTAATTGTTGATAGCAGCTCTCCCAGATTTGCTTTAAGGCCTTCGGTCTCGTTAGTTGTGACCCAAATGCCAAGATACTTGAGCTTTCTAGGAGACCACTTTACTTGAAGTGGTTCAAAGTCAGTTTTGTAAGTAAATGAGGTAAGTGGGAGAACCTGTGTCTTACTCAGGTTTAACTTATAGTTTGACACCCTAGAAAATCTTTCCACTATATCCAGGATCCGCTTGAAGCTCTCTGCTGGGTCTTGGAGGTGCAGCAAAATATCATCAGCAAAAACAGATAGTTTAATTTCTGTCCCCCCAATAACAATCCCCTGTACTGCTGGATCCTTTTGAATCACCCTTAATAAGGGTTCCAAGTAAATATTAAATAGTATTGGCGAGAGAGGGCATCCCTGCCTGGTCCCATTATCTAAACCAATTTCCTTCAATAAATAGCCATTACATAGAATTCTAGCCATAGGGGCAGCGTATAAATTTTTTTTATACCGTTAAGAAGACCCTCCGGGAAACCCATGCAACCCATGATGGCAAATAAAAAATCATGAGAGACCCTATCAAAGGCCTTCTCGGCATCAAGCGCAATTACCGCCATAGGCAATTTAGAGGTAGAGACCTTATGTAATATATGGTGAAGTTTCTGGAGTGCATCATGTGCTCCTCTACCCGGCATAAACCCCAGCTGCTCTTGGCTAATTAAGCCAGGGGTGACTCTCAAAATTCTATTGGCTAGTAGCTTTGTCAAAAAATTCAAGTCCTGGTTCATCAGGGCAATAGGTCTATAACTCTCAGGGAGTTCTTTGGGTTTCTCTGGCTTTGGAATGAGTGTTATATAAGCCTGATAGAGCTGTGGGTGTGTGGGACCCCATCTTGCATAATATTTGTAAATAAGTCTTTCAATAAAGGCAATATAACTGTAGCATGAGATTTATAGAATTGGGCCGTTAGACCATCAGGTCCCAGTGACTTACCATTCGGAAGTGAATTGATCACCTCTAATATTTCGGATTCCGAGATAGGGGCCACCAGCCACTGGGCTTGTTCCTAGTCCAGTCTAAGAAGAGGTATATTTTCCAAGAACCCTTTAATGTCCCCTTCACTAGCCAAGACCCCCCCTTGATAGATCCCCTCAAAATAGGCTGCAAAGGTATCAGCCATTCTCTGGGGTTCTGTTATTATTTCTCCCTGGTATTTTATTAATGAGATTACCCTAGCCACCTCACACTCTTTTATTCTATTAGCAAGAAGCCTTCCTGGAGCATCCCCCTGCAATAAATAATTTGCTTGTACCTTTTCCGCCCACCACTCTAACTTACCATAAAGGATATTTGCCAGCTCCTCTCTAAGTTCCTTAAGCTCTAAGTCCATCCCTTCTGTAGTGCCCTCTAGAGGAGCCAATGAGCTAATGGCGCCCAAAATAACCTCTTCCCTTGCCCTTCTCATATGAGCTCTCCTAGCTATAATTCTCTGGGCCATGCCCGAATATAAAACCTTACATGTAGGCCACCTTAGTCTGCTATCTGAGAGTGTAGGAAGTTGAGTCTGGATAATTTCCACCAGTACCTGCTCTGATTTAGCTAACATATATTTGTCCAATAATATGGAATCATCAAACCTCCATCGGTATGATTTCGTTGGGAGAGATTCTATCACCCAGTTTAATTGAACTGGAGAGTGGTCTGATAGAACTCTAGTGTGGGTAACCACTTCTCTTATTCCCTGAATTGCTTCTTTGTTAACCAAAAAGAAATCGATTCTTGAGTGGCTTTTATGCACCCCAGAGTAGAAGGTCATAGCATGCCCCCGCTTACTACAGACCACAATGGGATCAACCAATGCCGCAACTTCTAGAAGCTTAGTCAAAGCTGTCTGTGCCATAGAAGGCGGACGATAAGATGGAGGTTTTTTGTCCACCCTATTATTGAGACAAAGATTCCAATTTCCTGCAAGGATCAGAGGGTGGGTTGGAAGTAGAGCTAAATCGATGCAAAAAAATCAGGCTTGGGTGGTGTAGGAGCATAAATAGAAGAAATCGTTAATGCTTTACCCATAATGGCACCAGTAACATAAATCCCTCTGCAGTCTTCTCTAGTTTTAGTTTGTGAAACTGTGAACGGGCAATCCTGCCCAATCAGGACTGCCACTCCCCCTGAGGCCTTAGCATTTCCATCTCCTAGAACCTGTCCTGCCCATTGTTTTTTGAGAAGACCCAATTCCTCCTTAAGCAGGTGTGTCTCTTGCAAGGCGACAATCTGGGCTCCCAATTGGCGGATGTATTTTAATATCACCATCCTTTTCCTCCGCCCTCTGAGGCCTTTAACATTCCAAGTAATAATTTTAATGTTAATCATGCAGTTTTTTTATTACCCCTGACTTCCACACCAACAGAGTCTCCCTGAGTAATCATAAAGAACTTTGGGCTTTCTCTTTTCCCATTTCCCACAAGCCCACCCCCCGTTCAGCCCCCGATCCTTGGATCGGCCTCCTATCTCAATTGGATACGTAGCTGAGCTATCCGGTGAGCAAGCTCCCGGACCCTCTACAGTCCTCCTATTAGCCTTGTAACTGCCTACATTCCCATATAAAAAACAGATCTAACTTTTCGTTCACCCCCTACAGGTTACTCACACAGTTTAAGTATCAATTACCCTATTGCATAGGGTTGAAGAGGACAATACTAATGTCTTAAACTAGGGTAAATACCATTCACCCTACAGAGCTAAGAGATAATGTAGCAACCTCTTTAAAGTCTTAGATTCCTGCCTCGGTGGGGCCCTGGACTTAAAATCTAAGCTCTTTAAATCTCAAGTTAACTTCAAGAACATATTGTAAACCCACAATCCCTTAAGGTACATTACAACTGAGCTATGAATTCTCAGATCTGAATAGAAGAGAAAAAAAGGGGAGAAAAGGAGGGGAGAGAAAAGGAGGGGAAGGGAGGAGAAGGAGAATATGGGAGGGATAGTAAGAAGGGGTGGAGAAGAGGGGAGCAAGGGACGATTCTCATTCTTTCAGTCTTTTCCTTTTGTCTTCCTTCTTCTCATCCTTTTAGTCTTCTTCTCTTCTTCTGTCCTTCATGTCCCATTTTCTCCTCCGAACTAATTATTTAGACTGATACTCGTTGTGCCCACCAGTCCATTACATATCTTAAACCTCATAAAGGACCACCGCAAAATAGTGTCTTCCTTGTGGATCTTATTCAGGTTTTAGAATTAAACAAGTCAGGGAGTTCCAGTCTCAGTCCCTCAGCTGCCTCCTTCGCCGTTAGGTACCTTCGATTGCCAGCTTGTAGTTTCACAACCAGAGTGGCAGGGTGCTGGACTCTAAACTTCACTCCAGCCAAATAGAGCTTTTTCTTAATGTCCCCATATTCCTTCTGCTTCTCCCGAATTGCTGGAGTTTGGTCCTGAAACATTAACAAAGGCGCACCATTCCACTGCAGATTTTTGAGAGCTCTGGCCCTGCTTAAGACATATGTCTTTCTTTTGAAGTTTAGAAAATGCATGATGATGACCCTCGCCTGGCCCTGGTGGAGGTATCTCTAAGAGAGCGGTGGGCTCTTTCCAAGTTATAAGAATCACCATATGGTGTGGGGCCTAGGAGCTTCAACAACATCTCCTGGGTAAAAGTAATACAATCTGCTCCTTCCGATCACTCTGGTAAACCCACCAAGATTAAATTGTTCCTTCGGCTTCTGGATTCCTGGTCCTCGACCTGATCCTCCAATTTTTTAACTTGCCTACGGAAAGCTATCAGATCCTGCTCCTGAGTATGAGCTTTACGCTCCTGCGAGGCCACACGCACTTCCACGTCCCCCATTCTTTGGGCCAGAGCTTGTAAGGTGGGTTTGATCGACAAAAAGTCAGCAACTAGTCCCTGGAGCAAAGCTTTAATCTCTGCAATATCTTCCGGTGCTGTCTGAGCTCCTCCTGCATTTTTCAGAGTTAGGCCCTGGGTCTTCCGGCACCGGGGATGGGGGTTTTGGGCATTTCGTTGCCGGCGCTCTAGCCTCGAGGCCCTCCGGAGCTTTGTACTCCATCTCGGACGTCGCGCCTGGTTCCGTGAGTCACTACGGTAGCGTAGGTTAAGGGCTGGAATTCAAAAGAAGAAAAAAGGAAATCTTTGTTTATTTTTCCTCCCGGAGGTAAGAGAAAGCTCTAGAAAGTTGCTCTATCCAGTTCAGCTGTCACCACTGTGTCTAGGGTAATTTTATATGACAATTAAAATGATAGGGCCCGGGAGCTCCGCAAAGTGCTGCCTTCCTCGATCAGCTTATCATGTGATCCCCCGGAAACATTCAAGTTTAAAAATTTGAAGCATGTAAGAAGCTATTCAGTCAATAATATGCTATGTGAAAGTGCTGGAGGATTACATGTAGAGTAATCAATATGATTGAGTTAAGTCCCTGAGATGAAGGATCACGTGGTTTGGGGGGTAATATTTTCGAGAAGCAACAAGATTGATACAAGTCCATGAGATATTAGATGACACGGAAAGGTGGTGAGTAAAGCTGTGGGTCTTCACATTTATTGAGTTAAATCCATGTTATACCAATAGTGAGTGCCTTGATATGGGGAAGGGGGGGCTGTGTGATGAGTAGTTGAAATGAGAAATGTTCAAAGTAAGCTGGGTTAAAATGTCAAAGCTGTGTAGAGAAAATCTGTGATGGAGGTATGTCATGAGAAGGGTAAGCTGGTGGGTAAGCGCCATGATTAAGTTAAGTCTCTGATAATCATGTTGATGGGTGGGGGTGTATACTGATTGGGAAGCACCTGTATTTAGATAAATCATTGCAATGCCAGGTGACAGGACTTGAAGGGTGGCTTGGAGGGGTGGTGGGTTGAGATGTAGGGTAAACAGAAGTATTAAGGTCATTCCAGTCCCTGAGATGCCGGGTGACAGGATTTGAGGAGATAGTAATTGTTGGGGAAATAGCAGGCTTTAGTTATGTACACAGTGATGGGTGACAACACTGAGATGGGATAAGATGTGGACTAAGCACTGGGATAGAGGTTATTCCCAGAGATTCTGGGTGACAGTGTGGTCGGATCAACTTTGAGGTTAAAATCAGATTGACATAAGTCAGTAGTATGTTATTTTAAAAGGCTGAATAGTTTATATATATATATATATATATACACACACATATACACATATTAACCCCCACTGCCAGGCTGGTGTTCTGTGTCTTTGCAGGTTTTAAACAGGGTAGCATGTGAGTGCACTGTTGGTCTCAATGACTGCCCCTTTAAGAGCTGCTTATGTCACAGAAATAATTACCACCTGGGTGATATATATTATCTATATATATATATATATATATATATATATATATATATATATATATATATATTTATTAGAGGCAAAATATCTGTTTAATGCATTAGTTAGGGTTGTTCACAGCGACAAAGCTAGGAAATTAGAATTTGGGGTTGAAAGCCCCCTTGGACTAGCCCATCCCCAACTGGCATTGGGATGCACATTGGGGATATCAGCCTAACTCTCACCCCATCACATGTGCGAAGAAGCAGGGGTATAGGAGAATGGGGTGAGAGTTAGGAGACAGACACACCCTGATGCGGTTGGTGGAAGTGGTGGGGGTCAGGGGGCTTTCAACCCTAACACTAAATTTCCTCACTTTGTCACTGTGGAACAGGCCCTAACAAATGCATTAAACAGAGTTTTTTGCCTCTAATTTTCCTTTTTTTTTTGACAATGATGATGAGAAATAGTGAATGTAATGTGACGGTGGGAGCACGGGGCCCAATGCGCACGGTGACGCAAACAAAAATGCAAACAGAAACAGTAGTGGAAACGCAAATGGTAACAGTAACAAAAATGCAAGCACGAATGACAACACAAAGGGTAACACACACAGTGGCGTACACAGGAACGGTAATGCAAACGGGGACATAAACGCAAGTGGAAACAGTAACTGTGACAGCCACGGAAGTGCATATGCTGTTTTTGCCAAACAGGTGCATACAGAAACACAGTGTGTACAAAGAATGTATGCATTGCAATGGGGATCAAAGCTTAAAATGAGCATTGGAAGTACTTAATTGCTAATATCTCAGCGACCGCATGACGTAGAAAACATTTTTTTATTTCACAAAAATCTTTCCTTTCCTGGCTAGGTTATTTTATTTATTTATTTCAATTTCGGATTAATACCTTTGAGCCGGGGGCTTGTTTACAAAGGCTGCAAGTCAACAAGGAATACAAGACAGTGTGATGAAACATTGCAGAACAGAAAGACATCAACTAACAAGTGGTACTAGTGTGCAGTTACAACATTAAACAGGGTACAAGAAGTAAGGAGAAACAGGACCACACTTCCAGAGAAACATATTAATGCAGCACTAATTAAGTGCAGTACAGTGTTTAACAATCATGTTACAGTTCAGAAGGGGTACTCCCAGTCTGCAGAAATGCATGTTTTAGCAGCCAAGGTGAGGCTTTGTCTAGGGGAGATAGTAGGTGGTAGGAGGTGGGAGGGGGAAGTGGGCAGTTGTGGAATTGGAGGATTGGAGTGAGAGAGGGTAGCATTTGATGGGAGTGAGAACCGCCTCAGAGGCCATGGGTTAACAGAAACACTGGCAGTCAGATTTGCTGGCAAGAAGAGATCGAAGCACATTTTTAAAGTAGCCAAGTGTGGGGAAGTTGGCAAGGTCTGCAGGCAGATCATTGAACCATTTGGGCCCACAGTAGGAGAGGGATCTTTGGCCAAGGGTGGTTTGTTTGAAGGGAACAGTTAGAACAGTCCTGGAGGCATTCCTTGTGCATTTAGATGGTTGTTACTATTTCATAGCTCATAGGCCTATGCAACTCACTACAAAAAATCTGTATCTCGCATTGTTTCCGAGATAGGATCCCTGAAAGGCATGGCGTATGCCACCATATTAGTTTATGGGAAAAAATGCCAACTTTAGAGTACCGTAACTTTGCAGCTGTGCAATATTTTTTTCACTAAATCACCAAAAGGCACATCTGTGAGATGTTGGCTGGCTTCCTTCCAAATTTCAGCCCAAAAGACCAAACCATTTGTTTGCAGCAGGGTGGCAAAGAATTCCTGTGATTTTGATCACAGCCTGAAAAGTAGTGTAGCGATTTGTGGCACTTTTGGCAAAAATTTGCAAAAATGTCGTGCTTGCAACATTACTGTTTCCAGAAATTTGAAAAACATATTTCTGTGGTGTTTAACCCCAAAATAAAGACATGGCTAGCATCCTCAGGGTCTGACTAGGTGAACACAAAAATAATTGTGTCCCTAGAGGGTCCCAAATTTAAATGCCAAGCATTTTTCAGATCACCAGCTGAAAGCAAAATGGTGGATTTGTGACACTACTAGGGCCATTTGCGACACTAAAAAGAGCATTTGCGAAAGTGTTGAATATTTTGTTAACTTTTCCCATTGACTTATAATGGGAAATTGTTTTTTTAATAACTTTTGAACTGTTCAATATTTTTTCACGAAATATTCAAAAGGCACATTGGGGACCTGCACGTTCCCTGAAGTTTTTGGACTGGTTGCACAAACTGTGCAACCTGTAGGAGAGAGCAAAGAAATCTCAAAAAAGTGTAATTGTGCAATTGGTTGTCGCTTAATAGCTCCGCAGTCATATATCTGACCAATATGAAACTTGCCAGATCCCAATATCTACCATGTCCAATTGTGCATACCAAATTTTAGGCAATTCTGTTAAAGGGTGACAAAGTTATTAAGGTGCAAAATTTGACCCTTTAACCTTAAAAGTGCTAATCAACCCTAACTATGGTAGCACTACAGTGCTACCATAATATACATAAATATATATATATATATATATATATATATATATATATATATCAATAACCAAGATTGAGGTAAGACCATGAGGTGATGGATTACAGGGATGGGGGATAAAATGTTGGGAAAGCAGTGGGATTGAAATTAATCCATGAGGTGCTGCATGACAGGATTGTGGTGAGTGGGGGAAAGCTGTGGGGGAAGCAGCTGATGGGTTATGTACCGCTGGTTTGTGCTGTTCTTCTGATAAGACTTTAAACAGATATCAATTCTATCAATAATGAAGTAACCTTGTTAGTGTACAACTGGAATTAAAAGAGCCCAGGGCACTCATCACATGGTGTATGACTTTCCTGGTGTACAGGTCAATATTTTCCTTCCCATAACTAAATTATTTCATTTGAACAGGATGTGTGTATTGGTGATGATGTGAAATATGACCACCATTTCACCTGCAGTCACATCACTACCAGTCTATCATTGTTTGTAAAATGCTCTGGTATACACCATGTATTAAAAGCTCTACATAAACGCTGATTATTCTTCTACCGAATTTTATTTATTTAGTTTTTGTTTACCGGGTAGGTGCGCTAGCCAAACAGGTGACTATTTTCAGGCATGACCCGGGAGGTACAGTAACAATACAGAGTTCATTTACATAATAGAGGGAAGCAGTAACAATACAGAGAACAGTTTTCAGTAAAAGGCAATAAAGGAGTACAGCTTCAGAGACAATCAACAGGTCAAGAGAAAAACAGCAGATTTACAGTGTACAGGTAGCATTTAGTGAGCGGGTAAAGGTATACAGGGCAGATCCAAAGGACAGGTGGGTCAGGGGAGGGGGAGAGAATGGGGAGGGGAACTGGGTGAGCAGGTAAAGGGGGATGCGGGAAGGCAACCTTGTGGCTAAGTGGTTAAGGTGGCAGCAGGGATGAAGGAGGCAGGACGGGGGGGTCTGGGTGTGGGGTGGTGAATGGATGGTGGCGGTACATGGTCGAGGTGGGGGGAGAGAATAGGTCAGGCAGAGCTGGAGGCAGGGGAGACACCACCTGCAGTGGGGCTATAGAAGGGTCAAAGGTGGCGCGAAAACAGGGCAGGAAAGGACATGATAGGCATCGGCTGCCAGAGGAGGAGTGAAGCGGGGGAACATTTGGATGGGGCAGGGGGTACGGTATACATCTGGGTGAGGGGGATATGGTGGCATAAGCGGTAGAAGGCTATGGGAAGAGACCGAGGTCCATGGGGCAGTGCAGTGACTAGAGAGAGCTGAAGGGGAGGGGATCGGAGGTGAAGATGGCCACAGGGCGGCTTGAGCGGCAGAACCACTCAAGAGGAGCCCGGTTCATGGAACCAAAGTCGCAGGGGAGAGTTAGGATGGCGGGGTTTGGGGTGAGGTACGGCAGGGGAGCGGCATCAGCGGCTGGAAGGTGCGGCAAGTACCCGGGATTGTGGTACTGTTCCTGGGCAGGGGAGTCGGTGCTCAGTCGGGGTAGTCGGGGGGGCTGCAGAGGTTAAGAGCAAATGGGTCTAACTGGGGGTGTAGAAGCGAAAAGTCAGTGTTAGGGGGATATGGCGGGAATGGCGGCAGGGGGCTGAGGGATGAGACCGTGTCCATGGAAACCATACGCAGGCTGGATAGATTGATGAGTGTGAGAATACGGGGGTGAAAGCGGCGGGTGAGTGGTTTTAGCGGCAGGAGCCTACTAGAGGAGCCCAGGATCGTGGAGCTGTAGGCCGGTGGAGAGGCTAAAGATAGCGGGGGTTAGGTCAAGATCGTGCGGTGGCGGTTTCAGCGCTGATGGTGCAGCTAATGTCCGGGGTTGTGGAACTGTGTCCATACAGGGGAAATGGTGTTCAGGTGGGGGGGGCTGTGGAGGTCCAGGGGCAATAGGAGTAGAGGAACGGGTCCGTTGGGGGGCGTTTAGGCATTGGCTGCGCCAGTACCTGGTACCCCTAGATCATCAGTACAAACTTTCCAGTAAGCAGCAGTAACACGTAGAGCAGTGCAGACAGCAATAATAGGTTAGCAATGCAGTAGTCAAGGCGCAGTAACTTACAACAAAATTACACACTCTAGACAAGTGCAAGTAGAGAGAAGTACTCTGAAACGGGTCCGTTGGGGGGGCGCTTAGGCATTGGCTACGCTAGTACCTGGTACCCATAGATCGTCAGTACAAACATTTCAGTAAGCAGCAGTAACAGGTACAATAGTGCAAACAGCAATAACAGGTAAACAATGCAGTAGTCAGGTGCAGTAACACAACAAAATTACATACTTTAGACAAGTGCAAGTAGGCTTCGAGGTTGGAGTTTTGAACTCGAAATGAAGTGCATATGGGCAGAGACATATATCACAGTGTTAATGTTGTAAGCAAAATAGGGTAAGGAGTAGGAAGGAGGGAGGGAGTGGTGGGGCAAGAGAGAGAGAGAGGTTGGCAGGACAAGCTCAGGTAGGGTCATAACAGGCACACTGGTCCGTGGAAAGCAGGTGTTACGTAGCTTGCACTTAAAAGATCGTGGGAAGATGTCAGTCTGAGGTCGAGTGGCAGGAGGTTCCATACTTGAGGGGCTGTGTACCCGAACGCTCCAGACCCTTTGGAGGTGCAGCAGCGGGGGATTTTTAGTAGGGATTTGTCCGAGGATCTCAGCTCACGTGGAGGGAGGGCTGGCTGAAGCAGTTCAGTTAGGGATGCTGGTCTGTTGAGTCTAATGATGGAGTCGCAAAGGCAGCCCAAGTAGTATAGTCTGGTGGCAGAGGGGGGGAGAGCCAGCCAAGGTCTTTATACAGTTGGCAGTGATGTTTAAGTCTGGGGGCTTTTGAGGCATGCCTGCATATATTGTTGAAAGTGACATCCCATTTTTGTAGTGTGGATTTATGCGCCATGGGTAGGATGGGAGCACAGCAGGTCAGAGCGGGTAGGAGGAGACCCCTGGTGATGGCTAGTTTGGCTGCAGGTGTGAGCATGTAGCTGGATCTGTAGGCAGAACCCAGTTTGCAGTTCATAGATTTACATGTTTCTTGGATGTGCAGGTTTAGGTCCAGAGATTGGTTTAGCAGGATGCCCAGATAACGGAAGGAGGTAATCACCTCAAGGGGGGTCCCATCCCAGGTCAAGGAATTTTAAAGGAGAGTGGCAGGGCCTTATCTTGTGGGCAGTGCCCAGAAGCATCAGTTTGGTTTTGCTGGAGTTCAGTATAAGGCAGTGGGTGTTTAGCCAGAGTTGGACAGCGTGGAAAGCAGATGTCAGTGCCACGTTAAGTTGGTCTACATTATTAGAGCTAGCATAGATAACCAGGTCATCTGCGTAGAGTAGAGAGTCACAGGACGCAATGCTGTATGGCAGGTTATTTATGAATAATGAAAATAGGAGGGACCCAGTATTGATCTCGTTGGCTCCAATGTTGATGGTAGTACAGTCGGAGATTGATGAGTTAAGTTTGACTGCTTGGGACCTGTTGGTTAAGTAACTCCTGAACCAGCTTATGACAGGGGATGAAAAGCCAAATTTGAAGGGTGGATAGGAGTAGGGGTGGTCCACGAAGTCAAAAGCCTTGGTGAGTCGATAAAGATAGCACCAGTAAGCTGACTTTTGTCCATGCTTGTGAGGTATCAGTATGGTGGTTGGCTAGCGCCGTTGGTGGTGCTGTGTTTTCAGAAACCATGTTGTGCTGCACATAGCAGATTTGATGTTTCAAGGAAATCAATGGTCTGAGTGGCTACTAGTTTTTCAAGTATTTTGCTGAGGACTGACAGAATAGCTATGGGTCTGTAGTCTGAGATCTCACTTTGTTGCCCTTTTGAAGATGGGGGTGATTCTTGCAGATTTCCAGATGTCAGGAAAGGTACTGTTGGAGAGAGAGGGTGAATACCTTGGCTAAAGGATAGGAGATGAGATGGGCGGCCGCCTTTGTAGCGAGGTTCCAGTGAGTCGGACCCGGGGCTGGTGGTGTCCGATATTGAGTTTAACAGTTTGAAGACTTGCGATGCAGACACAGCTTTGAAATAGAAGGGCTTGTAAATATCCAGCACATGTTTCTTGAGAGAGGTATCTGCTGGTGCACCGGTTGATGAGGGCTGGGAAAGCACAGTTGGAGGCTGAAGTGTGAAAGTATACTGGGACAGATCAGAGAACATCTTATTAAAAGCATTTGCAATGGTAAGGGAGTCATTACAGTGGACACCATCTAGAATCATTCCGAGGGGTTATGGATTGAGGTGTACCCAGAAAGGTTTTTATGTGGCCCCAGAACTTGCGTGGATCTCTGGCTGAGCTGGCAAGTAGGTTCTGGCAGTATTTGCTTTTTGCTAGCCTTATATGCTTTTTGCAAGAGTTTCTATGCTGCTTATAGATGGTGTGATCCCTAGGTTGGCCAGTGCTTTTATACTTCCTCCACAATTTGTCCTTGGTTCAGAGTTGGCTGAGTAGGTCTTTGTGGAGCCACCTCGTCTGTTGTCCCCTGACCCTTCTTTGTATTTTTGGGACATGTTTAGTCTGTGCTTCTGTGAACTTGGTGAGGAACACGTTAAGGGCATCCTCAACCTTTGTAGATTGGTAGATATCCATCCAGTCAATGCAGGATATGTCCAGGAGAAAGGTACTTAGATCCAGGTGTGCAAAGTTGGTGAAAGTGACCAGGCGGGACTGGGGGGATGGAGAGGGACTCACGTGCCAGTGACAGATAGTGGGTGAGTGGTCAGTTATAGCATCAGCCAGGGTGCATGCCTTAGTAATGCGGTCAGATCTGTTTGTGAGGATCCAGTCAATAAGCGTGCCTGATTGGGGGTTTATCACCCTGGTATTTTCAGTGATGAGCTGGTGGAGGTGGAAACCTTGGATTAGGGCAGCAAGGGAGCTGTGGGCAGGGCCCAGCCAGTTTAGGTTGACATCCCCCAGGAAGATGGCTTCGTTCGAGTTTATGGTTTGTGAGGTTAGCTGGAGCAGTTAGTGAGGCCATCCACCCTCCAGTGGGTGGATTATAGAGACAGATAATGTGCAGGTTTTTTGCACCTAGGGACAGGATAGCATGTAATGATTCGCAGATCCGTTGAGGTTATGGACAGGAACAGGCTTAATGGTGAGGTGGTTTTATAGTATATGGCAACACCCCACCTTTCGAGCCTGGCTTGTCCTGTTGCAGGATAGAGTATCCGGGTAGGTGGCATTGGGCGTCCTGTATGCGAGGTTTGAACCATGTTTCCGTGAGGCAAAGTATGTCGGGTTCAGCTACTTTGGTCCACGCCTCAAGCTCGGCCACATGGCCCAGGAGACTTCTAATGTTCATATGTGCAAGCAGTAGACCTTTTTTAGGTTTGCCAGGGGAGTTGCTATTGGGGGGGGGCAGGATTCGGTTCCACGTCACCCGCCAGTAGTAGGCGAAGAGAGGCTAAGAATTTAAGCTGTAGCTTACATATAGATTTGATAGATGACCGTTTCTTCCTTGTTTGATAGTAGGTTGTGAGGGAGAGATACGTGCACCCATTCTTTAGAAAGAGGTAGTGTAGGGCGGGTTTGGCATATTGTTTGGTAAGGAGCAGGTTAGAGAAGGAGAAATCACAGAGTGAGGGGGTGTTGTGGTGTATGACCAGAGGTAGAGACAGCGAGGAGTAGTTTAGGCAAACCAGGAGGAGAAGAAGGCAAATAATGGGGGTTAGTGCTTGTAGTTTACCACATGGTGGTGGTGTGCACTCACGTAGGAGAGACATGTTAGCGTATTTTTGTTTATATTTTTTTGGGTTAGGAAACAAAGAGTAGCAGGCAGAATAGGGAAAAAAGGGAGTTAGTTTAGAGGGTGAAGCAAGGATTCAGCGAAGTGGAGGAGAATGAGAAAGGTGGAGAGAGTGGAGAGAGAAATAGGGTTCGAAAGTGAAAAAAAATGCAAAAAGGCAGGGCTGCTCACAGGAGGGCTGTTGGCAAGGTCTTTCAGTCAGCAAGTATGATTAACACCCCCAGTGGTTATAGAGTATAAGGAGCCAATGGAAAAGTGGACACTTAGTCATATGACCACCAAAAGCCTATAAAGCTAAAGGGTCGACCAGGGTGGGTGAGGTGGGGGGCGGGACCAGTATCGACAGAGGAGCTGTAACACTAGCCAAAAATGGCTCACCTCAGGCGGGGAGAGTGGCTTGCTCACAGCCCCCAAGCACGTTTAGGCAGTCCAGTAGCAAAGTGAAAACAGCCGCTTTCGGTGAACAGTGGGTCCAGCTAGTGCCACCAGCCCTTACTGAAGAGAGCCAGTGGGAGAAAGTGTTTTAAAACGTACCTTACGGCTTTTGCGCCTTTAGCGGTATGGGGTGCCAGTGAGCGGCCGGGCTCCTGGTTCCCTTCCCGGGCAAGCATGCGGTGGGGGGCCCCTGTCCACAGGAACTCCTGGAGGAGCACGGCTTTTTTTCTTCAGCGACTGCCAGGCAAGCGGTGATCCCTGAGGCTTCTTGGGGTGCAGTGGAGGGTCCTTGGGTCCGGGGAGGAGCAGGTCTGAAGCCCCGGTGGGCTCATATATTAAATATGAAGGTGAAAGGCATAAAAAAACAAACAGGGATAACAGTTCAGTTCTATTTAAATTTGCTAAATAGTTAAGTTTTTATTTGAGATGTTACTGATTTAAGACACCCTCCAAAGTAACCCCTACTCCTATAGATCAATTGTGAGAAAATAATTTAGTGAGATGTGAACTGTGTAAACTACTGAGACATGTGTCTGTATAAATGAAGTGACAACATTCATATGAGGAAATCAGAAGACTATATGTTCATCAGACCATGAATCTCTGCTCTAACAATTAAAAAAAAATTCTTATTTTGAGAAGCTGGATATGCCGAATACACCTATCAATCTAAAATGTCAACCCCCACACACAAATCAGCGCCTCTCTCTCTCTCTCTCAGGATTCTCTTTGTTTGTTATTTATCATCCTCACCCCATCACCACCACTTTACCAGTATAGAAAATTCCAGGGAGATCGATGTAAACACAGCAAAGGACATCATGGCATTCTTACAGGATGGGGGGACATCTTGGTATGAGGGACATTTCCACACAATGCACCATTAGCACACTGTTCCCAATGGTATTCAATGGGGGGGTGCAATACAAGCCTGGGATTTGCCATTGTTCAACTTATGCGATTGTGACATCTATTTTTAAAAAGGGAAATCAATCACATATACAAAATTACAGACCTATTAGTTTAACTAGTATAGTAGGTAAAATGTTTGAATCAATACTCAAAAATAGGATTGAGAGTGATTTACGAGATAGGGGATTGGAGGATAAATTACAACATGGTTTTAAAAAAAAATAGGTCTTGTTTATCAGGTAATATGGCTTTCTATGAATACATAAGTAAAAGTCTGGAGAATAACAATGCATTGGATGTAGTTTTTCTTGATCTTTGCAAGGCATTTGACAAACTGCCGCATGGACTCTTCATAGAGAAAATGAGATTTTTAGGAATTAAAAACCCAATTATAAACTGGGTAGAAGAGTGGTTAAATGACCATACTCAATGGCCCAGATATTCAAAAGGGTTGCGCATGGTGCAACAGTGTTATGCCATGCACAATCCACTGATGCGCCCCGGCGCGATATTCAAAAGGGAAAAGTGCACGGCACAAATGCCGATGTGCTGGAGTGCATCAGTAATGTATGCAGGCACAGGTGGGGGAGGCGTGCCCATGCATAACCTGCACAGCCCAATATTCAGCCCGGGATGTGCAGAGCTATGCATGTGCAACCCCTACCTGTGCCAGCACAAAGTTACGCCAAAAAAAAGGAACAACTGATGGCCACCTACAGGTGAACTGCCGCATTGCTGGGCACAACACGGCAGCTGTCACCTGTGGGTGGCCACCAGAGCTCCGACTGCACCTGGCGGTGCCCCCCCCATGCCCAATCGCGGGCATCTATGCAAAAAGTGAAACTGTTCCTATATCCCTGTTGGTCCAGTGGACCGCTATGTGCCCGATCGCGGGCATCTGTGTAAAAAGAGAAACTGTTCCTGTATCCCTGGTGGTCCAGTGGACCGCTATGTGTCTGATTGCAAGCATCTGTGTAAAGAAACCCGTTCCTATATCCCTGGTGGTTCAGTGGACGCTATGTGCTTAATGGGCATTTGTTAAAAATATTCAATATCCCAGGTGGTCAAGTGGTACCCCCACCCGCCCACTGAGCCCCCGCCCGCTCCCCACCGGTCAGCCAGCGGGCGGCAGCACCCACCAGTCTGCCACCCTGCAGCCTGCTGACTGACACCTCAGTGGGGCTGCGCCCAGTGGTTTGCAAGTGAGCCAATGGGCGTGCAACTCTACTACTACATTCCAGATATCACATATCTGGAAGGGTGTAGTCTGAGTAGAGGCTGCACGCATATTGGCTCATGCTGTAAACCAATGAACGGGCAGCCCTACTGAGGTGTCAGTGGTGAGTGGTGGGCGGCAGGTGGGTGGATGCTCCTACCACCGGCTGCCTAGGGGAGGGCAGGTGGGGAGTACCACTTGACCACCAGGGATATTGGAATATTTTGTTTACAAATAAGGGATATAGGAACGGTTTCTGCAGATACGTATCGAGCTGGCAGTCCTCCTGGATCATCAGGGATATAGGAACATTTTCTCTTTTTACACAGATGCCCGTGATTGGACTGCAGGGTGCATTGGTCCCCGATGGCTGCTGCCTGGCAGGCTGCCAGGCGCAAATCATTGGGGATCGGTGCACCTGCATGCAAATGGGGCCAGTAATGACATGCAAATGGCCCCATGTGTGCCTTGCATACATTATGGCCCCATTTGCAAGTCAACTTTTGAATATCACTGGTGCTGTGCATGGCGCAATGGAACTTGCGCTAGCACATCTCCATACTCCACTCTGGCCACTTGAGCTGGCGCAGTGCCACTGTGCCATGCACGCTGGGGGTGGCCAGGGTGTGATATTCAAAGCTGCTGAGCCATGGCACAGCTCCATTGAATACCCAAGCTTGCACCACAGCCTGGCGCAGTTTGAATTTCTGGGCCAATGTGTAAGTATAAGAGGACATATATCTGGAATAAGAGCTGTGACTAGTGGAGTTCCACAGGGATCTGTCTTGGGACCAATCCTTTTTGATATATATATATATATATATATATATATATATATATATATATATATATATATCAGATATGACATCTAACCTAAATAGCTTTGCTATAAAATTTGCTGATGATACCAAAATAACTGCAAATGTTGAAACTTTAACAGATTATCAAAAACTCGCCAGTGATTTAAATAAAATTGAAATATGTGCTGATAAAAATCAAATGTCCTTTAGTATAGATAAAAGTGTTATTATGCATTTTGGGGAACTAAATCCACATTATCAATACACATTATAGGGCCAAGTAATGAGATCTGTAATGCAGCAAAAAGATTTAGGTGTAACAATTGATTGTAACCTAAATTTTCAAGTTCATTACAACAATAACATAAATAAGACTAATTGGCTAATAGGCTGTATAAAGAGAAGCTTTGCTTCCAGAGATAGAAGATGTATTATGCCATTGTATAGAGCTTATGTGAGGACACACCTTGATTATTGTTCCCCTTTGTGGAGTCCCTGTCTCAGGCGAGACATAAACAGAATAGAAGGGGTTTAACAGAGAGTAACTAAACTAGTAGGTGATATTTCCAGTAAAAGTTATGACAAAAGACTTGAAGAGTTGGGAATGTATTCCCTGGAACAAAGAAGGAAAAGAGGGGATGCTCTATTTATGCATGAGATCCATAATGACAACGAGTTACTTATACAATTTAATATGTCTTATAATAAACATAATTGTAATCTAAGAAGTCATAAATATCAGTTGACCCTTACGTATCCAAAAACAAATAAAAGAAGATCTTTTTATACACAAAAGGATAATTCCCTTGTGGAATTCACTCCCTGATTCTCTAGTAGATAATGTTGCTCATGTTAGATTTAAACATAAACTTGACACATTATTGTTATAATAACTATGGAATATACCAACCTGGCTGGAGACATACTTATATGGGCCTCAGCCTTTTGTATGTCTACATCTCCTAGTATAACTCCTAGTATGGCTCTCACATGCAGGTTCAGTGCTTTATCACATTTTTCATCTGTGGGAATGCTACCAGTGAAAGAAGGTCTGTCCCTCCCTCCCTCCTTCCCCATCTCCTCTTGGAATCATTCACCCAACAAACAAGTTGACTTACAAATATCTAAATCTACAGACAGTAACTGATGGATCTGTTAATCTATTAAAATTATTTCTGATATCATAGGGAGATCAGGATTACATAATTATATTTGCTCGATAGCTGGATATCGCAGTGCTCTCTCAAAAGTGACACGAAGGGAAATGATCAACCTCAGCAGATTCTCATGGAAAGCAGCTGTGATTTTTTTTTTTCATTTATTTGGTAACCAATGTTTGAGGTTGACAGACATAACCATTTAATCAATGCTTGCTGATATCACAGCAAGAAACGAAGGGGCTACACTAACATTGAAATAGATTGCAGACCCGGATGTAAAAACTGTTTTGTTTACCTCAGTTATAAATTTCCCACCTTGAATCTGGTCAAATCAATGGAACAGCACGCTGCATGGTATGTAAATTTCCCCTATACACATCACTGCAAATTCCACTGCTGAAACTAATTTTTGAAGTTAACGATTTGGCGGTTCTCGGTGACATTTAAATACAATGTCAGTAATTCATACATTACAGAAAAATGGTAAACAATGACACAAATTACAGTGACATCAAGGGGAAAACATTTATTTTCAAAAATGTAATGAGTAAATAGACAGCAGCTCCTTAACACCTGAAAAATAATAATATATTAAACACAGACACTAACACCTGAAAAACAAATATTAACAAGGCCTCTTTTCCCTTAAGTCACTTCATTTTGGCTTTTCTTCTCCCACCTGCATCTATCCATGACCCTTTACCTTCTTTGATCTTTTTTCCACAGTACTCTTATTTTCCAGGCCATATTGCTCCACCCTCAATATGTCTGTTGTGATAATTTCCCTGTGTCTATCCACACTGTTTTTATCTATTGTATGCACCTTTTATTGCTTTGTCCTGTAATGTTTAAGTTTGTGTTCTTGTTGATGTACTATATTGTTTATATAAGACTACTTTTTATGTTGGTGCACTTGCGTAGCCAACATCTTGTGGTAGTGCAGATTGGAGGTGCTGTCGCTGCTGGGTGAATGCAGGGCATGCACCAGTAGGTGCGTCCCTCATTCCCCAATCAGCCTACATGCCGGTGCCACACCATGCATACTAATGTGGCGAACACATCTAAGGAAAGGTCTACTACAACGCGAGCAAAGCTCGTCACATGCAGCGGACCCTTCCTACGTGCTCACCAACTAGTAACATGGTGGTACAGTGGCCGCTAAACTGCCAACTTCGGGCTTGCCCAATTCCCTGGTAGGCTTACCCTGCCCCTCAAATTATGTGATGAAGGGGGAGCCCACTCCCCATTGGCAGAATGTGCCCCCCCACTTTCGTTGTTTGCTGATGGGGGTACCCAATCCCTGTTGGCATCCGTACCCCCTTTCCAGCTTTAATGTGCCAAGGGGGAGCCCACTACCCATCATCATGATGTTCCCCCCCTTCTTCTGTGCTGACAGGGGTGCCCAATTCCCCATTGGCTACTGTACCCCCCCAAAAAAGAGTCCACCTGTGAAAAAGAAAACCATCCGTGATGTTGTTTTTTTAGTACCTGTAAACCGAAAACCGTCCCTCGTAGTCTTCCTACCCACCACCCGCACCCACTCATTGTGCACCCTGCCTCCCCACATCCCACTCATCCCATACTTACCTCTGGAACTTGGTGTGATGATCTTCCGGTGGACTGGGAACACGTCTTCACTCGTCAAAGTTGACTGCGAACTGAAGAATTGCCGGTAAGCTGTACAATGGAATAAATAGAGTTTTTTTAAACTTTGATGCATATCTTGGGCATTTTTTGAATTTTTGCACCAAATTTTCAACATGGGGTTTTTGAAACCCCTCCTCATGAATTCTGTCACAGTTATGATGTTTAGCAGTCCCAAATGGTGATTTCACAGTCACAGCACAGAATCATCTTTTGGGACCGATTAATGCAAGGACAGTGGCAGTGTTCGTGAGGTGGGCTCTCAAAAAGCCTATGTTACAAATTTGGTGGAAAAAATTCCAAAAATCACTGTTATTCGAGCATGCATTGTGCAGTTGCTACACACGCTCATAACTTCACAAATTCACAATATTTTCATGCCAGATTTTCAACACTGTAATTTTTCTACACCTCCTTGTGAACAAAACAGCTGTCTTTTTTTCACATCCTGGCTGAAATGTGTTTCCACACTTCTGGCACACAATACTGCGGTCGCTGTGGGAAATCAGTGTTTGGGGCAGATTATGAAAACGACAGTGACACTGTTCATGAGCAAAGGTCTTAAAATGCCTATATTGAAAATTTGGTGATGATACTCCATAAAATTACTGTGTTACGAGCGTGTGTTGGTAGATTGCACACACGTTCATAACATTGTGTATTTGTAATATTTTCACTCTGGATTTTCACCATTGGCATTTTTCCACACCTCTTGATGAACAGTACAGCTGGCATTTTCACATATCCTGCCCAAAATGTGTTTTCACACTTCCGGTGCAGAATAGCGTGGTCACTGTGAGAAATCACTTTTTGGGACAGTTTGAGGAAATAACAGTGACACTATACTGTACATGAGCAGAGGTACTAAAATGCCTATGTTGAAAATTTGGTGCTGAAACTCCATAAAATGACTGTGTTACAAGTGTGCATTGTGCATTTCCCATGCACCCTTGTTACTTCGCAAATATGCAATACTTACATGCCACATTTTCACCACTGCCATTTTTTTACACCTCCTTATGAACAGTACAGCTGTCATTTTTCACATCCTGCCAAAAAACTTGTTTCTGCACTGCACTACCAAAGCCAATGCCAGTGCAACAACATTCAGCATTGACAAATGCTTGTTTTTAGTTATCCTGTTACTATTTATTTTTTCACCCTCTTGTTCTATCTTCCATAACTCCCCCATCCCCCTACCCCAAGAAGAGATCTGGAAAAAGCTATCATCAGCTCAGTATGCCTTTCATGGTAAAATGTTTGAAATAAATAAAAATAATTAATCAAGACATCCACCCCTTTTGTCTTCTCAGAAATACCACACCACAGAAAACACACACTCCATCAAGATATAAATAAATACACCCCAGTGTGGTCCTCTGAGTCCCAGCTCCCCCAATCCAGTCTAGATTAGTCCAACAAAGCAGACAAAGCCATTACTTACTGGCACACAAACCAGTCCAGTATTTCTCACCCACATTGAATTATCCCCATAGGGGTGTTCACCCTGATACTGTTGCTTCTTGATCATTTCCGTTTGAGTCAAGACTCTAGTCTAAAATGTAAGTTCTATGTTACAAGTCCCCAGCTTGAAGTTACAGTAACTTCATTGCTGCCTGGCAGCCCTTGTATCTCTTGCAGCACATCCCTCCTGTTTTATCTAGGTAGAATACAGTGAAGTGTATGAGAGGACTGAAGGGGCTTCTGTAGGAGATGACTGGGTGGTATGGGGTTGTCCAAGAACAAGCTCTGACTCCTAAGGAATACTAGAGGTATTTTTTTTATATTCTCTGACTACAAGTACCCTGACTAGTTACAAATACTTGATATTCTATCCTGAGCACTCCATAATTTGTGGTATTCTAGAAATAATATTTGTTACCTGCACATTCCTACTCCTTAGGATACAATGGCACCACATCAGTTTCCCCATACCATGTCAAGAACTCATTTTTGTCCAGTGATGACCCTCCCTTTCTAAGTCCTATACAAAGCACTTTCTGGTGTCTAGTGATCCTCTCTCCACTCCCCCCCCAGCCATGCACTACAAAGTGTCCAGTAATTCCCTTCACTCTTTCTGCTCTCCCACCTGGACTTGAATCCTCAAGGAAGTCACCAGAACTTCCTCATTTTCAGAGTCACCTTCCACTGCTGTTGCATTAGCATAAACCTGAGTTCCAAAGGTAATTAGCACATTCCTCCACTCACCCAATGTGGTGGCTACCATACTATTACAAATGCCACATAACCCCATTTATTGTTTTTAAAGAAATATTTCATTTATCATAAAATATACAAGCCACAGCTTCTGTTAATGTGTTGTATTCAAGTATGTACCTTGTATTTGAGGGCAGCCTGTATTGGGGGTTGACTTGTACTGTGAAAATCAAAATGTAATTGCTAAAGGCAAACTATTTCACATCCAGAATTTAATTCAGTATATTGCTGATGTACTTTATGACAAAAAAGTAGCACAGACATCAGCTATGATCATAAGATTAATATGAAATAACAATGAAACAGCATGGAAAGATGATTAAACCAAAGTGCAGCTGGTAAGAAACTGTTGTTACTTTATATGTGTCCAATCTCTCTTTATAGGACAGAACTTCAACCTTGATTTGAAGTCATGGCTTGTATTCAAGAGCATCTTTTTTATTAAAATGTTCCACTAGGTCGTTTGTAAAGTATTTGAGGGTGGATTCTGTGCCTTTAAATATGGTATGTGGTATGCACCCTTAGACGACAAGCAGAAGAGGATGAGAGTGGAGAGCTGTGGTGATTGAAAGTCCAAAAACACAAAACAAATTGCACAAATGCAGTAGAGTTGAAAGCCTTGTAGTAGGCAAGAACCATATCACACTGTACAAAAAGACATGCTGTAGGAACAGAGCGTAGGGTGAAAAGTCCAGGTAACTTGCAGGTAGAAAGTTTAACATAGAAACATAGACAATATTGGCAGAAAAAGACCATTGGTCCATCCAGTCTGCCCAGTTTTACCCTGTGCTACCCTGTGATCTGTTATTTTAATGGGTTCTCTCCCTCGCATCCACATGCCTTGATCCATGCTCATTTGCTACCCCTCTGAGTAACTATTAAGTCCTTTACTCTGTGACAGCCATGCGTAAACCCATTAATGTTTTTTTTCACCCACTACTTCTGCCAGTAGGCTGTTCCACAGTTATGTCACTATCTCTGTATAGTTAAACATTCTTCTAAGCCTCCTGAATTACTTTCCACCAGCTTACATTCATGACCCCTTGTTTTCAGCCTGTCACTCCTGCCAAATAGTGCTTCATAGTTTGTCTTGTTTATTTCATTTAGGAACTTCAAGTTCTCTATCATGTTGTTCTTCTCCCTTCTTACCTCCAGTGAGTACATGCTCAGCACCCTGAGATGATCCTCATTCTGCTCAGTTTCCCCTGAATTATTTTGACTACTCTACACTGCAGTGTCTCCTGCCTGTCTCTATCTTTGGTCATGTAAAGACTCCAGATCTGGGAATAGTATTTCAGATGGGGTCTCATCATTGTTCTAAAGAGAGGTAGTATTACTGCTTTACTTCTGCTATTAAAGCCCCTTCCAATACACCAGTGTCAGAACATGTTACATTGGCTGGCTTGTTTTAGGGACTGGTAGTCACTTATGATAACCCCTAGATCACTTTTCTCTGAAGCAGTGGCCAGTTAGACTTCTCCCATCCAGTGTTCCTTCCTGGAGTACTTGTGACTTAGGTGCATCACCTTGTCATTTTTGGCAATGAATTTCAAAAAGCCAGACCCTGGGCCACCTCTCTAACCTTTACAGGTCTCTCTGCAACTCTCTTCCCCTCCTCACTGTTTGCCATGCTACAGAGCTCAGTGTCATCTGCAAAGAGGCACATCTTGCCCTGTATTCCTTTTCCTATGTTACTGATGAATATACTGAAAAGTACCAGTCCCAAGAATTATCTATGCAGTACTGTACTCATGATCTCCTTTTTCACCAGTTTTACCCCATTTACCACACCATCTGCTGTTGCCCCAACCAAATTCCTGCCCATATTACTATGTCATTTGCTGCTCCCATTTCCTCTAATTTCATCAGTAACCTTCTGTGTGGCATCAAGTCAAATGCTGTGCTAAAGTAAAACTGAGTAAATCTAGTGCTTGTCCCATATCCACCAAATTTCAAAGGCCACAGCTTAGAAAAAGGCAGTCAGTAGTATCCCAGTGCATTGCCTCTCTAGGATACTTCATCAGGTGGGGAGGAGGGGTTACATATCTCTGCTGGTGCACTAGGACTGGCAGAAATCAGTACTTGGATTAGCCTCAAGCTCCCTGTCCTTGATGAGGTTCAACTTGAGGCAGTTAGGGAAGTTTGTGGTATGGGAGTATTCATTGACAAAGATCTGATGTTTGAGGCACCAGCTATGGTCAGTGGATGCCTCCTTTATCATCTGAGGAGTATCACCAGACTGCCCCTATCTTGATTCTGCCATTTGGCACACACTAGTACAGGCCTTCACCTTCTCAGGGTTTGATTATTGCAATGTGCTATACAAGGGTTTGCCTTGAGGTTTAGTACTCTATAGTTTTTTTAGAATACTGCAGAGTGGATTCTAAAATCAGTGAGGAGTTTGAAACATAACAATCCTTTACTCTCTCTCTCTCTCTCTCTCTCCTCACTCTCTCTCTTTTCTTTTTTCTTTACTCTTTTTGCTCTTTTGCTCTCCCTCAAATGAAATCTACTGCTGGCTGAGCTGCATTCTCGTTCTGATTCCTTAAAATATGGGTCTCTCTCCTCCTTCCATTCTCTCTATTCCTTCCCTTCTCACTCTGAAATCTCTCCTCTGTGATTTCTCTACTCATTTCTGCAGTTGTTTCTGATACTGAGGTGGACTTCGGTCAACAGCCTTCCTCCCTACACTGGCACTAGATTATCCCTTCCCCTCTCCCCCAGTTAATCAGTCACTATTCTATTCCTCATATTATTGTTTTATTTCTCACAGTTTAATGTTCTCTTGCTTGGTTCAGAATTAACTATATGTTAATTTATAGTATGGCAAAAAAGGGGGAACTCTCATCTACCACATTAATGCTATGGGACGTAGAGGTCCCGATTAAGCAAAACAGATTTAAATGAAATTGTTAAGCTACTTACCATTTTGTAGCTTGATTTTCTATCTGTTGATCTTGCATCCCCCCAGCTGCCATGCCATCCACAGTGTCCCCCACTGCCAGCCCTCTGATCACTCAGATGGTGAGCTAAGCTGTGGGGATGTCTATGTGCCAGAATTTCTGTTCAAAGTATTACAATGTAGATTAGTACCTTTTCATGCTTATTCTACCAAAACCAGTTGAGGTGAGTGCAGCACAACTGGTACAGGTAGAGTAAACATGAACAATTGCTGTTCTACATTGTAAGATTTTGAACAGATGTCCCAGCACATAGACATCACAGCAGCTTAGCCCATTTTCTGTGTCATCAGAAGGCTGGCTGTGGGGCACAATGTGGACAGTATGGCAGGCAGTGGGATGCAGGATCAACCAGATAGAAATTTAAAGATATAAAACAGTAAGTAGCTTAAAAGAATGTCATTTAAATCTGTTTTACCGAATTGGTACCTTTGCATCCCACAGTATTGCTGTGGACTAGATGACAGTTCCCCTTTAAATGTTTATTTTTATTCTATGGTGTTTTCTTGTAATTTATATATATTGTTTTATATATTTCCATACTACTGTATTCTTTTTGTACAGTGCACCTTGGATCCATTCTATCTCCTCTTGCCCCTCCCACCAGGATGCTTCTGGAAATGAGCTATGACCAGTTCAGTATGACTTTCCTGGTAAAACTTTTGAAATAAATAAATAGATTCTCTGGCTATGGGCTAGCTTCCAGATAAGCAGCAGATTGACTCCAAAGTTCATTTATTAGTGTGCAAAGCACCAAATAATTTGGGCCCCAAACATGTCTGAGAGATCCTGACCACATCTAAAGAGCCATGTCCGAAATCCTGATCTCATCTAAAGCAGTTGTGGGGTCAGGCCTTTTCAGTGGCTGCTCCATTACTCTGGAACTCTCTACTTCAAAACTTGAGGGATGGTCCCTCCGTGAAGTATTTTAAGAAGAGTTTAAAAAGTTATCTATTTACAGTAAACTGGCTTTTATTAACTAATTATATTATTCTGACAGGGGTTAGGATGATTCTTTGAGATGTGCAATATTAATGTTTTATTTTTGTTCAACTTTAGTCATTTTTGGAATTATGCTGGGGTTGCCAGGGCTAAACCCTGGTAGCTCTCCAAAGAGCCCTGGCAACTATGAAAAATAATTCTGTGCAATAGGTCTGAGACCATGGCTGGGTTAGCTGTTCCTTCACTGGGAACTCACAGATTAACTCCTCACACCTAAGAAAGAACCACTTTTCAGAAAGGAATGTATGCAAGACTATCACTGCAGTGGGAAGCAAGACATTAATGGGTTAAAGTCCTAAAACAGTTAAATGCATTATTAAGCAATAGAAACACAAGATGTTTTTAAATCCTGTAAAGTTATATAAATATGTCCCACTTCTTTATCCGGCAGCAAGACCAGAGATAAAACAAACAGTCCCTCCATCTGAGAATACACAAAAGAAGATCCATTATTTTAAGGGATGAAGGTTACATGTGCTGTTAAGAGGACATATTTTCAGCACTATCTGATTGGAATATGGCAACATGCTCCTTGGTCTCATTTGGCAATTGCACAACTGAATCCTAAGCCTGAGGGGACCTTCAGCTGCAGAAAGGAAAAGAAGGAGACTTAGTTGACAAGGGAGCTGGTACATCAGAACCGTGAGTACTCTTAGGGCTTGCCCTGCAACTGTGAAAGTTTTTACAGAGTTCTGACACCAAATGTACAGATTTGGAAAATGGGACAGGAGCTACAAATACTTAATTTGAAGGATGGCCATTTGGGGGTAAAACTGGGGAAGGGAGAGGAGAAGGAAGTAAAGTGCCTGCCTGGTGCCATGGCTTGGAGGGACAGGAAGCAAATTCTCAGGATTGCAGAAGCAGCCTCACAGGAGAGGGAACTAGATATCATTGTCCACCTTGGGACAAATGACATAGCTAGGCATGGGATCAGTGCAGTGCAGAATGAATTTGTGGAGTTGGGGAGGGGCCTCAGACGGGGTGCAAGCACGGTAACCTTCTCAGAGGTGCTGCCAGTCTATGGCAGGAGTGAGGCTAGGGTACTGCACACCATGCAGTTTAATGAATGGTTGCAAAACTGGTGCAGAGCACAGGGCTTTGGCTTCATTGGGGACTGGGGGTCCACCTGGAGAGATAAAGGTCTATACTGGCACAATGGTCTGCATCTGTCCAAGAAGGGAACCAAGCTCCTAGGTGACAGGTTTAAATGCATCCTTGTCAAGCTTTTAAACTAGCCAAGGGGGGAGGTGCTGATAAAAAGCTGGAGTTTCAAGCCTCCCCCCACAAAACATGGCAGGTAGTAAGGTAAACACTGAGGTACAGAGCTCAACACAGGGCAGGACAGGGGTAAATGGAAAAATAGACAAGGGCAATAAGAGCAGGGATGGGGGAAAAAAGGATAAAGCCAACATTAAATGGAGGGCAATGAGTACCAATGCCTGTAGTCTGGGAAACAAGCTTCCTGAGCTAGTAGCCCTGATGGAAGATGAACAATTGGATATTGTGGCAGTCACAGAAACATGGTACATAGAGAACCATGACTGGGATGTCAACATACCAGGGTACACAATCTACAGACGGGACAGGGAAGGTAAAAGAGGAGGTGGAGTAGCTCTATACATAAGGGAAGGGATCAAAGCTACAGAACTAAAAAGTAAAGGGGGAGGACAAGAGGCACTCTGGGTCACCTTGGAGACAGAGAATGGCATCACAATCCGCACAGGGGTTGTATACAAACCCCCATCTCAAGGGGAGGAAATGGACAAGAAAATGATAGAGGACATTCTCAAAATGGCTGAAAAAGGGGAGATACTGCTGATGGGGGACCTGAATATGCCAGATGTTAACTGGATGACATGTACTGCAGCCACATCCAAGAGCAGGGTCATTCTCAATGTCCTGCAGGTGGCAGGCCTTAGACAGCTAGTGTTGGAACCCACTCGGGAGGGAGCAATACTAGACATGGTACTCTCAAATGGAGAGAGGATCACAAATTTAGAAGTCAGTAGACATCTGGGAACAAGTGAACACTGCATAGTGTGCTTCACAATGAGCACAACCATGGAGATAAGCCATACAAAAACAAGCATACTGGACTTTAGAAGGGCTGGCTTTGGCAAAATGGGTGAATACCTGAAGAATGCACTAGCAAATGGCCAAACAGGAGGGGTGGATGAACAATAGAGAAAAATCAAAACTGCCATCATAGAGGTAACAAGCCTTTGCGTGAAACAAATAAAGAAAACAAAGCGGAGTAAAAAAACACTATGGTTCTCAAAAGAGGTGGCAGGGAAGATTAAGAAGAAAAAGGCTGCATTCAAAAAGTATAAGGAATCACAGAAGGTGCATGACAGAGAACTGTATCAATTAAAGCAGAAAGAAGTGGGGAACGCAGTCAGAATAGCAAATCCCAAACCGAGGAAAAAATAGCCAACTCAGTTAAGAAGGTGGATAAAACCTTTTATAGGTACATTAGGAAGCATAGAAAGGTTAAGGGAGGGATAGTGAAGATTAATAAAGGAGAGGGGAGGTGGGCAGAGGGAGACAGTGAAAAGGCAGAGATACTGAATGAATACTTTTGCTCAGTTTTCACAAAAGAAGATGAGGAGGAGTTACCTAAACCAGACAATAGAAGCACTCTTAGTAGGGGGGTTGACACCAGTCCATTCACAGAAGAAAGAGTCCTGAAAGAACTCCTAAAACTCAAGGTGGACAAAGCAATTGGGTCTGACGGGATTCACCCCAGAATCCTAAAAGAACTAAGGGAGGACCTAGTGACACCACTGACCATGCTTTTTAATAAATCATGGCAGGATGGGGTGGTACCTGAGGACTGGAGGAGGACAGATGTGATTCCCCTTCACAAAAGTGGGAGCAAGGCTGAAGCAGGAAACTACAGACCTGTAAGTTTGACCTCAGTGGTAGGGAAAATGACGGAATCACTTCTGAAAGAAAGAATTGTTGAGTACCTAGAGGCCAGGGGGGCACAGGACCCAAAGCAGCATGGATTTACAGCAGGAAGGTCATGTCAGATGAATCTAATTGATTTCTTTGACTGGGTGACCAAAGTAATAGACCAGGGAGGGGCTGTCGATATGGCCTATCTAGACTTTAGCAAGGCATTTGACACAGTCCCACACAAAAGATTAATAATCAAGTGAGTCAAGGAGTGGGTCCTAGGGTGGTATCCTGGGAAGCAAACTGGCTACACAACAAGACACAGAAGGTAATAATGAATGGAACACATTCCGAAGAAAGGGGGGTTACTAGTGGAGTATCTCAGGGCTCAGTACTTGGTCCAGTCCTCTTTAACATCTTTATAGGTGACATTGCAGAGGGTTTGGAGGGAAAGGTATGCCTCTTTGCAGATGACACAAAGATCTGTAACAGAGTTGATACACAAGAGGGGGTAGAAAAGATGAGAAGGGACTTGGCAAGGTTGGAGGAACGGTCAGACATATGGCAACTTAGATTCAATGCAAAGAAGTGCAAAGTAATGTATCTGGGAAACAAAAACCCAGGAGAAGAGTACACAATAGCAGGGGACGTACTAACAACAACAAAAATGGAAAGGGACCTGGGGGTAGTCATATCAGATGACCTAAAGGTGGGTAAGCAATGTGAAAAGTCGGTAAGGAGAGCAAGGGGGATACTGGGATGCATAGGAAGGGGCATCACAAGTAGAAAAAGGGAAGTGGTTATCCCTCTATTCAGACAGTTGGTGAGACCCCATCTGGAGTACTGTGTGCAGTTTTGGAGACCTCATCTATGCAAGGACATAGACAGGGTGGAAGCAGTTCAGAGGAGGGCAACTAAAATGATGCAGGGTCTGCAGCAGAAACCATATGAAGAGAGACTGAGAGAGCTTAATACGTATACTCTTGATGAAAGGAGAGATGGGGGGACATGATAGAAACTTTCAAGTACCTCAAGGGAGTCAACAAAGTCCAGGAGAGTAGCACCTTTCAGAAAAAGAGATGTGTAAGAACAAGGGGACACAATTTAAAGATAGAGGGGGGACGGCTCAGGGGTAATGTGAGAAATTTTTTTTTCACAGAGAGAGTGGTGGATACATGGAACTGCCTTCCTGAGGAGGTCGTTGGGTCTAAAACAGTGGGGGAATTCAAACATGCATGGGACAGATATAAGGCAATTATAGTGGGGGGTTGCAGGAAGTTGGCTGTTGGTTAACTAGAATCTGCAGCTTATCCAGTAGGTAGGGAAATGGGCAGACTGGATGGGCCAAGTGGTCCTTATCTGCCGTCAAAGTCTACGCAATTGCATGGCCTGTGGTTTTTTGGGGGGTTTGACTGTTCTGTTTCTTTTAAAGTGCACCACTGCTGGCCAACCAGCTGCAACATCACTGGGTCTGCAACATTCCTATGGCTGGGTACCCAGTGAAGCATAGGTAGCTCCCTTTAAGGTTTAAGGGTTAAACTGGTACCAGTGGGGACGCTAATGAGCAACTAACTGAACAGACATGTTCCTACCTTACTCCTCGCTGCCAGTTCTATACAAGTTATAAAATTAACGGTTTGCCTGAAATTTCTGTCAGAAAATAGACAGCCTGAGTGGTGAACATGTAATGGATGAATATTTTACTTCAAATGTGGGTAAAAGTCAGAGACTTGCTGGGAAATCTCACAAAAAAAAAAAACAAGTGGCTGGTGCACATGGAGAAAGCATGGGCCTGATTTCACTCTCAGCAGTGAAAGTTAGCACTCTTGGCCGTTAGCTCACAGGCCAGGTCCTTGTTGCACTGGAGCCTCACTTATGCAAATTAGAAATGAAAATAAAGGATAAACTGCAAGAGGTTCTCACAAAGCAATCAGTGCAGGCATCACAAATCACTGAAGCTGAAGATCGTATCTCCCGTCTGGACGATGAAATGCACACAGTCCTGGGGCAGGTGGTAGGACTACAGAAGGAGCTTTAAGAGCTTAAAGAAGGTTTTGACTATCAGGAAAAATACCATGGTTGAGTAAATCTTCACCTGAGGGGGCTGCTGGAGGGGAGATAAGAGGCTGATGTCATGAAATTCTGTGCCATTACCCTGCCGAATTTACTGGGACT
Organism: Neoceratodus forsteri; assembly: GCA_016271365.2. Lineage (NCBI taxonomy): Eukaryota > Metazoa > Chordata > Ceratodontiformes > Ceratodontidae > Neoceratodus > Neoceratodus forsteri. Next base: position 541,122,548 of record CM057456.1, on the reverse strand, counting down.
CACTCTAAAGCATGGCCAAGTCAAACTGGAAAGGGATCATAGGGTGATGCCAAGGCCACCAGCAGACCAACCACCTAGACAAGTGATCATGCAGTTTCACAACTTCTGGGATAGCGAAGATGTGCTGAGGGCATATTGGGAGAAAGGCCCATTAGTTTATGAGGGAATCTGGCTATATCTCTCACAAGATTACTTGACCAGACTACTAAAAAGGAAGAAAATGTTCAACACCATCATGGCTAGACTGTGGGAGATGAAGGTAGAAAACTTCATGGTTTATCCTGCAATGCTAAAATCCCAGCATGAAGGAGCTATGTTTTATTTTGGGAGTTGAGCAAAGCTGACATGTTTGTGAGGGATCTGAAGAAAAAAATTGGATGAGAAGTCTGATACGGTGTTTGTTGGTAGAGGAGATCATAATGTGGCCCTGGAATGGGAAAAAAATTGTGTGGTGTTTTTTTTTTTTTTGACTCTGTGCCTGTTCCCCTGGCTGGGTTAGTGCAAATATCACCTGCCTGTTATGGGGAGTAGAGAAGAAGAGAACTATGTATATGCAGGAATGTGCAGGGACTTGGTGAATCAGGAGATTTCTGCACCCTGTAGGACCATGGGCCACGACGCTGTGCATGAGGTGGGCCTGCAGAGACTGAGCGGAACTGCCATCTCACTCCTTATTTTGGCATTGTTTGTGGGAAGGACCCATGATGTGTGAACACTGTGGACAATCTGAGATAAGCATGATCGGCCAGAGACAATTACTGTTTTGCCTGGTAGAACTATATAAGATGGTGAGGGGCTTGTCCGAGGAAATAAAGAGAGATAGAAAGGGGAAGAAACAACAAAAGGAGGGAGGAGGCAGCCTCCGTTGGGGAATGGGGAGTATGGGTCTCAGATAGTGAGCCAGGGGCTTCCATTTTTCTTTTTTCCTCTGAATGATAACAGTTTGTTAAATGTTCATGGGAATGCAGGAGAAAAGGGATTCTGTCTTTAAGGTTGTTTAAGTTAAGGGCAATGGAAGATAGTTCGGAGCCAGTGGGGGGGGGGAGTTATTTATTTTATTTATTTATTTAGCTTTTGTTTACCGGGTAGGTACACTAGACAAGTTATATGCCTATTTTCAGGGACGACCCAGGAGAGTACAACAGGTATAACAGGGTACATCAATACAGCATAGCAGGTGAGCAAATACATATACATTTTGTGGTTAGGTACAAGGAGTCAAACAAGACAGCATGCAGTAAACATTATGCGATTAGGTACATAGTCAGTAGAACAACAGTAGGTAAGGTGCATTGGGTCAACAAAACAATTAGACAATATAATAGTGCATTAGTTCAGGTTGTGGTTCAGGGGGTAGTGAGCCACCTGGCTTGTGACGTCCAGGACTTCGTGCTAAGGAGGCTTTGGGCATTCACAGCATGAAGCCAGCTTGAGATGCTCCCACAGGGAGGACCGAAGGCACTTACAGGAAGGGGCAGTGCGGACCTGCTCAGGGAGGGAGTTCCAAAGCCTGGGGGCATGAGCTGCAAAGCCCCTGTCACCCATAAGGGTGCGGGTGGAGGCTACTTTTACTAGCCCCGGGCCCTGGGATCTCAGGGGGTAGGATGAGAGGTCAGCTGGGAAGAGGAGCTGAGCCAGTCCCGGGGGGGGTGCCAGTGCTGATCACCTTGCTCACAAAGCACCCTATACCAAAGTTTAGGTGATTGGTCGGGGATAGCCAACCTAACTTATCGTAGAGTTCGCAGTGATGGGTGAGACGGGAGCAGCCAGTGCAAACCGGCAGATGTTGTTGTATGTCATGTTCCACTTAGTAAGGAGGGCCTTTGAGGTGTGAGCGAATAGGTGAAGACCATAGCTGAGGGAAGGGAGTAATACTCCCCTGGCAAGAGCCAGACGAGCCGCTGGGGTAAGGTTGTGTCTAGCCCTATAGGCTAGCCCCAGCTTGCAGTTTACGCCTCTGCAGATGTTGTGGATGTGGCTCCCCAGGTCCAGTTGGGGGTCGAGCGTCACACCAAGATATTTGAGGGAGGTCATGGTGAGAAGGGAGGTACCATCTACGCAGTCGATTTGCAGAGGAACAGGAGAAGCACGTATTTTGGCTGATGAGCTGAATAACATAGCCTGAGTTTTCTTTTGGTTGAGGACCAGCTTCTGTTGGGAGAGCCAAGCCTGGATATTCTTGAAGTCCTCTGATAGGTGGTGGTTTAGAGTGACTGAATCGTGGGAGTGGGCCAGGAGGACCAGGTCATCTGCATACATGGTGACCCTACACCTGGTAACCATAACAGGGAGACAGTTAATAAACAGAGAGAAGAGTAGGGGTCCCAGAACTGAGCCCTGAGGGACACCAGATGTCACAGGCAGGGGGGCGGAGAGGACTTTGTTGAATTTGGTTAATTGTTCTCTGCCATGCAGGTAGTCAGTGACCCATTTCAGAGCTGGGGGGGACAAGCCAAGGGACCTCATCTGAGGTTGAGGAGGACATGTGCTTCACGGGGGATTGGGCAGACACTCATGCATTTACAGCAGTTAGTGTTGTGGGTTGTTATTGTTATGGGGTTCTTGGAGAGGGGGGAGGAACAGGAAAACATTTCAGTCCAGTATGGAGTTAGTGGCTGTGGGGGATGGGGAAAGTGGGAGGATTTGAGATTCAACATAGGAGCATAAAGGAAGGCAACTTTGGTAAAAGAGGAGGGAGGAAGGGGAATGGGGGACTTACACAGTTGTGACTTACAGTAGGTATACAAGAAACGAGGGGAGGAAGGGAGAGATAAGTGCATAGGTTGTTTGGACACCGGGGGGGGGGGATTTGGTGTTATAACTGTTACTGTTGTTTGTATGTTATGCGCTGCTTGTTACATGAATGCATCCACTCTAGGTACACGAAGTGTGATATTCAGGGGAACACAAGGGCAGGAAACGATACTGAATGGTCTAAGATTTTTTTAAAGTACATAATTTTATTTATTTATTTATTTATTGAAAATGTTTCACCAGGAAAGGCACGCTGAGCAAAAAGATGCTCGTCTCACGGTGCGACCTGGGGGGAGGGTTACAGAGGAGTCAGGTATACTTACAGTAGATGAGTTTAGCAGTAATGCAATACAGACAATATACATCGATTGGAGGTATTACAAATGGAACTTTTTACATATGGCGTGGAATACAGAACACTGAACAGTATTGACAGGGTAAATATGACATGTGTAAAGGCAAGGTTAGAGCAGTATAAATGTTGCACAACAGGGACAGGGCAAACACGTCATAGGTATACATATCAAGTGTACAGGCATAGTAGGAGCAAAGCATAGCAAACCATACAAACAGGTCAAGGGTATACATATCAAGCATACAGTCATGGTTGGAACAATGCAGAGCAAACACTACAGGGAAGGGGTGAACATACAATGGATACTCTAAGGGGAAACACATTAGTTACATAAGTGCCATTAGCTTACTAGTGTGACAGGTCAGAACTTGAGTGCCTGTGCAGCCATAAGCTGCAGTGGGAGCTACAGAGCCTGTTTGAGTTGGGGGAATAGTGTGCTTAGGAGCATGGGGGGAGGAGTATAGGTGATGTGAGAGGAGTTCGAGTGGTACTGGTGCTGAGGGTGAGGAGGGAGATAGGGAGGGGAAGAGGAGGTTTAAGGAGTAGGAGGGGTAAGCGTGAGAGTAAGCGCGTGGAGCAGTATATAAGCCAGCCAATTTGGCTATTGCCAGACCGCTGGTCAGGCTTTGGGAGGTAGCTGGGGGAGAGGTAAGAGGTGGGGGGAGTTCAGGGCAGTTGCAATTTGTTGCGAGAAAGTTAGTGAGGGCAGAGGATAGAGAGTATTTGGATGATGAGTGGCGGATCTGGGCAGGTAGGCCGTTCCAGAGTTTGGGGAAGCGGTTGGAGAAGGCCGATTGGCCGTCGGTGGTCTTTCAGTGGGGGATGGATAATAGCCTTGAGTCTGTGGATCTAAGGGTGTGAGTGGGGGTAGGTGGGGAAGAAAGGGAGGATGCTAGGTAGGGTGGAGAGGGCCGGGCAGAAGTTAAAAGCGAATTTTACAGTGTGGAGTAGGCGCCGGTTGCTCAGGGTTGGCAGGGCCAGTGAACGGTAGAGCTCACAGTGATGTGAGCAAGGGGGGGATCGAGGGCAAAGCGGCAGAACGCATTAAAGAGGGGGTCCAGTCTGGCAAGAGTGGTCTTTGAGGCGGAGTTATAGACTACGTCACAGTAGTCGAAGGTGGGTAGAATCATTTTCAGGACTAGATCATGTCTGACGGGTAGCGAGAGGGAGGAGCGGTTCCTATAGAGGGCACCAAGTTTAGGGCACAGTTTGGAAGTGATGGCATCTATGTGAGTGGTAAAGGAGAGGTGGCGATTGAGCCAAACCCCTAGATACCTAAAGGAGGGTACTTCTTCGAGGATAGTATTGTTTAAAGTATGGAAGATCAATGGATGGGTGAGTTTGGAAAGACGCTGTCTTGTGCCGAAAGTCATAGAGACTGTTTTCTTGGGATTTAGGGGAGAGCTGATTGGTATTGAACCAGTGTTGGATTTTGTTGAAATCTGTTTGTAGTTTGGAAGTGAGTTCTTCGTGGGACTGGCCGGAGGTGAAAAGGACCGTGTCGTCTGCATACATGTGTATAGCGGAGGAGGAGCATGAATTTGGCAGATCATTTAGGAGGATAGAGAATAGGATGGAACCAAGAACTGAGCCTTGGAGAATGCCATTGGAGATAGGGAGGGGGGGGGGGGGAGATGTGGTCAGCTATTCTAGTGGATTGGGTTCTATTTAGTAGGTAGGCGTGGAACCAGTTTGTGGCAGAATCGGCTAAACCGGCTCTTGATAGGCAGGATAGTAGGAGAGGGTGGGAGACCGTGTCAAAAGCTTTAGCTAGATCTATGAAGATAGCGGCAGTGATTAGCCCTTTATCCATCCCGGAGAGGATGGCATCCGTGAGACGTAGTAGGGATGAGGTGGTAGAGTGGTGTTTTCTGAAGCCGGACTGAAATGGGGTGAAGAAGTCGGTTTCTGAGAGAAAGTGGGAGAGTTGGGATAGAACTAGGTGTTCTTGAAGTTTGGTGAGGGGCGGAGAGGAGGGAGATGGGACGGTAGTTAGTAGTGGAGGAGGGATCACCACTTTTTGGAAGAGGAAGGACAGTGGCATGCTTCCAGACAGAGGGGAGTGACTCAGTGGTAAAAGATTTAATAGGTCTGCAAGGGGTGTCGCAATGGCTGGGGCAGAAAGGAAGAGGAGTTTGTTATCAAGACTGTCGGGGGATTTGCCTTTGGAGGGGTTCAGGGAGTGTAGGGCATCTAAGGTTTCGATAGGGGAGATGGGTCTGAATGAAAAGGGGGTCCTACCTGATGTCAGGGTGAAAGATGGCAGGGGGGTGGAGGAGGTTGTTGATGTGTGGGGGGTGGGCAAGGATGGTGAGGGTAAGGAATCGAGGAGGATTTGGGTGCAAGTAGTGAAATAGGAGTTAAACTCAGCAGCTACCTTCGGGGAGTCGGTGAGGAGTGTCCCTTGGATGAGGAGAAGAGGTGGAGGGTTTGCTGTTTGAGGGGTGAAGAGAGAGTTAATGACTTTCCAGAATTTAGACGGGTTCCCAAGATTTGCATTTAGGGCGTTGTTGAAATATTCAGCCTTGGCAAGACGGATGGCCTTTGTACATTTGTTACAGAGCATGCTGTAGGTGACAAGATTATTTTGGAGGGGCGTAGCTTTGTAGTTATGCCAGGCCTTGTCCTGGGCTTGTTGGCAGGCTATCAACTCCGGGGAGATCCAGGGTAGATGAGACCCACGGACTCTTGCCTGGAGCAGGGGGGCGTGTTTGTCCCAGGCGGCGAGGAAGGTGTTTTGAAAATGTGTGAGGGCCGAGTCCATGCTAGAGCAGTCAGTGCTTGGGACCCAGTTTGAGTGAGCGAGATCTTCCAGGAGGGGAGAGAGGTTGAGTGATCTGTAAGAGCGTTGGAAAATAAATTTGGGAGGGGATTTAAGTCTGTGGATTTTGCGGACCAAGTAGATAGGGTGGTGGTCACTTATGGAATCAGAAAGGAGGCCCGAACTGATGATGCTATGAGGGTGGGATGTGAGCGCCCAATCTAGTAGTGTGTGATTACCGGACTTATGGTTTAAGCGGGTAGGTTCCAAAATAGTTTGGGTAAGGTTGAGAGCGGTTATCTCAGTTTGGGATTTATTAAAAGTGGGAGTTAATCAGTTATGGTTAAAGTCTCCCATGACGTATAGTTCACCCGACTGGGCATGGGAGGACAGTTGGCCCAGTAGGTCAGTGACTATTGTGGTAGGAGTGCCTGGGCGGCAATATATGCCAGCCACAAAGATAGGTAGTGAGGAGGGGGGGACAGCTTTACAATGAGGAGCTCATACGCTTTGGGTTCAGCTTTTGTGAGAGAGACAGTGAAATGAAGGGTTGATCTGATGTAGATGGCCACCCCTCCGCCTCTGGTGGGCCGGTCTTGCCTTATGGTTGTAAAACCAGGAATGGCAATGGAGTTATCAGGTAGGCTGGCGTTTAGCCAGGTCTCGATAGGATAATTATATCCGGGTCATGGTGGGCGGCTAGAACCTGAAGCTGATCGAGCTTAGGGGCCAGACTATGAATATTTAGGTGAAGGAGGCGTAGGCCTCTGGGGAGGTAGCCAGGACGTGCGCTGGAGGTGGCTTGGGCTGAGGGGTTAGGGCGGGGCAGTTGACGAGCACAGAGCATCGATGGGCTAATCCCCCCTCACAAGTGTGCTGCTTAGAGGTACTGTAATTACCTCCATTTGGCACCCACGTCGGTCCTTGCTCCTGGAGGGAGCACCGGAGGCTTCAGGGCTGTCTGCTGTAACACCCGGCTATGGGAGAGGGGACAGGGAAAAGATGGGGAAATGGTATAATGGCTAAGTTAAAGGAGCTGACTGTTATTTCCTGGAATGTCAGGGGGATAGCAACCCCAGTGAAGAGCATGGTTATTCTGACAGCAATGAGAAGGCATGGTGTGCAGGTGGCGCTGCTGCAGGAGACTCACCTCATGGAGGAAGAGCATGCAAAACCTTCACGTGCATGGGTGAGGAAATGTTCTGCAGCATCATTTTCTTCTCATAAGGGAGGGGTCGCTGTCCTACTGCACAAAAATCTCCCATTTCAAGTAAAGAGGATGGTGAAGGATCCAGGAGGGGGTAGATATGTATTTGTTATAGGGGAATTGTATGGTGAAAAGGTTACCCTTGGTAGTGGATACGCACCAGCAGTCTTTGATTCGACCTTTTATGGTGCACTCCTCTCTTTGTTAGTCAAGGAACAATTCCTGGGGCTTACAATGGATGGAGATATGAACTGCACAATCGACACCATCTTGGATCACTCAGGGAGCTGGGGTAGAACAGGGGAGGCAATAAAACAATGGCGGTTGGGAATGATGGATATGGACCTAGTAGATGGGTGGAGGGCCACAAACCCAGGAGTACGTGAATATGCTTTTTTTTTTTTATCCTCACCGTGCATGGTCCCGTGCTGATTATATTTATCTGCTAAGGGAATGGTATACAAGAGTGCAAAACATTAAGCACAGCCCTATACATATATCAGACCATGCTATGGTGATCCTGGTAGTCAGTGTAGGGGTTCAGTGAGAGGGGCCTCCCCTGTGGAAGTTCCCGAAATACCTGCTGGAGATAAAAAGTTTAAAGAATATTTGGAAGACCGGTGGAGGGAATACAGTGCTACCAATGCAAACTCCCCTACCACTAAGGCCATAATATGTGACGCTGGGAAAGTGTGCATGTGAGGGATGATTATTAATTACATGTCAAAGAGCAAGACACAGAAACAGGAAAGGAGGGTGGAGTTGGAGACCAGCTTAAAACATTTGGAGAAAAGAGTAGCAGGAGGTGAGGATGGGGAAGTGAGGACTGGACTGGAGGACATTAGGGAAGCTTTGAATTCACTACTCCAGGGGGAAGCTAAGGAGCCCTGGATGTTTTTTTAAAAACAACTATATGAATAGGGAAACAATCTTGGGCCATTCATGCTTCATCTGGTGCGGGGTGGAAGATGTCCCACACACTTCACTGGTATAAAGGATGGGGGGGTGCTTCATAGAGAAATTTTTTACAGCGGAAGGTGAGAAACAGGGTGGGATAGCTCAAACTTTCCTAGACAACATCACATTGCCAAAGGTAATGAGGGAACATAGGGAGGCTCTGGGACTGCCAATTATGAGGGTAGAGGTGTTGAGGGCAATCCAAGGCCTGAAAGGAGGTACAGCAAGAGGCCCAGATGGCTACCCAGCAGAATATTATAAGATTCTGGGCTGGCCCACTCTGTGGGTTCTTTCAACAGCCGGAAGAAGGGAACTTGCAGCTCCTGGGAACATTTTTTGATGCAGTAATACACCTAATCCCTAAACCAGGGAAGGACTCCACAGACCATGCTTCACATAGGCCAGTATCGCTGCTGAACTGCGACCTTAAAATACTGGCAAAGATCTTGGCCTGTGGGCTGGAATTAGTATTGACCGAGGTTACTCACCTATACCAGCTCGGGTTCATCAAGGGACGTCTCTCATACCATAATGTTCGTAGGCTGTTAAATGTGATATGGAGAGCGAATAGGGGGATGGATGATATATCTATAATTTCTATGGATGCTGAGAAAGCATTTGATTGAGTGGAGTGGGGGTACCTGTTTAAGGTGCTGACCCAATTTGGTTTTGGTGAAACATATCTAGAGTGGGTATGGGTGATGTATAGGTCCCCCAGGGCTCAGGTATTAGTAAGCGGCACACTGTCAGGCAGGTTGGACCTGACAAGGGGCACCTGTCAGGGGTGCCCACTCTCTCCCCTGCTTTTTGCCTTTGTGGTGGAGCCACTAGTGGTGGCAATAAGGCAGTGCGAGGAGATCAGGGGAGTTGGAGGAGCATCAGGCAGACAGCATAAGATCACATTAGATGCTGATGACATGTTGCTGTTTGTCGAGAGACCAGAGGACTCTATGCCACCATTGCTTAATTTGATTGACCAATTTGCAGGTCTCAGGTTACAAAATAAACTTGGTTAAGTCTGAACTAATGGGACTGCCTGGAGGTGTAGGTAGGGAGAGGACCTGGAGGTTAAAGATAGTTGCTCAAAACTTTACATATTTAGGAATCAAAGTGGGTAGGTCAATGTGGTCTCTATATTAGCTGAATTATTCCCCCATAATTAATACCATAGAGGTGGACCTCTCTCCCCGTGTTCTGGTTGGGTAGAGTGAATTTAATTAAAATGAACATTCTCCCCAGGATTCTGTATGTCATGCAAATGGTGAATATCGGGCTGGCAAGGGGAGATATTAAAAAGATAGAAATGGTCTTATCCTCCTTCACTTCTAAGGGAAACATTCTAGAGCATCATTGCAAAAACCTAAGGCCAGGGGAGGGTTGAGTTTCCCAGACTTGCGGAATTACTATTTAGCAATATAGCAGAGATACATTAGTGACTGGGTACATAAATCCAAAGTGACCAGCTGGTTAGACCTGGAACAAATGGGTTGCAAAGGTAGGCCTACAGCATATTTAGATAGGAGGGAAAGCAGAACCTATAGGGCACAGCTGAGAGGAACCCATTAATACTTATGGTGTTGGATGGCTGGGGCCAAATGATGAAGCACAGGGGAGTAACAGAGGCAGATACACTGTTGTTTCCAATAGCTAGGAACCCTTTCTTTTTGCAGGATCTAGAAGACTCAGGATTCATTGTATAGGAAGAGAGGGGTATCAAGAGTACAGCGGACCTATGGGTGAGCGGTAATTTGTGCTCATTTGTTGACCTGCAACAGGGCCTTGGGCTGGAGAGAGGGCACAGAATCAGATATTTTCAGGTGTGGGACAATGTTGCAGGACTAGATAGGGAAGGGACCATTATCTATGAGATGAGGAGAATAGAATCACTGATTGCTCAGGTGAAATGGGACACTAAAGGCTTCATAAGGAAGGCCATAAAGATAGGCAGACAAAACACTCCTGACCTAACTGCCAAAACTAAGGGTCTGTGGAAGATCTGGGGTTCCAAATAGATGAAAATAACTGGAACATGCTCCTTCCAATGCATATGGATATAATGGTGTGTAATAGGTTCAAGGAAGCATTTTATAAACTTATACGCAGACTCTATTGTCCACTGGTCATAGTGCATAAATTTCAGCCAGTGGTTTCATCTCAGTGTGGCAGATGTAAATAGGAGGAGGGAACATATTTTCACTGCTTCTGGGCATGCCCAACTCTGCAAAGATTCTGGAGGGCGATAGTATTGGAAATGGTGAAAATGATGGGTAGAACGTTGGCAATGGACCCATTGGTATACCTATTCGGGGTGGAGAATGGAGAAGAGGGGGGAATGGAACCCACTTCCAAGGTAGAAGAAGGTGCTGCTCATCTTTGCCAGGCACTGTACTCAGAACATGTGGGTCTCCAACGCAACCCCCACAGTACAGCAGTGGTGAACACTGTCTCTCCAGACTCTGGCCCTAGAGAAGCTCACACTAATGGTCAAGGGGAGAGAGGAGAGTTTCATCAGACCCTGGTCACCATACCTTAATAGTTTGTGCCCGGCTGAGGCCATGACATTATGGGAAGGTTTGGAGGTCTGAGGGGGAAAAAGAACTATCAGTTTGTCAGAGAAAAGAACTGCAGAAGGGAATGTGACTCCACCATCACTTCCTGCTGCCTGGGATTGTGCAAAGGGGGACTTAAATGTGGACAAGACAGATGTTAGAGTACCACATGATTAACTGATAAATATGGCTTTAGTTGTATAATCAACTATAAAATTAACTTAATAGGATGTGTTACCTCTATATAAACAAGTGTACCTAGAGATGAACTATATGGAACCATGTTGGTAATGCATTGCTGTTGCATGTTGTTTGTAACTGTTCAAGTTCAAGTTTATTGCAGGAAAACTCCATTGAGCAAGCTCATTCACAAGGAGGTCCTGTGACATATAGGCTTACACCACATACATACATAAATAATTAATAAACAATATATACATAATTGCAAGCATCACATAATACAAGCAAGATTATACATACAATGACACCACATGGGGTGATCGCTGGTGGTAATAACTAAAGTAATACAGGGTGGCGACTTATAGATAGCATACTGATACTTGAAGCAAGAAACTGGTGTTCTCAATAAATACATTTTGGCAGATGGGACAAACACAGAATAACATGGATAGGGGAGGTAGGAATGGTTTGATAGTGTGAACAGAGGAGTATATACGTAGACAGAGCCAGGAGTAGGGAGGGAAGGGATAGCAGGAGTTAGATTGTTGCAGCAAGGTAGTAGATGTGAGTAAGGAGCTGATGGGTGGAGTTGTTTCTTAGTATGGATGAAGTGCAAACAATAAGTAGTAATATACACAAAGCAATTTATGGTCTTACCAAAGGATGCACATGACATGCATGGAGGGAAAGAGGCTTAATGGCAGTTGCAGATATCTTTTATTTTAGCTGTGCAAAGCACTTTATAGAAGTTAATTGAAACTGTGCTAGTTAGTTTCAGTATGTGGATGGAATTATAAATTCTTTAATAAACAGATTATGCAAAAAAAAAAAATTGGAACCAGTGGTTAGTGCCACAGGACAAGTGGACTAGTAATACTAAAAGGTTTGCAGTGTTATTTGCTGCTGTATGGTGTTGCCTGGTGGGGGGTGGGCATTGCACTGTCAATGTTACTATCACTATTACTGCTACTGTCACTGTTATGGTCACTGCTACATTTACTGCTGTTTTAAAGTGTTTAACTAACCAAGCCTAGTCAAGCACATAAGCTTGGTCCTTCAACCAGAATTAACAAGCTTCTGCAAAAAACAATTTTGCTTTGCATCCCCCATCCCTTGTGAATATTCCCCAATAAACAGTTTTCTGATATTTTACATTTTGTCTCGTGAGAGTATTATTATGGGCAAGTCACTAATTGTACTGTTGTTGAATTTAAGGCTGCACTGGGATTTTCCATGTCTAGGGGGACACTGTGGGGAGGTGGGGAGGTACTGCATCCCGGAGGGATATACTGCTCTGACACCACGCTCACTTAAATTTTACTCTGGATGGAGGTATTGCAGTAAACTTAAAAGACTTGGATTCAAACCCCCAAATCAGTAAAATCTGAACCTAGGCTCCTCAACCTTGTTTGCGCTGACAGGGCAGAGGTAGTAATTGCAACCTCCATGGTCACCCAGTTATAGAAGTATTGTAAGGTAATGGACTACTTTCTGAAACCATCCATGCACCAGTCAATGGAGAGGCTTCAGTAAGTACAGTATGTAGGGTCTGGGTAAGGTTTAAATGCACATATTGAAGGAGCATGCATTGGTCCTAATTAGCATGTGTGGGAGGAGGGGGAGGGCATGGATATACAATAAAGGTTGATATATGTTGCTTGTTTTGGATTAAACAGCAATGCAATGAATGGGTTGCTAGATATCACAGGCTGTCCTCTCACTATTTATTATACTTTATTCATTAGAGCTGATGGTAACTGAAAAAAACATCACTGAACCAAAGCTAATTTTTTATGCAGTTTTACTTGACTGGGAAAGTGGTGGGCTTCAACCTTGGGGGGAGATGGGGCAGCAGTCAGCAGGAGGTGAAGTAGTCAGAGATCAGGTAGGGTCTGTGGTAACAATATGGGGCTCTATATCCTGCTTTTAGGTTGTAACCAGAAACTACTAATTTACTAGAAATGCCACCAACAAGTAACCTTATTCCTCAGGGAAAAAAAACTGAAAATGGGCAGAATTGCCTACCCCTCCTTTGACACAGACACAGACACAGAATATGTTGCCAGATAAGGACTGCTTGGCCCACTTTGGCCCTGTCCACACTACACCCTGAACACCCCTCTGTAGCGTTACAGAGGGTCCAAACCGTTACTTCAACGGTTTGCGTTTACACCTGTAATGTTACAGAAGGTGTTTTCATAACCACTGTTGAAACCACACATGAGGTGGTTTCAACAATGGTTATGAAACCGGTTATACCTCAGAACCATTACCAGCCATAGTGTGGACATGTGGTAATGGTCCCCTGCAGGGCCTGTAGCACAGTGTGAGCTGCACTGTGGGATCGGGTGCCGCCGTAAAGGTCACCCAGCTCCTGCAGTGTGGACCAGTGGTACCGGTCCCGTACCGGACACTGCCTCAGTGTGGGCACACTGTACCGCTAACCCAGCCGTAACAGTTTGTATCCATTACTGGGTCTGAACAGTGTAGTGTGGATGGGACCTTAGTCTGTCCATGGTGTCCCTGCTGATATTCAGAGCCAACCAGATGCACGCACAAGATGGTGCACTGCACAAATAAGTTGGACTGGCCAGCTCTGACATGATATTCAAACAGAATTCATGATTGGAACAGACCGTGCAACCTGTTTAAATATCGGACCCTGGATGCGTGGCACACAGCAAGCAGCCACCATGTATGGCGTGGTGCATCCAGCATATGGGGCTGAAGACCATCCAGAGGGGAATGCGTGGCACATACCTGTATGTACCACATCCTCCTATTAATATTCAATCCAAATATGCAGATGAGCCCATTGGGCGTGCATGGCACAATGGGGCCACTTGAGTGCCCATTATGGGTTCAGCTGCATGGCTGCTCTGCTGCATTGTGCATGGGCCAGCCCACCCCAGCCCCAGTCACTGTTATGTCAAAACACTACCCAGTCCCCCTTTCCCATAGTGTACTGGCCCCCCTTCCCTCGCCCCAATCTCTGTTAAAGTAAAACAGTAGCCAATCCCTCTATTCCATAGTGCAGTAGCCCTGCTCCCCAGCTCCAATTTCTGTTAAATTAAAACACTAGCCAATCCCCCTTTTCTATAGTATAATGGCCCCCCTCCCCTGCCTTGATCTTTGTCCCTTCAATCAAACTCCCAATCCCCATGTCCTGGTGTCAAGTGGTCCCCCCACACCCTCCCCATTATGCATTGACTCACCTCCCCGCTCCCCTCCATCCCAACCCATGCCGGCACCTGGCACAGCTCTCCACACTCTGCCATGGCCAGCTGCCAATTGATTGGAACAGGAGCGTGCACAGCAAATAGTATGCACTCACTTGTTCTGAGAAAACCAATAAGCATGTACTATATACTGTATATGCTCATTTACCGATCAGTTGGTGGCTGGCCATGGTAGGTTGAGGAGGGTTATTAAAGTCAAAGTTTATTGGCAGGAAAAACTCCATTGAGCAGGCTCATTTACAAGGAGGTCCTGGTACAGGAAGATACAACAAGACAATACATATACAAGGGGATGAAACACAACACAAAAAGTGAACCTATTTATATGGAATGCAGGGAACAAGCTTGGATGAGCTGGTGATGCACTTTACAGGAGGCAGTATTGGAGAACTGCAGAGATGAGGACCACTGTTGCAGGGCATGAAAGATCAGGGGAGAGAGAGAGAAGAGAAGAGAAGAGAAGAGAAGAGAAGAGAAGAGAAGAGAAGAGAGATAGCTGGGGAGGGATAGTTGGTAGTGTAGAAGTGACAGGGGAGTTGGGGTGGGTGCATTGAGGAGAGTGGTGCAGGAACAAGATAAGAGAAAAGCATGGAACGGTTCATGTAGGGAAAGTAGGGAAGATGTTGGAGATGGACGATGGTAGCAGATATAGGGGGTGCAGGAGGGAACCTTGGGGAGTAAGATATACTCACTTTGGGAACCTTGGGGGGGAGATATTCTCATACTGGAATAAAAGAGAGTTTCAGCAGTCCATTGGAGGTGTGATAGAGGTCAGTGGCATGCACAGGAGTCATGTAGCTCACTAGCAAGTAGATGTCTGAAACTGCCTAGAGGGATACAGCTTGCTATTTTGTACTGTTAGCCCTGGGAGGTTTTTATGTGCTAGCTGTGTTACATTGCTTCTAGCCAGACTGTATGTTTGGTGCACATTTCCTTTGGAGCACTAATGTTGCATCATACTGCCTATATATTTTAAAGTGTTATGACCTTTTAGATCTAAATTTACATTGTACTGCCATACTTTAAATTGTTAAGACAATCTTACAGTTTCCTACCTGCCTTCCTCTGTCTACTAGCTTTAACTTCCCCCAGTTAATCCCTGTTTTTGCACTCTAGCCTGCCTGTTTTGTAATTGAATTTTTTTTTTATTATTCTCTCCTTATTCTGACTGTGAATCCCCTCCTTGGCCACTAACCTGGCTGGTTGTGGCCACCTAGCAGCTATTACGCTAACTACCTCCTTTGGCATCTGATGAGTGCCCCCCCCCCACCATGAGGTCTAGAATCTCTCCACCTCCATATTTCTTTCCTTTGTCCCTTCCTCCCACTCTGTGATCTAACACAAACCAAGTGCAAAGTATTCAACACCCCCAATTTCTTGCTTTTGTCTTGAACTTTTATGTAATCACTGTCTCCTCTTTCTATCCCCCAGACTCAGCCTTGATTGGGCTCCTGCACTGCTGTGGCCCCCGGCTGGAGCTGAAAGCCAGTTGGCCACCCCTCCTGGAATCCAGAACTCAAGCTCATTCCAGATACAGCATCAAGGGAGACCGGTTTTAAATCCCTGAAATTTGTTTTATTAGCCCTGCTCAGTGCGTGGCCATGATTGGATCCTGAGGGCTAGAGTGTCTCTGGCTCACTCTCAGCTGCCAAGCCACTGAGATTCCCTCTACAGTACTTTGCAACCAAACTGATTTTGAACATTACCTTCCTTTTCCACCCACCTCCCCCACCCCAGTCTTATTAAATACACATTGTGCCCACCTCTTTCTTCCGCATATACTTACAACTGGCTGAGACACTTCGCTCTGCATCCTTAAGGGGTAATTGTAAAATGACCTAATTGCTGGGGAATAGCAAACTGTATTCTACAAAGTTGAGCTCTATTTGTTTCCTTTTCTTGTATTACCTTCCCCTAGGAGCAGTCCTAATTAGATCAGGTTAAAAGCTAGGATATAAAATGAAGACTCCGCCTGTTTTTCTTTGCTTCCTGTCATGTCTGTCTCTGCCAGCTCTTGACCCCACATCAGAATTATCTTCTCCTCCTCCCACCTACGTTCCTAAACCATTTATCTCCACTGTGAATGAACCACATACCCGTTTTCTAAACCTATCCTCCCTTTATATGCAAATCTTAACAATTCCTATGCTAATCTGTGGTTCTTACACTAATAACTATTGACCTAGGACCATTATAGTGTTAACAACCCAAATATTTGTACCTACTCTTTCCTATGAGGCCATGGTGCTTTTCTTTGCCTCACAGGGCCCCGCAGGACCTCATTTTCACCACCCTTCTTCACATTCTGCCCATAAATTTAAACAAGACCAGATCCGATTGCTTAAGTTACTTCCAAGCACCATCATAAAACTGTTATTTTTCCTGTTACTCTGCTCCGGTAATGTTGAATTAAACCCTGGACCTCCTGCTCTTATCCAGGCCTTGTTGCAATTAGCCCAACTATGGGGTATATGAGCCTACTACAGTACATATTAATAGCTGCAGTCTGCTTAAAAAGCTCACTCTTTTTCAAGCCTGGATTACTCACATGAGTCCTGACATTATGATGGCCCAGAAACATGGCTCAAACCCTCTACCACTGATTTTGAAATTAATGTCCTATCCTTTAATGTTTTCAGAATGGATAGACATGCCAAAGGGGGGGTGGGGTAGCTATATAGGGTTCAGCTCCCACATCTGGCACTTGGGTTAATATCCCAGTACTGACACTGTAGTGCAGCATGAGAAGGGTGCTGCACTTCTGAGGTGCCGTCTTTTGGATGAGACATTAAACCGAGGTCCCGTCTGCCTGGATTGGTAGTGGTTCAGGTGGATGTTAAAGATGCCATGGCACTTATTGAAAAGAGTAGGGGAATTTTATTGAAAAAAAATGGACTTCAATACAAAATAAAACAGAAAACATCAAAACAAAAATCATATTGAACAAATACAGAAACAAAGAGAAAAAAAAATATATCAATCAGTCCATGTGATACAGTTAATCCAGAGACATTTAGATTGTTCATATTAAACATGGTCAAGATCATATTGCATCAGTATCTTAATAGCCTTACATACATTAGCAAGTAATTCAACATGGGAAATAAATTTCTGCTGCAAAATCCAGAGACACCTAGGTTGCCAAATATGAAAATGTATGATACATAAAATAACATAAATTGTGTCACAGTTATACCTGACAAACGTATTTTGTAAGGGACCAAATATTATGGTAGGGTAATCAGTATCCCTGAATCCAGTCTCATTCCAATGGTCCGCCAGTAAGGACCAAAATGGTCTTATATATGAACAATCTGAAAATAAGTGACATTGGGTTTCTAAAAGTTGGTCACAAGTAGGTCAAGGACAGTACCTGATAATTGTTTATGTTTACTACTCCCCTTGATGCCCAATCTCCCATAATTGCTTAACCATAAACAATCCCAGGCATATGATGGGATCCTTCTATTCATAAGGTGTCTCAAAACAGCTAACTATCTATCTGCTGGACAGTAAGGAAAAACAACTTCCATTGTACATTCGACAGACGAAATATGCTTATACACCTTCTTTCTATCTATCCAAGGTCTGGAGAAGACTAGGGGCAATGTCCCACTGAATAACCTGTTCAATGCATTCCAGCATGGAAGAAGGAAAATAAGGAAGTCTAGATAATAACCTAGGCTTCTTCTCCTGCCAACTGGGCCTACATAAGTATAGCCAGTGTTCTACCAAATGCCTCCATAAAACATTCCCAGGTTTCAAAACTGTCCCCAAATTATAAACTAAAAAAATACTAAAAAAAGAAAGCAATCGGGAGATAGGTTAATTCTCTCTTAATAGGGTTTAATCGAGACCCCCAGAATGCTTGAAAAAAATACAAAATAACTGAGTCCAAATATGGAATGGTGGAGTGAAAACAACTGATATACAAGAATATTGGAGTAAGTATAGTCTTAATTTAACATAACCCGTTTTTTCTTAGAAAGTTGCTGTCCTTTCCATTTCACAACCAAATGAGTCCCCCTACGCAGGGCTACTTCCCAGTTTCATCCTGCCATATCTTCAGGACCAAACTGTACCCCCAGAATCTTAATAGGTTCCCAGGAAACAGAGATTCCTGCTATGATACCAGAGGGTGGCACAGGAGTAGACCCAATGATTACCCCAGTACTCTTACTATAATTAACCCTGAAACCAGAAATACTCAAAAAATACTAATAGTGTCCTGTAAAGCCTGGACAGAAAACTGGGGGCTAAAATCAACACCAGATCATCTGCATAAGCTAGTACCTTTTGCTGCAGCAGGGTGGGAGAGACATCAATACCCATCAGAGCATAGTTGGATTGTAACATCCTAATAAAAATGTCTATCATAAAGGCATAAAGAGTAGGGCTCAACGGGCATCCCTGACATTCTCCCCTACCAATATGAAGTTTCCGTCCATGCCAGCCATTTACATTAGGAATAATAACAGCCCCCTGAAACATTGAAGATATCCAGACAATAAACTTCTCCAGAATCTCAAAGGCTTTTAAAACTAAAATTAAAAATCTGTGTGCAACCCGATCAAAGGCCTTTTCTTGGTCTAATCCAAAAACAAACCCCTATAAGTGTAAGAAGTCTCCCCTATAAAAAATTTCCCTCCACCAAATGAGATTATCCTGCTGCTTCCTGTACAGGATAAAGAAGCTGTGGAGTGACCTTAGAAAGTCTGGCCAACAAAATTTTGCTCAAGATTTTTAAATCAGAATTCAAAAGACTGAGGGGGTGCCAATTCCCTAAGTCAGCTTTGTCACCCTTCTTATACAATAAGATCAAAACTGCCTCAGTTATAGAAGGGGCATATCTACCAGAGTGCAAAATATAGTTCAACAAAACAACCAACACTGGACTGAGAACATATAGGAAGGTTTTATAAAATCCTGCTCCAAGGCTGTCAGTACCCGCAGCAGACTGAGAGGCTAAACCATTAACTGCATCAATAACTTCATCAAGAACTATATCAGCTTCTAGAACAAGCCTATCTTCTGCAGAAAAGCTAGGCAAATGTAGGTCAGTCAAAATTCGGTGTATAGCACTATCTTCCAAAACAGGGTCAGTAATCTGCCCTGAAGTCATATCATTCTCTACCACTTGTAAAAGCTGATGTGGGTCACTTACACTGTGTCCATTTGCATCTGTCAGTGTGGAAATAAGCCGAGAGTCAACTCTATTCTTATTTTCCTGAAAAGGGTCCAAAGACTGTTTTGACACATGAAACATAGAAACACAGAAACATAGAATTTGATGGCAGATAAGGACCGCTTGGCCCACCTAGTCTGCCCATTTTCCTACCTAACGGATAAGCTGCAGATCCTAGTTAACCAACAGCCTACTTCCTCCTACCCCCACTAGAATTGCCTTATGTCTGTCCTATGCATTCTTGAATTACCCCACTGTTTTTGACTCTACAACCTCTTCAGGAAGGCTGTTCCTTGTATCCATAACCCTCTCTGTGAAGAAATACTTCTTCACATTACTTCTGAGCCGTCCCCCCTCTATATTCAAATTGTGCCCCCTTGTTTTTGCACATCTGTTTTTCTGAAAGATGGTACCCTCTTGGACTTTGTTGATTCCCTTGAGGTATTTGAAAGTTCCTGTCATGTCCCCCTTCTTCCTTCTTTCCTCAAGGCTATACATCTTTAGTTCCTTTAGTCTTTCTTCATACGTCTTCTGATGCAGACCCAACATAATGTTGGTTGCCCTCCTCTAGACAGCCTCCATCCTGTCTATGTATTTGCGGAGAAGGGGTCTCCAGAACTGTACACAGTAATCCAGATGTGGTCTTACCAACTGTCTGTACAGAGGGCAACAACTTCCTGTTTTCTACTGGTGATGCCTCTCCCAATGTATCCCAGTACCCCCCCAGCCCTCCTTACTGCCTTCTTACATTGGTGGCCCACCTTTAGGTCATCTGATATGACTACCCCTGGTTCCTTTCCATTTTTGTTGTTGTCAGTATCTCACCCCCCATTGTGTACTCTTCCCCTGGTTTTTGTTTCCCAGGTGCATTACTTTGCACTTCTTTACATTGAATCTAAGCTGCCATAGATCTGACCATTCCTCCAACCTTGCCAAGTCCCTTTTCATCCTTTCCACCCCACCCTGTGTATCAACCCTGTTGCAGATGTTTGTGTCATCTGCAAAGAGACATACTTTCCCTTCCAGTCCCTCTGCAATGTCACTTATAAAGACATTACAAAGGACTGGCCCCAGTACTGAACCCTGCTGTACCCCACTAGTAACCCTCCTTTCTTCACTGTGGACTCCATTTACTATTACCTGTTGTGTCCTGTTGTCCAACCAGTGTTTTACCCAGGCTACCACCCTGGGACCCACTCCCAGGCTGACTAATTTGTTTATTAATCTTTTGTGTGGGACTGTGTCAAATGCCTTGTTAAAGTCTAGGTAGGCCATGTCCACAGCCCCTCCCTGGTCTACTGCTTTGGTCACCCAGTCAAAGAAATCAATTAGATTTGTCTGACATGACCTTCCTGCTGTGAATCCATGCTGCCTTGGGTCCTGTACCCCACTGACCTCTAGGTACTCAACAATTCTTTCCTTCAGAAGTGATTCCATCATTTTCCCTACCACTGAGGTCAAACTGACAGGTATGTAGTTTCCTGCCTCTGTTTTGCTCCACTTTTGTGAAGGGGAATCACATCCACCCTTCTCCAGTCCTCAGGTACCACCCCATCCTCCCTTGATTTATTAAAAAGGGTAGTCAGTGGTGTTACTAGTTCTTCCCTTAGTTCTTTTAGAATTCTGGGGGTGAATCCCGTCAGGCCCCATTGCTTTATCCACCTTCAATTTTAAGAGTTCTTTCAGAACCCTTTCTTCTGTGAAAGGACTAAGATCAACCCACCTATCCAGAGTGTTTCTATTGACCAGATTAGGTATTTCCCCTGCTTTTCCATTGTGAATACTGAGC
This sequence comes from Neoceratodus forsteri, assembly GCA_016271365.2. Lineage (NCBI taxonomy): Eukaryota > Metazoa > Chordata > Ceratodontiformes > Ceratodontidae > Neoceratodus > Neoceratodus forsteri. The sequence continues at coordinate 541,101,572 of CM057456.1, read as the reverse complement.
AGAAGTATTCGTTCAGCATCCCTGCTTTTTCACTGTCGCTCTCTACCAACCACCTTCTGCTTTGTTCAGCATCAGTATCCCTGCCTTAGTCTTTCTTTGCTCCCTAATGTACTGAGTTGGCTATCTTTTCCTCAGTTTGGGCCTTTGCTATTCTGACTGCCTTACCTGCTTCCTTCTGCTTTAACTGGTACAGTTCTCTGTCCTGCTCCTTCGGTGTTTCCTTATACTTCCTGAATGCTATCTTTTTCTTCCTTACCTTTCCTGCCACTTCTTCTGAGAACCATAGTGTTTTTTTCTTTCATTTTGATTTGTTTATTTGCTTCACACGAAGGCTTATTGCCTCTGTGATGGTGGTTTTGATGTTTCCCCATTGTTGCTCCACCCCACCTTCTTGCCTGTTTGCTAGTGCTTTTCTGAGGCACTCTCCCATTTTGATAAAATCAGCCCTCCTGAAGTCCAGTACCTTCACTTTTGTGTGGCTTGACTCTACAGCTAAGTTTATCGTGAACCACACTGTTTGGTGGTCGCTTGTTCTCAGATGGCTACCCACTTCAAGATCAGAGATCCTCTCTCCATCCCCATTTGAGAATACCAGGTCTAAGACTTCTCTCTCCCGAGTGGGCTCCAAAACTAGCTGTGTGAGGTGTGCCCCCTGTAGGGCATCGAGAATGGCCCTGCTCTTGGATGTGGCTGCAGCAAAGGTGTTCCAGTCAACATCTGGTATATTCAGGTCCCCCATCAGCAATATCTCCCCTTTCTCTGCCATCCCAAGGATGCCTTCTATCATTTCCTTGTCCATTTCTTCCCCCTGAGATGGGGGTCTGTATACAACCCCTTTGCAGATTTTGGAACCATTTCCAGTCTCCAGGGTGACCCACAGTGCCTCCTCTCCTCCCTGTTTACCCTTTAGTTCTGTTGCTTTTATCCCTTCCCTTAAGTAGAGAGCTCCTCCTCCTCCTCCTCTTCTTCCCTCCCTGTCCCTCCTGTAGACTGTGCACCCTGGAATGTTGACATCCCAGTCATGGTTCTTTGTGTACCATGTTTCTGTGTCTACCACAATATCCAGGCATCCCTCTTTCATCAAGGCCACCATTTCAGGGAGCTTTTTACCTAGACTATGGGCATTGGTACTCATTACCCTCCATTTTTTATGGCTTTATTTCTTTTTGCCCCATCCCTGTCCCTACTGCCTTTGTCTTATTCTCCATTTACCCCTGACCTTCTCCCCATTGACTGCTCTATTTTGGTGTATGCCTCACTAATTACCCTGATTTTTGTGGGGGCTAGGATTTCCCTTCTCCTCTTCAGTGCCTCTCCCCTTGGCTAGTTTAAATGCTTGCCACTGAAGCATTTAAACCTATCACCTAGGATCCTGGTTCCCATCCAGGATAGATGCAGACCATCATGCCTGTATAGGCCTGCATCCCTCCAGGTGGAGTCCCAGTCCCCAATGAAGCTAGATCCCTGAGCTCTGCACCAGTTTTTCAACCAGTTATTGAATCCCATGGTGTGAGTGCCCTAGCCTCATCCCTGCCATAGACAGGTAGCATTTCCAAAAAAGTTAACGTGTGTGCTACTTATCTAAGGCCCCTCCCCAACTCCACAAACTCCTGTTGCACTGCTCTGATCCAATTCTCAGCCAGGTAATTCATCCCTAGGTGGATAATGACATCCAGCTCCCTCCCCCTTGCCGCTGCTCTCACGATCCTGAGGATTTGTTTCCAGTCCCTCCAAGCCTTGGCACCAGGCAGGCACCTTACCTCCCTTTTCCCTCCCTCCCCCAGTTCTACCTCCTAACAATTAAGTCCCCCACCAGGAGTTGTTTCCTTCCCCTGTGGGGTTCTGGGCAACCCTCCTGTGGGTCTCCATTGTGGAGGTTCCCAGCGTCCTCCTTGGTGTCCACTGCAGGTGCCTCCATAGAGGAACCATGCTTCATCAGAGTGATGAATGATCTATGGAGAGGCACAGCTGGAGGGATGCACCTCTGTTCAACCACCCTCACCCTCCCTGAGCCCACTGTGGGCCAACCACTCCTCTTTCTTGGCAACCTATGAGGTAGTGGCTGTGGCCTGGGTGGTCCCTGGGTGCGGGAGCAGGTTTCCCAAATCCTTGCCAGGTCAGCATGGAGATGAACAATCTCCTCCCTCAGACCAGAGAGGTGCCTGAAATAGGGCAGCAACACAGTCTCCAGAATGTCTCCCGGAAGACAACTGCTCCACAGCCAGTGCATTGCACCACTCCCCACATGTCTGTGTCCCTTCCAGTTACAGATGCTTTTTTGTTTTTTGTTCTTGTTTTAGTGTGTGCAAGCTTGTGAGGGTATCTACCTCCTATTCAGTGTGCTGTGCCTTTAAGGATATGAAAAGGTGTATATTGTTAGCAGTTTTGAGGAAGTGATGTCAGAGCTCCTGCTATAAAGGAAGTTATGTGCTTGGGGTGGGTGGGGGTGATGGGAAGGGTGGGTGGGAGTAAGCCTATGCTGTCCAGAAACAATCACCTACAACTCTTACCCTCCACCCCGGGGAGTGCCGTCCTTCCTTTCAGACAGCTATTTCACAAAGGCTAAGTAACAGGTCTAGTCACAACTGACTGCACATATCTCCCAGCTACAGTTCCTCCCTGGCAAATAAAAATTAAAACTAAGAAAAGTCCACCCCAAAAACAAAATCAATACTAGTTACTTACACAGGTCCAAAAAGTAATAATTCAGTTCAGTGTAGTCTAAAAAATAACCTTCTTGATTCAAGGAAGCTGTGGCTGCTTTCTCACTCTCCCTGTCTTCAGTGTCAGAAGGAGACTGCAACACCTTTGAGACAAAAAAAACTTTTCAGCAAAACATAAATAAATAAAATGGGGTCAAACAGTAAGTTTGCTTAGCATAATGATAAAAAGTCACAAAAATGTAAGCACCACCTGTAATAATTTTACAGAAGATATACCCTGTAAGAAACACTTTGCTACAGAGAAAAATAAAGCAGTAACAGAAGATATACCTTGCAAAAGACAATTTGAATCAGAAGATTACAGCAGTAATCTATTAGTACACACCTGTAGTTACACCTTGTAATAATGCAGCAGAAGGTATACCCAGCAACAGCAATTTGAATCAGAGAAAAATAAAGCAATAAAATGTTAGCAACAAACAGTAACAATCCCTGTGAGTACAAAATAAAAACAACAACACACAGTAAATCTGCCTAGCCAAAAGCTGTAATCCTTTCCCTTACTCTGGTAAGGTTCTTTGTTCAGTCCTTTCAAGCAAGCTAGAAGGAAAGAGCTCAGGTGAAGCTAGGTACCTTGGCCAGCAAACCTAGCTTTCCACCTCCAAGATGTCAACTAACCTGACCTTTTAACCCATCTGTCTGTTAGAAGTTGCTGGCAGTTTGCCAGCTCCACCCCCAGATACACACCTACTCCCCTGGAAGAGATGTGGGAGGAAAGCAATTCACTCTTTCAATGTGAGAAGGAGACTGCAACACCTCTGAGACAAAAAACCTTTTCAGCAAAAAATAAATAAATAAAATAGGGGCAAACAGTAATTTTGCTTAGCCTAATGATAAAAAGTCACAAAAATTTAAGCACCACCTGTAATAATTTTACAGAAGATATACCCTGTAAGAAACACTTTGAATATGTTGTAGCCATACCTGGCTACAACATATTCAGAAGAGACAGAGCAGGCAGGAAGGGAGAAGGAGTGGCACTGTATGTGAAAAATGACATAAGGGCCACAGAGATCCAGGATGAACAAACTGGGGGAGAGATACTGTGGGTTAAGCTGGAAAGGAAAATGGGAACAGCCATCCGCTGAGGTGTGGTCTATAGACCACCAGCACAGGAGGAAGAAACAGATAGAGCTTGATGCTAGCCATCCAAAGGATGGCAGAAAAGTGAGTGGTACTGGTTGGAGACTTCAATATTCCAGACGTGGACTGGAGCATCCCAGCAGCAGCATCAACTAGGAGCAGATTTATGCTGGACTCCCTTCAGGGTGCCTTCCTCAAGCAACTGGTCATGGAACCAACTCAGCAGAAGGCAATACTGGACCTTGTGCTCACAAACAGGGACAGTGTGATGGGGGTAACAGTGGGGGAGCACCTGGGGAACAGTGACCACCAGTCATTGTGGTTTGAAATCACAGAAAGAGCAGAACCAAACCACACAAAAACACGTATCCTGGATTTTAGGGAGCAGACTTTGGGAAAATGGGAAGATACTTGAAAGAGGCATTAAGGGGAATGGGACAGGAATCAGGGGTTGAGGAACAGTGGGCAGTATTTAAAATGGGGATTACAAGAACAACATAATTATGCATTAAGCAGGTTAGCAAAGGAAAAGGAAGAGGAGACCATTATGGTTTTCCAAAGAGGTAGCAAAGAAAGTGAAAGCCAAAAAGATTGCATTCAGGCAATACAAAAAGACACAGGCAGAAGGGGATAGGGAGAAGTACCAGGAGAAGCAAAGGGAGGCAGGGAGGTCAGTAACGGAAGCCAAAGCTCAAACAGAAGAACACATTGCTAAATCAGTGGATAGAGGGGACAAAACCTTTTACAGGTACATAAGTGAAAAAAGAAAGACAAAAGGAGGGATAGTGAGACTGAAGGGGGAGGATGGGGGCCGCGTGAAGATGACAACAGTAAAGCTGACATATTGAACAGGTATTTCTGCTCAGTCTTTACTGAGGAAGAGGAGGGTAATGGGTCTGAAGGAAGTACAAGGGGTGAGAATGATGCAGAAATGGACACAAGTCCCTTTACACGAGAAAGGGTCCTGAAGGAACTGGAAGTATTAAGAGTTGATAAAGCAATGGGGCCAGATGGGGTGCACCCAGGTCCTTAAAGAACTAAGAGAGGTGGTGGCTGAACCTCTGGCTATCCTGTTTAGCCAATCACTGCAAACAGGGAGGTACCCAAAGACTGGAGGACAGCAGATGTAGTCCCCTTATACAAAAGCGGGAACAAAGAGGAAGCAGGGAACTACAGACCAGTCAGCCTCACCTCGGTAGTGGGAAGATCATGGAAGCACTACTGAAGAAGATTGGTGGAAAATCTGGTTGTCAATGGACTACAGGACCCAAGGCAGCATGGTTTCACCAGGGGAGGTCATGTCAGACCAACCTCTCGTTGAATTTTTGACTGGGTGACTAGGGAGGTGGATCAGGGAGGCAGTGGACATGGCCTATCTGGACTTCAGCAAGGCCTTTGACACTGTGCCACATAGAAGACTATTACACAAACTGGGGAATATGGGTGTGGGCAGGACAGTAGTGTGGTGGGTAGGTAACTGGCTGGGTGGCAGGACACAGAGGGTGGTGGTAAATGGCTGTCACTCCACAGAGGGAAGAGTGACCAGTGGGGTACCACAGGGATCAGTGCTGGGACCGGTCCTATTCAACATCTTCATCAGTGACATTGCACAGGACCTAGAATGCAGAATTTCACTGTTCGCTGATGACACAAAGCTCTGTAACAGAGTAGACACACCAGAGGGTGTAGACAGAATGAGAAGGGACCTGCAGAAACTTGAAGAATGGTCAGGGTTTGGCAGTTGAAATTCAATGCAAAGAAGTGCAAGATAATGCATATGGGGCACAAAACCCTGGCACAATATATCAGTTGGGGGTAAGGATAGCATGCACCAAGCAGGAAAGGGATCTTGGGGTTATCATCTCTAATGACCTCAAGGTAGGGAAACAGTGTGACAAGGCAGCAGGTAAAGCAAATAGGATGCTGGGATGTATAGGCAGGGGCATCACCAGCAGGAAAAGGGAGGTCACAATTCCGCTATACAAGGCACTAGTGAGGCCCCACCTGGAGTACAGTGTACAGTTCTGGAGACCATACCTACGTAAGGACATAGACAGGGTAGAGAAGGTTCAGAAGAGAGCAACAAAGATGGTGCATGGATTGCATCACAAGTCCTATGAAGACAGGTTGAAGGAACTGAACATGTACTCCTGGAGGAGAGGAGGAGAGGGGATATGATAGAGACATACAAGTATCTCACAGGGAGGAACAGGGTGCAGGAATACACTATTTTCAGTGAAAAGATGTTCCAGGACTAGAGGGCATGGGATGAAGTTGGAGGAGGATGATTCAGAGGAAACATGAGGAAGAATTTCTTCACAGAACGGTGGTGGACAAGTGGAACACCCTGCCAGAGGAAGTGGTGGGGCTGAAACAATCACGGGATTTAAGAATGCATGGGATAGACATAAAGGAATTCTGGAGGTCAGGGGTAAGGGGCAACAGACTTCTAGAAAAACATAAACTGAACTTACAAGCTCAAATGGGCAGACTGGGTGGGCCATAGGCCCTTATCTGCCAACACTGTCTATGTATCTATGTACAGAGAAAAATAAAGCAGTAACAGAAGATATACCTTGCAAAAGACAATTTGAATCAGAAGATTACAGCAGTAATCTGTTAGCACACACCTGTAGGAACACCTTGTAATAATGCAGCAGAAAGTATACCCAGCAACAGCAATTTAAATCAGAGAAAAATAAAGCAATAAAATGTTAGCAACGAACAGTAACAATCCCTGTGAGTACAAAATAAAAACAACAACATACAGCAAATCTGCCTAGCCAAAAGTCTTAATCCTTTCCCTTACTCTGGTAAAGTTCTTTGTTATGTCCTTTCAAGCAAGCTAGAAGGAAAGAGATCAGGTGAAGCTAGGTGCCATGGCCAGCAAACCTAGCTTTCAACCCGAGTTCCAAATCATAATTCTTGATTTAAAGATCCTCCCCTATTATACTGTAAGTCAGTCATTTGCTTCTTTATTGTGGCAATCAATTGGCTATAATCATGAGCAGTCGTTTCAGTAAGTGTAATGTGTTTCAAAGCAATGGAATCACAAAAAAGCTTATGGATCTGAAGGCCTCTATCAGTGGTCGATAGGCCACAATTAAAGTCTCCCAGCCAAACCACCAGATGAGAGGTATGTAAGAGGGGTTGTACTTCCTTAAATAAAGCTATGCACTGTGCTTTAGTTTAAGGAGCATAAATAGTAATGATCCGAAACCTTTCTGAGCAAAAAGACACGTCTAAGCAAAGAGCCCTCCCTGGGTGAACATCCACCATTCTGGAAACCTTAAATGCAGAATTAGAAAAAAGAATACCTATCCCGTCACAGAGGTCTTCCCCAATAGACCAAAAGGAAGGTCCCAAAGGCCAACCATTGAGCAGCATGCTGAAGCTCCTGATGTGTCTTCAAGTGGGTATCTTGTAAACAAATGATGTCGGAGTTTAAGGTCTTAAGAAGAGAAAAAAACCCTATGCGCTTCTTCTCACCCTTGATCCCATTAACATTTAAAGTAGAAATCTTTATGGAATGCATAACAGGGACAGAGAAGTAAGGAAACTACAAAAAACAAACTCAGGGGGGTTTACCCACTTGTCTTCGTCTAGTCCATTGAGCAATAAAATCTTCTGGCCTACATTCAGTGTCAGCGGTGGAAACAATAGAGGAGGTACCAATATCATTCTCTGAGTTCCCCCCCCCGTGTCATCCTCTAATGGGGCAAACACATTCCCTACCTTAACAGGATCCCTAGGAGGCACTGATTTAGGGATGGATTTTGTCCCAGTCATTGCCTTCCCATGCCTATTTCATTTTCTAGGTTGTACAACCTTAAAGGGGGCTTCAGGTGGAGGCAGGAGAGGGGGACATGTGCTCCTCAGTGCCAACTATAGTATCCACTTCTGTCTGATCCAAAATCTGTTTATCTAGGCCCACTTCAGAGCCTGCAGTTTGCACAACAATAGCAGTGGTCACAAGGGGGTCAGCTGCAAGTGGTGTTACAGGGGCCTTAACTTGCTCAGACTCTGGGATTGTAGGCAGAGTAGCAACTGCGTTCTTTGCCAGGGCATGCTGAGCTTGATTAATAATCCCTTCATGGGAGGGGCAATCTTCACGATTGTGAGAAGCCCAAGGACAGCAGCCATAAGCAAGTCCTGCTTGCTCACAAAGGTTGCATTTGACCAAGTTAAGGCAGACCGAAGCCAAATGCCCATATTCCAAACAGTGACTGCATCTAGTGGTATCACAAGCTGAGCTAAGATATAGACGAGACCCACACTTAAAGCAGGATATGGGTTGTCCTATATCCCATCCCAAGAAAAACACACTAAGTAGATGTACAAGGCCCAAATTCATAGAAAAAAGTTTCATCTTCACCTTCCAACCCCTGTCCCAAATCTGCTCACTATCCATAATGGCTGAAGGCCTCCCCAAAATCTCACAACGCTGATGCAACCAGAAGAGAATGTCCTCAACATTGACACCCTCATTTTTAAACAAAACAGTAATGATTTTAATCAATGGTTTGGTAAGAGGAATTGCCTGAAAAGGTATCCACAATGGGTTATTTTTAAGTGAGTTGTACTGGGCCCAAAACCAATCAAGACTGGACACATTTTTGAAACTGACATCAAAATTACCATTACCTGAAGAAATCAGTGAACATATTTCTGAGGAAAAAATGTCATAGACGTTTTTAGGAGGGTTTTAGCAACATACAACCTGTCAGGAGCCCCCCCTTGTAGAACAATCTGACAACATTCCTCCTAGGAGCCGGTTCTCCATTAGAGTGAAAGAGATCAGCCATCCTGAACAAAGGGGCCAAAGAAGACCTCTCCTGGTGATCTGCCAAAGCCTCAGGACTTGGACCCATCCTTAAGTCTACAGACAAGGAAGGATCATTAGATAACATGTGTGTGGTACCTACACCATTTACAAGACCAGAAGGAACAGAATCATTACATGAAATAGGAGATTCTTTACCCCAGGGTTTGGTGGAGCTCTCTGGTAATCCAGCGTTGGTGGCCACAGCAGTAGAAGGTGAACACATCCTCTGATATGAGGGATCCTTGGGGTCAGGAGTCCAATGACCTGATTTTTCAGCAACCCAGCCTGCCGCTGCTAAGGCCCTTTCAGGCGACCAAGAAGAGTCATGCAGTGGCTGAGCAGGAACATTAGTCTCTGGAAGATATTCAGTAGCTAACTCACTCCAATCCCTGGTCTTCCATCTGTCAGAAAAAGAGAAAGTCCACTCTGACTCCACCAGAGCTGTTTCCGAATGACCTAGTCTATCTGGAGCCTGTTGGCCCATTCCGAGTCTAGCTTTCCCTGTTTTGGGAGTCTGCACAATGGTGTGAACAGTTGAAACAGCAGTCGGCTTTTGGCACACGGCAGAAGCGCTGTTCTCACTGCCAGCTGTACGAACATCTGGGTACACAGCTACAGTAGAAGGAACAACAGTAGGAACCACACCATTGTCTGGTCATCTAACTTGCTCTATCCGGTCTGGAGACAAACTTGCCAGGGGAGAATCTGTCATTAATGAGAGAAGCTCATTGTCAATTTCTTGCACTTTTTTCATCCACTTCTGCTTTTGTAATAATAGCGCCTGACAGTGTTGGACTTCTGCAGGCGAAGGCTGTCTAGAAGAGACAACATCATCTGTAGGAACAGCCAGATGCAAGTCAGGTAAGTCTGTAGAGATGGCCGTAACCTCCATACAGTCCAAAACGCTTTCATTCTGAGAAAAGTCCGCCACAGCCATAGCAAAGTCCACAGCCTCTTGCGTCGAAAGGACAAGAGCAGAGGCCAGAGCTCCAATCCCAGCAACATCCTCTGTCTTCACATATCTGGGAGAAGTGGCCATCTTGGAAAGGTGGCCGGGAAATCCCCCAGTGGAGAGTAGGGGAATTTCCCCGGTGTCCTGGCCAAATTTCCCTCATTCACTAAAAATACCACCAACTGCTTAATCTGGTTCATGGTCAGTTGGCATTCATCTGTAGCCCCTCCCCCGGGTCGTGCCTGAAAATAGGCAGGATTTGTCTAGTGCACTTACCCAGTCAACAAAAACTACATAAAATAAGTAAATATATGTTTACAATAAACTGTCTGCTACCATTATAGACTCCACCACATTACCCAAGGAATTTGAATGTCTTACTATTAAGATGCAACTATCTCCCTTTGTCTCCTTTCTAGTTGTTGGATGTTACAGACCACCCTCTGCAGGTCTCAAGGTGCTGAACCACCTGTATAACTTACTGGACTCAACCACACTGGAGGTCATCATCATGGGTGACTTCAACCTTAATTGGTTTTTGGAGCATTCTAAACCCATTAAAGAATTCAGTGACTCACTTGGGCTCACGCAACTAACTATGGAGGCCACCCATCCCAACACAAAGAACCCAGATCACAGTACCTTACTTGATCTCATTCTAGTAAACAAACCCCATCTTTTCACTAATGCAGGCATGTTCTTCAATGACCTAAGTGATCATTGCCCAGTTGCCTGTGTGCGGTCCACTCATAAACCAGTGTTGACCTCCAGATACATTTTTAAGAGAAGCCATTGCAACCTAGACTATCATGCCTTTATCTCTGGCCTGCAGAACTCCTACTGGCAGGACTTCTACCTGGTCCAAACTGTAACCGAAGTCTATGAGGCCTTTTATTGTATCATCCTCAATATCCTAAATTGCCATGCTCCCCTAATCAACATACATACAAAGAAAAGATCATGTCTATGGTTCACCTCTGACCTTAAGACCTCCTTACTCCATAGGGACTCACTCTAGAAGAAAGCCTGCAGAATCAAACTCCCAGCCAACTGGTCTGCCTTTAGGGCAGCAAGAAACCGATGTACAAAACTTATTAGAACCTCAAAAGCCAGCTGCTTTTGTAATAAATTAGACACCTCATCCAACTGTCCTACAAAGTTTTGGCAGACCCTAAAACAAGCTGAGGGACATAGATCTAATAACTGTCTCCCTGACAAAATTGTATCTGGTGACATGTCTACCACCGACAAACTGACAATACTTGAGCTCCTTAACACCCATTTTGCCACTGCTGGCCTGGCCTTCAGCTCTTCTCCAGCCAGCAAGTTACCTGATCTGCTCTGTGGTCAGGCCCATGCCAACCTTGAGAATACCCCTATCAGTCCTGACTCTACTTTCTCCTTTACTCCAGTATCTTTGAAGGAAGTGGAAGACTTTTGTTGCAACTGGACACAAAAAAAAAGCACTGATGCAGACCTCATTGACCCCTATTTTCTGAAGCTAGGTTATCGTGTCCTGTCAGTCCCTATAACTCACCTTTTAAACATGTCCGTAGCCCAAGGCACTCTCCCTGCCATTTGGAAAATGGCATACATCATACCTCTCTTTAAATCTGGAGATTACACTGACTTAAACAACTCTGGGTCCTTTTCCCTGCTCCTTACTCTTTCTAAGCTTCTTGATAAAATAGTCAACTCTTAGCAACAACTATCTTGAGTCCTCCAAAACACTTTTGCTGATACAGTCTGGTTTTAGACCTTCCCATAGTATCCCTATTGCACTGGCCAAAGTTTCCAATGATTGGCTAAAATCCCTGTATGACAAAAAACATGTGTGTGCCTTGTTTCTAGATCTGAGTAAGGCTTTTGACATGGTGGATCAAATTCTATTACTGGACATCCTCCAGGTCACTGGCCTGACTCTGTTGCCCTTAAATGGTTTGACAGCTACTTCAACGGTCATCTACAGCAAGTCAAAGTGGATGGTGATTTCTCCCCCTTAAAAACATTACCAAGAGGGGTCCCTCATGGCTCCATCTTGGGCCCTCTCCTGTTTGCCTTACATATCAATAATATCAACGCTGGCATAAACTCAGCTAACATTCAATTGTTTGCTAATGATACCATTATCTATATTGACACACCCTCTCCAGAACTGGCTTGCAATGACTTTCAGCGCTACTTTGCCAAACTTCAAATGAATCTCCTTCACCTCAAATTGCTCCTTAATGCATAAAAACTAAAGCAATGTTCTTCCGGCATTCCACCAACGCAGTCCAAACCCCCATCCTTGACATCTTACCCAAAATTACTACCCTCTTAGGTGAACCATTAGAATTTGTGGCTAAATTTAAATACTTGGGCATGTGGGTTGACCATAAGCTAACCTTTTCTGTCCACACTGAGGAGCTCACAAAAAAGTTCAAACAAAGGCTCAGGCTTTTCTACAGGATCATGCTCTTACTCACTAAGGAAGTGAGAACCAGATTGGTGCAATCCACATTTCTACCTCTGTTAGACTATGCAGACATCCTCTATCCCCAAACCTCTAGTATAGCACTATCCAAACTAGATATCCTCTGCCACCATGCACTATGATTTATCACTGGTGCATCCTTTTTTACCCATCACTGTACTCTCTGTTCCCTTGTAGGGTGAACCTCACTAACATTCAGGTGGCAGAAAAAATGCTGCCATCTGGACATTTAAAGATATCACACAAATATTTCCTTACTATATCTCTGACTGACTGCCTACTGCTTACCTGGAAATTATGCCCTGAGAAGCCTATCCTATATTACACTTGTTGTCCCCAAAATCAGATCCAGGTCTGGCAGCTCATCCATAGGTTATGCTCTGCCCTCCCCATGGAACAAACTCCAAAATATTCTGAAACTGGCAAACCCAGTAAAACTTTCAACCTTCAAGACCTTGTTTAATCAGGCTATTACTGAGACCTGCAAGTGCAATCACTAGAAGACTGCTCTGTCTGTTGTGCCATCCCTCTTTATTTAACCCGGATCTAGTCTCTACCTCTTGGATATACCTCTCCTATCTCTTCTACATCCCTCTACCCTCACAAACCTTCCCTTTTATTCTAGTAGCACTGTCCCCCAGTGCCCATCCTTACAATGTATTGTACCTCTCATTGACAACTGTCCTAAGTTACTGTTTATATCATTCCAATGTCTACTCCAGATGTATTGTATGTATCTGACTCACAACCCTGTCCCCTGTTATTGCTAAATGTTCTCACTTCTATAGCCACTGCCATGTACACTATGTATGCAAGAATTGTATTCAATGTTTTATTTCAATGTAAAATGTACTATGACCTTGCCCAGGTCCACCTTTCATTTATTTATTTTGATCTTGGATTAACACCTTATTGCGCAGGCGCTCATTTACAACGATTCCATATCAGTGGTGGGAAGGTAACATACAGACACATGAAAATTACTGTAAAATGAAACGACAAGAAAGAACAGTATAACTAAAACTATACATTGCTAAAATACATGAGAGGATAAATACAATTTAGTTAATGACAACAGTAGCAGAAATGACACAAGAAAACAGTACCTGGAATTCATAACAGTGTTGAATTCTCAGGTAAAACGTATATAATAAATAGTGGGTGAGAGAGGCTAGAGAGGGGAGGTAGGATATGGAAGTGTATAAGAGGGAGAGGTAAGGGGAGGTGCAGACTGTGTAAAGACAAGCGTATATACTTTAAGGGTGGGATTGGAGGGAGAAGGGAAAGTGGGGCTACTATCAAAACGAAGGGAAGGTAGGGAGAGTGGGTGTAAGGAGAACCAAGGACAGGATGAGGCAGCAAGGTTACTGAAAAGTACTAGGCAGACCCTAGGGGTACAAGGGGCAGATATCAAGTGAAGCAGTCACAAGAACAGTTAGCCATGAGGGTCAGTTTTAGTTTGGTTTTGAAGGCACCCAATTTTTGCAGTGTTGATTAGGTTTACTAGGTAAGTGTGGACAAAAGGAAGCTATGCAGACTATCTTGATTGTCCCCCACATTTGTGGGAAATTATACTTTGTTGTAGTTTTTGGAGAGCCAAAGAACTACACCCTTTCTAAAGAATTCAAAGGTATTATAGTCTACTAGCTCTTGTGGTAGCTGGTTCCAGAGCCTTGGTGTTCTTACCGAGAAGAAATGAAGCCTCCTGTTTGTTTTTGCTTTGCACACTAAGTCCAAGACCAAGTTGAGTCTTCATAGTCTAGCAAATTGAACCATTGAGGAGCTCTGTAGGTGAAGAAACTCTGGCCTTGTAATGTCTGGCACCTAGTAACTAGGAGATACTGGTGGGCAGCTGATCTGGTGATCTTAGTGGGTCGGGAGGGAGCAAGCAATGCCGCCATCCCTGGTGGCATTGGTCCTGGGAAAGCTTTTTGACTAATAAGCAGGTTTGATATTTTAGCCAATTTTCCATTTGAAGCCAACCCATCTGTTTGTATAAATCACAGGTGTGAGTAAAGGAATCAGACCCTGTAGTTAACCTGCAGGCTTTATTTAGTGTAATAGTTATTCTGCAAAGCATGGTGTCAATAGCAGATCCATAGATTATGAGACCATAATCAATGGCTGTAAGGATGGAACTATATACCAACAGTTTGAGGGCTTCAGGGGTTAGATTACGCTTGATGTGATATAGTAGACCAAATTTTATATTTACCATCTTTGTTACAGCTTCAGTATAATTGAAGTCCTTAAGTAAATGACAGCATCGTCAGTATATAACAGTATATTACAGTATATGCTGGTGGGAATGGAGGGAAGGTTATTTACAAAAATACTAAAAAGTGGAGGGCTAAGGATGGAACCATGTGGCACACCAGAGTGGACATTTCTTTGGTCAGACAAGATGTTTAAAATTTTTACACACTGAGTTTGATCATCCAGGTAGTTTTTGAACCAAAGCATCATTTCTTTTGACACACCAGTGTTGGTTAATTGTTGCAGAAGCAAAGAGTGGCTGACAGTGTCAAATGCCTTTGTTCTGCACCCAGAAGATTCCCTTGGCTGAGAGCATGTTGTATGTATCCAGCAAATTCCAAGATGGCAGTTGTGGTACTGTGCCCTTTCCTGAAACCATGCTGTTGCAGGCACTGAATGGAGTATTTTTCAAGGTATTCAATTAGTTTACTGTATCAGCAACTAGCCGCTCCAACACTTTGGACAATGTGGAAAGGATGGAAATGGATCTATAGTTGGCATGTGAGGTCCGATCAACCAATTTGTGGATGGGAGTAACTTGCGCTGACTTCCAAATGAGAGGGAATTGGGACATCCTTAGAAAGAGGTTGAAAATACTTGTGATAGGGGCTATAATCTCATCCAGGGTAAGAACGATACATTTTATGTCAAGGGAATTGCCATTATTCCAAGACTTGCTTAGGACCTCACGCATGTATCTTTTAACAAGGGGGACAGTTACTTTCTTAAAGCAGAAGTGTGGGATAGGGTTTTGGTTCCCATTGTGTTCATGAGAGGCCCCGACTGTTGATTGCTCAGGTAGTAGTGTGGATTAATTAAAGAAATCAGGTGGAAGGACACTGCTAAGGTCCATGAAAGCATTATTGAAGATATTTGCAATGGTGAGGTGGTCCATAGTTGAAACACCATCTGTGTCAATCACCGAGGGGGCAACCTTTGGGAGTTTTCAATAGACATCTTTTAAGTTGGACCAGAAATTTCTACTATTCCCCCATGACCTGGCAAGCAATTCTCTATTATGTTTACGTCTTTCTGATCTAATTTAACAGAGGTCGGGGCTGGAAAGGGGGGCCTCTGCACTATGGAAAAGAGGGATTGGCTATTGTTTTGATTTAACAGAGATCTTGGCTGGGGAGGGGGACTGTGTACTTGGCATTAGACTATGTGTGTGGCACCAACCTCCCTTATGCCTATCCTATGCCTGTTTGAAGCCCTGTACTGCATTCATATCCACCACTTCCTAAGGTAGGCCATTCCATGCATCCAGCACTCTTTCTGTGAAAAAGAACTTCCTCACATTACCCCTTAATCAGCCTCCCTATTATCTCATGCTGTGTCCTCTTGTCCTGCTATTTTTCTTATATTGAAACATGTTAGACTTGTCCACCTTGTTAATGCCCTTAATATGTTTGATTATTTCTATCATATCACATATCTCCCTCCTTTGCTCTAGGGTATGCATATTGAGCTCCATTAATCTGCCCTCATATGTTTTCTGATGCAGTCCTTGCACCATTTTGGTTGCCCTTCTCTGGACTACCTTCATTTTGTTAATGTCCTTGGGCAGGTGTGGCCTCCAGTACTGCATGCAGTACTCCAGATGGGGCCTAACCAGTGTCTTGTAAAGAGGGATTATTACCTACCTCTTATGACTTGCAATACTCCTACTAATATACCCCAACATCCTTCTAGCCTCACCTACTGGTTTAGCAGTCTGCTTGGATGATTTCAGGTCCTCTGTGATGATAATGCCCAAGTCTCTTTCTTCCCTTGTGATTGCAAGCAACTCCCCTCCCAGCTTCACAGGGTTTCTCTTCCCTATGTGCATGATCTTGCACTTCTTTGCATTAAACCCCAGTTGCCACTCTTCTGACCATTTTGCCAGTGAATCCAGATCTCTTCTCATTCTGCCCACCCCATCTGGATCATCTTTTCTGTTGCAGATCTTGGTGTCATCTGCAAACAGACAAACCTTACCCTCCAGTCCATCTGCAATGTCACTGATGAAGATGTTGAAGACGGCTGACCCCAAGACTGATCCCTGAGGTACCCCACTTGTGACTTGCATCTCTTCTGACTGTATACCATTTATCGCCACTCTCTCTTTCTGCCTGCCAACCAGTTTGCCACCCAGATGACCAACTTCTGACCCAGCCTATTAATCAATCTTCTATGTGGAACAATATCAAAAGCTTTGCTGAAGTCAAGGTAGGCGACATTAACTGTACCCCCTTGGTCCACTACTCTGGTTACTCAGTCAAAAAAATCTATGAGATTAGTTTGACAGGACCTTCCAGTTGTAAACCCATGCTGTCTTGGATCTTGTGCTCCTATGGATTCCAGGTATTGCACTATCCTTTCCTTAAGGAGTGCCTCCATAATCTTGCCCACTACTGAGGTAAGACTGACTGGACTGTAGTTCCCTGCCTCCTTCCTGCTACCACTCTTGTGGAGCGGATCACATGAGCCTTTCTCCAGTCTTCTGGGACCTCTTCTGTGCTCTGAGACTCACTATGCAGTTCTGCTAATGGCTGTGCTAGTTCCACCCTTAGCTCCTTTAGTACCCTGGGATGTATGCCATCAGGTCCCATTGCCTTGTCCACCCTGAGCTTAGCAAGCTGTTGTAGGATCCTTTCTTTTGTGAAGGGATTAGTGCACACCTCTCTCCCCCATGTGTCCATGGTGCTGAGCTGAGGGCCCTACCCTGCCTTCTCCTCAGTAAATACTGAGCAGAAGTATCCATTTAGGACAGATGCTTTTCCTTGGTCCTCCTCCACACACTCCCCCTTATCCCTTTTGATCTTAGCTATACCCCCTCTGGCCCATGTTTGTATACTGCTTAGTAGCTTACTATATTTAGATTTTTACAGTGTGGCAGTATAGCCTAGCTTAGCCTAGATGTTAGAGTAATGAGCTCTGAATGAGTTTGGTATGTCCAGCTCAGCTAGGTTTGATTCCCACAGCCTCTACTTGCATACTGTGTGACTAAACATGTCACTTATCCTCCCCAGTGCCCTCAGATCACCTCTGTAAATAGGCACTTGTGCCTAGTGTACCTTACCCATTTACCCAAAAAAAATTAAATAAATCCTTGTACTATCTTGCTGGCTTCCCTTCTTTGCATTACTGCTTAAAAATCAGTTTTAAATGAGTTACAAAACTGAAACGGCAAAACGTGATGGTTTGGATACTGTAAATACTGGGGCCTTTGTGGGGTGTCTCTTAAAGTAGAAGAGGCTCCAATCATGAGGTTTGGGTGAGAGAGTGCAAAGCATAGTAGAGCAGTTCTGGCTGCTGCCCAAACCTCAAGAGAGAAGTCTGATTGTCTTGTACCATAAGACACACCACAGGGGCTTTATTAACTCATTATAACTTTTATTCTGTCTAAAACACGGGGCGGTGCAAGAGGATTCAAAAGTTATGAAATAAGGGGAAAAGGTTTGGAGAGCTGGTGTGCAATTGGTCTTTCATGATTCAGCATGCAATAAGACATGACAGAGTGGGATAGGGTAGTCTAGGGGAGTTGCAAGACCTAGCGTTGAAGGCAGATGGCCTTACATCCCCAGGACGGATGGTTATGTCAGCACATGGGTCACCCTGTCGTGTCTTGTTGCTTTTACAAAATGGGTGATTGGTAGGTTCTTTAGAGCAGCTTGGTTGCACTGGGTCATGTTTTTTCTGCTACTGCGTCTCACATACAGCAGAGACACCCTGAGAAATTTTAGAAAAATGATAAATTAGATTGAGTCTTGGTCAATGAACAGCGGTAGACAAGCTTTTCTCACCTTGGTTTGCTAACAGGTTTGGGTGGGAGAACATGAGATCTTTTTGAAAATTAGGATTTTATACTGGCAGTGTGATATTTGAAGTGATGAGCCAGGGGCGGTCTGGAACTGGAAAATTTTCTTAAGATGGCATTATTGTATGCAGATGCTGAGATAAATGCCCTGGTGTCAACCTGTTTAAGGCATCAGTAGCTTAGATTTGCTCTACCCATTTTATAGGCCTTATATAATTACTTCCAGCTTTCCAACTTTATTGGATTTCAAACTGAGATAAAATTATCTCTTTTGCAATTGAATCCGACATTTAAAATAACATCACAAAGACAGACATACATACACAATTTCAGTTTCAATATAATTTTGATTAATTTAAGTTATGGCATGAACCCAAATATGAATAATTTATCCATAACAATTACAGTGTTTACTATATAAAGTCATTAAAAAAGACTTAAAACGATTAAATGGTAGCAATACTGTGCTTTTCAACCTTTTAGATATTTGTTCCCAAGTGTTAGGTACTAAACTTGAAATTGTTTTATCACCAAATTTTGTTCTGGATCTAGATCTAGAAAAACTTTTCCAGACAGAAGATCTTAGATTATGTTAATTCTGTATTCTTATTTGCAATATGTTTAACAAAAAGATAGGCAATAACTGTAGTACAAACTTGAACACATATGAATTCCAATGATAGTCTTTCCTATCGAATAAGCTTTATTGTGCATTTTTTGAGGAGGGGTTAATAAGGTTCATGCTTAACCTTTTTTTGCACTGGTAAAGCTCAGAAAATGGTATCCACTTTGCACTGGCTCCACAAGATTAATGGGTGGATAAAAGAAGTCCATTCTCTCATTTTTTTCAGTTAATCTCGAGCGTCCAGTAGTTTTCTCTCTCTCTCTCTCTCTCTCTTCCCCCCATCCCCCTAATTTATACATGATATCTTGTAGCACACACTTCCTTACCCCGTCAATTTCTTCTTATGTCTAGGTTTACTAACCACCCTGGTTCCTGATAACAGCCTGCCACCATCAAAAGCAAGCAATGCAGCAAGTGTAAAGAAAACCTTCCAATAATGCCCTCACCCTATCCTCTCCACACTCTTGTCTGCCATCTCAGCCCTGCCACCCTCCCGTCCCACGTCCCCTTACTCAACAACTTACTCACACTCAGTAAATGCTGAGTATATTAGAAAAATAGTCCTGAATGCAGTGTGCAACTGATCCAGTCTTTACAGTCTCACCGTTTGCTAGCCTGAATGCTGGCAATGTCTCCCAGAAGTGCATTTCAGTATTGTGAAATAGAGATATTTAGGCCTGGCAGGCATGGAAACTAGTAAGACAGGATTAGTGGCATGCTGCTTTCAGGACATTTGTCCAAAATTTCACAACTTGTGAGTGAGTTGCTGACTAAGGGGACATGGGAGGGGAAGGTAGTGGGGCTAAAATGGGTGGGAGCCTGGGGAGTTGTTATTTTTTGTTTTACACTAGCCCAAACAGGAAAGTCTGGGAAATTGCACTGGTTCAAGGTGTTTGTGCTATGCCCCATGGCAGTATATTACCATTAGGATTGAGCCTGTTAACTAGTTGCAGTAAGTTACCAGGTGCACCCTAGGAAGAGGTATTGTACGAAGGATGATACAGTAAGAGCACCAGTCTTGGGTACCATGATGTTCAGGCAGATATTTGTTCATTCTCTTTTCCCACATTAGTGTGGTTTAAAAGTATCTATAGTTTAAGAATATTTGGTTTAAAAGTACATATATATATACATATACATATATATACATATATATATATATATACAGTGTCGGCAGATGAGGGCCTATGGCCCACCCAGTCTGCCCATTTGAGCTTGTAAGTTTAGTTTGTTTTCCTAGAAGTCTGTTGCCCCTTACCCCTGACCTCCAGAATTCCTTTATGTCTATCCCATGCATTCTTAAATCCCGTGATTGTTTCAGCCCCACCACTTCCTCTGGCAGGGTGTTCCACTTGTCCACCACCCGTTCTGTGAAGAAATTCTTTCTCATGTTTCCTCTGAATCGTCCTCCCTCCAACTTCATCCCATGCCTCTAGTCCTGGAACATCTTTTCGCTTAAAAATAGTGTTTTCCTGCACCTGTTCCTCCCTGTAAGATACTTGTATGTCTCTATCATATCCTCTCTCCTCCTTCCTCCAGGGAATACATGTTCAGTTCCTTCAACCTGTCTTCATAGGACTTGTGATGCAATCCATGCACCATCTTTGTTGCCCTCCTCCGAACCTTCTCTACCCTGTCTATGTCCTTACGTAGGTATGGTCTCCAGAACTGTACACTGTACTCCAGGTGGGGCCTCACTAGTGTCTTGTATAGCAGAATTATGACCTCCCTTTTCCTGCTGGTGATGCCCCTGCCTATACATCCCAGCATCCTATTTGCTTTACCTGCTGCCTTGTCACACTGGTTCCCTACCTTGAGGTTATCAGAGATGACAACCCCAAGGTCCCTTTCCTGCTTGGTGCATGCTATATCCTTACCCCCCAACTGATATATTGTGCCAGGGTTTTTGTGCCCTATATGCATTATCTTGCACTTCTTTGCATTGAATTTCAACTGCCAAACCCTGACCATTCTTCAAGTTTCTGCAGGTCACTTCTCATTCTGTCTACACACTCTGGTGTCTCTATTACAGAGCTTTGTGTCATCAATGAACAGTGAAATTCTGCCTTCTAGGTCCCACGCAATGTCACTGATGAAGATGTTGAATAGGACCGGTCCCAGCACTGATCCCTGTGGTACCCCACTGGTCACTCTTCCCTCTGTGGAGTGACAGCATTTACCACCACCCTCTGTGTCCTGCCACCCAGCCAGTTACCTACCCACCACACTACTGTCCTGCCCACACACTCATATTCCCAGTTTGTGTAATAGTCTTCTATGTGGCACAGTGTCAAAGACCTTGCTGAAGTCCAGATAGACCATGTCCACTGCCCTCCCCTGATCCACCTCCCTAGTCACCCAGTCAAAAATTCAACGAGGTTGGTCTGACATGACCTCCTCTGGTGAAACCATGCTGCCTTGGGTCCTGTAGTCCATTGACAACTAGATGTTCCACCAATCTCTCCTTCAGTAGTGCTTCCATGATCTCCCACTACCGGTGAGGCTGACTGGTCTGTAGTTCCCTGCTTCCTCTTTGTTCACACTTTTGTACAAGGGGACTACATCTGCTGTCCTCCAGTCTTTGGGTACCTTCCTGTTTCCAGTGATCGGCTAAACAGGATAGCCAGAGTTCAGCCACCACCTCTCTTAGTTCTTTAAGGACCCTAGGGTGCACCCCATCTGGCCCCATTGCTTATCAACTCTTATTACTTCCAGTTCCTTCAGGACCCTTTCTCGTAAAGGGACTTGTGTCCATTTCTGCACCATTCTCACCCCTTGTACTCCCTTCAGACCCATTACCCTCCTCTTCCTCAGTAAAGACTGAGCAGAAATACCTGTTCAATATGTCAGCTTTACTCTTGTCATCCTCCACGCGGCCCCCATCCTCCCCCTTCAGTCTCACTATCCCTCCCTTTGTCTTTCTTTTTTCACTTATGTACCTGTAAAAGGTTTTGTCCCCTCTACCCACTGATTTTGCAATGTGTTCTTCTGTCTGAGCTTTGGCTTCCCTTACTGACCTCCCTGCCTCCCTTTGCTTCTCCTGGTACTTCTCCCTATCCCCTTCTGCCTGTGTCTTTTTGTATTGCCTGGATGCAATCTTTTTGGCTTTCACTTTCTTTGCTACCTCTTTGGAAAACCATAATGGTCTCCTCTTCCTTTTCCTCTTGCTAACCTGCTTAATGCATAATTCTGTTGTTCTTGTAATCCCCATTTTAAATACTGCCCACTGTTCCTCAACCCCTGATTCCTGTCCCATTCCCTTAATGCCTCTTTCAAGTATCTCCCATTTTCCCAAAGTCTTCCCCCCTAAAATCCAGGATACGTGTTTTTGTGTGGTTTGGTTCTGCTCTTTCTGTGATTTCAAACCACAATGACTGGTGGTCACTGTTTCCCAGGTGCTCCCCCACTGTTACCCCCATCCCACTGTCCCTATTTGTGAGCACAAGGTCCAGTATTGCCTTCTGCCGAGTTGCTTCCATGACCAGCTGCTTGAGGAAGGCACCCTGAAGGGATTCCAGGATAAATCTGCTCCTAGTTGATGCTGCTGCTGGGATGCTCCAGTCCACATCTGGAATATTGAAGTCTCCAACCAGTACTATCTCACCCTTTTTTGCCATCCTTTGGATGGCTAGCATCAGCTCCCTATCTGTTTCTTCATCCTGGGCTGGTGGTCTATAGACCACACCTGTGCGGATGGCTGTCCCCATTTTCCTTTCAGCTTAACCCACAGTATCTCTCCCCATTTTGTTCCTCCTGGATCTCTGTGGCCCTTATGTCATTTTCACATACAGTGCCTCCTCCTCCCTTCCTGCCTGCTTTGTCTCTTCTGAATATGTTGTAGCCAGGTATGGCCATCTCCCAGTCATGGTTATCATTACACCAGGTTTCAGTGATGGCCACAATGTCCAGGTCTGACTGTACCATGACAGCCTCAGATCTTCCATCTTGTTGCTAAGGCTCCTGACATTTGCACACATGGCTTTCCATGATTTGACCTCCTAGACTGTTTCACTGTTCTACTCCAGCCCCTTCCTTGGTTGTCATTTATCCCTGGTTCTCCTTGCTGTCTGCCCTTCTGCTGAATTTTGCCCTTTTCTGCTTATCCACCTCTTGGGCACTAATCTCCATCTTTTGCACACTGCTTTGCAGAGATAGCCACTCCTCTGGTTCACTGGTTCCACTGCTAGCTGTGGGGGTGAGCAAGTAGGTACCATCCTTGTTGGCCTGCAACCCCCCTTTGCTAGTTTAAATGCTTGTCAATGTAGCATTTAAACTTATCATTGAGTGCTTGGATTCCCCTCCAGTATGGATGCAGGCCATCAGGCTTGAACAAACCTCCATCCCTCCAGGTGGGTCCCCAGTCCCCAATGAATCCAAACCCTTCCTCACAGCACCAGTTCTTCAACCATGAGTTATAGTTCCTGGTGCATGCACTCCTATGCTCTCCCTTGCCTCTCACAGGTAGTATTCTGAGAAAGTGACAGAAGTAGCTACTTGCTTGAGACCCCACCCCAGTTTCCTAAACTCTTCCTGAACTTCCTTTGGCTCCCCATTTGCCAGGTCATTAGTACCTAGGTGGATAATGACATCCAGCTCACCCTCCCATCTTGCCTTCCCAGTGATCCCCAGGATCTTCCTTCCATCCCTCCATGTCGTGGCACCTGGTAGGCACCTCAACTCCCTGTCCTCCCCCTCCTGTGTTCCTAGCTGGATCCCTCTTATGATGGAGTCCCCCACCAGGATTCGCTTCCTCCTCCTCTGGGGTCCACTGCTTTCCCCACTGAGGTCACCTCCTTGGCTAACCTCCACATCCTTTCCTTCCACTTCTGGGTACCTCTATTTGGTTGTCCTCATTTGCCAGTGTGGTATATGAGTTCTTGAGTGGAATAGGATCTGGGATGTGCCTCACCTGACTGCTCTAACCTCCTGAGCCCACTGTCATCCAAGTGCTCCTCATTCTCGGCATCCTTTGAGGCAGTTGCATTGGACTGGGTGGTCTCTGGATAGTGATGGTACTCCTGACCCAGTTTACTTCCACTCTGAGTCTGGTTACCTCATCCCACAGTCCAGAGATGCATGCAGATAGGCAGCACCTCAGTGTCCAGAAGGTCTGCCTGAATATGGCTGCCCCACAGCCACTGCATTGCACCACTCCCACATTATACTGCAATTCCACTACTTGTCTGCTACTGAAGCTCCTAGTTCCCTTTTATTAATTTACTGTACTAAAATCCTGCCACTGATCCTCAGATAATTTTTTTAAAGAAAAAGAAACCAATAAATAAATAAATGAGTCAAAACACTTGTGCTGAGGGGTGGCTTCTTCCCTTATGCCCTCCTACTATACACTTCCTTACTATACTCCTGTGTTTAGCTCCTGTCAATCAGATTTAACAGGGTATATAATTAAGAGTTGGGGAAGGGGGAGAAAATTTGCAGCAATTAAAGACAGCACAGAATTAACCACCACTATGTTTAAATTTTCAACAGCCCAAAACAATTATAAGTAAAGACAACAAAGAAAGTATAGTGTCACTAAACGCCCACAATCTAAGTTTAAAAGAAAAATAGCAATTACCAGTTACTCTAAAGCACTGAATTGAATATGTTTCCTTCCTTCCCTTTCTGGCTTCTTCTGAGAAAATAAAACTCTGTTTGCTAATTTAACTCTGACTAAGCCCCACCTCCAGTTATCACGTAGCTGAGGTCAGAGGCCAGACAATTAACACCCTTCACCCAACTACAGGGCAGTCAGACAAGCCAAGATAAAATTTGCAGCAATTAAAGACATCACAGAATTACACCACCACTATGTTTTAAATTTTCAACAGCCCAAAAACAATTATAAGTAAAGACATCAAAGAAAGTATAGTGTCACCAAAAGCCCACAATCTAAGTTTCAAAGAAAAATAGCAATTACCAGTTACTGTAAAGCACTGAATTGAATATGTTTCCTTCCTTCCCCTTCTGGCTTCTTCTGAGAAAATAAAACTCTGCTTGCTAATTTAACTCTGACTAAGCCCCACCTCCAGTTATCATGTAGCTGAGGTCAGAGGCCAGACAATTAACACCCTTCACCCAACTACAGGGCAGTCAGACAAGACAAGATAAAATCTGCAGCAATTAAAGACAGCACAGAATTACACCACCACTATGTTTTAAATTTTCAACAGCCCAAAAACAATTATAAGTAAAGACAACAAAGAAAGTATAGTGTCACTAAATGCCCACAATCTAAGTTTCAAAGAAAAATAGCAATTACCAGTTACTCTAAAGCACTGAATTGAATATGTTTCCTTCCTTCCCCTTCTGGCTTCTTCAGTGCAGAATAACAGCACATTTTGAGGGACTTGTTTAACGAGGTGGTAAACCATTATCTGCTTATTAAATGGACGGGCTGCTAGGTAAAATTGTCCTTTTTTTACTATCCAAAACAAATGACATTTATTTTCTTAGGTATGTATGATACCCTTCATATTATGAAGGTGGTGCTAGTTAATGGGCAGGTGGTGGGCTGAGCCACTATTGGGATGCCCTGTTGGGCCCACATAGCAATAGGCTTGTGTAGGTTATCAGATAGGTGGCAGAGCAGACTAGATGTACTTCAGTCTTCTTCTGCCTCTGAAAATGTTCTGTTTTCTGTGTTCTTTCAGCTAACTTAATTTCATGTAAACATTTTGAGGTGGAGTGGTCTTATGTGGCATGCTCAGCAGCTTTCACTGAGATGCTGCCTGTTTTTAACAGGGTGGAAGAGAGAGTTCTCTGCATCAGGACCTTCAACTCATGGCTGAAGGAATGATACATAGAAAAGGGGTTTGGCTACATTAGAGACTGGGGACCCACCTGACCAGATGAGGGACTATACAGGGGTAATTTCCTGCATCCATCCCGGAGGAGGACCACAGTACTCAGCAGATAGTTTAAATGTTACTCCGAACATTTGAACTAGCTGAGGGGGGAGGCAGAGGGAATTGGAGAAGCAGACACTGCCACCTCTCACGGAGGGGGGGAGATCCTTAAGGAAGAAACCCCCAAGGTGCAAATTAGTAAAGAAAGCAGGGGGACAGTAAAGAAGGGGGGAGGGAGAGAAACATTGAAAAGAGAGGGTAAGGAGGGGGCAAAAGGAAAAAAGAAGGGTAACAAGCAGAGTGCTAACAAAATCTGGAGGGCCATGTGTGCCAGTGCTAGAAGTCTAGGAAATAAGATTCCAGACCTAGAGTCCATCATGGCAAAGGCAGACATAGATATAATGGTCATTACAGCAGAAACCAGCAGAATACCCCAAAAAGTAGAAAGAACATTAAGACTTCTGGTTTATGAAAGAGGATGTGCCTCAACACCAGAAGCCTGGGCAACAATGCTAGTGACCTACAAACATTGATGGCAGAGTTCCAAGTGGACCTGGTGGCCATCATGGAGACTTCAGCCTCAGAAAACAATGACTGGAATCTCTCTATACTGGGGTACTTGCACTTTAGACAGGCTAGAAGGGGAGCCAGAGGGGAAGGGGTAGCACTTTATGTTAAGGAGAGACTAGTGGCTACAACGTTCGAGTTTGGCAGCAAGGAGGGAGTGGAATCACTGTGAGTGCAGCTAAGCTTGTCATCGGGGAAGAAAGTCTACACTGAGTTGGTATACAGGCCTTTGGGTCAGGCAGGGGACAGGGGGGAGAAGCTAATGGAAGACATCAGAGGTGTGTCACAGAAAGGGGACACAGTGATGGTTGGAGACCTGAACCTGCATGATTTTGACTGGGGCATTTCAATGATTATCAAGAAGTCAATATGTGGTAGAAGCCTTACAAGATTGCCTTCTCTTGCAACCAGTAAGTGAGCCAACTAGGCAGGACACCATCCTGAATGTGGTCCTCACCAACTCTGAAATAGTACCATTAGTTCTGGTGAACTGCAAGCAAACTATGACCACAACTCTGTCTGGTTTGAATTATCCCTAGGGGATGTAAATTCTCAATCCAAGACAGATGTCCTAAACTTTAGAGGAGCTAGCTTTGAAAAAAATCAGGGAATTAGCCAGGGAAAACCTCTAGGATCCACGAGCAACTAGAAGTAGAAGACATATGGGGGTTGATTAAACAAGCCATCTTAGAGGCTACACAGCTGTGCATAATGACAGTAACAAAAAAAATTAACATAAAAAACCCATATGGTTCACTTGCCAGGTCAAAACAGCAATTAGGACCAAACTTCTTCAACTTTAAAAGAAATCCGAGTGACAGCGAATGGGAAGATTATGTTCAGAAGAATAAGGAAGCTTAGAGAATGGTATGGCAAGCAAAAATCTGGGAATAAACACTTCTTTTATTATATTAAGGAAAAAAGGAAGAAGGGTGTGGAGTAGTTAAACTGAAAGATGGTGACAAGACAGTAGAAGATGATAGACAGAAGGCAGCTGTTCTGAACAACTGCTTCTGTTCAGTGTTCACCAAAGAACACAATGGCCCTATGCCTGATAGTAGTATTAAAGCAGTTAACAAGGGGGTCCCACACATGGAAATGCCAACATTCACCACCAGCAGGGTTAAAGAAGTGCTTGAACCTATAAAGCAGGACAAATCACCAGGGCTAGATGGAATACACAAATGGTACTGAAGTAGTTGGAGGGGGAATTAACTTATCCTTTGGCACATTTGTTTAACCATTCACTTCAGATGGAAGTTATGCCAAGGGACTGGGGAAGAGCTGATATGGTGCCTCTACACAAGGGTGGGAGTAGAGACGAGGCTGGCAACTGCAGACTGGTTAACCTCACATCAGTAGTGGGAAAACAAATGGAAGCCTTGATTAAACAGGACCTAGTAAAGTATCTGGATAAGAATGGCATTCAGGATGATGGGCAGCACTGATTCATAGCAGGTAGATCATGTCCGAGAAGCCTGATTACATTCTTTGACTGGGTGACTAGGGAATTGGACAAGGGTCATCCAGTGGATCTCCTCTACTTTGACTTCAGCAAGACTTTTGACTCAGTATCACACAATTGACTGCTGAAAAAGTTGCTGGAACTGGGCATCACTAAGGATATCATTAGATGGGTAGAAAACTGGCTTAAGAACAGGAGACAGACAGATGTCGATGGGGAGAGGCCAGATAAGGGAGAGGTCATTAGTGGTGTACCCCAAGGCTCAGTATTGGGTCCAGTTCTGTTTAATGTGTTCATTAGTGACATTGAGGTAGGAATTCAGGGTAAGATTTCCCTCTTCGCAGATGATACTAAGCTAGGTGGTAGGGTAGACATTGATGAAGTGGTTAAGAACCTTCAAAAAGATCTGCAAAGGTTGGAAAAATGGTCTACTATCTGGCAGCTAAAGTTCAATGCCAAGAACTGCAAGGTGATGCACCTATGCAAAAAACAACAGCATATTGACTTAATGGGGTCAGACTCAGTGCTTCACAGGAGGAAAGGGACCTAGGTGTTATCATCTGTGACACCCTTAAGCAGATCAGCCATTGCAACACAGATTACAACAATGGCAACAAAATGTTGGGGTGTATTGGTAGATTTGACAGCAAGAACAGGGAAGTGATACTGCCAATCTTTAGGTCCCTTGTGAGGCCCCACCTGAAGTACTACATCCAGTTTTGGAGTTGACACCTTAATAAAGACAAGAACAGACTGGAGAGTGTGCAGAGAAGTGCAGCAAAAATGATACAGGGCCTGCATGGGGCTTTTGTATGAGGGGCACTTGGAAGAATTGAATATGTACTCACTGAAGACTAGGAGGGAGAGAGGGGACATGATAGAAACGTTCAAGTTCTTCAGAGGAATAAATAAGGATCCCTGCTCTGATTTGTTTAACAGGGTTACCAGCTCAAATACTAGAAGGCACAAATGGAAGCTATGGGGAGGGAGCTTCAAAAGGGAACTCGAGAAACACTTTTCCTCAGAAAGGGTCATTGAGCCTTGGAATAGGCCGCGGAGGTGGTGGGAGCTAAGACAGTGACAGCCAGGGACACTGGTTTACCGGGATAGAGAAAGGGCAAATTCCATTTTGCACATTGTAAAAAACAATATTGTCACCATTGTCTGCTAAGCCAAAATCCGGTTTTACCTGTGTTTGGTTTTGTGTACTTTATTTAACAATTTGTAACTCTGCTAACATGCATTTTAGCAGTTTTGATCTCAGCTATTGCACATCCTTTATCCTTGTACGAATTTAAAGTCATTTTAGGTACAAGATACGATGGCAGCAGCATCACTACAGTCCCCATCCATAAGGTATGGTGGATGCAGCACTTTGGCCCCATCCCTCAGGTGTGATGGCAGCATCAACAGCACTATGGCCCCCCTCCCTCAGGTGTGATGGAAGCAGCAGCACTGCTGCCCCATCCCTTAGATGTGGTGGCAGCAGTACTACATTTCCCATTCCTCAGGTGTGATGGAAGCAGTACTGCATTCCCCATCTCTCAAGTGTGATGGCAGTATCAGCACTATGCCCTCATCCCTCAAGTGTGATGGCAGCAGTACTACATTCCCCATCCACCAGTGGTGATGGCAGATGTACAACGGCCCCTGCCCCTCAGATGTGGTGGCAGTAGCAACAATGCCGTCCACATCACCTCAGTGGTGGTGGCAGAAGTACTGCATTCCCCATCCCTCAGCTGTGATGGCAGTAATAGCACTATGGGCCCCATCCATCAGGTGTGATGGCCGCAGTACTACATTCCCAATCCATGAGTGGTGCTGGCAGAAGCACTACAGCCCCCATCCCTCAGATGTGATGGCAGTAGCAACAATGCAGTCCACATCCTTCAGTGGTGGTGGCAGCAGTACTACATTCCCCGTCCCTCAGGTATGATGGCAGTATCAGCACTATGGGCTCCATCCCTCAGGTGTGATGGCAACAGTACTGCATTCCCCATCCCTCAGGTGTGATGGCAGTATCAGCACTATGGGCCCCATCCCTCAGGTGTGATGGCAACAGTACTACATTCCCCATCCCTCAGGTATGATGGCAG
Organism: Neoceratodus forsteri; assembly: GCA_016271365.2. NCBI lineage: Eukaryota > Metazoa > Chordata > Ceratodontiformes > Ceratodontidae > Neoceratodus > Neoceratodus forsteri. The sequence continues at coordinate 541,071,857 of CM057456.1, read as the reverse complement.
TATCAGCACTATGGCCCCATCCCTCAGGGGTGATGGCAGCAGTACTACGCTCCCCATCCCTTAGGTATGATGGCAGTATCAGCACTATGAGCTCCATCCCTCAGGTGTGATGGCAACAGTACTGCATTCCCCATCCCTCAGATGTGATGGCAGTATCAGCACTATGGGCCCCATCCCTCAGGTGTGATGGCAACAGTACTACATTCCCCATCCCTCAGGTATGATGGCAGTATCAGCACTATGGCCCCATCCCTCAGGTGTGATGGCAGCAGTACTACGTTCCCCATCCCTTAGGTATGATGGCAGTATCAGCACTATGGGCTCCATCCCTCAGGTGTGATGGCAACAGTACTACATTCCCCATCCCTCAGGTGTGATGGCAGTATCAGCACTATGGCCCCCATCCCTCGGGTGTGATGGCAGCAGTACTACATTACTCATCCCTCAAGTGTGATGGCAGTATCAGCACTATGGCCCCCATTCCTCAGGTTTGATGGCAGCAGTACTACATTCCCTGTCCCTCAGGTGTGATGGCAGTATCAGCACTATGCCCTCATCCCTCAGGTGTGATGGCAGCAGTACTACATTCCCCATCCCTCAGGTGTGATGGCAGCAGTACTACATTCCCCATCCCTCAGGTATGATGGCAGTATCAGCACTATGGGCCCCAACCCTCAGGTGTGATGGCAGCAGTACTACATTCGCCATCCCTCAGGTGTGATGGCAGCAGTACTACATTCCCCATCCCTCAGGTATGATGACAGTATCAGCACTATGGGCCCCAACCCTCAGGTGTGATGGCAGCAGTACTACATTCCCCATCCCTCAGGTATGATGACAGTATCAGCACTATGGGCCCCAACCCTCAGGTGTGATGGCAGCAGTACTACATTCACCATCCCTCAGGTGTGATGGCAGTATCAGCATTATGACCTCATCCCTCAGGTGTGATGGCAGCAATACTACATTCCCCAACTCTCTGGTGTGATGGCAGTATCAGCACAATGGGCTCCATCCCTCAGGTGTAATGGCAGCAGTACTACATTCCCCATCCCTCAGGTGTGATGGCAGTATCAGCACTATCACCCCCATCCCTCAGGTATAATGGCAGCAGTACTACATTCCCCATCCCTCAGGTGTGATGACAGTATCATCACTTTGGGCCCCTTCCCTCAGGTGTGATGGCAGCAGTACTACATTCCCCATCCACCAGTGGTGATGGCAGAAGCGCTACGGCCCCTGCCCCTCAGATGTGATGGTAGTATTACCACTATGGCCTCCATTCTGCAGATGTGATGACAGCAGTACTACATTCCCCATTCCTCAGGTGTGATGGAAGTATAAGCATTATGGGTACCATCCCTCAAGTGTGATGGCAGCAGTACTACATTTCCCATCCCTCAGGTGTGATGGCAGTATCAGCACTATGGCCCTCATCCCTCAGGTGTGATGGCATTATCAGCACTATGAGTAGCATCCCTCAAGTGTGATGGTAGCAGTACTACATTCCTCATCCACCAGTGGTGATGGCAGTATCAGCACTATGGCCCCCATTCTTCAGGTGGGACAGCAGCAGTACTACATTCCCCATCCACCAGGTGTGATGGCATTAGCAACAATGTAGTCCACATCCCTCAGGGATGATGGCAGTAGTGACAGCACTCTGATCCCCTTTCTTCAACATCCACACCCCACACACTAAGGTGGACCACCTTTCTTTTTTCCTATGTATCATTTAATTGCCTGAATTGGATTTCTGCCTGTGACACCACTGAACAGGGTTTGGGAACAGACTCAGGTGTTGGAGGGCCAGCTGGGCAGTGAAGGCTTGAGTATCCAACGACCAGTCGCCTTCTCCTGGAAGGGAGGGTGGGTTCATGGTTCAGTGTTTGCTGATCCCTGGTGGAGGCCAGAGGCACAGCAACATGTTGGCCCTCATTGCGGGTGAAAGGGAGTGTGACATCAGCTTCTGCCTTCACATCACGTGGCCTGTCATGCCGCCAAGAAAATGAGAAAACACCCACTGGCCAACCAGAGGATGGCTGCTGGTCCATCTATAAGCCTGAAGCCCCAGACACAGGTGTCTGTTCTGACCCCTGCCATACCTGGGATACACAGGAAGCTTTTTGGGGTGATTCTCCTCCCTGGTAGCCTCCCACAGAGGTAGAGGCCTACCCAATGAAGGGTTACTTCGGGTGACCTGGTAGCACAGCAATAAGGGGCAGTGAATGGTGGTTGGGATTCAGCAGCAGTGGTAGGGGGCCTTGGCAGGCCTGAAAGAGTTAATGGTCCGGGGGTAGGAGGATCAAAAAAACTACCTGAATTTGCTTCTTTGAAATAAAATGTCTTCACCTAAAAATCCACACGTGATTAGTGGAGGACCTTCAAATGGAAAATCATGCATCTCCCAAACATGTGGATGCTTTTTTCCCCACTTGGTGTCCATGAAAAGGGTGCCTCTTAGTTTTCATGTCTGAGCTCAGATGTGAGTTGAGCACCACTCTGCCCACCAGCATCATACAACCCCTGGGGTCTTACATTCTGTGTGTCACTGAATGTGCTTTCAGAATCCTCTGGCCAAGCATAAGTACACTTAAACACTTAACATTTGCTTTTTGTTGAAGCAGTCTATCAGAAAACTTTCTGTTGTCACAGAGACTGAAACAGCAGATGGGAGAAAAGGTGCAAATGATCCCATTCATCTAAAAGGGGTGCTAAATGTGAAGTCTTTTTGTAAGTAGTAAGGCAGTTTCTCAGTGGCAGAGCCAGGTTTGGGAGCCATGGGGGGCCATTCAATCAATCATGGGCTCCACAATGGGCACAGCACAGTGAATAAAGATGGTGGTGGGGCACCGCTACTCACACTGGGGCAGCCAGAAGGGGCGGCCGCCCCCCCCCTCTAGCTCCGCCACTGCAGTTTCTTCCTTGTCAACATACTTCCATTCAGACTAGTTTTCATTCAAACAACTGAGGATTTTGGATGGCCCTGCTGATCATAAACTTGAATAAGCTAGTTGGTAACAGCAATCCTGGGTTAGCATTCTACAACATAGATGCTCACATGCAAATAATACAATAAAAACCTGATTAAAGTCTAAAAACAAGCTTATAAAACACATAAAAGGTATCTGAACATTTATCTTTACCTATACAAAATCACTGCAGCCCAAGTAAAACTCAAGTAAATTACATGATATTCTGACTACTGTATGATGTAGTAAACCTATATTGGTACTTTTTTTATATTCATTGTAAACTAGGTAAGGCCCACTAGGCAGAAGTGCCTGTTTTCAGGGGTGACCCAGGAGCACTGGGAAGGTTAAGTGGCTAACTCGGAGTCACACAGTATGCAAGTGGAGTTTGTGGGAATCAAACCCAAGTCAACTGGGTGTAACCAGTTCAATTACTGTTTGATACTCTAACCACTAGGCTATACTGCCAGCCATAATAACACCCATATATAATATTTTAATATATGATTTAAATAATAGCGCACAGTACCTACAGTGCAAATTATGAACATTAAACACTTTACAGCATTTTACTAAAACAAATTATTTGCCAGTCCATCTGTTTATTTTTCTTACACCAAAGTGGGTGAATAGTTGACAGAGCACTGTAAATAGCTTTTGATCAGGCTTCATTATTCTACATCCAGAAACAGATAATATTGGTTTATTCTGGATTTATTTAATATTGATTTCTGTGGCTCACTAAATAGAATCTATATAGCAGTGTGAGGCACATGTTTTTACATTTTGGAAGAGAAGGCAACACATCTTATCCATTTAGGATTCATGTTAGGAGCATACGTTTTTCTTCATATTTAAAACATATTCAAGTGTCAGTGTATTCATTTAGTAGTTTATGCTGACTAATATATGCTGCAGAAAACAATAAATGATTTATTGTAAAGCATTTGGAGTCTATAGTACAACTCCTGCAATTTCCTAGCAAGTTTTACAAAAAAATCTCTGCATTTTCAGGTTACTTTTCCCTCAATTTTTCAGTGGCCCTGCCCATGTGTGCTGATACTTGTATTTTTTTTGTATCATCCAGTGTAATATAAATAGTAAAAGACAATTAGGTACATACTAAATAAAAAATGTGGTTTCTGGAAAGAAAGCAATCCTCAGCTGATGAAGATATTGGTGGGAAGCATAGGTGGTTAGACTGAATGGCTGGTTACAGCAAAGCAGTACGGGTGGTTTCCTTACTGGTTCTATACATAGCAAAGCAGAAAAAATGCAAAGCACTGCAGCATTTATTTTAAGATGCTGAAATCTGGGCCAGTCCACTGGTGTTGCAGTAGCACTATTGCTCGCAATGCCAGCGACCCAGGGTCAGAAGAGAACTCAGGTTGCTTGAGGTCTGGCCAGGGGAGTAGGATCAAGCACCTGGGGGACTGCTCTCCTCCTCCATGGAGGGTGGACTGCAGGTCTCGCTGCTTTACCGCCACCTGGGTGACAATGGGTGATGATGCAATGGGGCTGCAAAGCAATCAGGAGGGGAGGACACCTGCCTGACTCTGGAGCAGTGGCAAGTCTCTATGTGCCTTACCTCCTTGGATCCCTTCAAGTGCCAGTGCCCTCAGGGACAGAGACCAGAAAACCAATAACAATCACGCCACATTGGCCACTGGTAGAAAGGACCCAGCTGCCCCAGATTTCACAACAAGGCTCCATGAGGGACCCACAGGGCTGTACAACTCACACTAAGGGATTATGGAGGGGTGAGCTTTGGTCTCCTCCCTTCCCACTTGGGGGGTACAACCTAGGCAGGATGGTGGCAGGCCCACAGGAGCTCCCGAGCATTACCTGGGGTGAAGCTAGGGGATACCCGGCCTTGGGACTTCTGAAAAGTGGAGACTGATGCTGTGAGAAGGGATCATAGAAAGAGAAAAGAAAAAATTTAAAAACATGCTGAAATCTTAGGGATTCTGTGCAGTGAAATGCAATTTCTGTGAGGCACTGGTATAAGAATAAAAAATCTGCAAACCAAGCAGGATTCCATGATTTTTATGGGTGTTACTAGTAAAACGGACAACCAGGGTCCTTGGTGACAGCTTTCAAACTGGGCTGGGATAAAGAGAATGCTTGAATAAAATCCAAGGAAATTGGACCAGGTAGGGATCAGAAGGGTTCTATGTCCTGGGGTTTGAGGTGGTCTCAGAACTATTGGGTAGATTTGATGGACCATTGGTTTCCTTCTGCAGTAAATTTTTGTGTGTTTCTATGTTTCTAGTACTGAGTCATGGTGTACTGAAAATGGCACTGGGTCATAATCTCACCGACAAAAACAGCATAGCAATCAATGCCGTAAGCAAAATCTCATGCATGGAAATAAGGTTGGGAAAAACACTGACCTTACAAAAATGATGTACACCATTCAGTTGAATGGGACTTTCTGTTTTTTTTGTGGGGGGCATCACACATCCTGATGTGGGGGGCTTTGCCCTCCATACCTCCTGGACTAAATATAACTAACTCTGAGGCGGTGTGGACTTAGGGGATGGGTAGAACCTTGAGAAGTAGAATAATTCACTTTGCGAAAAAAACAAATGGTAACACCAAGAGACCTGGAAGGAACTGAACCACGGTCCCAGGTCTCCAATCATGGCACGTGCTGGTACCTTAGCCACTCCGCCATGTGAGTGGCTTGGCCAGGCACCACACGCACACAGCAACTTGATACAATGCAGTTAGCAGCACAGAGAGACGGGGTAATGGTAATACCCTTCCGCTATCATACCCTTGTTGCTCTAAACCCTTTTGCACTTGACACAGCGTGGTTATTGCTGCCCAGTGTTTGATTTGATATATTGATCTGGTACCACTGAAAACCATGACTGGGACATGGCCATACCAGGTTACACTCTGTTCAGGAAGGACATAGAAGGAAAGGTGAGGGTGTGGTGCTTTATGTGAAGAAATGCAGATGTTATAGCAAAGGTACTGTGGGTCTCCCTGAAGTCAGAGAATGGAGCCACTATTTGCACTGGTGTGATCTACTGACCTGTGGCATGGGAGAGGAGTTAGATAAGGTACTATTAGAAGACACTGGCAAAAAGGCAGAAAACAAGGTGCTCAAGAACAAGAGGACATGCTATGAAGCTGGTAAGGGGAAGATTCAGGAGAGATGTGAGGAAGTACTTCTTCACTGAAAGAGTGGTAGATTCCTGAAACACTCTTCCAGTGGTGGTCATAAGGGCAAGGACAGTGGTGAGTTTCAAGAATGCGTGGGATAAGTACAAGGGAATCATAATTGAAAGGAAGGGGTGAGGGGGAGAGAGAGCTGTAGATTATGTAGGGTCCGCAGTGAAAATGTAGGTAAGGGCAAAAAGGGCAGACTGGGTGAGCCAAGTGGCCCTTATCTGCTTCAGAGTCTCTGTCGCCCTGTTTCTTTGAGGCATTTATTATCCCTTCAAAGGGTATAACACATGATGATTGGGCCTCACAAGCTGATGTCTATCATTAGCATTGTAAAGATATCATGTAAAACTACATGTTTCTAATTTTTATTTATTTGGGTTTTATAGAACAGGAAAGGAGGGCTGGGACACTCTGCTTATTCTCAGCCTGGTTCTGTGGGGTAGACAAGAGGTGGGGGTTACAGATATAAAGTGACATATTGAATCTTGTTAAGCTGTTGGTGGTATTTCAGTAAATGATGGAAATTTGGCCCAGACACTGATGAAATTCTTTTACTTGCTTCCCGAAGTGGCATAAGATCTTTAACGTCTACCTGAAGAACCACCAGAACAGGCACAGATGGAACCTCTGCCTAATGTCTATGCTTGTTTCCAGGGTCCTTGTTGCATTTTTTAATTGTTACTGTTTAGGTTTGTAGCTAATAACCTGTGTTAACTGGTTTGAGGTTATTCAGCCAGTACTACAGGACGTAACTGGTTTCGCTCTTACTGGACTCATCATCTGTAGACAACAGCATAAAGTACAGATCAATGCAATAGTTTTAAAGTATAAATAGAAGGAGTCGCAGCTTGGACCAGTATGGCAGTACTTTAAAAAGAAAGGAAAAAACAGAAGATCCAGGATTTCAGTGAATCTTTAATGAAAAGCAGTTTTGAAATGGAGTCTTCTGTTTCCCTGGATGGTTGCAATGCAGATATTCTGTTCTTTAAGGTATGCCCATAGAAACCATTTAGTCATAAAATGCACTCATGGGATAAAGGATTCAGCAAACATTTTTGGAAGTGTGCTTAATATACTGTAGTTGTATCCTATTATCTGTAGACTTCCAGTCATGTTTACTTCAACAGGACCCAGCAAAGAAAAGAAAAAGGTTAATGTGTGCTTAAAATAACTTTTGCAGGCTGCCATCTATAGACCCCTGGTAATTTCTACTGACACAGGATCCAGCTAAACATCTTTTTGGGTGCTGCAGATAATTTTTGCAATCTGTCATCTATAGACTTCTGCTTGTTTTTACTCCCACAGGATCCAGTTAAAATATTTTTGAAAAGTATGCTTGAGATGACTTTTGTAGCCTGTGATCTATAGACTCCTGTTATTTTTTACTGCCATAGTATTATCTAATCAGTGAACACAATTTAATAACAGTCTTTTAAAATTCTCTGCACTTTTCATAGAGCTTGCAATAATTATGGATATCCAGAAAATGTTCCTAAATAAAAATAAGAGGCAAGTGTAAGATGAGATTTCTGAACGTCCTGTCCCAATGAGTAAACATCCAAGAACTAAGGAAACCATACAGTCAAACCAAAGCTAAAGTAATACGTGAGACACCAGAGTTACAGCAAAATGCAGAACACTTTGCAATGATACAGAGATGTCAAATGACTCAGAGATGATCTCCAGTGACACAGAGCTTGTCACATGATGCAGTAATCACCAATGATGCAGAAATCTGTAATGACTCAGAGATCTCCAGTAGCACAGGGATTCCAGATATGTGGACTGTGGAATAGTGCAAAGTGTGGAAGAATCACTATCCATGGCTAATTTCAAAGAAAGGTTATATGGGATGCAATGTGTGTACAGATGTAAAGGCAGTGCTTGACAGATCCTCTGGTGTACACTGTTCACCTGCCTGGTTAAATACGACAGTCACAGCTAAGAACAGTAAAGCACTGAGGAAAAAAATATTTGAGCTTTGTGATACCAAGGTACACATAGCAATGGTTAAAATACATGAGCAAAGATGTGAGGAGGCTCTTCCATCATGTATTCTTGATATACTGTAAATACTAAGTTGCTTGCAGAGAAACAGAGAAAAATAGAATGTGTCTGCAGATGGGGACCGCATGATCCAATTAGTCTGTCCCAAGACTGAATGTTCCTTCAGAACAACATATGTCATTGCTAAAAAAGACCTTACCTTTTCAACTCAGGCTGATCTTCTGAAGTTACAACAGCTGAATGGAATACAAGTTGGAAATATTCATCAGTCTCATCATACCTGCTTCAACATCATAGAACACATAGCCAACAAGATGGAGAGAAGACTGGTAGCACATTTGCACTCTGTAGATTTTCTTTCCTTACTACTGGAGAAAATTACACTTTTTGACAAGGCAGTGATCATCCTTTATTGCCATGCATATACTGGAGGTGGAAATGTAGACATGTTTCTTACCTGACCTGAAGCAAGTAAAGGCAACACTGCACACGCCATTCATGACACCTTGTTGGGACTTGTGAACTCCAGAAACCTAACTGAGGAGCTTTGGGCCAAGAAAATGATTGGACTGGCAAGAGACAGTGCTTCAGTAATGATGGGTACAAAACGTGGACTATGTACTTTAATGAAGAAACAATTCCCCATGGTGCTTTCTGTTCATTGTCTTGTCCACAGACTACAACTAGTAGCTGGTGATACTGTTGGTGAAGTTGGAGGCATCAATAACTGAAATATTAATTGGAAAGCTACACAGTTTATTCAGTCAATCCTCAAATAAGAAGCAAAAGATAGCTTCTATAGCACAAGAAGCCTCGTGAGCTTTTGGAAGTTAGCCCATTCATCACTGTGTGATGGGTGGCTAGCAGCCACAAGGACAATAGAAGCAGTTCTAAGGTCATACAAGGCACTATATTCTTATTTTACATTTGCTTTAGAGGACAGAGCTAGATTGTTGACTGAATGTGTAAAATTTCTTGGACTAAAGAAACATCTTGCAAGCACTGGATTTGTTTTGGATCTTGCTATAATGAATGATGCCCTGAGACGACTGTCTAACTCATCACAGATACTAAAAACCTGTGATTTGTCAATCTGTGTAGCAATGGAGCATGTGACAAGCACCCGTATTGTATCAAAAGCTATGAAGTCTTCTGATGGGCAAAGTATTCATGAAATCAAATCACAGATTTATGATGAGAATGTGTTTAATGGAATTTGGCTGCAGCCTACATTGCCAAAGATTAATCAACAACAGTTTTACCAGTTCCTTGTAAACAACCTGACAGTCAGATTCCCTGATTCAGACTTTGTTAAAGTAATACGCCCTCTAAATAAGGCAACCTGGCCAAAAGAGGAGGAAGAACTAATTCTGCATCGAGACCAGGAAGTAGCTCTGTTGGCAAGAGAATTAAAACTTCCTGTAAGATATGTTGTTAACAGAGTTTTCCACATAGAGACTTTTGTTTCTATTGGTGACCAACTGGCAATATTCATGGCTACAGTGAGAACTTATTCAGCATTGACTGCATAATGTAAGAGGGGCTTCTCTGCCATGAACATGAAAGGAACTCCTCAAAGAAACAAACTTTCTTTTTAGGAGGCAGTATAGCACAGTGGTTTATGGCTCTGAGCTGCAAACCTGGAGACATGGGTTTGAATCCCACAGCCCCTACTTGCATACTGTGTGACCCTGAGCAATCCACTTAACTTCCTTGTGCTGCCAGGTCACACCTGTTAACAAGCCTCAGCTTAACGTTCCCCTCCTGGTTAAACAATTTCCCCTTTCCTTCCCTTCCCTTCCCTTTGAACATCTGAGAGATGCAATGTAGATTAAACTGAATGGCCCACCATTGTTTGAGTTTGATCCTAGACCATTTGTGAAGTGCTGGCTTACAAGGGATAATAGACTGTCAACAGCATGGAAAACTGGTGTGCAGCCCCCCATAAAACAAGCATTTGTCAATGCCAAATGTTTGCTTGCTGGTATTAGCATTGGAAATGCAGGAGTTAGACAGATGCAGAATAGGAATGGCAGTGAAGTATTGAACTTCAAGCCAACCCCCAGTCCCACCTCCATCCTGTAGAGATGGACAGGCATTGGGGTAAGTATTTGGGTCGATGCCCATGACGGTCATGCCATGTCACCTCACCCTATTCTGCAGACACTGACACATGTTGAGGTGTGCCTTGGGGTGTTTGACTTTACAGTCACCCCATTCCATAAGGACGTATGCAGAAATGGGTGCAGCATAGGAAAATGGGGTGAAATCTGGGGCCGAAGAGTCCAAGGTACACCTTGATGCCTGTCAGTGTCTGGGGGGTGGGGTGGGATGGCATGAGCAGTACAGTCAGTAAATCCAAAGGCACACGCCGATGCCTGTCAGTCTGTACAGGGTGGGACATTATGGTTACAAACCCTAATGCCTCAGGCATTTACTGGTATTTGCAGTACAAATTTTCAGCATGGCCTTTTTGTGACCCCACCACATGAAAGCATTTGGGACCTCTTCTCATGAAGAGTGGCAGTGTGATTTTGTCAATGTGTCCCGAACTTTGAGTTCCAGCAGTGACTGTGCCATTCTGCACCACATGTATGAAAACACAGATCGGGCAGGATGTGAAGAATGACAGCTGTACCATCCATAGGGAGGTGTGAAGAGATGGCAATGTTGAAAATCTGTAGTGGCAATATTAAAAATGCATGCACTTCAGAGCATACATGGACACTGCACAACGCATGCATGTAACACAGTCATTTTATGGATTTTTGTCACAAAATTTTCAACATAGGCATTTTAGGATCTCTGCTCATGAACAGTGTCACTGTGATTTTCTTAATGTGTCCTGAACACTGATTTCCCACAATGACCATGCTATTCTGTGCCAGAAGTGCAAAAACACATTTTGGCCAGGATGTAAAAAATGGCAGCTATACTGTTCATAAGGAGGTGTGGAAAAATGCCGATGTTGAAAATCTGGAGTGAAAATATTACAAATGTGCAAAGTTACGAGCAAACATGGAAAATGCGCAACACACGCTCATAACACAGTCATTTTATAGACTTTAGTCACAAAATTTTCAACATAGGCATTTTAGGATCTCTGCTAATTAACAGTGTCACTGTGATTTTCTTAATGTGTCCCAAACAATGATTTCCCACAGCGACCGCACTATGAAGACGTGCGGGAAGTGCGAAAACACATATTGGCCAGGATGTGAAAAATGACAGCTGTGCTGTTCATAAAGAGATGTGGAAAATGGCCATGTTGAAAATCTGAAGGGAAAATATTGCAAATTCATGAAGTTACAAGCGTGCGTAGCAACTGTGCAACGCACACTCGTAAAACAGTCATTTCTTGGATTTTTTTCCACCAAATTAGCAACATAGACTTTTTGAGAGGCCACCTCATGAACACTGGCACTGTCATCTTGTTAATCAGTCCTGAAAGGTGATTCCACACAGTGACCACGAAATCACCTTTCGGGACTGAATAACACCATGACAATGGCTTAATTCATGAGGAGGGGTCCCAGTAACCCCATGTTGAAAATGTGGTGCCAAAATTCCCAAAAATGCCTGAGATATGCACCAAAGTTGACAAAACCCTATTTATGCCATTATACAGCTTACCATCATTTCTGCAGTTCATGGTTGGCTTTGAAGAGTGCAGACGTGTTCTACCAGAGATTGTCATACTGGGCTCTGAAGGTAAGTATCGGGTGAGGGGGATGTGGGGAGGCAGGGTGCGTAGAGGGTCGACGTGGGTTGGGGGACGAGGCCACTGGACTCAACGATGGACCGTTTTCTGATTTACAGGTAAAAAAAGAAAAAAAAACATTGCAGGACTTTTTTTTTAACAGGGACATATGGCACACTTGGGTGGGCTCCTAGTGTGCCATCTAAGTGTTTGTTTGGGGGGGTGGCTGTAGCTAACAGGGGACTGGGCACCCCTGTCGGCACATATGGGAAGAGGGCCACAAGAGCGGAGGTGTATTGGGCACCACCCTCAGCACAAACCAACTTTTTTGGGGGGGACATTATGCTGATGGGGAAACATAGAAACACAGAAACATAGACTTTGATGGTAGATAAGGACCGATTGGCCCACCTAGTCTGCCCATTTCCCTACCTAGAGGATAAGCTGCAGATCCTATTTAACCAACAACCTATTTATTCCAATCCCCCACAAAAATTGCCTTATGTCTGTCCCATGCATTCTTGAATTCTCCCACAGGTTTAGACCCCACAACCTCCTCAGGAAGTCTGTTCCATGCGTCCACCACCCTCTCTGTGAAAAAACACTTCCTCACATTGCCCCTGAGCCATCCCCCCTCTATCTTCAAATAATGTCCCCTTGTTCTTGCACACCTCTTTTTCCGAAAGATGCTACTCTCTTGGACTTTGTTGATTCCACTAAGGTACTTAAATGTTTCTATCATGTCCCCCCGCTCCCTTCTTTCCTCAAAGGTATACATATTAAACTCCTTTAGCCTCTCCTCGTATGACTTCTCTTGCAGACCCTGCACCATTTTAGTTGCCCTCCTCTGAACTGCCTCCATCCAGTCTATGTGCTTGCAGAGATGGGGTCTCCAGAACTGGGCTCAGTACTCCAGATGGGGTCTCACCAACTATCTGTACAGGGGGATAACAACTTCTTGTTTTCTGCTGGAGATGCCTCCCCCTATACATCCCAGTATCTCCCCAGCCCTCCCTACCACCTTCTCACATTGCTTGCCAACCTTAAGGTCATCTGATATGATTACCCCAGGTCCCTTTCCGTTTTTTGTTGTTGTTACTACCCTCGCCCCACTGTGTAATCTTCCCTGGGTTTTGTTTCCCAGGTGCATTACTTGCATGTCTTTGCATTGAATCCAAGCTGCCATATTTCTGACCATTCTCCAACCTTGCAAAGTCCCTTCTCATCCTTTCCATGCCTCCTTGTGTATCAGCCCTGTTACAGATCTTTGTGTCATCTGCAAAGAGGCACACTTTTCCTTCCAGTCCCTCTGCAATGTCACTTATAAAGACATTAAAAAGGACTGGACCCAGTATTGAACCCTGCGGTACCCTACTAATAACCCCTCTTTCTTCAGAGTGGACTCCATTTACAATTACCTTCTGTGTCCTGTTGTTCAGCCAATATTTTACCCAGGCTACTAACCTGGGACCCACTCCAAGGCTGGTTAATTTGACTACTAATCTTTTATGTGGGACTGTGTCAAATGCCTTGCTAAAGTCTAGGTAGGCCATGTCCACAGCCCCTCCCTGGTCTACTACTTTGGTCACCCAGTCAAAGAAATCAATTAGATTCATCTGACATGACCTTCCCTCTGTGAACCCATGCTGCATTGGATCCTGTGCCCCACTGGCCTCTAGGTACTCAACAATTCTTTCCTTCAGAAGTGATTCCATCACTTTCCCTACCGCAGAGGTCAAACTGACAGGTCTGTAGTTTCCTGCCTCTGTCTTGCTCCCACTTTTGTGAAGGGGAATCACGTCAGCTTTCTTCCAGTCCTCAGGTACCACACCATCCTCCCATGATTTGTTATAAAGGGTAGTCAGTGGTGTCACTAGTTGTCTGCTTAATTCTCTTAGAATTCTGGGGTGAATTCCACCTGGCCTCATTGCTTTGTCCACCTTCAGTTTTAGGAGTTCTCTCAGAACCCTTTCTTCTGTGAAAGGACTGGGATTGACCCCCCTCTCCAGAGTGATTCTGTTAATTGGATTAGACACCTCCCCCACTTCCTCTTTTGTGAGTACTGAATAGAAGTATTCATTCAGCATCCCTGCTTTTTCACCATCACTCTCTGCCCACCCACCTTCCATTCTATTCAGCCTCACTATCCCTCTCTTTGTCTTTCTATGCTCCCTGATATACCTATAAAAGGTTTTATCCCCCTTCTTAACCGAGTTGGCTATCTTTTCCTCAGTTTGTGCCTTTGCTATTCTGACTACCCTCCCTGCTTCCTTCTGCCTTAACTGGTACAGTTCTCTGTCCTGCTCCTTCTGTGTTTCCTTATACTTCCTAAATGCTATCTTTTTCTCCCTAACCTTCACCGCCACTTCTTTTAAGAACCATAGTGTTTTTTTCTTTCATTTTGATTTGTTTATTTACTTTACACAAAGGCGTGTTGCATCTGTGATGGCAGTTTTGATATTTCCCCATTGTTGCTCCACCCCTCCTTCTAGCTTGTTTGCTAGTGCTTTTCTAAGGCACTCTCCCATCTTGCCAAAGTCAGCCCTCCTGAAGTCCAGAACCCTCACTTTTGTATGGCTTGACTCTGTAGCTGAGTTTATCACGAACCACACTGTTTGGTGGTCACTTGTTCCCAAATGGCTACCCACTTCTAGATCTGAGATCCTCTCACTGTCCCCATTTGAGAATATGAGGTCTAAGATTGCTCCCTTACGAGTGGGATCCAAAACTAGCTGTCTGAGGCATGCCACCTGAAGGGCATCAAGATTGGCCGTGCTTTTGGATGTGGCTGCGGCGAAGGTGCTCCAGTTAACATCTGGCATATTAAGGTCCCCCATCAACAGTATCTCCCCTTTCTCTGCCATCCTAAGTATGCCTTCTATCATATCCTTGTCCATTCCCTCCCCCTGACATGGGGGTATGTATACAACCCCTGTGCGGATTGTGGTGCCATTTCCAGTCTCTAAGGTGACCCACAGTGCCTCCTTTCCTCCCTGTTTACTCTTTTGTTCAGTTGCTTTTATCCCTTCCCTTACATAGAGAGCTACTCCCCTTCTGCCCTCCCTGTCTCCCCTGTAGGTTGTGTACCCTGGTATGTTAACATCCCAGTCATGGTTCTCTGTGTACCATGTTTCTGTGACTGCTATGATATCCAGGCATCCCTCTTCCATCAAGGCCACCAGTTCAGGGAGCTTGTTGCCCAGACTATGGGCGTTGGTACTCATTACCCTCCATTTCTTGATGGCCTTACCCCTTTTGCCCCATCCCTGTCCTTATTGTTTGTCACTTTCTCCATTTACCCTGCACTTCTCCCTATTGACATCTCTATGTTGGCGCTCCCCACTTAGTACCCTGATTTTTTTGGGGGCTAGGATTTCCTGTTCCTTTCCAGTGCCTCCCTTGGCTAGTTTAAATGCTTGCCAATGAAGTATTTAAACTTATCACCTAGGATCCTGTTTCTCTCTTGAGACAGATGCAGACCATCATGCCAGTATAGGCCTGCATCCGTCCAGGTGGACCCCCAGTCCCCAATGAAGCCAAATTCCTGAGCTCTGCACCATTTTTTCAACCACTGATTGAATCCCATGGTGTGGAGCACCCTAGCCTCATCCATCCCATAGACAGGCAGCACCTCTGAGAAAGTTACTGTGTGTGCTATTTGTCTAAGACCCCTCTCCATCTCCACAAACACTTCCTGCACTGCTCTGATCCCTTTCTTAGCCAGGTCATTTGTCCCTAGGTGGACAATGACATCCCGCTCCCTCCCTTGTGCAGCTGCTCCTGTGATCCTGAGGATTCGTTCCCTGTCCCTCCAAGCCTTGGCGCCAGGCAGGCACCTTACCTCCCTCTCCCCTTCCTCCCCCAGTTCTACCTTCCTAACAATGGAGTCCCCCACCAGGAGTTGTCTCCTTACCCTGTGGGGTCCCATGCCAACCTTCTTTGGGTCTCCTTTGTGGAGGTTCCCAGCATTCTCCTTGGTCTCCACTGTGGGTGCCTCCATAAAGATCTTCCAGAACAGCATAGAAATTGTGGAGAGGTACAACTGTAGGGATGCACCTCTGTTCCACCACCCTCACCCTCACCCTCCCTGAGCCCACTGTGGTCCAACCGCTCCTCTTTCTTGGCAACCTCTGAGGCAACGGCAGTGACCCTGGTGGTCCCTAGGTGGGAGAGAAGGGCCCATAAATCCTGGCCAATTCATCCTGGAGATGAGCAACCTCCTCCCTCAGCCCAGAGAGGTGCCTGCAGATGGGACAACACTGCATCCTCCAGAATGTCTCCCAGA
Organism: Neoceratodus forsteri; assembly: GCA_016271365.2. Taxonomy (NCBI): domain Eukaryota; kingdom Metazoa; phylum Chordata; order Ceratodontiformes; family Ceratodontidae; genus Neoceratodus; species Neoceratodus forsteri. Next base: position 541,055,713 of record CM057456.1, on the reverse strand, counting down.
AGACTGTTGCTCCACAGCCACTGCACTGCACCACTCCAATCATGTCTTTTTTCTGGCCCCCTAACTGTTGTTTGGAATACTTACTTTTTCCTCTGTTTGTTTATTTTCTTTTTTTTCTTCCCCTATTTACTTACTGCTTCTGTGCCCTTTTAGGTCCTGATCTTCCTGTTCAAAGACAAGAAGTTCCTATATTTCTCAGTACTCTCCTTACTTGCTCAGAGTCAGACCTCCAACAACTGGGCGGGGACGGAGAGCTACTCTTGCCCTTCTAGGATGGTGAGTCTTTAGTGGCTCTGTGATCACTTACTTCCTGCTCCCAAACAGGAAGTTCCTGTTGTCAGTTAAATCCTGTGCCTATAAAAGTAGAACTGGTTTAGGGTGGGGAGGGGAGAGAAGGAAAGGAGGGCAATATAGTCCCAGCAGAGAAGTTTTAGTTATAGTTATAGCAGTAGCTCCTTCCTCCTGGGGTTCTGTCTGTTCTCTGACAGAAGCTATCTAGGGCAGTGCTTAAATCTGGTTTTAACCTGGCTCCTTCCAGCTAAGCCACTCCCCCTACTTTGCAAATTTTTCTACACTTAGTTAATTTGACAGATAACAATTCCCTTCTGACACCTGTGACAAGCACCTAGGTAAGTATACAGATAACAGATAATAATTTACTTCAACTACCTCTGACAAATACACTAACTCTTTTTTTTTTACTCTAAATTGAAGGTCCCAGTACAAGACTTATAGTTCTTAGTCCCAGTAGAGAAGTTTTAGTTATAGCAGTAGCTCCTTTCTCCTGGTGTTCTGTCTGTTCTGTCTGTTCTGTTTGGGCTCCCCTGTCAGCAAATTAAACTGGGATGGGGGGCTGAAGCCGATGGGGATTGGGCCCCCTGTCAGCAAACAAAGACTGTTTTTGGGGGTGTGCATGCTGCCAAGGGGGATTGGGTACCCCCTCGGCAGTGGGGGCTTTATAATATAGTTTGTGAACATAGTGGTGACTTGCCACCGCATTCACACATGATATTACACTAGATAACGTTCTGCCCTTTAATGATGGGTCACTACCTCATTGCAGTGGAATGGCTGATGCTACAATGATGAGGCAGCCCCTGATTGCTGTGGCAAAAACATTACAAGTTGGTGGCACTTTTGGAAGCCAGTGTCAGCAGCACACTGTGTCTCCATTGGTCCACCAGTGCCAAGCCCCCAATTGCAATGCCTCCGTTGGCTGTCACAGTGCTGTGCCTCCACAACCCACTTCTCTCCTAGGCTGCCACATAATGTTTCTTGCACATGCATGCAAGCAAACATAAAAAAGAAGGAAATCATAATCTCTGGAACCTTTTCAAACAATAGCTTTGGAAGAGAAAATATGACAATCAGCCATTTACTTTAGCTTTGTTTTAGTTACACAAAATCCTTCATGCAAGTACCTGTTTTCAAAGGATTCAGAGTCAGGTATACCAACATTTAAGTACAGTACATACAAATCTTCTATATAACTGTACAGATGTTGGATTAGGTTACAGGTGTTTAGGCAAATCAACTGCAGTGTACAATAATTCATTGTCAAGAATACAATATTTTCATAGGAAGCATTTACATATTCCAGAAGCAGTAAATATGGCCAGCAGCTACATCTTAAATGCTGAAGCTCATCTGTATGATTTATATGCTCTAGGGCTGTGCTGCTGTATAGTACATTTTACTAAATTTGTAACTGCATTTTCTCTGTTTTATCTTGTTATAATTTATCATGCCAAAAGCTGCTGACCACCACCCTCCAGCCATGGCTCCCCCCCTCTCACATTTGCTCTGTGTGCTCGTCCCCCCATCCACCTTCATCGGTTTACAGTAGAGTTCCTTCTCTGTACATGTATTGCTTTTGTGCATTCGCAAATTTATTTAACCTCATGCACCTTATTGTACTGTATTTCTTAGCACCTTGTATTTCCTTTTTGCACAGTTGTTGTTTTGTATGTATTGCACCTTGTTAGACTGTACTGTTCTCCTCCACCTCCCACCCCTCAAATAAATAAGTAAATGAATAAATAAATAAATAAATAAATAAGTGTGCATTGTTGCTTTTTTCCTTTTAATGTCATAACTTCATGCCCCCTTGTTTCCCTCTCCTGGATTGCAGCTAGAAATGTGCATTGGCTCAGTGTGCCTTTTCCAGTTATGAGTAGTTTCACACATACTGTAATGATCAATAACATGCCATGCTCAAATATATTGTTTTTAGAAAATGCATTAAAAGCCGTGTAACACAAGGCTTTGCATTGTATGTTTATTTTCACTAAGAAAAAATTGGCTACACAAACTGAATACTGTTTAGTGTAGTATGCCTTCCATCTGACCTGTTAACCTGCATTACACACCGTTTTTAAAACAGCTGCAGTTGGTCCCTGATCCAAATTTATTAGGGCCCAGTAGCTTTGGAAGTATAATTCCAGCACTGACTTTAGTCTACAAATGATGGAATTAGTTTAAACTTTTTGAATTAGCAGGAGCTGTACACTGCTGTATTTTATTATGTATTTTTTTCTTGTGCAGCACCCTGTGCCTGTACAAGATGCCTAGCAAAGAAAAAATTTACCCCCAAATGCAAAGTAATATTACTACAGTAGGTCCATAGCATGGAACTGTTTGGGCTATCACCTTTATATTTTCAGTTCATAAGGGTACATGCTTGGCAGTGATGGCCCCTGTCCTACAAAGCTTCAACTTATTGATATTTACATGGGTGCCACTGTTGATGTTTTAAAAGCACAACTGCAAAATTTCCTGTTGAGTCAGGCCAACTTAAACCTTTTATAAGTGCGGTTTTAGGATGTTTTCTTATTTATGTTCGTATGTCAGGCTTTCATAGCTTCTAATGGTGTACTTTTACATATTTGCAATGTATTGTATTCTTTGGGAGGGCTTTGCCTGTGGTTCAATGTGAGGAATAGCTCCTCCCACAACCTCTACATACTGTAAGTCCTCCACTAAATGCACCTCCCTTGCTTAGGGAGTGTTTTTCATGCATCCTCCCTGTGTGGCTTGTGTGGCTGTGCTTCTTTGTGCTTCCTGCTGCCAGTTGTCTCTTGTTTCTTCCCCATCTCTCTCCCCCCTCCCCTTCCATCCCTCTGTTCTGTGTCTTCTGCGTTCTCTTCCCTCTCCTTAGCCATTCTGGGCATCTCTCTGCTCCCTTCCTCTGCCTCCCGCCTTGCCATGGGGCTTCCCCTTTTCTTTCCTGTTTCCTTTTTGAGCTTTTCTCGGCTTCCCAGTGTCACTTCTGTGGGTCCTCATCATGCTCTCATCCCGTCGGCTCGGCTCCCTCACATGTTAGCTTCCCCTCCCTGCTTCTCTCACACGGTAGTCACAGGCAATACAGACCCACTGCTACCTGGCTCACCCTCTGTCTTACAGACATGTACATGCCCTCCTTTGATTCCATTGGATTTCCTCCGCTACTAATGTATTTGTGGCTTAATCTACTCAACCTGCCTGACGGCTCCACCTTACCTGCAGCTCCTTCCTCCACCATGCGCCTCCAAAAACTCTGGCCCAGCATCCACTCCTTCCCTGTCACTTCACGGAGATGCCAGCTCTACTCCTGCAGTACTAACCACCATCAGTAAGTACAATACTGATCTGTTTTCCTTGATCTCAGCTGCAACTGGATTCCCTACCTCGATTTTACTACTGACTCTCTCTCTCTCTCTCTCTCTCTCTCTCTCTCTCTCTCTCTCTCTCTCTCTTCCGCTGTAGCCTGGTTTCTAACTGCCATTCTCACCATAGGAGATCCCCTCTGGTCTACTACATTTGGAATTCCCTAATGGCTTCACCTATTAGTACCCCGATAGGCTTCTGTTTTTTCCCTTGGCACTCATTCATGAGAAGTCATTCAGAGTCCTGGGAGGAATTGGGGGGGCTCAATTTTTACAGAATGGGATGATACTGGGCCCATTGGATACTCTCTGATATATCAACTCCATTCAGCTCTAGTGGGGGGCGCCTCAATTTTTACAGCATGGGATGGTACTGGGTCCATTGGATACTCACCTATATATGAACTCAGTTCAGCTGTTGCAGCAGTTCTACACCACCAGCAATGAGAAGGGGACCTCCATCCTGATCCCTTGCATTACTCTTCCATGCCTATTTTAGCTCTATCCTTGGATCCCAGAAAATGGACAGTCAGGCATTTATCTCCATTAACCAAGTAAATGCCTTGTTTATAGTAGAATTCATTAGCACCCTATCTCCTGGTATATGGGAACTCTCCACCAGTACGCTTCCATGGCAGATCTCTGTGCCTTATACTACCATTGCCTATGGTACCAAGCCTTTCTCTTCACCTCACCATATCTGTCCTCCCATATTCCCCAGTTTTCTACCCCATCTACGCTCCAAAGCATTTCCTTATCCACTAATCCTACCAGGGTCTAATATACCTTTCATGATATATGTCTCACTCTTACTATTTAGTGTTCCTATTCATACATGTCAAACTCAGTCCTTTGTTCATGTCCTAAACTGGCTCCATTTCCTACTTCTCTTCCTTTCCTGCAGCAGCGTTATGCCTTCGCCAGCCCATATCAGCAGTACTTCGGACTCCATCCCTAATTCGCACCTTCTGAGGTGCTGAGTGAAGGTAGGCTTCCCCTGTCCACCAGGGATGGGATTCCATTACAGTCACTAGCTCCTGCTACTTACCAGCTGACATCCTTTATCCCTAACTCTGCTTGGCAGCATCGAGCAAAGGTTAGCTCACCCTGCCTACCAGGGATTGGAGCCATATCTTCAGTCTACTGACTTGTACCTTACCTTCTCTACCTCATACCAGTTGCCTCTTCCCTTCGGGAATGAAACCTCTACACTCAATTTGCATTCGACCTCAAACCTCTGCCATGGCATCACCTGACAGGTTTCTCGACTGCCTACCTGGCATGGTAGCCTAGTTCTGTGACTCAACTGGTTCAATTAATTCTCTGTCCCATACCATCTCTCCATACTTGCTGAAAATGGAAGCTTGTATCTGCATTCAACAGCTGCAACTGTACACACTCTTCCTAGACCACCATCCATTGCTTCCCTCCAGGATTGGAACCATTTGCCTCTCATTACCTCGTACGTCATGCATTATATAGGTCATCTCCAGGTTCTCTCACCTTGTTTCCCTGGATCAGGATCTGATATCTGCAGATAACTATTCCTCCTTTTACATTTTCTACCTGTTACCTGGATCACTGTTTCCTTTTCTTAACAGGACCTCATTGACTGTTTGCCTTCATCCTCCTACCACTGACCAGTGGTATTGGGTACTAGCAATCTCTCATCGATTACCCTGCCTGGCAGCTCATTTCTACAATGGACTGTTGACCTTGTTTGCTCTCTACTAGACCACTGCTTACTTTTCCCTCCTGGGCCTGAGCCTTCTACAGAATGTGCTTTCACCTTCAGCCTTTATCTGGATAGTCAATCCCAGGTCATCTCACCTCACCTACCTCAGCCTTGAACCTGCATCTACACCTGCAGGTCCCTCCATATGCACATTCTATCCTACCTGATTACCACTTCCCTGTAGTCACAGGACCCCTCTGCTGTGAATGGAGTGCATCTTTCTTCTCCACTTGCCATGCTGCATTTCTCTGGACCATTGTACTCAGCCCCTTGGCCCCTGTCCCTCATGACTTGGAACTTGTCAGCTGGTCTGGTATCTCTTTTGATCCAATTGCCTACCACTGGGACTTCATTGCTATGGGTCATGTTACCAGTTGATGCAGAGTTTATTTTCTCTTTCAGCTGTGTGACTATTATTCTTCTTTGCTCCAACTCCTTCTCTAGTTGGTTGACACCATTGTCTGACATAGGACTTCCTTACCTCAACCCAGATGATCTTAGCACTTTGTTTTGCTCTTTGGCCTCAATGGGTTGTCTTCTAATGACTGCTGCAGCTGTCCTGCAACTTGTTGCTGTTTGCTGAGGGGCTGACCTCGTTCTGTTCCTTCCTGCACAGTTTGTTATCCATCTTCACCTAGCTCCTTACCTTCCTGGATAGTTCATCCAGTTCATCAGGACTTGATCATCAGGACTCGATCTGGACCTCCTGCCCATTTGCCTAGCTGCCTTTCAACTCTGCCTTGTAGGCTCGGGGCATCATGCTGTTTTCTGTGGCTCTTTTGGCCCTAGTACCTTATCTCCATCAATACTCCTACCAGGTTAACTGCTCACCCATATTAGTCAGTTCATACTCCTGTTCTAGCCATTCTAACAGTACCCTTCCATTTCTCATTGACTCACTAGTTCATTACTCTGGAGACATACTAATGCCAGCAAACATCCCTTGGCTAACATGCCTCATGGACTGTTACGTCATCATAGAGTTTTAGATACTGCCCAATCAGCTCCTCATGATCATTCATGGAATCCCATTCACCTGGACAATAGGAAGCACTTCTCTGTTTCTAGTGGATATACCCTCTGACTCCTGTCCACTCCATTACCGTGATTTTCCTGTCTACTTTGTCTCACTGGCTATCCTCCTACACAGAAAGGACTTAAAATCCTTCTGCTATACTCTGACATTGTAGTTAGTTTCCCCTCTTCTACGGACACCAAGAATCACAAGAGAACCCATTCAACTATGAGCATCATCTGTTTTACCTTCTGCAGTCTCCTACTAGCACTGACTCTGTTGACCATGAGACTCAACTCCTACTCCACAACAGTCATTGCTTGTTTTAAAATTTGTCTTCTAGAATATACATCATGGGATCTCCACCGCATAGCTGATTTCTAACTCCTCATCATCCAAACCATCATTTTCACTCCTGGACATAGCTATTCCTTATACAATCATCTGCACCTTTTCATCTAGTACCCTCAGCTGGGTTAACCACTCTTCCAGCAAACGCTACAGCCTCTTCTTCTTGAATTACCTTTGTTAATCTCTGCAGTAAAGACCATCTCTGAGAACTGGCTCTCCTGAATCCTATTCCACAATCTGTAACAGTCAAGACAAATTCACCAACTCAGTCTTGCTTCCCAACAGGTCTTAATCAGCCATAGCACTAAGATCCTATGGCATCCTACACAAATCAATCTCACTACCAACTGAGCCTATAGACTCTTCCTTATATCTACCTCCAAGCTTCTCTCAAGTACTTCAGAATCAATTACCTGTAAACTTAACCACCATATGCCACCACAGTACATCTCCTAGAAGATCACATCACAGAAATACCCGCACTCTCTCCAGGCAGCGTACCAGCAGAATATTTACATATAAAGTCATGAACATCATTACCAAAGATGTCATCCATCCCACATACTGAAATTCCAACAATTTCCCATATACATTAGGCTACCATCAGGACCGCTTTCGCAAATCTTTTTCTATTCATTTACTAATCACTTATGGCATTGCTCTACTCAGTCACTCACACTCTCTTCTACTCAATCTACTCCATGATGCTTACTTAGTGACTTATCGCTTACTAATCCATTCTTTACCTCAAGACTACCTTGAACGTCAAACTCTACAAGAATTGGATCAGTCGCACTGAGCTGTACAAATCATTGCAAATCCCACTATGCGCTGTCTGGTTGTATATCAATCAAATCATGCTCTCCTGACTCATTAAGTCCCTACAATCCCTTCAGACATGCATCTTTAGTCAGCTTGGAAAGATTGACTACATTAGCACTTCTTTGACTGGATCTGCTCCACACCTAGGATTATACCATCCCTACAGAAAAGAAGTACCCTTCATCTTCAGGGTCATCATTCAGTCTGCATCATCTTTGGATTGAGAATGAATCCTCATCTCTGAGATACTCAAAAACTCTCTTCTACTCATTTCTGCTTCATGGATGCTTCCTTGGCAACTTCTCATTCATTTCTGAATTCCTTATCTCCTGACCATACCTTGACATTCAAACCTTTCACAAATTGAATAATCACCAATGATGTCTCATATCATAGAATTTCCAGCATTCCCTGTCTAGTAACTTATCGGTCAAGTCATGCTCTCTCTGTTCACTATACCCTTGCAATTTCTTGGGACAAGCACCATTCATAATTTTGGAAACCTGGACTTCATTTGCCCTCCTTCACCTAGATCTACTTCACACTTTGGAGTCTATCGCTCCTTCAGAAAAGACCAACTCTCAACCTCAGGATCATCATTCAATCTGTATCATCCATGGATCGAAGATGGATCATCATCTTTCCAAAAAGCTCACCACTCCTTTAAATTAGCTATGGTTACTACAGCCTAGATCCTTTTCCTTTCAGTATGCTCAGAGGATGGGCAGATCTCTGGCCATGGGTCCTCAGGGGTTTCCTCCACCTGGGGGTTTTCCTCTCCTGAGTGCCAGGGAGTCATACTCTCCATCAGTTGGAGGGGGTATCTTTTTGGGCCTTCTGTGCCCTACAAATTACTACCTACATACCTACTTCTCAAAGGTGGGAATAGAGTTAAGTCACAAAAAGTACTAAAAGTTACACAAGCACTATATACCCTATTGTTATTCCCCAAATATTGAATAGGAGGGCCTTGCCTGCGGTTCAATGTGGGGAATAGCTCCTCCCACAACCTCTACATAAGTCCTCCACTAAACTCACTTCCCTTGCTTAGGGAGTGTTTTTATCCACCTCCGTCCTCTCCTCGTCCATATCTGGTGCTCTTCTCACCCTTGTTCCTGGGCCTTCTATTCCCTACAAATTACTACCTACATACCTACTACTCAAGGTGGGAATAGAGTTAAGCCACAAAAAGTACTACAAGTTACACAAGCACTATATACTGTACCCCATTGCTATTCCCCAAACATTGAAATAATGTTGCGATTTTTTATGCATTAGTTTACATATTTGCGGTTTGTTTTTTTTATGATGTTGTGATTGTTTTCTGCATTATTTATGTTTATTTCTCTCTCTCACCCCATCTCCATTTGTGTTATCGTAGTTTCTGAGTGCTGACATTTTGAAGTGCACTTTACAAAATAAAGTCCTGCTATTTTTAATCGAACAGAAGAATGGGAAGAATAAATATAGAAACATAAAATGTTATGGCAGATAAGGAGCACTTGGCCCACCCAGTCTGCCCCTTTCCCAAATTTAATGCAATAAGGAGGAGAAGAAGCAAGAGAAGAAGAAGGAGAGGGAGGAGACAAAGACAGAGATGGAAAAGGAGATGAAGTTATGACTGATAATGCAGGGACTATGAATGTGTCTTTGCAGTCATTTTGCATGGCAACAATCATGCACAACATTGGTGAGTTGCTTTTACCAGATTTATGGGAAGGGGAATGCTGTCCAGGTCACTGTAGAAATCCCCTACTCTTGGGAAAAGTCCATTGAATTATTTTATATCTACCAGGGTAGCTCTGGAGATGGCAGACAGGACCTCAGTTTAATGTCTCATCCAAATGATGGCATACCCTCCCAAATAAAATATCCTTGTAGTACTGAATTTAGGTGGCAGTGTTTAAGGTATGAGCCCAAACCCTGGTGTTGGGCTTTCTGGTCCAGAGGTAGATGCGCTACAGATTGAGCCACACTGATGCCTGTCATATTTTTGAAGTAAATTAATAAAAACAAGAGAAAGTAAGGTGAATGGTTATATAGAGAAAATCTGAGACTTGGTTAAATAGAAAGTCATATAGCCTGGTATGAATACCATCTGTTGTATTATGCTCAAGAAAATAAATTCTTTGTTTTGTATTGTAAAGCAAAATAAAACCTCCCAGACAGAAACAGACAGGACATGATACTCCTAAATAGAATTTCAAAAGAAGAACTGAAACATTCAAGGCCAGTCATAAATTTAGTGTGATTTAATAAATACCAGGGAAACAAGACTGTGTTGTAATCCTTGAAACTGAGACATACAACATGATGATGTTACCAGAAGTGTGTGTTTGGTCAGATTTATCTTTTTAGGTAAAAACTGCACTGAAATGTATGTACTGATTTAACATTTTAATCCTGTTTGGGATTGTATGTTTCCCAGCAGAGTTTTGTGTTGGCCAGTGTTCTTTACGGGTAGAGTTAGCATTTATTCAAGTGGACTTTTATAGATTGGAATCAAGTTCACTGTCCTGTTGAGGCAAGATGGATATACAGTATGGTAATTAAATTAATTAGCAGAACAAACCCCATTGCCTCTGCACCTATGACTAGGATTAACAGAGGGAAATATGGTCCAATGACCTCATTCAGCTCCAACCTTTATTTTTTTTTGGTTATTAAAGGATTACAAAAGTATGATTAATCCAACATGTAACCAAAAGAAGACTTCAATAAACATGAAGCCAGTTTTTAAAGAATGAGCTATAGGGATTTTGCTGCACATCTTGCATCTTAATTGATAAATGTTGTTTTGAGTCTGTGGAAGTTAGCTTGTGGCTATGTAGTAGACCAAACATGTTATGGGTCTCCTTTATGGAATACCACTGAAAAAATCCTAGGCAGGAGACTGAATGCAAATGTGTGTTGTTATTGCATCTGCATCTGTGTGAATGTACTGTCTGAGCAGCCCTGCCACTATTTTCAAGAGATATCCTTTGTGAGACACAAAGGACTCAATTTTCAAAGCCCAGAAATGACACAAGGTGCCTGCATCAAACATAAAGGATGCAAGTGATACCTTGCATCAAAAGATGTGGCAGTCCCAATTTTTATGTTGATTGCGCACATGCACAAGAAACATATTGCTGCATCTTTCCAGAAGCAGGTTGTGGAGGCACAGTACTGTTGTGGACAATGCCCCCACAGCCTTTGAAGGCTTGGCCCACTTCCTCAATGCCATGACACGCTGCAGCTGACACTAGTTCAGTCAGCATGCCACCACCTTGAAAAGTTTCAGCCACTGCAATCAGGGGCCGCCTCATCATTGCAGCATCAGCAGAACCGCTGCAATGAAGGAGCAACCCATCATTGCTGGGTGGAACATTGGCACTGTAATATTGTTTGTGAACATGGCAGTGACTTGCCATCATCTTCACAAACAATATTAAGCCCCCCCCCACCAAGGGGATGCCCAATCCCCCTCGGCAGCATGTGTTCCCCCACCATGTTTGTTTACCGACAGGGGCCCCAGTCCCTGTCGGCTTCAGTGCCCCAAGGTTGATGTAGCTGACGGGGGACTCCACTCCCCGTCAGAATTATATAACGACCCCACCTTTTGCTGTGTGCTGGCGGGATGCCCAATCCCCGTCGGCATAATGTCACCCCACCTTTTGTTGTGTGCTGACGGGGGTGCCCAATCCCCTGTCGGCTACAGCTGCCCACCAAAAAAAGACTCCGTTGGCATGTTGGGAGCCTACCCCAGCATGCCACATGCCCCTGTAAAACCAAAAACGGTCCCGCAATGTTTTTGTTTTTCTCCTGTGAAAATAGGAAATGGTCCCTCGGCGGTCTCCCTGTCCCTCTCCCACAATCCGCCACCACCCACAGCGCATCCTGCCTCCCCACACCCCCTCACCCATACTTACCTCTAGAGTCCAGCATGATGATCTTCAAAGGACAGAGAACACGTCTGCACTCTTCAAAGCCTAATGCGAACTGAGGAAATGCCGATAAGCTATATAATGGAATAAATAGTGTTTTTTCAACTTTGATGCATATTTCAGGCATTCTTTGGAATTTTGGCACCAGATTTTTAACATGGGGTTTCTGAGACCCCTCCTCATGAATTCTGGCACTGTCATGGTGTTTTTTGGCCAAGAAAGGTGATTTCATAGTCACTGCACGGAATCCCCTTTCAGAACCAAGTAACAAAACGACAGTGCCAGTATTCATGAGATGGTCTCTCAAAAAGTCTATGTTGCAAATTTGGTGGGAAAAATCAAAAAAATTACTGTTTCATGAGCGTGCGTTGCGCAGTTGCTATGCACGCTCATAATTTTGCGAATTTGCAATATTTTCACAGCAGATTTTCAACACTGGCATTTTTTCAGACCTCTTTGTGAACAATACAACTGTCATTTTCCATGTCCTGGCTGAAATGTGTTTTCGCACTTCCAGCGCAGAATAGTGCAGTAGCTGTAGGAAATCAGTGTTTGGGACAGATTACAAAAATGACAGTGACACTGTTCATGAGCAGAGGTCCTAAAATGCCTATGTTGAAAATTTGGTGATGATACTCCACAAAATGATTGTTATGAGTGTGTGTTGCGCAGTTTGCATGCACGCTCGTAACTTCACAAATTATAATATTTTCACTCCAGATTTTCAACATTGCCTTTCTTCTGTACCTCCTTATGAACAGTACAGCTGTCATTTTTCACATCCTGGCCGAAATGTGTTTTCGCAGTTCCGGCGCAGAATAGCATGGTTGCTGTGGTAAATCCGTGTTTGGTACACATTATGAAAATGACAGTGACACTGTTCATTAGCAGAGGCCCTAAAATGCCTATGTTGATGAAAGTCCATAAAATGAGTGTGTTATAAATGTTCATCATGCAGTTTCCATGCACACTCGTACCTTCGCAACTTGGTAATATTTTCACTCCAGATTTTCAACATTGCCATTTTTCAAAACCTCGTTATGAACAGCGCAGCTTTAATTTTTCACATCCTGGCTGAAATGTGTTTTCACTCTTCCAGTGCACAAGTGTACGGTCGCTGTGGGAAATCAGTGTTAGGGACACATTAAGAAAATCACACTGACACTGTTCATGAGCTGAGGTCCTAAAATACCTATGTTGACAATTTTATGATGAAACTCCATAAAATGACTGTGCTATGAGTGTGTGTGTGTTGTGCGGTTTCCATGCACCCTTTGTAAGTTTGCAAATTAATAATATTTTCACGCCAGATTTTCAGCACTGGCATTTGTTCTCACCTCCTTATGAGCAGTACAGCTGTCATTTTTCACATCCTGGCCAAAATGTGTTTCTGTGCTACCGGCGCAGAATACCGCAGTAGCAGTCGGAAATAATTGTTTGGGATGGATTAGGATTGAGCAACTGATGGGGGGGGGGAGTGACCAAGCTCAACTGAGCTCTGTCAGGACTGCTGCAGATTTCTTTGTGGGCAGGAAAAGGCAGCAATGCATGCAGGTGCCCAGTATAAAAAGGGCAGCCTGCAGCACCAGGAGAAAAAGAATGAGCGAGTGAGAAAGGGGGAGTGAGCGACCTCAACAGAGCTCTGTCAGGACAGCTGCAGATTTCTTTGTGGGCAGGAAAAGGTGTCAATGCAGGCAGGAGCCCAGTACAAAAGGGCAACCTACAGCGCTGCGAGAAACAGAATGAACGCGTGAGAGACGGGGAGTGAGCGATCTCGACAGAGCTGTATCGGGACTTCTGCAGATGTCTTTGTCGGCAGAAAAAGCCACCAATGCAGATAGGAACCCAGTACAAAAGGGCAGCCTGCAGCAGTGGGAGAAACTGAAGGAACAAGTGAGAGGGGGTAGTGAGTAAGTGAGCTCAATGGAGCTCTATCATAACTGCTGCAGATTTCTTTGTGGCCAGAAGAAGGTGGCAACACAGGCAGGAGCACAGTACAAAAGTGCAGCCTACAGCGCCGACAGAAACGGAACAAGCGAGTGAGAGAGAGGGGGAGTGAGCGAGCTCAACGGAGCTCTGATGGGACTGCTGCAGATTTCTTTGTGGGCAGAAAAAGGTGCCAACACAGGCAGGAGCCCACTACAAAATGGCAGCCTGCAGCGCCAGGAGAAACAGAATGAGCGAGTGAGACAGGCGGAGTGAGCGACCTCAATGGAGCTCTGTCGGGACAGCTGCGGATTTCTTTGTGGGCAGAGAAAGGTGCCAATGCAGGCAGAAGCCCAATACAAAAGGGCAGCCTGCAGTGCCAGGAGAAACACAACAAGCGAGTGAGAGAGGGGGAGTGAGCAAGCTCAACGGAGCTCTGTCATGACTGCTGCAGACTTCTTTGTGGGTAGAAAAAGGCAGCAATGCAGGCAGGAGCCCAGTGCAAAAGGCCAGCCTGCAGCACCAGCAGAAACAGAATGAGCGAGTGAGAGAGGGGGGAAGCAAGCTAGATCAACGGACTTGTGTCAGGACTGCTGCAGATTTCTTTGTGGGCAGAAAAAGCTGCCAACAGAGGCAGGAGCCCACTACAAAAGGGCAGCCTGCAGCACCCGCAGAAACAGAATGAGCTAGTGAGAGAGGGGGAGTGACCCACTTCAATGGAGCTCTGTCAGGACAAATGCATATTTCTTTGTGGGCAGAAAAACATGCCAACACAGGTAGGAGCCCAGTATAAAAGAGCAGCTTGAAGTCCTGGGAGAAACAGAAGAGCGAGTGACACATGGGCAGTGAGTGAGCTCAACGGACCAACGCAATCAACATTTGGCATTGACAAATGCTTGTTGAATGTGGTCAGCATTGAAAAGGGGAGTCATTGTGCCAAGGTGGTACAGTACCAGCCTTGCAACCCAAATGGAAGTACCAAGTTATCTCATCAGAGAGAATGCCGACCTCCCCCCCCAGCGATGGCACAATACCGATGCAGGTATAGTGCCGCCACTGAAACGGGTGTTTTTGGTGCGGGCGACACCCCCCCCATGTGGGGGGCTCTGCCCCCACACCCTCTGGACTTCAAGATTCCAACTCCAGGTTGGAGTTTATCAGGGGAGAAGGCAGAACACTGGGGAAGTGGAACACGGAAAAGCGACCTATTACCGCAAATGTTTCCATAATGGTCTTTTTTCCAGTTTCGCTGTTGGGGTGTCAATGAAAAGGGGTGCACCGATCCCAAACTGGGGTGTGCCAGGTTGTAAGGGGGCTTGCACCATGTCAGGGCTGCACCATCCCCTTTTTTGTGATTTTGCGTATCCCACCATGGATGCAGCTAAGGGCTTGACTTACACCAGCCAAGAGATGATCTAAGTGACATACACCAGTGCCACATGTTGGGAGGAAAGGGGACAGAGTTTCACACTGGGCTGCCAGGGGCAGAAAGGGCATGAGAGGTGGCAAGGGGAGACAGCTGAGCATGAAAGGGAGTGATATGGCATCCTGCGGGGTTCTTTTCATATTTATTTTCATAATGTCTATCAGTTCCTATTTGATTACTGCAAATTACTGTACCTATTAATTATACTGTAAGGGAGGGTCCAGGAACATAAATTGCAGCTGCCTGGGCTCTACCCACCTGGTGCCATGTCATGTTCTTTCTCTGGAACCCCACCCTTACAGTACAATTAATAGATACAGTACTTTGCAGTAATCTAATAGGAACTGATAGACATTATGAAAATAAATACAAAAGCAAACACACCCCATCGGGTGACACATTGCTCCCTTTCATGCCCAGTTGTCCCTCAACTCCCTCTATGCCACCTCCCATGCCTCTTCTGGCCCTCTCTTGTCCAGCAGATACGCCACAGCTCCAACCATCCCAGCCCCTATAGTGTTGTGCTGGGCAGGGGGCATCCCTGTGGCAAGTCTTGCTGGTGCACCCAATATTTGGCACAGCCCTGCAGCTGTGGCAACTCCTGAGTCTTCAGCACAGGGACCCCTGATTTTACAAAATTGGGCACAGGGTTCCTGATGCACCAGGTGTTCACCACAGCCCTAGATCACCCCAAATTGTGGTCATCTAAGGGCTGTTTAAAAACTGGGCCCAAATCACAAATTAAGTAAACAAAATGACAAAAATGTGATTTGCCCCATTGTTTTGCTGCAGGTGCATCTTTTTTTGCAAAATGTATGTTTTGTATACTTGCAGTTTGGATGCATTTCCATTTTTCAAATACTAACATACTAAAATGCCAGCAAAAGAGGCCTAATGATCTTTTTGTGTCTGCTCGTTTGGTCAGCCCCCACCCTGGGAGCTGACCTTACTGCCCCCCTCGCCCCCTCTGGCTTCTCTCTTCCTAGTCCCGGATATTGTCGCTGCATTGGACTTTGCTTCTAGAACCCTACCCCTGTACCTGTTCCTCCCCCTCTTGAACCCCTCCACCATCTCTGCCTCCACCAGCCTCCTGGGCAGTGCATTCCATGGCTCCACCACCCTCTCAGTGAAGTAGCACCTCCTCCTTTCTCCCCTGAACCTCCCCCCCTCCAGCTTCCACCCATGCCCTCTAGTTGTCCCCCCTCCTTCCTTTGGAGCACCCTGACTCCTCCTCCCCTATTTACCCCCTTCACTTACCTGAAGACCTCTATCATGTCCCCCCGTCCCTTTTCTCTTCCAATGTGTACGTATTTAGCTCTTCGAGCCTCTACCCATAGGTCCTGTCCCCAGCCCCAGATCATTTTGGTTGCCCTACTCTGGACCATCTCCTGGAGTTCAATGTCCCTCTTTAAGTGTGGCCTCCAAAACTGCACACAGTACTCTAGGTGCAGCCTCACCAAGCAGTTATACAGATGGAGTATCACTTCCCTCCTTCTGGAGGTGATCCCCCTAGCAATGCACCCCAGCATCCTGTTGGCTTTGGCTGCTGCCCTCCCACAAGTCTCTGAGTTGTTCATCTTGACATCTACCACCACCCCCTGCTCCCTCTCAGCCATTGAGACTTGTAGCATCCTCCTCCCCCCGGTGTACACATGGCCCGGGTTTCTGCCTCACAGGTGCAGTACCTTGCATTT
The DNA here is from genome assembly GCA_016271365.2 of Neoceratodus forsteri. Taxonomy (NCBI): domain Eukaryota; kingdom Metazoa; phylum Chordata; order Ceratodontiformes; family Ceratodontidae; genus Neoceratodus; species Neoceratodus forsteri. The sequence goes on along the minus strand of CM057456.1, from coordinate 541,039,174 downwards.
CCTTGCATTGAACTCAGCTTCCCCTTTCTAGGCCACCTTTCTAGAGCCTCTAGGTTCCCCTGCAGGGCCATCCTCCCCTGTAGATGCATCTTGTACGGATCCTTTTCAAAGTCCTGAACACTGCCTTTATATTCTATGTAAATAAATAAATTTTTTTATATGTTAATACTGTATGTGCATTGTGCACATAAAGTAATATGAAAATCTTTATTCTGTCCATGGCAGGGACTGCTCTGACAGAGAGCAACTTAAAGGGCTTTATCCACAGCTCCTGGCTGTGCAGTATTGGAGCTTCTGCAGGGACACAAGGTTCCTGTTCTTCACTGGAGGAGCTCACTCACAACGGCTACCAAGATCTGCCCACCCACTAGCCTAAGTGCCAAATCAGGTGTGGGTGCATAGTGAGGGGAGTGGCTAGCACAGTCAATCTAAGGGCTTAAAATGTCTAGCCATCCTGAGTTTCCCACAGCTCTGTTCCATCCATAGCAGGGACTGCTCTCACAGAGAGAACCTTACAGGGCTATATCCACAGTGCCTGACTGCACAGGATCAGAGCTTCAGCGGGGACAAAAGGGTCTCCTTCTTCACTGCAAGAGCTTGCGCACAGCGGCTACCAAGATATGCACACCCACTGCTAGCCTAAGCACCAAATCAGGTGTATGGGCATAGTGAAAGGAGTGGCTAGCAGAGTCAACTGAGGGGCTTAAAACCCAGAGTCATCCCTAGTTTCCCACAGATCTAAGCCATCCATAGCAGGGACTGCTCTCACAGAGAGCAACTTACAGGCCTATATCCACAGTGCCTGGCTGTGCAGGATTGGAACTTTGGCTGGGGCAAAAGGGTCCCGTTCTTCAATTCAGGCATTCACTCATGGCAGCTAGCAAGATCTACCCATCCACAGTTAGCCTAAGTGGCAAATCAGGTGTGGGAGCACAGTGAAGGAAGTGGCTAGCAAAGTCTACTGAGGGGCTTAAAACCCTGAGCCATCCTGAGTTTCCCACAGCTCTGTTCTGTCAGTAGCAGGAACTGCTCTCATAGAGAGCAACTTACAGGGCTATATCCACAGAACCTGGCTGTGCAGGATCGGAGCTTCAGTGGGAAGGGAACAAAAGGGTCCCATTCCTCACTGCTGGAGCTCACTCACCGGCTGGCACTTCCATCCGCCGGCCCCACCACCCACCCACAGTGCTGGAGGTTGGCTTTTATAGATAGTGAATAGGAGGGGATTTCAGTGTTATGCCAACCCCCTAGATCTTCCAATAGGTCAGCATACTCTGGTAGAAGGAGCTACTAGGATTATACTGACAACAAAGGCAGCAAATCAAGCAGCCTCCTCAGAAATGAACATTGTGCACTGCCAGCAGTGCGGAGCTCTGTACAGTTGGACACACTTACTGATGGCAGGACACTGCACAATCTATTGGACTATCAGAGACCTAACTGCTCAGCTGTAGGCAGCCTGGGCTGAGATAACCTTGCTCAAGGAAGGCATTCAAAACCAGTTGCAGCATTGCACACCAACTACCTCTCGCTAATGAACCTCACCCTCAAAGAGAAACTAGGTCTGGAGGTTGGCAGGTAGTTAGGAGGGGTAGTGGAAGAAATAACCAAGCATTACGAGACAATGTTAAGTCCATACCTACAGTATGTCAAACAGATATCTGCCTCTTGCATCACAGACAATTGCCGAGACTAATGATGGAGTAGGTCAGCACCCACCAAAAGAAAAAAAAAAAACAAGTCTGAGCACATAGGAGAAACAAATAAAATAAACGTTATTCAAAAGAACAGAAAACTTGTATTTATTATAGACTCCATGATTTGGGAGGTGGAACCCCACCTACATCCTAAGGACACTACTATTGTGGTCAGGTGTCTCTGAGGAACATCTGCATGGAGAGGTGCAAACAGGATCGTCAGAGCAGTATGGAAGGAGGAAGGGACTGGGTCAAAGCATTCTTGTCCATATAGGGACAAATGACCTTGTTTGCAAATCAATTGAAATGACAAAGGAGAACCTAACAAAACTAGGAGATAAACTGGCTTTTATTTCATCTGTAATAGCCTTCTCTGAAATCCTGCCAGTATGGGAAAGGGGAGGAAGCCAGCAAAAAATCAGGAACAAGAAAATTCTAGAACTAAACACCTGGCTAAAAGAGTGGTGTACCCAAAAAGGGCATTACTTTGTGGGAAACTGGCAGAACTTCTGGGAAAGGGTTCTTTAAGTTTGACAGCCTCCACTTAACAAGGCAGGGGGTCATGGTGCTCGGACAGACATTTGACATCTATGCGGAATGTTTAAACTGAACATGGGGGTGGAGGCAACCACACCAGTAAATAACTGCAGAGGACAGATCATCTCTCCCCCATCTTCAGGTAGCCCAGCTAAGGTATCCCACAGAGTAAATACTGAAGGGGCCCTAAATGAATGGTAGCTTTAAAAAACTAAGAATGAGCTTGATCATAACGGAACAAAAAAACTCGGGGGTAGGACGGGCAAAAAAAGAGGAATCAAATTGATCATGGAGACTAATGTGCATTAATGCATGCAGTCTGGCAAATAAGATCCCAGACCTGACTGCTACTATGGTGGACACCAACCTGGATTGGGTTGCAGTAACAGAAACTTGGTTTGCTGAGTGGCACAGTTAGGATGTAGCTATCCCAGGATACAATCTGTTCAGGAGAGACCGAAAGGGGAGAAAAGGAGGGGGGTGGCAATATATGTGGGAGAAGATTTAAAAGCATGACACTTCAGGGGGTACGGAAGGATACTGAGGAGCTGTGGATCACAATTGGAGCTGGAAAAAGGTTCCCATCTGGGTAGGAGTGATCTACAGAGCTCCAGTACGAGACAAAGATGAGGACAAGGAGCTGCTGGAATCTATCCTAAAAATGTCTCACAGAGGAGATGTGTTGCTGATGGGAGACTTTAACCTACCTGATGTGGATTGGTGCTTCCGTACAGCTATATCAGAAAGGAGCAGAGAATTCCTGCAGGTCCTGAGTGGGGGTAGGCCTAACCCAGCTGGTCAAAACATCTACTAAGGAAAGGGCTATCCTGGACCTAGTGCTAACAAATAGCAACAGGGTCTTGGAAGTCAAAGTGGGTAGTCACCTGATGACCAGCGACAACTACATGGTCTGGCTCAGGGTGGACAAAGTAGAGGATATCAGCCACCCGAAGTTGAAGATCATCGACTTCAGGAAGGCTGATTTTGCTCACATGAGAAGCTGCATATTGGAAAACCTTAAACATGGAACAAAGAGGGGTGGAAGAAAGATGGGTTAGGCTAAAGGAAGAAATTATCTAGGTCATGGCACAATGCACCAGACAAGTAAGTAAAGCAAAGAAGAGAAGAAACCCACTTTGGTTCTCAAGAGAGGTTTCAACCAAGGTGAAAAAAAAACAACTAGCGTTCAAGAGATACAAAAGATAGGTAGCAACAGGGACAGGGAAGAATATAAGGAGAAATTTAAAGAATCAGTCAAGGCAATAAAGAAAGTGAAAGCCCAAATGGAAGAAAGGCTAGTAAAGGGGGTTACAAAAGGTGATAAGACTTTCTATAGCTGTGTAAGGGAATGAAAAAAGGACAAAGGGGAATTTTTAGACTTTCAAGAGAAGGTGGGTATCATGCTGTGGACGACAGAAAAAAGGCAAAGGTCTTAAATGAATTTGTCTGCTCTGTCTTCACAAAAAAAAAGAGGGGGATGGACTAGCTTGTGGAAGAAAGGGTATCCTCAGTGAGGGAGTGGGCCTAAGTCCCTTCACCACTAAGAGGGTTCTACAGGAAATAAACAAGCTGAAGGCAGATAAAGCCATGGAACCAGATGGCATACACCCAAGAATATGGAAGGAACTGGGAAACAAGCTAGTGGCACCCCTGGCAGATGTCTTCAGCTTGTCACTAGAGAGTGGGGTGGTTCCAGAGGATTGTAAAAGAGCAACAGTAATACCACTTTACAAGATGCGGGAGCAGGGAAGAGGTGGGAAACTACCTCCCTGTTAGCCTCACTCGGTAGTGGGTAAGTTAAAGGAGTCCCTCTTAAAGCAAAGGATAGTGGACTTCCTTGAAGGTAGCAATAAATTCTGCCTCAGGAGATGAAATTATTGTTATGTTACTTGTGCACATGCGCAAGAAACATGTTGCTGCAGCTTGCTGCAGAAGCAGGTTATGGAGGTGCGGCACTGTTGTGGCCAATGCCCCCACTGCCTTTGGAGGCTTGGCCCACATTCCTCAATGGGGTGGCACTGCTGCTGGACACTGGTTCAGCCAATGCCACCACCTTGAAACATTTTAGCCGCTGCAATCAGGGGCCACCAAGAAATTGCAGCGTCATCCGCTGTAATGAGGGAGCAACCCCTCATTGCAGGGCTTGCCGATGGGGCACTCCACTCCCCATCAGCTACAGTCTCCCCTTCCCCTTGCTGACAGGGGAGCCCACTCCCCATCGGCATAAGTTACCCCCCCGCTTTCGTTCTGTGCCAAGGGGGGGGTGCTCAGTCCCCCTCAGCTCTTGTGTCCCTCCTTTGGTATGTGCCGACAGGGGTGCCCAATCCCCCATCAGCTACAGATTCCCCCCCAAAACACTCAGGTGGCACACTGGGAGCCCACCCCAGTGTGCTAAATGCCCCTGAAAAAGAAAAACCATCCCGCAATTTTTTTTTTAAACTTGTTGAAAAAGAAAACTGTTCCTCACGGTTTCGCTGCCCCCTCCCCAACCCGCGCCAACTCTCTGTGTGCCCTGCCTCCCCACACCCCCATACCCTATATTTACCTCCGGAGCCCAGCGTGACGATCTTTGGTGGACTGGGAACACATCTGCACTTTTCAAAGCTGACCGCGAACTGAGGAAATGCCAGTAAGCTGTATACTGACATAAACAGGGTTTTTTTCAACTTTGGTGCATATCTCAAGCATTTTTTGGAATTTTGGCACCAAATGTTCAACATGGGGTTATTGGGACCCCTCTTCATTAATTCAGCTACTGTCATGGTGTTATTCAGTCCCAAAAGGTGATTTCACGGTCACTGCGCGGAATCACCTTTTGGGATGGATTAGCAAAATGGCAGTGTCAGTGTTCATGAGGTGGGCTCTCAAGAAGCCTATGTTGCAAATTTGGTGGTAAAAATAAAAATAATGACTGTTTTATGAGCGTGTGTTGCACAATTGCTATGCATGCTCGTAATTTTCCGAATTTGCAATATTTTCATTTCAGAGTTTCAACACTGGTATTTTTCCACACCTCCTTGTGAACAGTACAGCTGTCATTTTTCACATCCTGGCTGAAATGTGTTTTCACACTTGCGGCGCTGAATAGTGCGCTCGCTGTGGGAAATCAGTGTTTTGGGCACATTAAGAAAATCACAGTGACACTGTTCATGAGCAGAGGCCTTAAAATGCCTAGATTGAAAATTTTGTGATGAAAGTCCATAAAATGACTGTGCTACAAGTATGCTTTGCGCAGTTTCCATGCACCCTTGTAACTTTGCAAATTAGTAATATTTTCACACCAGATTTTCAATACTGGCATTTTCTCACATCTTTTTATGAACAGTGCAGCTGTCATTTTTCACATCCTGGCCGAAATAAGTTTTCACACTTCCAGTGCAGAATAGTGCAGTCGCTTTGGGAAATCAGTGTTTGGGACAGATTAAGATCGAGTGAGAGAGGGGGAGTGACCGAGCTCAACTGCGCTCTGTCGGGACTGCTGTGGCTTTTGTTCTGGGAAGAAAAATGCGCCAATGTAGGCTGGAGCCCAGTACAAAAGGGCAGTCTGCAGTGCCAGCAGAAACAATGAGCGAATGAGGAAGGGGGAGTGAGCAACCTCAACAGAGCTGTCAGGACTGCTGTGGATTTCTTTGTGGGCAGAAAAAGGTGTCAATGCAGGCAGGGGCCCAGTACAAAAGGGTAGCCTGCAGGAGTGGGAGAAACGGAATGACCGAGTGAGAAAGGGGGAGTGAGTGAGCTCATCGGAGCACTGTTGGGACTGCTGTGGATTTCTTTGTGGGCAGAAAAAGACACCAAAGCAGGCTGGAGCCTAGCACAAAAGGGCTGCCTGCAGTGCTGGGAGAAATGGAATGAGCGTCTGAGAGAGGGTGAGTGACTGAATTCTATTGAGCTCTGTCGGGACTGCTGCCTATTGCTTTGTGGGCAGAAAAATGCACCAATAGAGGCAGGAGCCTGTTTCAAAAGGGCAGCCTGCAGTGCTGGGAGAAATAGAATGACCGAGTGACAGAGGAGGAGTGAGCAAGCTCAATGGAGCTCTGTCGGGACTGCTGCAGATTTCTTTGTGGGAGGAAAAAGGAGCCAACACAAGCAGAAGCCCAGTACAAAAGGGCAGCCTGCAGCGTCAGGAGAAATAGAACGTGCGAGTGAGAGAGGGGAAGTGAGGGTGCTCAATGGAGCTCTGCCGGGACTTTAGAGTTGCACACCCTCCAGCCCAGAGTCTTCTGTAGTCCTATATTACAGCAGGGAATCTTGAGTGGACACAAAGCAATGATTGGATACTTTTAGGATTGCTGTAATCATACAAATTTAGTTGTTCTGTTTATTTCTCTAACTGAGCTAAGTACTGAGCTATGCTGTTATGCTTGCTGTAATAATGCAATGGATGTCTGGGGGTGGGGTTCTTAGTTCTTATGCGTGGTATTTTCACTTCCAAATACCTAAGCAGCACATATATCAAGCAACATTCGGCATTGACAAATGCTTGTTTATAAATAACCACGGTAAGAGTCTTTTTCAGCACTTTCGAAATCAGGACTTTAGTCATGTACATGCACATTGCAGTCACATAATCAGATCAGCAGACTGTAATACTGGAGGCATAGACATAACTTTAATCAGTAGTATTCAAGATTCAGTTACTGAAGGTCATGTGCTTGAGAATGTGTGCCGCTAGGGCAAGCTAGAATGGCTACTATTTCTGCTCTCATTTTACACTAGCGACATTGGAAGCATACTGTTATTCTGTCCAGTGCACTAAAGTGACTGAGCATTGGAAGCAAGCGTGAACATGTCCAGCTCGGCACAGGAACCAGCACTAACTTCTTTAACATGGAGCATGTCTCGGGGTGACAAGGAATAAAAACACATTTTATTTTAATAACAAACATCAGATGGTTGAAACAAAAACAGAGATGTTAAAAAAAGAGACAGAACACTGATGAATTGTGATAACATTTTTAAATAGACATTAAAAAAAACTGGCTATGTTTTCCAACAGTTTCCTTTGAAGCACAGATCATATTTTTAATTTAAGATATGGTTGTCAATCGGCATGATCGGTGGCTCTCTACTTTCATACAGTTAGTCAAGCTGCCTTGTCTGACTGAGGTGATCAAGAAACCAAGGAACAGAGTATCTATGATGTGAAGTTCTTCTATTAATCTGAAAGTGGGTGGATTGGGGGGATTCTATCTGTACAAATGACAGCAGGATTTCTTTTATTTCTGTTTAAATGTCTACAAATTAGATACGATCAGCGGCAGTCACTCCATGTATAGGAATTACTTTTATGCTGTTTGACATATGTAATGAATACCTGGAACAGCCATTTTTTCCCAGAAAACTCAAAGTTATATACACTTACTGGGACTTCATTCACAAGTAAGCCTAAAAATCATATGCTGTGAATAGGCTCGTCACTCGCCCCGGGCTCCTGCCCATTAGGAGCTGCTCCCTGACGCTGCCAGTGGAAAACTTAAAGCTGCCCTCACTCACCCAGGGCTCCTGCCCATTAGGAGCTGCTCCCAGATGCCACCAGTGGAAAACCTAAAGCTGCCCTCACTAGCCCCGGGTTTCTGCCCATTAGGAGCTGCTCCCAGATGCCACTGGTGAAAAACCTAAAGGTACGAGTGACTGACTACCTATGACGCCTCTGCCTAGCTTGAAATTCCTCTACGATTTAAACTTGGTGCTATTTCTGGGCTCAAGCTACCAATTTCTCCTGAGTTCGAGCATGGAGCATTATTTAATTAATTGAATCTTTTCAAAGCAGACTTTAAATGTTTTAATTGTAAATGGCTCTCCCCACCTCGGGATCCGGTGTGCTACTAGTACAGCTGGGCTATACTTGTAGAGGTGTTTTGCTCCACGGTAAAGCCCATAGGACCAGGCGCTATCTCTCTCTCTCTCTTCTCAGAGATGCTAGGGCAGTAGCCTCGTAACAGTATTTGCAGCTCTGTCCAAAGTGATTACTAACATTTTATGTTTTACCTACTGCACAAATTGTTAGTTGTACCCTATTTATCTGCCGACTGCTTTAAAACGCTGTAAATTAATTGCCACTGTCTGTGATTGCCTAAAGCTTATTAGCTGTACTTGTACCATACTACTGAAAGTGAATAATTGTGCTTGTGCATCCAACTGTTTGTTTCTCCCTTGCCTCCTCCTATTCCCTCTGACTTGATCTATCCCTCTTACTAAAGCTATCTGGTTACCTTTGCTCATCTCTTTCTCCCTCCTGCTGCATCTCCCACCCCCACCTCTGCACCCCACAGCGTCATACAAGCAATTCCATTGTCCTCTCAAACCCTCTCTGTTCAGCTGCAGCAAATTCTGTCTGTCCTCAGGTTTTTCTTTTGTCTACTGTCCCTTCCCTCCTACTAACCTTATCCCTCTTCTCTGTCCTTAGCTGCCCTCACTCGCCCCGGGCTCCTGCCCATTAAGAGCTGCTCTCAGACACCACCAGTAGAAAACCTTAAGGTATGCGTGACTGACTACCTGTGGTGCCTCTACCCAGCTTGAAATTCCTCTATGATTTAAACTTGGCACCATTTCTGGGCTCAAGCTACCAGTTTCTCCTGAGTTCGAGCATGGAGCATTATTTAATTAACTGAATCTTTTCAAAGCAGACTTTAAACGTTTTAATTGTAAAGGGCTCTCCCCACCTCGGGATCTGGTGCACTGCTAGTACAGCTGGGCTACACTTGTAGTGGTGTTTTGCTCCTCGGTAAAGCCCGTAGGACCAGGCGCTCTCTCTCTCTTCTCAGAGCTGCTAGCCCCGACGCCTTCGGCATCTCCCAGCCCACCACCCACCCGCCTGCCCTATCTGGGCATTTACTTTTATAGTGTGAAGTGACCAATCAGGCAAAAGACTATCTCCTCATTTTTTCATTGGCTCATTATACCAACAAGCCACTGGTTGGGCACCACTAATTAATTTTCCCTATTTCTCCTCACTTCAATGACTTTTCTAATATTAGTGTTGAAATCATTCTAGCTCTAGTCTGCCCTGATCTTTTACATCCATAGCCATGTTTAGGCAGAAATTCTTATCCTTATTTTACTGTGATAAACTGTCTGCTTGACTTTTCAACTTTGCGCAGTTTTTCCTATCCACATCTTGCAGCTTCCTTGGTTATGCTGTAGCTATCAGTTGCCATTTCAGCTTGATGCTCACATACCCTTCTGACAATCTAGGTTTTTTTTCTTTCTCTCTTCTTGGAGTCTTAGGGATCTCATATATTAGGCAGATCACAGGACTCCTAAAAAAACAGGCGGAAAATATAAGCTCCATTTTGCAGCAATTACTTCTTGCCCTCCACTGCATTCCCTAAACCCTTCATTCAGCCTTACCCAATATGCTTACTACTGAATCTTACAGAATGGCTTGGTTACCTCTACTTGCGCCATCTCTTATCCTGTTTCTGATGCTACTAAGTATCCTTACAGTACCTAACCCCAAGAATCACATCCAAAATGGAGACTTGAATCTAAACGATTTCACCTACTCTAACATGCTAATCCTAACTGAAAGAGGCATTGACATGACCCCTGCCCTCCTCCCTAAACTACTCATCTACCACACTACTACATCCACTGCCAAATGGTGGCGTATCTGTTGCTGTAGTAGCCCTCAATTTGCCCTTCATAAGTTAAGGTACATCATATTGTTGGTTCTCTTGCTGTCTGGGGACATTGAATTGAACCCTGGTCCAGCACCAAGTATATTACCTATAAACTGCACTGGATATGATATGAAAGGTCTTCATGTAGTCCATCTAAATGTTAGCAGTCTTCTCCGAAATCATGCATATCTTGAAGCCTGGGTGGCTAACCACCACCCAGATGTGCTCTGTCTATCTGAGACATGGCTAAAGCTCCTTATCCCAGATACCTTTTGCCTGCTCCAGCACAACTTTCTTAGGTGTGGCAGACCACCTCCAAAGCATGGTGAGGGTGTCACAATCTATTACAAAAGCAATCTAAGCATAACTATGATAACTGACAAGACAAACTCCTTGTGTGAATACATCCATGCCATACTCAGACTAGGAGATAAGAAACTCCACATTGTCTGTGCCTATAATCCACCCAGTAGTGGAATAAAAGGCCTAGTGGATTTGCTGGATCATACGGCTGCATATGTGGGGAAGAATGAACTCATCATTCTTGGAGACTTATATTTAAACTGGCTTGGCAAATCTCAAGACACCATTTAATCCCTGGTACAGAGCTACAATTTACACCAAATCATTACTGATCCTACAAGAGTGTCTGTTACCACTGACTCCAGCACCCTTATTGATTGGGTCTTAACAAATCACGTGGACAGAATTGCAAAAACAGGAATGCTGCTGGACAATATCAGTGATCATTCCCCCGTTTTATGCATATGGAGTCCATCTACAACCTCCACATCCCCCCAAAATTGTATATGCTTCAGAAACTATGCAAACTTAAATCAGGCTCATTTCCTATATGATGTGTCTCATACTGATTGGTCCCCTATCTGCCAATCAATGAGTATGGATGCTGCCCTTCACGCTTTCCTGAGTAGGTCTGTACTCCTTCAAGATAAACATACTCCAGTCATCACTCGGCACGTTCGTGGCAAACAAACCAGATGGCTGCATAAAGACCTCCTTACAGCCCTCAAAAACAGGGACAAATGCTGGAGAAAGTTTAAAATCTCCGGTCTCTCAGTGGACTATAACAACTATAGAGAACAGCGATCGAAGTGCAAAACACAAATAAGACATGCAAAAAGTCAGTACTGTAAGACCTGCTGGATGCAGCTGGAGACCCTAAGAAATTTTGGTCCCATGTCAAAACTTTCCTTGGATCAAAACAAACTCTACTAAACAATGACATGATACTGAAAGGTTTCCACCATAATGACTCAGGCACAATTGTCAATGCATTTAATTCTCACTTCTCTGACCTCTCTAGCTATACCACAGCTTTCTTTTCCGATAACTTAATGCCTTGGTCCCCCACCCTGAAAGACACTTCAAAGATGCCTTCCTTCTATTTTAAAGCTATCTCGAAGAAAGCTGTCCTTAAACATCTAAATTCCATATCAGACAGTACCGCTGTTGGATCTGACTGCCTCAAACCTAAACTCGTAAAGCTTGTGGCACCATTCATTGCAGGACTGCTGTCCAGAATACTCAATTTGTCTCTGAGTGAAGGCATGGTGCCCGATATATGGAAACTGGCCACTGTTTAAAAAAAGTTTAAAAAAAGTGACAGAAAAGATATAGCCAATTATAGACCAATAGCAATACTGTCAGTATTAAATAAAGTCCTTGAGAAGCTCATCTCTGCACAGATCTCAGAACACCTTACTAAGTATAACCTTCTCCACACAAACCAACATGGCTTCAGAAAAGGCCATAGTACTCAAACTGCTCTATTACAGCTGACTAATGATGTTCTTCAAGCCATGGATCAGGGTCATCAAACCAGTGCAGTATTTATCGATCTGACGAAAGCTTATGATCTTGTTATCCACCCTCTTCTGCTTGCCAATCTTCAAACCCTGGGCTTCTTGACTGGAGTTGTAAACCGGTTCCACAGCTACCTATCAAACAGATCTCAAACTGTGAAATTCAGCTCGGCCACCTCCAAAAAAGCAGTCATTAATGTTGGTATACCACAGGGATCTATCCTTGAACCCCTCCTCTTCTCTATTTTTATTAATAATATAGCACAAAATATATCCTCCTGTTCATCGTTGCTATATGCCGATGACCTTGTCCTTTACACTAGCTCAGATAATGTCCACTCTATTAATCATAAGCTCTCTATGGACCTACAAAATATTCAGCCTTGGATCACCAAAAAGAAGCTTGTTCTTAACGTTGGAAAGACCAAGGCTATGCTCTTTGGATCCTTTATTAAATTAAAGCACTGTAATTAGTTTTTCCACGTCTCTTGGGCTGACATTTCCCCACTGGAGATGGTAAATTCCTTTAAATATCAGGGTGTCTTGCTTGATGAATCCCTCACTTATGACACCCATATAACCTCCACATGTAAGGCTGTCAATGCCAAACTGGGCTTAGTCTACAAAACAAGTCATATTCTAACCCCCTCTGCTAGGACAGCCATTGCTAGAGGAATCCTACTTCTGTCACTCTTATGGATCTGTAATCTATACTAACACATCTAAGGCTACTCTTCATAGGTGGGACACATCTTATAACAATATATGCCATTATGCCTCTGCAACCTCCAGACTAAGACATCACTGCCTGCTGTATTCAGACCTAAATTGGCCATCCCCCTTTGCACACCTTCTCCTGTCTCTTGGGAACTTCTGGACAGTATACTGTGATCTAGTATGCCTACCTACCTCGCCTCCTTGCTGACCCCTCAGCCTATCTCCTACAGTCTCCGATCTTCTGACCTTTCCTTGATTAGCATTTCCAGATGTAGAACTACCAAAGAGAAATCAGGCTTCTTGCACATAGGCCCCTCCTACTGGAACTCGCTGCCCCTAGATGTATGCCTGGCTCCTAATCATGCCACTTTTAAGAGGCACCACTCCCTCCTTACAGCATGTGCTCATTGTACCTGCTTCAACCTACCATAGATCTTGACTCCCTTTGCCTTGGCTGCCCATGGTATCCCCCCTACCTTCTGTGGTGTGAGCTGGCACCCTGCTCCTTCAGCCTCCCCTTCATCCTATCCCACCATTACCTCTCTCCCTGCCTCCTCCTAATAACATCCTTTCAGTTTCAGCCAGATGTAATGATACCTTGTGGCATTTTTCTGCACTTTATATTATGATATTACTATAACAGTCTACACATGGGCACTTATCTTCCATTTGTATAATTTACACCTTTACGTGCCTTGTACAAATATTTGTCTTAATTTTGTTTCACTTCTGATTGTGATGTATTGCATATCTCTTGAGACTGTATTCTATGTACATGTATCTCTCTGTGTTGTTGACCTCCTGGGTCGTGCCTGAAAATAGTCACTTTCGTGTCTGTTGCACCTACCTGGTTATCAATAAATAAATAAATAAATAAATGGTAGGGTAATCTGGGTTAATATAACCCTGCTATAATTCTGGCAATCAATCAGAGTTGCTGAATATTTATTTTGCCTTGTAATAATTAGCATTTTTGGAACACACTCTAAATGTACTCAGCTGTTACCAGTTGATTGTTTCGTTGTTGTCATGGAGTTGCAGGAATTCTCAGTGGTGCATTTAGAGAACATACTTAGCCTATGTACCAGTAGGTGACTATAGAATTATTAAAAAGTAACTGGTTCAGTGAGAGTAACATGGACACAACAAAATGAATTAAACAAAGACAAAAAGTGAATCTAAAGAAATAAATAGCACTGTATGTAAGTTCTTTGCAGAAGCCAGGAACTATAATGGCATAGAATATATAGTTGCACTTTGCCCCAGCTTGAGAACCTTTCTGAATCAGCACTTAGACTCCCAAAACTGTATCATTTTTTTATTATTTTTGATGTCTGGTTTATACATGTCAACAATGTATTCGTTGCAGTGGTGAAATCATATAACAAAATAAAACTAGGATACATTCTCATTATCTGCTGTTAACTCCCAGTGACCTTCATAAGCTAAAAATTGCTACTGCTGTCAGACCTGTGCCCACATCTTGGCTCGAACACAAGGTCTGGACTGATATCCAGGTAAATATGACAAGATGCAGCAAGGAAGCCCAATGGAATATAAAGCCTGAAAACTTTCAAATAAAAATGAATGAAAATGAACCTTGATATTTCACACTGTTTCATAAGGTATATAAAAAAACAGAACTGGCACAAAGAAATAAATCAAGAGCAGTACCATGGGGTAATTTACATCACCCCTAACAGCCCACTATGTCCCACCACTAGTTTTTAGAAACACACAGTATAGCAAAGCTACCACCAAACCCTTCTTCCATTTTTCTACATCCCTTTAGGGCAATCCTATTTCAAGGATGACGATGTGTAGTACTCCTGCACAACTATGGGAGTTAATTGTCTGCTTCGTAGACAATTTGTGTAGTTCTTATTCTGTCATGGATCCCAACTTGGTTCTTGGGAATCTGAAAAAGAAAAATGCACCAGTTATAAACTGCAGTATCCTGGGTCAGCACCAAAGACAGGAGGTAGTGAGAATGCACAGAGGAGTGGTCTGCTGTACCTGCAAGAGGGGTAGAGGGTAATAAACAATCACGAGAATCAAATACTGCATTAGTGTTCATCATATCTGGCCCTGCTTGCTAGGTCACTGGATCCACAAGGATTATAACTGGCACAACCTTTGGGAAAGAGTATTTTTTAAATACAATGGATTGCACCTAAACAGAGAAGGTGTGCAAGCACTCAGACAAAAATTCAATGTCTATCCATGTAGTTTAAACTAAATAAAGGGGAGTATGATACAGTTCACTCCTCTGCCATTGGTGGGCTAGCCATCACTCCCTAAAATGTCAAATACAGGCATACATCCCCAGAAAACAAATCAGAGCCAACATCCACCAAAACCAGCAACCTTCATTATATCTTGTCCAGAAAAAGCAAACTGGAGCAGTCCAGGAAGAGGGTACAATCTCGCACCAAAAAGGATGTACATTCCTGGAAGGCAATGGTTGATAAAACTAGGAGCCTAACCAACAAACTTCCCAAACTCACAGCCATCTGGGAAATAGAAAGGTTGGACTGCATGGCTGTAACAGAAACATGGTACATGGAAAACCACGGATGGGATACGGTCATTCCTGGTTACAGTCTGTTCAGGAAAGATAGGCAGGGCAACAAAAAGGGGGGGGTCATAGTCATTTACATTCAGGAGGAAATAAAAGACACAGAAGTAAAAGGGCAGCCTTGGGACTTCAAGTCACTATGGCTAACAGTAGACACGGGCAAGGGAAATCCCTTCAGAATTGGTGTCGTGTACAGACCCCTCTAATCATAGAGATAAAGGAGACAAAGAGCTAATAGAGGAAATCCACAAAATGTCTGACAAAGGCAAAGTAATACTGATGAGGGACTTCCACCTACCAGATATTAACTGGAGCACACTAACAGCAGCAACAACAAGAAGTAGAGACTTCTCATTGTCACTACAAGGCACGGAACTGTGCTAACTTCTTAAGACCCCAAGATGGGGAGATGTCATTCTCGATCTAGTCCTCACAAACTCGGGAAGGATCAAGGACCTCAAAGTGGAATGCCATATTGGCAACAGCGACCATCCCATGATAAGCTTTAAGGTAAACATTACACAGGACACCAGCCACTCAAAGGTAAAGTTGCTAGATTTCTTAAAGGCTGACTTCCAAAAAACAAACTCTGGTCAGAAGTGATATGGCTGTGGAGAGCTTTTTTGAGTGGAAAGAGTGTGGAAAAGAATATGTGGTGCTTTTGCTGCAGCCATAAGTAATACTGCAATGATTACAGTACTGCGCATGTGTGATACTCACACATGTGCAATTTGCCCTGTAGTCAGCCCTGCTCAACATGGGGGTGCTGACATAACTATGTATGCATGATAGTCATGCATGCAAAGTTTAAGCCAATGTCACCATGTTGCACATTGTGGCCATCACTGCTGCAGTTGTGGAACCGAAATGTAGTGCATCGGGAAGTGGATATGTTTATGCTGCCCATGGAGGGGAAGGGCTGCATAAACAGAATCACTGGAAACTGTATCAGAGCATTGTGTCAGCACATCAGACAGCAGTCCTGTTACATGTTTCCACAGTGCTCTTATACAAATCTGATGATGGCATAACATCCATAGAGCTTGGCACACGCACCCGTACAAGTCAGACTCAGGAGGAATCTATTAACAAACTAGAGATATGATCTGGGACTTGCTCCTCATCACAGTCACTTTCTTTTCTAAGCAGTAATATTTGGCAAATGTGCCTTAACCATATTGATCTCAGTGCTGGTAGACTACTTCTGGTTTTCCCCTGATTGTATTAGGCAAGGGTAGTAGCAGTCTAGAAGCGGTAGCTGCCAATGGTGGCATGCTCTGGAAAAAAGTGATCCCCTTGATTGTCTGCACATTTTAGAAATGATGCCTTTGCTTGTTTTTAATGTAAAGAAACTGACCCCTTTAACACAAAAATAAGAAGTATGTTATGGCCTCTATCCCCCCGTTTCGCTTTAAGTGAGGAACGTGGTTATGGGTTTGCATCAGATATATGGTGGCAGCCATAGATATTGTTAAACAGTAATCAACTGTATGTAAAAGTTCTTTTTTTAATGTGTGCTTTCTTAATGTTGTCAATACCACTCCACCCATTTTTACTCTGACCCTGGATTTCTGTGCTCCAAGTGCATTATTTTGCATTTTTGTATTTAGGACAAAAAGGCCTTTCAAATGAGGGTAGTCACTAATCTAAATTCTTTATAGTTTTTTATCTTTCCCTGCAAGTAGTAGTAATAGTAATTTATTGATCAATTTATTCAAGTCATTACAATTAAAATACATAATTAAAATTCAATTAAGGTGACTTCCGGTGACGTCACCGAGTGGATGAGAACCTAATCTGGTTGGCTCTCCTAACCGTCTTAATAATCTTTTGAAATCCTCTCCATTACGAGATTAAAGTAAAGCAATTTACAACTACAAAGATAGGGGATATGTCTGCCAAGAATCATAAGCTGAGAAATTCAAAAAACCTCAACTCACAAACTAAAATGAAGCAATTAACACTTGACGAGGAAATGGAGGCCTTCTCAACGCACTCTAGCCGGAACCCAGCTCTTTCAGATTCATCAGTCGACATGGACGAGGAAGACTCAGGCCTATCAAGAAAAGCTGAATGCACTCTACAAAAAATACTAAAATCAGTGCAGAAGATCGAGTCTTCCCTAGAAGATCTACGCCAAGATGTTCAGAACATCGATGCAAAGGTAATGGATGACACAACCAATATATCTGAGCTCACAGAGGCCCAAGATTCAGAAGACAGGGTCCTATTATACCTATTGCAACAAGACAGGGAAACGTTTACTAGACTAGAGGAGATTGAAAATCGCTCACGTCGAAACAACTTTCGAGTTCATGGAGTCCCTGAGGGATTGGAAGAAGGGTATCCCACACCAATAGATTTCATGCAGCATCTTTTATGTTCAGCATTTTCCACCCCTCCAGACCTGAACATGTCAATTGACAGGGCACACAGATCGCTGATCCCAAAGCCCATGACACCGGCGGCTAGACCCCGTTCCTGGGTGGTCAGAATGGTGCACTTTCAGTCAAAAGAGTGGATCCTGCGGGAAGCATGGAGGCTCAAGGATATAAAATATAAAGACTCAACTATTTTCTTTGAGCAAGATTTCTCTCCAGCTTTCAGGCGGAACGTGTAAATGTGTGATCAGTCATAAAGGAGATCAGGGAGAAGAGTTAAAATATTAAGGCCCAACTGGTTTTCCCAGCTAAGTTAAGGATACATCTGGAGGGGGGGACCAAGACATACTGAAACCTAGCCGAGGCGGCACTGCTCCTGAAAGAATGGGGAATTGAAGTGCCAGGGATAGAGATGCAACTCTTAGAGCAAAAACTTTTAAATAGTACCTGGCAAATTGCAGAGAGAGGAATGAAGC
Organism: Neoceratodus forsteri; assembly: GCA_016271365.2. NCBI lineage: Eukaryota > Metazoa > Chordata > Ceratodontiformes > Ceratodontidae > Neoceratodus > Neoceratodus forsteri. Next base: position 541,021,343 of record CM057456.1, on the reverse strand, counting down.
GGCCACATCGAGGAGTGCTTCCAGCCACGGTGATTCAGGATCTCACAAAGATGACAAGATGCGCAGATGGCAGGAAAACTGATGGAAACTCTGCCACAAGATCCAGGCAAAATACCCCCCATTGACCAGTCTACTGAGTAAAGTAAGTTGTTGAAGGGGGAGCAGGACATAATTATCTAACAATTCTAACGAACTACTTCGAGCCCTCTGTGTCTCTCGGGCGAGGTTTTCATTCCCCTCACCTCATGTTTTTCATCAGCTGATTGACTTGCAGTGCTATCAGGTGCAGGGTTACCTTATCAAATGAGGAGACTTGCGCTAAAGCACCAGCTTGGTGATTACATTTACTATCGGGGGAACTTGAACGAAAAGACAAGCGAGCCTGAAATGCTTCGAAAGACCACAACTGAGTGACTCATATCCCTATCAAATGCACTGAAAATATAATTAAAATTTAGTTGTGGGTTCTAAGCGGGTGCACTGTTTTGGATTACAGTGGGGGGGCAAGGCGGGGAACCTCTCATGACCCTCTCCCCGGAGGTAATCAATTTCCTGGCTCTCATCAGTCCGGCGGTAATGGCAATATGTTTTGTTCAAATGACCTAAGGGGACCGATCTCTTTAAAAGGAACTTGACAGACACAATTTGATCTAGGGTTCACAAGTGGGGGATAGGAGAGGATCACTTGTATGTTTAAAGACAGAGGGTTGAAAAGGTTGAGACGGTGAGGGAGAGAGGATGGCTCTCTGACCTCTCGGTGACAGGATTTCTATTTTTCTTTTTCCCACTAGTTCCATCATTTTTTTATATTTTAGAGCTTAAAAACATCTAAGCTCTTACTCTCTCAAGAGAGACACATAGTGCCTATTGAGGCACTTTCCACTTATAGTGGCTCCAGGTTCTCCCTTTTACAGGGGGATCAGGACTTACACCTAGGAAGCTACCAAAATACGAATCCCTAGTGGGTTCTGGGGTAAACTGACTCTTGGAAACCTCTCTCTCTACTCCCTGTTTTGTTTTTTGGATTGGGGGGAGAGAGCGATATTATTGTTCTGCTGTTTTTATGAATACTGTTCATTGTTGTACTAACAGTGCTTTATAACTGTCATTAATTAGGAGGTTTCATAGTTATAAGTTTTACCCTATGTTCAGGGTACAGTTTTTCTGAGTGAGTCTTTGTTACAAGTGATGCTGGGATTAAAGCGGGCGAAGAGGAACAGGAGCACTCACCTATCAGGGCAAAAGATAACTTGCTGGAATAAAACCGCTTGTGGGAAATACCCCAACCTTCTGGTTAGCCATACCTATAGCAAACCTCTATTTTCTCTATAATATCAGCCATGGCCTCCTTAAAAATATGTTCCTACAATGTGAAGGGTGTTAATTCACCCATCAAGCGTACTAGGCTATTACAGGAGCTTAAAAGATTACGGGGGGATGTTATTCTGTTACAAGAAACACATTTATCTACAAAAGAACATTTAAAATTAAGAAGGGCATGGGTAGAAAATGTGGTGGCAGCTTCGCACCCCCATGCTAAGAAAACGGGGGTAGTGATTCTATGGAGAAAAGGATTAAATCTAAATATTGAGTCATCAGAAGGGGGACTACAAGGCAGATATGTTAGATTATCAGTATGCTCACAAGGTAAACTCCTCCACTTGGTAAACATTTATGCCCTGAACACTAATCAGGAGGATTTCATTAAATTAGTTTTAAAAAAAATAACAGATCTCCCACCAGGAATCCTTATTTTAGGGGGGATTTTACTACAGCTCCTTGCCCACAGAGAGATAGATCTACAAAGACTATATCCTCATCCCAAACAGCTTCCAAATCCCTAAATGTCTTAACAAAAGAACTAGGGCTAACAGATATATGGAGAGCGCACCACTCACCAGGGAGAGACTTCACTTTCTATTCAGCTGCCCAACAGTCCTATTCCAGGATAGATCTATTCTTCACCCACACCACCTCCTTGCACTTAGTGAACAAATCTGACATACATAATATAACTTTGTCAGATCACTCACCAATCTCTATCTATCTATCTCTGACACCAAAGGACAAACAGACATTATGGAGACTCAACGCCTCGCTACTGAATAATAAGCCCTTTCTCAATAAACTGAAACAAGTCATATCGGACTTTACGCAGGTCCATCAACTAACAGAATATTCTCCCTCACTGAAATGGGATGCGCTTAAAGCAATACTGAGGGGAGAAGTCATAAGTTTTGCAGCTCATCAAAAAAAATTATCGCAACTCACACATACTAAATTTATTACAGAAACTTATTGAGCTAGAGGGATCCCACAAACTTGATCCAGCCAGCACACGGATACAAACAGAGTTATATAAAGTTAAAGAGGCATTACAGGTTTTGGAAAGTAGAAAAGCGGAAGGCTATTTAAGATTTACGAATCAAAAATATCATGAGGTGGGTAGGAGGACCTCGAGACTATTGGCTTTTTGGTTGAAAAAGGCTCAAGCGGAGAGACATGTCCCATATATCCAAGAAGAAGGGTCATCAGGGCACAGGTTTGTCACCCCCACTGAAATAGCCCAACAATTCCAAAGGTATTACCAAAACTTATATTTAGAAAACAAAAATCCCAGGGATACACAGGAAAATACCCGAGCCTTTTTAGACACTCTTAAATTACCCAAACTACCCATGACGGTGATATCAGAACTAAATCTCCCCATTACTATAGAAGAGACCCTTAAAGTCATCCATCAGTTACCATCAGGGAAAACTCCAGGCCCAGATGGGTTCAGTGGGGAAATACATAAAGAGCTGGCTGAATCAGTGGTGCCTTTACTGACAGAGGTATTTAACCACTGTCTGGAGGAAGGTAAAGGCCCTGCTAGTTGGGAGCAATCTATAGTTACAGTTATACCCAAGCCGGGGAAAGGGACTACCAAATGTGAATTTTTCAGGCCTATATCCCTACTTAACCAGGACCAAAAAATTTTTACTAAAATTCTGGCCACCCGTTTACAAAAATATATTGAACTGTTAGTCCATCCTGACCAAACAGGTTTTATTCCCCACCGTCACATGTTCGATAATGTCAGACAACTTCTTAACATTGTAAAATCGAAAGGCTCAAAGGGCAATTCTGCCCTAGCACTCTTTATCGACGTGGAGAAAGCCTTTGATAGGCTGAACTGGGCCTATCTTTTTGAAGTCCTGCATAAAATGGGATTTCAAGGTAATTTCCTTCAATGGATAAAAATATCCTATCAAAATCCACAGGCCAGAGTGAGGGTGAATGGAACCATCTCCCCACCATTTGGCATTACCAGGGGTACTCGACAGGGCTTCCCTCTCTCTCTCTCTCCCCCCTGCTTTTTGCGCTCAGTATGGAGCCTTTGGTTCAAGCAATAAGGCAACATGTAGAGATTCAGGGCATTGAAATTCAGAACACCTCTCACAAGATCTCCCTGTATGCAGATGACACTTTAATATATTTGGGAAACCCACAGGCTGCTATTCTGCATCTTTTGAAGCTCCTCTCCTCTTTTGGGGACATCTCGGGTTTTAAAGTTAATATGAAGAAGTTTGAAGTATTACCAATAGGGGAGACTTTGGAACTGGAGGTAAGAGCAAAAATTCCATTCAGTTGGGTCAGACACAAGATACGATCTCTCGGAATACAGATACCCACAAATCTCAATCAGTTATATAAACATAATTATGAGACTCTAGCCCAGCATGTGTGGGCAGACCTCCACAGATAGTCCTTGCTCCCTCTAACATTCACCAATAGATTGGAGGTGGTCAAAATGAATATTTTACCCAGATTCCTCTTTTTGTTCTCCAACCTCCCTATTCGGGTCCCTAATAAGGACTGGAAGGATCTTAGAAAAAAACTATTGGAGTTTATATGGCTTGGTAAATGACCAAGAATCAGGTGGGAAATACTAGTGGAGGAAAAGGGCAAGGGAGGAATGGGCCTCCCAGACTTTCCTAAATACTATCTGGCTGCTCAGTTACTCCCAATTATTAAAATGTTGAAGCCTGGTAAGAAACATGGCTGGTTGGAGATCGAAGAGAGAGAATGCAAACCGACCCCCTTAAACATTCTCCCATGGAAGGTTTTACCAAAAGACCTAAAAAACATCCATAATGCTTTTACCCAACACACAATGTCGCAGTGGTTAGAGGCCAGGCAGAACTGGGAAATAGTCCGCCCATTTTGGGAATACTTACCACTCTCATTTCTTCCGGGTTTTCCAGTTTCGGTTGGGGATCTTTGCTTTTTTAGATGGGTCACCTTGGGTCTTAAATACCCCAGACAGTTTGTAGATGGGTCGCAGTTGAAAACATTTTCTCAAATGCAATCTGAATTCCATCTGAACAGCACTGATTTCTTTAGATATTATCAATGTTCTCATTATATTACTAGTATAATTGGTCTCACTGACCTTTCTCAGAAACCCTCAGTGCCTAATATATTATTTTACCAGAAAAGTATTACAGGGGATACCAGGTCATTTATTTCACAAGTATATAAAATACTGATGGAAGACAGAGGGGTTCAGGCTATACAAAGAGTCGAAGTGAAATGGGAGACAGAGGCAAGCCTAAACCTCACAGAACAAAATTGGCATTATATCTGGCTGGGGGTTAACAAAACTACTAACTCACCATCGTGGAGAGAATTTAGATGGAAAATCAATATTCATTTTTTCAGAACCCCAACAATTTCCATCCACTACAAGAAGCACTTCTCCAACAAATGCTGGAGAGGCTGCGACTCATTAGGATCACACTATCATATCTTCTGGGACTGCCCAAAATTTACCCCCTTTTGGAATAACATTTCCGGAGAAGTGGCCTCAATCTTTTCTATTTTCACGCCATTAAAATTTGAAAATTTGGTTCTGGGTCTCCCACCACCGGAAATTAAGAACTCAGCAGGAAAATACCTTTTTTATATTTTGATTGCGGCAGCTCTCAAGGTTATTACCAAAATTGGATGTCAGAGCTCCACCCCCCCCAAAGGCTTGGTTAAGAAATATAGAGTTAGTTCAAGGGACAGAAACTACCACAGCCCAGTTACAGTTATCTACGGACAAATTCAACACAAGGTGGTTACCTTTTTTTAAATATAGAGAAATGAAGGAGGGGACCCCAATACTGGAACAATTACTCCAGAGTTAACCTTATACAAGTGATAATTAAAACCTTAATGTAAAGGTTGGATTTGGGGGGTGTTTGGAGTTGATTGGCGGAATTCATCTCTACAAAGTAAAGAAAAGGGAAGGGTGGGGGAGTGGAGGGGAGGGATCTATTAAGATTTGATTAAGGAGCATCTCTGGTGATTAGCCAGAAGTGGAGGGGGTTGCTCTCTACTTCTTTCTTTTGTTTTTCTTACTTACTGTAAAGGAAACAAGGACTCACTCATTTCTTTTTTCTTTTTTTTAAAAAAAGTGTTGTTTTTATTATTGTTGCAAGAGTTATATACGGTTCTAAGAAATATTGACTTGCCGGTATATGACATCTTTATGAAAAATCTCTAAGAAAACACACTTAGAAGCTTCAGGAACCAATCATGAGGCTATATTTTAAAGCAAGAAATGGTGGTGTGTTTAGCAGACTTCTTTTCTTTCTGAATGGTGCAATTCACATGATCTGGGCTGAACACTATGAAGAGCCAGCAGAGTTGATTCTGTAATGACAAACAAAAGTTTTGTTCTTTTTTTCTCCTTTTCCATTTTTTTGTAAGTAACCTGATTAACATGGTAAATAATGCAGGAGGAAGCTCATGATGAAATCTGTATCTGTTCTGTCTTAGAGATCAAAACATTAATTATGTAATAAGATGGTTTAATGTTCTATATTATGAATCTTTAATAAAATTATTTTAAATTTCAAAAAAAATAAAATTCAATTAAATACACATTTTTATAATTTCCATATTAAAACATCCATCATACAACATTAGATTTCCATTTTACATTCTCTAAATAGTATCCACATTTTAAATATATTTAAATATCGACATGTTGGACAAAATATAAGCAGCTCAACCTACCCCTTAATTTAAAACATTCCTCACGTGCAATTTTTTCTGCTCAATTATTTTTAAAAAGGAGGCCACAGTGAGTAATATTTTCAGATTATGAGATTTTAACAAAAAATGTAACATAATTTCTGAATCTAACTCAAGTTCTCTCAAAATCTCCCCACAAATTTTTCTTCTATCTTTCTCATATAGAGGGCATATTATTAATAAATATTTAAGTGTATCTTTATCTATTCCACATCTACCTAGTATATCCCCACTATTTTCTCTTTACTATATAAATTTAGTTTCCAATTTGTTGTTATAATCTCGAATCTTGCTCGGGTTAATAATTTCCTAAACTCAGCATTGATCTTTGCTCTCAAGTAAAATTCTAATTCATGCGACCTCTTATTTTTAGCCATCCATTCATTCACTTTATATTGTTTATACAATGCCAAATCTAATTGGATATAATAATCTCTAACCCTATCTTTAATTCTTAATTTAATTATATCTACTGGGCAAATCATGCTTTCCGTAATAATCTCTAACAGCCCCATTGGTTTTATTATTTTCTCCACTCTTTCCACATTTGGAAATAAACTGTAATGTTTACTATACTCCATTGCCTCCTCCATACATAATCTAGAAAACTTTTGGTTGCTCATATTATACACCTTTAACCAACAGTTCATTTGTCTTGTTTTTATTTCACATCCCAATTGGTGTTGTCCAAGTTCTGCCCTAAACATTGCTGTTGGTTTTCCGATAGAAAGACCCAATATTTTTTTTATAGAATTTATTCAAAATACATTCTAATTTAGAAAAATCACTAAATCCCCAAATTTCTGCCCCATAAAGTATTTGAGCTTTAACTTTCACTTTTAAAACCCTCAAATTTCCTTTTATTGACTGCCTTCCATGTTTATACACAAATCTAATCAATAGTAATGGATTCATTACTACCATAGATCTATTTACTTTACTATATGTTTCTTTTATTTGTTTGTTTCATAATCCTTCCTGAGTAAAAACTAGATAACAGAATTATTTTACCACTTCCAATTTCTATCCATCTATTTTATACTGATATTCTTTTTTTATTCCCTCCAAAAACCAATACTTTTGTTTTCTCATAATTTAATAATAAATCTGCCTTCTTACATTCTCCAACAAATTTGATTAACATCCTGTTTATGCCAATGAAACTTGTTGATAATAAAGCTACATCATCCACAAATGCCAAATAAGCACAATGCTTCTTCCCTATTCTGGGCAAATGAAAATCTGGATCATATAGTTTACCTAATATTGTTTGAAAATATAATTTAAATAACAATGGTGAGAGAGTACATCCCTGATTTAACCCAATGTTGGTTTGAAACCATTGTGTTAATTGCCCCTTTGTCGAATATCTTACACTTGTATAATTATCCTGACATAATCGCTCAATCATTGTCACCATGTCCCTATCCACTCCTAGTCCTAGAAGCTCATTTGTAATGCCTCCAATCGATGTACATTGTCTGTATTGCATTACTGCTAAAATCATCTACTGCATGTATACCTGCTTCCTCTGTAACCCCTCCCTCCAGGTCGCACCGTGAGATGATTATCTTTTTGCTCAGCATGCCTTTCCTGGTGAAACATTTTCAATAAATAAATAAATTTTAATTTTTTCCCACATCATACTGCGATTCACTCGATCAAATGCTGTTTTTAGGTCAACAAATATACAATATAACTTTTGTTTTTTAATTTTAGTATACTTGTAAATTAAGTGCACCAATGTCCAACATTGATCTAATGTAGATTGGCCATTTCTAAATCTTGCTTGTGCTGTATCAATAATATTGTTTCTTTCAATCCATGTTGTCAATCTATTATTTAATATTTTAGTAAATATCTTCTCCATGTTATCTATTAAACTAATTGGTCAATAACATTCTGGACTTTTTCTTTCCCTTCTTTTAAATATTGGAACAATTATATTTAATTTCCAAGTAGCTGGTATTATTCCTTTATCCCAAATCTTGTTAAATAGTATCGCCAGGTAAGGAACCCAGAATCGAGCTGTATGAAAAATAACATCAAAAGGTATCCCATCTGGATCTGGGGCTTTTATGTTTTTTGAAAGAATCCAAAACCTTCCATACATCCTCTTCCATAAATGGTTTATTATTAATCAATTCTTGATTTATTATGTCAAGTCCATTCTTACCATATTGTTCATCTATATTTGGATTCTTTTTATTTTTTGTATAAAATAAGCCTTTATAATATTGTACCCATACATCCGGCTCAATTAATGTAGTTATCCTATCATCATGATTTAATGTACCATTATTGACTATATTCCAGAACTTCTTAGAGTCATTTGATGCTACAGCTTCCTCTAGTTCTGTCCATAATTTAAGTTGATATCTTTCTTTATTTATTTTCAAAATACTTTTATACTCTTTTCTTAATTTATTCATTTCTTTGTTCTTATTTTCTACCAAAATTCCTTTTAAGACTCTCATTACTACATTAAGTTTCCTCTTTGCATCCCTAGATTCTTTATTACACCACGACTGTCCTTTCCTTGCTATTATAATTTGTTGTCTGGAAATTATCTGCCTGACATCCACCATAATGATATTATATTCCAATAATGTTTCTATATTTCATTTTTATCATCAGTATAACTGTTTATTTTATCCAATATACCTCCATCATACATTAACTGGATATGTTTCCCACCTTCTATAATATCCCACCCTATAACATTCTTTCTTATTAATTTCAACACATCAGGTCCCACTTGATCAACAACAAAATTTGTCTGATACTTTTCTAGCACTAGTTCTATGGAGGCATGCTGGCTCTCTAAAGTTGTCTTTATCCTCATCTCAACACATTTTGATAACAAATTTAAGTTAACCCAAACATAATCTATTGTAGATGACCCTTGACCCCCTTGATATGTGTAATTACTCGGAATGTCACCTTTTATTCTCCCATTTAATAAAAGGAAATTTCTATCACATAACTTCCTGTGAACAAGAATTCCCTTATTGTTTACTGTATAATCCATCATTTCCTTTTAGCCATTAGATTATTCTTCTCCAAATAAGAACAACAAAATATAATTTATTCTGATATTCCTTGTAAAGTACCCAATCTTATATTAAAATTGCCTATTAGTATTATTTTGCTATTAGGATATTGAAATATCAATCTATCTAATTCCCTAGATAATTTTTTCAACCAATCCTTATCACAATAGGAACTATTAAATGGAGGTGCATATATATTTATTAATATTAAATCATCTTCTCCTTCCTCCTGTACAATATATTTACTATTAATTTACTCTTGCTATCAATCTGTATATTCTTTGTTTTCACTTTGTTATTTAATTTACAAAAAGTTTGAAGACCCCCTGCGTTCCTTCCATACCTTTCCAACTTCTCTGCTTTTTTCCAGAATGTCATATTTCCATCTAGATAAACCTCATTCATCATCAATGTTTCCTGGATACATACATATTCAAACATTTTTAAATATTTTACTAAATCTGGGTCTCCAAATCTTTCCTGTAATCTCGAGGAGTTCCAAGTAAGAATTTGTATCTTGTTCTTTAATTCTATCTTGTTCTCATTTTGTTCTCTCTCGTGTGTAATCTCATTAGTCCTTGTAATATACTCTGATATCTGTGACCTCCTTTCATTACTTTTTATAGGCAGTCACTGATCCAAATCTGTTAATAATGTATATCTATTTGATGTCTCTATCATTGCTTCCCATGTCCTTGATTCTTTATACTTTTGAACTTCTTGATCCATTTCTCCTAGTTCCATACAGACATACTGTATACACCAAGATCATCCAACAATGACTGTCTCTGTATTAATAATTCAAAAGTAATCCCCTTTTTCATCTTTACCAATATTTGGCCATCTTTTTCACATCGAATAGCCTGTGTTACTTCGTGGATGCAGGCCTCAGTGTCCAACAGTATGTTTAGTAAATCAGCCACTTTGCTCTTAAGATTCTTCCTATTTTCCACATAAAATTGTTTTAAACCATATATAATGCCCTCTTTTATTTCCCCCTCCTTTTTCTAAAACCTCATAATATTCCAGAAATAATTCTCCCAAAGATATTAATTCTCCAACTTGAATTCCCATTTTACCTAACTCTTTTGCTTGTTTGTCAACAGCTTTCAGAACATAATACTGGTCTGTAACCACCAGGACCAATTCTAATTCCATAATAGGCCTTACAATACTAATATTGTTCAGCATTTGTCTGCATCCACTCAGCACACTGTCTAATAAGTTCTTAACCATTTTTGACAAGCTTTCTTCTGTTTCATTAGGCAAACATGCCATTTTATACAAGGGTAAGACAAAATATTTTTTTTTTTTTTAGAAATTGTTTGAATATTTCCTCATGTTTATTATCTAACTCTTCACCATCTAACAATGATTTTTCTAAATCATTTCTTCCTAAAATTCCTTTTTCCACCTTCTTCTCCACATTGTCACTCACTTTCCCTATATCATCTACAACTTCTCCACATCCCTTTTGTCCTAGTTGTCCTTTATTATTCTCTACTGTATTAATCACTTTCCTTCCGTTTTCTATGTCCTTACTCTTTACCTTTTTTCCCTTCCAACACTCTCTTGCCACTTGTTTTTTACTTGTCTTCTGTGAATTTTTTAACCTTTATTCCCTTATTCTTTGATCTTTCTATAATTACTCCAGTTATTACCCTTTCTATCTGTCTTCCTTTAGTATTGTTCTTTTGTCCTTTGTTTTCAAACCCCTTCCATATATTATTTGAGCCTTCTACTACCTGCTCCTCCTCTATTTTATCTTTTAACCTTCTAACATTTTTACTTGTTCCTTCATCTTTATTCACATTCTTATCTTCCATCTCTTTATTTTCTTGTTGTTCTCCTTTTTCCCATATATCAGGAAATCTATTCTTTAAATCCACACATATGCTTTCTTCCCTAAATATTTAATCTGGGAGCATCACATATTCTAATGAATCCTCCCCTTCACTTACCTCTTTTTCATCATATTTCTTGAATTCATCTACTTTCTCATCTAATTTAGATACCCTCTCTTGTTGAATTTCAAAATTATTTTTATCTTGGTTTTCAATAAGATAGTCTAATCTTATCTTATTTTCAATCATTATCCCTTTTAGGAATGCCAGCTCCTTTTTAATGTCAGTCAACTGTTGATAGATCAAAACATTAGACTGCAATGGGTCTCCAAGTGCCCTTCCAACTTCTTTTGTTATTCCCTCTAGATCCAAGTTCATCATAGAGATACTAATTAAATTCTGAGACCATGATAGTCCTTCCTCTGGCCAGATCTGTTGATTATTCAGAGGACTCAATGTCTCATCTGTTACTATTGACTTTTTAGATTTAATGTCTTCTTGTATTACCTTAGCATTCCTAATTAAATGTCCTTGATTATTTGTTTCATTATCTTTTTGATCCCCTCATCAGATCTTGAACTTTTCATTTCCTCCATCTTATTCATTCTTAATCCCTCTATCCCTTGATCAGTATTGGTATTTTTAGTTATGTTCAAAAATTTTGTAATATCTTCATTAGGAGTGGAAGTACAAACTATTTCTTTGTTATTCATTATCTTTTACTATTTCTTCTTTTTTTAGTTTCAGTTTGTCTAGATTTGTTTTATCCCTTCATTTATTTGGCATTTTCCCAGTCAATAATCCTAATAAGGAGCTTTCTCCCCCTTTCTCCATCTCCTTCTGTTTAGGGTATGGTGTGCATGGCTAACATTTGTCTCTCAAGCCTCACCTAAACACCTTAAATAAATCTGAGAAAAAAACAGTTGTTTGGTATTTCAGCTACTATAAAATAAAAACTAATTGGATTACAATTGATTGCATAGCACCATTAGAAAGATTATTTTGTGTTGAACAATTTTGCCACTGATACTTTGTGTCTACCACATATACTTTAGGAGTTATTTGCATTTGTTTAAGGTATGGTGTGCATGGTTGATATTTGTCTCTCATGCGTCACCTAAGCACCTTGAAAAAATCAGTTGTTTGGTATTTCAGCTAGTATAAAATAAAAACTAAATTGCTTACAACTGATTGCATAGCACCATTGGAAAGGTAACGTTGTGCTGAATAACTTTGCCACTCATACTTTGTGTGTAGCACTTACAGTTCAAGAGATAGTCACATTTGTTTGTGGCATGCTGATTATGGCTTGATTTTGCTTAGAAAGGCCCAGGATGCAGTGCTAAGAGTATACAGGGCACAAGTGGTGGAAGTCTCAAAGAGCTCTTGTGGTGTAAATGAGTTAAAGCACTAACATGTCCCAATATGTAACCGTATTAACGGCCACAACTACTTTGCTACTACTATACAACACAATTTTAAAAATATCTAGCAACAAGTGTACATTAAAAATAAAATAGGAGACCAAAAAAAAGTTTAAAATAGCACTTTCTTGATGTTGTGTTTCCTCCGAATAACTATATATATCTTTTTCCACTACTCCACAATTCCACGATCACAGCCGTCAATAGTTCCACTCATAGCAAAACTTTCTACTGTTCTGCATTAAACCATTCACCAAACTCCACTTCTTCTTTTCTTCTAGCCAATCTCTGTCCTCCAGTCTCTGGTCTCCGGTCTCCAATTTTCTGTCCTTTTTTACACTTTCTGTGCCCTCTATTCTGTGCTGTAGCAGGAGGGTGGAGGGGTTAAAAAACCCCACTCTTCTTTCACTCCTACTTTCACCTTCCCTCTCAGGTTGTTGTCTTCAAACCCTATAAGAAATATAAATGACACATCTTCTGGAGAAACTTGATATAATTCAAAAATATGAAGAAAGAGAGCACCAAATTAAGGCAATGGTGGTTTACCTTTTCTAAATAAATACAGGCATAAATCTCTCCATTTTCTCTCAGGTAAAACTCAGTCCCCTCTCTGTCGACCTGTCTGCAGCAGGATGTCAAGTACTGTAGTGACTGACTCAGATCTCCTTGCACGTATGCAAGAAACAACTTGTGGTAGAACGACATTTCAGAGGTGTGTCAGGGATCAGCCTAATGCACAGCAGTCTTCAGTGGGCTTGTTCCTGACAGACCAATGAGCATGCAACCATATTGTGACACTAGTCACAGTTTCTTAGCTGGAAGCCATTCTCTAGTTGAAAGAAATGAAGTACCCCAATGAAAGTGCTTCATTCCTTTCATTCATGCCCTTATTGATCTTATCATTTGTCTCCCCACCCACCCTGCAGATGTCCACATACCCAGCCATACACTGCATCCCCCTCTCTCAGTACCATAAGCAGTAAACAGTCTTAGAAGTAAATAACAAATAAATATAATTTATCTGTCCCCCAACAGATGTCCATGTTGAACTTGTTTGTGTCTCTGTGTGAATGAGAGTGCATGTGCTTTTCCCTGAGCTTCTGTCTCTCTCTGGTGCTTCATCTGTGCCACAATGCCCAGCCTGAGCATTGCTCTCTATGATGGCACCCACTGACCCATCCCACGGATCTGAGTGAGAGTGCTGAAAAGTGAGGCTGCATTGCCTGCAGAGCTGTAGCTTAATCCTGGACTGCGGGAAGAGAGAGATATGGGCTGCAGGGACAAACACTGAGAAGAAGAGGCAGAAGTGCCTGCCCCCCAGAAGAGAGCACAGGATTGAAAGAGGTAGTGAGTGGCACCAGTGTCAGGGACAGAGCGGAAAGAGCCCCCAAACCATGATAGCAACATGTTGAGATGTGGCGAGTAAGCGGAATGAGAGTTATTACTAGATGACAACCTGTCACTATTACACGCCACCTTGGCAGTGTGAAATTGGGGACAGTGCAATGTAGTGACCATAATGACGATGACCGGTGGCTCACAGATGTGCAACTGAACAAGCATTCATTTTAATGTGTAGCCCTTCCCCTAGTAGCTCCTCTACTCCCTCCCTCCCTCACCCTCCCCACCCCTGAGACAGATACAGCAACAGCCACTACCAGTGTGGTATATATGTGCAGATCTAATCCATTCCAGTCAGCGACAGTATCAACCACCCCTTAAAACAGAGAAGAGGAGTACAGTGCATGACAGCGCTCTGTTGCCATCCATTTTATTGGCACTCACTCTTCCGGCACCTTGCTGTCGGTCTGACTGTCTGGTTATCTTTGTGAAGCCCTGTGGAAGTGGACAGCACATACAGAGAGGCAGAGAAAGTGGCAGCAAGAGTGCCATGACTGGGACATAGAGCAGGTCTGTAGAGTTTTCCTTTCGCCATGGCATAGCAGAGGTCAGAGAGAGAGAGAGAGAGAGAGAGAGAGAGAGAGAGAGAGAAAGACCAGGAAAGACACAGTGTAAAACAAACTTGGTGCATCTATTCCACCACTGCACAAGAGGAGCACCCAGACAGAGACAAATATGTGGGTCACATATCTTCCCCTTCACATTGTCTAGCACAGTGTAGGGTGGGCACTGGATGGGCACCCCTGGGCAGTTGCTGCCCCTAGATGTTCAGCTCATATCAGCACATATGAACAATCTGCAGTAGCCAGAGACTGATGTACAGTGGTGTCCTCCTGGATGAAATGCAATTCTGCAGCATTTTGCAGCACTCTGCAGAATGCTGCAGAAGATCTACTGAATAAAGCAATGTAATTTCAATGATAATTAGTTCCCTTTGTCATTCAGGAAAATGTGACACTGCCAGGATGAAGTGAATGCCACAGTTTCCTGCATGACCAAAGGGACTAAATGGCATTTAAATTGCATTGCTTTATTCAGTAGGTCTGCTGCAGCATACTGCAGAGTGTGATAAAAGTGTGTTTCATGGGGATACCATTGTAGGTTACTCATCTTCCCCTCCCCACCCATTCCACTCCACACCACACAAGTTGGCACAGTGACAAGGTGATCTCCAGGTGGGTAGCCCAAGGCAAACAGTGGACTGTGGCCTGGCAGAAGTTGGTGATTGGTGGCCCCCCAGAAACGTCCCACCACTGCACATTGGCTACCCCAGCCAGAGACAGAAATGTGAGTTGTACATTTGCCAACCACACCTGTTTCTATCTAGTCTGGTGGGCTCCAGGTGGATGAACATGGGGCTGTGGTCCAGATCCACTGGGTGGCCCAAGGCCACTGGCACCCAACACACCATTCCCCATCTCTGACCATGTGAAGCATTTTCTCCTTCCATTCCAGCTCCTGCACATGAGGAGCACTCTGCAGGTGCCAATGACAGATGTGGTTCTCACATCTATCCATCTTCACCCACCTGAGTTCCATGAAAGCTGGACCTGGCATTGGATGGGCTTCAGGCAAGTGGCTCTGGGAGAATGATGCCCCCTCCCCCATCCCACCTCCCACACAAGGGCAGCACCCTGAAGCAGCCATAGATAGAGATGCAAGTTGCACATCTGCCCCCTCATATCTCTCCCTGCTCCACCAGGGCTAGCATGAATGTTGAAGTGGACTTTGGGTGACTGGCACTTCCTCACCCTATGCCACACCTCTTCACTTGCAGAACACTCTGCTTCAGCCAGAGGCTCTCCCACCTAACATGCTCTGCCCATGGAAAGCACTCAGGTAGTGAAATATAAAATTGTGACTCCTGTATCTGCCCCTCCACAACTCTTCCCACTCTGCTGGGTGGTGGGTGGGGGGCAGGATACAGTGGGTGCTCCTGCATGACTGGTGCCCCCTTTTGCATCCCATCTATCAACCCAATACTTTACAACAGCCAGAGAAGAGATGTTGGTTGCACATCTGCACCATCATAAACTGTCCCCATTTCAAACAGTGTCACTCACAGGCTTGAGTGGGGTCTAGGATGGTGGCCCCTAAGTTACTGTTCCCCACCTCCATCCCACCTCCACACATGGGGAACACTCCTCCCCCTCCATTAAACATTTGCACATAGAGAGCACTTCTCCCCCTCCATGCTTTCTTTGCATATGAGGAGCAATTCTTCTTCTGCAGCCCTCTTTCACATGGTGGACATAGTGTCTTATGTAATCATATTTGGTCTCAAACCTTGTTGAATTCAACACTGTACTTACTCTGCTGGGTGAGACCTCTTTGGAGTTCTCAGGATTAGATTGGGGCATTCTGGGGACAGGGCTGCGCCTACCCTGTGGAACTCCTTTCCTGTCTATTTAAAGGAGCCTCCCTCGGTAGAAGCCTGTAAGAAGGGCCTATAAACTTACCTGTTCCAGCAAGTTTTTATAGATTACATTTTTGATGTTAGTGGGATAGATATATGCATTTTAAATCTGCTCCTAGTTGAATTTTACATACATTTTTGGTGTATGATTTTATATTGGTGTTTGCTGTTTGTAGTGTACAGAACCCAGAGTCTCATGAAATGGGCACGTGTAAAAATACAATTACCTATCTATCTATCTATCTATCTATCTATCTATCTCTCTCTCTCTTTCTCTCTATCTATCTTAACTATCTATTGTATATACTACAAAACAAAATGGTTATATTAAATGCACGCTGAAAATAGAAAATAGAGTTAAAAATCTACATTTCGACCTTAGGTTTTCTTCAGGAAATATCTAAAAGAGAAAAAAAAACAAGTTAGTGTAGAGCAGAGGTAAAATGAGATAGATATATATGTAGAGAAAGAAGAAAGGGGAGGCTCAGGGAGAAGAAGTGATAAATGGTAAGACTGTATATACTAATGTAAAGAAAATTGCTTTATTTTAATTTCTCTCCTCCATACATTGTGAGCAATGATCCCCTAAACCCCCAGTGCTTCTTCCATTACATTTCACCCTCCCCACATGGAGATCACTTCTCCCACTGCATCCCGCTTCCAGCACATAGGGAGCACTCCTCCCCATCCATTCAACCTCCACAAATGGCAAGCTTTCCTCCCACTTCATATCAGCTGTGTACATGGGGAGCAATCCACCCCTTCATCCCACTGCCTCTACATGGGGAGCATTTTTTCCCCATCTATCCCACTCCCACACATTCAGATACCTCCACATATTTGCATCACTCCTCCTGTACCACCATCCCACCTCTGCATATAGTGAGTACTCCTAACCCCATTCCACCTTTGCACATGGGAGCACTCTGCAACAGCCAGAGACAAAGATGTCAGTCAGGCAGCTGACTTTCCACATCTATGACACCTTCACACTTCACATGATATGCTCCAAGTTGGGAAGAACATCGATGGGGTTGAGATATAATGAATGGGTTGCCCTGGGAGATGGTGCCAATACCCCTCACCACCTCTCTAAATGAGAGCAGTCCCCTCCCTAAATCAATCTTTATTCTTTTCGCCACTCACCACTTTTCTGCTGATTATGCTTCTGTTGGCTTGCCTTAACAGTCACTTCCCTCAGATATGAGATTGCCTAACTGTCGAAAGTTTTAAAAAATACCTAAAGACTTTCCTTTTTGCCCAGGCATTTGCTGGAACATAATAAGTGAGTGTTTAGTATGACTGTTTGATTTTACTGTTTGTGAATTGGATTTTAAAGTGGTTTGAATTGTTGTAAAAGTGCCCTGAGCTTGGGAAGGGCGCTTGAAATAGATACAAATTTACTTACTTACTTTACTTACTTACAGCACTATAGGCCACTAGGCCAGGGCAGATTTTTCCTTGACCTTTCCTGTCTTCTCTTTGGACCACACCACCAGTCCAGCCAGTGTCCAGCACAGTCAAGAAGATGCACTGCATGTTACTCACAGCTCAGCTTTGGGCAGGTCTGTTCTTTCTGCGGTAGACCATACTTCAAGTTCTCCCACAATGCAACTGAAGCTAGAGAAGAGCAGCACACAGTTCTACTCTACCACCACGACAGTCAGTGGGACACCAGAACTTGCTCGGCACTGTACAGATGACGCAGCACAGCAGCATGCTCACTGTCTCACCAGGCTTCTACCGCTCTCTCTGTGGATGATGTCTCTATCTCTCCTAGCCATCAATGGTCCCATGCATTCACATTGTGTGGCAGTTAGTGTTTTAGCAGCTGAGCCTGAGCCAACACAAAAATAAAATATAAGAATTTGAACATTTCTGAGATAATTTTGGGGGGGGGGTTGAACACCCTGAGCACCCCCCTGCTTATGCCCATGCAATCCACAACAGTTCAGACATATGGAGTCCTTACACTTAAATGCACTCCTCCCACCCAGCTTGTCCTGCTACCTGCCCCAGCACACAAATGAACATCAACTGCTACCCCTCCCACTTCCTTTGCAAGCATTGAGGATCCCTCGCTCTCAAGTGGTCAGTTCTGTACAAGTAGCAGAGCTGGGGGTCTGGGGTTGCAGTCAGATCTGTTGCTGTAATGGAGCTCAAGCCTGCCTGAATACAACAGGACAGCTAAACTGAATCCCCTTAATTCCTACAAATGGAGGGCTGCTGCACAGATGATTGCTACAGCCACCCAGGCACCACTGGGGATTTAAAACAAGAGCTGGACTATGGCAGGCAGCCTGCCATCTGCCTCCTCCTCCTCCTACTCTGACTGCTTGATGCAATTGCCCAGTTCCTCCTCTGATACCAGTGTCCACCAGCGGTCAGTAGTGTAGGTGGGTGCCCCCTATTGGAGTGGTCAAGTGAGCTCCTCGACTTGTTACTAGCTCCCGCAACTGAGACTCTCTTTTGACTTTCTTCCATGTCTGATTGCATTTGCCTGTTTCCAAACACCCAATAAACTTTTTTCTAGTGACTACTTAGATGGAGAATATTAAATATATCAAAATAAAATATAATTGCTTTGAAGAAGAAAAAAGCCTTTATTATAGCTCAGCTTCAGTGTATGGTTGGAGAACGCTGATCTTGATTGTTTTACTTCATTATTGCTATTTGGTATTTTCAGGTTAAATCAAATATAATAAAATATAGTTATTTTTTTGAGAAGACAGAAGCTTTTATCATGGCTCTTTTTGGTTTGATCCACTCACACTGAAGCACTGAAGCAGTGAGATCACCACATTTTGGCAGCCTTGCACCATTCCTCTGATCCTAAAAATATGTATCACAATAGTTGTATAATTGTAGGTCTATATTCAAATGGCTTTAATTCATTATAATTACACACTAAGAAGAATGGTCTTAATGAACGCATTTAAGGTTTCATAATTTGATCTTTTGCAATTTAATTGACCTCACAATCCTGGAGTCATCAATTTGTTTTATCTAAACATCTCTTTACTCAGGTTATCAATAGTCCAATAAGAATTAGAATAAAATGACTTTAGAACAAAAACTGTATAAACATTGGGTTTGATTTTGCGCATATGTTAACCTCTCTGAGTTGAAAATGCATAGGAGATTAGTTGTACGTGCTTTTGTATTTCTTCACACTTTTAAGTGGGAAATTTGTAAAACAAATATGAAAAAATAACACTCAACAGTCCAATAAGATTTAGAATAAAATAACTTTAGAACAAAACTATACAAACTTTGGGTACAATGTTGTGCAAATATTAACTTTTCTCTGAGTTGAAAATGCATAGGAAATTAGTTGTACATACTTTTCTATTTCTCCTTACTTTTACTTTGGAAATTTGTAAAAAAAAAATATGAAAAAATAACACTTGACCTTTTGTACAGGTATTGACCTCCCATAAAGGGAATGGCTTAAAACTTATTTAGGAGTAATTCAAGAGTTAACCCAAGGTCAAGATTTAGTAAACTATACATTTAATGCATTTTAATAGTAGAAGTTGCCAACAAGGACATAATAAAAGAAAAAAAAAAACAGTTGTGCAGCATAGATACCTAAAAGGCATCATACCATTTGCTTCTAACAGTTTCACAGACAGCCAAGTCTTCTTTACGTGTGTGAGCATTATTTTCTTCTGTGTCTTCCTTCTTCCCCGTCTGGTCAGTGCCAGGCCTTCACATATAGATATTGCTGGCTAATAATTACTAAAATGAATCTGCTGCTTTTTTCCTGAAAAGATTTAACATGATCCCATCCTGAAAAGATCTAATATGTCCCCAATAAGCAGATCATTTATTTTCAAGCTGTTTTTTTTTTCCTTCATATTAAAAACTAAAGAATGCTATTGATGTGTTCTGCATTGCTAGAATAACTTCAGGTCTGCTGTTAAATTAGGTCTGACAAGATATAAACCATGGGTGGGATATTCAGACTGCACCAAAAAGATGTGCAATAGAGGGAGCAGGCACAAGTCCAGTGTGCCTTGGTGCAATGGGCGCGATATTCAAACCATGCACAGGACAAGGTGCGCCTGTGCAATGTGGCTAAATATCATGCCCGATGTGCCATAGTGGAATGAGGGATGCACAATGGAGCAGGGTCGATGCACAATAGCACCCCTAGGGATGCACAGGGACAAAGACAGGAAGCAGCTGAGCAGCAGCCATGGATGCGCCATGCGCCAAGGAGCATGCATCAGGACAGACAGACCAACAACCCCTCTCCCCAGCCCCCCACCAGGGCAAGGCCTCCATGAGCCACACAACCAAATGGTTGCAGGGAAGACCACTGGCCCATGAACCCCAGCACTGAACCAACAGCAGATGTGACCCAGCAGTCCCCACTCACTGGGCAAGGCACCCCGGCATTGTCTTCTGGCCAACTGAGACTGGAACACAAGGATGACCAGGCCCCACCCATGTCACAGCATCACACCAATGCCGACCGCCCCAGTATGGTGAGCCGGAGACACCTAGCCCAGAAGCATGACCAAACAGCACATGGCACTGAAGGCATTCCTCCACCACCGTGCCAAGGCATCCAGTTGCCCCAGGGTGCAATGCACATGTATGACATCTCCACCATGACCACCCACCGTGTGCAGTGACACCATCCACTGATGCCACCACAACCCACACAAGGCCCTCCAGCATGGCCCCCACAGAGGCACAGCAAGGTGGGTGACCTGGCTCCAGTACCTGAGGGACCTCACATGTGAGAAGGGCCACCTCAGACGCTACCACCAGCAAGAAGGCACTCCAAATACAGGACGTGAGCATGGTCCGCCACCCATGCACACACCCTGTCTCAGCACCAGCCCCACCAGACACCACAGCACCCTCCTGTGGTGCATGGAGGCATGCACCACACAGAAGGCAACACAGGGCACACACAATGCCCCCCATCCCAGTCCCATGGGTACCCTGGCAAACAGCCACACAAAGCAATGCAACAGACGCTGCTGTCGTGAAGCCCATGGTGCTGTGTACCTGCGGCCTGCCCACCACCATGGTGCTGGTGAGCCTGCCATGTGGCATTCACCCCATGAGCCTGGCCACCCTGAGGGCAGGTGCAGGGGCCTGTGACCAGCCCACTGCCCACATGCAGCAGGACCCCATGTGACAGCCACTAGACCACAAGCACTGCCTCAGTCACCATGGACTGCATCAAGGGGGCAGACAATAGCACCACCTCAATGGCAATAGGGACAGACGTGCAATAGTCCAGGGGTCAGGATGCCAGCTGCAAGGGTGCTGTGCCTGGAAGGTGGCAGGTATGGACTGCCCCTGAAGGCATGCCAGCAGCCTATCATGTGCTGGTGGGGTCGGCACGACCATGCATGCCACAGTTGCACATGGTGGCGGTGTAGCAGCAATGGTCACAGCCACACAGGCACAGCACACACCAACAGGGGTGGCTGGGACATGGCACATGCACCTCAGCCTGCTGCACACAGGCAAACAGTGCACAGGGCACACCACACAGTCCTCAAACAGAGCCCATTGCCCCCACCCACACCAGTGGAGGAGTCCCACCAGACACACCCACAGCCAGGCCAGCACCACCCCACAGTAGCCATGCACACCACTGCAGCCAGGCTCCATGCACCCGTTGCAAGTCAGAGACCAATACGGACATAGATATAAAAGTATATATTAATAAACAACAAAACAGCCAAAAAAACTAGGTACAGATATTTACAATGGGTGAGGGGATGCGCAAGGATGCTACAAGGGGGAAGGGGAGAGGAAAGGGCAGGGAACAATGGGAAAGGCAAAGGTGGGGAACATGGGGTTGTGGGGTACAGTCTAGGGAGGGATGGAGTGTAGTCATGTGCTGCAGGCCCTACTGGAAGCCCTGGTCCTCTCTCTCCTCCCTGTGGCACCTGTCCATCCTCTTCAGCAGCTCCAGTGTGGCCTGGGTGACCTGCAGGATCTCCTGGAGGGTCCGCTCCATGGCCACCCAACACGGTCCACCTAGGACAAGGGAGCAGAAAAAGTATGAGTGACTGGCCTGAATAATGCATCCCACCCAACATGCACAGCTTGCATCGGTGGCCTGCGCCCCTGGGATGGCATGCGACCACCCACAGTGAGAGTGCACACATGCTCCACCTACCCGGACACCAGCAGCCATGCAAACCACTGCACACCATCATCATCTAAGCACTGCACAGCACCATCCTGGCTGTCTGGTGTCATGGCAATGCAGTGGGAAGGCAGTGGCACAGCCAGGTGCCGAGTGCACCCACAGCCCACCTACGACACCCACCCACATGTGCAGTCCCACAGGACAATGCCCTGGGATGTGCACAGCTGGAGGGGCCATGTACAGAGGGACCATGCCTCACCACCACCCCTGCAACCCACCATGCACAGGTGTATAGGGAATCATGGTACTCACCTGTGTCCCGGTTAGTAAGGCACTGCCGACCCCTGGCACCACCACTGTGCCCTGCCTGCATGGCTACACCTCTGGTGTTGTCCTGCCATGATGCTCCTGGGCCATCTCAGCCCTACAGTGGTCCTCCAGGCCTAGGGGGAAAACATAGAGAGAGGCTTATCAGTACACGTCTGACCCATAGGCCCTCCCCACCAGTGCGTGTGCCCGAACAGCCTGTCTGGGTCATGGTGGTGCAGGGTGGACATGATGCACCCCCACAACCAACAACACAGGTGCTCACCCTCTCCCGGCGGCATGGCCTGCCAAACTCTGTGCCCTGAGGACAGTCAGATATGACTAGTGATGGTGAAGGAGCACCTACCTGGCCATGGCAAGGCTCCCCGCTGGGCACACACCTGCAGTCAACCCAGGCAGTCTGGGTCAAGCCACTGGAGGTCCCATAGTGGTGGCAACACTGCTCCTTGATTCAACTTCTCCCAGTGGCCTCCTCAAGGCCTTTGGTGACCTCCTGCCACACCTCAGTGTGAGGCCTCAGGAGGGGCACCAGCCCAAACAGGGCACCTGCATGGGGCTCCACAAGAGCCACCAGGTTTGCAAGTTCAATGACACTCCACACAGGGGCTCTGGAGCATGGCATCATACAGCCTCTGCTGTGCTCAAAATGGCACCCGGTAGTGCACATGTCCCACGTGCTGAGGCAGTGCAATACTGTGCTGCCAGTCGCAATCACACTGGCACCAGACTGTACAATAGTGGGGCAGCCATGCAGCCGCATGGTGCCTAGATGGAAAAGGGCAGCCACAGGGTCAAGGGTCTGTCTGTGCCAGAGCACCACTGTGCTATTGGGAGGCCCCTGTATGGTGCACAGTAGGGTGCATGTGTGTGATGACATGCAGTGGCCTACTGCACAGAGGTGCCATGGTGCCCACAGTGCACCATGGCACATGTGACCCTTCGGACATACTGCGCACGACAGCCTCATGCACAGTAGTGACTGTGCGCTGTACTGCCTTCTGCACATGGAGAGTATGCTGCACTTCTACCGTATGTGTCAGCAGTGCCTGCATGTGTGGCGTGAGGCCAATTGTGCATGTCACAGTGGTGCGCCACAACCTGAGCATGCTTAACACCATTGCGCAAGGTGCATCCATGCAATATTTAGCCAGGTTATGCAAATCAGCTCATGAGTCATTCCACAGTGCATCCACTGAATTTGCATCCCATTACAGTTGCGCATGCCCTCATTTGCATGCGATGCACTATAAAAGCGACATGGAAATGCACAGGCAATGGATCAGTATTGCAGCCTTTGGAGGTAGGTGCCATGCTGTGGAGACATGGGGACAGTGGTCTGGGAGGGCCGTATGGGACTGCACAGTCCATGGTAACACCTGTCCATCTCCATAGGCACAAGCATGATGGAACGTGAGGAGGATGAGGAGCAGGGGATGGTGCAGAAGTGGAGGCCCAACTTCACCAGGGCAGAATTGGATGCCCTGCTCGAGGCTTACCTTGACAGGGAGCCACTGCTCAGTGGACAGATGGGCACACCACAGTCAGTGGCCATGCAGCAACGTGGGGTGAGGTGGCACGTGTGGTCAACCAGAAGGGCAGCCACCAGCTTTCCATGCAGGAGTGCAAGAAGAAGGTTAGCTCGGACAGGAGGAGGATAAAGGACAAGGTGGCTGCCATCAGGGCAGCGAGTGCAGGCAGTGGTGGGGGCCAGCAGGACATGCCTCGCCTGATGCCACTGGACAAGCAGGTGGCTGGCAGCATGCAGCATTGTGCCATTGAGGGTGTTCCCAGCGAAGGCTTTCAGACAGGCAGCAGCCCATCACTACATGGTAGGAATGGTACTGGCAGTGTGGGGGAGGCAGGGGGGGTGGGCTCCAGGGCCAGGTGTAACCACTAATGGTACTGTGTTCCTTTACAGTTCCTGAGCATCTGCATGGGGCAGCGGTGGTGGGTGTGTCCACCAAGGGGACAGCCCTGGAACCAGTGGAGTACCCATCCACCTCCATAGGTGTCCAAAGGATCGACTGCCTGCAGCCCTGCACAGCTGTCCAGACTGATGCCTGTGGTGGGGGTGTGGATGAGGCCCTGGCTGTGTTCCAGCCTGATGCCAGTCACAGTGTTCTGTGTGTTGAGACACAGATTGGGGCCAACTCCAGTACCCATGACGTGATGCATGTCCCGGACAGTGATATTGGTGGGGCATAGGGGGATCCCACAAATGGCATCCACCTAGGCAGCAGTGAGGACAGCACTGGCATGGTTGCCTGCCCAACAGCACTCGTCCTGACCATGTCTGCAGCTTCCAGTGGGGCAGCACTGGCATGCAGACATGGTAGTGGGGTTGGTGGTGCCACTGAAGCCATGCTGGTGGTGCCCGGTGATCAGCAGCTGGAGAGGCAGTGGCAGCAGCTGGACTGTGTTGACGTGGGACGAGGGCAGGGGTGGCAGCAGTGCACTGTGTGAGGATGTACCACAGGAAGACACCGCTGTGTGGTGGCCACCGTCATGGGGTGCTGTGCCGCAGGGTCAGGAACATCATGGGGGCCAGCATGTTGGCCATGCAGATGACCCCTTGGATGACCACAGCTGTCTACTCCAGGCCTCTGTGGATCAGCAGGTGTGGCTTGTGGTAGCAGTGGATGCACTCTGTGAGGATCTGCACCAGGCAGAGGAGCAGCACAACAGGGACCATGCCCTGCTCTTGGCAGAGTTAGCTCAACAGCAACTAGATGTGACCGCAGCCATCGACAGGCACACCACTGCGATGGCAACTGTCGTGACTACACTGGCCAACTGGCTGTGTGCCTGGCCACCACACACCCCACAGAGTGTGATGTCCACCCCCTGTTTTCGATGTCTGGTGACCTCTGCCATGTCGATGCTGGGTTTGGCTGTGGGCATACCAAGCACGCCTGGTGTGGGCATGTTTGGTGGCCTGCAAACACCTGCACGGACATGGTTGTGTTCATGCAGTGTCACCCCTGGGAGCCCATTGGTGCCACTCTATGAGGCCACTGGTCAGTCTGTTATGGCTGGCAGGTCTCAGCAGGGCTACCCATGCATCCGTGGTGGCCGTGCTACAGTGCTGCATGACTGACCCATACCCCTCCATGACTGTTGTCTGCCACTGCCCAGTATGTACTGTGGTGTTCTGTGTGTGATGCATGGATGTGGTGCCCTGTCCTGCACTCACATGGTCCCTGTGCACACCCTCTTGGCTGCTGGCCACTGTGGCATGTGCATGATGATGCCAGTGTAGCGCTGTCCACCACTGTGCAGGTGCTCAGCATCTGAGGCATGCACAGTGTCAGCCACTGCGTGTGGTTGTGTTGGGTCCTGTGTGGGTGTGGAGGGGGCCTGTGGGGGTGGGTGTGATGTGGCCCTGTGGGCATGGGTTGGGGTGTGTGTGCCTGTGTGTGCATGCCACATGCAGCCTTGCTGTTCTCTGCCTCTGTGTGCAGGCCCCGGCCCATTCCCATGCCCCTGCCACTGACCTTTCCTGGTGTCCACCCCTGCCTGCCTGTCAGCTGTGCCTTTGCCCCTGGTCCTTGTATGTGGCCCTGTTGACCTACCTGTGTGGTCCAAAGTGCTCCTCTGCAGTGGTGTCCCAGTGCTGCTGGGCCATCTGGGCCAGTCGGGGATCCCTTCACCCAAGGAGTGGCTGCCCAACACCAGCTGGACCGGCATCTTCATCGTCCCCATCCCTGTCCACCTCC
The DNA here is from genome assembly GCA_016271365.2 of Neoceratodus forsteri. Lineage (NCBI taxonomy): Eukaryota > Metazoa > Chordata > Ceratodontiformes > Ceratodontidae > Neoceratodus > Neoceratodus forsteri. The sequence continues at coordinate 540,994,969 of CM057456.1, read as the reverse complement.
TTGACCTCAACAGCTATCTCACAGTCGGTGGCCATATTGTGCAGGATACAGCAGGCCAGGAATAGCCCACAGGCCTTTGAGGGGCTGTACTGTAGGGCATCACCTGATGTGTGCAGGCAAGAGAACCGTGCCTCCAGCAGCCCGAACACCGGCTCAATGATATTCTGTGTTGTGGCATGTGCCACAATGTACTGTTGCTGCACTGGGGTTGAGGGGCGCCGGTATGGTGTGAGCAGCCAGGGCCACAGTAGATACCCACTGTCACCTGTGTGTAGAGAGGTATTGTTAGCATGGTGGTCTATGACACTGTGCCACTGGCCTTCTAGGCCATTCCCCATGACACCCCTCCGCATGCCCCATACATCCCCCCATCTGCACCCATCATCCGGTGTGCACTGCATACTCACCTACCAGATGGCCAGTGGAGATGTCCCCACTCTTGAACCTATGGCACAGTGCAGACTGGTGCCAGATGAAGGCATCGTGTGCTCCCCCAGGTTGCATGGCACAGACATTGATTATGCACCCCCTGGCATTGCACACCGCCTGGCAGTTGACACTCGGGTATCCCTTGTGGTTGATATATGCCGCCCCCTCTGGGCCAGGTGGCATGCAGATGCCAACATGAGTGAAGTCTATGGCCCCAAGCATGCCAGGCAACTGTGCTACCCTGTGGAACTCATGCATGTTTGTTGTGCCCTCCGCCTGTGTGCTGGGGAAATGGATGTACTCCGCAGCATGTGGCAGCAGTGCGCTGAGGAATTGTGTGAGTAGGTGTGATGCGGCCAACTGGGTTATGCCTGTCATGTCCTTTGTTTGTCTCTGAAAGGTGCCCGTGGCGAGCAGGCACATGACAGCTGTGATCTTTGTCTCCATGGACAGCGCATGGCTCCGTCGTGTGGGTGCCTGCATCTCCTCACTGCACAGCTCACAGAGCCACCTCAGAATAGCTCGGTTCAGTCAGTACTGGCCCACGATTTAGATGTCACTGTACAGCAAGAAGCTGACACGGGCACGGTACAGCCTGTTCTGGGCATACCATCAACGGGCCCTTCCATGGCTGTGCCTCCCTGCTGCCTGCCTCGTTACACCCCTCATTACCATCTCCATCTAGAAGGTGGCACTGTCCATGTCCCTAGTTGTGTTCTTGCTGGCGACTGTCTACCTGGTCCCCCCGGCTGTGTGCTGCTGGTACTACCCCATGCACCAGGTGCACCCCTAGCACTTCACTGTGTGCCCTGCCTCTGCCCCACTGCTCTCCTTCCTCTGTGGCATGCTCAGGCCCTCACACACACAAGCACACTCACACACACACTCACTTGCACATGCTTCCAGTGGCCCCCCATCCACCTCTTGGCCACACCTGCCCCTGCTTCTTTGCGTGGTTCCCTGGTGCTCTGTCTCCACACTCCCCCACTATGGCTCTTCTGTACTGCAATCATCTTCCCCTCACTTGCTCCCTTTTCTATTCACTCATATCCACTACTCCATCAGTACTCCACTTCTGTTCGCTATTGCACACGTCGCCTGCTGTTGAATATCGCACTGCGCACATTATTTCTGGTTCTGCCCCCTGCACTTGAGCATGCACTCATTACTGTTGCGCTGTGGCACATTGGGTTTTGTACTGCACATCTGATGCCACTGAATATCGCACTTTGGCACATGATCGCTCTTGCACGGGCGCATCCCTATTGCGCATGGTGCAACTGTTCTGAATATCCCACCTCATATGTTCTGGTCTCAGCATAGTGGTTTCAGAAATCAGGCTGTCAGAAATATAATTGCAGTTATGTCAAATAAATGTAAATATCTCCAACAGTGTAGGAGTTACTCATAACCCATCCATATGAAAGTCGTTCAGTACAAAAATACCTTTCAAATGAGCCTATTCATTAAGCTACAATGGTTATAGTTTTAAAACTATGGCCATCTGATTACCTGAATTTTCATTTTTCTTCACAATTTTCAGCTTTCACATGGCTGTATTTTAACAAAATTTAATGAATTGAGATTAGTGTCTACCCTCATTTGAAAGGTCATTTTTGTCCTGAACAACTTACATGTGGGTTATATATTGTTAACTTATATACTTTCCAAGATTTTTACATTTGTTTGGCATGACTCCTACTGTGTTCACTCAGAGAGAAAAAAAATGAGGTTGTTTGGAAGACCATTCTGTATTTTACAAAATATAAAAAATTCAGATTAGTGACAACCATCAAGTTAAAGGTCTTTTTGCCCTGAACAACTTTCATGCTGGTTGTTGTTGCGCACCTTGAATAGTTTTAAAGCTATTTAGATTTGTTTGGAAGGTGTGCACATTTGCTCTCAGAGAAAAGCAGTTTTGATTTCTGTGTCCATCATTCTAAACAGAAAGAAGGGAGTATTTTTTAACTGCCGTAGGGATTTACAATGTTATGGAAGGATACACTAAAAACTACTAACAAAATGTGTTCCACGGAAACCCCTTTTCAAGTTAAAGTGATACGGCTGTAGGCTCCACCCACAACCATAGTAAGGAACAACATAGGTAGCCAGTTAATGGAAATATAGGCTGAGGAGGTGGAGGTCATGTGGGGGAGAATCAAGAAAGTAATAAAGACTGCCACAGATCAATATGCCACAGCAAAAAGAAAAATAATTCCTCTATGGTTTTCCAAGGAAGTGGCTACCACAGTCAAAGAAAAATGAAGGTGTACATCATATACCGGGAAATCAAAACTGAGAATGACTGGGAGTCATACAAGGAAAAAATGAAAGAGTCTAACAAACAAAGTAGAAAGGCAAAAGCACAGACAGAGGAAAAGATAGCAGAATGGGCAAAGAGAGGAGACAAATCATTTTTAGATACATTAGGGAACAAAGAAAGGCAATGAGGGGATAGTAAAGATTGCTACTGACAAAGGGAATTACACCAAACATGACCCAGAGAAAGTCGAAATCCTCAACAGATACTTCTGCTTGGTGTTTACTAAAGATGACCCAGGGATGGCCCAGCCCTGAAAAAACACAACACCCCAGGACCAGGGGTAGACACTAGTCCCTTTACAGAAGCCGAAGTATGGGAGGCACTAAATAAACTAAAAGCAGATAAGCCATGGGACCAGATCAGATGCACCCCAGAATCCTTAAGGAATTGGGAGCAGAATTAGCAGCCCCCCTGGCACTTCAATTCACAAAATCCTTGAAGAGCAGAGTGGTACCCAAAGATTGGAAAAAAGCAATAGTGGTTCCACTTCACAAATCAGGCAGTTGCGAAAGAGGCTAGTAATTACACACTGGTGAGCCTCACATCTATAGTAGGGAAACTAATGGAGACACTACTCAAACAGAGGATCACAGCATTCCTCAAAACTAGCAGCCAACAAGGCCCTGAACAGCATGGTTTCCCAGCAGGTAGGTCATGCTAGACAAATCTGCTTGAGTTTTTTTACTACACTACAAAAATAGTGGATGATGGTGGGGCAGTAGATGTGGTCTACCTAGACTTTGGTAAGGCCTTCAACTCGCTTCTACACAGAAGGCTGGTAAGGAAGCTTGACCACACAGGGGTTGATCCAGAAGTAGTCCGACGAGTACAAAACCAGTTACAAGCAGAACCCAGAGGTTACAGGTAAATGGAACACAATCAATGGAAGGCAGAGTGACCAGCAGGGTGCCCAGGGCTCAATGCTGGGGCCTCTGCTCTTCAATGTTTTTTATAGCAGACATCACTGATGGACTGGAAGAGAAGGTATGTCTGTTTACAGATGACACCAAGATATGTAACAGGGTGGACACCTCAGAAGGAGTGAGCAAGATGGAAGCTGATCTCAAGAAACTAGAAGAATAGTCTGGAGTGTGATAGCTTAGAATTAACACCAAAAAGTACAAGGTCATGCACATAGGAAAGAAAAATCCAAGAAAGGAGTATTACCTGGGAGGCGAAAGTCTGGTGGCCTCAAACCAGGAACAAGATTCAGGAATCATAATCTCAGATCACTTGAAGGTTAATAAGCAGTGTGAGAAGTCAACATGAAAGCCAAAAGAATGCTGAGCTGTATTGGGAGGGGAATCACGAGCAGGAGGAGACAGGTGGTACTACCACTGTATAGCTCGCTGGTCAGGCCTCACCTGGAATGTGGAGCCAAGTTCTGGAGGCCTCACCTCAGGAAGGACATTGACCATGTGGAAACAGTACAGAGAAAGATGATAAAAATGATTCAGGGTCTGCAGTACATGTCCTATGAGGAGAGACTTAAGGAACTAAATATGTACTCCCTGGAGCAGAGAAGGGGGGGGGGACATGATTGAAACATTCAAGTACATAAAAGGCATTAACAAGGTACAGGCACAGGAACTTTTTCACTTCAAGAAGGGCTCCAGGACCAGGGGACATGACCTGAGGCTGCAAGAAGGAAGGTTTCTCGACCAGCACCAGGAAGTTTTTCTTCACAGAAAGAGTGGTGAACGCCTGGAACTGCCTGCCCCAAGAGGTTGTGGGGGTCAACACTCTGGGGGGGGGGATTCAAGAATGCATGGGATAGACACAAGGAAGCCCTGACTACAAAGGGCAGCTAGAGTGTTATAATAGGGCTAAAACAAATGGGTAGACTAGATGGACCTAATTATCTCCTTCTGCCATCAACTTCTATGTTTCTGTGTTTCTATAATGTATTTTTTTTTTCCATCATGTCAAATGCTTGTCAGACTAAGGGTATTATACTGTTCACTCTTGGTAGTGTACACAGGTGGCATGCCAACTACCTTGCTGTGGACAGAGTCCTCAGAAGAATAAGTTCTAGCCAAGATTTAAACTGAGATAAATAAAAATGTATTTTGGCAACCTGAAAAAGTCTATAAGGGATCAAATTGTTTTATGTACTTATATCATCTTTGTTTTAGTTGTCAAAATGAGAAACAGTAAAATAAGGACACACCATTTATCATGATGTTTGCTTCATTTTTCCAAAAATGCAAAAATAAACCAAAACATAGAATTTAATGGCAGATAAGGACCACTTGGCCTTCCCATACTGTCCATTTTTTCCCCTGAATGTAGTGTTACTGCATACCCTACTTGATCAACAGCTACCCCAAGATAGAAGAATAATAAAATAAAATTAGAATAAAAATCATAAATTGCCAATACTATAACACCTTCTTGAACTAACATTCATAGGCATAAGGGCAATATGGGTATGCTTTTATGCATAAAACCATTTAAATCCTGTGTCATTTTCATAAAACATTTTCCATACATGAAGAATATGGTTTCAAATTTAGCAAAAGAATAAATTATAGGGATTGCCATGTTGCTTCTTAATATATTTGCTTTCAGAGTTGCAGTTTTAGAGCTTGTGAGCTCAGGACAAAAGTAATTAAAAATCCCAGTAAAAAATAAAATTTGACAAAATGCTATTCAAGAAATTCACAAGTACGTGCAGAATGACAAAGACTAATATAAAAGAGAGTTACCAAAGACAACCAGTGATGTACATAAAGCACCTTGAATAATGCAAACGTCTGCATTTGTGGAAGTTGATTTCTTCACTGTCATCCTGTATATATCCTATCGTGACTTGACATAATAGGATAAATCATTATTCTAGTAATGCTTCCATATATTTAAGAATGTACTTGTGTGAGTAAACAGCCTTGAAAACTTTAATGGGTGCCTCAGAAATTAATGAATTTTAAACACCAGGAAAGTCATTAATGGACTAGCTTCTGCAAAACAGCTAATAAATTAATAAATAATATAGTGTATGGGAAAGGGCTGTTATGTATGAAAATCAATGGAAACACAGTGCTGTTGTACCATCGCTGTGATGTCAACAGTTGTTGTACCATCCCGAGTATGTCGCATTGATGGTACAACAGCAATGGTTGTCATTGTGCATGCGCATAACATAATGCACTGGACACGGGGAAATGGATGTCTCTATGAATGCTGGCATCAAGTCAGATGCGCGTGGAACAAGTCAAAGGCTCCCAGATCCAAAGCCATGGGAGTCCTGGCTAATGAATGGTCGGCATCTCTGAAAAACCACACTCGAGACTGCAGCTTCGGACTCTCGACCTACAAAGCCAAGGAACACTTGTCCAGGATCCCAGCTCAAAAGCCATGGGACTCCCGAATAATGGGTGGTCGGTGCCTACAAAGCCACCACTCGAGATCACAGCTTCGTAGTCTCGGCCCACAAAGCCGAGTAACACTTGTCCAGGCTCCCAGATGCGAAGCTGTGGGACTCCTGGCTACCGTGCGATCGGCGCATCCAAAGACGCCACTCAAGAACACAGCTTCGGACTCTCAGCCCACAAAGCTGAGGAACACTTGTCCAGGCTCCCAGCTCAAAAGCTGCATGACTCCTGGCTACCAGGCAGTCGGGGCCTCCAAAGCCGCCACTTGAGAAAGCAACTTTAGACTCTTGGCCCGCAAAGCCAAGGCACACTTGTCCAGGCTCCCAGCTCCAAAGCAGTGGTACTCCCGGCTACTGGGCAGTCTGCACCTCCAAAGCCACTGCTCAAGATTGCAGCTCAGGAATCTCAGCCAAAGACGAGGAACACTTGTCAAGGGTCCCAACTCTAAAGCCGTGAAACTCCTGGCTACCGGACAATTGGCACATCCAAAGCTGCCGCTGCAGACCGCAGCTTCGGACTCTCGGCCCACAAAGCTGAGGAACACTTGTCCAGGCTCCCAGCTCCAAAGCTGTGGGACTCCCAACTAGCAGGCAATCACGCCTCCAAAGCCACCGCTTGAGTCCGGAGCTTTGGACTCTCAGCCCACAAAGCCGAGGAACACTTGTCCAGGCTCCCAGCTCTAAAGCCATGGGATTTCTGGCTACCAGGTTGTCAGCACCTCCAAAGCCACCGCTCGAGACAACGGCTTTGGACTCCTGGCCCAGAAAGCTGAAGAACACTTGTCCAGGCTTCCAGATCCTGAGCGGTAGGACTCCTGGCAACCGGGCAGTCAGTGAATCCAAAGCCACCGCTCGAGACCGCAGCTTGGGACTCTTGGCCCACAAAGCTGAAGAACACTTGTCCAGTCTCCCAGCTCCAAAGTCATGGGACTCCTGGCTACTGGGTGGTCAGTGCCTGCAAAGCCAATGCTTGATACCATAGCTTCAGACACTCAGCCCACAAAGCCGAGGAACACTTGTCCAGGCACCCAGCTCCTAAGCCATGGGACTCCTGGCTACTGGGCAATTGGCACCTCCAAAGCCGCCGAGCGAGACTGCAGATTCGGACTCTCAGCCCACAAAGCCGAAGAACACTTGTCCAGGCTCCCAGGTCCAAAGCCACGGGACTCTCAACTACTGGGTGGTCGGCACTTCCAAAGCCACTTCTCAAGAGCAAAGTTTTGGATTTTCAGCCCTCAAAGCTGAGGAACACTTGTCCAGGCTTCCAGTTCCAAAGTCGTGGGAATCCTGGCTACTAGGTGGTCGGCACCTCCAAAGCTGCCACTCGAGACCGCAGCTTTGGATTCTTGGTCCACAAAGCAGAGGAACACTTGTCCATGCTCTCAGCTCCAAAGTCACAGGACTCCCAGTTAATGGGCGGTCGGTGCCTTCAATGACGCCATTCGAGACTGCAGATTCAGACTCTCGGCCAACAAAGCAGTTGAACACTTGTCAAGGGTCCCAACTCCAAGGCCTTGGGACTTCTGGATTCCAGGCAGTCAGCGCTCCAAAGCCGCCGCTCGAGATTGCAGCTTTGAACTTTCAGGCTGCAAAGCCGAGGAAGACTTGTCCAGGGTCCCAGCTCCAAATCTGCCGGACTCCCGGCTACTGGGAAGTCGGTGCCTCCAAAGCCACAGCTCAAGACTGCAGCTTTGGACTCTCATCCCTCAAAGCCACAGAACACTTGTCCAGGCTCCCAGCTCCAAAGCCATGGGACTCCCAGCTAGTGGGCAATTGGCACCTCCAAAGCCATCGCTTGAGACTGGAACTTTGGACTCTCGGCACTCAAAGCTGAGGAACACATATCCAGGCTCTCAGTTCCAAAGCCGTGGGACTTCGGGCTACCAGGTGGTCAGTGCCTCCAAAGCTGATGCTTGAGACTACATATTCGGACTCTTGGCCCACAACACCAAAGAACACTTGTCCAGGCTATCTGCTCCAAAGCCGTGGGACTCCAGGCAACCGGGTGGATGGCACCTTTAAAGCCGTCACTTGAGACTGCAGCTTCGGACACTCAGCCTTCAAAGCAGATGAACACTTGTCCAGGCTCCCAGCTCCAAAGCCACAGGAATCCCAGCTACTGGACAGTCGGCATCTCCAAAGCCACCACTCGATACCGCAACTTCGGACTCTCAGCCAACAAAATCGAGGAACACTTGTCCAGGCTACCAGCTCCAAAGCCATGGGACTCCCAGCTACCGGGTGGACAGTGACTCCAAAGCAGCCTCTCAAGATTGCAGCTTCGGACTCTCAGCCCACAAAGCCAAGGAAAACTTGTCCAGGCTCCCAGCTCCAAAGCCGCAGGACTCCCGGTTACCAGGTAGTTGGCATCTCAAATGCTGTCACTCAAGACTACAGCTTTGGACTCTCAGCCCACAAAGACAAGGAACACTTATCCAGGCTCCCAGCTCCAGAGCCATGGGACTCCTGGCAACCATGTGGTTGGTGCCTCCAAAGCCACCACTCAAGAATGCAGCTTCGGACTCTCGGCCCACAAAGCCGAAGAACACTTGTCCAGGCTCTCAGGTCCAAAGCCACGGAACTCGCAGGTACCCAGTGGTCGGCACTTCCAAAGCCACTGCTCAAGAGCAAAGTTTCGGATTTTCAGCCCACAAAGCCGAGGAACACTTGTTCAGACTCCCAGTTCCAAAGCCATGGGACTCCTGGCTACTGGGTGGTCAGCACCTCCAAAGCTTCCACTCATGACCGCAGCTTTGGACTCTCGGCCCACAAAGCAGAGGAACACTTGTCCAGGCTCCCAGCTCCAAAGTTGCAGGACTGCCAGTTAATGGGAGGTCGGTGCCTCCAATGACACCATTCAAGACCACAGATTCAGACTCTTGGACAACTAAGCAGTTGAACACTTGTCAAGGGTCCCAACTCCAAGGCATTGGGACTTCTGGATTCCAGGTGGTCAGAGCTCCAAAGCCGCTGCTCGAGACTGCAGCTTTGGACTTTCAGGCTGCAAAGCTGAGGAAGACTTGTCCAGTGTCCCAGCTCCAAATCCATGGGACTCCCAGCTACTGAGCAGTCAGTGCCTCCAAAGCCGCTGCTCAAGACTGCAGCATCGGACTCTCGGCCCACAAAGCCACAGAACACTTGTCCAGGCTCCCAGCTCCAAAGCCATGGGACTCCCAGCTAGTGGGCAGTTGGCACCTCCAAAGCCACTGCTTGAGACTGGAGCTTTGGACTCTCGGCACTCAAAGCAGAGGAACACATGTCCAGGCTCTCATTTCCAAAGCCGAGGGACTTCCGGCTACCAGGTGGTTGGTGCCTCCAAAGCCGATGCTTGAGACTACATATTCGGACTCTTGGCCCACAACACCAAAGAACACTTGTCCAGGCTCCCTGTTCCAAAGCCGTGGGACTCTAGGCAACCGGGTGGATGGCACCTCCAAAGCCGTTCTTGAGACTGCAGCTTCAGACATTCGGCCTTCAAAGCAGAGGAACACTTGTCCAGGCTCCCAGCTCCAAAGCCACAGGAATCCCAGCTACTGGGCAGTCGGCATCTCCAAAGCCACCGCTCAATACCGCAGCTTCAGACTCTCAGCCAACAAAGTCGAGGAATACTTGTCCAGGCTACCAGCTCCAAAGCCATGGGACTCCCAGCTACCGGGTGGTCAGTGACTCCAAAGCAGCTGCTCGACACTGCAGCTTCGGACTCTCGGCACACAAAGCCAAGGAAAACTTGTCCAGGCTCCCAGCTCCAAAGCCGCAGTTGGCACCTCAAATGCTGTCAGTCGAGACTACAGCTTTGGACTCTCAGCCCACAAAGACAAGGAACACTTGTCCAGGCTCCCAGCTCCAGAGCCGCGGGACTCCCGGCAACTGTGTGGTTGGTGCCTCCAAAGCTGCCACTCAAGACCGCAGCTTCAGAGTCACGGCCCACAAAGCCGAAGAACACTTGTCCAGGCTCCCTGCTCCTAAGCCATGGGACTCCAGTCAACTGGGTGGATGGCACCTCCAAAGCCATCACTGGAGATTGCAGCATCGGACACTTGGCCCTCAAAGCAGAGGAACACTTGTCCAGGCTTCTAGCTCCAAAGCCATGGGACTCCCGGCTACCAGGCAGTCAGTGCCTCCAAAGCCACTGTTCAATACTGCAGCTTTGAACTCTCAGCCCACAAAGCTGAGGAACACTTGTCCAGGATCCAAGCTCAAAAACCTTTGGACTCTCGGCTACCGGGTGGTCGACACCTCCAAAGCTGCAGCTCGAGACTTCAGCTTCAGACACTCGGCCCACAAAGCCAAAGAACACTTGTCCAGGCTCCCAGGTCCAAAGCCAAGGGACTCCCAACTACCGGGTGGTCGGCACTTCCAAAGCCACTGCTCAAGACCAAAGTTTCAGACTTTCAGCTCACAAAGCCGAGGAACACTTGTCCAGGCTCCCAGCTCCAAAGTTGCGGGACTATTGGCTACTGTTCAATCAGTGCCTCCAAAGCCGTCACTCGAGAACACAGCTTCAGACTCTCGGTGAACAGAGGCGAGGAACACTTGTCCAGGCTCCCAGCTCCAAAGCCGTGGAACTTCCAGCTAGTAGTCAATTGGCACCTCCAAAGCCACCGCTTGAGACCGGAGCTTTGGACTTTCTGCCCACAAAGTCGAGGAACACTTGTCCAGGCTCCCTGCACCAAAGCCATGGGAATCCCAGCTAACAGGTGATCGGTGTCTCCAAAGCCACCACCTGAGACTGCAGCTTTGGGCTTTCAGCCCACAATGCTGAGGAACACTTGTCCAGGCTCCCAGCTCCAAAGCCGTGGGACTCCTGGCTACCAGGTAGTCAGCTCCTCCAAAGCTGCCGCTCGAGATCGCAGCTTCAGACTCTCAGCCCACAAAACTGAAGAACAATTGTCAAGGCTCCCAGCTCCAAAGTTGTGGGACTTCTTGCTACCAGGTAGTCAGCACCTCCAACGCCGCTTGAGACTACATATTCGGACTCTTGGCCCACAAAGCCGAAGAACACTTGTCCAGACTCCCTGCTCCTAAGTCACGGGAATCCAGTCAACTGGGTGGACGGCACCTCCAAAGCCATCACTCGAGATTGCAGCATCAGACACTTGGCCCTCAAAGCATAGGAACACTTGTCCAGGCTCCTAACTCCAAAACCATGGGACTCCCGGCTACCAGGCGGTCAGCGCCTCCAAAGCCACTGCTCGATACTGCAGCTTCAGACTCTCAGCCCACAAAGCCAAAGAACACTTATCCAGGCTCCCAACCCAAAAGCCATAGGACTCCAGGCTACCGGGTGGTCAGCACCTCCAAAGCCGCAACTCAAGACCTTAGTTTCGGAATCTCAGCCTGCAAAGTGGTGGAACATTTGTCCAGGCTCCCGGCTCCAAAGCTGTGGGACTCCTGGCTACTGGGTGGTCGGCACCTCCAAAGCCACCACTCGAGACTGCAGCTTTGGACTGTCAGCCCACAAAGCTGAGGAACACTTGTCCAGGCTCCCAGCTCCAAAGCCATGAGACTTGGCTACCAGGCAATCGGCACCTCCAAAGCTGCCGCTCAAGGCCGCAGCTTCAGAGTCTCAGCCCACAAAACCGAGGAACACTTTTCCAGGCTCCCAGCTCCAAAGCCATGGGACTACCTGCTACTGGGTGATTGGCACCTCCAAACCTGGCACTTGAGACCATGGCTGCTTGAGAACGCAGCTTCAGACTCTCAGCCCACGAAACAGAGGAACACTTGTCCAGGCTCCCTGCTCTAGAGCTGTGGGAATCCCGGCAACTGGGCGGTTGGTGCCTCCAAAGCCACCGCTCAAGACCACAGCTTCTGACTGTCGGCTCACAAAGCTGAGAAAAACTTGTCCAGGCTCCCAGCTCCAAAGCAGTGGGTCTCCCAGCAACCAGGTGACTGATGCCTCCAAAGCCGCCGCTCGAGACCGCAGCTTCGGACTGTTGGCCCACAAAGCCAAAGAACACTTGTCCAGCTGCTAGCTCAAAAGCTACAGGTCTGCAGGCTACCGGGTGGTCAGCACCTCCAAAGCCACTGCTCGAGACCGCAGCTTCAGACTCTCAGCCCATAAAGCCGTGGAACACCTGTCCAGGTGCCCAGCTCCAAAGCCGTATGACTGTCGGCTTCCAGGCAGTCGGTGACCCCAAAGAAATCACTTTAGACTGCAGCTTCATACCCTCAGCCCACAAAGCTGAGGAACACTTGTCCAGGCTCCCAGCTCCAAAGTCACGGGACTCCCGGCTTCCAGGCAATCAGCACCTCCACAGCTGCAGCACAAGGCCGCAGCTTCAGACTCTCACCCCACAAAGCCAAGAAACACTTGTCCAGGCTCCCAGTTCCAAAGACGTGGGACTCCCTGCTACCGGGTGGTTGGCACCTTCAAAGCTGGCACTCGAGACCACGTCTTCTGACTCTCGACCCACAAAGCTGAGGAACACTTGTCCAGGCTCCCTGCTCCAAAGTCGTGAGACTCCCAGCTACCGACAATCGGCGCCTCCAAAGCTGGTGCTCTAGACCACAGCTTCGGACTCTCGACCCACAAAGCCGAGGAATACTTGTCCAGGCTCCCAGCTCCAGAGCCATGGGACTCCCAGCAACCGGGCAGTCGGTGCCTCCAAAGCCGCCCTCTCGAGATCACAGCTTCGGACTCTCAGCCCGCAAAGCTTCAGAACACTATTCCAGGCTCCCAGCTCAAAAGCCGCATGACTCCTGGCTACAGGGTGGTCAGCACCTACAAAGCCACCGCTCAAGACCGCAGCTTCGGACTCTCAGCCCACAAAGCTGAGGAACACTTGTCCAGGCTCCCAGCTGCAAAGCTGTGGGACTCCTGGCTACAGGATGGTTGGTGCCTCCTAAGCCGCCGCTCAAAGCCGCAGCTTCGGACTCTCAGCCCACAAAGCTGATGAATGTTTGCCAAGGATCCCAACTCCAAAGTCGTGTGACTTCTGGCTACCAGGCAATTGGCGTCTCCAAAGCTGCCGCTTAAGACCGCAGCATCAGACTCTCAGCCCACAAAGCCGAGGAATGCTTGTCAAGGTTCCCAGCCTCAAAGCCATGGAACTCCCGGATACCAGGCAGTCGGCACCTCCAAAGCCACTGCTTGAGACCGCAGCTTTGCACTCTTGGCCCACAGAGCCGAGGAACACTTGTTCAGGTTTTCTGCTCCAAAGCTGCAGGAATCACAGCTAGCGGGCGATTGGTACCTCCAAAGCCACCATTTGAGACTGCAGCTTTGGACTTTCAGACCACAATGAAGAGGAACACTTGTCCAGGCTTCCAGCTCCAAAGCCACATGACTCCTTGCTTCCAGGTAGTCAGCTCCTCTGAAGCTGCCACTCGAGACTGCAGCTTCAGACTCTCAGCTCACAAAACCGAAGAACACTTGTCAAGGCTCCCAGCTCCAAAGTTGCGGGACTCCTTGCTACCAGGTAGCTGACACCTCCAAAGCCACTGCTCGAGACTACATATTTGGAATCTTGGCCCAAAAAGCCGAAGAACACTTGTCCAGGCTCCCTGCTCCAAAGCCACAGGACTCCCAGCTACTGGGTGGTTGGCTCCTCCAAAAGCTGCTGCTCAAAACAACAGCATTAGACGCTCAACCCACAAAGCTGAGGAACATTTGTCCAGGCTCCCAGCTCCAAAGATGTGGGACTCCCTGCTACCAGGTGGTCAGCACCTCCACAGCCTCCGCTCGAGTACACAGCTTCCGACTCTCGACCCACAAAGCCAAGGAATGTTTGTCCAGACTCCCAGCTCCAAAGCCATGGGACTCCAAACTACCGTGTGGTTGGCACCTCCAAAGCCACTGCTCGATACTGCAGCTTCACACTCTTGGCCCACAGAGCTGAGGAACACTTGTCCAGACTCCCAGCTCAAAAGCCAAAGGACTCCTGGCTACCGGGTAGTCAGCACCTCCAAAGCCGCCATTCGAGACAGAAGCTTCTGACTCTCAGCACCCCAAAGCTGAAGAACACTTGTCCAGACTCCCAGCTCTAAAGCCACTGGACTCCTTGCTACCAGGTGGTGGCAGCCTCCAAAGCCACTCCTTGAGACTGCAGCTCGGACTCTCAGCTCACAAAGCCAAAGAACATTTGTCACAGGACTCCCGGCAATGAGGCAATTGGCACCTCCAGAGCTGCCCCTCGAGACCGCAGGTTCAGACTCTCAGCCCACAAAGCTGAGGAACACTTGTCAAGGTTCCCAGCTCCAAAGCCACGGTACTCCCGGATACAAGGGCAGTCGGCGCCTCCAAAGCCACCACTTGATACTGCAGCTTCGGACTCTCAGTCCACAAATCTGAGGAACACTTGTCCAGGCTCCAGCTCCAAAGCCTTGAAACTCTTGGCTACCAGGTGGTCAGGACCTCCAAAGTCACCGATCAAGACCGCAGCTTCAGACTGTCAGCCCACAAAGCCAAGGAACACTTGTCCAGGATCCAGCTCCAAAGTTGCGGGACTCCCGGCTACCAGGCAATCAGCTTCTCCAAAGCTGCCACTCGAGAACACAGCTTCAGACTCCCAGCCCACAAAGCCAAGGAACAGTTGTTCAGGCTCCCAGCTCCAAAGCCAGGGGACTCCCGGCTACTGGGCAATTGGCACCTCCAATGCCAAAGCTCGATACTGAAGCTTCGGACTCTCACTCCACAAAGCCGAGGAACACTTGTCCAGGCTCCCAGCTGCAAAGCTGTGAGACTCTCAGCTACCAGATGGTCAGCAACTCCAAATCCCGAAAGTCAAGACCGCAGCTTTGGACTCTCGGCCCACAAAGCCGAGGAATACTTGTCCAGTCTCCCAGTTCCAAAGCCGCAGGAGTCACAGCTAGTGGGCTATCTGCGCCTCCAAAGCCTCTGCTCAAGACCGCAGCAGTGCACTTTCAGCGCACAAAGCAGGGGAATACGTGTCCAGGCTCCCAGCTAAAATGCTGTGGGACTCCTGGATACCAGGCATTCGGCGCCATCCAAAGCTGAAATTCGAAACCGCAGCTTCAGGCTCTCAGCCCACAAAGCCAAGAAACACTTGTCCAAGCTCCAAGTTAAAAGACATGGGACTCCCAGCTACTGGGTGGTCGACACCTCCAAAGCCGCCACTCGAGACCGCAGCTTCGGACTCTCAGCCCACAAAGCCGAGAAACACTTGTCCAAGCTCCAAGCTAAAAGACATGGGACTCCCAGCTACTGGGTGGTCGACACCTCCAAAGTCTTCCACTCGAGACCGCAGCTTCAGACTCTTGGCCCACAAAGCTGAGGAACACTTGTCCAGAGTCCCAGCTCCAAAGCCATGGAACTCCTTGCTACCGTGTGTTCAGTGCCTCCAAAGCTGGCGCTCAAGACAGCAGCTTCAGACTCTCAACCCACAAAGCCGAGGAACACTTGTCCAGGCTCCCAGATCCAGAGTCACGGGACTCCCAATGACCAGCTGGTCAGCACCTCCAAAGCCACCACTCAAGACCGCAGCTTCAGACTCTCGGTTCACAAAGCCAAAGAACACGTGTCCAGTTTCCCAGCTCAAAAGCAACAGGACTCCAGGCTACCGGGTGGTCAGCACCTCCAAAGCCACTGCTCAAGACTGCAGCTTCAGACACTCGGCCCACAAAGCCAAGGAACTCTTGTCAAGGCTCCCAGCTCCAAAGTTGGGGGACTCCTTGCTACCAGGTTGCTGACACCTCCAAAGCCACTGCTTGAGACTACATATTTGGACTCTTGGCCCAAAAAGCTGAAGAACACTTGTCCAGGCTCCCTGCTCCAAAGCCACAGGACTCCCAGCTACTGGGTGGTTGGCTCCTCCAAAAGCTGCCACTCGAAACAACAGCTTTAGACGCTCAACCCACAAAGCTGAGGAACATTTGTCCAGGCTCCCAGCTCCAAAGATGTGGGACTCCCTGCTACCAGGTGGTCAGCACCTCCACAGCCTCCGCTCGAGTACAGCTTCCGACTCTCGACCCACAAAGCCAAGGAATGTTTGTCCAGACTCCCAGCTCCAAAGCCATGGGACTCCAAACTACCGTGTGGTTGGCACCTCCAAAGCCACTGCTCGATACTGCAGCTTCACACTCTTGGCCCACAGAGCTGAGAACACTTGTCCAGACTCCCAGCTCAAAAGCCAAAGGACTCCTGGCTACTGGGTAGTCAGCACCTCCAAAGCCGCCATTCGAGACAGAAGCTTCTGACTCTCAGCACCCCAAAGCTGAAGAACACTTGTCCAGACTCCCAGCTCTAAAGCCACTGGACTCCTTGCTACCAGGTGGTGCGCCTCCAAAGCCACTCCTTGAGACTGCAGCTTCGGACTCTCAGCTCACAAAGCCAAAGAACATTTGTCACAGGACTCCCGGCAATGAGGCAATTGGCACCTCCAGAGCTGCCCCTCGAGACCGCAGGTTCAGACTCTCAGCCCACAAAGCTGAGGAACACTTGTCAAGGTTCCCAGCTCCAAAGCCACGGTACTCCCGGATACAAGGGCAGTCGGCGCCTCCAAAGCCACCACTTGATACTGCAGCTTCGGAATCTCAGTCCACAAAGCTGAGGAACACTTGTCCAGGCTCCAGCTCCAAAGCCTTGAAACTCTCAGCTACCAGGTGGTCAGGACCTCCAAAGTCACCGATCAAGACCGCAGCTTCGGACTGTCAGCCCACAAAGCCAAGGAACACTTGTCCAGGATCCAGCTCCAAAGTTGCAGGACTCCCGGCTACCAGGCAATCGGCATCTCCAAAGCTGCCACTCGAGAACACAGCTTCAGACTCCCAGCCCACAAAGCCAAGGAACAGTTGTTCAGGCTCCCAGCTCCAAAGCCAGGGGACTCCCGGCTACTGGGCAGTGGCACCTCCAATGCCAAAGCTCGATGCTGAAGCTTGGACTCTCCTCCACAAAGCCGAGGAACACTTGTCCAGGCTCCCAGCTGCAAAGCTGTGAGACTCTCAGCTACCAGATGGTCAGCAACTCCAAATCCCGCAAGTCAAGACCGCAGCTTTGGACTCTCGGCACAAAGCCGAGAAACACTTGTCCAGTCTCCCAGTTCCAAAGCCGCAGGAGTCACAGCTAGTGGGCTATCTGCCTCCAAACCTCTGCTCAAGACCGCAGCAGTGCACTTTCAGCGCACAAAGCAGGGAATACGTGTCCAGGCTCCCAGCTAAAATGCTGTGGGACTCCTAGCTACCAGGCATTCGGCGCCATCCAAAGCTGAAATTCGAAACTGCAGCTTCGGGCTCTCAGCCCACAAAGCCAAGAAACACTTGTCCAAGCTCCAAGCTAAAAGACGTGGGACTCTCAGCTACTGGGTGGTCGACACCTCCAAAGCCACCACTCGAGACCGCAGCTTCGGACTCTCAGCCCACAAAGCAGAAGAACACTTGTCCAGGCTCCCAGCACTAAAGCTGGGGGACTCCCGGCTACCGGGCAATCGGCACCTCCAAAGCCAGAGCTTGATACCGAAGCTTTGGACTCTCACTCCACAAAGTCAATTAGCACTTGACCAGGCTCCCAGATCCAAAGCCGTGAGAACCTCAGCTACTGGATTGTCAGCATCTCCAAATCTGCCAGTCGACACCGAAGCTTCAGACTCTCGGCCAACATAGCTGAGCAACACTTATCCAGGATCCCAGATACAAAGCCGTGGGACCCCCAGCTAGTAGGAAATCAGCACCTCCAAAGCCGCCGTTCAAGACCGCAGCTGAGCACTTTCAGCCCACAAAGCTGGGGAACATGTGCTCAGGATCCCAGCTAAAAAGCTGCGGGACTCCCGGCTACCAGGCATTTGGCCCCTCCAAAGCCACTGCTCAAGACCGCAGCTTTGGGCTCTCAGCCCACATAGCCAAGAAACACTTGTCCAAGCTCCAAGCTAAAAGGCGTGGGACTCCCAGCTACTGGGTGGTCAACACCTCCAAAGCCACCACTCGAGACCACAGGTTCGGACTCTCGGCCCACAATCCCGAGGAACACTTGTCCAGACTTCCAACTCCAAAGCCATGGGACTCCCTGCTACCACGTGTTCAGTGCCTCCAAAGCTGGCACTCGAGACAGCAGCTCCTGACTCTCACCCCACAAAGCCAAGGAACACTTGTGCAGGCTTCCAGCTCCAGAGCAACGGGACTCCCAACAACCAGGTGGTCAGTGCCTTCACAGCCGTCGCTCAAGACCGCAGCTTTAGACTCTCGGTCCACAAAGCTGAAGAACACTTCTCCAGTGTCCCAGCTCCAAAGCCGCAGGACACTTGTCTACTGGGAGGTCGGCATCTTCAAAGCCACAACTCGAGACCGCAGCTTTGGAATCTCAGCCCACAAAGCCAAGGAACACTTGTCCAGGCTCCCAGCTTCAAGGTCGTTGGACTCCTAGCTTCTTGGCAATTGACGCCTCCAAAGCTGCTGCTCGAGACTGCAGCTTCAGACTCTCAGCCCACAAAGCCAAGGAACACTTGTCAAGGTTCCCAGATACAAAGATATGGGATTCCCGGCTACCGGGTGGTTGGCAGCTTCAAAGCCACCGCTCGATACCGCAGCTTCGGACTCTCAGCCCTCAAAGCTGATGAACACTTGTCCAGGCTCCCAGCTCCAAAGCAGTGGGACTCCTGGCTTCCGGGCAGTCGGCATCTCAAAAGCATCGCTTCAGACCAAAGCTTTGGACTCTCGGCCCTCAATGCCGAGGAACACTTGTCCAGGTTCCCAGCTCCAAAGCCATGGGACTCCCTGCTACTGGGATGTTGGTGCCTCCAAAGCTGGCACTCTAAACCGTGGCCTCTGACTCTCAACCCACGTAGCCGAGGAACACTGGTCCAAGCTCCCTACTCCAAAGTTGTGGGACTCCCAGCTACTGGCAATCAGCACTTCCAAAGCCACCGCTGGAGACTGCACCTTCGCACTCTCAGCCCACAATGCCAAAGAACACTTGTCCAGGCTCCCAGCTCCAATGCCGCAGGACTCCCAGCTACCGGGCGGTCAGCACCTCCAAAGCCACTGCTCGATACTGCAGCTTTGGACTCTCATCCCACAAAGCCAAGGAACACTTGTCCAGGCTCCAGCTCCAAAGTTACGGGACTCCCAGCTACCCGGCAATCGGCACCTCCAAAGCTGCCGATCGAGAATGCAGCTTCAGACTCTCAGCCCATAAAGCTGAGGAACAGTTGTCCAGGCTCCCAGCTCCAAAGCCGGGGCACTCCCGGCTACTGGGCAATCGGCACCTCCAAAGCCAAAGCTCGATACCTAAGCTTTGGACTTTCACTCCACAAAGCTGAGGAACACTAGTCCAGGCTCAGTCCAGGGACAAGTGTTTCTCGACTTTGTGGGCTGAGAGCCTGAATCTGCGGAATCGAATTTCAGCCTTGGATGGCGCCGAATGCCCGGTAGCCGGGAGTCCCGCGGCATTTTAGCTGGGAACCTGTACATGTGTTCCTCTGCTTTGTGGGCTGAAAGTGCACTGCTGCGGTCCTGAGTGGCAGCTTTGGAGGCACCGAATGCCTGGTAGCTGGGAGTCCCATGGCTTTTTAGCTGGGAGCCTGGACACGTGTTCCTCGGCTTTGTGGGCTGAAAGTGCCCAGCTGCAGTCTTGAGAGGTCACATTTCAGGCGCAGATAGCCCGCTAGCTGGGAGTCCCACGTCTTTGGATCTGGGAGCCTGGACAAATGTTCCTCTGTTTTCTGCGTCGAGAGTCTGAAGCTGTGGTCTCGATTGGCAGATTTGGAGGTGCTGACCATCCGGTAGCCAAGAGACTCATGGCTTAGGACTATCTGCACCTCCAAAGCCACCACTCAAGACTGCAGCTGCGCACTTTCAGCCCACAAAGCCAAGGAACACGTGTCCATGCTCCCAGCTAAAAATCCACGGGTCACCCGGCTACCAGGAATTTGGTGTCTCCAAAGCCGCCACTTAAGATCGCAGCAGTGCACTTTCAGCCCACAAAGCAGAGGAACACGTGTCCAGGCTCCCAGCTAAAATGCCGCAGGACTCCCAGCTACTAGGCATTTGGCACCATCCAAGGCTGAAATTCGATACCGCAGCTTCGGGCTCTCAGCCAATAAAGCAGAGAAACACTTGTCCAAGCTCAAAGCTAAAAGACGTGGGACTCCTAGCTACTGGATGGTCGACACCTCCAAAGCCAACACTCGAGACCGCAGCTTCGGACTCTCAGCCCACAAAGCTGAGAAACGCTTGTCCAAGATCCAAACTAAAAGGCGTGGGACTCCCAGCTACTGCGTGGTCGATGCCTCCAAAGCCGCCACTCGAGACCGCAGCTTTGGACTCTCAGCCCACAAAGCCGAAGAACACTTGTCCAGACTCCAGCCCCAAAGTCGCAGAACTCCCGCTTATCAGGCAACCGGCACCTCTAAAGCTGCAGCTCGAGAACGCAGCTTCAGACTCTCAGCCCACAAAGCCGAGGAACACTTGTCCAGGCTCCCAGCTCTAAAGCTGGGGGACTCCCGGCTACCGGGCAATTGGCACCTCCAAAGCCAGAGCTCGATACCGAAGCTTCGGACTCTCACTCCACAAAGTCAAGGAGCACTTGACCAGGCTCCCAGATCCAAAGCCATGAGACCATCTGCTACTGGATGATCAGCACCTCCAAATCCACCAGTCAAGACCGAAGCTTCTGACTCTCGGCCCACATAGCTGAGGAACACTTGTCCTGTCTCACAGATCCAAAGCTGTGGGACTCCCAGCTAGCGGGCAATCAGCACCTCCAAAGCCGCTGCTCAAGACCACAGCTGAGCACTTTCAGCCCACAAAGCCATGAAACACTTGTCCAAGCTCCAAGCTAAAAGACGTGGGACTCCCAGCTACTGGGTGGTCGACACCGCCAAAGCCACCACTCGAGACCGCAAATTCTGACCCTCAGCCCACAAAGCTGAGGAACACTTGTCCAGGCTCCCAGATCCAATGCTGTGAGACTCCTGGCTACAGGACGGTCGTCGCCTCCTAAGCCACCGCTCGAGACCACAGCTTCGGTCTCTCAGCCCACAAAGCTGAGGAATGCTTGTCAAGGTTCCCAGCCTCAAAGACATGGGACTCCCGTATACGGGGCAATCGGCACCTCCAAAGCCACTGCTTGAGACTGCAGCTTTGCATTCTCGGCCCACAGAGCCGATGAACACTTATCCAGGCTCCTTGCTCTAAAGCCGCAGGAATCCCAGCTAGCAGGCGATTGGCACCTCCAAAGCCACCGCTTGAGACTGCAGCTTTGGACTTTCAGCCCTCAATGAAGAGGAACACTTGTCCAGGCTTCCAACTCCAAAGCCACAGGACTCCTGGCTAGGAGGTAGTCAGCTCCTCCGAAGCTGCTGCTCGAGATCACAGCTTCAGACTCTCAGCCCACAAAACCAAAGAACACTTGTCAGGGCTCCCAGCTCCAAAGATGAGGGACTCCTTGCTACCAGGTAGTTGGCACCTCCAAAACTGCCACTCGAGATTACATATTTGGACTCTTGGCCTACAAAGCCGAAGAACATTTGTCCAGGCTCCCTGCTCCAAAGCCACAGGACTCTCAGCTAACGGGTGGTTGGCTCCTCCAAAAGCTGCCGCTCAAAACAACAGCTTCAGACTCTCAGCCCACAAAGCTGAGGAGCACTTGTCCAGGCTACCAGCTCCAAAGCCGAGGGACTCCCGGCTACCAGGTGGTCGGCGCCTCCAAAGCCTCTGCTCAAGTACACAGCTTCAGACTCTCGGCCTACAAAGCAAAGGAACACTTGTCCAGGCTCCCAGCTCCAAAGTCGTGGGACTCCTGGCTACAGGGAGTTCTGCACCTCCAAAGCTGGTGGTCGAGACCGCAGCTTCTGACTCTCCACCCACAAAGCCGAGGAACACTTGTCCAGGCTCCCAGCTCCAGAGCAGTGGAACTCCTGACAACCAGGCAGTCAGTGCCTAAAAGCCACTGCTCGAGACTGCTGCTTTGGACTCTCATCCCAGAAAGCTGAAGAACACTTGCCCAGACTCCCAGCACAAAAGCCACAGGACTCGTGGCTACTGGGTGGTCAGCACCTCTAAAGCCACCATTCAAGAAAGCAGCTTCTGATTCTCAGCACCCTAAAGCTGAAGAACACTTGTCCAGACTCCCAGCTCCAAAGCCATGGGACTCCTTGCTACCGGGTGGTCGGGGCCTCCAAAGCCACCCGTCGAGACTGCAACTTCGGACTCTCAGCCAACAAAGTCGAAGAACACTTGTCCAGGCTCCCAGTTCCTAAGACTTGGGACTCTCAGCAACCAGTCAATTGGCACCTCCAGAGCTGTCCCTCAAGAGTACAGGTTCAGACTCTCAGCCCACAAAGCCGAGGAACACTTGTGAAGGTTCCCAGCTCCAAAGCCACGGTAATCCCGGTGACAGGGTGTCGGAGCCTCCAAAGCCACCACTTGATACTGCAGCTTCGGACTCTCAGTCCACAAAGCTGAGGAACACTTGTCCAGTCTCTAGCTCCAAAGCCTTGAGACTCTCGGCTACCGGGTGTTCAGGACATCCAAAGTCAGCAATCGAGACCGCAGCTTCGGACTGTGGCCCACAAAGACGAAGAACACTTGTCAAGACTCCCAGCTCCAAAGCCGTGGGACTCCGGGCTACCGGCTGGTCGGCACCTCCAAAGCCGCTGCTCAAGACCACAGCTTCAGACTCTCAGCCCACAAAGCTGAAGAACACTTGTACAGACTCCAGCTCCAAAGTCACAGAACTCCTGCCTACCAGTCAACCGGCACCTCAAAAGCTGCCGCTCGAGAACGCAGCTTCAGACTCTCAGCCCACAAAGCCGAGGAACACTTGTCCAGGCTCCCAGCTCTAAAGCTGGGGGACTTTCGGCTACCGTGCAATCGGCACCTCCAAAGCCAGAGCTCAATACTGAAGCTTCGGACTTTCACTCCACAAAGTCAAGGAACACTTCACCAGGCTCCCAGATCCAAAGCCATGAGACCCTCGGCTACTGGATGGTCAGCCCCTCCAAATCCCCCAGTCGAGATTGAAGCTTCGGACTCTCGGCCCACATAGCTGAGGAACACTTGTCCAGGCTCTCAGATCCAAAGCCGTGGGACTCCCAGCTAGCGGGCAATTGGCACCTCCAAAGCCGCCGCTCAAGACCGGAGCTGAGCACTTTCAGCCCACAAAGCTTAGGAACACGTCCTCAGGCTCCCAGCTAAAAAGCTGCCTGACTCCCGGCTACCAGGCATTCGGCACCTCCAAAGCTGCCGCTCAGGACCGCAGCATCGGGCTCTCAGCCAACAAGGCTGAGAAACACTTGTCCAAGCTCCAAGCTAAAAGATGTGGGACTCCCATCTACTGGGTGGTCGACACCTCGAAAGCCACTACTCGAGACCACTGGTTCAGACTCTCAGCCCACAATCCTGAGGAACACTTGTCCAGAGTCCCAACTCCAAAGCTGTGAGACACCCTGCTACTGCGTGTTCAGTGCCTCCAAAGCTGGCACTCAAGACAGCAGCTTCTGACTCTCAACCCACAAAGCCAAGTAACACTTGTCCAGGCTTCCAGCTCTAGAGCAACGGGACTCCCGACAACCAGGCAGTCAGTGCCTTCACAGCCATCGCTAGAGACTGCAGCTTCAGAATCTCAGTTCACAAAGCTGAAGAACACTTCTCCAGTCTCCCAGCTCAAAAGCTGCAGGACTCCCATCTACCAGGTGGTCTGCACCTCCAAAGCCATCGCTCAAGACCACAGCTTCAGACTCTCTTCCCACAAAGCCAAGGAACTCTTGTCCAGGCTCCCAGCTCCAAAGCCACAGGACACTTGACTACTGGGAGGTCGGCGCCTCCAAAGCCACCACTCGAGACCGCAGCTTTGGAATCTCAGCCCACAAAGCCGAGGAACACTTTTCCAGGCTCCCAGCTTTCAAAGTCATTGGACTCCTAGCTTCCTGGCAATCGATGCCTCCAAAGCTGCTGCTCGAGACAGCAGCTTCAGACTCTCAGCTCACAAAGCCAAGGAACACTTGTCAAGGTTCCCAGATACAAAGATATGGGACTCCCAGCTACCGGGTGGTCGGCAGCTTCAAAGCCACCGCTCGATACCGCAGCTTTGGACTCTCAGCCCTCAAAGCTGAGGAACACTTGTCCAGGCTCCAAGCTCCAAAGCAGTGGGACTCCTGGCTACCGGGCAGTCAGCATCTCAAAACCATCGCTCCAGACCAAAGCTTTGGACTCTCGGCCCACAATGCCGAGGAACACTTGTCCAGACTCCCAGCTCCAAAGCCATGGGACTCCCTGCTACTGGGACATCGGTGTCTCCAAAGCTGGCACTCTAGATCATGGCCTCCTACTCTCGACCCACGAAGCCGAGGAATACTGGCCCAAGCTCCCTACTCCAAAGCTGTGGGACTCCCAGCTACTGGGCAATCAGCACTTCCAAAGCCACCGCTTGAGACCACAGCTTCGCACTCTCGGCCCACAATGCCAAAGAACACTTGTCCAGGCTCCCAGATCCAATGCAGCAGGACTCCTGGCTGTCGGCGGTAGGCGCCTCCAAAGCCACCGCTTGATAATGCAGTTTTGGACTTTCAGCCCACAAAGCCGAGGAACACTTGTTTAGGCTCCCAGCTCCAAAGCCAAGGGACTCCCGGCAACTTGGTGGTCGGCGCCTCCAAAGCGATGCTCAAAAACGCAGCTTCAGACCCTCGGCCCTCTAATCCGAAGAATGCCTGTCCAGGCTCCCAGTTCCAAAGACATGGGACTCCCTGCTACCCGGTGTTTGGCACCTCCAAAGCTGGTGCGCGAGACCGCAGCTTCCGACTCTTGACCCACAAAGCCGAGGAACACTTGTCCAGGCTCCCAGCTCCAGAACAGTGTTACTCCCAGAAACCGGGTGGTTGGTACCTCCAAAGCCACCGTTCGAGACCGCAGCATCAGACTCTTGGCCCTTAAAGCCAATGAGTAGTTGTCCAGGCTTCCAGCTCAAAAGCTGCAGGACTCCCGGCTACTGGGTGGTCAATACCTCCAAAGCCGTCGTTCAAGACTGCAGCTTTGGACTCTCGGCCCACAAAACCAAAGAACACTTGTCCATACTCTGAGCTCCAAAGCCGCAGGACTCCTGGCTACCTGGTCGTCGGTGCCTCCAAAGCCACCGCTGAAGACCGCAGCATCAGACTCTCACTCCACAAAGCCGAGGAACTCTTGTCCTGGCTCCCAGCAAAAAAGCCATGAGACTCTCGGCTACTGGATGGTCAGCATCTCCAAATCCGCTTGTCAAGACCGCAGCTTTGGACTCAGCCCACAAAGCCTAGGAACACTTGTCCAGGCTCCCATCTCCAAATTCGTGGGACTCCGGGCTACCGGGCAATCGTCACATCCAAAGCCACCACTCAAGATCGTAGCTGTGCACTTTTGGCCCACAAAGCAGAGGAATGCTTGTCAAGGTTCCCAGCCTCAAAGCCATGGGACTCCCTGATAACGGGCAGTTGGCAATTCCAAAGCCACTGCTCGAGGCCACAGCTTTGCACTGTCAGCCCACAGAGTCAAGGAACACTTATCCAGGCTCCCTGCTTCAAAGCCACAGGAACCCCAGCTAGTGGGTGAGCGGCACCTCCAAAGCTACCAGTTGAGACTGCAGCTTTGGACTTTCAGCCCACAATGACAAGGTACACTTGTCCAGGCTCCCAGCTCCAAAGTCGTGGGACTCCTCGCTACCAGGTGGTCAGCTCCTCTGAATCTGCCGCTCGAAACTGCAGCTTCAGACTCTCAGCCCACAAATCCGAAGAACACTTGTCTAGGCTCCCAGCTGCTAAGATGAGGGACTCCTTGCTACCAGATATTTGGCACCTCTAAAGCCGCCGCTCAAGACTACATATTCAGACTCTTGGCTCATAAATCAGAGAAACACTTGTCCAGGCTTCCAGCTATAGAGTAGTGGAACTCCTGGCAACCAGGCAATCAGCACCTCCAGAGCTGTCCCTCAAGACGCAGGTTCAGACTCTCAGCCCACAAAGCTGAGGAACACTTGTCAAGGTTCCCAGCTCCAAAGCCACGGTACTCCCAGCTACAGGGTGGTCGGCACCTCCAAAGCTACCATTTGATACCGCAGCTTTGGAATCTCAGTCCACAAAGCTGAGGAACACTTGTTCAGGCTCCAGCTCCAAAGCCTTGAGACTCTCGGCTACCAGGTGGTCAGGACAGCCAAAGTCGCCGATTGAGACCACAACTTAGGACCGTGGGCCCACAAAGACAAGAAACACTTGTCAAGGCTGCCAGCTCCAAACCCGTGGGACTCCTGGCTACCGGGTGGTTGGCACCTCCAAAGCCGCTGCTCAAGACTGCAGCTTCGGTCTCACAGCCCACAAAGCCGAGGAACACTTGTCCAGGCTCCAAGTTAAAAGATGTGGAACTCCCAGCTACTGAGTGATCGACATCTCCAAAGCCACCACTTGAGGCCACAGCTTCAGACTCTCAACCCACAAAGCCTAGGAACACTTGTCCAGGCTCCCATCTCCAGAGCCATGGTACTCCCGACAACCGGGAAGTCAGTGCCTTTCTCAGCTGTCGCTCGAAATCGCAGCTTTGGACTATCGGTCCACAAAGCCGAAGAACACTTGTCCAGTCTCTCAGCTCAAAAGCCACAGGACTCCCAGCTACCAGGTGGTCAGCACCTCCAAAGCCGCCGCTCAAGACTGCAGCTTCAGACTTTCGGTCCACAAAGCCAAGGAACTCTTGTCCTGGCTCCCAGCACCAAAGCCACAGGACACTTGGCTACCGGGCGGTCGGCACCTCCAAAGCCACCGCTTAAGACTGCAGATTCGGAATCTCAGCCCACAAAGCCGAGGAACACTTGTCTTGGTTCCCAGCTCCAAAGTTGTTGGACTCCTAGCTTCCAGGCAATCGACGCCTCCAAAGCTGCCGCTCGAGACCTCAGCGTCAGACTCTCAGCCAACAAAGCCAAGGAACACTTGTCAAGGTTCCCAGCTACAAAGATACGGGACTCCCGGCTACAGGGCGGTTGGTGGCTCCAAAGCCACCGATCTATACCGCAGCTTCGGACTATCAGCCACAAAGCCGAGGAACACTTGTCCAGGCTCCCAGCTCCAAAGCTGTGGGTCTCCTTGCTACCAGGACGTTGGTGCCTCCAAAGCTGGCACTCTAGACTGTGGCCTCCGACTCTCGACACACGAAGCTGAGGAGCACTAACCCAGACTCCCTACTCCAAAGTAGCGGGACTCCCAGCAACTAGGCAATCAGCACTTCCAAAGACACTGCTCGAGACCGCAGCTTCGCACTGTCAGCCCACAATGCCAAAGAACACTTCTCCAGGCTCCCAGATCCAATGCTGCAGGACTCCCGGCTACTGGGCAGTCGGCACCTCCAAAGCCACCACTCGAGACTGCAGTTTTGGACTCTCAGCCCACAAAGCCAAGGAACACTTGCCCAGGCTCTCAGTTCAAAGCTATGGGACACCCAGCTACTGGGTCGTTGGCACCTCCAAAGCTGCCACTCGAGAACGCAGCTTCGAACCCTTGGCCTACAAAGCCGAGGAACACTTGTCCAGACTCCCAGCTCCAAAGCCATGGGACTCCCTGCTACCGGGACGTCGGTGCCACCAAAGCTGGCACTCTAGACCACAGCCTCTGACTCTCGACCCACGTTGCCGAGGAACACTGGCCCAGGCTCCCTACTCCAAAGTCATGGGACTCCCAGCTACTGGGCAATCAGCACTTCCAAAGCCACCACTCATGACCGCACCTTTGCACTCTCGGCCCACAATGCCAAAGAACACTTGTCCAGGTTCCCAGATCCAATGCCGCAGGACTCCCAGCTACCTGGTGGTCAGCACCTCAAAAGCCACCGCTCGATACCGCAGCTTTGGACTATTAGCCCACAAAGCCAAGGAACACTTGTCCAGGCTCCAGCTCCAAAGCTGTGTGACTCCCCGCCACCAGGCAATCGGCACCTCCAAAGCTGCCGATCGAGAACGCAGCTTCAGACTCTCAGCCCACAAAGCCGAGGAACAGTTGTCCAGGCTCCCAGCTCCAAAGCCGGGGGACTCCTGGCTACTGGGAAATCGGCACCTCCAAAGCCAAAGCTTGATACTGAAGCTTCGGACTCTCACTCCACTAAGCCGAGGAACACTTGTCCAGGCTCAGTCCAGGGACAAGTGTTTCTTGGCTTTGTGGGCTGAGAGCCTGAAGCTGCGGTATTGAATTTCAGCCTTGGATGGCGCCAAATGTCTGGTAGCTGGGAGTCCCACAGCATTTGAGCTGGGAGCCTGGACACGTGTTCCTCTGCTTTGTGGGTTGAGGGTGCACTACTGCGGAGGTCTTGGTGGCAGCACAGTGCGAATGCCGGTAGCTGGGGGTCCCATCAGCTGAGGCCTGGACACGTTCCCTCGGCTTTGTGGGCTGAAGAGTGCCCAGCTGCGGTCTTGAGAGGTGGCTTTGCAGGCGCAGATAGCATGCTAGCTGGGAGTCCTGTGGCTTTGGATCTGGGAGCCTGGACAAGTGTTCCTTGGCTTTGTGTGCCGAGATTCTGAAGCTGCGGTCTTGAATGGCAGATTTGGAGGTGCTGACCATCCAGTAGTCGAGAGTCTCATGGCTTTGGACTATCTGCACCTCCAAAGCCGCCGCTTAAGACTGCAACTGCGCACTTTCAGCTCAAAAAGCCAAGGAACACGTGTCCAGGCTCCAAGTTAAAAAGCCACGGGACTCCTGGCTACCAGGCATTTGGTGCCTCCAAAGCCGCCGCTTAAGACCGCAGCAGTGCACTTTCAGCCCACAAAGCAGAGAAAGACGTGTCCAGGCTCCCAGCTAAAATGCCGTGGGACTCCCTGCTACCCGGCATTTGGTGCCATCCAAGGCTGAAATACGATACCGCAGCTTCGGGCTCTCAGCCCACAAAGCAGAGGAACACTTGCCCAAGCTCCAAGCTAAAAGGCGTGGGACTTCCATCTACTGGGTGGTCAAAGCCTCCAAAGCTGCCACTCGAGACCGCAGTTTCGGACTCTTGGCCCACAAAGCTGAGGAACACTTGTCCAGACGCCTAGCTCCAAAGCTGTGGGACTCCTTGCTACCGTGTGTTCAGTGCCTCCAAAGCTGGCGCTCGAGACAGCAGCTTCTGACTCTCAACCCACAAAGCCGAGGAACACTTGTCCAGGCTCACAGCTCCAGAGTCATGGGACTCCCAACAACCAAGCTGTCAGTGTCTTCACAGACATCACTCGAGACCACAGCTTTGGACTCTCGGTCCACAAAGACAAAGAAGACATGTCCAGTTTCCCAGCTCAAAAGCTGCAGGACTCCAGGCTACCGGGTGGTCAGCACCTCCAAAGCAGCTGCTCAAGACCGTAACTTTAGACTTTCGGCCCACAAAGCCAAGGAACTCTTCTGCAGGCTCCCAGCTCCAAAGCTGTGGGACTCTTGGCCACCGGGTGGTCGGCACTTCCAAACCCACTGCTCGAGACCGCAGCTTTGGAATCTTAGCCTACAAAGCCAAGGAACACTTTTCTAGGCTCCCAGCTCCAAAGTAATTAGACTCCCAGCTACCAGGAAAACAATGCCTCCAACGCTGCCGCTCGAGACCGCAGCTTCAGACTCTCAGCCCACAAAGCCGAGGAACACTTGTCAAGGATCCAAGCTACAAAGATACAGGACTCCCGGCAACCGGGCAGTTGGCAGCTTCAAAGTCACTGCTTGATACCACAGCTTCGGACTCTCAGCCCACAAAGCCAAGGAACACTTGTACAGGCTCCCAGCTCCAAAGCAGTGGCACTTCTGTCTCCTGGGCAGTTGGCACCTCAAAAGCCGCCACTCCAGACCGCAGTTTTGGACTCTTGGCCCACAATGCAGAGGAACACTTGTCCAGGCTCCCAGCTCCAAAGCCGTGGGACTCCCTCCTACCTGGACTTCGGTGCTTCCAAAGCTGGCAATCTAGACTGCGGCCTCCGACTCTCGACCCACGAAGCCGAGGAATACTGGCCCAGGCTCCCTACTCCAAAGTTGTGGAACTCCCAGCTACTGGGCAATCAGCACTTCCAAAGCTGCTGCTCAAGACCACAGCTTCGCACTCTCAGCCCACAATGCCAAAGAACACTTGTCCAGGCTCCCAGATCCAATGCCGCAGGACTCCTGGCTACTGGGTGGTCGGCACCTCCAAAGCCACTGCTCGATACCGCAGCTTTGGACTCTCAGCCCACAAAGCCGAGGAACACTTGTCCAGGCTCTCAGTTCAAAGCCATGGGACACCCAGCTACTGGGTTTTTGGCACCTCCAAAGATGCCGCTCAAGAACACAGCTTCGAACCCTCGGCACACAAAGCTGAGGAACACTTGTTTAGGCTCCCAGCTCCAAAGCCGTGGGACTCCTCGCTACCAGGTAGTCAGCTCCTATGAAGCTGCCGCTCAAATCCACAGCTTCAGACTCTCAGCCCACAAATCCGAAGAACACTTGTCTAGGCTCCCAGCTCCAAAGCCGTGGGACTCCCGGTAACTTGGTGGTTGGTGCCTCCAAAGCGCTGCTCAAAAACGCAGCTTCAGACCCACGGCCCACTAATCTGAAGAATGCTTGTCCAGGCTCCCAGCTCCAAAGATGTGGGACTCCCGGCTACCAGGTGCTCAGCACCTCCAAAGCCGCTGCTCAAGACCGCTGCATTGGACTCTCAGCCCACAAAGCCGAGGGACACTTGTCCAGACTGCCAGCTCCAGAGCCGTGGGACTCCCGGCAACTGGGTGGTTGGCGCCTCCAAAGCCGCCGCTCAAAAACGCAGCTTCGGACCCTCAGCACACTAATCCAAAGAATGCTTGTCCAGGCTCCCAGTTCCAAAAATGTGGAACTCCCTGCTACCGGGCGTTTGGCGCCTCCAAAGCTGCCGCTCAAAAACGCAGCTTCAGACCCTCGGCACACTAATATGAAGAACGCTTGTCCAGGATCCCAGCTCCAAAGACATGGGACTCCCTGCTACCGGGTGTTTGGCACCTCCAAAGCTGGTGCACGAGACTGCAGCTTCTGACTCTCGACCCACAAAGCCGAGGAACACTTGTCCAGGCTCCCAGCTCCAGAACAGCGTTACTCCCGGAAACCGGGTGGTTGGTGCTTCCAAAGCCACCGCTCGAGACCGCAGCGTCGGACTCTTGGCCCTTAAAGCCAATGAATAGTTGTCCAGGCTTCCAGCTCAAAAGTCACAGGACTCCCGGCTACCGGGTGCCCAATACCTCCAAAGCCACCATTCAAGACTGCAGCTTTGGACTCTCGGCCCACAAAAACCAAAGAACACTTGTCCATACTCCAAGTTCCAAAGCCGCGGGACTCCTGGCTACCTGGTGGTCGGTGCCTCCAAAGCCACTGCTGAAGACCACAGCATCGGACTCTCACTCCACAAAGCCGAGGAACTCTTGTCCAGGCTCCCAGCAAAAAAGCCATGAGACTCTCGGCTACCAGATGGTCAGCATCTCCAAATCCGCTAGTCAAGACCGCAGCTTTGGACTCAGCCCACAAAGCTGAGGAACACTAGTAACGGCTCCCATCTCCAAATTCATGGGACTCATGGCTACTGGGCAATCAGCACCTCCAAAGCCGCCGCTCAAGATCGTAGCTGTGCACTTTCAGCCCACAAAGCCAAGGAATGCTTGTCAAGGTTCCCAGCCTCAAAGCCATAGGACTCCCGGATAACGGGCAGTTGGCACCTCCAAAGCCACTGCTCGAGGCCACAGCTTTACATTCTCAGCCCACAGAGCTGAGGAACACGTATCCAGGCTCCCTGCTTCAAAGCCACAGGAATCCCAGCTAGTGGGCGATCGGCACCTCCAAAGCCACCAGTTGAGACTGCAGCTTTGGACTTTCAGCCCACAATGATGAGGAACACTTGTCCAGGCTCCCAGCTCCAAAGATGAGGGATTCCTTGCTACCAGGTTTTCGGCACCTCCAAAGCCACTGCTCGAGACTACATATTCAGACTCTTGGCCCATAAAGCTGAAGAACACTTGTCCAGGCTCCCAGCTATAGAGTAGTGGGACTCCTGGAAACCAGGCAATCGGCAACTCCAGAGTTGTCCCTCGAGACCGCAGGTTCAGACTCTCAGCCCACAAAGCTGATGAACACTTGTCAAGGTTCCCAGCTCCAAAGCCACGGTACTCCTGGCTACAGGGTGGTCGGCACCTCCAAAGCCACCTCTTGATACCGCAGCTTTGGACTCTCAGTCCACAAAGCTGAGGAACACTTGTCCAGACTCCAGCTACAAAGCTTTGAGACTCTCGGCTAGCAGGTCGTCAGGACATCCAAAGTCACCGATCGAGACCACAACTTCAGACCGTGGGCCTACAAAGACGAGAAACACTTGTCAAGGCTTCCAGCTCCAAAGCCGTGGGACTTCTGGCTACCGGGTGGTTGGTGCCTCCAAACCGCTGCTCAAGACTGCAGCTTCAGACTCACAGCCCACAAAGCTGAGGAACACTTGTCCAGGCTCCAAGCTAAAAGACATGGGACTCCCAGCTACTGAGTGGTCGACATCTCCAAAGCCACCACTCGAGACCGCAGCTTCGGACTCTCAGCCCACAAAGCTGAGGAACACTTGTCCAGACTCCCAGCTCCAAAGCTGTGGGAATCCCTGCTACCACATGTTCAGTGCCTCCAAAGCTGGCACTCGAGACAGCAGCTTCTGACTCTCAACCCACAAAGCCTAGGAACACTTGTCCAGGCTCCCATCTCCAGAGCCACAGGACTCCTGACAACCGGGCAGTCAGTGCCTTTCTCAGCCATCGCTTGAAATTGCAGCTTTGGACTCTCGGTCCACAAAACCGAAGAACACTTGTCCAGTCTCCCAGCTCAAAAGCCGCAAGACTCTCAGCTACTAGGTGGTCAGCATCTCCAAACCCACCGCTCAAGACTGCAGCTTCAGACTCTCGGCCCACAAAGCCAAGTAACTCTTGTCCTGGCTCCCAGCTCCAAAGCCACAGGACACTTGGCTACCGGGCGGTCGGTGCCTCCAAAGCCACCGCTCAAGACTGCAGCTTCAGAATCTCAGCCCACAAAGCCGAGGAACACTTGTCCGGGCTCGCAGCTCCAAAGTCGTTGAACTCCTAGCTTCCAGGCAATTGACGCCTCCAAAGCTGCTGCTCGAGGACGCAGCTTCAGACTCTCAGCCCACAAAGCCGAGGAACACTTGTCAAGGTTGCCAGCTACAAAGATACAGGACTCCCGGCTACCGGGCGGTCGGCGGCTTCAAAGCCACCGCTCGATACCGCAGCTTCAGACTATCAGCCACAAAGCCGAGGAACACTTGTCCAGGCTCCCAGCTCCAAAGCCATGGGACTCCTTGCTACCGGGACGTCTGTGCCTCCAAAGCTGGCACTCTAGACCACGGCCTCCGACTCTTGACACACGAAGCCGAGGAACACTGGCCCAGACTCCCTACTCCAAAGTCGCGGGACTACCAGCAATTGGGCAATCAGCACTTCCAAAGCCGCCGCTTGAGATCGCAGCTTCGCACTGTCGGCCCACAATGCCAAAGAACACTTCTCCAGGCTCCCAGATCCAATGCTGCAGGACTCCCGGCTACCAAGTGGTTGGCACCTCCAAAGCCACCGCTCAAGACCACAGCTGTGGACTCTCAGCCCACAAAGCCAAGGAACACTTGTCCAGGCTCTGAGTTCAAAGCCATGGGACACCCGGCTACTGGGTCGTTGGCACCTCCAAAACCGCCGCTTGAGAACGCAGCTTCAAACCCTTGGCCCACAAAGCTGAGGAACACTTGTCCAGGCTCCGAGCTCCAAAGCCGTGGGACTCTCGGCAACTGGGTGGATGGTGCCTCCAAAGCCGCTGCTCAAAAATGCAGCTTCGGACCCTCGGCCCACTAATCCAAAGAAAGTGTGTCCAGGCTCCCAGCTCCAAACACCTGGGATTCCCGGCTACCAGGTGCTCGGCACCTCCAAAGCCACTGCTCAAGACCACAGCATCGAACTCTCAGCCCACAAAGCCAAGGAACACTTGTCCAGGCTCCCACCTCCAAAGCTGTGGGACTCCCTGCTTCCGGGTGTTCGGCACCTCCAAAGCTGGCACGCGAGACTACAGCTTCTGACTCTCAACCCACAAAGCCACGGAACACTTGTCCAGGCACCCAGCTCCAGAACAGCATTACTCCCAGAAACCGGGCAGTTGGTACCTCCAAAGCCACCGCTCAAGACCGCAGCGTCAGACTCTTGGCCCTTAAAGCTAAAGAATAGTTGTCCAGGCTCCCAGCTCAAAAGCTGCAGGATTCCCAGCTACCAGGTGGTCAATACCTTCAAAGCCACCATTTGAGACCACAGCTTCGGACTCTTGGCCCACAAAACCAAAGAACACTTGTCCAGACTCCGAGCTCCAAAGATGTGGGACTCCTGGCTACCTGGTGGTCGGTGCCTCCAAAGCCACTGCAAGATACCGCAGATTCGGACTCTCACTCTACAAAGCTGAGGAACTCTTGTCCAGGCTCCCAGCAAAAAAGCCATGAGACTGTCAACTACCAGATGGTCAGCGCCTCCAAATTCACTAGTCGAGATCACAGCTTCGGAATCTCAGCCCACAAAGCCGAGGAACACTTGTCCAGGCTCCCTTCTCCAAAGTCATGGGACTCCTGGCTACCGGACAATCGGCACCTCCAAAGCCACCGCTCAAGATCGTAGCTGCGCACTTTTGGCCCTCAAAGCCAAGGAATGCTTGTCAAGGTTCCCAGCCTCAAAGCCATGGGACTCCCAGATACCGGGCAGTCGGCGCCTCCAAAGCCACTGCTCGAAACCGCAGCTTTGCACTCTCAGGCCCACAGAGCCGAGGAACACTTATCCAGGCTCCCTGCTCCAAAGCCGCAGGAATCCCAGCTAGTGGGTGATTGGCACCTCCAAAGCCACTGCTTGAGACTGCAGCTTTGGACTTTCAGCCCACAGTGAAGAGAAACACTTGTCCAGGTTCCCAGCTTCAAAGTCGCAGGACTCCTGGCTACCAGGTAGTCAGCTCCTCTGAAGCTGCCGCTCGAGACCGCAGCTTCAGACTCTCAGCCCACAAAACCGAAGAACACTTGTCTAGGCTCCCAGCTGCAAAGATGAGGGACTCCTTGCTACCAGGTAGTCGGCACCTCCAAAGCCACCGCTCGAGACTACATATTCATACTCTTGGCTCACAAAGCCTAAGAACACTTGTCCAGGCTCCCTGCTCCAAAGCCACGGGCCTCCCGGCTACTGGGTGGTTGGCTCCTCCAAAAGCTGCCACTCGAAACAACAGCTTCAGACTCTCAGCCCACAAAGCTGAGGAACACTTGTCCAGGCTACCAGCTCCAAAGCTGAGGGACTTCCGGCTACCGGGTGGTCGGCACCTCCAAAGCCTCCAATCGAGTACACAGCTTCAGACTCTTGACCCACAAAGCAAAGGAACACTTTTCCAGGCTCCCAGCTCCAAAGTCATGGGACTCCCAGCTACTGGGTGTTCTGCACCTCCAAAGCTGGCGCTCGAGACCACAGCTTCCGACTCTCGACCCACAAAGCAGAGGAACACTTGTAAAGGCTCCCAGCTCCAGAGCAGTGGGACTCCTGGCACCCAGGCAGTCGGTACATCCAAAGCCACCCCTCGAGACTGCTGCTTTGGACTCTCGACCCACAAAGCTGAAGAACACTTGTCCAGGCTCCCAGCTCAAAAGCTGCAGGACTCCTGGCTACCGGGTGGTCAGCACCTCCAAAGCCGCCATTCGAGACAGCAGCTTCTGACTCTCAGCTCCCCAAAGCTGAAGAACACTTGTCTAGACTCCCAGCTACTAAGCCACGGGACTTCTTGCTACCAGGTGGTCGGTGCCTCCAAAGCCACCCCTCGAGACTGCAGCTTCGGACTCTCAACCCACAAAGCCGTAGAACACTTATCCAGGCTCCCAGTTCCTAAGTCGGGGGACTCCCGTCAACCAGGCAATCGGCACCAAAAGAGCTGTTCCATGAGACCATAGGTTCAGACTCTCAGCCCCCAAAGCTGAGGAACAGTTGTCAAGGTTCACAGCTCCAAAGCCACGGTACTCTCAGCTACAGGGCAGTCAGTGCCTCAAAAGCCACCACTTGATACCGCAGCTTCGGACTCTCAGTCCACAAAGCTGAGGAACACTTGTCCAGGCTCCAGCTCCAAAGCCTTCAGACTCTCAGCTACCGGGTGGTCAGGACATCCAAAGTCACGGATTGAGACCGCAGCTTCAGACTGTGGGCCCACAAAGATGAAGAACACTTGTCAAGGCTCCCAGCTCCAAAGCCGTGGGACACCTGGCTACCGGGTGGTCGGCATCTCCAAAGCTGCTGCTCAAGACGGCAGCTTCAGACTCTTGGCCCACAAAGCCGAGGAACACTTGTTCAGGCTCCAGCTCCAAAGCTGTGGGACTCCTGGCTACTGGGTGGTCGGCACCTCTAAAGCTGCTGCTCAAGAACGCTGCTTCAGACTCTCAGCCCACAAAGCCGAGGAACACTTTTCCAGGCTCCCAGATCTAAAGCCGGGGGACCCCCGGCCACCGGGCAATCAGCACCTCCAAAGCCAGAGCTCGATACTGAAGCTTCAGACTCTCACTCCACAAAGCCAAGGAACACTTGACCAAGCTCCCAGATCCAAAGCCGTGAGACCCTCAGCTACTGGATGGTCAGCACCTCCAAATCCATCAGTCGAGACTGCAGCTTCGGACTCTCGGCCCACATAGCTGAGGAACACTTGTCCAGGCTCCCAGATCCAAAGCCATGGGATTCCCAGCTAGCGGGCAATTGGCACCTCCAAAGCCACTGTTCAAGACTGCAGCTGAGCACTTTCAGCCCATAAAGCCGAGGAACACGTGTTCAGGGTCCCAGCTAAAAAGCTGCAGGACTCCCAGCAACCAGGCATTCAGCGCCTCCAAAGCTGCCGCTCAAGACCTCAGCAGCGCACTTTTGGCCCACAAAGTCGAGGAACACGTGTTCAGGCTCCCAGATAAAATGCCGTGGGACTCCTGGCTACCAGGCTGTCAGCATCTCCAAAGCTGCCACTGAAGACCGCAGTTTCAGACTCTCGGCCCACAAAGCAGAGGAACACTTGTCCAGGCTCCCAGCTCCAAAGTCGTGGACTCCAGGATACTGTGCAATTGATCCCTCCAAAGCTGCCGCTCCAGTCAGCAGCTTAGCAGTCTCAGCACACAAATCCGAGGAACACTTGTCCAGGCTCCCAGCTCCAAAGCCACGGGACTCACAGCAAGCAGGCAATCAGCACCTCCAAATCTGCCACTCGAGACCACAGCTTCACACTCTCAGCCCACAAAGCCGAGGAACACTTGTCCAGGCTGCCAGCTCCAAAGCAATGGGACTCATGGCTACCAAGCAGTCGGTGCCTCCAAAGCCAAAGCTCAATACTGCAGCTTCGGACTCTCAGCCCACAAAACCAAGGAACACATGTACAGGCTCTCAGTTCCACAACCACGGAACTCCTGACTACCAGGTGGTCAGCTCCTCCAAAGCTGCCGCTCGAGAGCGCAGCTTCAGACTCTCACCCCAGAAAGCCAAGAAACACTTGTCCTGGCTCTCAGCTTCAAAGCCATGGGACTACCAGCTACCAGGCAGTTGGTTCCTTTATACCCACCTCTCAATACTGCAGCATCAGACTCTCAGCCCACAAAGCCGAGGAACACTTGTCCAGACTCCCAGCTCCAAAGTTATGGGACTCCCAGTTACCGGGTGGTTGGCACCTCTGAAGCCGCAGCTCAAGAACACAGCTTCGGACTCTCGGCCCACAAAGCAGAGGAACACTTGTCCAGACTCCCAGCTCCAAAGTTGCGGGACTCCTGGCTATTGGGTGGTCATCGCCTTCAAAGCTGCCGCTCGATACTGCAGCTTCAGAATCCCAGCCTACAAAGCCGAGGAACACATGTCAAGGCTACCAGCTCCAAAGACATGGGACTCTCGGCTACTGGGCGGTTAGCACCTCCAAAGCCACTGCCCAATACTGTAGCTTACGACTCAGCCCACAAAGCTGAGTAACACTTGCCCAGGCTCCAAGCTCCAAAGCCATTTAATTCCCTGCTACCAGGTGGTCGACATCTCCAAAGCTGGTGTTCAATACCACAGCTTCTGACTCTCAACCCACAAAGCCGAGGAACACTTGTCCAGTCACCCAGCTCCAGAGCCGTGGGACTCCAGGCAACTGGGAGGTCAATGCCTCCAAAGCCGCCACTCATGACCACAGCTTCGGACTATCGGCCCACAAAGCTGCCTCCCCAGTCTGCAGCTTTGCACTCCCAGCACACAAATCCGAGGAACACTTGTCCAGGCTCCCAGCTCCAAAGCCTTGGGACTCCCTGCTACCGGGTGTTGTATGCCTCCAAAGATGACTCTCGACCAACAAAGCTGAGGAACTCTTGTCCAGACTCCCAGCTCCAGAGCTGCAGGACTCCCAACTAGCGGGCAATCGACGCCTTTAAAGCCTACGATTGAGACTGGACCTTCAGAGTCTCAGCCCACAAAATCGAGGAACACTTGTCCAGGCTACCAGCTCCAAATCCGGGGGACTCCCAGCTATCAGGTAGTCAGTGCCTCAAAAGCCACCCCTCGATATTACAGCTTCGGACTTTGGGCATAAAAGCTTAAGAACATTTGTTCAGGCACCCAGCTAAAAAGCTGTGGGACTCCCATCTACCAGGTAGTCCTCGCCTTGAATGCCGCTGCTTGAGAACGTAGCTTTGGAGTCTCGGCTCACAAAGCCAAGGAACACATGTCAAGACTACCAGCTCCAAACACATGGGACTCTCGGCTACCGAGAGATTGGCACCTCCAAAGCCACTGCCCAATACTGCAGCTTCAGACTCTCAGCCCACAAAGCTGAGTAACACTTGCTCAGGCTCCAAGCTCCAAAGCCATTTAATTCCCTGCTACCGGGTGATCGACGTCTCCAAGGCTGGTGTTCAATACCACAGCTTCTGACTCTCAACCCACAAAGCCGAGGAACACTTGTCCAGTCACCCAGCTCCAGAGCCGCGGGACTCCCGGCAACTGGGAGGTCAATGCCTCCAAAGCCGCCACTCATGACCGCAGCTTCGGACTTTCGGCCCACAAAGCTGCCTATCCAGTCTGCAGCTTTGCACTCCCAGCACACAAATCCGAGGAACACTTGTCCAGGCTCCCAGCTCCAAAGCTTTGGGACTCCCTGCTACTAGGTGTTGTGTGCATCCACAGATGACTCTCGACCAACAAAGCTGAGGAACACTTGTCCAGACTCCCAGATCCAGAGCTGCAGGACTCCCAACTAGTGGGCAATCAGCACTTTCAAAGCCTACGATTGAGACTGGACCTTCGGAGTCTCAGCCCACAAAGTTGAGGAACACTTGTCCAGGCTACCAGCTCCAAATCTGGGGGACTCCCAGCTATCAGGTAGTCAGCACCTCAAAAGCCACCCCTCGATATTACAGCTTTGGACTTTGGGCATAAAAAGCCTAAGAACATTTGTTCAGGCACCCAGCTAAAAAGCTGTGGGACTCCCATCTACCAGGTAGTCCTCACCTTGAATGCCGCTGCTCAAGACCGCAGCTTTGGAGTCTCGGCTCACAAAGCCAAGGAACACTTGTCCAGGCTCCCAACTCCAGAGTCATGGGTATCCCAGCAATTGGGTAGTTGGTGCCTCCAAAGATGCTGCTTCAGACCGCAGCTTCGGACTATCGGCCCACAAAGCTGAAGAACACTTGTCCAGGCTCCCAGCTCCAAAGCCCATGGGACCGCTGGCTACTAGGTGGTTGGCACCTCCAAAGTCACTGCTCGAGACCGCAGCTTTGACCTCTCAGCCCACAAAGCCGAGGAACACACTTGCCCATGCTCTCAGATGCAAAGTAGCGTGACTCCCAGCTACCAGGCAATTGGCGCCTCCAAAGCCACCGCTCGAGACCACAGCTTCGCACTCTTGGCACACAAAGCCGAGAAACACTTGACCAGACTCCCAGCTCCATAGCCGCGGGACTCCTGGATACTGGGCAGTCAGTGTCTCCAAAGCCGCCACTCAAGACCACAGCTTTGGACTCTCGGCCCACAAAGCTGAGGAACACTTGTCCAGGCTCCCAGCTCCAAAGTCAAGAGACTCCCAGCAACTGGGTGCCGGCACCTCCCAATGCTGGTGCTCGAGACCGAGGCTTCTGACTCTTGATCCACAAAGCCGAGGAACACTTGCCCAGGCTAACAGCTCCAAAGCCAC
Source organism: Neoceratodus forsteri (assembly GCA_016271365.2). NCBI lineage: Eukaryota > Metazoa > Chordata > Ceratodontiformes > Ceratodontidae > Neoceratodus > Neoceratodus forsteri. The sequence goes on along the minus strand of CM057456.1, from coordinate 540,954,783 downwards.
GGGAATCCTGGCTACAGGGCAATCGGGGCCTCCAAAGCCGAAGCTTGATACCGCAGCTTCAGACTCTTAGCCCACAAAGCCGTGGAACACTTGTCCAGGCTCTCAGTTTCAAAGCCGCGGGACTCCTGGCTACTGGGTGGTCGGCTCTTCCAAAGCTGCCACTCGAGACTGCAGCTTCAGACTCTGAGCCCACAAAGCCAAGGAACACTTGTCCTGGCTCCCAGCTCCAAATCTATGGGACTCCCAGGTACCGGGCAGTCAGGCACCTCCAAAGTCACCGCTAGATACCACAACTTTGGACTCTCAGCCCACAAAGCCAAGGAAAACTTGTCCAGGCTAGCAGCTCCAAAGCTGTGAGACTCTCAACTAGCAGGTGGTCAGCACCTCCAAACCGCCACTCGAGAACATAGCTTCAGACTCTCGGCCCACAAAGCAGAGGAACACTTGTCCAGGCTCCGAGCTCCTAAGCCGTGGGACTACCTGCTACCGGGTGTTTGGCGCCTCCAAAGCTGGCGCTCAAGACCATAGCTTCTGACTCTCGGCCCACAAAGCTGAAAAACACTTGTCCAGGCTCCCAGCTCCAAAGCCGTGGGACTCCTGTCTATCAGGTGGTCAGTGCCTTCAAAGCCACCGCTCGTGATTGTAGCTTCAGACTCTCAGCCAATAAAGCTGAGGAACACTTGTCCTGGCTCCCAGCTCCAAAGCTGTGGGACTCCCAGCTACCAGGCAATCGGTGCCTCCAAAGCCACCGCTCAATACCGCAGCTTCATATTCTCAGCCCACAAAGCTGAGGAACACTTTTCCAGACTCCCAGCTCCAAAGTCGAGAGACTCCCGGCAACTGGGTGCTGGTGCCTCCAATGCTGGTGCTCGAGACCGCAGCTTCCAACTCTTGATCCACAAAGCTGAGTAACACTTGCCCAGGCTAACAGCTCCAAAGCCATGGGACTTCTATCTACCGGGTGGTTGGGGCCTCCAAAGCTGAAGCTCAATACCTCAGCTTCAGACTCTCAGCCCACAAAGCCGAGGAACACTTGTCCAGGCTCTCAGTTACAATGTCAAGGGTCTCCCGGCATTCGGGTGGTCAGCGCCACCAAAGCTTCTGCTCGAGACCACAGCTTCTCACTCTCAGTGCACAAAGCCGAGGAACACTTGTCCAGGCTCCAAGCTCCAAAGCTGCAGGACTCCCAGCTACTGGGCAATCGGCACTGCCAAAGCTGCCGATCCATTCCGCAGCTTTGCAATCTTGACTCACAAAGCCGAGGAACACTTGTCCAGGCTCCCAGCTCCAAAGCCATGGGACTCCCAGCTAGTGGACAATCAGTTCCTCCAAAGCCACCTGTTGAGACTGCAGCTGCGCACTGTCGGCCCACAAAGCCGAGGAACACTTGTCCTGGCTCCCAGCTCCAAAGCTACTGGACTCCCAGCTACTGGGCGGTTGATGCCTCCAAAGCCTCTGCTAGATACTGCAGCTTTGGACTCTCTGTCCACAAAGCTGAGGAACACTTGTCCAGGCTCCCAGCTCTGAAGTAGCTAGACTCCAGAATACCGGACAATTGACACCTCCAAAGCTGCTGCTCCAGTCAGCAGCTTTGCATTCTCGGCACACAAAACTGAGGTACACTTGTCCAGACTCCCAGCTCCAAAGTCGCAAGCATCTAGGATACTGGACAATTGGCACCTCCCAAGCTACTGCTCCAGTCCACAGCTTTGCACGCTTGGCACACAAATCCAAGGAACACTTGTCCAGGCTAGCAGCTCCAAAGCCATGGGACTCTCAGCTACCAGGTGGTCGGTGCCTCCAAAGCTGCCGCTTGAGAACACAGCTCCGGATTCTCAACCCAAAAAGCAGAGAAACACTTGTCCAGGCTCCCAGCTCCAAAGCTGTGGGACTACCTGCTACAGGGTGTTTGGCACCTCCAAAGCTGGCACTCAAGACTGCAACTTCTGACTCTCGGCCCACAAAGCCGAGGAACACTTCTCCATGCTACCAGCTCCAAATCCAGGGGGACTCCCGGCTATCAGGTAGTCAGTGCCTCAAAAGCCACCCATTGATACTGCAGCTTCGGACTCTCGGCATACAAAGCCTAAGAACACTTGACCAGGCACCCAGCTAAAAAGCCGTGGGACTCCCGTCTACCGGGTAGTCCTCACCTCGAATGATGCAGCTCGAGACCACAGCTTTGGACTCTTGGCCCACAAAGCCAAGGAACAGTTGTCCAGGCTCCCAACTCCAGAGTCATGGGACTCCCGGCAACCGGGCGGTCAGTGCCTCCAAAGACACTGTTTCAGACTGCAGCTTTGGACTATCGGCCCACAAAGTTGAAGAACACTTGTCCAGCCTCCCAGCTCCTAAGCCCATGGGACCACTGGCTACTGGGCGGTTGATGACTCCATAGTCACTGCTCAAGACCGCAGCTTCAAACTCTCGGCCCACAAAGCTGAGGAACACTTGTCCAGGCTCTCAGATCCAAAGTCACGGGATTCCCAGCTACCAGGCAATCAGCATCTCCAAAGGCACCGCACAAGACTGCAGCTTCGTATGCTAGGCCCTCAAAGCTGAGGAATACTTGACCAGGCTCCCAGCTCCATAGCCATGGGACTCCTGGTTACCGGGCGGTCGGCATCTCCAAAGCCACCGCTCAAGACTGTAGCTTCGGACTCTCGGCCCACAAAGCTGAGGACCACTTGTACAGACTCCCAGCTCCAAAGTTGCGGGTCTTCAGGATACCGTGCAATTGGTGCCTCCAAAGCTGCTGCTGCAGTCCGTAGCTTTGCACTGTCAGCACACAAATCTGAGGAACACTTGTCCAGGCTCCCAGCTGCAAAGCCATGGGACTCAGAGCTAGCGGGCAATCAGTGCCTCCAAATCTGCCACTTGAGGCCGCAGCTTCACTCTCTTGGCTCACAAAGCCGAGGAACACTTGTCCAGGCTGCCAGATCCAAAGCCGCAGGTCTCACAGCTACCAAGCAGCCGGTGCCTCCAAATCCAAAGCTCAATACCACAGCTTCGGACTCTGAGCCCACAAAGCCATGGAACACTTGTCCAGGCTCTCAGTTCCAAAGCTGCGTGACTCCTTGCTACCGGGTGGTCAGCTCCTCCAAAGCAGCTGCTCGAGGCCACAGCTTCAGACTCTCACCACACAAAGCCGAGGAACACTTGTCCAGGCTCCCAGCTTCAAAGCCATGGAACTACCAGCAACCAGGCAGTTGGTGCCTCTGTAGCCACTGCTCAATACTACAGCATCAGACGATCAGCCCACAAAGCCGAGGAACACTTGTCCAGGCTCCCAGCTCCAAAGCCATGGGAGTCCCAGCTACCGGGTGGTCGGCACTTCCAAAGCCACAGCTCAAGAGCACAGTTTCAGACTCTCAGCCCACAAATCAGAGGTACACTTGTCCAGGATCCCAGCTACAAAGTCGCGGGACTCCTGGCTACCGGGTGGTCAGCACCTCAAAAGCTGCTGCTCGATAGGGCAGCTTCAGAATCTCAGCCCACAAAGACAAGGAACATTTGTCAAGGCTACCAGCTCCAAAGACACGGAACTCTCGGCTACCGGGCGGTCATCACCTCCAAAGCCACTGCCCAATACCACAGCTTCGGACTCTCAGCCCACAAAGCTGAGGAACACTTGCCAAGGCTCCAAGCTCCAAAGCCATGGGCTTCCTGGCTACTGGGTGGTAGATGCCTCCAAAGCTGGTGCTCATGACTGCAGCTTCCGACTGTCAACCCACAAAGCCGAGGAACACTTGTCCAGACTCCCAGCTCCAGAGCCACAAGAAGCCCAGCAACCGGGAGGTCAGAGCCTCCAAAGCCGCTGCTCATGACCGCAGCTTTGGACTCTCGGCCCATAAAGCTGAGGAACACTTGTCCAGGCTCCCAGCTCCAAAGTCATGAGACTCCAGGATACTGGGCAATTGGCACCTACAAAGCTGCCACTCCAGTAAGCAGCTTTGCACTCTTGGCACACAAAACCAAGGAACGCTTGTCCAGACTCCCAGCTCCAAAGTCACAGGCATCCAGGATACTGGGCAATTGGTGCTTTGAAAGCTGCCACTCCAGTATGCAACTTTGCACTGTCAGCACACAAATCCAAGGAACATTTGTCCAGGCTCCCAGCTCCAAAGCCATGGGACTCCCTGCTTCTGGGTGTTCTGCACCTCCAAAGCTGTTGCTCAAGACTGCTGCTTGTGACTCTCAACCAACAAAACCGAGGAACACTTGTCCAGACTCGCAGCTCCAGAGCCACAGGACTCCCAGCTAGCGGGCAATTGGCGCCTCCAAAGCCTACATTTGAGACCGGAGCTTCGGACTCTTGGCCCACAAAGCCATGGAACACTTGTCCAGGCTCTCAGATCCAAAGTCGTAGGACTCCCAGCTACCAGGCAATCATTGCCTCCAAAGCCACCGCTCGAGACCGCAGCTTCGCACTCTCGGCCCACAAATTTGAGGAACACTTGACTAGGCTTCCAGCTCCATAACCGCGGGACTCCTGGCTACCGGGCTGTCAGCATCTCCAATGCTGCCTCTCAAGACTGCAGCTTCAGACTCTCGGCCCACTAAGCAGAGGAACACTTGTCCAGGCTCCCAGCTCCAAAGTCGTGGGACTTCAGAATACCGTGCAATTGGTGCCTCCAAAGCTGCCACTCCAGTCCGCAGCTTTGCAGTCTCAGCACATAAATCCAAATAACACTTGTCCAGGCTCCCAGCTCCAAAGCCGCGGGACTCACAGCTAGTGGGCAATCAGTGCCCCCAAATTGTATTTATTTATTTATTTAAAAGTTTTACCAGGAAAGACATACTGAGCAGACTACCGCTCGATTCCTGATGTGTTCTGGGGGTAGAGGGAACAGGATAGTACATACAAGTAAACATACAGAAGTTTTAGAACAGCAAAATTTACATAGGTTACATACAATATGTACAAGTTTTAATAAATTCAGTGATAAATGATCTCGAAGTAGTAAGTACAAGAGGCAGGAAACAGAGAGAGAACCGCATAAAAGTAGGCTAAATAAGTAGAAAAGATAGTGACAATCAAAATTTGATAGTTAAAGCATTTGGGTGGACAACGTAGATCACATTGCGTGGTTGGCCATAACATTGTGCACACCAGTTAAGACATGGGCCATACTAGTGCACGTCAAGTTGACATGAGCAGCTTATGGGGACTTGCCCTTTTAGAAGGGAGATTTGTTGCCGAGGGGAGGAGGAGAGCCAGATATCAGCCAGCAGAGAGTTCCACAGTTTTGGTAGACGAACTCTAAAAGCCATCTGTCCAGCAGAGGTAGTCATGTGTGGGATATGTAGTAGACGAGAGTCGAAATTTCTGAGTGAGTATGCTGATGGTTTTTGGGCTGTTAGGGTAGAGGCCAGGTAGCAGTGCAATAACTGGGTCCAGAATTTGGCTGTGAGTCTGTTGCAGTGGTATTGGCGCCTATTGGTGAGGCAGGGTAGGTTAAGGTGACTGTAGAGGTCGCAGTGGTGAGTGGAGGGAGCACAATCTAGTGCGAAGCGGCAGAAGGAGTTAAAAAGAGAATCCAGTCTAGCCAGGGTGGATTTAGGGCAGAACTATAAACTATGTCTCCGTAGTCGAAAATGGAGAGGATCATTTTCTGTAGGATCTCTTTGCGGGCAGGCAGAGGGATGCAGCTGCGGTTCTGGTATAGTGCTCCCAGTCTAGGATGTAGTTTTTTGTGGGTAGCTTTGATGTGCATGGAGAAGTCTAGGTGTTGGTCCAGCTAGGCCCCTATATATCTGAAAGATGTGCAGACTTCTAGAGGGGTCCCATCAAGTGTTTTGAGAAAGGGGAAAGCGGGAGAGTCTTTGTCTTGTGCCAAAAGTCATGGAGAACATTTTTTTGGCATTTAGAATAAGTTGATTTCAACAAAACCAGTGCTGGACTTCACTGAAGTCTAGCTGGATCTTGGATGCAACTTCCAGCGGGGAGCGACCAGAGGCTTACAGGACTGTATCGTCCACGTACATGTGAATGTCAGCATGCAGGCAGATCAAGGGAAGGTCGTTGAGAAAGATGGAAAATAAGATAGGGCCAAGGACAGAGCCTTGGGGGACACCAATGGAGACAGGGAGGGAGTTTGAGGTGGAGGCACCAATTTTTACTGATTGGGACCTGCCACCCAGGTATGAGTTGAACCAGTGTGTTGCTGCACTGGAGAGGCCTGTCTTAGGGAGTTTTGACAGAAGGAGGGTGTGTGAGACTGTGTCAAAAGCCTTGGCTAGGTCAATGAAAATGGCAGATGTGATATGGCTACTATCCATGCCTGTGAGGATGGAATCTGTGAGTCTGAGTAGGGACGTGATGGTGGAGTGGGATTTTCTAAAACCAGATTCATAAGGGGTGAAGAAAGAGGAGGAGTCAAGGAAGGTGGTGAGTTGCGAGAGGACGAGATGTTCCTGGATTTTGGCTAGGGTAGGTAGGAGGGAAATTGGGTGGTAGTTACTGAGGGAGGATGGGTCACCACTTTTCAGGAGAGGGATAACTCTGGCATGCTTCCATGTTGAAGGTATAGAGGCAGAGGTGAAAGAGAGGTTAAAAAGAGATTCTAGGGGCATGGCGATTGCAGGTGCAGAAAGTTAGAGCATTTTGGCGTCCATGCCTGTGATGCATCTACCCTTGGAGGGATTTAGGGCAAGCAGGGCTTTGAGTACTTCTGGTGGGGTAACCAGAGTGAAGGAGAAGGCTGGGTGAGGGGTCGGCGTGGGTGGGGATGAGGATTTCGCATTTTGTGTGGCAGGTGGGGGGTTGGAGTAGTGAAGGGACCCGCTGCTAGTAAACACTGAGTTGAAAGCCGTGGCAACTGCTAGTGGTTCAGTTATGATAGAGCCTCCCACGTCTAGGACAGGAGTGGGTGGCTGGGTGAGAAGGAAGAAAAGTGATTTTATAGACCTCCAGAACTTGGCTGGATGGTTTAAATTTTTTTGGAGGGATGATGTGAAGTAGTGAGCTTTAGTCTGGCAGATAAGCCTGGTGCAGGCATTTCTAAGTGTTCGATAGTGAAGGTGATCAACGTGCCACCCTGATGTCTTATAGGCTTTCCACGCCTGATCTCTGACACAGAGGTGCTCCATGAGGTCAGCAGTGATCCATGGCAGGTGAGCTTCCCTTTCTCTAACCTTTCTGGGTAGGGCATAGTTATCCCAGATGGCAAGAAATTTTGACTTAAAGAAGTCAAAGGCGTGATCCATGGAAGGGGCCCGGGTTATGTAGGACCAATCCAAGTTAGCCAAGTCTTGTAGGAGACCATCGAGGTTAAGGGATTTGTAAGATCTGATAAGGAGAGTTTTCAGAGGGAGTGACTTGGCTTTGAATACTTTACGTATTATATATATCATATGGTGATCACTCAGCGAGTCTGGAAGGAGGCCTGAGGTTATGATCCTATGTGGGTGAGAAGTGAGGGCCAAGTCGAGCAGGGATTGGTTTTGCATTTTGTGGTTTAGCCGCTTGGGCTCGGTGATGAGTTGAGTCAGATTTAAGCTAGCTACATGGTTTCGGAGTTTGGTGCTAGCACTAGTGAGCCAGTTTAAGTTGAAATCACCTAGGAGGTGGAGCTCCCCCCTCCGAGGTGATGGTTTTGAGGGTGTCTAGATGAGTTGCTATGGAATTTAAAAGGGAGTCCGGGGAACAATAGGTCCCTGCTATAAAGATAGGGATGGAGTGGGGAAGGGAGATTTTTATTAGTGAGGAGTCGATGTTGTCTGGGATGGCAGGTATCAAGACAGGTGAGAATTGTACCTGGGAAGATACATAAATGGCTGTATCACCACCTCTCTTTGTGCCAGGGCGGTCCTGGTGGGTGATGGAGTATCCATGAAGAGCCACTTCAACATCCAGGTTGTGTGGTTTCAGCCAGGTCTCGGTGATAATTAGGACGTCAAGGCATAGAGTTCGTACTCGGGTTTGTAGCAGGGGCATTTTTTGTAGGAGGCTGCAAATGTTTAGGTGGGCTATTTTTAGGCCTCTGGGAAGTTGGCCAGTGGGGGGAGGGGTTTTCAAGCGCTGGTGGCAGGTCCGGGATTTAGCTCAATGTCCCCAGCGAGTAGGAGTACTAAAGTTAGTACCAATTTTAGGTTTGGTAGTATTTTTATTGGCTTGCGGTGGGGTAAGGGAGACTGGGGAGGCTGTGTGAAAAAGGCTGAAGTGTGTAGTTTTACTATGGCCAGCCCTGTGTGGAAGGAGGGGGGGATGATGGATGGGCCAGGAATTCAGGAGCAGTTTTGCCCCAGGGGGAATGGGCCAATTATGGCAGTGGAGCTGTAGCTAGGGTGGCAATAGAATGGGGAGAGGTTTGGGGGGCTTTGCAGTGGATTAGGGTGGAGTGTGGTGGTAGGGATGCAAGTTTTGCAAGGAGTGCTATCCCTAGCATTGTTTTTAAGGCTATGTGTAGCATGGCGTTCAAAGAGGTGAATTTAATGCAGCAAGAACAAAGGGAAATTGCTGTAGCAGCCGCTAGTGGTGAGCTCTGATAATCTGCAGATGGAAAAGTTGGCTGATTGGTTAAAATCAGTCACCTGATGAGTACTATATAAAGGAGTTCTCACCAAGGGTGGTGGTGGGGGAGGTGGGGCAGCTGACTCGAAGCATCGGCGGGGAAGAACACTCGACACTGTAGCAAGGCAGCGTGGTCACTGATCCGAGAATTGCTGTACCTGGGCACAGCTTGAATGCGAGTCCTCGGGGGAGGGCAGCTCCATGCACCCTCGTGACCACCAACGAGGCTATCTCCATGGGGGCTCCTGGAAGGAACCAAACACACAGGTATTTATAGGGAGAAAACACAAAACATGGGTTTTGGGGGGGTTGGGATTGCAGGTAGTTGGGTAAGGTTTACACAGTGATAGGCTTTTTAAGGTTTTTTTTTTTCAGTTCGTTATAGGCTTATCTTTGTTTTCGGTAAAGTGCCCCGAGAAAATAGGCATTAAAACAGTTCATGGTAGGCTTTCCTTTGTTTTCTGTAAAGTGCCCCGTGAAAAAGCAGTAGCGTTTCCGTAAATTGCAGGCACGGTGAGGGACTTTGGTATGTACCGGCTTGTTTAGGTATGAGAGCGCACTCGCAATCCCTTAAGCAGCCCTCCAAAGGAAGCCAGCAGAGTCCCTTACTGCTTAATCACATGCACTTGCATTTTAGGAATATAAAACGAAGGTAGCCTTAGATAAGACTGGTGCAGCCAGGGGACAGGTGTTGCAGTTAAGGAAAAAAACAAATTAAATGGCACAGATTACACTAACCAGGGCTTTGTAGGTAATGTAAGGAATCGAAAATAAAGGACTCAGGACGTTTGCAAATAAATACTGAGGAAGCCTTAAATTAAAATAGTGCTGCCAGGGACAAAAGTAAGGAGCAAGGGAAGCAGGCCAGGGACTCTGGGAATTTTTCAAAATGGGAGATTGGCACCAAAATGGTAGCTCAGGCAGTATTTAAGAAGCCAGAAGCTCAGGAACTATGAAAGCAGTAACTTAACAGGGCTTCATTTACAGCTTCTAGGCACAGAAATGCTAATAATGAATTAATTTCAAGTGATATACTTAAGGTCATTTCAATTACAAGTTTCCTACTGCTTCAATCAGGGTGACATTTAAAGCTCAGGAATGACAGTAAATGAGTTATGATACGACATACTAGCAGCTAGAAGGCTCAATTAGTTCATAAATATGCCCCACAATACTGTTACGGTAACGAAACAGTTCAGCTAGAAAGCTCATAAGTTCACAAAAACAAAAAAAAATTAAACCTACAAAAACTATCAGCATTTGTGTGGGGTCAGAAAGTCTCTTAAGGCAATACTTGACACTGTAGCACAGCAGCGTGGTCACTGATCTGAGAAATGCTGTACCTGGGCATGGCTTGAATGCGAGTCTTCAGGGGAGGGCAGCACCATGCACCCTCGCGACCACCAGCGAGGCTATCTCAGTGGGGGCTCCATCACTTGAGACCGCAGCTTCATACTTTCAGCCCACAAAGCCGAGAAACACTTGTCCAGGCTGCCAGCTCCAAAGCCGTGGGACTCACGGCAACCAAGCAGTCGGTGCCTCCAAAGCCAAAGCTCAATACCGCAGCTTCAGACTCTCAGCCCACAAAGCAGAGGAACACTTGTCAAGGCTCCCAGCTCCAAAGCCACAGGACTCCCAGCTACTGGGTAGTCGGCGCCTCCAAAGCCACTGCTCAATACTGCAGCTTCGGACTTTCAGCCCACAAAGCCGTGGAACACTTGCCCAGCCTCCAAGCTCCAAAGCTGTGGGATTCCAGGCTACCAGGTGGTCGACGCCTCCAAAGCCACTGCTGGAGAAAGCAGCTTTGAACTCTCTTCCAACAAAGCCAAGGAACACTTGTCCAGGCTCCCAGTTCCAAAGCCATGGGACTCCCTGCTACCAGATTTTTGGCACCTCCAAAGCTGCCAATCAAGACCGCAGCTTCTGACACTCGACCCACAAAGCCGAGGAACACTTGTCCAAACTCCCAGCTTCAGAGCCACGGGAGTTCCGGCAACCAGGTGATCAGTGCATCCAAAGCCACCACTTGAGATCGCAGCTTCGGACTCTTGGCCCACAAAGTCGAAGAACACTTCTCCAGGCTCTCAACTCCAAGGCTGTGGGACTCCTGGCTAATGGGTAGTCACCGCCTACAAAGCTGCCGCTCGAGACTGCAGCTACGGACTTTCAGCCAACAAAGCTGAGGAACACTTGTCCAGGCTCCCGGCTCCAAAGCCACGGGACTCCTGGCTACTGGGCAGTCAGCACCTCCAAAGCCACTGCTCAAGACCGCAGGTTTGGACTCTCGGCCCAGAAAGCTGAGGAACACTTGTCCAGGCTCCCAGCTCCAAAGATGCGGAAACCCCAGCTACTGGGCAATCGGCACCTCCAAAACTGCCGCTTCACTCCGCAGCTTTTCACTCTCAGCCCACAAAGCCAAGGAACACTTGTCCAGTCTCCCTGCTCCAAAGCTGGGGAAATCCCAGCTAGCAGGCAATCGGCACCTCCAAATCCACCACTTGAGACCACAGCTGTGCACTTTCAGTGAAGAAAGCTGAGGAACACTTGCTGAGGCTCCCAGCTGAAAAGCTGCAGAATTCCCAGCTACGGGTGGTTGGTGCCTCCAAAGCTGCCACTCGATGCCACAGCTTTGGACTCTTGGCCACAAAGCTGAGGAACACTTTCCCAGGCTCCTAGCTCCAAAGCCGTGGCCCTCCCGGCAACTGGGCAGTCAGTGCCTCCAAAGCCAAAGCTCATTACCGCAGCCTCGGACTGCCAGCCCACAAAGCCATGGAACGCTTGTCCAAGCTCTCAGTTCCAAAGCCACGGGACTCCCAGCAACAGGGTGGTCAGCTTCTCCAAAGCTGCAACTCGATACCACAGCCTCGGACTCTTAGCCCACAAAGCTGAGGAACACTTGCCCAGGCTCCAAGCTCCACAGCCGTGGGATTCCCGGCTACAGGGTGGTTGACACCTCCAAAGTTGCTGCTCGAGACCGCAACTTCGGACTTTCGGTCCACAAAGCTGAGGAGCACTTGTTCAGGCTGCAAGCTACAAAGCCGTGGAACTCCAGGCTACCAGAAGGTCGGCGCCTCCAAAGCCGTCGCTTCATACAGCATCTTTGGACTCTCAGTCTACAAAGCCGAGGAACATCTGTCCTGGCTCCCATCTCCAAAGCCACGGGACTCCCGGCTACCAGGTAGTTGGTGCCTCCAAAGCTGCTGCTCAAGACCGAAGCTTTGTACTGTTGGCCCACAAAGCTGAGGAACACTTGTCCAGGCTCCCAGCTCCAAAGCTGCGGGACTCCTAGTAACTGGGTAGTCGGCACCTCCAAAGCTGAAGCTCCATACCGCAGCTTCAGACTGTCAGCCCACAAAGCCATGGAACACTTGTCCAGGCTCTCACTTCCAAAGCTGTGGGACTACCGGCAACAGGGTGGACGGCTCCTCAAAAGCTGCCACTCAATTCCAGAGTTTCGGACTCTCAGCATGCAAAGCCAAGGAACACTTGCCCAGGCTTCAAGCTCCAAAGCCATGGGATTCCTGGCTACTGGGTGGTCAACACCTCCAAACCTGTCACTTGAGACTGCAGCTTTGGACCCTCGGCAAACAAAGCCGAGGAACACTTGTCCAGGCTCCCAGATCCAAAGCCGTGGGACTCCCTGCTACCAGGTTTTGAGTGCCTCCAAAGCTGGCACTCAAGACCACAGCTTCCAACACTTGACCCACAAAGCCGAGGAACATTTGTCCAGACTCCCAGCTCCAGAGCCATGGGACTCCTGGCAAGCGGGTGGTTGGAACCTCCAAAGCTTCCGCTCGAGACCGCAGCTTCAGACTATCAGCCCAAAAAGCTGAGGAACACTTGTCAAGTCACCCAGCTCCAAAACCATGGGGCTCTTGGCTACCAGGTAGTCGGCACCTCAAATGCCACTGGTCGAGACTACAGCTTAGGACTTTCAGCCTACAAAGACGAATAACACTTGTCCAGGCACCCAGCTCCAAAGTCACAGGACTCCCAGTTAATGGGTAGTCAGTGCCTCCAAAGCCACCGCTCGAGAATGCAGCTTCAGACTCACGGCCCACGAAGTCAAGGAACACTTGTCCAGGCTCCCAGTTCCAGAGCCGCTGGAGTCCCAGCAACCAGGTGGTCAGTGCCTTGAAAGACATGCGCTTGAGACCGCAACTTCGGATTCTCAGCCCACAAAGCTGAGGAACACTTGTCCAGGCTCCCAGCTCCAAAGTCGCGGGACTCCCGCGTTCCGGGCAATTGGCGCTTCCAAAGCTGCCACTCCAGTCAGAAGTTTCGGACTCGCAGACCACAAAGCCAAGGAACACTTGTCCAGGCTCTCAGCTCCAAAGCCACATGACTCCTGGCTTCTGGGCACTCAGTGTATCCAAAGCCACAGCTTGATACTGCAGCATCAGAGTCAGAGCCCACAAAGCTGAGGAACACTTGTCCAGGCTCTCAGCTCCTAAGCCATGGGACTCCCATCTACCGGGTGGTCGGCAGCCCCAAAGCCGTCACTTGAGAACACAGCTTCAGACTCTCGGCCCACAAAGCAGATGGACACTTGTCAAGGCTCTCAGCTCCAAAGCCACGGGACTCCCGGCTACCGGGTAGTCGGTGCCTCCAAAGTCACTGCTCAAAACCACAGCTTCGGACTCTCAAGCAACAAAGCTGAGAAACACTTCTACAGGCTCCCATCTCCAAAGCTAAGAGACTCCCAGCAACTGGGTGGTCGGCACCTCCAAAGCTGGCACTCGAGACTGCGGCTTCCGACTCTCAACCCACAAGGTCGAGGGACACTTGTTCAGACTTTCTGCTCCAATGTCACGGGACTCCAGGCTACCAGGCAATCGGTGCCTCCAAAGCCGCTGCTCGAGACTGCAGCTTTGCACTCTCGGCCCACAAAGCCGAGGAACACTTGTCCAGGCTCCCAGCTACAAAGCCGCAGAACTCCCAGCTACCGGGCAGTCGGCGCCTCCAAAGCTGCCACTTGATACCGCATCTTTGGACTCTCAGACTATTAAGCCGAGGAACACTTGTACAGGCTCTCAGTTCCAAAGCTGCAGGACTCACAACTACAGGGTGGTCAGCTCATCCAAAGCTGCCGTTCGAGACCACATCTTTGGACTCTCAGCCTACAAAGCTGAGGAACACTTGTCCAGGCTTCCAGCTACAAAGCCATGGGACTCCGGGCTACTGGGCAGTCGGTGTCTCCAAAGCCACCGCTCAAGACCGCAGCTTTGGACTCTCAGCCCACAAAGCTGAGGAATACTTTCCCAGGCTCCCAGCTCCAAAGCCGTTGTCCTCCCGGGAACCGGGCAGTCGATGCCTCCAAAGCCGAAGCTCATTGCCGCAGCCTCAGACTGTCAGCCCACAAAGCCATGGAATGCTTGTCCAAGCTCTTAGTTCCAAAGCCATGGGACTCCCGGCAACAGGGTGGTCGGCTTCTCCAAATTGCCACTCGATACCACAGCTTCGGACTCTTAGCCCACAAAGCTGAGGAACACTTGCCCAGGCTCCAAGCTCCACAACCAAGGGATTCCCGGCTACAGGGTGGTCTACACCTCCAAAGCCACTGCTCAAGACTGCAACTTCGGACCCTCGGACCACAAAGCCGAGGAACACTTGTTCAGGCTTCCAGCTACAAAGCCGCAGAACTCCAGGCTACCGGGCAGTCGGCGCATCCAAAGCCGTCGCTTCATACCGCATGTTTGGACTCTCAGCCTACAAAGCAGAGGAACACTTGTCCAGGCTCCCATCTCCAAAGCCATGGGACTCCTGGCTTCTGGGCAGTCGGTGCCTCCAAAGCTGCTGCTCAAGACCGCAGCTTTGTACTGTTGGCCCACAAAGATGAGGAACACTTGTCCAGGCTCCCAGATCCAAAGTTGTGGACTCCCGGCCACCGCGCATTCGGCACCTCCAAAACTGCCTCTCCAGTCCGCAGCTTTGCACTCTCGGCCCACAAAGCCGAGGAACACTTGTCCAGGCTCCCAGCTTCAAAGCTGCCGGACTCCCAGCTATCAGGCAATTGGCACCACCAAAGCCGCCGCTCGAGACCACAGCTGTGCACTTTGGCCCACAAAGCTGAAGAACACTTGCCCAGGCTCCCAGCTCCAAAGCCGGGGGACTCCCGGTAACTGGGTAGTCGGCATCTCCAAAGCCGAAGCTCGATACCAGAACTTCAGACTGTCAGCCCACAAAGCCATGGAACACTTGTCCAGGCTCTCACTTCCAAAGCCGTGGGACTATCGGCAACAGGGTGGATGGCTCCTCCAAAGCTGCCACTCGATACCAGAGTTTCGGACTCTCAGCCCACAAAGCCAAGGAACACTTGCCCAGGCTCCAAGCTCCAAAGCCATGGGATTCCCGGCTACCGGGTGGTTGACACCTCCAAAGCTGTCACTCAAGACTGCAGCTTTGGACCCTTGGCAAACAAATCCGAGGAACACTGGTCCAAGCTCCCAGATCCAAAGCCGTGGAACTCCCTGCTACCAGGTTTTCAGTGCCTCCAAAGCTGGCACTCAAGACTGCAGCTTCCAACACTTGACCCACAAAGCCGAGGAACATTTGTCCAGACTCCCAGCTCCAGAGGCATGGGACTCCTGGCAAGCGGGTGGTCGGAACCTCCAAAGCTTCTGCTCGAGACCGCAGATTCAGACTATCAGCCCAAAAAGCTGAGGAACACTTGTCAAGTCTCCCAGCTCCAAAACCATGGGGCTCTTGGCTACCAGGTAGTTGGCACCTAAAATGCCACCAGTTGAGACTACAGCTTTGGACTCTCAGCCTACAAAGACGAACAACGCTTGTCCAGGCACCCAGCTCCAAAGTCGCAGGACTCCCAGCTAATGGGTAGTCGGTGCCTCTAAAGCCACCGCTCGAGACTGCAGCTTCAGACTCTCAGCCCACGAAGTCAAGGAACACTTGTCCAGGCTCCCAGCTCCACAGCCGCTGGACTCCCAGCAACCAGGCGGTCGGTGCCTAGAAAGACGTGTGCTTGAAACCGCAACTTCGGATTCTCAGCCCACAAAGCTGAGGAACACTTGTCCAGGCTCCCAGCTCCAAAGACGCGGGACTCCCGCATTCTGGGCAATTGGCGCCTCCAAAGCTGTCACTCCAGTCAGAAGTTTCGGACTCGCAGACCACAAAGCCAAGGAACACTTGTCCAGGCTCTCAGCTCCAAAGCCACAGAACTCCTGGCTTCCGGGTACTCAGTGTATCCAAAGCCACAGCTTGATACTGCAGCATCAGACTCTAAGCCCACAAAGCCGAGGAACACTTCTCCTGGCTCTCGGCTCCTAAGCTGTGGGACTCCCATCTACCAGGTGGTCGGCAACCCCCAAAGCCACCGCTCGAGAACACAGCTTCGGACTCTCGGCCCACACTGCAGATGGACACTTGTCAAGGCTCTCAGCTCCAAAGCCACAGGACTGCTGGCTACCGGGTAGTCGGCACCTCCAAAGTCACTGCTCGAAACTGCAGCTTCAGACTCTCAAGCAACAAAGCGGAGGGACACTTGTCCAGGCTCCCATCTCCAAAGCTAAGAGACTCCCGGCAACTGGGTGGTCAGCACCTCCAAAGCTTGCACTCGAGACTGCGGCTTCCAACTCTCGACCCACAAGGATGAGGGACACTTGTTCAGACTCTCTGCTCCAAAGTCACGGGACTCCTGGCTACCGGGCAATCGGTGCCACCAAATCCACCACTCGAGACTGCAACTTCACACTCTCGGCCCACAAAGCCGAGGAACACTTGTCCAGGTTCCCAGCTACAAAGCCACAGAAGTCCCAGCTACCGGGCAGTCGGCACCTCCAAAGCCGCCACTCAAGACCGCAGCTTCGGACTCTCAGCCTACAAAGCCGAGGAACACTTGTACAGGCTCTCAGTTCCAAAGCTGCAGGACACACGACTACTGGGTGGTCAGCTCATCCAAAGCTGCCACTCGAGACCGCATCTTTGGACTCTCAGCCTACAAAGCTGAGGAACACTTGTCCAGGCTCCCAGCTACAAAGCCAATGGACTCCTGGCTACTGGGCAGTCGGTGTTTCCAATGCCACCGCTCAAGACCGCAGCTTTGGACTCTTGGCTCACAAAGCTGAGGAACACTTGCCCAGGCTCCCAGCTCCAAAGATGCGGGACTCCCGCATTCCAGGCAGTTGGCACCTCCAAAGTTGCAGCTCCAGTCAGAAGTTTCGGACTCGCAGACCACAAAGCCAAGGAACACTTGTCCAGGCTCTCAGCTCCAAAGCCACAGGACTCCTGGCTTCTGGGTACTAAGTGTATCCAAAGCCATAGCTACTGCAGCATCAGACTCTCAGCCCACATAGCCGAGGAACACTTGTCCTGGCTCTCAGCTCCTAAGCTGCAGGACTCCCATCTACCGGGTGGTCGGCAACCCCAAAGACACCCACTCGAGAACACAGCTTTGGACTGTCAGCCCACAAAGCAGATGGACACTTGTAAAGGCTCTCAGCTCCAAAACCACGGGACTCCCGGCTACCGGGTAGTCGGCACCTCCAAAGTCACTGCTCGAAACCGCAGCTTCGGACTCTCAAGCAACTAAGCTGAGGAACACTTCTCCAGGCTCCCATCTCCAAAACCAAGAGACTCCCAGCAACTGGGTGGTCGGCACCTCCTAAGCTGGCACTCGAGACTGCGGCTTCCGACTCTCGACCCACAAGGTCGAGGAACACATGTTCAGACTCTCTGCTACAAAGTCGCGGGACTCCAGGCTACTGGGCAATCGGTGCCTCCAAAGCCACCACTCAAGACTGCAGCTTCAGACTCTCGGCCCGCAAAGCCTAGGAATACTTGTCCAGGCTCCCAGCAACAGAGCCACAGGACTCCCGGCAACCGGGCGGCTGCTGTTCTCCTAAGCTGCCGCTCGAGACCGCAGCTTCGAACTCTCGGCCCACAAAGCCGAAGAACACTTGTCCAGTCTCCCAGCTCCAAAGCCACGGGACTCCGACCAAACAGGCAGTCAGCAACTACAAAGGCGCCACTTGAGACTGCAGCTTTGGACTCTCAGCCAACAAAGCTGAGGAACACTTGTCCAGGCTCCCAGCTCCTAAGCCGAGAGACTCCCAGCAACTGGGTGGTCGGCACCTCCAATGCTGCCGCTTGAGACCTCTGCTTTTGACTCTCAACCCTCAAAGCCAAGGAATACTAGTCCAGACTCTCTGCTCCAAAGTCACAGGACTCACAGCGACTGGCCAATTGGCTCCTCCAAAGCTGCCGCTCAAGACCATAGCATTGCACTCTCAGCCCATAAAGCCGAGGAACACTTGTGTGCAGGCTCCCTGCTACACAGCCGCGGAACTCCAAGCTACCAGGCAGTCGGCACCTGCAAAGCCATCGCTCGATACTGCATGTTTAGACTCTCAGCCTACAAAGCCGAGGAACACTTATACAGGCTCTCAGTTCCAAAGCTGCAGGACTCGCAGCTAATGGGTGGTCAGTTCATCCAAAGCTGCCGCTCGAGACCGCATCTTTGGACCCTCAGCCCACAAAGCTGAGGAACACTTTTTCCAGGCTCCCAGCCACAAAGCCTTGGGACTCCCAGCTACTGGGCAGTTGGTGCCTCCAAAGCCACTGCTCAAGACCGCAGCTTTGGACTATCGGCCAACAAAGCTGAGGAACACTTGCCCAGGCTCCCAGCTCCAAAGCCGCTGGACTTCCGGCAACCAGGTGGTCGGTGCCTCCAAAGCTGAAGCTCGATACTGGAGCTTCAGACTGTCAGCCCACAAAGCCATAGAGCTCTTCTCCATGCTATCAGTTCCACAGCTGTGGGACACCCGGCAACAGGGTGGTTGGCTCCTCCAAAGCTGCCAGTCGATACCACAGTTTTGGACTCTTAGCCCACAAAGCCGAGGAATACTTGCACAGGCTCCAAGCTCCAAAGCCGTGGGATTCCCGGCTACAGGGTGGTCGACACCTCCAAAGCCGCTGCTCGAGACCACAATTTTGGACTCTTGGCACACAAAGCCGAGGAGCACTTGTCCAGGCTCCCATCTCCAAAGCCATGGGACTCCCTGCTACCAGGTTTTCGGCACCTCCAAAGCTGGTGCTCAAGACTGCAGCTTCTGAACTTGACCCACAAAGCTAAGGAACACTTGTCCAGAGTCCCAGCTCCACAGCCACGGGATTCCCAGTAACCGGGTGGTCAGAGCCTCCAAAGCTGCCGCTTGAGACCGCAGCTTTGGAATCTCAGCCCACAAAGCCGAGGAACACTTGTCCAGGCACCCAGCTCCAAAGCCTCTGGACTCCCATCTACTGGATAGCTGGTACCTCCAAAGCCACCACTCGAGACCGCAACTTCGGACTCTCGGATGACAAAGCCAAGGAATGCTTGTCCAGGCTCCCAGCTCCAGGCAAATGGGACTCCCTCTATCAGGTGGTCAGCACCTCCAAAGCTGACGCTCAAGACCGCAGCTTCTGACTCTCGACAAACAAAGCCAAAGAACACTTGTTCAGACTCCCAGCTACAGAGCCATGGGACTCCAGGCAACTGGGCGGTTGGTGCTTCCAAAGCAGCTGCTTGACAATGCAGCTTCAGACTCTCGGCCCACAAAGCCGAAGAACACTTGTCCAGGCTCCCAGCTCAAAAGCCGCAGGACTTGAGGCTATCGGGTGGTCAGCACCACCAAAGCTGGCACTCCAGACCACAGCTTCTGACTCTCGACCCAGAAAACTGAGGAATATTTGTCCAGGCTCCCAGCTGCAAAGTCATGGGACTCCTGGCTGCCGGGCAGTTGGCGCTTCTAAAGCTGCCACTGGATACTGCAGTTCAGACTCTCAGATCACAAAGCAGAGGAACACTTGTCCATGCTCTCAGTTCCAAAGCCAAGGGTTTTCCGGTTATCGGGTGGTCGGCGCCTCCAAAGTTGCCACTCGAGACTGTAGCTTCATGCTCTCAGCCCACAAAGCAGAGGAACACTTGTCCAGGCACCCAGCTCCAAAGCCGCAGGACTCCCGGCTATCAGGTAGTCGGCACCTCCAAAGCCGGCACTCGAGACCGCAGCTTCGGACTCTCAGCCCACAAAGCCAAGGAATGCTTGTCAAGGCTCCCAGCTCCAAACGAAGGGACTCCCTTGTATCGGGTGGTCGGCGCCTCCAAAGCTGATGCTCGAGACCACAGCTTCAGACTCTCAGCCCACAAGGCTGAGAAACATTTGTCAAGACTCCCAGCTCCAAAGCCATGGGGCTCCTGGCTACCAGGTAGTCAGCACCTGAAAAGCCGCTGCTCGAGACTTCAGCTTTAGAATGTCAGTCTACAAGTTGAACAACACTGGTCCAGGCACCCAGCTCCAAAGTCACAGGACTCCTGGCTACCAGGTAGTCAGTGCCTCCAAAGCTGCTGCTCAAGTCTGCAGCTTCAGAGTCTCGGTCCACAAAGCCAAAGAACACTTGTCCAGGCTCCCAGCTCCAGAGCCACTGGACTCCTGGCAACCAGGTGGTCAGTGCCTTGAAAAACACTGCTTGAGACCGCAGCTTCAGACTCTCAGCCCACAAAGCTGAGGAACACTTGTCGAGGCTCCCGGCCCCAAAGTTGCAGGACTCCCTGATTCCGGGCATTTGGCACCTCCAAAGCTGAAGCTCCAGTCAGAAGCTTCAAACTCGCATACCACAAAGCCGAGGGCACTTGTCAGGCTCTCAGCTCCAAAACCATTGGTCTCCTGGCTACCAGGCAGATTGGTGCATCCAAAGCCACTGCCTGATACCGTAGCATTGGACTCTCAGCCCACAAAGCCGAGGAACACTTGTCCAGGCTCTCAGCTCCAAAGCTGTGGGACTCCCAGCTTCTGGGTGGTCAGCGCCCCAAAGCCACCACTGAGAATGCAGCTTCGGACTCTAAGCCCACAAAGCAGAGGAACACTTGTCCAGGCTCCCAGCTCCAAAGTCACAAACTCCTGGCAACCAGGTCGTTGGCACCTCCAAAGCTTCCACTTGAGACCGCTGCTTCAGACTCTCAACCCACAAAGCAGAGGAACACTTGTCAAGTCTCTCAGCTCCTAAGCAAAGGGACTCCTGGCTACCGGGTAGTCGGCATCTCCAAAGCCACTGCTCAAAACTGCAGCTTTGGACTTTCTGCCAACAAAGCTGAGGAACAGTTGCCAAGGATTCAAGCTCCAAAGCCATGGCATTCCCGGCTAACGGGTGGTCAACGCCTCCAAAGCCACTGCTCGAGACTTCAGCATCGGACTGTCAGCCTACAAAGCCGAACAACACTGGTCCAGGCAACAAGCTCCAAAGTTGCTGGACTCCATGCTACCAGGTAGTCGGTGCCTCCAAAGCTGCCAGTCGAGACTGCAGCTTTGGACTCTTGGCCCACAAAGTCAAGGAACACTTGTCACGGCTCCCAGCTCCAGAGCCACTGGACTCCTGGCAACCAGGAGGTCAGTGCCTCAAAAAATGCTGCTTGAGACCGCAGCTTCTGACTCTCGAGCCACAAAGCCGAGGAACACTTGTTGAGGCTCCTAGCACCAAAGCCGTGGAACTCCCTGCTGCCAGGTTTCCGGCGCCTCCAAAGCTGGTGCTCAGGACTGCAGCTTGTGACACTTGACCCACAAAGCTGAGGAAAACATGTCCAGACTCCCAACTCCAGACCAGCAGGACTCCCAGCAACCGGGCGGACAGTGCCTCCAAAGCCACCACTGGAGACTGCAGCTTTGGAACTGAGAGTCTGTACAAGTGTTCCTCAGCTTAGTAGGCTGAGAGTCCAAAGATGCGGTATCAAGTGGAGGCTTTGGAGGTGCCGACTGCCCGGTAGCTGGGAGTTCCGCAGCTTTGTATCTGGGAGCCTGGACAAGTGTTCCACAGCTTTGTGGGCCAAGAGTGCAAAGCTGCAGTCCCGAGTGGCGGCTTTGGAGGCACTGACTGCCCGGTAGCCGGGAGTCCCGCGACTTCGGAGCAGACAGTCTGAACAAGTGTTCCTCAGCCTTGTGGGCTGAGAGTCGGAAGCCGCAGTCTCGAGTGCCTGCTTTGGAGGTGCCAAACACCCAGTTGCGAGGAGTATTTCTGCTTTGGAGATGGAAGCCTGGACAAGTGTTCCTCAGTTTTGTTGCTTGAGAGTCCAAAACTGCAGTTTCGAGCAGTGACTTTGGAGGTGCCGACTACCTGGTAGCCAGGAGTCCCGTGGCTTTGGAACTGAGAGCCTTGACAAGTGTCCATCTGCTTTGTGGGCTGAAAGTCCAAGACTGTGTTCTCGAGCAGTGGCTTTGGGGGTGCCAACCACCCAGTAGATGGGAGTCCCACGGCTTAGGAGCTGAGAGCCTGGAAAAGTGTTCATCAGCTTTGTGGGCTGAGAGTCTGAAGCTGCAGAATCAAGTTTTGGCTGTAGATACACTTAGTGCCCGGAAGCCAGGAGTCCTGTGGCTTTGGAGCTGAGAGCCTGGACAAGTGTTCCTTGGCTTTGTGGTCTGCGAGTCTGAAACTTCTGACTGGAGCGGCAGCTTTGGAGGTGCCATTTGCCCGGAATGCGGGAGTCCCGCGTCTTTGGAGCTGGGATCCTGGACAAGTGTTCCTCAGCTTTGTGGGCTGAGAATCTGATGCTGCGGTCTCAAGCACACATCTTTCAAGGCACCGACTGCCTGGTTCCTGGGAGTCCAGCGGCTCTGGTGCTGGGAGCCTGGACAAGTGTTCCTTGACTCGTGGGCTGAGAGTCCGAAGCTGTGGTCTCGAGCGGTGGCTTTGGAGGCACCGATTACCCATTAGCTGGGAGTCCTACGACTTTTGAGCTGGGTGCCTGGACAAGTGTTGTTCATCTTTGTAGGCTGAGAGTCCTAAACTGTAGTCTCGACAAGTGGCATTTGAGGTGCTGACTACCTGGTAGCCAAGAGCCCCATGGTTTTGGAGCTGGGAGACTTGACAAGTGTTCCTCGGATTTTTGGGCTGATAGTCTGGAGCTGCGGTCTCGAGCGGAAGCTTTGGATGTGCCATCCGCTTGCCGGGAGTCCTGTAGCTCTGGAGCTGGGAGTCTGCACAAATGTTCCTCGGCTTTGTGGGTCAAGTGTTGGAAGCTGCGGTCTTGAGCACCAGCTTTGGAGGCACTGAAAATCTGGTAGCAGGGAGTCCCACGGCTTTGGATCTGGGAGCCTGGACAAGTGTTCCTCGGCTTTGTTTGCTGAGGGTCCAAAGCTGCGGTCTCGAGTGACAACTTTGGAGGTGTTGACCACCTGATAGCTGGGAATCCCATGGCTTTGGAGCTTGGAGCCTGGGCAAGTGTTCCTCGGCTTTGCAGGCTGAGTCCGAAACTCTGGTATCGAGTGGCAGCTTTGGAGGAGCTGTCCACCCTGTTGCCGGTAGTCCCACAGCTTTGGAAATGAGAGCCTGGACAAGTGTTCCATGGCTTTGTGGGCTGACAGTCCGAAGCTGCAGTACTGAGCTCCGGCTTTGGAGGCACCGACTACCCAGTTACTGGGAGTCCCGAGACTTTGGGGCTGGGAACCTCTGCAAGTGTTCTTCTGCTTTGTGGGCCGAAGTGCACAGCTATGGTCTCGAGTGGCGGCTTTGGTGGTGCCAATTGCCTGCTACCTGGTAGTCCAGCGGCTTTGGAGCTGGGAGCCTGGACAAGTGTTCCACGGCTTTGTGGGCCGAGAATACTAAGCTGCAGACTGGAGCGGCAGTTTTGGAGGTGCCGAATGCACGGTGGCCGGGAGTCTACAACTTTGGATCTGAGAGCCTGGCCAAGTGTTTCTCAGCTTTGTGGACTAACAGTACAAAGCTGTGGTCTTGAGCAGCAGCTTTGGAGGCACCGACTGCCCGGTAGCCGGGAGTCCTATGGCTTTGGAGATGGAAGCCTGGACAAGTGTTCCTCGGCTTTGTAGGCTGAGAGTCCAAAGATGCGGTATGAAGCGATGGTTGGAGGCGCTTGACCGCCCGGTAGCCTGGAGTTCTACGGCTTTGTAGCTGGGAGCCTGAACAAGTGTTCCTCGGCTCTGTGGGCCGAGAGTGGAAAGCTGCAGTCTCGAGTGCTGGCTTTGGAGGTGCCGATTGCCTGATAGCTGGGAATCCTGTGATTTTGGAGCAGAGAGACTGAACAAGTGTTCCTCGGCCTTGTGGGTCGAGATTCGGAAGCCGCGGACTCGAGCACCAGCATTGGAGGCGCTGACCACCCAGTTGCTGAGAGTCTCTCAGCTTTGGAGATGGGAGCCTGGGCAAGTGTTCCTCAGCTTTGTTGGCTGAGAGTCAGAAGCTGTGGTCTCAACTGGTGGCTTTGTAGGCAATGACCACCCGTTAACCAGTAGTCCTGTGGCTTTGGAGCAAGGAGCCTGGACAAGTGTTCTTCGGCTTTGTGGGCAGAGAGTCCAAAGCTGCGGTCTTGAGTGGTGGCTTTGGAGGCACTGACCACCCGTTGCTGGTAGTCCTGCTGGTCTGGAGCTGGGAGTCTGGACAAGTGTTCCTCGGCTTGAGGGTCAAGTGTCGGAAGCTGCGGTCCTGAGCGCCTGCTTGAGGCGCCAGAAACCTGGTAGCAGGGAGTTCCACGGCTTTGGTGCTTGGAGCCTGATAAGTGTTCCTCGGCTTTGTGGGCCGAGAGTCAGAAGCTGTGATCTCAAGCAGCATTTTCTAGGCACTGACCTCCTGTTGCCAGGAGTCCAGTGGCTCTAGAGCTGGGAGCCTTGACAAGTGTTCCTTGGCTTTGGGGCTGAGAGTCCAAAGCTGCAGTCTCGAGCGATGGCTTTGGAGGCACCGACTCACCTGGTAGCATGGAGTCCAGCAACTCAGAGCTCATTGCCTGGACCAGTGTTGTTTAGCTTTGTAGCTGACAGTCCAAAACTGAAGTCTTGAGCAGTGGCTTTGGAGGCGTTGACCACCCGGTAGCCAGGAGTCCCATTGCTTTGGAGCTGAGAGACTTGACAAGTGTTCCTCTGCTTTGTGGGCTGAGAGTCTGAAGCAGCGGTCTCAAGCGGAAGCTTTGGAGGTGCCAACGACCTGGTTGCTGGGAGTCTGCGACTTTGGAGCTGCGAGCCTGGACAAGTGTTCCTCTGCTTTGTGGGCTGAGAGTCTGAAGCTGCATTCTCGAGTGGTGGCTTTGGGGCGCTGACCACCCAGAAGCTGGGAGTCCCACAGCTTTGGAGCTGAGAGCCTGGACAAGTGTTCCTCGGCTTTTGGGCTGAGAGTCCAATGCTACGGTATCGAGCAGTGGCTTTGATGCGCCCAATTGCCTGGTAGCCAGGAGACCAATGGTTTTGGAGCTGAGAGCCTGGACAAGTGTCCCTCGGCTTTGTGGTATGCGAGTTTGAAGCTTTGACTGAGCTTCAGCTTGAGGTGCCAAATGCCCGGAATCGGGAGTCCTGCAACTTTGGGGCCGGGAGCCTCGACAAGTGTTCCTCAGCTTTGTGGGCTGAGAGTCTGAAGCTGCGGTCTCAAGCAGTGTTTTTCAAGGCACTGACCACCTGGTTGCCAGGAGTCCAGTGGCTCTGGAGCTGGGAGCCTGGACAAGTGTTCTTTGGCTTTGTGGACCGAGAGTCTGAAGCTGCAGACTTGAGCAGCAGCTTTGGAGGCACTGACTACCTGGTAACCTGGAGTCCTGTGACTTTGGAGCTGGGTGCCTGGACCAGTGTTGTTCAACTTTGTAGACTGACATTCTAAAGCTGAAGTCTCGAGCAGCGGCTTTTCAGGTGCTGACTACCTGGTAGCCAAGAGTCCCATGGCTTTGGAGCTGGGAGCCTTCACAAGTGTTTCTCGGCCTTGTGGGCTGAGAGTCTGAAGCTGTGGTCTCAAGCATCAGCTTTGGAGGCACCGACCACCCAATACCAGGGAGTCCCTTGGCTTTGGAGCTGGGAGCCTAGACAAGCATTCGTTGGCTTTTGGGCGAGAGGCCAAAGCTGCGGTCTCGAGAGCCGCTTTGGAGGTGCCAACTCACCGATAGACGGAGTCCCGTGCTTTGGAGCTGGGTGCCTGGACAAGTGTTCCTCTGCTTTGTGGACTGAAAGCATGAAGCTACAGTCTTGAGCAGCAGCTTTGGAGGCGCCGACCACCCCATAACTGGAAAACCCTTGGCTTTGGAACTGAGAGCATGGACAAGTGTTCCTTGGCTTTGTGAGCTGAGAGTCTGAACTGCAGTATCCAGTGGCGGCTTTAGATACCCGGTAGCCAGGAGTTCCATGACTTTGCAGCTGGGAGCCTGGACAAATATTCCTCAGTTTTCTGGGTCGAGAGTCAGAAGCTGTGGTCTGGAGTGCCAGCTTTGGAGATGCTGACCACTCGATAGCTGGAAGTCCTGCGGCTTTTGAGCTGTTAGCCTGGACAAGTGTTCTTCGGCTTTGTGGGCCGAGAGTCCAAAGCTGCATTGTCGAGCGGCTGCTTTGGAAGCTCCAACCACCCGGTTGCCTGGAGTCCCATGGCTCTGTAGCTGAGAGTCTCTACAAGTGTTCTTTGGCTTTGTGGGTTGAGTGTCAGAAGCTGCGGTCTTGAGCACCAGCTTTGGAGGTGCCGACCACCTGATAGAGGGAGTCCCATTTGCCTGGAGCTGGGAGCCTGGACAAGCATTCCTTGGCTTTGTGGTGCGAGAGTCCGAAGTTCCGGTCTCAAGTGGTGGCTTAGGAGGTGCCAGCTATCCGGTAGCTGGGAATTCAGAGGCTTTGGAGCTGGGTGCCTGGACAAGTATTCATCGGCTTTGTGGGCCGAGATTCTGAAGCTGCGGTCTCGAGCAGCAGCTTTGTAGGCTCTGACTACCCAGTTGCTGGGAATCCCATGGCTGTGGAGCTGGGAGTCTGGACAAGTGTTCCTTAGCTTTGTTGGTCGAGTGTTGGAAGCTGCAGTCTTGAGCGCCAGCTTTGGAGGTGCCGAAAACCTGGTAGCAGGGAGTCCCACGGCTTTGGAGCTGGGAGCCTGGACAAGTGTTCCTCGGCTTTGTTTGCTGAGGGTCCAAAGCTGCGGTCTCGAGTGACAACTTTGGAGGTGTTGACCACCTGATAGCTGGGAATCCCATGGCTTTGGAGCTTGGAGCCTGGGCAAGTGTTCCTCGGCTTTGCGGGCTGAGAGTCCGAAACTCTGGTATCGAGTGGCAGCTTTGGAGGAGCCGTCCACCCTGTTGCCGGTAGTCCCACAGCTTTGGAAGTGAGAGCCTGGACAAGTGTTCCATGGCTTTGTGGGCTGACAGTCCGAAGCTGCAGTACTGAGCTCCGGCTTTGGAGGCACCGACTACCCAGTTACTGGGAGTCCCGAGACTTTGGGGCTGGGAACCTCTGCAAGTGTTCTTCTGCTTTGTGGGCCGAAGTGCACAGCTATGGTCTCGAGTGGCGGCTTTGGTGGTGCCAATTGCCTGCTACCTGGTAGTCCAGCGGCTTTGGAGCTGGGAGCCTGGACAAGTGTTCCACGGCTTTGTGGGCCGAGAATACTAAGCTGCAGACTGGAGCGGCAGTTTTGGAGGTGCCGAATGCACGGTGGCCGGGAGTCTACAACTTTGGATCTGAGAGCCTGGCCAAGTGTTTCTCAGCTTTGTGGTCTAACAGTACAAAGCTGTGGTCTTGAGCAGCAGCTTTGGAGGCACCGACTGCCCGGTAGCCGGGAGTCCTATGGCTTTGGAGATGGAAGCCTGGACAAGTGTTCCTCGGCTTTGTAGGCTGAGAGTCCAAAGATGCGGTATGAAGCGATGGCTTTGGAGGCGCTGACCGCCCGGTAGCCTGGAGTTCTGCGGCTTTGTAGCTGGGAGCCTGAACAAGTGTTCCTCGGCTCTGTGGGCCGAGAGTGGAAAGCTGCAGTCTCGAGTGCTGGCTTTGGAGGTGCCGATTGCCCGGTAGCTGGGAATCCTGTGATTTTGGAGCAGAGAGACTGAACAAGTGTTCCTCGGCCTTGTGGGTCGAGATTCGGAAGCCGCGGACTCGAGCACCAGCATTGGAGGCGCTGACCACCCAGTTGCTGAGAGTCTCTCAGCTTTGGAGATGGGAGCCTGGGCAAGTGTTCCTCAGCTTTGTTGGCTGAGAGTCAGAAGCTGTGGTCTAAACTGGTGGCTTTGTAGGCAATGACCACCAGTTAACCAGTAGTCCTGCGGCTTTGGAGCAAGGAGCCTGGACAAGTGTTCTTCGGCTTTGTGGGCAGAGAGTCCAAAGCTGCGGTCTTGAGTGGTGGCTTTGGAGGCACTGACCACCCGGTTGCTGGTAGTCCTGCTGGTCTGGAGCTGGGAGTCTGGACAAGTGTTCCTCGGCTTTGAGGGTCAAGTGTCGGAAGCTGCGGTCCTGAGCGCCTGCTTTGGAGGCGCCAGAAACCTGGTAGCAGGGAGTTCCACGGCTTTGGTGCTTGGAGCCTGGACAAGTGTTCCTCGGCTTTGTGGGCCGAGAGTCAGAAGCTGTGATCTCAAGCAGCATTTTTCTAGGCACTGACCTCCTGGTTGCCAGGAGTCCAGTGGCTCTAGAGCTGGGAGCCTTGACAAGTGTTCCTTGGCTTTGTGGGCTGAGAGTCCAAAGCTGCAGTCTCGAGCGATGGCTTTGGAGGCACCGACTACCTGGTAGCATGGAGTCCAGCAACTTCGGAGCTCATTGCCTGGACCAGTGTTGTTTAGCTTTGTAGGCTGACAGTCCAAAACTGAAGTCTTGAGCAGTGGCTTTGGAGGCGTTGACCACCCGGTAGCCAGGAGTCCCGTTGCTTTGGAGCTGAGAGACTTGACAAGTGTTCCTCTGCTTTGTGGGCTGAGAGTCTGAAGCAGCGGTCTCAAGCGGAAGCTTTGGAGGTGCCAACGACCTGGTTGCTGGGAGTCTGCGACTTTGGAGCTGCGAGCCTGGACAAGTGTTCCTCTGCTTTGTGGGCTGAGAGTCTGAAGCTGCATTCTCGAGTGGCGGCTTTGGGGGCGCTGACCACCCAGAAGCTGGGAGTCCCACAGCTTTGGAGCTGAGAGCCTGGACAAGTGTTCCTCGGCTTTGTGGGCTGAGAGTCCAATGCTACGGTATCGAGCAGTGGCTTTGGATGCGCCAATTGCCTGGTAGCCAGGAGACCAATGGTTTTGGGAGCTGAGAGCCTGGACAAGTGTCCCTCGGCTTTGTGGTATGCGAGTTTGAAGCTTCTGACTGGAGCTTCAGCTTTGGAGGTGCCAAATGCCCGGAATCAGGGAGTCCTGCAACTTTGGGGCCGGGAGCCTCGACAAGTGTTCCTCAGCTTTGTGGGCTGAGAGTCTGAAGCTGCGGTCTCAAGCAGTGTTTTTCAAGGCACTGACCACCTGGTTGCCAGGAGTCCAGTGGCTCTGGAGCTGGGAGCCTGGACAAGTGTTCTTTGGCTTTGTGGACCGAGACTCTGAAGCTGCAGACTTGAGCAGCAGCTTTGGAGGCACTGACTACCTGGTAGCCAGGAGTCCTGTGACTTTGGAGCTGGGTGCCTGGACCAGTGTTGTTCAACTTTGTAGACTGACATTCTAAAGCTGAAGTCTCGAGCAGCGGCTTTTCAGGTGCTGACTACCTGGTAGCCAAGAGTCCCATGGCTTTGGAGCTGGGAGCCTCACAAGTGTTTCTCGGCCTTGTGGGCTGAGAGTCTGAAGCTGTGGTCTCAAGCATCAGCTTTGGAGGCACCAACCACCCAATACCAGGGAGTCCCTTGGCTTTGGAGCTGGGAGCCTAGACAAGCATTCGTTGGCTTTTTGGGCCGAGAGGCCAAAGCTGCGGTCTCGAGTGCCGGCTTTGGAGGTGCCAACTACCCGATAGACGGGAGTCCTGCGGCTTTGGAGCTGGGTGCCTGGACAAGTGTTCCTCTGCTTTGTGGACTGAAAGCATGAAGCTACAGTCTTGAGCAGCAGCTTTGGAGGCGCCGACCACCCCATAACTGGAAAACCCTTGGCTTTGGAACTGAGAGCATGGACAAGTGTTCCTTGGCTTTGTGAGCTGAGAGTCTGAACTGCAGTATCCAGTGGCGGCTTTAGATACCCGGTAGCCAGGAGTTCCACGACTTTGCAGCTGGGAGCCTGGACAAATATTCCTCAGTTTTCTGGGTCGAGAGTCAGAAGCTGTGGTCTGGAGTGCCAGCTTTGGAGATGCTGACCACTGATAGCTGGAAGTCCCATGCTTTGAGCTGTTAGCTCTGGACAAGTGTTCTTCGCTTTGTGGTCTGAGAGTCCAAAGCTGCATTGTCGAGCGGCTGCTTTGGAAGC
Organism: Neoceratodus forsteri; assembly: GCA_016271365.2. Taxonomy (NCBI): domain Eukaryota; kingdom Metazoa; phylum Chordata; order Ceratodontiformes; family Ceratodontidae; genus Neoceratodus; species Neoceratodus forsteri. The sequence goes on along the minus strand of CM057456.1, from coordinate 540,925,213 downwards.
TCCAACCACCCGGTTGCCTGGAGTCCCATGGCTCTGTAGCTGAGAGTCTCTACAAGTGTTCTTTGGCTTTGTGGGTTGAGTGTCAGAAGCTGCGGTCTTGAGCACCAGCTTTGGAGGTGCCGACCACCTGATAGAGGGAGTCCCATTTGCCTGGAGCTGGGAGCCTGGACAAGCATTCCTTGGCTTTGTGGTGCGAGAGTCCGAAGTTCCGGTCTCAAGTGGTGGCTTAGGAGGTGCCAGCTATCCGGTAGCTGGGAATTCAGAGGCTTTGGAGCTGGGTGCCTGGACAAGTATTCATCGGCTTTGTGCCGAGATTCTGAAGCTGCGGTCTCGAGCAGCAGCTTTGTAGGCTCTGACTACCCAGTTGCTGGGAATCCCATGGCTGTGGAGCTGGGAGTCTGGACAAGTGTTCCTTAGCTTTGTTGGTCGAGTGTTGGAAGCTGCAGTCTTGAGCGCCAGCTTTGGAGGTGCCGAAAACCTGGTAGCAGGGAGTCCCACGGCTTTGGAGCTGGGAGCCTGGACAAGTGTTCCTCGGCTTTGTGTGCCGAGAGTCCAAAGTTGTGGTCTCGAGCAGCGGCTTTGGAGGTGTCGACCACCCTGTAGCTGGGAATCCCATGGCTTTGGAGCTTGGAGCCTGGGCAAGTATTCCTCGGCTTTGTGGGCTAAGAGTCCGAAGCTGTGGTATCGAGTGGCAGCTTTGGAGGAGCTGACCACCCTGTTGCCGGGTGTCCTGCCACTGTGGAACTGAGAGCCTGGACAAGAGTTATATGGCTTTGTGGGCTGACAGTCCGAAGCTGCAGTACCGAGCTTCAGCTTTGGAGACACTGACCGCCCGGTTGCCGGAATTCCCGCGGCTTTGGAGCTGGGAGCCTGGGCAAGTGTTCCTCAGCTTTGTGTGCCGAGACTCCAAAGCTATGGTCTTGAGCAGCGGCTTTGGAGGCACCAAGTGCCCAGTAGCTGCGAGTCCCATGGCTTTGTAGCAGGGAGCCTGTACAACTGTTCCTCAGCTTTGTGGGCTGAGAGTCCAAAGATGTGGTCTCGAGCGGCAGCTTTGGATGAGCTGACCACCGGGTAGCTGTGAGTCCTGCAGCTTTGGAACTGAGAGCCTGTACAAGTGTTCCTCGGCTTTGTAGGCTGAGAGTCCGAAGCTGCGGTCTCGAGTGGTGGCGTTGGAGGTGCCGAATACCTGATAGCCGGGAGTCCTGTGGCTTTGGAGCTGAGTGCCTGCAATGCTGGTACTTGAGACCGCGGCTTTCGAGTCTCGACCCACAAGGCCGAGGAACACTTGTTCAAGCTCTCTGCTCCAAAATCACAGGATTCCCAGCTACCGGGCAATCGGCACCTCCAAAGCCAGCGCTCGAGACTGCAGCTTCCCACTCTCGGCCCACAAAACCGAGGAACACTTGTTCTGGCTCTCAGCTACAAAGCCGCGGAACTCCAGGCTACCGGGCGGTTGGCACCTCCAAAGCCGTCGCCTCACACCGCATCTTTGGACTCTCAGCCAACAAAGCCGAGGAACACTTGTCCAGGCTCCCATCTCCAAAGCCATGGGACTCCCGGCTACTGGGCAGTCGGTGCCTCCAAAGCTGCTGCTCAAGACTGCAGCTTTGTACTGTTGGCCCACAAAGCTGAGGAACACTTGTCCAGGCTCCCAGATCCAAACTCGTGGACTCCCGGCCACCGCGCATTCGGCACCTCCAAAACTGCCGAACCAGTCTGCAGCTTTGCACTCTCGGCCCACAAAGCCGAGGAACACTTATCAAGGCTCCCAGCTGCAAAGCTGCTGGATTCTCAGCTATCAGGCAATTGGCACCACCAAAGCCGCCACTTGAGACCACAGCAGTGCACTTCAGCCCAGAAAGCTAAGGAACACTTGCCCAGGCTCCCAGCTCCAAAGCCGCAGGACTCCCGGCAACTGGGCAGTCAGTGCCTCCAAAGCCAAAGCTCAATACCGCAGCTTCGGACTGTCAGCCCACAAAGCCATGGAACACTTGTCCAGGCTCTCAGTTCCAAAGCCGCAGGACTCCCAGCAACAGGGTGGTCGGCTCCTCCAAAGCTGCCACTCAATACCACAGCTTCGGACTCTTAGCCCACAAAGCCAAGGAACACTTGCCCAGGCTCCAAGCTCCAAAGCCATAGGATTCCCGGCTACAGGGTGGTCGACACCTCCAAAGCCGCTGCTCTAGACCGCATCTTTGGACTCTCAGCACACATAGCCAAGGAACACTTTTCCAGGCTCCTTGCTCCAAAGCCATGGGACTCCCTGCTACCAGGTTTTCTGCACCTCCAAAGCTGTGCTCAAGACTGCAGCTTCTGACACTTGACCCACAAAGCTGAGGAACACTTGTCCAGACTCCCAGCTACAGCGCCACGGGACTCCTGGTAACCGGGCTGTTGGTGTCTCCATAGCTGCCACTCGAGACCGCAGCTTTGGACTCTCAGCCCACAAAGCCGAAGGACACTTGTCCCATCTCCCAGCTCCAAAGCCATGGGACTCCTACCAAACAGGCAGTCAGTGACTACAAAGCCACCGCTTGAGACTGCAGCTTCGGACTCTCATCCAACAAAGCTGAGGAACACTTGTCCAGACTCCCAGCTCCAAAGTAGAGACTCCCGGCTACTGGGTGGTCGGCACCTCCAATGCTGCCACTCCAGACCTTGACTTTTGACTCTCAACCCACAAAGCTGAGGAACACTTGTCCAGACTCTCTGCTCCAAAGTCGCAGGACTCACAGCGACTGGGCAATCGGCTCCTCCAAAGCTGCCACTTGAGACCATAGCTTTGCACTCTCAGCCCATAAAGCCAAGGGACACTTGTGCAGGCTCCCAGCTACAAAGCGGCAGAACTCCAAGCTACCAGGCAGTTGGCACCTCCAAAGCCACCGCTCGATACTGCATGTTTGGACTCTCAGCCCACAAAGCCGAGGAACACTTGTACAGGATCTCAGTTCCAAAGCCGCAGGACTCGCGGCTACCAGGTGGTCAATTCCTCCAAAGCTGCTGCTCGAGACCGCAGTGTCAGACTCTGCCCACAAACCAGAGGAACACTTATCCAGGCTCCCAGCTCCAAAGCCATGGGAATCCCAACTACCAGGCGGTCGGCGCCTCCAAAGCTGCCACTCAAGACTGCAGCTTTGGACTCTCGGCCCACAAAACTCAAGAACACTTGTCTGGGCTCCCAGCTCCGAAGCTGCAGGACTCCTGGCTACCGGGCAATCGGTGCCTCCAAAATTGCTGCTCCAGTCCGCAGCTTTGCACTGTTGGCCCACAAAGCCGAGGAACCCTTGCCCAGGCTTTCAGCTCCTAAGCTGCAGGACTCCCAGTCGGCGCCTCCAAAGCAGAAGCTCGATACCACAGCTTCGGACTCTCAGCCCACAATGCACTGGAACACTTGTCCAAGCTCTCAGTTCCAAAGCTGCAGAAATCCCAGCAACTGGGTGATCAGCTCCTCCAAAGCTGGCAGTCGAGACTGCAGCTTCAGACTCACAGCCCACAAAGCCATGGAACACTTGTCCAGGATCCGAGCTCCAAAGCTATAGGACTCTCGGCTACCGGGCGGTCGGCGCCTCCAATGCCACTGCTCGATACCGCAGCTTCAGTCTCTCAGCCTACAAAGCCTAGGAAAACTTGTCCAAAATCCCAGCTGCAAAGCTGTGGGACTCTCTGCTACTGGGTGTTCAGCGCCTCCAAAGCCACCACCCTAGAACGCAGCTTCAGACTCTCGGCCAGAAAGCAGAGGAATACTTGTACAGGCTCCCAGCTCCAAAGTCGTGGGACTCCCGGCTACTTGGTGGTCAGCATCTCCAAAGCTGCCGCTCAAGACTGCAGCTTCCGACTCTCAGCCCACGAAGCCGGGGAACACTAGTAGAGGATCCTAGCTCCAAAGCAATATGATTCCCATCTTCCGGGTGGTCGACACCCCCAAAGCCACCGCACGAGACCACAGCTTTAGAATCTGTGCCCACAAAGCCGAGGAACACTAGTCCAGGCTCCCATCTCCAAAGACGTGGGACTCCCTGCTATCGGGTGTTTGGCACCTCCAAAGCTGACACTCAAGAATGCAGCATCCGACTTTCGACCCACAAAGCCGAAGAATACTTGTCCAGACTCTCAGCTTCAGAGCCACGGGACTCCCTGCAACTGGGCGGTCAGTGCCTCAAAAGCCGCTGCTCGAGACTGCAGCTTCCGACTCTTGACCCAGAAAGCCAAGGAACATTTGTCTTGGCTCCCAACTCCAAATTCACGGGACTCCTGGCTACCCGGCGGTTGGTGCCTCCAAAGCCGCCGCTGGATACTACAGCTTCAGATTCTCAGCCCACAAAGCTGAGAAACACTTGTCTAGGCTCTCAGTTCCAAATCCAAGGGTCACCCGGATATCATGTGGTTGGCTCCTCCAAAGCAACTGCTCGAGACCAAAGCTCCACAATCTCAAGCCACAAAGCCGAGGAACACTTGTCCAGGCAGTAAGCTCCAAAGCCGCTGGACTCCTGGCTACCGGGCAGTTGGCACCTCCAAAACCACCGCTCAAGGCCGCAGCTTCGTACTCTCAGCCCACAAAGCCAAGGAACACTTTTCTAGTCTCCCAGCTCCAAAACCATGGGACTCCCTGGTATCAGGTGGTCGGTGCCTCCAAAGCTGATGCTTGAGACTGCCGCTTCAGACTCTAAGCTCACAAAGCTGAGGAACACTTGTCAAGGCTTCCAGGTCAAAAGCCATGGGACTCCCGGCAACCGGGCGGTCGGTGCCTCCAAAGCCACCACTCAATACAGCAGCTTTGGACTCTCATCCCACAAAGCTGAGGAACACTTGTCCAGGCTCTCAGCTCCAAAGTCGTGGGACTCTCAGCTAATGGGCAAGCAGTGCCTTCAAAGCCACCGCTAAAATCTGCAGCTTCACATTCTCAGACCACAAAGCCGAAGAACACTTGTCCAGGCTATCAGCTCCAAAGCTGTGGGACTCCAAGCAACTGGGCAGTCGGTATCTCCAAAGCCACTGCTCAAGACCGCAGGTTCAGACTCTTAGCCCACAAAGCAGAGGAACATCTGTCCAAGCTCCCAAGTTCCAAAGTCACAGGACCCCCGGCTACCAGACAATTGGCGCCTCCAAAGCCACCGCTCTAGACCACACCTTTGCAATCTCAGCCCACAAAGCAGAGGAACACTTGTCCAGTCTCCAGCTCCAAAGCCATGGGACCCAGGACAACTGGGTGATCGGCACTTCCAAAGTCACCGCTCGAGTCCACAGCTTTGGACTCTCAGCCCACGAAGCCGAATAACACTTTTCCAGGCTTCCAGCTCCAAAGCTGTGGGACTCTCAGTAACCGGGTGGTTGGCACCTCCAAAGCCATCACTCGAGACCACAGCTTCGAACTCTGTTCCCACAAAGCTAAGGAACACTTGTCCAGGTTCCCAGCTCCAAAGTTGCAGGACTCCCAGCTAACTGGCATTCGGCGCCTCCAAAGTCGCCACTCGATAACACTGATTTGGACACTCAGCCTACAAAGCCGAGGAACACTTATACAGCCTTTCAGTTCCAAAGCCGGTGGCACAACCGGATATGGGGTGGTCAGTGCCTCTAAACCTGCTGCTCGAGACTGCAGTGTCAGACTCTCAGCCCACAAAGTCGAGAAACACTTGTCAAGGCTCCCAGCTCCAAAGCAGCAGAACTCCCAGCTACAAGGTAGTTGGCACATTAAAAGCCACCGCTCAAGACTACAGCTTCGGAATCTCGGCCCACAAAGCCAAAGAACACTTGTCCAGGCACCCAGCTCCAAAGCCACAGAACTCCCGGCAACCGGGAAGTCGGCACCTCCAAAGCCGCCAGTCACAGCTTCGGACTCTCAACTAACAAAGCCAAGGAATACTTGTACAGACTCCCAGCTGCAGAGCTGTGGGACTCCCCACTACTGGGTGGTTGGTGCCTCCAAAGCCACCATTCGAGACTGCAGCTTTGGACTCTCATCGCACAAAGCTGAGGAACACTTGTCCAGGCTCCCAGCTCCAAAGTCACAGGACTCCTGGCTAGCGGGCAATAAGCACCTCCAAAGTGGCCCTCGAGACTGCAGCTTTGCACTCTCGGCCAAGAAAGAAAAGGACCACTTGTTCAGACTCCCAGCTCCAGAGCCACGGGACTCCTGGCAATTGGGTGGTCGGTGCCTCCAAAGCTACTGCTCAAAACTGTAGCTTCAGACTCTTGGCCCACAAAGCCGAAGAACACATCTCCAGGCTCCTAGCTCCAAAGCTGTGGAACTCCCAGCTACTGGGTGGTCAGCACCTCCAAAACCACTGCTGAAGAATGCAACTTCATCGTCTCAGCCCACACAGCCGAGGAACACTTGTCCAGGCTCCCAGCTCCAAAGCTGCAGGACTGCTGCTACTGGGAGGTCAGCACTTCCAAAGCCGCCGCTCAAGACCACAGCTTTGCTCTATCAGTCCACAAAGCTGAGGAACACTTGTCCAGGCTCCCAGGTCCAGAGCCGTGGGACTTCCAGCTAGTGGTCGATCGGTGCCTCCAAAGCCACTGCTTGAGACCACAGATTAGGACTCTCAGCCCACAAAACAGAGGAACACTTGTCCAGACTATCAGCTCCAAAGCCATGGGACTCCCAACTTCCGGGCATTTGGCACCTCCAAAGTCACCTCTCGAGACTGTAGCTTCAGAATCTTGGCCCACAGAGCAGAGGAACACTTGTCCAGGCTCCCAGCTCCAAAGTCGGGGGACTCCCGGCTACCGGGCAGTCAACACCTCCAAAGCTGCCACTCGAGACTGCAGCTTCAGACTCTCAGCCCACAAAGCCGAGTAACACTTGTCAAGGCTCCCAGCTCCAAAGCCGCAGGACTCCTGCTACCTGGAGGTCAGCACCTCCAAAGCCTCCGCTCAAGACCGCAGCTTCGCTCTCTCAGCCCACAAAGCTGAGAAACACTTGTCCAGGCTCCCAGCTCCAAAGCCGCGGGACTCCCAGCTAATAGGCGATCGGCGCCTCCAAAGCCACTGTTTGAGACCACAGCTTAGGACTTTCAGCCCACAAAGCTGAGGAACACTTGTCCAGGCTATCAGCTCTAAAGCCACGGGACTCCCAGGTACCGGGGTGTCAGTGCCTCCAAAGCCACCACTCAAGACTGCAGCTTTGGACTCTGGGCCCACGAGGCTGAAGAACACTTGTCCAGGCTTACAGCTCCAAAGCCATGGGACTCCCAGCTACCAGGTAGTTGGCACCTCCAAAGCCGCCACTCGAGACTACAGCTTCGGACTCTCGGCCCACAAAGATGAAGAACACTTGTCCAGGCTCATAGCTCCAGAGCCGTGGGAATCTTGGCAACCAGGTGGTTGTCATGTCCAAAGCTGCCGCTCGAGACCGCAGCTTCAGACTCTCAGCCCACAACATAGAAACATAGAAACATAGACTTTGATGGCAGATAAGGACTGCTAGGCCCATCTAGTCTGCCCATTTCCCTACCTACAGGATAGGCCGCAGATCCTAGCTAACCAACAGCCTATATCTTCCTGCCCCCCACAAGAATTGCCTTATGTCTGTCCCATGCATTCTTGAATTCTCCCACAGTTTTAGACCCACAACTTCCTCAGGAAGGCTGTTCCATGCATCCACTACCCTCTCTGTGAAATAATACTTCCTCACATTGCCCCTGAACCTCCCTCCTTCTATCTTTAAATTGTGTCCCTTGTTCTTGCAGTCTCTTTTTGAAAGATGCTACCTCTTGGACTTTGTTGATTCCTTGAGGTACTTGAAAGTTTCTATCATGTCCCCTCTCCTTCTTTCCTCAAGGGTATACATATTAAGCTCCTTTAGTCTCTCCTCATACGGCTTCTCTTGCAGACCCTGCACCATTTTAGTTGCCCTCCTCTGGACTGCCTCTATCCTGTCTATGTCCTTGCGGAGATGGGGTCTCCAGAACTGGACACAGTATTCCAGATGGGGTCTCACCAACTGTCTGTACAGAGGATAACAACTTCCTGTTTTCTGCTGCTGATGCTCTCCCTATACATCCCAGTATACCCGGCCCTCCCTACTGCCTTCTCACATTGCTTGCTAACCTTAAGGTCATCTGATATGATTACCCCCAGGTCCCTTTCCTGTTTTGTTGTTGTTACTACCTCTCCACCCATTGTGTATTCTTCCCCTGGGTTCTTGTTTCCCAGGTGCATTATTTTGCACTTTTTTGCATTGAATCCTAGCTGCCATACGTCTGACCATTCCTCCAACCTTGCCAAGTCCCTTTTCGTCCTTTCCACGCCTCCTTGTGTATCAACCCTGTTGCAGATCTTTGTGTTATCTGCAAAAAGGCATACTTTTCCTTCCAGTCCCTCTGCAATGCCACTGATGAAGACATTAAAAAGGACTGGACCCAATACTGAACTCTGCGGTACCCCACTAGTAACCGCCTTTTCTTCAGAGTGGACTCCATTTACAATTACCTTCTGTGTCCTGTTGTCCAGCCAATGTTTTACATTAGGCTACCACCCTGGGACCCACTCCCAGGCTGGTTAATTTGACTAATAATCTTTTGTGTGGGACTGTGTCAAATGCCTGCTAAAGTCTAGGTAGGCCATGTCCACAGCCCTCCCTGGTCTACTACTTTGGTCACCCAGTCAAAGAAATCTATTAGATCTGTCTGACATGACCTTCCCGCTAGTGAACCCATGCTGCCTTGGATCCTGTGCTCCACTGATCTCTAGGTACTCAACTATTCTTTCCTTCCTTTCACTTTCCCTACCACAGAGGTCAGACTGACAGGTCTGTAGTTTCTGCCTCTGTCTTGGTCCCACTTTTGTGAAGGAATCACATCCGCCTTTCCTCCAGTCCTCGGTACCACACCATCCTCCCATGATTTATTAAAAAGAGTAGCCAGTGGTTTCACTAGTTCCTTCCTTAATTCTTTTAGAATTCTGGGGTGAATTCCATCAGGACCCATTGCTTTGTCCACCTTCAGTTTTAGGAGTTCTTGCAGAACCCTTTCTTCTGTGAAAGGACTAGGATCGACCCCCTATCAAGAGTGCTTCTGTTAATTGGATTAGGCACTTCCCTCCTCTTTGTGAATACTGAGCAGAAATATTCGTTCAGTATTCCTGCTTTTTCACTGTCCCCCTCTGCCCACCCACCGTTCATTCTATTCAGCCTCACTATCCCTCCCTTTGTCTTTCTACGCTCGCTGATGTACCAATAAAAGGTTTTATCCCCCTTCTTAACTGAGTTGGCTATCTTTTCCTCAGTTTGGGCCTTTTCTATTCTGACTTCCCTCCACAAAGCCGAGGAATACTTGTCCAGGCTCCCAGCTCCAGAGCTGTGGGACTCCTGGCTACCAGGTGGTCAGTGCATCCAATGCCTCTACTCGAAACTGCAGCTTTGGACTCTTGCCCTCACAGCCAAAGGACACTTGTCCAGGCTCCCAGCTCCAAAGCCATGGGACCCAGGACAACAGGGTGATCGGCATTTCCAAAGCCACAGCTCAAGACTGCAGCTTTGTACTCTCAGCCCACAAGGCAGAGGAACACTTGTCCAGGCTCCCAGCTCCAAATTCATGGGACTCCCACCTACCGGACGGTTGGAGCCTCCAAAGCCACCTCTCGATACCATGGTTTCAGACACTCAGCCCACAAAGCCGAGGAACACTTCTCCAGGCTCCCAGCTCCAAAGTTGCAGGACTCCTGGCTACCAGGCAATCGGCACCTCCAAAGCCACCACTCCAATCCGCAGCTTTGCACTCTCAGCCCACAAAGCCGAGGAACACCTGTCCAGGCTCCCAGCTCCAATGCTGCGGGACTCCCAGCTAGTGGGCGATCGGCACGTCCAAAGCTACTGCATGAGACCGTAGCTTAGGACTCTTGGCCCACAAAGCTGAGGAACACTTGTCCAGGCACCCAGTTCCTAAGGCGCGGGACTCCCGGCTACCGGGCAACAGGCGCCTCCAAAGCTGCCGCTCTAGACCGCAGTTTCATACACTCAGCCCACAAAGCAGAGGAACACTTGTCCAGGCTATCAGTTCCAAAGCCGTGGGACTCCCGGCTGCCGGGTGGTCGGTGTCTCCAAATCTGCCACTCGAGACTGCAGCTTTAGACTCTCAGCCCAGAGAACCAAGGAACACTTGTCCAGGGTCCCAGCTCCAAAGCCACAGGACTCAGGACAACCAGGTGGTCTGCATCTACAAAGCCGCAGCTCAAGACTGCAGCTTCGTACTCTCAGCCCACAAAGCAGAGGAACACTTGTCCAGGCTCCCTGCTCCAAATCCACAGGACCCAGGACAACTGGGTGATCGGCATCTTCAAAGCCACAGCTCGAGACTGCAGCTTCGTACTCTCGGCCCACAAAGCAGAGGAACACTTGTCCAGGCTCCCAGCTCCAAAGTCATGGGGCTCCCAGCTACAGGACGGTCGGTGCCTCCAAAGCCACCACTTATGACCACAGCTTCAGACTCTCATCCCACAAAGCTGAGGAACACTTTTACATGCTCCCAGCTCCACAGTTGCGGGACTCCCAGCTACCTTGCAATCGGCGCCTCTCCAAAGCCACCACTCAAGAATGCAGCTTTACAATCGTGGCCCACAAAGCTGAGGAACACTTGTCCAGGCTATCAGCTCCATAGCCATGGGACTCCCAGGTACTGGGGTGTCAGCGCCTCCAAAGCCACCACTCAAGACTGCAGCTTTGGACTGTGGGTCCACAATGCCGAGGAACACTTGTCCAGAGTTCCAGCTCCAAAGACATGGGACTCCCAGCTACCAGGTAGTTGGCACCTCCAAAGCCGCTGCTCCAGACTACAGCTTCGGACTCTTGGCCCACAAAGATGAAGAACACTTGTCCAGGCTCACAGCTCCATAACCATGAAACCCTCAGGAACCGGGTGGTTGGCATCTCCAAGCCGCTGCTCGAGACCGCAGCTTCAGACTCTCGGCCCAGAAAGCCGAGGAACACTTGTCCAGGCTCCCAGCTCCAAAGCTGAGGGACTCCAAGCTGGCAGGCGATTGGCACATCCAAAGCCACCGCTTGAGGCTGCAGCTCAGGACTCTTAGCCCACAAAGCCGAGGAACACTTGTCCAGGCTCCCACCTGCAAAGTAGCTGGACTCCCGGCTACCAGGCAATCAGCACTTCCAAAGCTGCTGCTTGAGACCTCAGCTTCAGACTCTCAGCCCACAAAGATGAGGAACACTTGTGCAGGCTCTCAGTTTCAAAGCTGCGGGACTCTGGCTACTGGACGATTGGCACCTCCATAGCCACCGCTCGAGACCGCAGCTTCTGACTCTTGGCCCACAAAGCAGAGGAACACTTGTCCAGGCTCCCATCTCCAAAGTCGCAGGACTTCTAGGTACCGGACGGTCTGTGCCTCCAAAGCCACCACTCGATACCGCAGCTTCGGACACTTAGTCCACAAAGCCGAGGAACACTTGTCCAGGATAGCAGTTCCAAAGCTGCGGGACTCCCAGCTATCAGGTGGTCAGTGCCTCCAAATCTGCCGCTTGAGACCACAGCTTCAGACTCTCAGCCCAGAGAGCCGAGGAACACTTGTCAAGGCTACCAGCTCCAAAGCCATGGGACTAATGGCTACCAGGTAGTCGGCACCCCAAAAGCTGCAGCTCAAGACTACAGCTTCAGACTTTCAGCTGACAAAGCCGAAGAACACTTGTCCAGGCACCCAGCTCCAAAGCCACAGGACTCCTGGTTACCGGGTAGTCGGCACCTCCAAAGCTGCTGCTCAAGACCATAGCTCCGGACTTTCAGCCAAGAAAGCCAAGGAATACTTGTCCAGGCTCCCAGCCCCAGAGCCTCAGGACTCCCGGCAACTGGGTGGTCGGTGCCTCCAAAGCTCTGCTCGAGACGGCAGCTTCGGACTCTCAGCTCACAAAGCTGAAGAACACTTGTCCAGGCTCCCAGTGGTGGGACTCCCAGCTACCGGGTGGTCGGCACCTCCAAAGCCACCGCTTGAGACCGCAGCTTCGTACTCGCGACCCACAAAGCCAAGGAACACTTGTCCAGGCTCTCAGCTCCAAAGCCGCTGGACTCCGAGCTAGCAGACAATTGGCGCCTCCAAAGCCACAGCTTGAGACCGCAGCTTAGGTCTCTCAGCCCACAAAGTGAGGAACACTTGTCCAGGCTATCAGCTCCGAAGCCGTGGGACTCCCAGCTTCCAGGCTTTTACACCTCCAATGCCACCACTCATGACCGCAGCTTCAGACTCTCAGCCCACAAAGCCAACGAACACTTGTCCATGCTCCCAGCTCCAAAGTCAAGGGACTCCTGGCTACTTTGCAATCGCTGCCTTCAAAGCCACCATTCAAGAATGCAGCTTCGCACTCTCTGCCCACAAAGGTGAGGAACACTTGTCAAGGCTCCCAGCTCCAAAGTTGTGGGACTGCCGGCTACCGGATGGTGGAAGCCTCCAAAGCCACCTCTCGATACTGCAGCTTCGGACACTCTGCCTACAAAGCTGAGGAACACTTGTCCAGGCTCTCAGTTCCAAAACTGCAGGACACCCGGCTACCGGGTGGTTAGTGCCTCCAAAGCTGCCTCTTGAGACTGCAGCTTCAGACTCTTGGCCCTCAAAGCCAAGGAACACTTGTCAAGGCTCCCAGCTCCAAAGCAGCAGAACTCCCAGCAAACAGGTAGTCAGCACCTCAAAAGCCACTGCTTGAGACTACAGCTTCGGACTCTGGGCTCACAAAGCTGAAGAATACTTGTCAGGCACTCAGCTCCAAAGCCACGGGACTCCTGGCTACTGGTTAGTCGGTGCCTCCAAAACTGCCATTCAAGACTGCAGCTTCCTACTCTTAGCTAACAAAGCCAAGGAATAATTGTCCAGGCTTCCAGCGGAAGAGCCGCAGGACTACCGGCAACCTCGCAGTTGGTGCCTCCAAAGCCTCTGCTCAAGACCGCAGCTTTGGACTCTTGGCCCACAAAGCTGAGGAACACTTGTCCAAGCTCCCAGCTCCAAAGTTGCAGGACTCCTGGCTACCAGCGGTCAGCATCTCCAAAGTCACCACTCAGGACCATGGCTTCAGACTCTAGGCCCAAAAAGCCGAGGAACACTTGTCCAGGCTCCCAGCTCCAAAGCTACTGGACTACCAGCTAGCAGGTGATCGGAAACATCAAAGCCACCACTTGAGAGCACAGCTTATGAGTCTCAGCCCACAAAGCCGAGCAACACTTGGCCAGGCTATCAGTGACAAAGCCGCAGGACTCCAAGGTATTGGGCTGTTGGCGCCTCCAAAGCCACCACTCAAGACCATAGCTTTGGACTCTGGGCCCTCAAAGCCGAGGAGCACTTGTCCAGGCTTCCAGCTCCAAAGCCATGAGACTCCCAGCTACCAAGTAGTAGGCACCTCCAAAGCCGCCACTCAAAACTACAGCTTTGAACTCAGCCCACAAAGCTGAGGAACACTTGCCCAGGCTCCCAGCTCCAAAGCCGCAGGACTCCCTGCAACAGGGTGGTCGGCTCCTCCAAAGCTGCCACCTGATACCAAAGCTTCGGACTCTTAGCCCACAAAGCCGAGGTACACTTGCCCAGGCTCCAAGCTCCAAAGCCGTGGGATTCCTGGCTACAGGGTGGTCAACACCCCCAAACCTGCAGCTCGAGACTGCAGCTTCATAGTCGCAGCCCACAAAGCAGAGGAACACTTGTCCTGTCTCCCATCTAAAAAGCCATGGGACTCAGGACAACTGGGTGGGTGGCATCTCCAAAGCCACAGCACGAGACTGCAGCTTCGTACTCTTGGTCCACAAAGCAGAGGAACACTTGTCCAGGCTCCCAGCTCCAAAGTTGTGGGACTCCCAGCTACTGGACGGTTGGTGCCTCCAAAGCCGCCTCTTGGTTCCCGCGGTTTCGGACACTCAGCCTACAAAGCCGAGGAACACTTGTCCAGGCTCCCAGCTCCAAAGTCACAGGACTCCTGGCTACTGGGCAATCAGCACCTCCAAAGCCACCACTTGAATCTGCAACTTTGCACTCTCGGTCCACAAAGCCGAGGAACACTTGTCCAGGCTCCCAGCTCCAAAGTCATGGGACTCCTGGCTACCGGGCAATCGGCACCTCCAAAGCCACCACTCCAATCCGCAGCTTTGCACTCTTGGCCCACAAAGCCGAGGAACACTCTTCCAGGCTCTCAGCTCCAAAGCTGCAGGACTTCCAGCTAGCGGGCGATCGGGACAGCCAAAGCCACCTCTTGAGACCGCAGCTTAGGATTCTCAGCACACAAAGCTGAGGAACACTTGTCCTGGCTCCCAGCTGCAAAGTCACAGAACTCCTGGCTACCAGGCAACTGGCACCTCCAAAGCTGCCACTCGAGACCGCAGATTCAGATTTTCAGCCCACAAAGATGAGGAACACTTGTCCAGGCTCTCAGCTCCAAAGCTGCAGGACTCCTGGCTAACGGGAGGTCGGCATCTCCTTAGCCACTGCTCGAGAACGCAGCTTCAGACTTTCAGCCCACAAAGCGAGGAACACTTGTCCAGACAACCAGTTCCAAAGATGTGGGCTTCCCAGCTACCGGGCAAAAGGTACCTCCAAAGCCATCGCTCTAGACTGCAGCTTCACACATCCGGCCAACAAAGCAGAGGAACACTTGCCCAGGCTCCCATCTCCAAAGTCGTGGGACTCCTAGCTACCAGACGGTCGACACCTCCAAAGTCGCCTCTCGATACTGCAGCTTCAGATTCTCAGCTCACAAAGCTGAAGAACACTTGTCCAGGCTCCCAGCTCCAAAGCCGTGGGACTCCTGGCTACTGGGAGGTCGGCACCTACAAAGCCACCGCTCCAGACCGCAGCTTCAGACTCTCGGCCCTCAAAGCTGAGGAACACTTGTCCAGGCTCCCATCTCCAACATCGTGGGACTCCCGACTACTGGGCAATTTGCACCTCCAAAGCCACTGCTCGAGACCGCAGCTTCACACTCAGCCCACAAAACCAAGGAACACTTATCCAGGTTCACAACTCCAAAGCCACAGGACTCCTGCTACCAGGTGGTCAGTATCTCCAAAGCCACCACTCAAGACCGCAGCTTTGCACTTTTGGCCCACAAAGCTGAGGAACACTTGTCCAGGCTCCAACCTCCAAAGTAGTGGGATTCCTGGCTACTGGGTAATCGGCACATCTAAAGCCACCGCTCCAATCCGCAGCTTTGCAATCTCAGCCCACAAAGCCGAGGAACACTTGTCTAGGCTCCCAGCTCCAAAGCCACGGGACTCCCAGCTAGCGGGAGATCTGCGCCTCCAAAGCCACTGCTTGAGACCGCACCGTAGGACTCTGTACAACAAAGTGAGGAACACTTGTCCAGGCTATCAGCTCCGAAGCTGCGAGACTCCCAGCTTTTGGGCTTTTATGCCTCCAAAGCCACCATTCATGACCGCAGCTTTGGACTATCAGCCCACAAAGCTAAGGAACACTTGTCCATGCTCCCAGCTCCAAAGTCGCAGGACTCCTGGCTACCTTGCAATTGGCACCTCTAAAGCCACTGCTCAAGAATGCAGCTTCGCACTCTCGGCCCACAAAGCTGAGGAACAGTTGTCCAGGCTATCAGCTCCAAAGCCGTGGGACTCCCAGGTACCAGGGTGTCAGTGCCTCCAAAGCCACCACTCAAGACCGTAGCTTTGGACTCTGGACCCTCAAAGCCATGGAGCACTTGTCCAGGCTTCCAGCTCCAAAGCCATGAGACTCCCAGCTACCAAGTAGTAGGCACCTCCAAAGCAGCCACTCGAAACTACAGCTTTGGACTCTTAGTCCACAAAGCTGAGGAACACTTGCCCAGGCTCCCAGCTCCAAAGTCGTGGCACTCCCAGCTACCGGACGGTTGGTGCATCCAAAGCCACCTCTTGGTTCCCGCGGTTTTGGACACTCAGCCTAAAAAGCTGAGGAACACTTGTCTAGGCTCCCAGGTCCAAAGTCATGGGACTCCTGGCTACCGGGCAATTGGCACCTCCAAAGTCACCACTCCAATTCGCAGCTTTGCACTCTCGGCCCACAAAGCCGAGGAACACTTGTCCAGGCTCCCAGCTCCAAAGTCATGGGACTCCTGGCTACCGGGCAATCGGCACCTCCAAAGCCACCACTCCAATCTGCAGCTTTGCACTCTCAGCCCACAAAGCCGAGGAACACTTTTCCAGGCTCTCAGCTCCAAAGCTGCAGGACTTCCAGCTAGCGAGCGATTGGGACATCCAAAGCCACCTCTTGAGACTGCAGCTTAGGAGTCTCAGCACACAAAGCTGAGGAACACTTGTCCTGGCTCCCAGCTGCAAAGTCACGGAACTCCTGGCTACCAGGCAATCGGCACCTCCAAAGCTGCCACTCGAGACCGCAGATTCAGATTTTCAGCCCACAAAGATGAGGAACACTTGTCCAGGCTCTCAGCTCCAAAGCTGCAGGACTCCTGGCTACCGGGCAGTCGGTGCCTCCAAAGCCATCGCACTGGACTGCAGCTTCGCACATCCAGCCAACAAAGCAGAGGAACACTTTTCCAGGCTCCCATCTCCAAAGTCGTGGGACTCCTAGCTACCAGACGGTCGACAACTCCAAAGTCGCCTCTCGATACTGCAGCTTCGGACTCTCAGCTCACAAAGCTGAAGAACATTTGTCCAAGCTTTCAGCTCCAAAGCCATGGGACTCCAGGCTACTGGGAGGTTGGCACCTCCAAAGCTGCCGCTCAAGACCGCAGCTTCGGACTCTCGGCCATCAAAGCTGAGGAACACTTGTCCAGGCTCCCATCTCCAACATCTTGGGACTCCCGACTGCTGGGCAATTTGCACCTCCAAAGCCACCACTCGAGACCGCAGCTTCACACTCTCAGCCCACAAAGCCAAGGAACACTTATCCAGGTTCCCAGCTCCAAAGCCACAGGACTCCTGCTACCAGGTGGTCAGTATCTCCAAAGCCACCACTCAAGACCGCAGCTTTGCACTTTCGGCCCACAAAGCTGAGGAACACTTGTCCAGACTCCAACCTCCAAAGTCATGGGATTCCTGGCTACTGGGTAATCGGCACATCTAAAGCCACCGCTCCAATCTGCAGCTTTGCAATCTCAGCCCACAAAGCCGAGGAACACTTGTCTAGGCTCCCAGCTCCAAAGCCACGGGACTCTCAGCTAGCGGGAGATCTGCGCCTCCAAAGCCACCGCTTGAGACTGCACCATAGGACTCTGTACAACAAAGTGAGGAACACTTGTCCAGGCTATCAGCTCTGAAGCTGTGGGACTCCCAGCTTTCGGGCTTTTACGCCTCCAAAGCCACCACTCATGACTGCAGCTTTGGACTGTCGGCCCACAAAGCCAAGGAACACTTGTCCATGCTCCCAGCTCCAAAGTCGCGGGGACTCCTGGCTACCTTGCAATTGGCACCTCTAAAGCTGCTGCTCAAGAATGCAGCTTCGCACTCTCAGCCCACAAAGCTGAGGAACACTTGTCCAGGCTATCAGCTCCAAAGCCACGGGACTCCCAGGTACCAGGGTGTCAGCGCCTCCAAAGCCAGCACTCAAGACCGCAGCTTTGGACTCTGGGCCCACAAAGCCGAGAAACACTTGTCCAGGGTTTCAGCTCCAAAGCCACGAGACTCCCAGCTACCAGGTAGATGGCACCTCCAAAGCTGTCGCTCGAGACTACAGCTTCTGACTCTCAGCCCACAAAGATGAAGAACACTTGTCCAGGCTCACAGCTCCATAGACGCGGGACTCTCGGCAACCGGATGGTCGGCACCTCCAAAGCCACCGCTCGAGACCGCAGCTTCGGACTCTTGGCCCACAAAGCTGAGGAACACTTGTCCACGCTCCCAGCTCCATACCAGCAGGACTCCTGGCTACCGGGTGGTCAGTGCCTCCAATGCCTCTGCTCAAGACTGCAGCTCCATACTCTTGGCCCACAAAGCTGAGGAACACTTGTCCAGGATCCCAGCTCCAAAGTCGTGGTACTCAGGACAACTGGGTGGTCAGCATCTCCAAAGCCACAGCTAGAGACTGCAGCTTCGTACTCTCAGCCCACATAGCTGAGGAACACTTGCCCAGGCTCCCAGTTCCAAATCTGTGGGACTCCCAGCTAGCGGGTGATCAGCATGTCCAAAGCCATTGCATGAGACTGCAGCTTCGGACTCTCAGCCAACAAAGCCGAAGAACACTTGTCCAGACCCCCAGCAGCAAAGCAGCGGGACTCCCAGCTACTAGGCAATGGGTGCTTCCAAAGCTGCTGCTCGAGATCGCAGCTTCAGGCTCTCATCCCACAAAGACGAGGAACACGTGTGCAGGCTCTCAGTTCCAAAGCTGCGGGACTCCGCGGCTACCGGGCAGTCGGCGTCTTCATAGCCACCGCTCTAGACCGCAGCTTTGGACTCTCGGCCCACAAAGCCGAGGAACACTTGTCCAGACACTCAGTTCCAAAGTCGCGGGACTCCCGGCTACTGGGCAATAGGCACCTCCAAAGCTGCTGCTCTAGAATGCAGCTTTGCACTCTCGGCCAACAAAGCAGAGGAACACTTGTCCAGGCTCCCATCTCCAAAGTCACGGGACTCCTAGCTAATGGACAGTCAGCACCTCCAAAGCCACCTCTTGATACAGCAGCTTCAGACACTCAGCCCACAAAGCCGAGAAACCCTTGTCCAGGCTATCAGTTCCAAAGCCATGGGGCTCCCAACTACCGGGTAGTCAGTGCCTCCAAATCTGATGCTCGAGACCGCAGCTTCAGACTCTCATCCCAGAGAACCGAGGAACACTTGTCAAGGTTACCAGCTCCAAAGCCACGGGACTAATGGTTACCAGGCAGTCGGCACCTCAAAGTCACCACTGATTCTACAGCTTCAGACTTTAGGCTTACAAAGCTGAAGAACACTTGTCCAGGCACCTGGCTCCAAACCACGGGACTCCCAGCTACCAAGTAGTTGATGCTCCAAAGCCGCTGCTTGAGACCTAGCCCGGACTTTCAGCCAGAAACCAAGGAATACTTGTCCAGGCTCCCAGCCCCAGAGCCTCAGGACTCCTGGCAAGCTGGGCGGTCGGTGCCTCCAAAGCCACTGCTCGAGACCGCAGCTTCGGACTCTCAGCTCACAAAGGTGAAGAACACTTGTCCAGGATCCCAGCTCCAAAGCGGGACTCCCAGCCACCAGGTGGTCGGACCCACCAAAGCCGCCACTTGAGACTGCAGCTTCATACTCTCGGCCCACAAAGCCGAGGAACATATGTCCAGGCTCTCAGCACCAAAGCCGCAGGACTCCTGGCTACCGGGATGTCGGCACCTCCAAAGCCACTGCTCAAGACCACGGCTTTGCACTCTCAGCCCACAAAGCCGAGGAACACTTGTCAAGGTTCCCAGCTCCAAAGCCATGGAACTCCCAGCTAGCAGGTGATCAGCACCTCCAAACCCACCACTTGATACCGCTGCTTAGGACCCTCAGCCCACAAAGCCATGGAACACTTGTCCAGGCTCCCAGCTGCAAAGTAGTGGGACTCTCGGCTACCAGGCAATCGGTGCTTCCAAAGCTGCCGCTCGAGACCGCAGCTTCAAACTCTCAGCCCACAAAGATGAGGAACACTTGTCCATGTCTCAGCTCCAAAGCTTGGGACTCTGGCACTGGCGGTCAGTGCCTCCATAGCCACCGCCGAGAAAGCAGCTTCAGACTGTCGGCCCACAAAATCGAGGAACACTTGTCCAGGTACCCAGTTCCAAAGTCGTGCGACTCCTGGCTTCTGGACAATAGGCTCCTCCAAAGCCACTGCTCTAGACCGCAGCTTCGCACACTCAGCCCACAAAGCAGAGGAACAATTGACCAGGCTCCATTCTCCAAAGTTGCATGACTCCTAGCTACCGGATGGTTAGCACCTCCAAAGCCATCTTTCGATACTGCAGCTTCAGACACTCAGCCAACAAAGTCGAGGAACACTTGTCCATGCTATCAGTTCCAAAGCCTTGGGACTCCCGGCTTCTGGGTGTTCGGTGCCTCCGAATCTGCCGCTCGAGCACACTGATTCAGACTCTCAGCCGAGAGAGCCGAGGAGCACTTGTCAAGGCTACCTACTCCAAAACCATGGGACTCCCAGCTAGCAGGTAGTCGGCACCTCAAAAACTGCCGCTCGAGAGTACAGCTTCAGACTTTCGGCCTCAAAGCCGAAGAACACTTGTCCAGGCTCCCAGCTCTAAAGCCACGGGACTCCCAGCTACCGGGTAGTCAGCGCCTCCAAAGCCACCGCTCAAGACCGCAGCTTCGACTTTCGCCAAGAAAGCCAAGGAATACTTGTCCAGGCTCCCAGCCTCGAGCCTCAGGACTCCCAGAAACTGGGCGGTTGGTGCCTCCAAATTCACTGCTCAAGAAAATAACATCATACTCTCAGTTCACAAAGCTGAAGAACACTTGATCAGGCTCCCAGCTCCAAAGCCGTGGGACTCCAAGCTACCGGGTGGTCGGCACCTCCAAAACCGCCACTAGAGACTGCAACTTCATACTCTCAGCCCACAAGCTGAGGAACATTTGCCCATGCTTTCAGCTCCAAAGCCACAGGACTCCTGGATACTGGGCGGTCAGTGCCTCCAAAGCTGCCGCTTGAGAACACAGCTTCAGACTGTCAGCCATCAAAGCCGAGGAACACTTTTCCAGACTCCCATCTCCAAAATCGCAGGACTCCCAGCTACTGGGCAATCAGCACCTCCAAAGCCACCGCTCGAGACCGCAGCTTCACACTCTTGGCCCAAAAGCTGAGGAACACTTATCCAGGCTCCCAGCTTCAAAGCCTCAGGACTCCTGCTCCCAGGTGGTCAGCACCTTGAAAGCCACCGCTCAAGACCGCAGCTTTGCACTTTTGGCCCACAAAGCTGAGGAACACTTGTCCATGCTCCCAGCTCCAAAGTTGCAGGACTCCTGGTTACCGGGCAATCGGCACCTCCAAAGTCACCGCTCCAATCCGCAGCTTCACTCTCTCGGCCCACAAAGCAGAGGAACGCTTGTCCAGGCTCTCAGCTCCAAAGCCATAGGAATCCTGGCTACAGGGAGGTCGACGCCCCCAAAGCCACCGCTCGAGACCGCAGCTTCACACTCTCGGCCCTCAAAGCTGAGGAACACTTATCCAGGCTCTCATCTCCAAAGTCACAGGACTCCTGGCTACTGGGCAATTGGCACCTCCAAAGCCACTGCTCGAGACCACAGCTGCACACATTCAGCCCGCAAAGCCAAGGAACACTTATCCAGGCTCCCAGCTCCAAAGCCACAGGACTCCTGCTACCAGGCGGTCAGCACCTAAAAAGCCAACGCTCAAGACCACAGCTTTGCACTCTCAGCCCACAAAGCCGAGGAACACTTATCCAGGCTCCCAGCTACAAAGCCATGGGACTCCCAGCTAGCAAGCGATCGGTGCTTCCAAAGCCACCGCTTAAGACCACAGCTTAGGACTCTCAGCCCACAAAGTGAGGAACACTTGTCCAGGCTATCAGCACCGAAGCTGAGGGAGTCCCAGCTTCCAGGCTTTTACGCATCCAAAGCCACCACTCATGACCGCAGCTTCAGACTATCAGCCCACAAAGCTGAGGAACACTTGTCCATGCTCCCAGCTCCAAAGTAGAGGGACTGCCGTCTACCTTGCATTCGGTGCCACCAAAGCCGCTGCTCAAGAATGCAGCTTTGCACGCACAGCCCAAAAAGCTGAGGAACATTTGTCCAGGCTATCAACTCCAAAGTCGCGAGACTCCCAGATACTGGGGT
The DNA here is from genome assembly GCA_016271365.2 of Neoceratodus forsteri. Classification (NCBI taxonomy): domain Eukaryota; kingdom Metazoa; phylum Chordata; order Ceratodontiformes; family Ceratodontidae; genus Neoceratodus; species Neoceratodus forsteri. The sequence continues at coordinate 540,903,548 of CM057456.1, read as the reverse complement.
GTCAGCACCTCCAATGACACCATTCAAGACTGCAGCTTTGGACTCTTGGGCCATGAAGCTGAAGAACACTTGTCCAGGCTTCTAGCTCCAAAGCCATGGGACTCCCAGCTACCAGGTAGTTGGCACCTCAAAAGCCGCCGCTCGAGACTGTAGCTTCGGACTCTAGGCCCACAAAGCCGAAGAACATTTGTCCAGGCTCCTGGCTCCAAAGCCGAGGGAGTCAAGACAACTGGGTGGTCGGCCTCTCCAAAGCCACAGCTCGAGACTGCAGCTTCTTACTCTCTGCCCACAAAGCAGAGGAACACTTGTCCAGGCCTACAGCTCCAAAGCTGTGGGACTAAGGACAACCGAGTGGTCAGCATCTCCAAAGCCACAGCTCGAGACTGTAGCTTCATACTCTCAGCCCACAAAACAGAGGAGCACTTGTTCAGGCTCCCAGCTCTAGAGTTGTGGGACTCCTGGCTGCCATGCAATTGGCATCTTCAAAGCCGCCACTCCAATCCACAGTTTTGCACTCTCGGCCCACAAAGCAGAGGAGCACTTGTCCAGACACTCAGTTCCAAAGTCGCGGGACTCCCGGCTACTGGGCAATAGGCACCTCCAAAGCTGCTGCTCTAGAATGCAGCTTTGCACTCTCGGCCAACAAAGCAGAGGAACACTTGTCCAGGCTCCCATCTCCAAAGTCACGGGACTCCTAGCTAATGGACAGTCAGCACCTCCAAAGCCACCTCTTGATACAGCAGCTTCAGACACTCAGCCCACAAAGCCGAGAAACCCTTGTCCAGGCTATCAGTTCCAAAGCCATGGGGCTCCCAACTACCGGGTAGTCAGTGCCTCCAAATCTGATGCTCGAGACCGCAGCTTCAGACTCTCATCCCAGAGAACCGAGGAACACTTGTCAAGGTTACCAGCTCCAAAGCCACGGGACTAATGGTTACCAGGCAGTCGGCACCTCAAAAGTCACCACTCGATTCTACAGCTTCAGACTTTAGGCTTACAAAGCTGAAGAACACTTGTCCAGGCACCTGGCTCCAAACCACGGGACTCCCAGCTACCAAGTAGTTGATGCCTCCAAAGCCGCTGCTTGAGACCATAGCTTCGGACTTTCAGCCAAGAAAGCCAAGGAATACTTGTCCAGGCTCCCAGCCCCAGAGCCTCAGGACTCCTGGCAACTGGGCGGTCGGTGCCTCCAAAGCCACTGCTCGAGACCGCAGCTTCGGACTCTCAGCTCACAAAGGTGAAGAACACTTGTCCAGGATCCCAGCTCCAAAGCGGTGGGACTCCCAGCCACCAGGTGGTCGGACCCACCAAAGCCGCCACTTGAGACTGCAGCTTCATACTCTCGGCCCACAAAGCCGAGGAACATATGTCCAGGCTCTCAGCACCAAAGCCGCAGGACTCCTGGCTACCGGGATGTCGGCACCTCCAAAGCCACTGCTCAAGACCACGGCTTTGCACTCTCAGCCCACAAAGCCGAGGAACACTTGTCAAGGTTCCCAGCTCCAAAGCCATGGAACTCCCAGCTAGCAGGTGATCAGCACCTCCAAACCCACCACTTGATACCGCTGCTTAGGACCCTCAGCCCACAAAGCCATGGAACACTTGTCCAGGCTCCCAGCTGCAAAGTAGTGGGACTCCCGGCTACCAGGCAATCGGTGCTTCCAAAGCTGCCGCTCGAGACCGCAGCTTCAAACTCTCAGCCCACAAAGATGAGGAACACTTGTCCATGCTCTCAGCTCCAAAGCTGCGGGACTCCTGGCTACCGGGCGGTCAGTGCCTCCATAGCCACCGCTCGAGAAAGCAGCTTCAGACTGTCGGCCCACAAAATCGAGGAACACTTGTCCAGGTACCCAGTTCCAAAGTCGTGCGACTCCTGGCTTCTGGACAATAGGCTCCTCCAAAGCCACTGCTCTAGACCGCAGCTTCGCACACTCAGCCCACAAAGCAGAGGAACAATTGACCAGGCTCCATTCTCCAAAGTTGCATGACTCCTAGCTACCGGATGGTTAGCACCTCCAAAGCCATCTTTCGATACTGCAGCTTCAGACACTCAGCCAACAAAGTCGAGGAACACTTGTCCATGCTATCAGTTCCAAAGCCTTGGGACTCCCGGCTTCTGGGTGTTCGGTGCCTCCAATCTGCGCTCGAGCACACTGATTCAGACTCTCAGCCCGAGAGAGCCGAGGAGCACTTGTCAAGGCTACCTACTCCAAAACCATGGGACTCCCAGCTAGCAGGTAGTCGGCACCTCAAAAACTGCCGCTCGAGAGTACAGCTTCAGACTTTCGGCCTCAAAGCCGAAGAACACTTGTCCAGGCTCCCAGCTCTAAAGCCACGGGACTCCCAGCTACCGGGTAGTCAGCGCCTCCAAAGCCACCGCTCAAGACCGCAGCTTCGGACTTTCGGCCAAGAAAGCCAAGGAATACTTGTCCAGGCTCCCAGCCTCGAGCCTCAGGACTCCCAGAAACTGGGCGGTTGGTGCCTCCAAATTCACTGCTCAAGAAAATAACATCATACTCTCAGTTCACAAAGCTGAAGAACACTTGATCAGGCTCCCAGCTCCAAAGCCGTGGGACTCCAAGCTACCGGGTGGTCGGCACCTCCAAAACCGCCACTAGAGACTGCAACTTCATACTCTCAGCCCACAAGCTGAGGAACATTTGCCCATGCTTTCAGCTCCAAAGCCACAGGACTCCTGGATACTGGGCGGTCAGTGCCTCAAAAGCTGCCGCTTGAGAACACAGCTTCAGACTGTCAGCCATCAAAGCCGAGGAACACTCTTCCAGACTCCCATCTCCAAAATCGCAGGACTCCCAGCTACTGGGCAATCAGCACCTCCAAAGCCACCGCCGAGACCGCAGCTTCACACTCTTGGCCCAAAAGCTGAGGAACACTTATCCAGGCTCCCAGCTTCAAAGCCTCAGGACTCCTGCTCCCAGGTGGTCAGCACCTTGAAAGCCACCGCTCAAGACTGCAGCTTTGCACTTTTGGCCCACAAAGCTGAGGAACACTTGTCCATGCTCCCAGCTCCAAAGTTGCAGGACTCCTGGTTACCGGGCAATCGGCACCTCCAAAGTCACCGCTCCAATCCGCAGCTTCACTCTCTCGGCCCACAAAGCAGAGGAATGCTTGTCCAGGCTCTCAGCTCCAAAGCCATAGGAATCCTGGCTACAGGGAGGTCGACGCCTCCAAAGCCACCGCTCGAGACCGCAGCTTCACACTCTCGGCCCTCAAAGCTGAGGAACACTTATCCAGGCTCTCATCTCCAAAGTCACAGGACTCCTGGCTACTGGGCAATTGGCACCTCCAAAGCCACTGCTCGAGACCACAGCTGCACACATTCAGCCCGCAGCCAAGGAACACTTATCCAGGCTCCCAGCTCCAAAGCCACAGGACTCCTGCTACCAGGCGGTCAGCACCTAAAAGCCAACGCCAAGACCACAGCTTTGCACTCTCAGCCCACAAAGCCGAGGAACACTTATCCAGGCTCCCAGCTACAAAGCCATGGGACTCCAGCTAGAGCGATCGGTGCTTCCAAAGCCACCGCTTAAGACCACAGCTTAGGACTCTCAGCCCACAAAGTGAGGAACACTTGTCCAGGCTATCAGCACCGAAGCTGAGGGAGTCCCAGCTTCCAGGCTTTTACGCATCCAAAGCCACCACTCATGACCGCAGCTTCAGACTATCAGCCCACAAAGCTGAGGAACACTTGTCCATGCTCCCAGCTCCAAAGTAGAGGGACTGCCGTCTACCTTGCATTCGGTGCCACCAAAACCGCTGCTCAAGAATGCAGCTTTGCACGCGCAGCCCAAAAGCTGAGGAACATTTGTCCAGGGCTATCAACTCCAAAGTCGCGAGACTCCTAGATACTGGGGTGTCAGCACCTCCAATGACACCATTCAAGACTGCAGCTTTGGACTCTTGGGCCATGAAGCTGAAGAACACTTGTCCAGGCTTCTAGCTCCAAAGCCATGGGACTCCAGCTACCAGGTAGTTGGCACCTCAAAAGCCGCCCTCCGAGACTGTAGCTCGACTCTAGGCCCACAAAGTCGAAGAACATTTGTCCAGGCTCCTGGCTCCAAAGCCGAGGGAGTCAAGACAACTGGGTGGTCGGCCTCTCCAAAGCCACAGCTCGAGACTGCAGCTTCTAACTCTCTGCCCACAAAGCAGAGGAACACTTGTCCAGGCCTACAGCTCCAAAGCTGTGGGACTAAGGACAACCGAGTGGTCAGCATCTCCAAAGCCACAGCTCGAGACTGTAGCTTCATACTCTCAGCCCACAAAACAGAGGAGCACTTGTTCAGGCTCCCAGCTCCAGAGTTGTGGGACTCCTGGCTGCCATGCAATTGGCATCTTCAAAGCCGCCACTCCAATCCACAGTTTTGCACTCTCGGCCCACAAAGCAGAGGAGCACTTGTCCAGACACTCAGTTCCAAAGTCGCAGGACTCCCAGCTACTGGGCAATAGGCACCTCAAAGCTGCTGCTCTAGAATGCAGCTTTGCACTCTGGCCAACAAAGCAGAGGAACACTTGTCCAGGCTCCCATCTCCAAAGTCACGGGACTCCCAGCTACCGGACAATAGGCACCTCCAAAGCCACCGCTCTGACTACAGCTTCGCACAGTCAGCCCACAAAGCAGAGGAAAAATTGTCCAGGCTCCATCTCCAAAGTCAGGGACTGCTAGCTAATGGACAGTCGGCACCTCCAAAGCCACCTCTTGATACCGCAGCTTCAGACTCTCAGCCCACAAAGTGAAGAACACTTTTCCAGGCTATCAGCTCCGAAGCTACAGGATTTCCAGCTTCCGGGCTTTTACGCCTCCAAAGCCACCACTGATGACCACAGCTTCAAACTCTCAGCCCACAAAGCAGAATAACACTTGTCCATGCTCCCAGCTACAAATTTACGGGACTTCTGGCTACCGGGTGGTCAGTGCCTCCAAAGCCGCCGATCAAGAACTCAGCTATGCACTCTTGTCCCACAAAGCAGAGGAACACTTGTCCAGGCTCTCAGTTCCAAAGTCGCGGGACTCCAAGCTACCGGGCAGTCAGAGCCTCCAAAGCCACTGTTCTATACTGCAGCTTTGGACACTTTGCCTACAAAGCCGAGGTACATTTGTCCAGGCTCTCAGATTCAAAACCACGGGACACCCAGCTACCAGGTGGTTGGCACCTAAAAAGCTGACGCTTGAGACCGCAGCTTCAGACTATTGGTCCACAAAGCCGAGGAACACTTGTCAAGGCTTCCAGCTCCAAAGCAGCAGAACTCCCAACTAACAGGTAGTCGGCACCTCAAAAGCCACCGTTCAAGACTACAGCTTCGGACTCTCGGGCCACAAAGCCAAAGAACACTTGTCCATGCACCCAGCTCCAAAGCCGCGAACTCCTGACTAATGGGTAGTTGGCGACTCCAAAACTGCCGTTCGAGACCGCAACTTCTTACTCTCGGCTAACAAAGCCAAAGAATACTTGTCCAGGCTCCCAGCTGAAGAGACATGGGACTACCAGCAGCCTCGCGGTCAGTGCTTCCAAAGCCTCTGCTCAAGACCGCAGCTTTGGACTCTCAGCCCACAAAGCTGAGGAACACTTGTCCAAGCTCACAGCTTCAAAGTCGCAGGACTCCTGGCTACCGGTGGTCAGCACCTCCAAAGCTGCTGCTCAAGACCACGGCTTCAGACTCTAGGCCCACAAAGCTGAGGAACACTTGTCCATGCTCCCAGCTCCAGCATCACAGGACTCCCAGCTATGGGGCAATCGGTGCCTCCAAAGCCGCCGCTCCAATCTGCAGCTTCGCACTCTCAGACCACAAAGCTGAGAAACACTTGTCCAGGCTCCCAGCTCCAAAGCCACGGGACACCCAGCTAGCAGGTTATCGGTGCCACCAAAGCCACCGCTTGAGACTGCAGCTTAGGACTCTCAGCCCACAAAGCCGAGCAACACTTGGCCAGGCTATCAGCTACAAAGCCACGGGACTCCCAGGTACTGGGCTGTCGGCACCTCCAGGGCTGCCGTGCAAGACCGTAGCTTTGGACTCTGGGCCCACAAAGCCGAGGAACACTTGTCCAGGCTTCCAGCTCCAAAGCAACAGGACTCCAGGCTAACAGGTAGTCGGCATCTCCAAAGCCACCTCTCGAAACTACAGCTTCGGACTCTTGGCCCGCAAAGATGAAGAACACTTGTACAGGCTCCCAGCTCCAAAGCTGGTGAAGTCCCAGCTACCGGGTAGTCGGCACCTCCAAAGCCACCACTAGAGACTGCAGCTTCGGACTTTCAGCCCACAAAGTCAAGTAACACTTGTCCAGGCTCCTAGCTCAAGAGCCTCAGGACTCCCGACAACCAGGTGGTTGGCACCTCCAGAGCCACCACTCGAGACTGCAGCTTTGTACTTTTGACCCACAAATCTGAGCAACACTTGTCCAGGCTCCCAGCTCCAAAGTCACAGAACTCCCAGCTACCGGACGGTCAGTGCCTCCAAAGTTGCTTCTTGATACTTCCGCTTCGGACACTCAGCCCACAAAGCTGAAGAACACTTCTCCAGGCACCTAGCTCCAAAGACGCAGGACTCCTGGCTACCGGGTAGTAAGCACCTCCAACGCCACTGCTCGAGACTGCAGCTTCAGACTCTCAGCCCACAAAGCCGAGGAACCCTTGTCCAGGCTATCAGTTCCAAAGCCACGGGACTCCCACCTACTGGGTAGTCAATGCCTCCAAATCTGCCGCTCGAGACCACAGCTTCAGACTCTAAGCCCAGAGAGCAAAGTAACTCTTGTCAAGGCTACCAGCCTCAAAGCCACGGGACTCCCAGGTACCAGATAGTCGGCACCTCAACAGCCGCTGCTCGAGACTACAGCTTCAGACTTTCGGCCCACAAAGCCGAAGAACATTTGTCCAGGCTCCCAGCTCCAAAGAGGTGGGACTCAAGACAACCGGGTGGTAGGCATCTCAAAAGTCACAGCTCGAGACTGCAGCAGCTTCGTACTCTCGGCCCACAAAGCAGAGGAACACTTGTCCGGGCTCCCAGTACCAAAGCCGCAGGACACAGGACAACCAGGTGGTCGGCATCTCCAAAGCCACAGCTCCAGACTGCAGCTTCGTACTCTCGGCCCACAAAGCAGAAGAACACTTGTTCAGGCTCCCAGCTCCAAAGTCACGGGACTCTGGGCTACCACACAATCGGCACCTCCAAAACTGCCACTCCAATCTGCAGCTTCGCACTCTCAGCCCACAAAGCTGAGGAACACTTGTCCAGGCTCCCAGCTCCAAAGCTGCGGGACTCCCAGCTAGCGGTTGATCGGCATGTCCAAAGCCACCGCATGAGACCGCAGCTTCGGACTCTCAGCCCACAAAGCTGTGGAGCACTTGTCCAGGTTCCCAGCTGCAAAGCAGTGGGACTCCCAGCTACCAGGCAATCGGTGCTTCCAAAACTGCCGCTTGGGACCTCAGCTTCAGATTCTCAGCTCACAAAGACAAGGAACATGTGAGAAGGCTCTCAGTTCCAACGCTGTGGGACTCCGGCTACTGGGTGGTCGGTGCCTCCAAAGCCTCTGCTCAAGGCAGCAGCTTTGGACTCTCAGCCCACAAAGCTGAGGAACACTTATCCAAGCTCCCAGCTCCAAAGTCGCAGGACTCCTGGTTACCGGTGGTCAGCACCTCCAAAGCCGCCACTCAAGACCACAGCTTCAGACTCTAGGCCCACAAAGATGAAGAACACTTGTCCATGCTCCCAGCTCCAGTGTCACAGGACTCCCAGCTATGGGGCAATTGGTGCCTCCAAAGCCGCCGCTCCAATCTGCAGCTTCGCACTCTCAGACCACAAAGCTGAGGAACACTTGTCCAGGCTCCCAGCTCCAAAGCCATGGGACACCCAGCTAGCAGGTTATCGGCACCACCAAAGCCACCGCTTGAGACTGCAGCGTAGGACTCTCAGCCCACAAAGCCGAGCAACACTTGGCCAGGCTATCGGCTACAAAGCCACGGGACTCCCAGGTACCAGGCTGTCGGCATCTCCAGGGCCACCGCTCAAGACCGTAGCTTTGGACTCTGGGCCCACAAAGCCGAGAAACACTTGTCCAGGCTTCCAGCTCCAAAGCAACAGGACTCCCGGCTAACAGGTAGTCGGCATCTCCAAAGCCACCTCTCGAAACTACAGCTTCGGACTCTTGGCCCGCAAAGATGAAGAACACTTGTACAGGCTCCCAGCTCCAAAGCTGGCGGAGTCCCAGCTACCAAGTAGTCGGCACTTCCAAAGTCACCACTAGAGACTGCAGCTTTGGACTTTCAGCCCACAAAGTCAAGTAACACTTGTCCAGGCTACTAGCTCAAGAGCCGCAGGACTCCCGACAACCAGGTGGTTGGCACCTCCAGAGCCGCCACTCGAGACTGCAGCTTTGTACTTTTGACCCACAAATCCGAGCAACACTTGTCCAGGCTCCCAGCTCCAAAGTCACAGAACTCCCAGCTACCGGACGGTCAGTGCCTCCAAAGTTGCTTCTTGATACTTCCGCTTTGGACACAGCCCACAAAGCTGAAGTACACTTCTCCAGGCACCCAGCTCCAAAGACGCAGGACTCCTGGCTACCGGCTAGTAAGTGCCTCCAATGCCACTGCTCGAGACTGCAGTTTCAGACTCTCAGCCCACAAAGCCGAGGAACACTTGTCCAGGCTATCAGTTCCAAAGCCACTGGACTCCCACCTACTGGGTAGTCAGTGCCTCCAAATCTGCCGCTCGAGACCACAGCTTCAGACTCTAAGCCCAAAGAGCCAAGTAACTCTTGTCAAGGCTACCAGCCTCAAAGCCACGGGACTCCCGGGTACCAGATAGTCGGCACCTCAACAGCTGCCACTCGAGACTACAGCTTCAGACTTTCGGCCCACAAAGCCGAAGAACACTTGTCCAGGCTCCCAGCTCCAAAGAGGTGGGACTCAAGACAACCGGGTGGTTGGCATCTCAAAAGTCACAGCTCGAGACTGCAGAAGCTTCATAGTCTCGGCCCACAAAACAGAGGAACACTTGTCCGGGCTCCCAGCACCAAAGCCGCAGGACTCAGGACAACCGGGTGGTCGGCATCTCCAAAGCCACAGCTCCAGACTGCAGCTTCGTGCTCTCGGCCCACAAAGCAGAAGAACACTTGTTCAGGCTCCCAGCTCCAAAGTCACGGGACTCTGGGCTACCACACACTCGGCACCTCCAAAGCTGCCACTCCAATCTGCAGCTTCGCACTCTCAGCCCACAAAGCTGAGGAACACTTGTCCAGGCTCCCAGCTCCAAAGCTGCAGGACTCCCAGCTAGCGGTTGATCGGCATGTCCAAAGCCACTGCATGAGACCGCAGCTTCAGACTCTCAGCCCACAAAGCCGCGGAGCACTTGTCCAGGTTCCCAGCTGCAAAGCAGTGGGACTCCCGGCTACCAGGCAATCGGTGCTTCCAAAGCTTTTTCCTTGAGACCTCAGCTTCAGAATCTCAGCCCACAAAGACGAGGAACACGTGAGAAGGCTCTCAGTTCCAAAGCTGTGGGACTCCGGTTACTGGGTGGTCGGTGCCTCCATAGCCACCACTCAAGACTGCAGCTTTGGACTCTCAGCCCACAAAGCCAAGGAACACTTGTCTAGGCACTCATTTCTAAAGTTACAGGACTCCTGGCTACCGGGCAATATGCACCTCCAAAGCCTCCGCTCTAGAACACAGCTTCGCACTCTCGGCCAACAAAGCAGAGGAACACTTGTCCAGGCTCCCATCTCCAAAGTCACAGGACTCCTAGCTAACAGACGGTTGGCACCTCCAACGTTGCCTCTCGATACTGCAGCTTCAGACACTCAGCCTACAAAGCCGAGGAACACTTGTCCAGGCTATCAGTTCCAAAGCCGCGGGGCTCCCAGCTACCAGGTAGTCAGTGCCTCCGAATCTGCCGCTCGAGACCACAGCTTCAGACTCTCATCCTAGAGAACTGAGGAACACTTTTCAAGGCTGCCAGCTCCAAAGCCACGGGACTAATGGCTTCCAGGCAGTTGGCACCTCAAAAGCCGCAGCTCGAGACTACAGCTTCAGACTTTTGGCAGACAAAGCTGAAGAACAGTTGTCCAGGTACCCAGCTCCAAACCCATGGGACTCCCGGATAATGGGTAGTCGGTGTCTCCAAAGCCACTGCTCGAGACTGTAGCTTCGGACTTTCAGCCAAGAAAGCCAAGGAATACTTGTCCAGGTTCCCAGCCCCAGAGCCTCAGGACTCCCGTCAGCTGGGTGGTGGGTGCCTCCAAAGCCACTGCTCAAGACCACAGCTTCAGACTCTCAGCTCACAAAGGTGAAGAACACTTGTCCAGGCTCCCAGCTCCAAAGTGGTGGGACTCAGAGCTACTGGGTGGTCTGCAACTCCAAAGCCACCGCTTGAGACCACAGCTTCATACTCTTGGCCCACAAAGCCGAGGATCACTTGTCAAGGCTCTCAGCACCAAAGCCGCAGGACTCCTGCCTACCGGGAGATCGGCACCTCCAAAGCCACTGCTCCAGATGACAGCTTTGCAGTCTTGGCCCACAAAGCCGAGGAACACTTGTCCAGGCTCCCAGCTCCAAAGCCATGGGACTCCCAGCTAGCAGGTGATCGGCACCTCCAAAGCCACCCCTTGATACCGCAGCTTAGGGCTCTCAGCCCACAAAGCCGAGGAACACTTGTCCAGGCTCCCAGCTGCAAAGTAGTGAGACTCCTGGCTACCAGGCAATCGTGCTTCAAAAGCTGCCACTCGAGACTGCAGCTTCAGACACTCAGCCCACTAAGACGAGGAACACTTGTCCATGCTCTCAGCTCCAAAGCTGTGGGACTCCTGGCTACCGGTCAGTCGGGGACTCCATAGCCACCGCTAGGGAAAACAGCTTCAGACTGTTGGCCCACAAAGTTGAGGAATACTTGTCCAGGCATCCAGTTGCAAAATCATGGGACTCCCGGCTTCCGGACAATAGGAGCCTCCAAAGCCACCGCTCTAGACCGCAGCTTTGCACACTCAGCCCACAAACCAGAGGAACAATTGTCCAGGCTCCCATCTCCAAAGTCGCGGGACTCCTAGCTACTAGATGGTTGGCACCTCCAAAGCCACCTCTCGATACCACAGCTTCAGACACTCAGCTCACAAAGCCGAGGAACACTTGTCCAGGCTATCAGTTCTAAAGCCGCAGGACTCCCGGCTACTGAGTGGTCGGTGCCTCCAAATCTGCCGCTCGAGCCCGCTGATTCAAACTCTCAGCTGAGAGAGCTGAGGAACACTTGTCAAGGCTACCTGCTCCAAAGCCACGGGACTCTTGGCTAGCAGGTGGTCGGCAGCTCAAAAACTGCCACTCGAGACTGCAGCTTCACACTCTCGGCCCACAAAACCAAGGAACACTTGTCCAGGCTCTCAGCACCAAAGCCGCAGGACTCCTGACTACCGGGAGGTCGGCACCTCCAAAGCAACCACTCAAGACCACAGCTTCACACTCTCAGCCCACAAAGCCGAGGAGCACTTATCCAGGCTCCCAGCCCCAATGCCACAGGACTCCCAGCTAGCAGGTGATTGGCGCATCCAAAGCCACTGCTTGATACCGCAGCTTTGGACTCTCAGCCCACAAAGCCGAGGAACACTTGTCCAGGCTCCCAGCTGCAAAGAAGTGGGACTCCTGGCTACCAGGCAATCGGTGCTTCCAAAGCTGCCGCTTGAGACCACAGCTTCAGACTCACAGCCCACAATGACGAGGAACTCTTGTTCATGCTCTCAGCTCCAAAGCTGCGGGACTCCTGGCTACCGGGCGGTCAGCGACTCCATAGCCACCACTCAAGAAGGCAGCTTCAAACTGTCAGCCCACAAAGTCGAGGAACAGTTGTCCAGGGTCCCAGCTCTAAAGCCACGGGACTCCCATATACCGGGTAGTCAGCGCCTCCAAAGCCGCCGCTCAAGACCTCCGCTTTGGACTTCCGGCCAAGAAAGCCAAGGAATACTTGTCCAGGCTCCCAGCCCCGAGCCTCAGGACTCCCGTCAACTGGGCGGTCGGTGCCTCCAAATCCACTGCTCAAGACAACATCATCATATTCTCTCACTTGACCAGGCTCCCAGCTCCGAAGCCGTGGGACTCCAAGCTACCGGGTGGTCGGCACCTCCAAAACCACCACTCGAGACCGCAGCTTCGTACTCTCAGCCCACAAAGTTGAGGAACACTTGTCCATGCTCTCAGCTCCAAAGCCACAGGACTCCTGGCTACCAGGCGGTCGGCGCCTCCAAAGCCACTGCTCGAGACCGCAGCTTCAGACTGTCAGCCCTCAAAGCTGAGGAACACTTTTCCAGGCTTCCATCACCAAAATCGCAGGACTCCCTGCTACTGGGTAATCAGCACCTCCAAAGCCACTGCTCGAGACTTCAGCTTTACACTCTCGGCCCAAAAGCCGAGGAACACTTATTCAGGCTCCCAGCTCCAAAGCCACAGGACTCCTGCTACCAGGTGGTCAACACCTCCAAAGCCACCACTCAAGACTGCAGCTTTGCACTTTCAGCCCACAAAGCTGAGGAACACTTGTCCAGGCTCTCAGCTCCAAAGCCGCAGGACTCCTGGCTACCGGGAGGTCGGCGCCTCCAAAGCCACTGATCGAGACCGCAGCTTCACACTCTCAGCCCACAAAGCCATGGAACACTTATCCAGGCTCCCAGCTCCAAAGCCATAGGACTCCTGCTACCAGGCGGTCAGCACCTAAAAAGACACGGCTCAAGACCACAGCTTCGCACTCTAAGCCCACAAAGCTGAGGAACACTTGTCCAGGATCCCAGCTCCAAAGCCATGGGTCTCCCAGCTAGCAGGAGATCGGCGCTTCCAAAGCCACTGCTTGAGACTGCAGCTTAGGACTCTCATCCCACAAAGTGAGGAACACTTGTCCAGGCTATCAGCTCCAAAGCCAAGGGAGTCCCAGCTTCCAGGCTTTTACGCCTCCAAAGCCACCACTCATGACCGCAGCTTCAGACTCTCAGCCCACAAAGCTGAGGAACACTTGTCCATGCTCCCAGCTCCAAAGTTGAGGGACTCCCTGCTACCTTGCAATCAGCACCTGCAAAGCCACTGCTGAAGATTGCAGCTTCACACACTCAGCCCAACAAAGCTGAGGAACACTTGTCCAGGCTATCAGTTTCAAAGCCACAAGACTCCCAGATACCCAGGTGTCAGCACCTCCAACGCCACCACTCAAGACCGTAGCTTTGGACTCTGGGCTCACGAAGCCGTGGAACCCTTGTCCAGGCTTCTAGCTCCAAAGCCATGTAACTCCCAGCTACCAGGTAGCTGGCACCTCAAAAGCCACTGCTGGAGACTATAGCTTCGGACTCACTGCCGACAAAGCTGAGGAACACTTGTCCAGGATCCCAGCTTCAGAGCTGCAGGACTCCTGGCTACCGGGCGGTCACTGCCTCCATTGCCTCCTCTCGAGACTGCTGCTTAGGACTCCAGGCCCACAAAGTTGAAGAACATTTGTCCAGGCTCCCGGTTCCAAAGCCAAGAGACTCAAGACAACCGGGTGGTCGGCATCTCCAAAGCCACAGCTCGAGACTGCAGCTTCGTACTCTTGGCCCACAAAGCAGAGGAACACTTGTTCAGGTTCCCAGCTCCAAAGTCATAGGACTCCGGGCTACCAGGCAATCAGCACTACAAAGCCACCACTCCAATCCACAGTTTCACAGTCTTGTCCCACAAAGCAGAGGAGCACTTGTCCAGGCTCCCAGCTCCAAAGCTGCAGGACTCCCAGCTAGCAGACGATCGGCATGTCCTAAGCCACTGCTTGAGACTGCAGCTTAGGACTCTCAGCCCACAAAGCTGAGGAACACTTGTCCAGGCTCCCAGCTGCAAAGTAGCAGGACTCCCAGCTACCAGGCAATCGGTGCTTTCAAAGCTGATGCTCGATACCGCAGTTTCAGACTCTCAGTCCACAAAGACGAGGAACACTTGTCCAGGCTCTCAGCTCCAAAGCTGCAGGACTCCCAGCTACCGGACAATAGGCACCTCCAAAGCCACCGCTGTAGACCACAGCTTTGCACAGTCGGCCCACAAAGCAGAGGAACAATTGTCCAGGCTCCTGTCTCCAAAGTCATGGGACTGCTAGCTAACAGACAGTCGGCGCCTCCAAAGCCACCTCTTGATACCGCAGCTTCAGACTCTCAGCCCACAAAGTGAGGAACACTTTTCCAGGCTATCAGCTCCGAAGCCACGGGACTCCCAGCTTCCGGCCTTTTACACCTCCAAAGCCACCACTCGTGACCACAGCTTCGGACTCTCAGCCCACAAAGCAGAGGAACACTTGTCCATGCTCCCAGCTCCAAAGTTGAGGGACTCACAGCTACCTTGCTATTGGTGCCTCCAAAGCCGCCGCTTGAGAACTCAGCTACGCACTCTTGGCCCACAAAGCAAAGGAACACTTGTCCAGGCTCCCATCTCCAAAGTCATGGGACTCCTTGCTACCGGACAGTCAGCGCCTCCAAAGCCGCCTCTCGATACCGCAGCTTCAGACACTCTACCTACAAAGCCGAGGAACATTTGTCCTGGCTCTCAGATTCAAAACCGCGGGACACCGGCTACCGGGTGGTTGGCGCCTAAAAAGCTGCCGTTTGAGACTGCAACTTCAGACTCTTGGTCCACAAAGCCGAAGTACACTTGTCAAGGCTTCCACATCCAAAGCACCAGAACTCCCAACTAACAGGTAGTCGGCACCTCAAAAGCCACCGCTCGAGACTACAGCTTCGGACTCTTGGCCCACAAAGCCAAAGAACACTTGTCCAGGCACCCAGCTCCAAAGCCGCGGAACTCCTGGCTAACGGGGAGTCGGCACGTCCAAAACTGCCGTTCGAGACCGCAGCTTCTTACTCTCGGCTAACAAAGCCAAAGAATACTTGTCCAGGCTCCCAACTGAAGAGCCACGGGACTACCGGCAACCTCCCGGTCAGTGCCTCCAAAGCCTCTGCTCAAGACCGCAGCTTTGGACTCTCGGCCGACAAAGCTGAGGAACACTTGTCCAAGCTCCCAGTTCCAAAGTCACAGGACTCCTGGCTACTGGGGGTCACTGCCTCCAAAGCCACCACTCAAGATCACAGCTTCGGACTCTAGGCCCACAAAGCTGAGGAACACTTATCCATGCTCCCAGCTCCAGAGACACAGGAATCCCAGCTATGGGGCACTCGGTGCCTCAAAGCCGCAGCTCCAATCTGCAGCTTCGCACTCTCAGCCCACAAAGCCGAGGAACACTTGTCCAGGCTCCCAGCTCCAAAGCCATGGGACACCCAGCTAGTGGGTTATCGGTGCCACCAAAGCCACTGCTTGAGACCGCAGATTAGGACTCTCAGCCCACAAAGCTGAGCAACACTTGGCCAGGCTATCAGCTACAAAGCTGCGGGACTCACAGGTATTGGGCTGTCGGCACCTTCAGGACCATAGCTTTGGACTCTGGGCCCACAAAGCCGAGGAACACTTGTCCAGGCTTCCAGCTCCAAAGCGATGGAACTCCCAGCTACCAGGTAGTCGGCACCTCCAAAGCCGCCTCTCCAAACTACAGCTTCAGGCTCTTGGCCCACAAAGATGAAGAACGCTTGTCCAGGCTCCAAGCTCCAAAGCTGCAGGAGTCCCAGCTACCGGGTAGTCGGCACCTCTAAAGCTGCCACTAGAGAGTGCAGCTTCGGACTTTCAGCCCACAAAGCCAAGTAACAATTGTCCAGGCTCCTAGCTCAAGAGCCGCAGGACTCCCGACAACCAGGTAGTCGGCACCTCCAGAGCCACCACTCGAGACTGCAGCTTTGTACTCTCGACCCACAAATCTGAGCAACACTTGTTCAGGCTCCCAGCTCCAAAGTCACAGAACTCCCAGCTACCGGACGGTCGGTGCCTCAAAAGTTGCTTCTTGATACCTCCGCATCAGACACTCGGCCCACAAAGCTGAAGAACACTTGTCCAGACACACAGCTCCAAAGACATGGGACTCCTGGCTACCGGGTAGTAAGCGCCTCCAAAGCCACTGCTTGAGACTGCAGCTCCGGACTCTCGGCCCACAAAGCCGAGGAACACTTGTCCAGGCTCTCAGCTCCAAAGCTGCAGGACTACTTGCAACCGGTAGGTCGGCACCTCCAAAGCCACCGCTCGAGGCTGCAGCTTCAGACTCTCGGCATTCAAAGCAGAGGAACACTTGTCCAGGCTCCCATCTCCAAAGTCAAGGGACTCCCAGCTACTGGGCAATCGGCACCTCCAAAGTCACCACTCGAGACCGCAGCTTCACACTTTAGGGCCCACAAAGCCGAGGAACACTTATCCAGGCTCCCTGCTCCAAAGCCGCAGGACTCCTGCTACCAGGAGGTCAGCACCTGCAAAGCCACTGCTCAAGACTGCAGCTTTGCACTTTTAGCCCACAAAGCCGAGGAACACTTGTCCAGGCTCTCAGCTCCAAAGCTGCAAGACTACTTGCAACCGGTAGGTCGGCACCTCCAAAGCCACCGCTTGAGACTGCAGCATAGGACTCTCAGCCCACAAAGTGAGGAACACCTGTCCAGGTTATCAGCTCTGAAGCCGTGGGACTCCCAGCTTCTGGGCTTTAACACCTCCAAAGCCACCACTTGTGACTGCAGCTTTGGACTTTCAGCCCACAAAGCCAAGGAACACTTGTCCATGCTCCCAGCTCCAAAGTCGCAGGACTCCAGGCTACCTTGCAATGGGCAACTCCAAAGCCACAGCTCAAGAACGCAGCTTTGGACTCTGGGCCTATGAAGCCAAGGAACACTTGTTCAGGCTTCCAGCTCCAAAGCCATGGGACTCCCAGCTAACAGGTAGTTGGCACCTCCAAAGCCGCTGCTCGAGACTACAGCTTCGGACTCTTGGGCCACAAAGATGAAGAACACTTGTCTAGGCTCACACCTCCAGAGCCGTGGGATTCTCAGCAACCTGGTGATCGTCACCTCCATAGCCACCGCTCGAGACCGCAGCTTCAGACTTTCATCCCACAAAGCTGAGGAACATTTGTCTAGGCTCCTGCTCAAGAGCTGCAGGACTTCTGGCTACCGGGTGGTCAGTGCTTCCAATGCCTCCTCTCAAGACTGCAGCTTTGGACTCTCAGCCCACAAAGCCGAAGAACACTTGTTCATGCTCCCAGCTCCAAAGTCATTGGACTCCTGGCTAGCAGGCAATTGGCACCTCCAAAGCCTTCACTCCAATCCGCAGCTTCGCCCTCTCGGCCCACAAAGCCGAGGAACACTTGTCCAAGCTCCCAGCTGCAAAGTCACAGGACTCCCAACTACTGGGCAAGGGGTACCTCCAAAGCCACCCCTAGAGACTGCAGCTTCACACTCTCTGCCCACAAAGCCGAGGAACACTTATCCAGGTTCCCAGCTCCAAAGCCACAGGACTCCTGCTACCAGGTGGTCAGCACCTCCAAAGTCACAGCTCAAGACCGCAGCTTTGCACTTTCAGCCCACAAAGCTGAGGAACACTTGTCCCTGCTCCCAGCTCTAAAGTTGCAGGACTCCTGACTACCGGGCAATCGGCACCTCCAAAGCCACTGCTCCAATCTGCAACTTCGCACTCTCAGCCCACAAAGCAGAGGAACACTTGTCCAGGCTCCCAGCTCCAAAGCCAGGGGAGTCCCAGCTAGTGGGTGATCGGCGCCTCCAAAACCATCACTTGAGACCGCAGCTTAGGACTCTCAGCCCACAAAGTGAGGAACACTTGTCCAGGCTATCAGCTCCAAAGCTGCAGGACTCCCAGCTTCTGAGCTTTTATGCCTCCAAAGCCACCAGTCATGATCGCAGCTTTGTACTCTCAGCCCACAAAGCAGAGGAACACTTGTCCATGCTCCCAGCTCCAAAGTCGCAGGACTCCAGGCTACCTTGCAATGGGCGACTCCAAAGCCACAGCTCAAGAACGCAGCTTTGGACTCTGGGCCTATGAAGCCAAGGAACACTTGTTCAGGCTTCCAGCTCCAAAGCCACGGGACTCCCAGCTAACAGGTAGTTGGCACCTCCAAAGCCGCTGCTCGAGACTACAGCTTCGGACTCTTGGGCCACAAAGATGAAGAACACTTGTCTAGGCTCACACCTCCAGAGCTGTGGGATTCTCAGCAACCTGGTGATCGTCACCTCCATAGCCACCGCTCAAGACCGCAGCTTCAGACTCTCATCCCACAAAGCTGAGGAACACTTGTCTAGGCTCCCTGCTCAAGAGCTGCAGGACTTCTGGCTACCGGGTGGTCAGTGCTTCCAATGCCTCCTCTCAAGACTGCAGCTTTGGACTCTCAGCCCACAAAGCCGAAGAACACTTGTTCATGCTCCCAGCTCCAAAGTCATTGGACTCCTGGCTAGCAGGCAATTGGCACTTTCAAAGCCTTCACTCCAATCCGCAGCTTCGCCCTCTCGGCCCACAAAGCCGAGGAACACTTGTCCAAGCTCCCAGCTGCAAAGTCACAGGACTCCCAACTACTGGGAAGGGGTACCTCCAAAGCCACCCCTAGAGACCGCAGCTTCACATTCTCTGCCCACAAAGCCGAGGAACACTTATCCAGGTTCCCAGCTCCAAAGCCACAGGACTCTTGCTACCAGGTGGTCAGCACCTCCAAAGTCACAGCTCAAGACCGCAGCTTTGCACTTTCAGCCCACAAAGCTGAGGAACACTTGTCCCTGCTCCCAGCTCTAAAGTTGCAGGACTCCTGACTACCGCCAATCGGCACCTCCAAAGCCACTGCTCCAATCTGCAACCTGCACTCTCAGCCCACAAAGCAGAGGAACACTTGTCCAGGCTCCCAGCTCCAAAGCCAGGGGAGTCCCAGCTAGTGGGTGATCGGCGCCTCCAAAACCATCACTTGAGACCGCAGCTTAGGACTCTCAGCCCACAAAGTGAGGAACACTTGTCCAGGCTATCAGCTCCAAAGCTGCAGGACTCTCAGCTTCTGAGCTTTTATGCCTCCAAAGCCACCAGTCATGATCGCAGCTTTGTACTCTCAGCCCACAAAGCAGAGGAACACTTGTCCATGCTCCCAGCTCCAAAGTTGTGGGACTACCGGCTTCCTTGCAGTCAGTGCCTCCAAAGCCACCATTCAAGAATGCAGCTTCGCACTCTTTGCTCACAAAGCAGAGGAACACTTGTCCAGGCTCCCAGCTATTAAAGTCGGAGGATTCCTGGCTACCGGGCGGTCAGCGTCTGCAAAGCCACCGCTCGATACCGCAGCTTCGGACACTCTGCCTACAAAGCTGAGGAACACTTGTCAGGCCTCTAAATTCCAAAACCGTGGGACACCCAGCTACTGGGTGGTTGGTGCCTGCAAAGCTGCCACTTGAGACCGCAGCTTAAGACTCTAGGTCCACAAAGCCGAGAAATACGTGTCAGTGCTCCCAGCTCCAAAGCAGCAGAACTCCCAGCTAACAGGTACTCAGCACCTCAAAAGCCACTGCTCGAGACTTCAGCTTTGGACTCTCGGCCCACAAAGCCAAAGAACACTTGTCCAGGCACCCAGCTCCAAAGCCGCAGGACTCCTGGCTACCGGGTAGTCGGCACCTCCAAAACTGCCATTCGAGACTGCAGCTTCTTACTCTCAGCTAACAGAGCAAAGTAATACTTGTCCAGGCTCCCAGCTGAAGAGCCACATGACTGCTGGCAACCTAGCGGTCGGTGCCTCCAAAGCCTCCACTCAAGACCGCAGCTTTGGACTCTCAGCTCACAAAGCTGAGGAACACTTGTCCAAGCTCCCAGATCCAAAGTCGCAGGACTCCTGGCTACCAGAGGTCAGTGCCTCCAAAGCCGCCGCTCAAGACCACAGCTTCGGACTCTAGGCCCACAAAGCTGAGGAACACTTGTCCAGACTCCCAGCTCCAGTGTCGCAGGACTACCAGCTACCTGGCAATCGGCACCTCCAAAGCCACCACTCCAATCTGCAGCTTCGCAGTCTCAGCCCACAAAGCCGAGGAACACTTGCCCAGGCTTCCAGCTCCAAAGCCACTGGACTCCCAGCCAGTGGGTGATCGGTGCCACCAAAGCTACCGCTTGAGACCACAGCTTACGACTCTCAGCCCACAAAGCTGAGCAACACTTGGCCAGGCTATCAGCTCCAAGCCGCGAGACTCCCAGGTACCGGGCTGTCGGTGCCTCCAAAGCAATGGCTCAAAACCATAGCTTTGGACTCTGAGCCCACAAAGCCGAGGAACACTTGTCCAGACTTCCAGCTCCAAAGCCACGGGACTCCCGGCTACAAGGTAGTCAGCACATCTTGAAACGCTGCTTGAAACTACAGCTTTCGACTCTCGGCCCACAAAGCTGAAGAACACTTGTCTAGGCTCCCAGCTAAAGAGCCACGGGATTCCCGACAACCTGGTGTTTGGCACCTCCAAAGCTGCCGCTCAAGACTGCAGCTTCGTACTTTTGGCCCACAAATCCAAGCAACACTTGTCCAGGCTCCCAGTTCCAAAGTCGCAGGACTCCAAGCTACCGGACAGTCGGTGCCTCCAAAGCTGCCTCTCGATACCTCCGCTTTGGACACTCAGCCCACAAAGCCGAGGAACACTTGTCTAGGCTCTCAGTTCCAAAGCTGCAGGACTCCTGGCTACTGGGTTTTCAGTGCCTCTAAAGCTGCCGCTCGAGACCGCAGCTTCAGACTCTCAACCCACAAAGCCAAGGAACACTTGTCAAGGCTCCCAGCTCCTAAGCCATGGGAATCCCAACTACCAGGTAGTCGACACCTCAGAAGCTGCCACTCGAGACTACAGCTTCCAACTTTCGGCCCACAAAGCTGAAGAACACTTGTCCAGGCACCCAGCTCCAAAGCTGTGGGACTTCTCGCTAACGGGTAGTAAATGCCTCCAAAGCCGCTGCTCGAGACTGCAGCTCCGGACTCTCGGCCAAGAAAGCCAAGGAATACTTGTCCAGGCTCCCAGCTCCAGAGCCACGGGACTCCCAGCAACTGGGCGATCAGTGCCTCCAAAGCCACTGTTCGAGACCGCATCTTCGGACTCTCAGCCCACAAAGCTGAAGATCACTTGTCCAGGATCCCAGCTCCAAAGCCGTGAAACTCCCAGCTACCGGGTGGTCAGCACCTCCAATCCACCGCTCGAGACCGCAGCTTAGTCCTCTCGGTCCACAAAGCCAAGGAACACTTGTCAAGACTCTCAGCTCCAAAGCCATGGGACTCCTTGCTACCAGGCAGTCGGTGCCTCCAAAGCCCCTGCTCGAGACCGCAGCTTCGTAGTCTCGGTCCACAAAGCCGAGGAACACTTATCCAGGCTCCCAGCTCCAAAGTCGTGGGACTCCTGGCTACTGTGCAATCGGCACCTCCAAAGCCACCGCTCAAGACCACAGCTTTGCACTCTCGGCCCACAAAGCAAGGAACACTTGTCCAGGCTATCAGCTCCGAAGCCACGGGACTCCCAGCTTCTGGGCTTTTATGCCTCTAAAGCTTCGGACTCTCAGCCCACAAAGCTGAGGAACACTTGTCCATGCTCCAAGCTTCAAAGTTATGGGACTCCTGGCTACCTTGCAATCGGCCCCTCCAAAGCCGCTGCTCAGGAATGCAGCTTCACACTCTTGGCCCACAAAGCAGAGGAACACTTGTCCAGACTCCCAGCTCCAAATTTGCGGGACTCCCGGCTACCGGGTGGTCGGCATTTCCAAAGCCACCACTTGATACCGCAGCTTTGGACACTCTGCCTTCATAGCTAAGGAACACTTGTCCAGGCTCTCAGTTCCAAAACTGTGGGACACCCGGCTACCAGGTAGTTGGCACCTCAAAAGCCACCACTCGAGACTACAGCTTTGGACTCTCGGCCCACAAAGCCGAAGAACACTTATCCAGGCACCCAGCTCCAAAGCTGCGGGACTCCTGGCTACCAGGTAGTCAGTACCTCCAAAACTGCTGTTCAAGACTGCAGGTTCTTACTCTCAGCTAACAAAGCCAAGGAATACTTGTCCAGGCTCCCAGCTGAAGAGCTGCAGGATTACCGGCAACCTTGCGGTCGGTGCCTCCAAAGCCTCCACTCGAGACCGCAGCTTTGGACTCTCGGCCCACAAAGCTGAGGAACACTTGTCCAAGCTCCCAGCTCCAAAGCCCCAGGACTCCTGGCTACCGGCAGTCAATGCCTCCAAAGCCACCGCTCAAGACCACAGCTTCTAACACTAGGCCCACAAAGCTGAGGAACACTTGTCCAGGCTCCCAGCTCCAGCGTTACAGGAGTCCCAGCTACCGGGCAATCGGAACCTCCAAAGCCGCCGCTCCAATCTGCAGCTTCACACTGTCTGCCCACAAAGCCGAGGAACACTTGCCCAGGCTCCCAGCTCCAAAGCCGCGGGACTCCCAGCTAGCGGATGATCGGCACCTCCAAAGCCATCACTTGAGGCTGCAGCTTCGCACTATCAGCCCACAAAGCCGAGAAACACTTGGCCTGGCTATCAGCTCCAAAGCCGCAGGACTCCCAGGTACCAGGCTGTCGGCATCTCCAATGCCACCGCTCAAGATTGTAGCTTTGGACTCTGGGCCCACAAAGCCGAGGAAGACTTGTCCAGGCTTCCATCTCCAAAGCCACGGGACTCCCGGCTACCAGATAGTCGGCACCTCCAAAGCCACTGCTCGAAACTACAGCTTTGGACTCTCTGCCACAAAGATGAAGAACTCTTGTCCAGGCTCCCAGCTCCAAAGCTGCAGGAGTCCCGGCTACCGGGTAGTCGGAGCCTCAGTTCCAAAGCTGCGGGACTCCTGGTTACTGGGTTTTCAGTGCCTCCAAGCTACCGCTCAAGACTGCAGCTTCAGACTCTCAACCCACAAAGCCAAGGAACACTTGTAAAGGCTCCCAGCTCCTAAGCCATGGGAATACCAACTACCAGCAGGGCCCCTACTTTTCTGCGGCAAAGTGGGACCAAGTTCTATGACAAGACTACCATTTGCCGCAGAACTTCTGCGGCGGTGGTTTGCAATTTCTGTGGAAGTTCTGCGGCACTAACAAACTACCACATCACAGTGACAGCTTGTCATCCTGACTTCACTTTCATGGCAGTCTGTATAGCAATCAGGATGGTGGAAAGCACAGTAACACTAGTTCAAAAAATAGACTTATAAAAATAATTTTATGCCTAAAAAAGCAAAACAAATGTCTCTCCCTTAAGGTCCTAGCCTGTTGCATAAATGACATATGCAGAGGGGATCATATGTGATAAACAAGTTATTTCTATATACATGCTATTTATCCCCTAATGAGGTTTCCACTGTCTATCACTTATATATTTGTA
This sequence comes from Neoceratodus forsteri, assembly GCA_016271365.2. NCBI lineage: Eukaryota > Metazoa > Chordata > Ceratodontiformes > Ceratodontidae > Neoceratodus > Neoceratodus forsteri. The sequence continues at coordinate 540,880,320 of CM057456.1, read as the reverse complement.
TGAGCTTTCTACACCACTCATGAGGTTCCCATTGTGTATCACTTATATATTTATATGCAATCTGTAATATACATACAAATGTGTGTGCGTGTGTGGAGAGAGACAGAGATACTGTTATGTGTGTGTGTGTATATAATATATATATATATATATATATATATATATATATTTTTTTTTTCTTTAATTTCCATGAACTTGCATCCTCATTCATACAGGTCCCATTAGAAATGGAATAGAGGAGTTATTGCAAAACTAATTTTTGATGTCAAACTGCTTTCCCTGACACACTGCGTAACACCATCAGGCCATGACATGCATTTGAACTGATTGTGAGACAGAGCTCTTCAGACCAGCACAATGTGTCCACCATGTGACAGAACACTGCACCATACCTTCCCAGGCTCCAAGCAATGATGTGTTCCACCAATCCTTGTGCTGCCCTGCTAGCTCCTAGAGCTAATCTCTGAACCTGAGTTGCCAGCACGGAAACACAGCATGCTACCCTCTGGCGCAACAGCTGTCTCTGCACAAAACATTTCTCCATAACTTTTAGGTGATTCTATCAACCAAAGACAATATGTAATCAATAACCCTGGCAAAAATGCGTACAGAGCAATTATTTATTTAACAGGTCTATTCTTTCAACAGGTCTACACATTATTATATTCCACTTTTCTGGGCATAATTACTTTATTTTTCTTTAAAATGACAGTTAAATTCATTTTACCAGTTATTCATTTCAGATGGCATCTCTATACCTTAAAGGCACAAATAGGTTTGTATAAAGTGAGGTATGGACTTAACAGGTCGGTGCTATTGACAAGGTTTTGTTTAAGTTGGCCCTAGTGCAATAATGTAAGACTGAAATTTGCATTAGGCTGTAGTGCAGGTTGAGCAAATATCACCATGCCTGATGTGCAGCCACCGTCTCTGGCAGTGGGAGCTGTGCTAGATAAGTGACTGATCATTTCTGTTGCAGACTGCAGCCATTTCATTATCTAATGTGTGATGTTATAGCAATGATAACATCACATTCTGAGTATATGGGGGTTTAGGATATAAAAAGAGGGGAAGGGAACCAGACTCTATGGAAAAACAGAAATATTAATAAAAAATCAACAAGAAGAGAGAATTCTGCTGCACCGCAGAAGTTCTGCGGTAGATTGCAAGTTCTGCGCAAAACTCTGCGGCCGCAGAATTCTAGGGAACTTGACTACCAGGTAGTCGACACCTCAAAAGCTGCCGCTCGAGACTACAGCTTCTGACTTTCAGCACACAAAGCCAAAGAACACTTGTCCAGGCACCCAGCTCCAAAGCTGTGGGACTCCTGGCTACTGGGTAGTAAGCGCCTCCAAAGACGCTGCTCGAGACTGCAGCTTCGGACTCTCGGCCAAGAAAACCAAGGAATACTTGTCCAGGCTCCCAGCTCCAGAGCCACGGGACTCCCGGCAACTGGGCGGTTGGTGCCTCCAAAGCCACTGTTCGAGACTGCATCTTCAGACTCTCGGCCCACAAAGCCGAAGATCACTCGTCCAGGATCCCAGCTCCAAAGCCGTGAAAATCCCAGCTACCGGGTGGCCGGCACCTCCAATCCACCGCTCGAGACCGCAGCTTAGTCCTCTCGGTCCATAAAGCCGAGGAACACTTGTCCAGACTCTCAACTCCAAAGCCGCGGGACTCCTTGCTACCAGGCGGTCGGTGCCTCCAAAGCCCCCACTCGAGACCGCAGCTTCGTACTCTCGGTCCACAAAGCTGAGGAACACTTGTCCAGGCTTCCAGCTCCAAAGTCACGGGACTCCCAGCTACTGGGCAATCTGCACCTCCAAAGCCATCGCTCAAGACCACAGCTTCGCACTCTTGGCCCACAAAGCCGAGGAACACTTGTCCAGACTCCCAGCTCCAAAGCCATGGGACTCCAGCTACTGGCCGGTCAGCACCCCCAAAGCTGCCGCTCAATACTGCATCTTCACACTCTCTGCCCACAAAGCTGAGGATCATTTGGCCAGGCTACCTGCTCCAAAGTCGCGGGACTCCTTGCTACCAGTCAATCGGCACCTCCAAAGCTGCCGCTCCAATCCACACCTTCGCACTCTCGCCACAAAGCTGAGGAACACTTGTCCAGGCTCCAAGCTCCAAAGCCATGGGACTCCCAGCTAGTGGGCAATCAGCACCTCCAAAGCCACCGCTCAAGACCGCAGTTTTGGAATCTCGGCCACAAAGCTGAGGAACACATGTCCAGGCTCCCAGCTCCAAAGCCGCGGGACTCAGGACAACTGGGTGCTCTGCATCTCCAAAGCCGCAGCTCAAGACTGCAGCTTTGTACTCTTGGCCCACCAAGCAGAGGAACACTTGTCCGTCCAGGCTCCCAGCTCCAACGTCGCTGGACTCCTGGCTACCAGGCAATCAGCACATTCAAAGCTGCCACTCAAATCTGCAGGTTCGCACTCTTGGCACACAGATCCGAGGAACACTTGTTTAGGCTCCAGCTCCAAAGCTGCTGGACTCCCAGTTAGCGGGCGATCGGCACGTCGAAAGCCAACGCTTGAGACCGCAGCTTAGGAGTCTCAGCCCACAAAGTCGAGGAACACTTGACCAGGCTCCCAGCTGCAAAGTCGTGGGATTCCTGGCTACCAGGCAATCGGCACCTCCAAAGCTGCTGCTCGAGACCGCAGCTTCAGACTTTCAGCCCTCAAAGCCAAGGAACACTTGTCCAGGCTCTCAGTTCCAAAGCTGCCAGACTCCTGGCTACCGGGTGGTCAGCGCCTCCATAGCCACCGCTCGAGACCGCAGCTTTGGACTCTCAGCCCACAAAGCAGAGGAACACTTGTCCAGGCTTCCATCTCCAAAGTCATGGGACTCCTTGCTACCAGACCGTTGGCGCCTCCAAAGCCGCATCTAGGTACCGCAGCTCAGGACACTTAGCCCACAAAGCCAAGGAACACTTGTCCAGGCTATCAGTTCCAAAGACATGGGACTCCCACCTACTGAGTGGTTGGTGCCTCCAAATCTGCCTTTCAAGACCGCAGCTTCAGACTCTCAGCCCAGAGAACAGAGGAACACTTGTCAAGGCTACCAACTCCAAAGCCACGGGACTCCCGGCTACCAGGAAGTCAGCAGCTCAACAGCCACTGCTCGAGACTACAGCTTCAGACTTTCAGTCCACAAAGCTGAGGAACACTTGTCCAGACTCCCAGCTCCAAAGCCACGGAACTCCCAGCTACCAGGTAGTCGGCGCCTCCAAAGCTGCAGCTCGAAACCATAGCTTTGGACTTACGGCAAAGAAAGTCAAGGAATACTTGTCCAGGCTCCCAGCCCCAGAGCCTCAGGACTCCCGGCAACTGGGCGGTCGGTGCCTCCAAAGCCACTGCTCGAGACCATAGCTTTGGACTCTCAGCTCTCAAAGATGAAGAACACTTGTCCAGGGTCCCAGCTCCAAAGCCGTGGGACTCCCAGCTACCGGGTGGTCTGCACCTCCAAAACCATCACTCGAGACCGCAGCTTCATACTCTCGGCCCACAAAGCCGAGGAACACTTGTCCAGGCTCCTAGCTCCAAAGCCGCAGGACTCCTGGCTTCCAGGCGGTCAGCTCATCCAAATCTGCCGCTCGAGACTGCAGCTTCAGACTCTCAGCCCTCTAAGCTGAGGAAGACTTGTCCAGGCTCCCATCTCCAAAGTCACAGGACTCCCAGCTACTGGGCAATTGGCACCTCCAAAGCCACCGCTTGAGACCGTAGCTTCACATTCTCGGCTCACAAAGCCAAGGAACACTTATCCAGGCTCCCAGCTCCAAAGTTGTGGGGCTCCTGGCTACCGGGCAATCGGCACCTCCAAAGTCACCACTCAAGACCGCAGCTTTGCACTTTCAGCTCACAAAGCAGACGAACACTTGTCCAGGCTTCCAGCTCCAAAGTTGCGGGACTTCTGGCTACTGGGCAATCATCATCTCCAAAGCCACCGCTCCAATTTGCAGCTTCCCACTCTGGGCCAATAAAGCCAAGGAACACTTGTCCAGGCTCCCAGCTCCAAAGCCGGGGGACTACTGCTACCAGGTGGTCAGCACCTCCAAAGCAACCCCTCAAGACTGCAGCTTTGCACTTCCGGCCCACAAAGCAGAGTAACACTTGTCCAGGCTTCTAGCTCCAAAGTTGTGGGGCTCCTGGCTACTGGGCAATCAGCATCTCCAAAGCCACCGTTCCAATTTGCAGCTTCCCACTCTGGGCCCACCAAGCTGAGGAACACTTGTCCAGGCTCCCAGCTCCAAAGCCGGGGAACTATCTACTAGTGGGTGATTGGCGCCTCCAAAGCCACTGCTCAAGACTGCAGCTTTGCACTTTCAGCTCACAAAGCTGAGGGACACTTGTCCTGGCTTCCAGCTCCAAAGTTGCGGGGCTTCTGGCTACTGGGCAATCAGCACCTCCAAAGCCACTGCTCCAATTTGTAGCTTCCCACTCTGGGCCCATAAAGCCGAGGAACACTTGTCCAGGCTTCCAGCTCCAAAGCCTGGGGACTCTCTGCTAGTGGGCGATCAGCACCTCCAAAGCCATTGCTTGAGACCTCAGCTTAGGACTCTCAGCCCTCAAAGCGAGGAACACTTGTCCAGACTATCAGCTCCAAAGCCGTAGGACTCCCAGCTTCTGGGCTTTTACGCCTCCAAAAGACACCACTCGTGACCACTGCTTTGGGCTCTCCACCAACAAAGTCGAGGAACACTTGTCCATGCTCCCAGCTCCAAAGCTGCGGAACTCCCAGCTACCTTGCAACCGGCGCCTCCAAAGCCGCCGCTTAGGAATGCAGCTTCACACTCTTGGCCAACAAAGCAGAGGAACACTTGTCCAGGCTCCCAGCTCCAGAGCAGCAGGACTCCCAGCAACCAGGAGGTCAGAACGTCCAATGCCACCGCTCGAGACTGCAGCTTCGTACTCCCAGCCCACAAATCTGAGGAACACTTGTCCAGGCTCCCAGCTCCAAAGTCGCAGGACTCCCATCTACCAGACGGTTGGTGCCTCCAAAGCTGCCGCTCGAGACCGCAGCTTCAGAATCTTGGCCCACAAAGCTGAGGAACACTTGTCAAGGCTCCCAGCCCCAGAGCAGCAGAACTCCCGGCTAACAGGTAATCGGCACCTCAGAAGCCACTGCTCGAGACTACAGCTTCAGATTCTTGGCCCACATAGCCAAAGAACACTTGTCCAGGCACCCAGCTCCAAAGCCGCGGGACTCCTGGCTACCAGGTAGTCAGCACATCCAAAACTGCCGTTCAAGACCGAAGCTTCTTACTCTCGGCTAACAAAGCCAAGGAATACTTGTCCAGGCTCCCAGCTGAAGAGCCGTGGGACTATCAGCAACCTTGCGGTCGGTGCCTCTAAAGCCTCCACTCAAAACTGCAGCTTTGGATTCTCAGCCCACAAAGCTGAGGAACACTTGTCCAAGCTCCCAGCTCCAAAGTCACAGGACTCCTGGCTACTGCTGGTCAGTTCCTCCAAAGCCACCGCTCATGACCACAGCTTCAGACTCTCAGCCCACAAACCTGTCCAGACCCCCAGCTCCAGCATCGCAGGACTCCCAGCTACTGGGCAATCGGTGCCTCCAAAGCCACTACTAGAGACCGCAGCTTAGGACTCTCAGCCCACAAAGCCGAGCAACACTTGACCAGGCTATTAGCACCAAAGCTGAGGGACTCCCAGGTACCTGGCTGTCGGCGCCTCCAAAGCCACCACTCAAGACCATAGCTTTGGACTCTGGGCCCACAAAGCCGAGGAACACTTGTCCAGGCTTCCAGCTCCAAAGCCACAGGACTTCCAGCTACCAGGTAGTCAGCACTTCCAAAGCCACCACTCAAAACTACAGCTTTGGACTCTTGGCCCACAAAGATGAAGAACACTTGTCCAGGCTCCCAGCTCCAAAGCTTCAGGAGTCCCGGATACCGGGTAGTTAGAGCCTTCAGAGCCGCCACTAGAGTCCGCAGCTTTGGACTCTCAGCCCACAAAGCCAAGGAACACTTGTCCAGGCTCCCTGCTCCAGAGTCATGGGACTCACGGCAACCAGGTGGTCAGCACCTCCAATGATGCCGCTCGAGACTGCAGCTCATACTCTTGGCCCACAAAGCCGAGGAACACTTGTCCTGGCTCTCAGTTCCAAAGCTGCAGGACTCCCAGCTACCGGACGGTCGGTGCCTCCAAAGCTGCCTCTCGATACCTCCGCTTCGGACACTCAGACCACAAAGCAGAGGAACACTTTTCCAGGCTCTCAGGCCAAAGCTGCCGGACTCCTGGCTACCAGGCGGTCGGCGCCTCTATAGAAACCACTCAAGACCGCAGCTTCGGACTCTGGGCCCACAATGCCGAGGAACACTTGTCCAAGCACCCAGTTCCAAAGTCGCTGGACTCCCGGCCACCAGGCAATAGGCACCTCCAAAGCCGCCACTCTAGACTGCAGCTTCACACATTCGTCCCACAAAGCAGAGGATCACTTATCCAGGCTTCAATCTCCAAAGTCATGGGACTCCTAGCTACCGGATGGTCGGCGCCTCCAAAGCCGCCTCTCGATACCGCAGCTGCGGACACTCAGCCCACAAAGCTGAGTAACCCTTGTCCAGGCTATCAGTTCCAAAGCCACGGGACTCCCACCTACTGGGTGGTCAGTGCCTCCAAATCTGCCACTCGAGACCGCAGCTTCAGACTCTCAGCCCAGAGAGCTGAGGAAGGCTTGTCAAGGCTACCAGCTCCAAAGCCATGGGACTCCCAGCTACCAGGTAGTCGGCACCTCAACAGCTGCCACTCGAGACTAAAGCTTCAGACTTTCATCCCACAAAGCTGAAGAACACTTGTCCACGCTCCCAGCTCCAAAGCTACGGGGCTCCCAGTTACCAGGTAGTCGGTGCCTCCAAAGCAGCTGCTCGATACCGCAGCTTCAGACTTTCGGCCAAGAAAGCCAAGGAATACTTGTCCAGGCTCCCAGCCCCAGAGCCTCAGGACTCCTGGCAACTGGGTGGTCAGTGCCTCCAAAGCCACTGCTCTAGACCATAGCTTCAGACTCTCTGCTCACAAAGCTGAAGAACACTTGTACAGACATCCAGCTCCAAAGCCCCAGGACTCCTGGCTACCGGTTAGTAAGCACCTCCAAAGCCACCGCTCGAGACTGCAGCTTCAGACTCTCGGCCAAGAAAGCCAAGGAATACTTGTCCAGGCTCCCAGCTCCAAAGCCGTGAAACTCCCACCTACTGGGTGGTCAGCACTTCGATAGCCGCCGCTCGAGACTGCAGCTTTGTCCTATCGGCCCACAAAGCTGAGGAACACTTCTCCAGGCTCTCCGCTCCAAAGAAACAGGACTCCTTGTTACCAGGTGGTCGGCACCTCCAAAGTCCCCGCTCGAGAGCACAGCTTCGTACTCTCGGCCCACAAAGCCGAGGAACACTTGTACAGGCTCCTAGCTCCAAAGCCTCAGGACTCCTGGCTTCTGAGCGGTTGGTGCCTCCAAAGCCGCCGCTCGAAATAGCAGCTCCAGGCTCTCGGCACTCTAAGCTGAGGAACACTTGTCCAGGCTCCCATCTCCAAAGACGCAGGACTCCCAACTAGTGGGCAATCGTCACCTCCAAAGCCACCGCTTGAGACTGCAGCTTCACACTCTCAGCCCACAAAGCTGAGGAACACCTATCCAGGCTCCCAGCTCCAAAGCCGCAGGACTTCTGCTGTCAAGGGGTCAGCACCTCCAAAGCCACTGCTCAAGACCACAGCTTTGCACTTTTGGCCCACAAAGCTGAGGAACACTTGTCCAGGCTTCCAGTTCCAAGGTTGTGGGACTCCTGGCTACCGGGCAATCGGCACATCCAAAGCCGCCACTCCAATCTGCAGCTTCCCATTCTCTGCCCACAAAGCCAAGGAACACTTGTCCAGGCTCTAAGCTCCTAACCAGGGGACTCCCAGCTAGCAGGCGATCATCACCTCCAAAGCCACTGATTGAGACTGCAGCTTAGGTATCTCAGCCCACAAATTGAGGAACACTTGTCCAGGCTATCAGCTCCGAAGCTGTGAGACTCCCAGCTTCTGGGCTTTAACCCCTCCAAAAGCCTCCACTCGTGATCACAGCTTCGGACTCTCAGCCCACAAAGCCAAGGAACACTTGTCCATGCTCCCAGCTCCAAAGTTGCGGGACTCCTGGCTAGCTTGCAATCGGTGCCTCCAAAGCCGCCTCTCAGGAACTTAGCTTCACAGTCTCAGCCCACAACGCAGAAGAACACTTGTCCAGGCTCCCAGTTCCAAAGTTGCGGGACTCCCAGCTACCAAGTGGTCAGTGCCTCCAAAGCTGCTGCTCAATACCGCAGCTTTGGACACTCTGCAGACAAAGCCAAGGAACACTTGTCCAGGCACTCAGTTCCAAAACCATGGGACACCCAGCTACTGGGTTTGTGGCACCTCCAAAGCTGCCGCTTGAGACCACAGCTTCAGACTCTTGGCCCACAAAGCCGAGGAACACTTGTCAAGGCTCCCAGCTCCAAAGCAGCAGAACTCCCAGCTAACAGGTAGTCGGCACCTCAAAAGTCACCTCTCGAGACTACTGCTTTGGACTCTCAGCCCACAAAGCCAAAGAACACTTGTCCAGGTACCCAGCTTCAAAGCCGCGGGACTCCTGGCTACCGGGTAGTTGGCACCTCCAAAACTGCCGTTCGGGACTGCAGCTTCTTACTCTCGGCTAACAAAGCCAAGGAATACTTGTCCAGGCTCCCAGATGAAGAGCCGCGGTACTACCAGCAACCTTGCAGTCAGTGCCTCTTAAGAATCTGCTCGAGACCGCAGCTTTGGACTCTTGGCCCACAAAACTGAGGAACACTTGTCCAAGCTCCCAGCTCCAAAGTCGCAGGACTCCTGGCTACCGGCGATCAGCACCTCCAAAACCGCCGCTCAAGACCACAGCTTCAGACTCTAGGCCCACAAAGCTGAGGAGCACTTGTCCAGACTCCCAGCTCTAGCATCGCAGGACTCCCAGCTACCAGGCACTAGGCGCCTCCAAAGCCGCTGCTCCAAGCTGCAGCTTTGCAAGCTCAGCCCACAAAGCCGAGGAACACTTATCCAGGCTCCCAGCTGCAAAGCCACAGGATTCCCAGCTAGTGGGTAATCAGAACCTGTAAAGCCACTGCTTGAGACTGCAGCTTAGGACTGTCAGCCCACAAAGTTGAGCAACACTTAGCCAGGCTATCAGCTCCAAAGTGGCAGGACTCCCAGGTACCAGGCTGTTGGCGACTCCAAAGCCACTGCTTAAGACTGTAGCTTTGGACTCTGGACCCACAAAGCTGAGGAAGACTTGTCCAGGCTACCAGCTCCAAAGCCACAGGACACCCGGCTACCAGGTAGTTGGCACCTCCAAAGCCGCCGCTCAAAACTACAGCTTCGAACTCTCGGTCCACAAAGATGAAGAACACTTGTCCAGCCTCCCAGCTCCAAAGCTGCAGGAGTCCCGGCTACTGGGAAGTCGGAGCCTCCAAAGCCGCCACTAGAGACCACTGCTTTGGACTCTCAGCCCACAAAGCCAAGGAACACTTGTCCAGGTTCCCAGCTCCAGAGCTGAGGGACTCCTGGCAACCAGGTTGTCAGTTCCTCCAATGCCGCCACTCGAGACTGCAGCTTCATACTCTTGGCCCACAAATCTGAGGAACACATGTCCAGGCTCCCAGCTCCAAAGTTGCAGGCCTCCCAGCTGCCGGAAGGTTAGTGCCTCCAAAGCTCCCTCTCAATACCTCCGCTTCGGACACTCAGCCCACAAAGCCGAGGAAAACTTGTCCAGGGTCTCAGTTCCAAAGCCATGGGACTCCTGGCTACTGGGTTTTCAGTGCCTCCAAAGCTGCTGCTCAAGACCGCAGCTTCAGACTCTCAACCCACAAAGCCGAGAAACACTTGTCAAGGCTCCCAGCTCCTCGGCCATGGGAATCCCGGCTACCAGGTAGTCGACACCTCAAACGCTGCCACGCAAGACTTCAGCTTCAGACTTTTGCCCCACAAAGCCTAAGAACACTTGTCCAGGCACCCAGCTCCAAAGCCACAGGCCTCCTGGCTACCGGGTAGTAAGCACCTCCAAAGCCGCCACTCGAGACTGCAGCTTCGGACTCTCAGCCCACAAAGCTAAGGAACACTTGTCCAGGTTCCCAGCTCCAAAGAAGAGGGACTCCTGCTACTGGGTGGTCAGCACCTCCAAAGCCCCTGCTCAAGACTGCAGCTTTGTACTCTCGGCCCACAAAGCTGAGGAACACTTGTCCAGGCACCCAGTTCCAAAGTCGAGGACTCCCGCCCACAGGGCAATAGGCACCTCCAAAGCCACCACTCTAGACTGCAGCTCCACACACTCAGCCCACAAAGCAGAGGAACACTTGTCCAGGCTTCCATCTCCAAAGTCATTGGACTCCTTGCTTCCAGATGGTCAGAGCCTCCAAAGCCCCCTCTCGATACCGCAGCTTCGGACACTTAGCCCACAAAGCCGAGGAACACTTGTCCAGGCTATCAATTCCAAAGCCATGGGACTCCCACCTACTGAGTGATCGGTGCCTCCAAATCTGCCATTCGAGACCGCAGCTTCAGACTCTCAACCCACAAAGCCGAGAAACACTTGTCAAGGCTCCCAGCTCCTCGGCCATGGGAATCCCGGCTACCAGGTAGTCGACACCTCAAACGCTGCCACGCAAGACTTCAGCTTCAGACTTTTGCCCCACAAAGCCTAAGAACACTTGTCCAGGCACCCAGCTCCAAAGCCACAGGCCTCCTGGCTACCGGGTAGTAAGCACCTCCAAAGCCGCCACTCGAGACTGCAGCTTCGGACTCTCAGCCCACAAAGCTAAGGAACACTTGTCCAGGTTCCCAGCTCCAAAGAAGTGGGACTCCTGCTACTGGGTGGTCAGCACCTCCAAAGCCCCCGCTCAAGACTGCAGCTTTGTACTCTCGGCCCACAAAGCTGAGGAACACTTGTCCAGGCACCCAGTTCCAAAGTCGCAGGACTCCCGCCCACAGGGCAATAGGCACCTCCAAAGCCACCACTCTAGACTGCAGCTCCACACACTCAGCCCACAAAGCAGAGGAACACTTGTCCAGGCTTCCATCTCCAAAGTCATTGGACTCCTTGCTTCCGGATGGTCAGAGCCTCCAAAGCCCCCTCTCGATACCGCAGCTTCGGACACTTAGCCCACAAAGCCGAGGAACACTTGTCCAGGCTATCAATTCCAAAGCCATGGGACTCCCACCTACTGAGTGATCGGTGCCTCCAAATCTGCCATTCGAGACCGCAGCTTCAGACTCAGCCCAGAGAGCAGAGGAACACTTGTCAAGGATACCAGCTCCAAAGCCAGAGGACTCCTGGCTACCAGGTAATCGGCAGCTCAACAGCCGCCGCTCAAGACTACAGCTTCAGACTTTCAGCCCACAAAGCTGTGGAACACTTGTCCAGACTCCCAGCTCCAAAGCCACGGGACTCCCAGCTACCAGGTAGTTGGCACCTCCAAAGCCGATGCTCGAGACCGCAGCTTTGGACTTATGGCAAAGAAAGTCAAGGAATACTTGTCCAGGCTCCCAGCCCCAGAGCCTCAGAACTCCTTGCAACTGGGTGGTCGGTGCCTCCAAAGCCACTGCTCGAGACCGTAGCTTTGGACTCTCAGCTCACAAAGATGAAGAACACTTGTCCAGGCTCCCAGCTCCAAAGCCATGGGACTCCCAGCTACCAGGTCGTCTGCTCCTCCAAAGCCACCACTCGAGACCGCAGCTTGGTACTCTCGGCCCACAAAGCCGAGGAACACTTGTCCAGGCTCCTAGCTCCAAAGGACGCAGGACTCCTGGCTTCTAGGCGGTCGGCGCCTCCAAATCCGCCTCTCGAGACCGCAGCTTCTGACTCTCAGCCCTCTAAGCTGAGGAACACTTGTCCAGGCTCCCATCTCCAAAGTCACAGGACTCCCAGCTACTGGGCAATTGGCACCTCCAAAGCCACTACTTGAGACCTTAGCTTCACACTCCCGGCCCACAAAGCCGAGGAACACTTATCCTGGCTCCCAGCTCCAAAGCCGCAGGACTCCTGCTACCAGGTGGTCAGCACCTCCAAAGCCACCGCTCAAGACCGCAGCTTTGTACTTTTTGCCCACAAAGCTGAGGAACACTTGTCCTGGCTTCTAGGTCCAAAGTTGTGGGGCTCCTGGCTACTGGGCAATCGGCACCTCCAAAGCCACTGCTCCAATTTGCAGCTTCCCACACTGGGCCCACAAAGCCGAGGAACACTTGTCCAGGCTCCCAGCTCCAAAGCCGGGGGACTCTCTGCTACCGGGTGATCTGTGCCTCCAAAGCCACCGCTCAAGACCACAGCTTTTCACTTTTGGCTCACAAAGCTGAGGAACACTTGTCCAGGCTTCCAGCTCCAAAGCCTGGCTACTCTCTGCTAGAGGGCGATCGGTGCCTCCAAAGCCATCACTTGAGACTGCAGCTTAGGACTCTCAGCCCTCAAAGCGAGGAACACTTGTCCAGGCTATCAGCTGTAAAGCCGCGGGACTCCCAGCTTAAGGGTTTTATGCCTCCAAAAGCCACCACTCATGACCACTGCTTCGGACTCTCAGCCCACAAAGCTGAGGAACACTTGTCCATGCTCCCAGCTCCAAAGCTGTGGGACTCCCAGCTATCTTGCATTCGGCGCTTCCAAAGCCGGCGCTTAAGAATGCAGCTCCGGACTCTCGGCCAACAGAGCTGAGGAGCATTTGTCCAGGCTCACAGCACCAGAGCCGCGGGACTCTCAGCAACCTGGTGGTTGTCATCTCCAAAGCTGTAGCTCAAGATCCCAGCTTTGGACTCTTGGCCCACAAAGCTGAGGAACACTTGTCCAGGCTACCAGTTCCAGAGCTGCAGGACTCATGGCTACCTGGCGGTCAGTGCCTCCAATGCCTCCACTCAAGACTGCAGCTTCAGACTCTCGGCCCACAAAGCCGAAGAACACATGTCCAGGCTCCCAGCTCCAAAGCTGTGGGACTCAGAACAACGGGGTGGTCGGCATCTCCAAAGCCGGAGCTCGAGAGTGCTGCTTCGTAATCTTGGAACACAAAGCAGAGGAACACTTGTCCAGGCTCCCAGCTCCAAAGCCGCGGGACTCAGGACAACCGGGTGCTCTGCATCTCCAAAGCCGCAGCTCGAGACTGCAGCTTTGTACTCTTGGCCCACCAAGCAGAGGAACACTTGTCCAGGCTCCCAGCTTCAACATCATGGGAATCCTGGCTACCAGGCAATCGGCACATTCAAAGCCGCCACTCAAATCTGCAGGTTAGCACATTTGGCACACAGAGCCGAGGAACACTTGTCTAGGCTCCCAGCTCCAAAGCTGCTTGACTCCCAGCTAGTGGGCGATCGGCACATCGAAAGTCACCGCATGAGACCGCAGCATAGGAGTCTTAGCCCACAAAGCTGAGGAACACTTCTCCAGGCTCCCAGCTCCAAAGTTATGGGACTCCTGGCTGCCAGGCAGTCGGCACCTCCAAAGCCACCACTCCAATTTTCAGCTTCCCACTCTCAGCCCACAAAGCCGAGGAACACTTGTCCAGGCTCCCAGCTCCAAAGCCGGGGGACTCCCAGCTAGCGTGCGATCGACGACTCCTTAGCCACCACTTGAGACCGCAGTTTAGGACTCTCAGCCCACAAAGCAAAGAAGACTTGTCCAGGCTATCAGCTCCGAAGCCACGGGACTCCCAGCTTCCGGGCTTTTACGCCTCTAAAGTCACCACTCATGACCGCAGGTTCAGACTCTCAGCCCAGAAAGCTGAGGAACACTTGTCCATGCTCCCAGCTCCAAAGTTATGGGACTCCCAGCTACCTTGCAATCGGCCCCTCCAAAGCCGCTGCTCAGGAACGCAGCTTCACACTCTCGGCCCACAAAGCAGAGGAACACTTGTCCAGGCTCCCAGCTCCAAAGTCATGGGACTCCTGGCTACCGGGCGGTCGGCGCTTCCAAAGCCAACACATGATACTGCAGCTTCGGGCACTCTGCCTTCATAGGCGAGGAGCACTTGTCCATGCTCTAAGTTCCAAAACCGTGGGACACCCGACTACCGGGTAGTTGGCACCTCCAAAGCTGCCACTTGAGACCGCAGCTTCAGACTCTTGGTCCACAAATCCGAGGAACACTTGTCAGTGCTCCCAGCTCCAAAGCAGCAGAACTCCCAGCTAACAGGAAGTCGGCACCTCAAAAGTCACCACTCGAGACTACAGCTTTGGACTCTCGGCCCACAAAGCTGAAGAATACTTGTCCAGGCACCCTGCTCCAAAGCCACAGGACTCCTCAATCAATCAATCAAAATCTTTATTTAATCAGACGAACATCATTGAGCGTAGCTCATTTATAAGATGGACCTGAGTGGTCAAGCAGTGCAAGTATTATTACATAATCAAGAATAACATAAACAGTAATACAATGACATAAAATGATAATATATAACAATTTACATATATACAAGGCACATTAAAACCATTTAACATGTAAGAAAAGGAGGCAATGGGTATAGCAGGCATAATATATAAATTATAGGTCCTAATTGGTTTTTATGAGAGTATATCAGGTGACTGGAAAAAGAAGTAGAACTAGCATAATGGAACACGGAAAAGTGGGTGGGGGTAGGTAGGGTCGGGGATTAGGCCTTATGAAAGCAATTACAGAGTTCTGGGAATAGGGTGGAGAATAATCTTTTGAAGGATGTTAAAGGTAAGAGGCTATTTATCTTCATGGTTTTTTGCAGTGAGTTCCATGCAACTGCTAGTGAGTAGCTGATAGCGGCCCTCCTCCACTCCTGGCTACCGGGTAGTCGGCACCTCCAAAACTGCAGTACAAGACTGCAGCTTCTTACTCTCAGCTAACAAAGCCAAGGAATACTTGTCTAGGCTCCCAGCTGAAGAGCTGCAGGACTACCGGCAACCTCGTGGTCGGTGCCTCCAAAGCCTCCACTCAAGACCGCAGCTTTGGACTCTTGGCCCACAAAGCTGAGGAACACTTGTCCAAGCTCCCAGCTCCAAATTCGCAGGACTCCTGGCTACCAGCGGTCAGTGCCTCCAAAGCCGCTGCTCAAGACCACAGCTTCGGACACTAGCCACACAAAACTGAGGAACACTTGTCCAGGCTCCCAGCTCTAGCATCGCAGGACTCCCATCTACTGGGCAATCGGGGCCTCCAAAGCCGCCACTCCAATCTGCAGCTTCGCACTGTCAGCCCACAAAGCCGAGGAACACTTCTCCAGGCTCCCAGCTCCAAAGACATGGGACTCCCAGCTAGGGGATGATCGGCGCCTCCAAAGCCATCACTTGAGGCCGCAGCTTTACACTGTCAGCCCTCAAAGCCGAGCAACACTTGACCTGGATATCAGCTCTAAAGCCACAGGACTCCCAGGTACCGGGCTGTCGGTGCCTCCAAAGCCACCGCTCAAGATCTTAGCTTTGGACTCTGAGCCCACAAAGCCTAGGAGGACTTGTTCAGGTTTCCAGCACCAAAGCCATGGGACTCCCGGCTACCAGGTAGTCGGCAACTGCAAAGCCACTGCTCGAAACTACAGCTTCGGACTCTCGGCCCAAAAAGATGAAGAACACTTGTCCAGGCTCCAGGCTCCAAAGCTGCAGGAGTCCCAGCTACCGGGTAGTTGGAGCCTCCAAAGCCACTACTAGAGACTGCAGCTTTGGAGTCTCAGCCCACAAAGCCAAGGAACACTTGTCCAGGCTCCCAGCTCCAGAGCCACGGGACTCCCGGCAACCAGATGGTCAGCACCTCCAATGCCGCCGCTCAAGACTGCAGCTCATACTCTCAGCCAACAAATCCGAGGAACACTTGTCCAGACTCCTAGCTCCAAAGTCAGAGGACTCCCAGCAACCGGACGGTCGGTGCCTCCAAAGCTGCCTCTCGATACCTCTGCTTCGGACAGTCAACCCACAAAGCTGAGGAACACTTGTCCAGGCTCTAAGTTCTAAAGCCATGGGACTCTCGGCTACCGGGTTTTCAGTGCCTCCAAAGCTGCCACTCAAGACCACAGCTTCAGACTCTCAGCTCTCAAAGCTGAGGAACACTTGTCCAGGCTCTCAGTTCCAAAGCTGCCACACTCCTGGCTACCGGGTGGTTGGCGCCTCCATAGCCACCGCTCGAGACTGCAGCTTTAGACTCTCAGCCCACAAAGCTGAGGATCACTTGTCCAGGCACCCAGTTCCAAAGTCGCAGGACTCCCAGCCACCGGGCAATAGGTGCCTCCAAAGCCACCGCTCTAGACTGCAGCTCCACACACTCAGCCCACAAAGCAGAGGAACACTTGTCCAGGCTTCCATCTCCAAAGTCATGAGACTCCTTGCTTCTGGACGGTCAGCACCTCCAAAGCCACCTTTAGATACCGCAGCTCAGGACACTTAGCCCACAAAGCCGAGGAACACTTGTCCAGGCTATCAGTTCCAAAGACATGGGACTCCCACCTACTGAGTGGTCGGTGCCTCTAAATCTGCCGTTCAAGACCGCAGTTTCAGACTCTCAGCCCAGAGAGCAGAGGAACACTTGTCAAGGCTACCAGCTCCAAAGCCACAGGACTCCCAGCTACTAGGAAGTCAGCAGCTCAACAGCCGCCGCTCGAGACTACAGCTTCAGACTTTCAGCCCACAAAGCTGAGGAACGCTTGTCCAGACTCCTAGCTCCAAAGTCGGAGGACTCCCAGCAACCAGACGGTCGGTGCCTCCAAAGCTGCCTCTCGATACCTCTGCTTTGAACAGTCAACCCACAAAGCTGAGGAACACTTGTCCAGGCTCTAAGTTCCAAAGCCATGGGACTCTCGGCTAACGCGTTTTCAGTGCCTCCAAAGCTGCCACTCAAGACCGCAGCTTTAGACTCTCAGCCCACAAAGCTGAGGATCACTTGTCCAGGCACCCAGTTCCAAAGTCGCAGGACTCCCAGCCACCGGGAAATAGGTGCCTCCAAAGCCACCACTCTAGACTGCAGCTCCACACACTCAGCCCACAAAGCAGAGGAACACTTGTCCAGGCTTCCATCTCCAAAGTCATGGGACTCCTTGCTTTCGGATGGTCAGTGCCTCCAAAGCCACCCCTAGATACCGCAGCTCAGGACACTTAGCCCACAAAGCCGAGGAACACTTGTCCAGGCTATCAGTTCCAAAGACATGGGACTCCCACCTACTGAGTGGGCGGTGCCTCTAAATCTGCCGTTCAAGACCGCAGCTTCAGACTCTCAGCCCAGAGAGCAGAGGAACACTTGTCAAGACTACCAGCTCCAAAGCCACAGGACTCCCGGCTACCAGGAAGTCAGCAGCTCAACAGCCGCCGCACGAGACTACAGCTTCAGACTTTCAGCCCACAAAGCTGAGGAACACTCGTCCAGACTCCCAGCTCCAAAGCCACGGGACTCCCAGCTACCAGATAGTCGGTGCCTCCAAAGCTGCCGCTCGAGACCGCAGCTTTGGACTTATGGCAAAGAAAGTCAAGGAATACTTGTCCAGGCTCCCAGCCCCAGAGCCTCAGGACTCCCGGCAACTGGGTGGTCGGTGCCTCTAAAGCCACTGCTCGAGACCATAGCTTTGGACTCTCAGCTCTCAAAGATGAAGAACACTTGTCCAGGCTCCCAGCTCCAAAGCTATGGGACTCCCAGCTACCGGGTGGTCAGCACCTCCAAAGCCATCACTCGAGATCGCAGTTTTGTACTCTCGGCCCACAAAGCCAAGGAACACTTGTCCAGGCTCCTAGCTCCAAAGCCGCAGTACTCCTGGCTTCCAGGCAGTCGGCGCATCCAAATCCTCCTCTCGAGACTGTAGCTTCAGACTCTCAGCCCTCTAAACTGAGGAACACTTGTCAAGGCTCCCATATCCAAAGTCAGATGACTCCTAGCTACTGGGCAATTGGCACCTCCAAAGCCACCGCTTGAGACCGTAGCTCCACATTCTCGGCCCACAAAGCCGAGGAACACTTATCCAGGATCCCAGCTCCAAAGTTGTGGGGCTCCTGGCTACCAGGCAATCGGCACCTCCAAAGCCACCGCTCAAGACTGCAGCTTTGCACTTTCGGCTCACAAAGCTGACGAACACTTGTCCAGGCTTCCAGCTCCAAAGTTGCGGGATTTCTGGCAACTGGGCAATCAGCACCTCCAAAGCCACCGCTCCAATTTGCAGCTTCCCACTCTGGGCCCATAAAGCCGAGGAACACTTGTCCAGGCTCCTAGCTCCAAAGCAGGGGAACTACTGCTACCAGGTGGTCAGCACCTCCAAAGCAACCACTCAAGACCGCAGCTTTGCACTTTCAGCCCACAATGCAGAGGAACACTTGTCTAGGCTTCCATCTCCAAAGTCATGGGACTCCTTGCTTCTGGACGGTCGGCGCCTCCAAAGCCCCCTCTCGATACCGCAGCTTCGGACACTTAGCCCACAAAGCCGAGGAACACTTGTCCAGGCTATCGATTCCAAAGCCATGGGACTCCCACCTACTGAGTGATCGGTGCCTCCAAATCTGCCGTTCGAGACCGCAGCTTCAGACTCTCAGCCTAGAGAGCAGAGGAACACTTGTCAAGGATATCAGCTCCAAAGCCAGAGGACTCCCGGCTACCAGGTAATCGGCAGCTCAACAGCCGCCGCTCGAGACCACAGCTTCTGACTTTCAGCCCACAAAGCTGTGGAACACTTGTCCAGTCTCCCAGCTCCAAAGCCACGGGACTCCCAGCTACCAGGTAGTTGGCACCTCCAAAGCCGCTGCCCGAGACCGCAGCTTTGGAGTTACGGCAACTAAAGTCAAGGAATACTTGTCCAGGCTCCCAGCCCCAGAGCCTCAGAACTCTCTGCAACTGGGTGGTCGGTGCCTCCAAAGCCACTGCTCGAGACCGTAGCTTTGGACTCTCACCTCACAAAGATGAAGAACACTTGTCCAGGCTCCCAGCTCCAAAGCCGTGGGACTGCCAGCTACCAGGTGGTCTGCTCCTCCAAAGCCACCACTCAAGGCCGCAGCTTGGTACTCTCGGCCCACAAAGCTGAGGAACACTTGTCCAGGCTCCTAACTCCAAAGTATGCAGGACTCCTGGCTTCCAGGTGGTCGGCACCTCCAAATCCACCTCTCGAGACCACAGCTTCTGACGCTCGGCCCTCTAAGCTGAGGAACACTTGTCAAGGCTCCCATCTCCAAAATCACAGAACTCCAAGCTACTGGGCAATTGGGTCCTCCAAAGCCACCACTTGAGACCTTAGCATCACACTCCGGTCCCACAAAGCTGAGAAACACTTATCCTCGCTCCCAGCTCCAAAGCCGCAGGACTCCTGCTACCAGGTGGTCAGCACCTCCAAAGCCACTGCTCAAGACTGCAGCTTTGTACTTTTTGCCCACAAAGCTGAGGAACACTTGTCCAGGCTTCTAGCTCCAAAGTTGTGGGGCTCCTGGCTACTGGGCAATTCACACCTCCAAAGCCACCACTCCAATTTGCAGCTTCCCACTCTGGGCCCACAAAGCCGAGGAACACTTGTCCAGGCTCCCAGCTCCAAAGCCAGGGGACTCTCTGCTAACGGGTGATCTGCACCTCCAATGCCACCGCTTAAGACTGCAGCTTTTCACTTTTGGCTCACAAAGCTGAGGAACACTTTTCCAGGCTTCCAGCTCCAAAGCCTGGGTACTCTCTGCTAGAGGGCGATTGGTGCCTCCAAAGCCATCACTTGAGATCGCAGCTTAGGACTCTCAGCCCTCAAAGTGAGGAACACTTGTCCAGGCTATCAGCTCTGAAGCCGCGGGACTCCCAGCTTAAGGGCTTTTACGCCTCCAAATGCCACCGCTTGTGACCACTGCTTCGGACTCTCAGGCCACAAAACTGAGGAACACTTGTCCATGCTCCCAGCTCCAAAGCTGTGGGATTCCCAGCTACCTTGCATTCGGCACCTCCAAAGCCACCACTTAGGAATGCAGCTTCACACTCTTGGCCCACAAAGCAGAGGAACACTTGTCCAGGCTCCAAGCTCCAAAGCCGTGGAACTCCCAGCAAGTGGGCGATCAGCACCTCCAAAGCCACTGCTTGAGACCGCAGCTTTGGACTCTCGGCCCACAGAGCTGAGGAGCATTTGTCCAGGCTCACAGCACCAGAGCTGCGGAACTCTCAGCAACTGGGTGGTTGTCACCTCCAAAGCTGTAGCTCAAGATCCCAGCTTTGGACTCTTGGCCCACAAAGCTGAGGAACACTTGTCCAGGCTACCAGTTCCAGAGCTGCAGAACTCATGGCTACCTGGCGGTCAGTGCCTCCAATGCCTCCACTCAAGACTGCAGCTTCAGACTCTCGGCCCACAAAGCCGAAGAACACATGTCCAGGCTCCCAGCTCCAAAGCCGTGGGACTCAGAACAACGGGGTGGTCGGCATCTCCAAAGCCTCAGCTTGAGACTGCTGCTTCGTACTTTTGGACCACAAAGCAGAGGAACACTTGTCCAGGCTCCCAGCTCCAAAGCCACGGGACTCAGGACAACTGGGTGCTCTGCATCTCCAAAGCCGCAGCTCGAGATTGCAGCTTTGTACTCTTGGCCCACCAAGCAGAGGAACACTTGTCCAGGCTCTCAGCTTCAACATCGTGGGACTCCTGGCTACCAGGCAATCGGCACATTCAAAGCCGCCACTCAAATCTGCAGGTTCGCACATTCAGCACACAGAGCAGAGGAACACTTGTCTAGGCTCCCAGCTCCAAAGCTGCTTGACTCCCAGCTAGTGGGCGATCGGCACATTGAAAGTCACCGTTTGAGACCGCAGCATAGGAGTCTCAGCCCACAAAGCTGAGGAATACTTCTACAGGCTCCCAGCTCCAAAGTTATGGAACTCCTGGCTACCGGGCAATTGGCACCTCCAAAGCCACCGCTCCAATTTTCAGCTTCCCACTCTCAGCCCACAAAGCCAAGGAACACTTGTCCAGGCTCCCAGCTCCAAAGCCGGGGGGATTCCCAGCTAGTGTGCTATCTATGACTCCTTAGCCACCACTTGAGACCACAGTTTAGGACTCTCAGCCCACAAAGCAAGGAAGACTTGTCCAGGCTATCAGCTCTGAAGCCACGGGACTCCCAGCTTCCAGGCTTTTACGCCTCTAAAGTCACCACTCATGACTGCAGGTTCAGACTCTCAGCCCAGAAAGCTGAGGAACACTTGTCCATGCTCCCAGCTCCAAGTTATGGGACTCCCAGCTACCTTGCAATCAGCCCTCCCAAAGCTGCTGCTCAGGAACGCAGCTTCACACTCTCAGCCCACAAAGCAGAGGAACACTTGTCCAGGTTCCCAGCTCCAAAGTCGCAGGACTCCCGGCTACCGGGCAGTTGGCGCTTCCAAAGCCAACACTTGATACTGCAGCTTCAGGCACTCTGTCTTCATAGCCGAGGAACACTTGTCCAGGCCCTAACTACCAAAAACATGAGACACCCGACTACCGGGTAGTTGGCACCTCCAAAGCTGCCACTTGAGACCACAGCTTCAGACTCTTGGTCCACAAATCCGAGGAACACTTGTCAGTGCTCCCAGCTCCAAAGCAGCAGAACTCCCAGCTAACAGGTAGTCGGCACCTCAAAAGTCACCACTCGAGACTGCAGCTTTGGACTCTCGGCCCACAAAGCCAAAGAATAATTGTCCAAGCACCCAGCTCCAAAGCCGCGGGACTCCTGGCTACCGGGTAGTTGGCACCTCCAAAACTGCAGTTCAAGACCAAAGCTTCTTACTCTCGGCTAACAAAGCCAAGGAATACTTGTCTAGGCTCTCAGCTGAAGACCTGCAGGACTACTGGCAACCTCGCGGTCGGTGCCTCCAAAGCCTCCACTCGAGACCGCAGCTTTGGACTCTCAGCCCACAAAGCTGAGGAACACTTGTCCAAGTTCCCAGCTCCAAAGTCGCAGAACTCCTGGCTACCAGCGGTCAGTGCCTCCAAAGCCACAGCTCAAGACCACAGCTTTGGACACTAGGCCCACAAAACTGAGGAACACTTGTCCAGGCTCCCAGCTCCAGCATCGCCGGACTACTAGCTACTGGGCAATCGGCGCCTCCAAAGCCGCCGCTCCAATCTGCAGCTTCGCACTGTCAGCCCACAAAGCCGAGGAACACTTCTCCAGGCTCCCTGCTCCAAAGCCGTAGGACTCCCAGCTAGCAGATGATTGGTGCCTACAAAGCCACCGCTTGAGGCCGCAGCTTCGCATTGTCAGCCCTCAAAGCCGAGCAACACTTGGCCGGGCTATCAGCTCCAAAGCCGCGGTACTCCCAGGTACTGGGCTATCGGCGCCTCCAAAGCCACCGCTCAAGATCGTAGCTTTGGACTCTAGGCCCACAAAGCCGAGGAGGCCTTGTCCAGATTTCCAGCACCAAAGCCATGGGACTCCCGGCAACCAGGTAGTCGGCACCTCCAAAGCCACTGCTCGAAACTACAGCTTCTGACTCTCAGCCCACAAAGATGAAGAACACTTGTCCAGGCTCCAGGCTCCAAAGCAGCAGGATTCCCAGCTACCGGGTAGTCAGAGCCTCCAAAGCCACCACTAGAGACTGCAGCTTTGGAGTCTCAGCCCTCAAAGCCAAGGAACACTTGTCCAGGCTCCCAGCTCCAGAGCCACGGGACTCCCGGCAACCAGGTGGTCAGCATCTCCAATGCCGCCGCTCAAGACTGCAGCTCGTACTCTCAGCCCACAAATCCGAGGAACACTTGTCCAGACTCCTAGCTCTAAAGTCGGAGGACTCCCAGCTACCGGACAGTCGGTGCCTCCAAAGCTGCCTCTCGATACCTCTGCTTCGGACAGTCAACCCACAAAGCTGAGGAACACTTGTCCAGGCTCTAAGTTCCAAAGCCACGGGACTCTCGGCAACCGGGTTTTCAGTGCCTCCAAAGCTGCCGCTCAAGACCGCCGCTTCAGACTCTCAGCCCTGAAAGCTGAGGAACACTTGTCCAGGCTCTCAGTTCCAATGCTGCCAGACTCCTGGCTACCGGGTGGTCGGCGCCTCCATAGCCACCGCTCGAGACTGCAGCTTTGGACTCTCAGCCCACAAAGCTGAGGAACACTTGTCCAGGCACCCAGTTCCAAAGTCGCAGGACTCCCAGCCACCGGGCAATAGGTGCCTCCAAAGCCACCGCTCTAGACTGCAGCTCCACACACTCAGCCCACAAAGCAGAGGAACACTTGTCCAGGCTTCCATCTCCAAAGTCATGGGACTCCTTGCTACCAGATGGTCGGCGCCTCCAAAGCAGCCTCTAGATACCACAGCTCAGGACACTTAACCCACAAAGCCAAGGAACACTTGTCCAGGCTATCAGTTCCAAAGACATGGGACTCCCACCTACTGAGTGGTCGGTGCCTCCAAATCTGCTGTTCAAGACCGCAGCTTCAGACTCTCAGCCCAGAGAACAGAGGAACACTTGTCAAGGATACCAGCTCCAAAGCCACAGGACTCCCAGCTACCAGGAAGTCAGCAGCTCAACAGCCACCACTTGAGACTACAGCTTCAGACTTTCAGCCCACAAAGCTGAGGAACACTTGTCCAGACTCCCAGCTCCAAAGCCACGGGACTCCCAGCTACCAGGTAGTCGGTGCCTCCAAAGCTGCCGCTCGAGACCGCAGCTTTGGACTTACGGCAAAGAAAGTCAAGGAATACTTGTCCAGGCTCCCAGCCAAAGAGCCTCAGGACTCCTGGCAACTGGGCGGTCGGTGCCTCCAAAGCCACTGCTTGAGACCATAGCTGTGGACTCTCAGCTCTCAAAGATGAAGAACACTTGTCCAGGCTCCCAGCTCCAAAGCCGTGGGACTCCCAGCTACCTGGTGGTCTGCACCTCCAATGCCATCACTCGAGACCGCAGCTTTGTACTCTCGGCCCACAAAGCTGAGGAACACTTGTCCAGGCTCCTAGCTCCAAAGCCGCAGGACTCCTGGCTTCTAGGCGGTCGGCGCATCTAAATCCACCGCTCGAGACTGCAGCTTCAGACTCTCGGCCCTCTAAGCTGAGGAACACTTGTTCAGGCTCCCATCTCCAAAGTCACAGGACTCCCAGCTACTGGGCAATTGGCACCTCCAAAGCCAGCGCTTGAGACCGTAGCTTCACATTCTCTGCCCACAAAGCCGAGGAATACTTATCCAGGCTCCCAGCTCCAAAGTTGTGGGGCTCCTGGCTACCGGGCAATCGGCACCTCCAAAGCCACTGCTCAAGACCGCAGCTTTGCACTTTCGGCTCACAAAGCTGACGAACACTTGTCCAGGCTTCCAGCTCCAAAGTTGCAGGACTTCTGGCTACTGGGCAATCATCACCTCCAAAGCCACCGCTCCAATTTGCAGCTTCCCACTCTGGGTCCATAAAGCCAAGGAACACTTGTCCAGGCTCCCAGCTCTAAAGCCGGGGAACTACTGCTACCAGGTGGTCAGCACCTCCAAAGCAACCACTCAAGACCGCAGGTTTGCACTTCCGGCCCACAAAGCTGAGGAACACTTGTCCAGGCTTCCAGCTCCAAAGTTGTGGGGCTCCTGGCTACTGGGCAATCGGCACCTCCAAAGATACCATTCCAATTTGCAGCTTCCCACTCTGGGCCCACAAAGCCGAGGAACACTTGTCCGTGCTCCCAGCTCCAAAGCCGGGGGACTTTCTGCTAGCAGGCGATTGGCGCCTCCAAAGCCACTGCTCAAGACTGCAGCTTTGCACTTTCAGCTCACAAAGCTGAGGAACACTTGTACTGGCTTCCAGCTTCAAAGTTGCGGGGCTTCTGGCTACTGGGCAATCAGCACCTCCAAAGCCACCGCTCCAATTTGCAGCTTCCCAGTCTGGGCCCATAAAGCCGAGGAACACTTGTCCAGGCTTCCAGCTCCAAAGCCTGGGGACTCTCTGCTAGCGGGCGATCAGTGCCTCCAAAGCCATCGCTTGAGACCTCAGCTTAGGACTCTCAGCCCTCAAAGCGAGGAACACTCATCCAGACTATTATCTCCAAAGCCGTGGGACTCCCAGCTTCCGGGCTTTTACACCTCCAAAAGCCACCACTCATGACCACTGCTTTGGACTCTCCGCCCACAAAGCCGAGGAACACTTGTCCATGCTCCCAGCTCCAAAGCTGTGGAACTCCCAGCTACCTTGCAATCGGCACCTCCAAAACTGCAGCTTAGGAATGCAGCTTCACACTCTTGGCCCACGAAGCAGAGGAACACTTGTCCAGGCTCCCAGCTCCAGAGCCGCAGGACTCCCGGCAACCAGGAGGTCAGCACGTCCAATGCCGCTGCTCGAGACAGCAGCTTCATACTCCCGGCCCACAAATCCGAGGAACACTTGTCCAGGCTCCCAGCTCCAAAGTCGCAGGACTCCCAGCTACCGGACGGTTGGTGCCTCCAAAGCTGCCGCCTGAGACCGCAGCTTCAGACTCTTAGCCCACAAAGCTGAGGAACAATTGTCAAGGCTCCCAGCCCCAGAGCAGCAGAACTCCCAGCTAACAGGTAATCGGCACCTCAAAAGCCACTGCTCAAGACTACAGCTTCGGACTCTCGTCCCATAAAGCTGAAGAATACTTGTCCAGGCACCCAGCTCCAAAGCCGCGGGACTCCTGGCTACCAGGAAGTCGGCACCTCCAAAACTGCCGTTCAAGGCCGAAGCTTCATACTCTCAGCTAACAAAGCCAAGAAATACTTGTCCAGGCTCCCAGCTGAAGAGCCGTGGAACTATCAGCAACCTTGCGGTCGGTGCCTCTAAAGCCTCCACTCAAGACAGCAGCTTTGGATTCTCAGCCCACAAAGCTGAGGAACACTTGTCCAAGCTCCCAGCTCCAAAGTCACAGGACTCCTGGCTACTACTGGTCAGTGCCTCCAAAGCCACCACTCATGACCACAGCTTAGGACTCTCAGCTCACAAACTTGTCCAGACTCCCAGCTCCAGCGTCGCAGGACTCCCAGCTACTGGGCAATCGGTGCCTCCAAAGCCACCACTAGAGACTGCAGCTTAGGACTCTTAGCCCACAAACTTGTCCAGAATCCCAGCTCCAGCGTCACAGGACTCCCAGCTACTGGGCAATTGGTGCCTCCAAAGCCACGACTAGAAACTGCAGCTTAGGACTCTCAGCCCACAAAGACGAGCAACACTTGGCCAGGCTATTAGCGCCAAAGCTGAGGGACTCCCAGGTACTTGGCTGTCGGCACCTCCAAAGCCACCGCTCAAGACCGTAGCTTTGGACTCTGGGCCCACAAAGCTGAGGAACACTTGTCCAGGCTTCCAGCTCCAAAGCCACAGGACTTCCAGCTACCAGGTAGTCAGCACTTCCAAAGCCACCACTCAAAACTACAGCTTTGGACTCTTGGTCCACAAAGATGAAGAACACTTGTCCAGGCTCCCAGCTCCAAAGCTCCAGGAGTCCCAGATACTGGGTAGTCGTAGCCTTCAAAGCCACCACTAGAGTCCGCAGCTTTGGAATCTCAGCCCACAAAGCCAAGGAACACTTGTCCAGGCTCCCTGCTCCAGAGTCACGGGACTCACGGCAACCAGGTGGTCAGCACCTCCAATGCCGCCACTCGAGACTGCAGCTCGTACTCTTGGCCCACAAAGCCGAGGAACACTTGTCCTGGCTCTCAGTTCCAAAGCTGTGGGACTCCCAGCTACCGGACGGTCGGTGCCTCCAAAGCTGCCTCTCGATACCTCCGCTTCGGACACTCAGACCACAAAGCCGAGGAACACTTATCCAGGCTCTCAGCCCAAAGCTGCCAGACTCCTGGCTACCAGACGGTCGGCGCCTCTATAGCCACCGCTCAAGACTGCAGCTTCAGCCTCTCAGCCCACAATGCTGAGGAACACTTGTCCAAGCACCCAGTTCCAAAGTCGCTGGACTCCTGGCCACCAGGCAATAGGCACCTCCAAAGCCGCCGCTCTAGACCGCAGCTTCACACACTCGTCCCACAAAGCAGAGGATCACTTATCCAGGATTCAATCTTCAAAGTCATGGGACTCCTAGCTACTGGACGGTCTGCACCTCCAAAGCCGCCACTGAATACCGCAGCTTCGGACACTCAGCCCACAAAACCGAGGAACCCTTGTCAAGGCTATCAGTTCCAACGCCGCGGGACTCCCACCTTCTGGGTGGTCAGTGCCTCCAAATCTGCCACTCAAGACCGCAGCTTCAGACTCTCAGCCCAGAGAGCCGAGGAAGTCTTGTCAAGGCTACCAGCTCCAAAGCCACGGGACTCCCGGCTACCAGATAGTTGGCACCTCAACAGCTGCCACTCAAGACTACAGCTTCAGACTTTTATCCCACAAAGTTGAAGAACACTTGTCCAGGCTCCCAGCTCCAAAGCTACGGGACTCCCAGTTACCAGGTAGTCGGTGCCTCCAAAGCAGCCGGTCGATACCACAGCTTCAGACTTTCGGCCAAGAAAGCCAAGGAATACTTGTCCAGGTTCCCAGCCCCAGAGCTTCAGGACTTCTGGCAACTGGGTGGTCAGTGCCTCCAAAGCCACTGCTCTAGACCATAGCTTCAGACTCTCTGCTTACAAAGCTGAAGAACACTTGTCCAGGCTCCCAGCTCCAAAGCTGCAGGACTCCTGGCTACTGGGTAGTAAGTACCTCCAAAGCCGCCTCTCGAGACTGCAGCTTCAGACTCTCAGCCAAGAAAGCCAAGGAATACTTGTCCAGGCTCCCATCTCCAAAGCAGTGAAACTCCCAGCTACTGGGTGGTCAGCACCTTCAAAGCCACTGCTCAAGACTGCAGCTTTGTCCTCTCGGCCCACAAAGCTGAGGAACACTTCTCCAGGCTCTCAGCTCCAAACCCACAGGACTCCTTGTTACCAGGTGGTCGGCACCTCCAAATTCCCCGCTCGAGACCACAACTTCGTACTCTCGGTCCACAAAGCCGAGGAACATTTGTCCAGGCTCCTAGCTCCAAAGCCTCAGGATTCCTGGCTTCTGAGCGGTCGGCACCTCCAAAGCCGCCGCTCGAGATAGCAGCTCCAGACTCTCAGCACTCTAAGCTGAGGAACACTTGTCCAGGCTCCCATCTCCAAAGGTGCAGGACTCCCAGCTACTGGGCAATCGTCACCTCCAAAGCCACCACTTGAGACTGCAGCTTCACACTCTCGGCCCACAAAGCCAAGGAACACTTATCCAGGCTCCCAGCTCCAAAGCCGCAGGACTTCTGCTATCAGGGGGTCAGCACCTCCAAAGCCACTGCTCAAGACCACAGCTTTGCACTTTTGGCCCACAAAGCTGAGGAACACTTGTCCAGGCTTCCAGCTGCAAGGTTGTGGGACTCCTGGTTACCGGCCAATCGGCACATCCAAAGCCGCCGCTCCAATTTGCAGCTTCCCATTCTTGGCCCACAAAGCCAAAGAACACTTGTCCAGGCTCTAAGCTCCAAACCAAGGAACTCCCAGCTAGCAGGCGATCGGCACCTCCAAAGCCACTGATTGAGACCGCAGCTTAGGTATCTCAGCCCACAAATTGAGGAACACTTGCCCAGGCTATCAGCTCCGAAGCCATGAGACTCCCAGCTTCTGGGCTTTTACCCCTCCAAAAGCCTCCACTCGTGATCACAGCTTCGGACTCTCAGCCCACAAAGCCAAGGAACACTTGTCCATGCTCCCAGAGCCAAAGTTGCGGGACTCCTGGCTAGCTTGCAATCGGTGCCTCCAAAGCCGCTGCTCAGGAACGCAGCTTCACAGTCTCAGCCCACAAAGCAGAGGAACACTTGTCCAGGCTCCCAGCTCCAAAGTCGTGGGACTCCCAGCTACCAGGTGTTCAGTGCCTCCAAAGCTGCTGCTCAATACCACAGTTTTGGACACTCTGCCTACAAAGCCAAGGAACACTTGTCCAGGCTCTCAGTTCCAAAACCACGGGACACCCGGCTACCGGGTGGTTGGCACCTCCAAAGCTGCCGCTTGAGACCGCAGCTTCAGAATCTTGGCCCACAAAGCCGAGGAACACTTGTCAAGGCTCCCAGCTCCAAAGCAGCAGAACTCCCAGCTAACAGGTAGTCGGCATCTCAAAAGTCACCTCTCAAGACTACTGCTTTGGACTCCCAGCCCACAAAGCCAAAGAACACTTGTCCAGGTACCCAGCTTCAAAGCCGCGGGACTCCAGGCTACCGGGTAGTTGGCACCTCCAAAACTGCCGTTCGGGACCACAGCTTCTGACTCTCGGCTAACAAAGCCAAGGAATACTTGTCCAGGCTCCCAGCTGAAGAGCCATGGGGCTACTGGCAACCCTACGGTTGGTGCCTCTTAAGCCTCCGCTTGAGACCACAGCTTTGGACTCTTGGCCCACAAAACTGAGGAACACTTGTCCAAGCTCCCAGCTCCAAAGTCACAGGACTCCTGGCTACCGGCGATCATCACCTCCAAAACCGCCGCTCAAGACCACAGCTTCAGACTCTAGGCCCACAAAGCTGAGGAGCATTTGTTCAGACTCCCAGCTCCAGCATCGCAGGACTCCCAGCTACCAGGCAATAGGCACCTCCAAAGCCTCTGCTCCAAGCTGCAGCTTTGCAATCTCAGCCCACAAAGCTGAGGAACACTTGTCCAGGCTCCCAGCTCCAAAGCCACAGGATTCCCAGCTAGTGGATGATCGGAACCTGTAAAGCCACTGCTTAAGACCGTAGCTTTGGACTCTGGGCCCACAAAGCCGAGGAAGACTTGTCCAGGCTACCAGCTCCAATGCCACAGGACACCCGGCTACCAGGTAGTCGGCACCTCCAAAGCCGCTGCTCAAAACTACAGCTTCGGACTCTCGGTCCACAAATATGAAGAACACTTGTTCAGCCTCCCAGCTCCAAAGCTGCAGGAGTCCCAGCTACTGGGAAGTTGGAGCCTCCAAAGCCACCACTAGAGACCGCAGCTTCGGACTCTCAGCCCACAAAGCCAAGGAACACTTGTCCAGCCTCCCAGCTCCAGAGCCGAGGGACTCCCGGCAACCTGGTTGTCAGCACCTCCAATGACGCCACTCGAGACTGCAGCTTCATACTCTTGGCCCACAAATCTGAGGAACACTTGTCCAGCCTCCCAGCTACAAAGTTGCAGGACTCCCAGCTGCCGGAAGGTCTGTGCTTCCAAAGCTCCCTCTCAATACCTCCGCTCCGGACACTCAGCCCACCAAGCCGAGGAAAACTTGTCCAGGGTCTCAGTTCCAAAGCCACGGGACTCCCGGCTACCGGGTTTTCAGTGCCTCCAAAGCTGCCGCTCAAGACTGCAGCTTCAGACTCTCAACCCACAAAGCCGAGAAACACTTGTCAAGGCTCCCAGCTCCTCAGCCATGGGACTCTCGGCTACCAGGTAGTCGACACCTCAAAAGCTGCCACGCAAGACTTCAGCTTCAGACTTTTGCCCCACAAAGCCTAAGAACATTTGTCCAGGCACCCAGCTCCAAAGCCACAGGCTTCCTGGCTACCGGGTAGTAAGCACCTCCAAAGCCGCTGATCGAGACTGCAGCTTCGGACTCTCAGCCAAGAAAGCCAATGATTACTTGTCCAGGTTCCCAGCTCCAAAGCCGTGAAACTCCCAGCTACCGGGTGTTCAGCACCTCCAAAGCCGCCACTCGGGACCGCAGCTTCGTCCTCTCGGCCCACAAAGCTGAGGAACACTTGTCCAGGCTCCCAGCTCCAAAGTTGCAGGACTCCTGGCTACCGGGCAATCGGCACCTCCAAAGCTGTCGCTCAAGATCGCAGCTTCGCACTCTCAGCCCACAAAGCTGAGGAACACTTGTCCAGGCTCCCAGCTCCAAAGCCATGGGACTCCTGCTACCGGGCGGTCAGCACCTTCAGAGCCCCCGCTCGAGACTGCAGCTTTGTACTCTCGGCCCACAAAGCCGAGGATCACTTGTCCAAGCTCCCAGCTCCAAAGTCATGGGACTCCTGGCTACCAGGCAATTGGCACCTCCAAAGCTGCTGCTCCAATCCGCAGCTTCGCACTCTTGGCCCACAATGCTGAGGAACACTTGTTCAGGCTCCCAGTTCCAAAGCCGTGGGACTCCCAGCTAGTGGGTGATCGGCACCTTCAAAGCCACCACTTGAGACCGCAGCTTAGGACTCTCAGCCCACAAAGCCGAGGAACACTTGTCCAGGCTATCAGCTGCAAAGCTGAGGGACTTCCAGCTTCCAAGAGGTCAGCACCTCCAAAGCCGCCATTCGCGACTACAGCTTCATACTCTAGACCCACAACGCCGAAGAACAGTTGTCCAGGCTCCCAGCTCCAAAGCTGCAGGACTCCTGGCTACTGGGCGGTCAGCACCTCCAAAGCTGCTGCTTCAATCTGCATCGTCACACTCTCGGCCCACAAAGCCGAAGAACACTTGTCCAGGCACCCAGCTCCAAAGATTTGAGACTCCTGGCTACCGGGTAGTAAGCGCCTCCAAAGCTGCAGCTAGAGACTGCAGCTTTGGACTCTCGGCCAAGAAAGCCAAGGAATTCTTGTCCAGGCTCCTAGCTCCAGAGCCTCTGGACTCCTGGCTACTGTGTGGTTGGCACCTCCAAAGCCGCAGCTCGATACCGCAGCTTTGGACTTTCAGCCCACAAAGCTGAGGAACACTTGTCCAGGCTCTCAATTCCAAAGCCATGGGACTCCTGGCTAATAGGTGGTCAGCACCTCCAAAGCTGGTGCTCAAGACCGCAACTTCTGACTCTGACCCACAATGCCGAGGAACACTTGTCCAGTCTTGCAGCTCCAAACCTGCGGGACTCCCAGCTACGGGGCAGTCGGTGCCTCCAAAGCCGCCGCTCAAGACCACTGCTTCAGATTCTCAGCCTACAGAAGTACAGCAACTGCGGCAACATTTTTGCCCGGCCCCCCTCCCCCACCTCCAGTTGTTATTAAATACACTAGTTTTCCACCCAGTTTTACTCCATGCCCCTTGGCGTCACACCCTTCCAATTGAGATCCAGCTCTTTGTCTCTTTCTTGTCTGCCCAGTCTTTCAGGTCAAATTTTTGTAATTCCACACCTTGCCTAAGCAAGCAGACTCTTCCTGGGTCTATCTCCCTTAGTAAATAACCTTACAATGCATGAAAAATTGCCCTGACCTGGGTCATTAGTCTCAGTTACTTGCAGGCTACTGATAAGCTATATTAATTTAGCAGCCTATATTTTGCACTGGGCTAATCGATCAGTTTCACTTTATCACAAGGTTCCGTCAGGTGAGGATCTATATGGCTCCTCTCATTGCCCCTTCTTGTTGTGGTACCAGCTCTCCTGTACTTGCCACCTGAGCTGCTGTCATGCATGGATTACAATGTTACCTTGTGCTGTATGACATCTTGCAACCTATCCCTTACTTGCCTCTGTGAATCCAAGCATCCATATCTCCAACCCTGTTCTTGGCCTGCCCACTTTAGCAGTGCATGTACCGTGCCTCCACAACAAGGCCTGCCCCCTGCCACACAGACTATTGACCTCGCCTCGCATTTTGCAGTTGGGGTATTTGTTCTTGCAACAGCAGGCCACCTTACCTATGGTGGTAATATTCCACATTCTAAAGACAACAAATCTACTAGACGTGAAAAAATCAGGAACTCTAAGCTTACAATTGGCACACTTAGGAAAATACTACTTATCCTTCTGTTATGTTCAGGCAATGTAGAACTTAACCCTGGTCTTCCAGAAGCCATTGCATCGCCAGCAGATCTAGCAAGACTAAAAGGTATGAGCTTCCTGAATATTAACATATGCAGCCCTCTAAAAAAGATCACCTTGATCCAAGCCTGGGTAAACTACACCTCTCTTGATGAACTAGTGATCTCTGAATCCTGGCTTAGGCCTGATACCACTGATATAGAAGTAAATATCCCCAACTATGCCCTGTTCAGAGCTGACAGGCAAACTAGAGGAGGATCGGTGGCTATCTATGTTAAGGAAAAATTTATGGCTTCCTGCGTATCTTCATCATCTGTCACTAATGAATTTGAATGTCTAATACTAAAAGTGGAGATTACACAGACTAGTGCGCTTTGTGTAATAGTATGCTATAGGCCTCTGTCTGCTGGCTTGCAGCTTGTGTCACATCTAAGTGACAAGCTGGGACAAGGACTGCCAGAAACTATTATCCTAGGAGACTTTAACCTTGACTGGCTCTCCAATGCATCAGCCCCTCTTGCATCCTTCTGTGATGCCCATGGTCTGACTCAACTTGTTGCTGAACCAACGCGCCCAAACATAAAGAACCCTAGTAAAAGTACCCTATTGGATGTGCTCATGGTGAGTAAACCCCATCTTTTTTCCCATGCTGGTACCTTCCTCTCAGATGTCAGTGACCATTGCTTTATTGCGGGAGTAAGATCAACCAATAATTCATCATCCACAACTAAGTTTTCTATGAAGAGATCTAGACACAACTTCAACGTATTCACCTATCTTAATAAGCTTAAGCACTCCCTGCACTGGTAGGATTTCTACCTGGCCAAAACAGATACTTCAGCTTACAATATCTTCCATGACATCCTGTTGGGGGCCCTCAATAAGTATGTTCCCTTGATTAAAGTTCTCGCAAGGAATAAAACCTGTAAATAGTTCTCCCCTGAAATCAAGTCTCTGCTCCTAGAAAGGGATAAGCTTTGTAAAAAAGTGCGCAGACTGAATACTCCTAAGGACTGGAGTCAGTTCAGAAGGGTACAAAATTTATTCATAAAATCAATCAGAGAATCAAAGGCTACTTTTTTCAGTTCTGAACTCAACTCTGCCTCCAAGAGCCCAATTAAATTCTGGAACACTGTTAATGACCTGCAAGGCCACTCCCCAGGAAACTCCCTTCTGACCAAGATTATCTCTGGCAACTATCAGCGAAAGGATGGATATCCTAGATTCATTTAATAACCATTTTGCCACCGCAGACCTGGCGTTTGACAACTCCCCAACATACATACTACGCTCCCAGGTTGCCAACCACCTTTCTGAATCCTCAACCACTTCCTCGCTATTTACACTTCAACCTGCCTCATTAAAAGAGGTTGAGGACCTCTTGCAACAGCTGTACATTAGAAAAAGTGCTAGGGCCGACACCCTAGACCCTTACTTCCTAAAGATTGCCTACCATGTCCTAGCAGTACCTATTATTCACCTATTTAATTTATCCCTGTCCCAGGGTATCTTGCCAGCTATATGGAAGGCAGAGCATGTCATCCCTCTGTTCAAATCAGGTGATCCCTGCTATCTCAACAACTATAGGCCAATATCTCTCCTCCCAGTCTTGTTCAAAATCCTGGAGAAAATTGTAAATGCACAGCTGAGATCCTTCCTTGAATCAATGAATTTGTTAAATCCTATGCAGTCCGGATTCAGAGCTAAACATAGCACTGTCACGACCCTTGCTAAAGTAACCAATGACTGACAGTGTGATATTGAGTACAGAAACTTTATTTGTGCTGTTTTCCTGGATCTAAGCAAGCCATTCGACACCGTCGACCATAGCCTGCTCCTCTTCTCCTTACAAAACATAGGTGTGGACTCCTGCTCTCTCCGTTGGTTTGCGGAGTATCTTACAGGGTGCCTTCAGCAAGTTAAAGCCAAAGGAGGTCTGTTTCCTCTTAAAACTCTTCAAAGAGGGGTGCCCTAGGGATCTATATTAGGTCCCCTTCTATTTGCAATCTACATTAATAATATTGATGGCTGTATTAAAAATGCCAGCATTCATCTGTTCGCAGATGATACAGTCCTCTATTTGAGTCGCCCAATGCCTGAAGCTGCCTGCAATGATCTCCAGTCTAGATTCACCCTTTTGCAAAGCTAACTTCTCCATAAAAAAGTTGCTCCTGAGCACAAAAAAAAACAAAAGTGATGCTCTTCGCTCCATTTATCCATGCAGTAAACCCTTTGTCTAGTGGGTCAGTTCCCCAGATTGCCACAATTCTAGGAGAAAAATTTGAATTTATTACAAAATTCAAGTATCTGGGAGTTTGGATAGACCACAGACTCTCTTTCATTGAACACATTGAGGATTTGCTAAAATGACTCCGACAAACGTCAGGTCTCTTTCTTAAGAATTAACCGATCTCTCACCAGAGATGCCAAGCTACGGTTGATCCAATCAACTTTTCTTTCACTGGTTGATGATGCGGATTTCCTTTACAGTCAATGTCCCAGCTCATACATGGCAAAATTGGCCACACTCTACCATAGAGCCCTGAGGTTTATTACGGGGCTTCCCTTTGCCACACATCACTGTGCCCTGCATGCGGCTGTGGGGTGGATCTCCCTCAAGTTCAGGTGTGACAGAAATGCTGCACTCTGGACCTTTAGAGCTATCTCTAATAAACTGCCTCACTATATCTCCTGCTGTCTACCCCTAAGTGCAGTTGGGAAATATGCGCTAAGAAGCTACTCATTTATCACATTTAAAGTGCCCGAGGCAAAATCTCGCTTTGGCAGGGCAGCTATAAGCTTAGTGCTGCCTACCTTATGGAATAATCTGCAAAAAACTCTCAAACTGAGCACTTTTTTCTGTCTGAATTCTTTTAAGACACTATATTCCCGCACAATCAAAGAAGTGTGTAACTGCTTCCCGCATCCAGGTCCAGTACCAGTGCCCACCCTGGTATCCATCTCCACACAGACCCGCCCATAAAGCACCGACACCTTGCCTGCATCCCTCCCAAGCCCTAGATGTCATAACTCCCAGATCCCCCTGACCTATTGACTCTATAGCCCAACCTCTTTCCTAGTCTCCCTACTTTGCGTAGGAGCCTCCTAACCCTCTGATTGAGATAACCTCCCTGTCCCTTCCCTCTTCTATCCAGCATCCCCAGTGCTTCCACTTTTTTTCCTTCCCCCATGCCAACATCCCAACCTTCCTCTACCCTGTTCTGTATCTTATACCCTCCTAGCCTTTCTCCTCCCTCCCACTCTCCTCTTCTAACAGCGCTACTGCCTAGTGTATTCCTTCCCACTGTATTAGTTAACCCTGCTCTCCTAGCGATTTTAGATACTATTGTGTATGTATATGCCTTTGCACCTTATATATTGTCTGTATTATTCCATGCCTAAACAAACTACTGTGTTATCTTATTTATGTCCTATATTATATTTGTACCTATTGGGTTTTTTGTGTGTTTTTTTTTTCTTTTTACCTTATTGTAAATACATGTGCAGTCTTTTATAAACGTGTCTATGCTCCACCCAGGTACATTTTGCAAATGAGCATTGCTCAACTATGACCACCAGGTTAAATAAAGACTTGATTGATTGATTGATTGATTGATTGATTGATTGATTAAAGTCCCTCAAAGTAAGGACGGCCGCCACAATTTATTTGTTACAAAATGGTTATGTTAGAGTGAGGGGTCATGTTTTATTTAAAAAAAAATGTTTATGTGAGAGTCGGAGTTCGGGACAGAGTTGAGCTTTTCTTGGGTGCAGGGTGGGTAAGTCATAAAATCATGGCGTAAAATTATTTTAATGTCTAAAAGTTGGTCTTGCTTTTACTGTTGCCCCATACACTGTACAAGATAATGGATAGGCAATAGTGAACAACAAAATGTTGTTCACTTTTTGAGGTTATTATGACAATTGAAAACCTCCCGAGCTTCACTCTTGAGGTTTACATGGTTGTCATACCAACCTCTCAAAGTGAACAACATTGTTGTTGTTCACAGTTGCCCATCCATTATCCTTTATGTTTTATTCAACATATCAAATACATTTTTGGGGGTCAATTTACAGTACAGTATTTACTTCATGAAGTTCTATGATTTTGCTTCTCTGGGGCCTCTCTTTTGGGAGGGCTAAAACCTGAGATTCAATGTGGGGGAATAGCTCTTCCCCCCATCCCCAATAAAGGCCAGCCTCCCATGGCAGTTACCCACTCTACCCCTTCGCAAGTGCCAGGCTCCTGCATGGCTTGTGGACTGTGCCTCCCCCACTTTTTCTTCCTGCTTTCCCTCTCTGTCTCTCTCTCTCCCTCCCTTTGTTTGTGTTCTCTCCCTCTCATTTGTTTTGTGCATTCTCCTCCTCCCCATCATGGTAATTTTGTTTCTGCAGCCCCAATTGTTTGGGTCATGGTGAGCTTCCTTTTCCCTCCCACTCCCACTCCCATGCCCCACCCCTCCCGCTCATTGTACTTCCCTGGTTTCCTTCCTTCTGCTGTGTGTGTTTCTCTCAGATGTTCCTCACTTGTGGCTTTCTTTTGTCCTTTCCCCATCCTTGTTTTGATCTGATGCTCCGACTCTGCCCCATGCTTCTGGGGTCTGCAGCATCCCGGCACCTTGCTCACAGCATTCCTCCTCTCCCTTTCTCTTTCCCCATGATTCCTCTCTCTCACCTTTTTCTTGCTCTCACTGTTCGGCTTCTGTCTCCCCTCCTCACTTTCCCTTTTGGCTGTTCCTCCTCTGTGAGTGGCTTTTGGCCCCCTGGTCAATACCCATTGCTTTGTTAGGGCACTCTGCCATTCCATCACTCAATCGCATGTCCAACTTTACAGGTCCCATGGGTTTGTGATCCAGCCTGACCCTTAGTTTCTCTGGATTACCGCAGTTGACCCCCTGCACTGCCGCTCCAAGGGGGATTCACTGAACACTCACCATTGCCTCCTATGTATGGATCATTGCGTTCCACTCCATCTCTGCTGCAACATGTGCCCCAGACTCCAGGGAGACGTAAGTACGTTCGCAGACCAGGATCCATAGCTGTGGTGCACCTGCTGTAACCAGCTTCCCCTTCAGCAATTTCAAGGTACTATTCTCTACTTGTTCCCCACATTCCGTGATTCTGTCTCTGTCCGCGTTAGTGGCATTTCATTAACATTATACCTTGCAGTTTGTATGGGATCTCTTATCCTGCTTCTGGGCTACCTTGCATCATTGTGTGGGGACCTTATTGGCTTCATTGGCTATGGTTTGGCAGGCAGCAATTTTGTTCCAGAGGTTTGCTTAGTTTACAGTTTAGGATGCCCTGTAGCTTATAGCTCTGGCTGGCTTGTGCTACCCTACCAAAAACAAAAACAAAACAAAAAGAATGTCTTCCATTCCCCCCTCCATCCCTCATTTTGGCCCTTCTCCCTTGCTCTTCGGTGTTTTCTTTTGGGCTCTTTCACTGGTGCAGGTGCTCCATCTCCATCTCCACACCACTCCTACCATATTAGTCCTGTGCCACGTCTGACCCTAGTCTGGCACCTGCAGTTCCTCGATATCTACTCCACTCCACTCCACCAACTATTACAATTAACACTCCCTTACAGTTTCTGTCTGTCATCAAGGCTACTCATACATTACCATTTATTGGCTCCGGCATTAGTATACCTTGTTCAGCCCACCATTCCTCTATTACCTTGTTATACCCCAGTACATCGAACCCTTCATGTGCACCCACTCACCCACAATGCTCCTGCATGCTCTCTCTTCCACCCCTTGTAATGGTTCACTCATTCCCTCTTCAATTAGGTGCTCCTTCTCATGTATTCTGTATTGTTCTGCATTGTCTGTTCTGTGTCATTAAGGTGTTTTGTGTGCTTCCTGTTCATCAATATGCTCATCCTCCTCCTGTTCCCTACCTTCTTACTGCCATCCCCTTCATTCTGCTCACTTGTTCACCTACTGTTTCTCCACAGCAGTCTGCTGTCCTTTCCTTGTCAGCCCATACCAGTAGTCTGACGGCTTCCTCCCTAACTCTGCCTACTGAGGCATAGCAGTGCAGGTAGGCTTCCCCTGTCTACCAGGGATGGGAGCCAGTTTCCTCTACCTCCAGTCTCAATCAGTTATATTCCCTGTCAACTTCTGAAATTCTCCATCCCTAACTGTGACTGGTATGGTATCAAGTGAAGGTTAGCTCACCCCGACTATCAAGGATTGGAGCCTTTGTCTTCAATTTACAGTTTCAACTAACTACATTCTCTACCTGATACCCAATTGCCACATTCCCTTTGGGACAGAACCACCATACTCCAATTGCCTTCAATCTACTGTTTCAACCAACTGTGTTCTATTCCTGATACCCAATTTATTTATTTATTGAAATAGTTTCACCAGGAAAGGCACACTGAGCAACAAGATGCTCATCTCCCGGAGCGACCTGGGGGGAGGGGGTACAAGGGGGTTGGATAACATGCAGGTTATCAACTGAGCAAATAACAGAGGCAAGTAGCAGAATATGGATACAATTGCATTAAATGACAAGCAACAACACATAGAGTACATTGGATATTGTATGGAGCATATAACTATTACTTGACATATTGCAGCAATACAAGGGAAAATTTAGCACACAGTAATATGCAGGTATAAGCAACAGGAGACATAGAACACATGATGGTGCAGGACAAAAAGCCACAGGACAAAAGTGCATAGGTTGGGGCTATATGTCAGCATTTATAGCAAAGCTAAGGCTGCTGGTAGGCAGTGGGGAGGGCAGCAATTGATGCATGGCCGAGTCAGGTACAGGAGCAATTAGTGGTGAGGAAGTTAGCTAGGGCGGTAGAAAGAGAGTGGGCAGAAGAGGAATGCAGAATTTGAGGTGGGAGATCATTCCATAGCTTGGGTAACTGGTGTGAGAGGGTGGCTTGCCTGGCAGTAGTCTTCAACCTAGGGATTGATAGTTGGCGGTAGTCGCAGGATCTAAGATAATGGGTGGGGAACGGGGCAGCTGAGAGCACGGAGGAGAGGTAGGAAGGGATGGTGCCAAGCCATAGATTAGATACATATTTAGCACAGTGTGAAATGCAGTGGTTTCCGAGGGATGGTAGTGCCAGGGAATGGTAAAGGTCGCAGTGGTGGGTAGGGGGTGAGGCATTGAGAGCAAAGTGACAGAAGGCATTAAAAAGTGTATCCAGCTTAGATAGGGTGGACTTAGGGGCTGCACTGTAAACAATGTCGCAGTAAACAAAGTAGGGAAGTATCATCTTCTGGACCAGTTCACGCTGGACAGGGGAAGGGAGGCTACTGCAGTTCCTATAAAGTGCACCGAGCATGGGGAGTAGTTTTCTTGAAATAGCATCAATGTGATCTGAGAAGGAAAGATGGCAGTGAAGTCAAACCCCCAAGTAGTGGAATGAGGAGACATCTTCGAGATTTTTACCATCCAGGATGTGAAAATAGGGAAGGGATGGGAGTCTGGACAGGCGTTGTCGTGTGCCAAAAGTCATCGTGACAGGTTTTTTTTACATTTAGGGAGAGCTGGTGGGAGCTGAACCATTGCTGTACTTTGTTGAAGTCGGCTACGGTTATTTGTACCACTCTCAAAGGTGGAGCCTGAAGAGAAGAGCACAGTGTCATCTGCATATATGTGGTTTGAGGTAGTAGAGCAGATGAGCGGTAAGTCGTTTAGGAATATAGAGAACAGTATGAGTCCCAGAACTGACCCCTGGGGGATACCGGTAGTTAAGGGAAGGGGGGCAGGAGATAGTATTTGCGACTCTAACGGACTGGGTTCTGCCAGAGAGGTAAGATCTAAAACCAGTTGGTGGAAGCAACAGAGAGGCATGATTCAGCAAGACAAGAGAGCAATATGGGGTGGGAGATGGTGTCGAAGGCTTTCGCAAGGTCGACGTAGATGACTGAGGTGATCAACCCACTGTCCATACCAGTCAGGATGGAGTCGGTAAGCCTTACCAGGGAGGATGCAGTGGAGTGTCCCTTTCTGAAACCTGACTGGTAGAGTGTGAAGAAATTAGAATCGGTGAGGAAGGAAGGAAGTTGGGTGAGCACAAGGCGCTCTTGTAGTTTTGCTAGTACAGGGAGGAGGAAAATAGGACGGTAGTTGGAGGGGAAGGTAGGGGTACCTCCTTTTGGGAGGGAGACGACAGTGGCATACTTTCATGCTTGGGAGATGGCAGTGGCTGCAAAGGATTGTTTTTAGAGTTTGGCAAGTGGAGTTGCTATGGCGGTGGCAGAGAGGTAGAGGAGTTTAGGGTCCAAGCCTTTTGAAGGGTTGAGAGAAAGTAGTACATCTAGGGCATCCGCTGCAGAGATGTCATTTAAGGAAAAGGAGTGAGGCCTAGTCAGGTTTGTTACGTCTGTAGAGGGTGTGATAGGTGCAGACTTTGGCAGGGCAGA
Source organism: Neoceratodus forsteri (assembly GCA_016271365.2). Taxonomy (NCBI): domain Eukaryota; kingdom Metazoa; phylum Chordata; order Ceratodontiformes; family Ceratodontidae; genus Neoceratodus; species Neoceratodus forsteri. The sequence goes on along the minus strand of CM057456.1, from coordinate 540,839,418 downwards.
AAGGAGAGTGGCAGCACAAGTGGAGAAATATATATTGAACTCAGTAGCGACTGTTGTTGGCTCAGCGAGAATACAGTTGTTAATATTTAGAATTGGAGTGGGATTGGCAGCTGGTGGGGTGAAGAGGGAGTGAATGAGCTTCCAGAATTTTGAAGGGTTATTTAGGTTGGACTGTAGGGAGCTGCTGAAGTACTCTGCTTTAGCTAGGTGAGTGGCTCTGGTACACTTTTTTCGGAGCATGCGGTATGTGGAGAGATGTTGTGGGAGGCGTGAGGATTTATGCATTTTCCAGGCTTTGTCATGGGCTGTTTGACATGCGATCAGTTCTTGGGTGATCCATGGAAGATGGTTGCCTCGTACCCTTGTACGTCGCAGCGGGGCATGTTTGTGCCAGATACTGAGGAAAGTGACTTTAAAGTGGAGAAAGGCGTCGTCAATGGAGTCCGTAATAGGGGTGGGGGCCCAGTTTGCTAATGCAAGGTCATCTAACACTGAGGCAAGATTGAGGGATTTGAAGGAGCGTTGGACTAGATATTTAGGGGGGGGATTTTGAGCGGTGGATTTTGTACACTAAGAAAGTAACATGGTGGTCACTGAGGGAGTCAGGAAGAATACCGGCATTTATGACCCAGTGACGGTGTGTGGTTAGAGCCCAATCGAGAACTGAGTGTATACCAGATTTTAGGTTAAGCCAGGTGGGCTCAGTAATGATTTGAGAAAGGTTTAGAGCAGCAATTTCAGTTCTGGTTTTGTTGAGGGCAGGAGCTAGCCAGTTGTGGTTTAGATCGCCATAATATAAAGTTCCCCTGTCTGGGTTAGGCAGGAGATTGGCTTGAGGAGGTTGGTGACAGTAGAGGATGATGTGCTAGGTCAGCAGTATATTCCTGCAATGTAGATTGGTAGTGAGAAGGGGAGTGTCAGCTGGAGTAAAATTAATTCATAGATTTTAGGTTCAGACTTGACTAGGATAACCGAATAGTGCAAGTCCGAGTTGACGTAGATGGCAACTCCGGCGCCTCTTGTGGCTCTGTCCTGACAGGCCAAAGTGTAGGATGGGATGGCGACAGAGGAGTCGCTAATGTTTTTTGTGAGCCAGGTTTCGGACAAGATGAGGATATCTGGAGCATAGTGGGCAGCAAGTACCTGGAGGGAGTCAAGTTTATGGACTAGACTTCTTATATTTAGGTGCAGGAGACGCAGGCCACGTGGGAGAGGGTCTCCAGGGAGAAGTGGGGAAGTGTCTGATGTAGGAGGGGGGGGCTTGCAGTGATTGAGAGGGTGTGTGTGGTTTGGGGGCCGGGGTTTGGGTGGATATCACCTTCGGCAAGGAGCAGGAGCACAAGAGATAGGTAGTGGGTGAATAGCTGTATGTGAATGATGGTGACCAGACGTCTCTTAGTTAGAAGGCTTGGGTGATTATTTGGAGCTGGGCAAGGGGGAGTAGTTGAAAAGTAAACCAGAAGAGTGATGGGATGAAGAGAAAAGGGCTGGGACATGTGGTTGAGTGACTCCAGGCTTAGGTGAAAGGGAGAGTGGACGCCAGGGTGGAGGAGTGGGGAAGCCCAGTGAGATTGGGCAGGAAAAGGAGGGTGGGAGTGGTGGGGGCATGTTGAAGAGGAGGGGAGGGAGGGAAAAGAGAACATGGATGAGCAGTGGCAGGAAGCCTAGTAGTTGGGCCATGGCACGGATCTAGCGTTAGAAAACCCCTAACTGTTGTGGCAGCTTAGAGGGGACAGGCATAGAGTGCCAGGGAAATGAGTGGTTCCTGTGGAGGGATGGAGGACCAGTGAAAATTAAGGCCTAGATAACCAATGAGGTGTGGCTGGCAATAGCCAGTAGGAGTGAGCTAGAATGCAGGGGTGGATTTTATGTGTATTTAATCAGGACCGGGGGGCCAACTGCCACATTCCCTTTGGGAATGTGACCACTATACCCCATTTGTCTTCAGTATCCTACCTCACCCAACTATATCCTGCACTTCCAAGGATTCAATGTACTTGTCCCTGCCTTGGCCTTCTCACATTTTGGATTTGGACCCCGCCAGCTTGTGCAATCTCCACCTCCACTACATCCACGTGACTCTGGACTTACTTGCTGCTTGTCTTCACCTCCTCCTGAGCTCCTGGGCATTGTTGTTGTGGCTTGCCTTCCAGCTCTACCTCCTCCAGTCTTCAGATCCATGCTGCCATCTTTCCCCTCACTGCTGCTCTAATTGACTGCGTTTCCCCATTGCTTTCCTCTTGGACATGTCTGTCCTCATTCTCCTTACTTTCTGCTGGAGTGTGCTGTTTGCTCTTCTTCATGGACGTGTGCCTGCAGCCTTCTACAATGTTACCCTGATTCTGCCCTTCTCCCATCCAGTGGTCTTCCAGCAACGATTCCAGTGATTTCCCTATCAGTGCTTCTAGTTCACCATCTCCTTCAGAGGTGGGAAACCACTCCCCATCACTGTAGCGCCTTGCTACCAGCTATTCCAGTTTGCCATCTCCTTTGGAGGTGGGAACCATTACCTCATTACTGATGCACTTTTGCTATCAGCAGTTTACATTCGCCATCTCCTTCGGAGGTGGGAATCTCATGCCTCCACTTTGCAGCTCCTTTTACCTGGATTTGCTTTTTGGTCATTCCTGGATCCACAACCTGTGGCCTGATGCAGCTTTCCTGCCTTCTATTCTGGTATGCTGTGGTGCTTGCCCCAGTCCTGTATCTTACCTACACCTGCTGTTGTCAGTACTGCCTGGCCTTTGTTGTCTTCTTAACAATCTCCATCCTTCAGTCCATGGTCTTCTGCTTTGGACTTTCCTGTCTATCCTTGGACTGCTGCCTACCTCCTCACCACTCTGGTGGCTTGAGGCCCCTGCATGTTTGCTGTGTCTATTTTGGGCATTCCTACAGCTATCAATGTCCAGCATCCCTGCTTGATCAACTACTCCTACTCATTCATGTGTCTTGTGCTCCTACCTTGGCCATCATAACAGCTCCCTGCCAACGCTCTACGGAGTACCCGTTCTTCTCACCTGAGGAAACCTTTTTCCAGCAACTTCTCTTGAACAGCATGTCTTATAGACTCTTTCATCACCATAAAATCATCAATAGCCTTCTCAGGACCCCATTCTGGAAACCCATTTGACTGAACTATAAAAGATCTCATCTCTCAACCAACACAGCAGGATGTTCCTTATAAATTTTATTAATTTAAACAGTGTGGGCATCACTACCTCCCAATCTCTTCATAGAATCCAAGATTTTGTGTCGTCTCTTTCACTCCTGTCTTCTTACCCAGAAATGTAACCCTCATTCCTTCAGAGATATATCAACTCAATAATAATCATTACTGTTAAGGATAACAGGAACCGCATGATATCTCATAGCAGTACTGGCACCATCCGTTATACCGTTTCTTCATAGTCTTTTCCTAAAAGTGATGATTCTGACCATGCTATTCAATTTGTATTCCCTGAATAAGACATGGGATGTTCTTAGGATCTTCTTCAGCTACTATCCCAGAACATGTATTATTGGATATCTGGTGCCTAGATGCCTTGCTAGAGTTACTCTCTCTGAGCCTCTGGCACCTGGATGTCACCATAATTCATAAAGTAATTTACACATCTTTATCACGTTACCTTAACTCATGCCAGCTACCTATCCAGTGGTCCTTCTAAATCATCCATTGGGATCTACCTTCCATACTGCCTCCAGCGAATACCACCACTGACAGCAGGCTTTGAATTGATTCCTCAATCTGCACATCCGCAAATGATCTGGCCATCTGTCTATCCCAGTTATGCCCCACAACAGTCCAGTACCTGACTAAGCATGGTAGGCACCCAGTGCATTCTACGCTTGCTCTCAACTTCCCTTTGCCACATCAGTATATAGGCTCATGCAACACCCATTCTGGGCTCCCCACAGCACTCAGACATTGGATCCACCAGCAAGGCAAAGCTGCCATGGCCATTTAAACTCCTGCCATGGGCAATTGAGCCACATCAATACCCATATCCACCATCATATACTAGCAGTCCTTCCTAAATATGAGCCTATGCAGATCTCATTATAGTAACAATAACTCTGCTCAATCCTCAAACTATTGTACTGAACTTTCTGATTATTCCCATTGACATCCAGCTACCATCTCTACAACATATACCACCCTTCATTCAGTGGTCCATAATCTTTTACATTACTCCCATAATCATATACCTAAAGCTTCTGTCCAAATCCTTGATCAGCTCCATAGATACCTACATAGCGAAATACTGCACATTGCTGAACTTCAAGCCTTGAGACCCTAATCCAGATGTCAAGCCTCTACTGCTCCACCATTCAACCTTTTCAATTCCTGCATTTTCTTGATCATTACCAAGATTAAGCTCTTCCGAGAACATTGCAAATATCCAAACTACTTGCCACTCTCCAAAGGAACTAAGCACTTTATCTTGCCTGCACCCTCTACAAAATCTGACAGATTACTTTACGGAGTCCATAACCCATCATACTGCCCACAGTTCAGAGTCTGGCAGCTCATTTAGTTAACTCATGCTCTTCATGCTCCCATTGACTCTGTACCCCCATTGAATATCAACCAATATCATATTAAAATCCTGCACCATATTCACCTCTTTTCCACCTGAACTTAATCCATATTTGGGATCCAGACATTCCTTCAGAATGGACCTGCCTTCTTAACCTCAGAATCGACCTTCCTGAATGTATCATTTACACAGACTCTGTAGATGGAACGGCATCTCTATAAACAGTTCACCTTACTCAAAAATTATAATATGGTGTAGGAACCCAGGATCATCTCCTCTTGATGTGCCTGGAGGATGGGCAGGTCAGTAGCCATATCTCCTTGGAGAGGTTTCCTCCATCTGTGGTTTTTTCCTCTCCTGTGAGCTACTGGTCCTACTCTCCATTAACTGGAGGACATAATCTTTCTGGGCTTTCTATTCCCTACTCACTACCTTGCTTCTCTACCAAGGGTGGGAATAGAGTAGAGCCACAAAACTTCAAAACATTACAAGTATACACAAGCACTGCCCTATTCACCAAACATTGAATAGGAGGGCTAAAGCCTGAGGTTCAATGTGGGTGAATAGCTCCTCCCCGATCCCCAATAAAGGCAAGCCTTCCATGACAGTTCTCTGCTTAACGCATTGTGAAATACCCACCATACTCCCCTGCCTCCTCCTTCTCCGGTGCTTTGCTCACCCTTGGTGCAAGGCTTTCTATTCCCTTCTCATTATCCAACTTCTCTACCAAGGGTGGGAATAGAGTAAAGCCACAAAAATTTGAAACATTACAAGTATACACAAGCACTGCCCTATTTACCAAACATTGAAATAAAGGTTTTGCCTGATGAAGTGACAATCTTTACCCAGTGAAGAGTAAATGTGGTGTTACTTTGCCAGCAAAAGTGTTGATTAAGTGCCACTATGTGTAGTTTCATTGGTCAAAAAATACATAATGTTTTGTTTTTTGTTAAAAGCACTTTTTAAGTTGAATTCATTTCCACATATTCAGCAAATGTTTTCCAACCCCTCTCAACAACCAAACCTTTAAAAATGCTGTACCCCCCAGCTCACCACCCTCTTGCATCCCACACTCCATTCCACCACCCCTCAAAGTCACTGACACATTTTTGATGACAAAACAAAAATAGCAGTAGTATTTAATGTATGACTTAGTCATACCAGGTCACAACTAGAAATCAGCCTGTCTGGACACTGCTTGCTTATCTGGTGAAATATGTTTCAGACAAAACAAAATAAAATAAATAAATCTATCCCCCCACCCATTCATACCATGTCATGTAAAACACATCACCCACCACCTCAACCCATCCAAAACCCAAGTCAGACCACAGCCCACCCTTTACCAGCCAATCTCCATCCCCTGCCTGAAAGTTAAAGGATACAAGATTGGCACCGGAAACAAAACCATCCAACATTAATGTGAGAGATGCACATTTACTTATCTGTGTCCTGTGGGATGAATGAATGATGACATTTTCACCTATAATAACATCTGACTGGCACTTGTCAGCAGAGAGAAGGAAACAGGCAAATTTATAATGCAGTTAAGAAGTTCTGAGATAGGTCAGATGGTAGTTCAGAAGAAAAGAAAGGGTCTGGCAATATTTTACTCTTGAGAGGAAGCCAACCAATTGGTGGCTGAGGTCACCAAACATGGTAACAACCTGATTAGTGAGAAAATACCTCCCTTTCTTAAATGGGAGAAAACATAGGTGAAGACCAGTAAAGCTGTCTCAAAAGGTGAAGGGTGACAGTCCCATACCTACTACCAGATACAGTACATTAATGATGGGACAACATACAGTGCATGGACTCTGTACTGTTAAAGTTCCTTGGGGTTATGGTGATGCTCCAAAGTCAGAGATGGCATTGCAGTGCTGTTGGCAAGTGTTACTGAACATCGTCCTTTTATCAATATTAAAATGAAACACTGTAATCTTGAGATGCACCTGCTTATGTAAGTTTAGAAAAGGATGGCAATATAATAATTATTAGCTTTAGAGACAAATTATTTATTTTAATCATTGTTATTGTGCTGCTAGCCTGTTTAACATTGTAGTATACAGTAACAACAACAATCCCATGATTGCATTTGTTGGAATGTTTTGTGAAGTAACAATTTTTCAACCAAAATTGTGAGAGGTAGAATAACAGTACCCTTATGGTTTTTCGAGGCTGACTGTCTCAACAATGACCTGCCCAAGCACTATTGCCCAACAGGTTCAGTAACCAGACAGTGAGCAGCCCAACAGTGCGGAAACCCAATGGACGTTACAGGGGTAAGGTATCGGATGCAACACCTTGCTACCTTACCCCTATACATGCACTTGAAATAGTGCAGGAATTGGAAGGCTGGCTGAGCTGCCCTGGTAGTGTTGAGGGCTAAACCACTGGCAGATCGGCCAGCCTGTTCTGGGAGGTGCAGGTTCTAGCCCATGTTGCACCCTATAAATTTTGCATTGTTGCACCTCCATAACTCTTTTTTTCTAACTTCAAGGTCTGCTCCCTTTGGAGTTAGATATTTTAGTTATGGGGTTGTGGGGGCAAAGCCCCCGATTTACTCTGTATATATTACAATCAGATGCCCAAAATAGTATTTTCAGGCATCTAATAGTTTCAGTACAATGACTTTCAGGCCACTGTATCATTATCCCGAGACTCAGGAAACTGAGTTTAGGGATATCATAGTATATTCAGAATATCTATATGCTGTAAAAACTGTTTATGTGCAATATAAATTATGCGCATGTTGACCAAACTGTGGATCAGTTTGTGGCCCTATTATTCATGCATCCTGTTGCATAGGGGAAGGACTGAAAACCAGTTGACTGGGTGTGAAAAATTATTTTTGTACAAGTCTTTTCTAGACTTGTGAAAAAGAAACAGTCCCATTGAAATGTCTTGTTAATCTAACTTTTCATTACAGTCATGTAATCTACAGCTGATCATTTACTGTGTGATGCCAGTGGCAGCAAAGCTGTAATAGGAACAGCAGCATCTCCTGGCCTGTCTGAGGATGATTATGGTGCGGATGCACTTCATCCCCATGCTTCAGGCAGTGGTATTAGCTTTACTGTTACAACTCATATAGTATATAAATGATGTGATCCTCAATCAATCAATCAATCAATCAATCAGTCAATCAATTAAATCTTTATTTAGCCAGGCAATCATCATTGAGCAAAACTAATTTTCAAGATGGACCTGGATAGCTTTGAGATCAGTGTACGATACAATTAAGACATCAAAGTTCACAATGGTTGCAGTATGCAGAAAGAGTGTTAACTAGAAAGTGATAGTATTAGCAAGTACAACGCATTTGGTAAATGATGACAGTATATATATACAACAGCCAGCTCAAGAAACATTAGCATAATTACAGCATATTACAGCAGATGTCCACAACATATCACTAGCAATCAAAACATAATTAGTAGGACTAGGAGAGCACAGCAGGTGAAGAGGGGGCAAAGTACCTTGAGGGCAAAAAGGAAGGTGGGAGGGGAAGGGCGAAAAAAGGTATAAGGGCAGTAAAGGTGGGGAGCATTAAGGGGGGAGAGGCCAAGGTGCTGAAACAGGGGGTATAGGTTTCAGCAACCATAGATTGCTGTTCCTGCCTAATTAGGAGTAAGTAGGGCAATGAAGCATGGCTATGGGAATCAAAAGTATTTAGGTATCAGCACAATGACTAAAAATAAGGTATTTAGGCCCGGATATTCAAACTGAGCCAGGCTGTGGCACAAGCCTGGGCGCAGCTCAACTTTGTTGCACAGGAGTGTGGTCTGGGTGATATTCAACGGAGCTGCACTATGGTGCAGCAGCTTTGAATATCGAACCCTGGCCACCCCCACTGTGCATGGAGCATGGAGATGCGCTAGCGCAAGTGCCATTGCGCCATGCACAGCACCCATGAGTCTAAAAAGAGACATGCAATGGAGCCGGCACTTATGCAAGGCACAGGGGCCATTGCATCTCATTACGGCAACTTGCATGCCATTAGCATGCAGGTGCGCCTGATCCTCGACTGAGTTGTTGTAGGAGCCATTCAATAAGAAATAGTAACAAGTGATCACCCTCCACTCCTTCGGGCAGACCCAGAAAGTGAATGTTAGTGGCCAGTATTTGATTTTCTAAAGTCTTGAGTCTGGCTTTAAAATTAGTTGATTCTTTTACCATGGAGAAAACAGCTCCCATCGCTGCATCAGCACATTGGATCGAGTCAGCAGCAGCATCTCCACTGTAGATTCCAAGGTTATCACATGGTTAGTAAGGCCATCAAACTTGTCTGCTAGCCCTGCAACAGTGGGGATAAGCTGTGTGATTTTGTCCCCGAGTCTCTGAAGGTTTCTTCCCCAGAGTCTAGTAAAGTTTTTTCTCCATGTTCTTGCATGGAGCACGTGGTGGGAGCCATAGGATTTACTTTGCTTTTTCCTCCTGACCCATGTGCTTGCTCTTTACGAAGATTTCCCATCTTCTTCACTGTGGATTCTGATCTGCAATACTGCACTCTTTGTAGCGCTTACTTTTGAGAAAGTTAGTGTAAACTACCCAAATTAGAGATGCTTGTTCACAGCTCTATTGCTGAGCTGCTATTTTGCTTGGGCTCCACAGTGCCCCCCGCCATTATACATATTTTTAGGATCAGAGGAATGGTGTAAGGCCAAAATTGTGGTGATTTCACTGCTTCAACGCTTCAGTGTCTGTGTGGATCAAACCAAAAAGAGCCATAATTAAAGCTTCTATCTTCTCAAAAAAATATATATTTTATTATATTTGATTTAACCTGAAAATACAAAATAGTAATAAGGAAGTAAAACAATCAAGATGAGATTTCAACATTCTCCAACCATACAATGAAGCCGAGCCAAAAAAAAGGCTTCTATCTTCTTCAAAGCAATTATATTTTATTTTGATTTATTGAATATTCGGTATCTAAGTAGACACTAGAAGAAAAGCTTATTGGGTGTTTGGAAGCAGGCAAATGCAAACAGACATGGAAAGAAGTCAAAAGAGAGTATCGGATGCGGGGGCTAGTAACAAGTCTAGCAGTTTGCTTGACCACTCCAATGGGGCCACCCACCAACACTACTGACCGCTGGTGGACACTGGTAGCAGAAGAGGAGCTGGGCAAGTGCTGCAAGCAGTCAGTATAGGAGGAGGAGGAGGAGGAGGAGGCAGATGGCAATCTGCCTGCCATAGTCCAGCTCTAGTTTTAAATCCCTGCTGGTGCCTGAGTGGCTGTAGCAATCAACTGTGCAGCAGCCCTCCATCTGTAGGGATTAAGGGGACTCAGTTTAGCTGTCCTATTGTATTCAGGCAGACTCAAGCTCCATTACAGCAACAGGTCCGACTGCAGCCCCGGACCACCAACTCTGCTAGTTGTATAGGACTGACCACTTGAAAGAGAGGGATCCTCGCTTCTTGCAAAGGAAGTGGGAGGGGTAGCAGTTGGTGTTCATTTGTGTGCCGGGGCAGGTAGGGGAGCTAGCTGGGCTGGGAGGAGTGCCTTTAAGTGTAAGGATTGCAAGTGTCTGAACTGTTATTGATTGCATGGGCATAGGCAGGGGGGTGCTCAGGGTGTTCAACCCCCCCCCCCCAAATTTATCTCAGAGATTTTCAAATTCCTGTATTTTATTTTTGGGTTGGCTCAGGCTCAGCTGCTAAAACACTCAGTGTCTCAGTAGTCTCCATAGCAGCTGAAGTTAGCTCCAACACAATGTGCATGCACAGGACCATTGATGGCTAGAGGAGACAGAGACATCATCAACAGAGAGAGCGGGAGAAGTCTCGTGAGACAGTCTAGTGAGCATGCTGCTATGCTGTGTCACCTGTACAGTGCCAAGCAAGTTGTGGTGTCCCATTGACTGTCGTGGTGGTAGAGCAGGACTGTGTGCTGCTCTTCTCTAGCCTCAGTTGAACAGTGGGAGAACTTGAAGTATGGTCTACCACTAAAAGAACAGATCTGTCTAAGGCTGAGCTGTGAGTAACAAGTGTCACATCTTCTTGACTGTGCTGGATGCTGGCTGGACTGATGGAGTGGTCCGAAGAGAAGACAGGAGATGACGAGGAAAAATCTGCCCTGGTCTAGTGGCCTGTAATCCTGTCTTGGGAGGGGAGCGACCGTTAAGGCAAGCCAACAGGAGGATAATCAGAAGAAAAGTGATGAGTGGAGAAAAGAATAAAGATTGATTTGGTGGAGTGAACGTCTCTCGTTCAGAGAGGTGGTTAGGGGTATTAGCACCATCTCCCAGGGCAACCCACTCATTACATCTCAGCCTCGCCGATGTTCTACCCAACATGGAACTTATCATGTGGAGTGGGAATAGGTGTGGAAAGGCAGATGCCTAACTGACCTCTTTGTCTCTGGCTGTTGCAGAGTGCTCCCATGTGCAAAGGTGGAATGGCATTAGGAGTACTTCCTATATGTAGAGGTGGGATGGTGGTAGAGGAGGAGTGTTGCAAATGTGTGGAGGTGTCCCCATGTGTAGGAGTGGGATGGACTGGGAGCAGTGCTCCCCATGTAGGGACAGTGGGATAAAGGTGTAGATTGCTCCCCATGTACAGAGCTGTTATGAAGTTGAAGGAAAGCTCCCCATGTATGGAGGTTGAATGGAGGGGGAGGAGTGCTCCCTATGTGCTGGAGGTGGAATGCAGTGGAAGAAGTGCTTTCCATGTGGGTGAGGTGAAATGTAGTGGGAGAAGCACTGGAGAAGGTCAGGGGATCAGTGCTCACAATGTATGGAGGTGAGATGGAGGTGAAGCAATGACACCTATGTGTGGAGATGGAATGAAGGGAAGTGTGTTCTCCATGTTCAAGTTTATTGTGAAGGGATAACATCCATTGAGCAAGCTCATTTGCAAGGAGGTCCCTTGAACAAGCAATGATAAAGACAATACATGGCATGAGATACAAAAAGTAAGGACACATACTATAAATTAAAATTAAGCAATTTGCTTTACATTAGTATATATACAATAGATATATAAAATAGATAGAGAGACAGAGATAGATAGATAGATAGATAGATAGATAGATAGATAGATAGATATTGTATTTATAAAAGTGCCCATTTCCTGGGACTCTGGGCACTGCACAATACAAACAGCAAACAACAATATAAAATCATACACCAAAAATGTATGTAAAATTCAACTAAGAGCAGATCTAAAATGCATCTATCTGTCCCACTAACATTAAACAATTAATCAATAAAAGCATGCTGGAACAAGTACATTTTTAGGCCCTTCTTACAGGCTTCTACCGAGGGAGCTTCCTTTAAACAGACAGGAAAGGAGTTACACAGGGTAGGCATGGCCACCGAGAATGCCCTCTCCCCGTAATGCTGCCACCTAACCCTGGGAACTCCAAGGAGGCCTCCCCCGGCAGAATATATACAATGTTGAATTCAGCCAGAATTGAGACCAAATATGATTACATAAGACACTATGTCAACCATGTGGAAGAGGGCTGGAGAAGGAGAATTGCTCCCCATATGCAAAGAAGGCATGGAGGGATAGGATTGCTCTCTATGTGCAAATGTGTAATGGAGGGGGAGGAGTGCTCCCCATGTGTGGAGGTGGGATGGGGGGGCAGTCACTTAAGGGCCACTATCCTAGACCCCACTCCAGCCTGTGTGTGAAACTGTTTGAAATGGGGGCAGTTTATCATGATGCAGATGTGCATCCCACATCTCTTCTCTGGCAGCTGTGAAGTATTGAGTTAATAGATGGGGGTGCAAGAGGAGGCACCAGTCATGCAGGAGCACTTGCTGTATCCTGCCCCCACCCACCCACCCAGCGGAGTGGGAACAGTTGTGGAGGGGCAGATACAGGATCCACATTTTATATCTCAGTATCTGAGAGTGCTCTCCATGGGCAGAGCACGTTAGGTGGGACAGTCTCTGGCTGAAGCAGAGTGTTCTGCAAGTGAAGAGGTGTGGCATAGGGTGAAGAAGTGCTAGTCACCCAAAGCCCACTTCAACCTTCATGCTAGCCCTGGTGTAGCAGGGACGGATATGAAGGGGCAGATGTGCAACTTGCATCTCTATCCATGCCTGCTGCAGGGTGCTACCCTTGTGTGGAAGTGGGGTGGGGCATCATTCTCCCAGAGCCACCTACCTGGAGCCAATCCAATGCTAGTTCCAGCTTCGTGGAACTCAGATGGGTGAAGATGGACAGATGTGAGAACCACATCTGTCATTGGCTCCTGCAGAGTGCTCCTCATGTGCAGGAGCTGGAATGGAAGGAGAAAATGTTTCACATGTGCAGAGATGCAGAATGGTGTGTTGGGTGCCAGTGGCCTCGGGCCACCCAGTGGATCTGGACAGTAGCCCCATTTCCACCCACCTGGAGCCTACCAGGCTAGATAGAAACAGGTGTGGTGTGGCAAATGTGCAACTCACATTTCTGTCTCTAGCTGGGGCAGCCAATGTGCAGTGGTGGGGTGGTTGTGGAGGGGGCACCAGTCACCAACTTCTGCCAGGCCACAGTCCACTATTTGCCTTGGGCTGCCCACCTTAAGGTCTCCTTGACACTGTGCCAACCTGTGTGGAGTGGGATGGGTGTGGAGGGGAAGATGAGTAACCTACATCAGTCTCTGGCTATTACAGATTGTTCCATATGTGCTGATGTGAGCTGGACATGTAGGGGGCAGCAACTGCCCAGGGATACCCATCCAGTGCCCACCCTACACTGTGCTGGTTAATGTGAAGGGGCAGATATGTGACCCACATATATGTCTCTTTCTCTGTTTGGGTTCTCCACTTGTGCAGTGGTGGAATACATGCACCGAGTTTGTTTTACACTGTGTATCTCCTGGTCTCTCTCTCTCTTTCTGGCATCCGCTCCCCCACGGCGAAAGGAAAACTCCGCAGCACTGATCTCTGTCCCAGTCATGGTACTCTTGCTGCCACTTTCTCTGCCTCTCTGTATGTGCTGTCCACTTTCACTGGGCTTCAGAAAGACAAACAGGGAGTCAGACCGACAGCAAGGTGCTGGAAGAGTGAGTGGCAATAAAATGGATAGCAACCGAGCTCGGGCACACATTGTACTCCACTTCTCTGTTTTAAGGGGGGTTGACACCATCTCTGACTGGAACGGATTGGACATGCACATATATGCTGCAATGGAAGCAGCTCTCACTGTTGCTGTGTCTGTCTCAGGGGTGGGAGTGGGGGGGGGGTGGGAGGAGGGAATAGACACTGCTAGGTGAAGGGCCACCCATTGAAATGAACGTTTGTTCAGTTGCAAGTCTGGGAGCAACCGTTCATTGTGGTTATGGTCATTACATTACACTGCCCCCAGTTTCACACTGCCAAGGTGGTGCTGCAATAGTGACAGCCTGTCACCTGGTGATCACTCTCATTACCTTACTTGCCACGTCTCAGCATGTTGCTGTCACTCTTTGGGGGCTCTCTCTCTCTGTTCTGTCCCTAACACTGGTGCCACTCACCACCTCTTTCTATCCTGTGCTCTTTTTTTTGGGGGGGGGTGGCTGCCTTTCCATCTCAGTGTTTGTCCCTGCAGCCTGTGTCTCTCTCTCGCCGCAGTCCAGGGTTAAGCTACAGCTTTGCAGGCAATGCTGCCTTACTCCAATCCGCAGGGCGGGTCACTGGGTACCATCACAGAGGCTGGGCATTGTGGCACAGATGAAGCACCAGAGAGAGAGAGGAGCACAGGGACAAAAATATGATTCTCAGTCACACAGAGACAAACAAGTTCAATGCAGACATCTGTCAGAGGAAGGATAAATTATATTTATTTGTTCTTTACTGCTAAAGCTGTTTACTGCTTATGGCACAGAGAGAGAGGGATGCAGTGTATGGCTGGGTATCCAGACATCTGCAGGGTGGGTGGGGAGACAAACGGTAGGATCAGTAAGGGCATGAATGAAAGGAATAAAGCGCTCTTATTGGAGCGATTTATTGCTTTCAACTAGAGAATGGTTTCCAGCTGTGAAACTGTGACTAGTGTCACAGTCGGGTTGCATCCTCATTGGTCTGTCAGAGACAAGCCCATTGTAGATTGTGTTGCATTGGACCCATCCCTGACACACCTCTGAAATGTCATTCTACCACAAGATGCTTCTTGCACATGTGCAAGGAAACCTGAAAAACTATAAAGAATTTAGATTAGTGATTACCGTCATTTGAAATGCCTTTTTGTCCTAGACACAAAAATGTAAAATAATGCTCTTGGAGCACAGAAATCTAGGGGCAGTGCACAAATGGGTGGAGTGGTATTGACAACATTAAGAAAGTACACACTAAAAAGAAGAGCTTTTACGTACAGTTGTACTGTTTAACAATATTATGCATCTATGGCTGCCGATGCCACTGTACACCTGATACAAACCCATAATCACATTTCTCACTTGAAGCGAAAAGGGGGAGAGTAGAGGCCATAACTGACTCCTTGTTTTTGTGTTAAAGGGGTCAGTTTCTTTACAGCAAAACAAGGAAAGGCATCATTTCTAAAATGTGCAGACGAGCATGGGGACCACTTTTTTCCAGTGCATGCCACCATCGGCAGCTGCCTCTTCAAGACTGCTACTACCCCCGCCTAATACAATCACGAGTAAACCAGAAGTAGTCTACCAACACTGAGGCTACTATGGTTAAGGCACATTTGCCAGAAATTACTGCTTAGAAAAGAATGAGAAAGTGACTGTGATGACGAGCAACTCCCAGACCAGATCTCTAGTTTGTTAATAGACTCCTCCTGAGTCTGACTTGTATGGCTACAAGAGCCAAGTTCCACAGATGTTATGCCATCATCAGATTTGTATAAGAGCACTGTGGAAGCATATAAACAGACTGCTGTCTGTTGTGCTGCCTCAATGCTCTGATATAGTTTCCAGTGTTTCTGTTTATGCAGCCCTTCCCCTCCATGGGCTGCATAAACATATCCACTTCCCGGTGCACTACGTTATTGTTCTGCAACTGCAGCAGTGACGGCCACCGTGTGCAACATGGTGATGTTGACTTAAATTGCACATGCATGACTATCGTGCATACATAGTTAAGTCAGTATTGCCGTGTTGAGCAGGGCTGACTACAGGGCAAACGGCACATGTGTGAGTATCATGCATGTGCAGTACTGTAACTGCTGCAGTATTACTTATGGCTGCAGCAAAAGCACTGCATATTCTTTTCCATGCACTTGCCACTCTGAAAAGCTCTCCACAGCCATATCGGCTCTGACCAGACCCTGTTGTTTTGGTTGCTGGTGTTGGTGGAAGGAGGCAGAATGTGGCTGTTGTACTGATGTACTGAGGGTGCTGCTAGGAAACTACAGTGTCTGCTTAGTGAGGGAAAAAATGGCTGCCAAACAAGTTTTGATTTTGGCACTGGTGGAGTAATTTCTCATAAGGCTAAGTACTAGGGTGACTGTGCAGCAAACTCGATTACTGCACTCTCTTGTGATGGCTCTTAGGCACTCACAACTCTTTTTTTTTTAGGTGCCCATTTTGGTTCCATGTCATAAGAGCGAATACAGAACAGCGACTTACAAGTCAGCAAGTGCACATCGCCAAAAATAGAAAACAGCGATGTGCACCATAGCGCCCAACAAGAATAGCCATCAGCACTATTTTTAACAAATAACAAAAAGGCTACTACTTTTTTTATGCATGGAGAGCTATGCCCCCAGACCCTCCTTTGAGGAGGCCATTGCCTCACGCACCCCTCTAACTTAATATAATGAACTCTGGGGGGGTTGATACTTGGAAAGAGGTCAAATTCAGGAGAGGGCTACATCGGGGACATACATGTCGACAGGGGGAGAACAGTGGGGGGGGGCCCTACAGATGGGGGAAGCAATGTTGGGAGGGCAGTGTAATGGGATAGATATCGGCAATTAATTAAATTATACATGTCCAAAAACATTTTTAAAAAATGAGTATGCCTACATGTAATGCCCTTCACCCCTGCCTTTTTGCAAATGACAGGTGGTATGCTGTTGAAGCTGACAGCAGTACCAGGTGGGGACTGGGTTCGGGGAGGACTAGGTTACTCGGCACAAGGGCTAGGTTTGGCTACTCTGCACAGGGGCACCCAAGTAAATCCAAACACAGGAAGCAATAACTGTAATGTCCAATACCAGGAATGGGATTCTAAAGTGTGGCTTTTATTCTCATCCAAACTGAACAAACAAAGCATAAATGGACCCCCATGGGGCTACATTCCTGGTAATGCAGATAAGAGAAACATAACTTTTTCTCAACTCTTCAGCCCTCAGGCTCTGGATCCACCCGGCACATAGCCCGGACTTGCACGCTGCTTTGGGTACACAGCCTGACTTGTACACTATTTGGGTCTTCCCTGGCCAGGCTCCCCTGCCGGCCACTTGAACCCAGTCCATAGTGCAGTGGACACATTTTCCGGTGGCTCCCTAAACCACCTTAGAGCCTTCAACTCCTTAAGGGAAATTTCCTTTCAGTCCCACATCTGGGTACTTTCCTCAGCACTGGCCAAGTGCCTGAGGCAAAGTAAAAGGGCCACAGAGTAAATCCATAGAGGTGAACCTGGTTCCTAAAGAGGGGGGGTTTCCCACCTCCAGCTTCCACAATCCATACCGGGCCATTTCTCTGGACATTAAACAACTCTTTTTGAAAAGCTTGGCAATGTAGATTAAAGGGTAAATGTATAGCACATTTCCTCTACATGTCTTGACTTTCCCCTTGTACTAGACAGGAAGATACTTAAACATCTCTTCTAAAAAGCTTGGCGGTGTAGATTAAAGGGTAAATATATAGCACATTTCCTCTACATATCTTGGCTTTCCCCTTGTGCTGGACTTGAACATACTTTTTCTTTGGCTTAGCCTATTCCTTTAGGCCTCCCACTGATTAAGCAGTCCAATCCCCACTTTAAAGCAGTTCAGGTGAAACATAGGCCCATGACACGAGCAGAACTCACCCTTTGGTTGCAAGTGCCCCACAGGCGAATCTTGACAGCTTCTGGTGCCACAACACAACTTAGAAAACAAGGCAGCTTCTTCCCTAGTCGGAACCAGGGGGTTGCCCCTGGAATAACAGGCAAGCCTTTTACCCCTATCCCCTCAGGGATGGGGCACAGAGACCCGTATCAGCGATCTCCACCACTTCACAAACAGCTTACTGTGTTCCTCTTTTGGCGGAAATACACACCTTTCCCTAAAGTAGCTCTATATTAGAGCTTTAGGCTCCAAGAACCTCTGCACAGACTGCTGTGCTCCTCCCTTCAAGACTGCTCACACACAACTGCTCCTCACTGTTCAAAAACTCCCAACATTCTAACCTAACTCCCATCTGCAGATTCCAATGTGGCGCACGCAGCTGTGATAGTTCTATGGTGCTGTCATCCCTCAGTCTCAGCTGAGACTGAGAACAGAGCGAGACAGTGTGAAATCCATTTAACTGGAGTTTCACAAGCTGCCTTCCCTGCCTACCACTAGGTCTTACTGGGATTCTAGTAACCCTGGGTAACAGTGGGGGGGTTACACTCGCCCTGGGCCAGGAAAATGACTGTTCTTACTCATTATTTACCCGGCTTAGGCCATCCCACCTTATGTGCTACCTGCGGAGGGGGGTGATCAGGCCCCCTCCTACCATGTGCGAGCACAGGCAGGCAACACTAAGGGTCTAGAGGCCTTTGGCTGACATATCAGCCTCTACTCTACCCAGTAACTATGGGTGTCTAGTGGATCTGGTAGAACTGTCCAGAGCATAGCCCTAATAGCTCAGCACTGCAGTCCCTATTGCCATTCAGGACCACAGCCTGTCTATCCCCCCTCGTCCTCTAGAGAAAATCTGTCTGCCTCTAACTTAAAACCCAAAACAAAACAAACAGTGGACCTTCCTGACCTTGGACACCATGCAACCACACACTAAGAAACTAATACCATCTATTACATTACTCCCTCACTCCCCCACAACCACACCTGTGGAATGAAAGGGTTACTACAGTAACAACAACAATAACAACTGTACTTTAAATACTACACATTATAGTACTAGTGAGGAACTCTGATGAGCCCCTCCTCCTCTTCTTTTCTTCTCTTCTATCTTCTTCAGGAACACCTGAAAGAAAAAGAAAGACAACACACACTCCTAATCTGCATATACAGTGTATCTAAACCCCTACCATCAAAGCACTGGAGAATCCCAAAAAGATTGCTTTTAGAAAAGGTAGAAAAACAGTACATACTTTAGAAAACAGTAGAAAAACAATGACATTATTTACAATACACATTGGGGGGATGGAGTGCCCTAAAAGTCCCATCTAGTGACTACAGTGCCCGAAGGCTAGTCTATTAAAGAGTCTCTCCTGGGCCGGATCCCGGTGAAGCACAGTTCTAGCAGGCCAGAGTCCCAAAGGGGAGAGTCTTTGAGGACAGTTCACACATTCTGGAGTCTGCTAGTGTAGGGTGTGTACTGCAAGGTCATAAGGATAGAAGAGTTTGGACTTACCAGCCCCTTGTAGAAGGAATAACACACACTGACCTGCTCCTTGTCCGAAGACTCTCCCTGGCAGCATTCTTCTGATACAGCTGGGCAGACATCTTCCGGGAACTACAGGAGAGAGCATCTGGAAACTGCTGGGTGTTGTCATCTCTGGAGATGGAACCTTGGAACAGGAACAAAAAGGAAAACAGCTGGCCTGATGTCATCCGATTACCAGGCGATGGAGCAGGATACAGCTGGGCTGGTGTCCTCTCTGGATCTGAAGTCATCTAGTGGGCCAGTCGATGGATTCTGGAAAGTCTGTACACTGAAGAACTGATGAATGTAAGGCACCTGAGTCATGGATGTCCATACTGGCAGAACAGCAAAGGCACTGCAATGGCTTGTGTCACAGTATTGACTACCCCTGCTCTGCTTTCCATCTGGTAGGCATGGACACATTTGCAGGGAGGTCCTTGCATTGAGGCCAGTAGTACAGGGGGTCAGGAGATTGAATTATTACCCCATCTGGGAGCACATAATTCACACTGTGAAAGGTTTCACATCCCTCTCCATCCACTATTCGAACAGTGTCCATAAACAGAGTCCTGCCTCTTTTCCACTTGCTGTATATTTCATGAAACATTCTGTTCCTGACATGCTTGTTTGCACCAGGATGCACACAGTTCATTGCTTCAGCATAGATCCAGAATTTCCTGCTGTTCTTAATCTCCTCCCAGACTCTCCTAGGAAAGGTAGGAAAGGAAATCCCATAGATTTAATTCACCTTCCTACGAACCAGTCTCTCCTCTTTACTAGCTTTGGTCAACCTGTGACCGCCGGCCTGGCTTGGGGGTGGCCAGTCCTGGTTCTGCCAGCTACTCATTCTCAACGAGATGAAAAATGGATCCCTGACTTCTTCTTCTTGCACAGCCAGGGCAGTGGCATCACCACTCTCTTCCATGCATTCCTATGAGGCAAGAGCTTGAGGCTGTGTACCCTTTTTCACATGGCCACATAGGCTTCCCCTCTTCTTCTTCCTCACTGAGAATCTGTGCCCAGGACTGAGCAGTCGTCCTCACTCCTGAGACTATCCATTCTTCACTGGTCACGGAGGTCGATACCTCCCATTCAAAGGCCTCCCTCATCTCATCTTCTCCTATGAGACTTGGGTAAGGCCCCCCCCAGGGGTCTACTGATGCTCTGTTTGAATTATCTCTCTGCGATCCAGCATCTGAAACATCAGCATATGGTTCTGTCTGCAAATCTGCACCCTCTAGCTTTGTGCCACACTCCCCCGAGGGGCCTTTTTCAACAGGCTCTGCCTGGTGCTGTGTGCTGCCAATTACAAATTCCTGAACTTTCGTCCATGTGGGAGCCAAATGAATCTTGGGTGCTTTAAGCAAGCCATATTTCTCTAAGCACCCCGAACAGTGAGGTACCATGAAGACGTCCCTTCCAGCATTTAAGCATATTAAACACACATGTACTGGGTATTCAGAAATCGCCACATGAGAAGGCAGTTGTCCTCCACAGTAACACTTTTCAATGTCCCTTAACTTATTTACTTCTGCTGCTACCACAGCCCAGGCATGATCCGGGTAGCGGGCTGGTCCTTAGGCCATGACCACAGGGAAAAACAAACAAATGCTCACTGTTACTGAAAGTCCCACTTCACTGAACACTTTCTTTTACTTTTAAAATGGCTCCTCTGCTGCTGTGTTTACATTACTACCCCACCCTGTAATGGTGGCAGCAGCACTCCTGTGCATCAACATTCAGAAATTGGGCCAAGTCACTGCGAATCCGATTTACACACACTACTGATAACTTTGCTCAAAACTGCACAAACTTGCACTCTTCTTGCACTGTTCTTTTTTCTAACACATTTATATGATTTGCCACGGACTTTTCACTTGCTGAAATCATTGCTTTAGCTCACAGTCCCTTAAAACCTCAGGATTTCAAGCACAGGATTGCCTGTAACTAGTGCTGCACCTTTTGCTACAACTCACAGTCTCTCTCTTGGCTTTGAAACTTTAAACTGATGCTGAATCCATAATTATGCTCACAGTCAATGGCTTAACAGACTTGCTTTAGCTGGTAAAACTTGACACCGTCTTTATTTGCAAAGTGACTACACTGCTGCACACATATTCAGCTGGCTTTTGGCAGAAAATCATTGTTTGAGCAATTATTACAGTTGGTACTCACTGTTATCAGTAGCTGTTTGCTGCGATGGAAAAATGGCCTGCAGCCAGTCTTGGAGGCCTCAGAAAGGAAGCGGCTTGTCAGTCCTGCCGATCGTCTCTCCGATCACCACACTCACAATCCAGTCGATCGAGATGTGGGTTGAGGCCGATTTTAAACAGAAAAGTCTATTTTTTAATACTTTTACAGCGCTTTTTAATCACCACGATGCTCCTCTACCAAGCCAGTACACGCACTCCACTCACACTCCCTCTCGAATGCTGGGCAGTCACTGTAGAGCTGGCTGGGGGGGCGGGACTGATTGCAGCCTCACCAATCACACAACACCATGTAAATGAACCTCTTTCCCTCGGGAGTGCTTTTCTCTTCATGGCGATCATCGAGCAGGCAAACTTAAACTGCATAAATCACTTTTTCTTTTCTTAACTGACTCCACGGCGGGGGCCCATTTCACCCATTTAGCATGGCCATTAACACAGCAAGTCTCTCAGTTTACTAAAAAGCATTTCCAACGTCCAGGGCACAATTTTCCTGTTGCTACCCCTAGTCTTCCACACTTTTCTTTATCACAATAGTTCTTTAGAAAGCATTTCCAATGTCCAAGGCACAATTTTCCTGTTGCTACCCCTAGTCTTCCACACTTTTCTTTATCACAACAGTTCTTTAGAAAGCATTTCCAAAGTCCAGGGCACAAGTTTCCTGTTGCTACCCCTAGTTTTCCACACTTTTCTTTATCACACACAGTTTTTTAAAAGCTGGCAAAAACACTGTAAATATCTGATGCAGGACAAGGGCATACTCTTTCAGCTTTACTGCTCCTTGGTAAACAGTTGGCTTTTTAATGGCAGCATATGAACCACAGCACACAGCGACATATTAGTTAACCTTGCTTCAGCTTTTTGGGCTACCCACTGCCAGATAACCAAAACACTAGCCCCTTGCCCGAGCACCTTTCCTCCCTAATTTAAAATCCAAAGCAGTGCCTCCATTTTGTAATGCCCTTCACCCCTGCCTTTTTGCAAATGACATGTGGTATGCTGTTGAAGCTGACAGCAGTACCAGGTGGGGACTGGGTTCGGGGAGGACTAGGTTACTCGGCACAAGGGCTAGGTTTGGCTACTCTGCACAGGGACACCCAAGTAAATCCAAACACAGGAAGCAATAACTGTAATGTCCAATACCAGGAATGGTATTCTAAAGTGTGGCTTTTATTCACATCCAAACTGAACAAATAAAGCATAGACGGACCCCCATGGGGCTACATTCCTGGTAATGCAGATAAGAGAAACAGAACATTTTCTCAACTCTTCAGCCCTCAGGCTCTGGACCCACCCGGCACACAGCCCAGACTTGCACACTGCATTGGGTACACAGCCCTACTTGTACACTATTTGGGTATTCCCTTGCCCGGCTCCCCTCCGGCCACTTGAACCCTGTCCATAGTGCAGTGGACACATTTTCCGGTGGCTCCCTAAACCACCTTAGAGCCTTCGACTCCTTAAGGGAAATTCCCTTTCAATCCCACATCTGGGTACTTCCCTTAGCACTGGCCAAGTGCCTGAGGCAAAGTAAAAGGGCCACAGAGCAAATCCGTAGAGGTGAACCTGGTTACTAAAGATGGGGGGTTTCCCACCTCCAGCTTCTACAATCCATACCTGGCCATTTCTCTGGACATTAAATGACTCTTTTTGAAAAGCTTGGCAATGTAGATTAAAGAGTAAATGTATAGCACATTTCCTCTACATGTCTTGACTTTCCCCTTGTACTAGACTCAAAGATACTTAAACATCACTTCTGAAAAGCTTGGCAGTGTAGATTAAAGGGTAAATGTATAGCACATTTCCTCTACATGTCTTGGCTTTCCCCTAGTGCTGGACTTGAACATACTTTTTCTTTGGCTTAGCCTAGTCCTCCCACTGATTAAGCAGTCACAATCCCCACTTTAAAACAGTTCAGGTGAAACATAGGCCCCATGACAAGAGCAGAACTCACCCTTTGGTTGCAGGTGCCCCACAGGCGAATCTTGACAGCTTCTGGTGCCACAACACAACTTAGAAAATAAGGCAGCTTCTTCCCTAGTCAGAACCAGGGGGTTGCCCCTGGAATAACAGGCAAACCTTTAACCCTTATCCCCTCAGGGATGGGGCACAGAGACCCGTATCAGCGGTCTCCACCACTTCACAAACAGCTTACTGTGTTCCTCTTTTACGGAAATACACCTTTCCCAAAGTAGCTCTATATCAGAGCTTTAGGCTCCAAGAGCCTGTGCACAGACTGCTGTGCTCCTCCCTTCAAGACTGCTCACACACAACTGCTCCTCACTGTTCAAAAACTCCCAACATTCTAACCTAACTCCCATCTGCAGATTCCAATGTGGCTCTTGCAGCTGTGATAGTTCTATGGTGATGTCATCCCTCAGTCTCAGCTGAGACTGAGAACAGAGTGAGACAGTATGAAATCCATTTAACTGGAGTTTCACAAACTACCTTCCCTGCCTACCACTAGGTCTTACTGGAATTCTAGTAACCCCGGGTAACAGGGGGGTTACATACAGATGGTCTCAAACCCAGGTCATCAGCTCCAAAGATGGTTGGTTGCCTTAACCGCCACACCACATGGCCAGCTCAGCAGGTGTTTGCCAAACAAATGTAGACAAACCCTTACAGATACACAACAATTCTACACGCTCAAGTTAACAGTGGCTGTAATAGCTCATAGCTATTATTAGCACAGTGCTGAATTCACGTTCGCTGTTTTTATGACACTCTTATTCCCATCACTCAAAATCAGTCACTCATTTAACATGATACCGCCCATTTTATAAAATAAATCAGTACAGGAGTTGATGATGAGAATTTAATACCAGGTGTTACAATTTTACTGATCGAATCTTGTAATTTTCTATTTCCAAACTTTTGCCTATACAATGTGTAAGATTACAGTGCATATTGGAAATTCACAAAGTGACATACTTTATTTGTTTGGTTCAGATTCAGGTCAGGTGGGAAAAGAACATGAATGTAGGAGCTAAGGAAGAAGGCAAATACTTCTTTTATCCAGTTCAACATTAAATGAAACATTTTTTTTTAGTATTTGAAACAAGGGCTTGATTTTCATAGGGCCAGTACTTGCAAGGTGCTTGCTTCAAAAATAAATGGCACAAAGGGGACAGTGCACTGGACCTCGTGTCAGTCCTGATTCTCAAGCTATAATTTAGTAAAGAGCAGGGGCTTGATATTTAGAGCCCCATTATATTGGTGCACATTGTGTTGCCACCCTAACTGCAACAAACTCAGGTGCACCAGGGACACTGTGCCCGATTTTCTAAAAATTGGGATCCCAGCAACAAACTCCCTGAGTTTGCTGCAAATCAACCTGTGTGCTTAACAACTGGTGCACAAATGGGGAATGCCACAGACTGCAGGCATTTTGGACAGCATTGGCAGCCATGGGGGGAACCCTTTGGCTGCTGGCAGGGTCTATTGAGGGCAGGGCAAGGCAGGTTGTGGGATGGCGACAGACCCTGGTGTGGCACTGGCACGGCTCCATGCATGATGAGCAGTGGGTGGGGTGGGCAGTACTGTGATGTGCAGCAGGGGGAGGCCCTGGAAATAACCAGCCTTGTCCCCAACCACTGCAGGAACACTTGATTTGGTGCGGGAGGGCAGCAGATGTCCCCGGGCAGTGGCAGTAATGGGGGGCATGGACCACCTCCTACCACAGTAGAGTACTCGGTGTGATGCATAGGACATTAGACCAGTTCCTGGCTGGTCTAACTCTGATGGCCCATGAACCTGTTGCTGGGGTTTGCAGAATCCCAATTAAAGGGATACTGCAGCACTGCCCTGGTGCAAGAACCCTCCACCTTGCAGCATCAGTCACAAGGACAGTGCAAGTCTGGCCATTGCAAGTGGACTCCCAGTTGCCACAGGGGGCATCTGAAAATCTGGACTGGTGTGGCACAAGAAGACCCTTGATCCATTTCTCCATGATGCAAGCCCCTTGTGCCAGTTCCGCTCCTTTAAAAATTGAGCCCCATATGTTTACTTATAATCAATTGACAACTGCTTATTTTATTTATTGCATTTAGATATGTTAGTAATTGCTTTATTCTTTAAAACAAAATATTTATTGGTGCAGTGAAGTAAGTAGATTTTTACCTTTGCTTTTCACACTGCTAGTAAAAAAGAATTCAGTGAAATCCAGATATTGTGATGTCAGAAACTGCCAGCTACTTAGGAGCCCACTGTTTTTTCAGTGAGAAACTAATTAGATGTTTCTATTTTTTTCAAAAGAAACAGATATTTCTTTCAGCAACAAACTTTGACTTTTATATGTTTGCAATGTTGTGGTCAATCTGTATGATTTTACAATTTTTGCAGTTAAACTTTTTTATTAATTTTTCATAAGATATACAGACAAACCTCTTACAGTACAGTACAATGTGAGGATTTTTTTTTAAAGAAATTGAGGCAGCATATAATAAGAACATTGCTACAATAATACAAGGAGCTTTTGGTTTAAAATATAGTAAACAATACAGGTCATGTAATTAGCATATACTTGACATTTGTAGTGAACTTAAAGCGGATAGTATGATTAGATACGGTTTATATTAAAATGTTACATAATTATATATGATGCTGCAAAAGGAAAAAGTACATTAAGTAAAAAGGATTGTGGAGTAATAAAGAACGATTGAGAACAGAGTATAGGAAAGAAAAGATATATAAGAAAGTTAAGAAGAGAGAGAGGGAAACTATAAAAAAGGGGAAAAAGCGAGACTACAATGATGTATCAGTAAAAGGGGAAAATCCATATATATTAAGTCCATACATTGGTGTTGGAAGATTTAATTGATTCCAAAAAATTAAAAAAGCCCTGCCAACAATTGTTATATAACATGAGTCGGTCAGACAAGATATATGTCATACGGTCCAGAGAGGCATATTGCAATAGTTGGTTAATGATACCGGGAAGGGTAGGGATTATGTTGGATCTCCAATGCATGAGGATTGTCGTGTTAACTTGAAGGAAGAGTATATTTAACCATCTGCTCTGGGAATATGAAATTTTATAAGAACGGTGATTAAAGATACCAAGAATGCAATGTTTAGGGTCTAGTGTAAAGGTTGACCTACCACTTTCATTGCAAATCTGTGAGTACAGTGCCAAATCTTTTGTATGAGGGACAGTGCCATAAGATATGCAATAAATCCCCATTGGGGAACTGCAGCCAGCAATTGTTATTGTTCAATAAACCCATTTTTGTAATACAACAGGAGTTCTGTACCACAAATGAAGGATCTTGGTTTGAATGAGGGAACTGCGTTTATCATTAAAAGATTTGTGACAGGAGAGCCAACATCTGGACCATTGTGCATTGGTGATATTACATTGTAGCAAAGTATTCCATCTATTTTTAGTATTGACAGAGTAGTCAGGAAGGATATCACAAATATCTTTGTAAACAGTGCTATTTAAATTGGATGTTGTTTTTATCCATTTAGAGATGTGCTTATCATACAGAGAATTGATAGA
This sequence comes from Neoceratodus forsteri, assembly GCA_016271365.2. Taxonomy (NCBI): domain Eukaryota; kingdom Metazoa; phylum Chordata; order Ceratodontiformes; family Ceratodontidae; genus Neoceratodus; species Neoceratodus forsteri. Next base: position 540,812,703 of record CM057456.1, on the reverse strand, counting down.
GAAGGGTGTGAGGTAAGAGTTGCATGCGGTACGAAGCTGTAGATATTTTCAAAAATCCTGATGGGGAAGATTCCATATGCCTCATAGGTCAGTGTAAGATTTTAACTTTAATGACTTGGGTTCAAGTATATCCTGCAAAAAGAGAATACCCTTATTTTTCCAGGTACGACGAAAAATGGGGTGATTATCAAGAGATATATGGTGGTTACTCCAGATGGGGGTGTAAGCTAAGGGTTTGGGGTTAGATTTAATATGCTTGTGAATGATTCCAATAGAATATAGAAGCAGCTATGGTAGGGTGAGACTTTAAAGAAGAGGTAAAGGGTGTTAAAAGGAAAGAGTAGCCACATTACCAGGACATAAGGATGTTTCCATATTGACCCATAAAGGAGACTGGATGTTGGGTTTGTTAAACCATTTAATTGTTTGAGATGTACGGAAAGCCCATAAGTAGGCTTGGAACCAAGGAAGGCCAAAGCCACCTTTGACCAATGGGATCTAAGTTTATTACGACTAAATCTAGGTATTTTGCCTTCCCAAATGAAGCTGCCGATAATTTTGTCTATTTTGGTAAGAAAACTAGAGGAAGTATCAAAGGGATATTGGAAAATAGGTATAATATTTTAGGAGTTATTGACATTTTAATGGCAGAAATTTGACCATTAAAAGAAAGTTTAAGTAGCTTCCATCTATCAAGTGTTGTTTGGATACTGGTTAACAGAGGAAAGATTAGCATCCCATAATTTATTCAATGTCGGGTGATCCGAATGCCAAGATAAGATATACCTTGGGGGGCCCAATGAAAGCCTAATGAGTTGTTCATGAGGGGACTACAAAGGGTATTCAGTGGTAGCGTTTCAGATTTGTTAAGGTTTAGAGCTAGTCCGGAGTGGGAGGTGAAGTCATTCAGTAGTTTAACTAAAGGTTGCCCAGAACTTTCAAGGTTTTCAAGTAAAATAAGGAGATCAACTGCATATGAGAGTGAAGTATAGTGAGAGTTACCAATAGTAATGCCTTTAATTGTACCCGATTGATGTAGGGATGCAGAAACAGGTTCCATGGCAAGTATAAACAATGAAAGCGATCACGGGCATCCTTGTCTAGTGCATCTTGCTAAGTAAAAGGAGGGGGACAAAATAGAGTTCGTGAGAACTCGAGCTGAAGGGGAGGTATACAATAATTGAATCCAAGCACAAAAATTATTTGTAAAGCCAAAATGAGATAGCACCTGATATAGATATTCCCATTGAGAGAGTCAAATGCTTTCTCAAAGTCAATGGCTATTGCAGCTGCAGGGGTTTTAAGAGTTTTGCTTTGTGAATTAAATTGAGTAATGGCCGAAGATGATCGGAACTGTTTCTATTTTGATAAATCCTGATTGAGAAGTATGGATGAGTTTAGTCATTAAAGATTCTAAGCGGAGAGTTAATAATTTAACAAAGATTTTTCCATCAGTATTAAGAAGTGAGATCGGTCTACAGTTTGAAGGAAGTAAAAGATCTTTGTCTTTTTTTGGTAAGACTGTTATGATGGCTTCGGTCATTGTGCATGGGAGTTTCTTTATTAAGGTTGCTTCTTGGAATACATTGACTAATACAGGACAAAGAGTGTCAGATAGGGTTTTATAAAAATCAATAGGGAACCCATCACTGCCAGGTGCTTTACTGTTTTAATGATGATAAAGCAGTTTGGATTTCCTGTAAAGTGATTGGTTTATCAAGCACAGCTTTGTCCTGGGATAGGTGGGTAGATTCAATTTTTCCAGAAAATGTTGTATTAGGTTGGGATTTGTAGTATTAGGTTGCAGTATAGTTGATGGTAAAAGGATTGCATAATATGATTGATTGAAAGGTTGTCTGTGTGTGTCTGACCTGATGGATCTTTTAGACCTGCTATATGTCTCTGCATCTGTTGAGTTTTTAGCTGGTAAGAGAGCAACTTTCGCATTTATCCCCTTGTTCCCAATAACGTGTTTAATCCTAAAAGGGCAAGTTCAGCTTTCCTGGATATCAACTCGTTAATTTTAATTCTTAATTGTAGAATTTCCAGATGAAGCTGTGCATTATGATTTGGTTTATTTAATTTATAGTATTGGGTTTCTTTTTCTTTAAGGGATTTTTCTAAATTAGCTAATTGTTGTTCTCTTAATTTCTTTCTATGCGCTGCATAACTAATAATTTTACCTCTAATAGTGGCTTTTAATGCTTCCCAGATAGTACCTTGAGACATATCTGGAGTATCGTTAATAGAAAGAAAATCTTGAATCTGGGTTTTAATCCAAGGAGTGAATTCAGGGTCTCTGAGTAAAAGTGGGTCTAAATGCCAAGATGGGGATTTAGAAGAAGGTGGACCCAGAGTAAATTCAAACTGATAGGGGAATGATCAGATATAACAATAGGAGAATCGATGTATCAATATTTTTTCAGTAATGAGGGAGAAGAGAACAATAATCAATCCTACTATATGATTTATGTAAAGAGGAATAAAAGTGTAATCTCGTTGTCTGGGATGATGTAGTCTCCAAATGTCAGAGAGACCTAAATCCTTCATAAGCATTGATAGAGCATTAATACTACTGGAGGTGGGCATCATGTGATGAGTTACTTCTGTCTAAATATGCTTGTAGTGCTAAGTTAAAGTCACCACCAATAAAAATAGGTGAATTATTTTATTATTAATCATAATTTGTTGGGATAGATTATGGAAGAAAATGGGTGAATCAAAGTTGGTGCATATACATTCACAAACATAAGCGGACCTGCTGTGGTGTTTAATAGGGTTATAATCCACCTACCATCCGGTCTCTAATGATTTTATGGGGGCCAATTAAGAGATTTATGTATTAAGACAGCAACCCATGTTTTTGGATGGAGAAGATGGCATATACTTGACCGACCCAGTCCCTTTTAAGTCTGTCGACATCCTCTGATAAAAGTTTAGTTTCTTGTAAGAAAGCAATATGTGTTTTATGCTTTTTAAGATAGGTAAATACTTGCTTACATTTACAAGGCAAGTTGAGTCCCTTGACATTCCATGAATGTAAGATTAGATCACTCATGGTACTAGGATATAAGGTAATTAGTTACAAATAGGAATGAGGGACTCAATACCATTAATTTGGAGGATGTCACAGATTCAAAAGGTAAATATATATAATAAACAAATGTATGCAGGGCCCTTAACTTGTATGGGTTCGAGATGATTAAGTATTTGTATTCATTTTGTCTCACAGAGGGAGAGTATAGAGATAGGAATATCAAGTAATTAAACATTAGAACCAACAAACGTTAGTATAAACTCAGTAACAAGAATATTAATTTGAAACTTTTATGAAATGCAGAGCAATAAGAGTCGGTAAATATACCAGGACTCTCACTCTACACTACCAGGCGTGTAGATTAATTAGTGAATCTCAAGATACGGTTTACCCTATAATCTTAAGATACTAAACTTTATATAACAGTATATTAAAGAAGTGTAATTGAGATTTGTGCTGAGGTAATTAAAGCATTACCCTGGAAAAAACCAAAACATCATTCTACCAAATAAAAAAGGATAATTATGTAATAGTGTTAAATTCCAAGCATAATGAATTAGCTTGGACCTAGCAATAAGTCCAATATTAAATAAAGTATACCAACATGATGGCAGATAATGCTGAAACAGTGTGAGCCAGATAAAAGGATGCCCGATGTGTATTAATCCACATAAGCTAGGTTAGGGAATGCAGTATATACTATAGGTTCATAGTGCATCAGTGTATTGTGGAATCATTTTTATAAGTTCCAATGATTTGGAAGAAAATGGGATGAAGAATAATGTGAAAAGACGGAAAAACTCAATGTATAGAAATACAGTTGGAAGCATACTTTGGTGCAAAATCTGTGAGATATAATGGGAATGCACCTGATGCACTACATACCAGAAGTAATGCAAAATAAATATTAAATAAGTCAATGATTTTAGAGTATTTGTCTAATCATCCTCCACATTCCAAATGATAGGATTTATGTGGAAAAATGTTATAATAGTAGGGGTTAAGGGCACACTGATATGAAATACAGAACTCTATATATGTATGTATGCGCCTGACCACATGGTGGCACCAAAGCTTATGAAAAATTAGAGTGTAAATAGCAATTATATATACTAATGTCTGGCACCACACAAGGATTAATTAGAAGAGATCTTACAAACATTGTAATATTTATTCTTTCTCTTATTTATTTTTTCCATTGAATACATTGAGAGTAACTCCCGATTGGATTAAATACCTCCAGTGTCAATTGGCTCACCTCCCTCAGACAGATACAGGCTTCTCAGCAGCGATAGCGATTTACTGCATTTAAGTGCTCCAAACCTGTTGGGTGTGATAGAGACTGCGCTTTGCGGAAAATGTACCGAAGGAATCGAGTGAGGTGGTGTGAAGAGGAGAGATTCTGGTGAGAAACTGCTATATCACATCTAATTATGGGCCATAGTACTTATTACAAATTTTTTTTGTTTTTTTAGTGGGAAAGCCTCAGGTAGCCTTGCTCTTCGATTTTCTTCTCCTTTTCTTTTTGGGTGGTTCAGATGATTTAAAGGGAGAGCTGGACACAAGATCAGCCCAGGAAGAATCGGGAGAGTCATTACCCATTGACAGCTTCTTCTGGTCTTGAGTAAAGGGGTCTGATACAGTCTGTCTCAGATCCTCCGTAGATGAGTGCAGATCTTCTTGGAGCAGATCTTCTTGGAGTGGGGAGAATTTGTTAGACAAGGTAAGAGGAGTAGAAAAACTGATGTGACGTTCCACATGGGAAGCTGGAGAGGTGGAAATATTATTTAAACAGCAGGTATTATTATTTAGAGAAGAACCAGATGCTTTTTTCTTGTATGCGTGGAGCTTCTGGCAGGAGCTACAGTGGCAGATATGATGGCTGCAGGTTTCTAGGGACCTGAAGGACAGTTTCAGCAGGAAGGGCAAGACATTGTAATTATGGGCGTTTGTGCTGGAGCAGGAACAGCTGATTAGCATCGCAAGGCAATGTAAGTGCGGGCTGTGTCCAATTCAGAAATTCAGAGAGAGATTCTGGGGTACTGAAATCTCTGGTAGAATCATTCAAAAAGATGCATTGTTGCAGGGTAGCATAGTGCAAACTTAATTCCACGCTGATGAAGGATTGTTTTAATGGGGTTGTAAGCTTTTGTTTGTTAGATAATTCTTTAGAATAGTCTCTGAAATTAGGATTCTGTTTTCTTGCCAAGTAAATGCACCTAATTGCCTGCGCTTTTTGAAGAATCAGTTCAGTATGTGCGTGGTTTGAAATCTGGCAATGATGGGCCTGGGTTTCTGGTCGGTCCAGGCCTCGGATTTAAGGTGCGGTGAGATCTCTCGATGATTAGGTCTTGGCCGGCTGGTAATTTAAGCAAAGAAGGAAGTACATGAGTTAGGAGAGCACTGGTGTCTCCTAGTTCAACACCTTCAGGAAATCCGAGAATCTAAGGTTGTTACATCTGTTTCTATTTTCAATATCATCTATTTTGTCCTGAAGGTTCCTAATAACTCTGTCCTGCTCCTGATGGTAGCCTGTAATGTGTTAATGGAATCTTCATTTTGAGATGCTTTAACATCAGTAGCGCTGATTTTTGATCAAGTGCCTGCATATTATTGATATTTTGTTGAGATGCAATTTTTAATACATTGATTTCACTTATTAGTTGCTGAAACATTGCCTCCACTCTATTAAGAGAACTGTTATGTGGAGATTAGTCTGCCATTATTGTAGGCCTTAATAGAGAAATTGAAAAGCTGTAGATAACTCGTTCAGTAATTATGAGGCAATAAAAATACTGTACCAGAGCTGTTCTGCGATGTACATATAGTAAGATCTCAGATGTTGGTGAAGGTAGGAAGTCTGGAATCTATAGGATGGATGATGATATTTGGTGAATCCAGGGAGATGAAGAATCAAGCAGTTATCTTCAGCACAGCGCCCTCTGGCCGTCCGATTTTACAATTTTTAAAACATTAATTGGCCATAACAGCGGAGGCTGTTAGTGGCCGTTGGAGGCTCCTATTTTGAGACTGAGCTCCCTTCTGCTTGAGGAGCCAATTGGGAAAAGCCAGTAAAAAAGGCGCTAAGTTTGAAACTGGGTCACTGCTATAAAAGCAGAGACCCAAACAGGACTGTGGACTGCAGTTTCTCCCACCTCCACTTATTAAATAGTCTCTCTGGGCTACACCCAGGGGAGTTACCATCAACAGAAGAGGGGAGGAGATAAAGAGAGAGTTCAGTAGAGGAAGGGGAGTGACCACTAGCAGAAAATCTATTTTTTTTTTTATAGCAAAAGTTTTTTTTTTTTCCGGTACCCCCTATGCTGTTTTTATTAGGGGAGTTCTGTGAATCTCAGTACTGAAATGTTTGACAGTGTTTCTAGTGTAGTATTTGCTGTATTGTTTTATGATGGTAGTTCTGTAAATTTCAGTATTGAAAATAGTTCTGTAATCCCAGAACTGTAATATGGGTGCAGGGATAAAATATATTATGCATGGAAAATAGGTGCTGATGGTACTATGACTTTAATGGGGACACCTAAAAAGAGGATGCAAACTACTTGCATAAAGATTTAAAGCGATGTGGATGGCAAAGCAAGGAAATTGGTTCTAATGGCACAGGGCCTTTCTGTGAAGGACAGTTGATCAGAGGGGCAAACTTCTGGCATAAGGGTTGCTGTTCTAAAGCACTTTGAAACCAAAAAGGGACAAATTGTTCTGCTAAACGCTCCTATTGTAATATTTATTTATATAACATGTTTATTATTTATATACTTTACATGCTTCGGGAAAGGAATTGCAGGGGTGATGGGTGGGGGCCAGACTGGGGCTTTGACAGCTGGGGGAATGGAAGTAGCACAGGGAGGAGGAGATGGGGGATGAGGACAGGATCAGGGAGAATTGTGGGATGTAATGGGTGTGGTGCAGCGGTCTTTATGGCAACGCTGTGGAGAAATGGGTTTTGTCCAATTTGTAAAAGACTATCATGCCTAGAGGCTGAAGTAATCAGACTTAGGGGAGAAATGGAAAGGTGCAGCATGAGGAGTAGGGGCTGGGGTGGCAGAGTGGGGCCCGGCAGCAGGTTAAGGGAAGAGCTGCAGTAGGCCAAGCAGGATAGCAGCAGGTCATGCACAGGGACTGTGGAGAGGGAACAAAATAGAGCTGGGTTGGGGAAGGGAAGGGAGGAAGGAAACAGGGACACAGTGGACTTGGAAGAAGTTCTGGTAAAGGAGGAGAGAGGTGGAAAGATGTGGCAAGTTATCAGACCAAAAGGCCAAGGTAAAGCACAGGAAGGGAGTGGCAGGATTACAGGAAGGGGTGAGTCAGGAAGGGAACTGCACAGAAAGGGAACTAAACAGGAAAACAGATTTGTTCGCTTAGCAGATCAGGTGTCAGAGGAAGAAAAGGAGAAATCAGAAGGGGATGAGACAGAACAAAGGCAGGGGGTGACTCTGCGATCCAGAATTCAAACAGTTATTACAACAGTGCATTCCTACTACAATTTGGGATAATGCTGATCCTGATATTCTCCCTACCATTACCTGGGATACCCTCAAAACTGTCCTATAGGGGGAGGTTACTAAATTATCGATAAGGAAGAAAAAAGAGAGAGAGGCAAGAATTAAGGATTTACAATTGAAACTCCATACTCTTCAGGATATTTTAATGCAGGGATACTTAACAGTGAAAATCCAATTATTGCAGGTTAAACAACAACTCCAAAAAATTCTAGATCAAAAAATAGAGCAACAGTTATTTTACTTAAAGCTCTCTTATTATGAAGGAGGTCCCAGAAGTGTGAGGAACCTGGCATGCAGGCTTAGAGTAGCTAAATCTAAGCTTGTGTGACTGCTATGTTCGACCCACAAACAGATCACCTTCTTTCAAAGCCTACTGATATCAGGAATGTCTTGGCCCAGTACTATGGCACGCTTTATGAAGTAGATCTGCTTCTTTCCTTGCTACAGTTGGATTGATATTTCACCAGTTTACCCTTGCCAAAATTGACAGAATCCCAAGTGCGCTCTCGCCTGGCCGCAGTAACAACCACTGAGGATTTGGCTGCTATTAAACTAGCAAAAACCTTAAAGTCACCAGGTCCTGATAGGTACCCAGCTGAATTTTATGTCTTTTATTCAACAGCTTCTCCTATCTTTAGTTTCAACCTTTCAATCTATCCAGTTGGGAATATTGCCACCTCCATCGTGGCAATATGCCACTATTGCAGCTATCCCAAAACCACAGAAAACCCTAAGATATCCAGCTTCTTATCGCCCAATCTCTGTCTTAAATTGTGATTATAAATTATTCACCTCGGTATTGGCCCATCAAATTGATTAATTACTACCTTATTTCATAGACCCTAACCAAGTTGGATTTATAAAGAGTGTCAAGCTCAGGATGCTGTCAGGCATACATTCCTACATTTGGATTATTCTACAGCTTGTCAAATACCACTGACCCTTTTGGAACTTGACACTGAAATGGCATTTGATAGGGTTGTCTGGATCTTTTTATGGGCAACCCATTCTCATTTTGGTTTCCTTTCGGAATTTATAACACAACTTAGAAATCTTTATTACTCCCCCCAAGCATATGTTAAGTTGGACAGCTCCCTCTCAGGCAGATTCCCTCTCTCCAGAGGAACTCATCAGGGCTGTCCCCTATTCCCCCTTTTATTCATGTTATATTTGGAACCTTTGGCCACAGCAATCTACTTACATCCACAGATTGAGGGTATTCCAATCAGGGGACGTTCTTTTAAAATACAACTTTTTGCCAACAATGTTTTGTTTACCTTGACCTCCCACAAGGAATCTATCCCATTGGTTTGGGAGGAGTTGGAGCATTTTGCTGCCCTTTCAGGATATAAGGTTAATGAACAAAAAAACTGAAATTCTGCTATACGGCTTTAAACTCTCTGCAGCCCTTAAGAATAAATTTCCTTCTAAATGGTATAAGACAGAAATGAGATACCAGAGTATGAAATTGCCCAAATATTTGATGCACATGGAATTATTAAATTTTTAACCTTTAACGCAACAGCTGACAGAAGATTTGTCTAGGTGATCCCTACTTCCCATAGGGTTGTTCACCAGGGTGGAAACAATACAACATAATATTTTCCCCAGAATTTTTTTTTTACTTCAAACAATGCCTGTTATGCCCAATAGAGTTTATTTTCAAACCTGAGATAAACTGATTTTGAGGTTTATTTGGCGGGGAGTATCTCCTAGAGTAAAGTTCACATTCCTTCAGTTTCCAAAAGATAAGGATGGATTGAATCATCTGAACTTGTCCCATTATGCGTTTGTGGCCCATCTCCGTACTGTGTTATATTGGCTTACTCCAGGCTATATGTCTCATTGGAAATATACTGAACTTACTTTTAGTGATCTGCATAATTTGGTGCCTTATATATTGGGAAATCCCTCTAGTTCTAAGCCGTTGACCAAATTTCTGCAATACACTGCTCAACCACTTAGATGGTGGCTGCAGTTGTTAAAGAAATATTTAACATGGTCAGAAAGAAAGTTTCTGACTGCATTGGCATATGATCTTGATTTTCCACCTAACAAAATTGATCAGGTTTTTTTGAAAGTGCAGAAGTATAATACTCATTTTTTTTTTAACTGGTGGGCTCTTCAGGTTTACTCCATTTTGTCTCTCTCCAGGCAACAAATTGGTTGCCATCTAGAGAGTTCCATAGATTCCTGCAAGCAAAATCATATTTGCAGCCACTGGAGGAGAATTTAACATATTTGGTGACAAAGCCACCACCCTTAGTTCTCCTGATTAGACACAATCTTGAAAACACTCTTAAGGATCATCTCATCAGTTTGATATACAAGGCCTTGGAACATTTTTTTTTTAATTTTAGTTTTTGTTGACCGGGTAAGTGCACTAGACAAAGTCTGCCTATTTTAAGGTACAACCCAGGGGAGGAGGATACAGATGAATGCCAACTGACCTTGAACCAGATTAAGCTGTTGGTGGTACTTTTAGTGAATGGGGGGAAATTTGGCCAGGGCACCGGGGGAATTCCCCTACTGAACTGTAGGGGGAGATGCTTTCCACTGCTAGGATGGCCACTTCTCCTGACTTGCCTACCAGAATGGATGTGGAGGGAACTGGGGAGCGAGCCTCCTCCACTGCTCTAATTTCACTAGAGGCTGAAGAGGATTTTCATGATACCGAAGGGTTCCTTAATTTTCCAAAAAAAAGAAGAACAGCAACTGAATGGGCTGAATATTATGGAAGAAATGGTTGAACAGAAGGTATCCATAGGATATGATAAAGCCCTTGATACACCTGCAAATGCAGCATGAATGAACATGTTACAGGCACTACTGGAGAAAGAGAAGCTCAAGCATAAATTGAAAAAGACAGAATTGACAGCCGCATTGTATATATTGATGGAGGAGGACATCTCAGAGAATCCAATCTCTACAGTCACTATTACCTCACAGAATGCATGGAACCCAATTGGGATTGCAGCACAACATTCGGGTACAGCCATTTATCAAACTTCTCATATGGATCAAGCTACTGCTGCTGTCTTTTCGTTTACTGCTCTGGGACTGTTAACACATAAAGGTTTACAAAACCAAAGAGTTTCTGTGGGCACTGGGATAGGGCCTGTGGTACAGCCAGGTACTACAGTCCATACAGCAGTTTCATGCCCGGCTCCTCTCCAAGTGACTGGCGACATACCATTGCCTATGACTGATGCTGTACTTAGCGATGTTCCTTGCACTCCAAATAGCAGCAATAGCACTTTTACAGGTAGTCTTCCCTCATTACCCCCCATGCTGGGTAACAAGGATGCTGTGGAGATAACTTTGGAAAAAGCCTTAGGAAAAAAACAAAAGGTTGGTGGATGGAACACCTTGCACTCCCCATTCTAATATAGAACAAACACATCTAGTAGGGCACGACTCAGACTGGACACCTTGAATCAGCACTGGGGGGGGCAAGCTGGAAATTGAATACCAAAGGCCACTGGTACCCAGATCCAGACTGGGCCCTTACACCACTTTCACAAGGTAGCCCAAACTGGAAGCTGCAAAGTAATGCTGACAACATTACATTGGTACCTCCTGTTGGTTTACTAGCAGATGTCGCATAGCCTCTGAATGAATTTCATGGCCCTTAGGGCCCCCTTCCCCCACAGTATACTCCTGCTGGATCCCCAAATGATTTCCAGGAGAAAGATGAAAGAAAGAAAAAATATTCAGATTTTTTTCAGAAGTCTGAAGTTGCACCACGAAGGAATGCAGTCCACATCAGATGTAAAGGGGGGCTGGAGATTTGACTGGACAGATATTATGTCGGGACACAGATACTAAAGAAATCCTTAAAGTTTACCCCAGCTAAGGTTTTTGCATTTATTAACATTATGGGGGACAATCATTACAACGTCAGCTTTCAGTCTGTTGGAACTCTTTTGGACTCATTAAAATCAGTGCAGATTTTCCCCACTTTGGACCCCGTTTTTGGTAATTCCACTTACTAAACCCCTCACAAAGTTTGTAACTATAATGTTCCACAATGAGGAAGTGCATGTGAATGATATCACCCAGTGGCTACAGCAACATTATACTGTGCTGAGCACCCCAGAAGCTATTTTAGATGCTGAAGACATCTGGATAGGAGGGTGAAAATACAAAGTAAAGTTAACATAGCATGATAATGATATTGTGCATATTCCCAATTGTTTTTTTCTTGGTTGGGTCAGAGGAGTTTGTTTCTATGCTGGGCGACCGAAAGCCTGCTGTAATTGTGGATCCAGGACTAGAGATGCAGCGAATTTAAATTCTGCTGGCGAAGTGAACACAAAGTGGGCACTTCGCATTGCCGGAGTGGGCAATGCAAAGTGCTCACTCTGCCTTGTTATTACCGCTTCACGTTAAGGCGGAATGGCAATGCGAAGTAAGGTGAAGTCATTGTTTTTAATGGACTTCGTGTTCTTCATTATGATTCTAAGTGATCTACTTGGTGCTTCAGATTTGGCAGCCCCCCCCACACATCACATGGCTTACAGTACTGTAAGTCACGTGCTCTTTAGCTAGGCAGGAAGAAAGTGAGTCATACAAGCAGACACTTTTACTTTCTCCTGTGCAGATGGAGATAGTAGTGTGTTTTGTGACTGCTGATACTTTGAGATCAGAGCGAGGAGGAGATTTAAACTTTGATTTAGACCCAACAGCTTTTTTAAAAGCTACATTTTTTCATCTTTTCTGTACTCTTTTTTACTTAATTTGTTTTTCTGTAAATTTTGTTTTTCTTACCTTTATGAGTAGTTAGTTGTTTGTCTGTGTCTATGTGACTGTGTGTGTGTGTGTTGTGTGACAGTGTGAGTAGTGATTGCTCAGACTGAGGGAGCTCAGAAGGAGAGATGGACCAGGGTGAGGGAATGTCTGGGATGGGGGCAGCTCTGGGAGAGCATGGTAGTGGTAAGCGTCATACCATGTGCATGTGTGGAGGGCATGGGCGCTCATTCCTGTTGGGACTGCTCAATACTTGTGAGTGTCCCCCACCAGAAGCAGAAGCAGCACCTCCTGTCCTGACTCTGAGGTAGTTGAACCACCGCCACCACCACCACCACCATCACCACCAAGTCCAGCACCAGGTCCTCTGGAGCAGGATGTGCCTGTTCCCCTGGGCCCAGGTGTGGATCCCATTCCTGTTCAGCAACATGACCAGCTGTCTGCCAGTTCATCTGGCCATTGCCCTGCCTGTGCCTGGTCCTCCCCGCACCTCCGTTGTTTGGCAGTTTTTTGACTGTGTTGGGGGGACAGCAGTGTGATCAAGTGCCACCTATGTGAAGTGGAGGTGTGCTGTGGCCCCCGGGGGACTCACCTAGGGACTGGGGCCAGCACACCCATATACTCAATCACCAGCAGTTGGAGTGGCAGGCTGCCACAGAATGGACCATGCCTGCACCTGCTGGCCATTCTGTATCAGAGGGTGCAGCTGTACATTACAGCATCCCTAAGAAGAGAAGGGCCACAGCATCACCTGCTGCTCCACCAGCACCCCCCCCAGCACCACCACTGCCAGCAGGTCAGCCTGTAGAACGTGTGGACCTCAGAGAACTGCATGTAACACAGGCTGACTTGGCAGTTCTCTGGAGTGCTTTCAAGGATAACAAAGAGAGGGTGAGTGCTGTGGAGCAGTGGCTGGATCACATAGAGGGACATCAGTTGCAAATGATGTCCATGCTGGAACTTCTGCTGGATCACCATGGGATCCCACATTAGTGTTTTTTTCTCACATCATGTACCCCCCCACACCTTCCTTGCTGTGTTATAAAATGTATTCCTTCACCATCCCCGACCCTTGTATGTAATTATGCCCATTTTTTGTTGTCTTCTGCATGCGTGACACTTTGTATTCTGAGCAGTGCAAGTATACTGTACTAAACTGCATGTGTGCAGTCAGTCTTCTTTCCAGTCTGTATAGGTACTGCAGACACTGTCCAACTCCCTGACTGAAAAACAAACATTAATGAGTACAATGGTGGGGTAGTGAAGCATGGAGAGGTAGTACAAAATAGGCTTACAATACATCTAGTAACTATTAAAAAAAATTTATGTTGTGATTCGTGACGTGATCATGAATCATGATTTGTGACTGCATTTGTGACCATGATGATGAAGAAATGTGAATGCCTATGGCTGTACTTCCTCGATGAGCTGTAGCTTAAAACTCCCAGACTTAAAAACACGTATCAATGAGTACAATGGTGGGGTGGTGAAGCCTGGAGAGATACTTCAAAACAGGCTTACAATACATCCAAGTAACTAGAAAAACAATTAATGTTGTGATTCATAATGTGAATGATCATAAATCGTGATTTGTGACTGCATTTGTGACCGTGATGATGAAGAACGTGATTTGTATCTCGAGTGACTCGTGATGATGGTCCTGACTTAAAAACACATATTAATGAGTACAATGTTCATGCAGAATTAAGCACCACACCTGTCCGGTACTCTGAAGGGAAGCCAAAGAAACAACTGTGACTTAAGTTACAGATGGAGATTGGGCCCTACATTGATGCAAATGCACAGACAGATTAAGATTGCGCTGTGCACTGAAGAGATGCGGACACAAAGGCACAATACCTAACCAGTGCTCACCATCAGAAATTCAAATCTGGAAAAGAATACCTTTGCTGGTTGGGGCAGGCCACGGGGGGCAGTGTACTGCACTGCTGCAGTAACAGTCATTAGTAGTAATACCAGTAAAGGTACCACAAAGAAGTGCAAAAAACACACAGCTGCAGTGGATAGCAGCTTCACATTGCTGAAATTATTATGTGGCACAATAAAAGGTGTCCGATTTGATGACACACGTCACACACATACTCACAAACACAGTAAGTAATGCATAGCAAATTGAAAACTTCAGTAATATAACCACATACTTTAAACAAACTAAAATTATGCACTGCTGCACCACAACAATCAGCAAAAAAATGGCAAGAAATATTAAAAATATTACTGTGTACATTAACACAGTTGTACAAGAAAAATATCACCAAAACAGAAAGCACTGTCTTTTTCTCTAAGTTAATCTACCTACACCACAGATACGCCCCTCCCCCAAAGCACACTTCCACTGTCTCTCAGTACACAGACTGAATGTTGTACATAACAGTCAAAATCCATACACAAACAATAAAACGCTCGATGATATGAGCACAGGAAGGTTTTCTATAATCGATGAACTAAAGTTTCACCCAAAAAAATGACTCAAAAAGAAACATAGAAACATAGACTTTGATGGCAGATAAGGACCACTTGGCCCACCCAGTCTGCCCATTTCCCTACCTACTGGATAAGCTGCAGATTCTAGTTAACCAACAGCCTACTTCCTGCCACCCCCCACTACAATTGCCTTGTGTCTGTCCCATGCATGTTTGAATTCCCCCACTGTTTTTAACAGCTTTTGAAGGTTTGAATCACAGAGAGCTCTCAGAGCAGATTGTCTCCTACAGCTTCCTACACACACTACCCCAAACTGAAGCTGTGCAGAACAATCTAGAGCCCATGTGACCTGAAATCCCATGAATCACTGCAAAATTAGCCTTTGGAGCTTAAAACAAGGTGAAGTAGAGGTGAAGTACATTGTTTTCAATGTACCCGCCTTAAATTAGTGGAGTAGTGATTTGGGAAGGCAGAAATGCTGAGTCATTTTTTCAATGGACTTTGATTACCCATTAATAACACGTACTCTGCTCTGCTTTGTGGAGCACTCTGCGAATTCGCCTTCACTCAGCGAATCACTTGGCAGAGCGAATTGGGGCAACTTCTCCCATCACTATCCAGGACTCATTTATCATGACTGTGATAAACCCTGATGTGGCATTTGTGGGGAGGTTGTGAACATCAGCATGCAATATTCCAGTTATACCAAATATTCACTGTGTGATATGTCTGGTTATCTTTTTCATAAGTGTCCTTGGGCATCCAGGAATAAGTCTGACAAAATGGATCCAGATGACCTTATTCGCAAAGCTCAACAGGTAGCTAGCCCCCCCCCCACCCATCAGGATTCTGGATGCCAACAACCAGATCAGCAGTAAGGAAATCCAGCTAACCCAGACTGTCAGGAGGTAGAACCACATGCAGCACAACTCCCCGACCAAGGGTTTCAGGATGTAGAACACCGACTGGAGAAGGCAGTCCCTGCTGTGGCCCTCCCAGAGGGTACCCTTCCCCGGTTCCTTCTGACCTCTGCGACCTTCTCTCACCCATCAATAAAACTGAAACCTTGCAAGAAGCTTTACTGATCCTGGTGTGCTATCTGGAGGTACTGGCCGATAAGCCAGGACAGCAATTTCATCAACCTGGAAGTCCACCCACCATGAGACATAAATCTACACAGAGTAGTTCAGTAACTACAGGAACCTTTACTTTCAGTTCCAAAAATCCTTTTTCAGTTCCTAAAACCCAGAACTGGGGTGATATGGATGTCAAAGCTGAAGACAGTCAGTCCCATCCAGGTTCTACAGACACTTTCAAATCTATTGGACATAGATATTCTGTGAAGAAAAAAAGTCAGAAATGAATGTCTGATTTACTGTAACATGTAAATGCATACGGTAGCCTCTTGTAATGTTTGCAGTTTATTAAATCATAAGAGAAGGCTTATAACTTTCTAAACGCTTCATGATTATAATATTGATGTTTTAGTTTTACAGGAAACTTGGATGTGGTCTGATACACAATTACAGTTATTCAAGGCTGCATGGCCATGGGGACATTCCTTCTGGTCCTTTGGGTTGGTTAGCTCAGATGGGGTAGGGATTTTATTTACAGGGTTTTATTTCTCACTAACAAAACTAATTGACCTCATCCCTCGTAGGGTCCTTATTTTGGATGGTGTTTGAAAATTACAACCAAGTAGATTCAATAATATGTATGGGCCACAATCCAAGGCAGAGAGGGTCAAGATGCTAGAATACATTCAACCATTTCTAGTGACCACTAGAATTACATATTTAGCTGGAGATTCTAATTGTACTCTAGCTACAGGGGAAAACTTCTCTAAGCAGAAAAAAACATATTGTGATTAAAATATGTTATTTAAATGTATATTCCCTGCTGACCTGTTATATTGTGCAGACTATAAAATAAGGAGTCCTGATTTCACCTACCAAAGAGGGCAACATTCCTCTACTATAGATCATATTTTTATGAATAAACATCATCATACAATCACCCTGACTATCCTCCCCATAGAATTTTCTGACCACCTGTTATTAATTAGGTCCATTTTAGATTCATGTACTCTGCAATATCACAATAGCAGATGGAAACTGAATTCCTCTGTTCTACAAGACACTGTTAAAGGGCTTTTATTAGCCAGACTATCAGTTTTGGATCTTTTTGAAAATCTGGGGGATCAGTGGTGGGACTCAAAACAATATTTCAGAGAATTTTTTCAGAAATTTGTGAAAAAGAAGGCACAGGGTTCTTTTTTTCAGTATCTCAAATTATGTGCACAATTGCAATGGGTAATGACAATTGCTTCTTGCACAAAACAGAATGTTTTTGATCAAATTGTTAATTTTAAAATAGAATTACTTAAATGTCAATATGATAGGGCACAATCAGTTAAGGCAAATTTGTTATATAGGACAAAACAAAACACAGCTTGACCCCTTTGAAATGTGTAAAAATAAAAGAGAAGCAACCAACTTTCATGAATTACAAGATGAACAAGGTACTCTGACCTCTGAGCCTTCCAGACTTCATCAAATAGTGGTGAACCACCTGTGTTCTTATCAAAATTTAGTTGTGACAACTAAAGATGACATCACACAGTACCTTTCTCTGGTGAAAGAAGCTCCAGATTTACAGAGAGCTAAAGATCTTATCAGGCCAATATCAGTTTTTGAAGTCCAACAGGCTATTAAACTGGCTAAGTTTGGATCATCCCCAGGGTTGGATGGTCTCCCTTATAAATTATATAAAACCTTCTCCACTGAACTTGCTCCGTATTTGGTGCAGGTGTATAATTATTTATTGCAGCATGGTCCAGTCCCTCCATTCTTTACTAAAGGCATGGTTATTTTTCTTTTCAAAACTGGAGATAGGACTGAGATCACTAATTGGAGGTCAATTACCCTCTTAAACGCAGATTTTAAATTGTTGTCCAACATTTTGAATTTACGGTTAAAGAATTATGCTGCCACAATGTTGTACCAGACTCAATTTTGTGGTTTGCCTGGGCAGAAAATTCAGTAAGCCCTTATATTGATAAGAGAAGTCGTTAATTATTATAATTTACATAGTCATTCTGGGTTTTTGATTTCATTAGAACTTAGCAAGGCTTTTGATAGAGTTAATCATGACTTTTTGTTTCAAACTCTGCATCATTATGACATTCCACAGACCTCTGCAACGTGGTTACAACTGCTTTATTCTTCAGATTCCCTTTGCCCTATTGTTTTAGGTAAGGTAGGAATGGCAGTGTGCATCACTGAGGAAGTCTGACAGGGATGTCTCTTGAGTCCCATTCTGTACATTTTTTCATTAGATCCCCTGACTAGATGTATTATTCAACATACTTCTCTGACAGGATTACATGGGTTGCAGCAGGATGATGAGCTGCGAATTTTGGCATATGCCAATGATATTTATTTGCAGAATCTAGAGATAGCATTTTAATAATGCTTCATGAAATCAATACATATTCTGTAGTATCTGGGGCAAAATTAAATCTTCAGAAAAGTGTTGGATTTGGTTTAGGTTTAGAGATGCTAACTGTGGACCCTATTGCAAACATTATATTGGTAACAACCCCTGTTAAAATTCTGGGATTGTATTTTTCAGGTGTCGATATGGGCACTTATAACTGGGATAATGCACTTTCTGCATGTGAAACTAAAGTACATCGATGGAAGGGCTGGAAATTGTCTAAATTAAAACAAGTTTCAATTATAAAGAAATTTCTGATCCCAGGCTTATTATATACAGGGATGATTTTCCCCTTACCAGGTCACATGGAGACTAAAATATATAGTCTGTTTTTGCAGCTACTTTGGGGAAGTTGGCTGAACCCCATTAAAAGGATGTATACTTATTTACATAAGGATAAGCAAGGGTTGGGAATGGTGGATCCAGTGTTTTACTTTTTTCATGCACTTTTTTGTTCACAACATTTTAAACCAGGCCTTCAGCTGACTCAGTCTCTTACAAAAAAAATGGATTCTAAACAGTTTTTAAGGTTTTTACCTGGTTTGGAAAGGAGAGATTCCTAAACAACCTAAATATCTCATCTTCCCACTTACTATGACACACACAATACTGAAACTCAGGAAGTGGCATCCTGAAGAAAAAACTGCTGGTAGGCTGACCTGTTCTCAGTTATACTTAGGGGTAATGACAGAACATATAATGGCCCATCGTGTTTTTAAACATTGTCTTGAATCTGACAATGTGAAGGTGTTATATCTCTTAAATACCAAATGTATTCCAGAAAAAAATGTGGGAAATTGTCTGGTTGTGTGCATATGAAAGGTTAAATATTAGGGGGAATAATAAGCACAAAGCTCTAGAGGAAAGATTTTGTCCATACCCTGACTGTGTAGCTCTGACTGAAGATATTAGTATTTTTTTAATCTTGTGTGCATATTCCAGGAGTTTGTGGATATACCAAGCTAACGCTTGGGGTCTGAAAAGGTTGGCTAATCTGATTTATGAAAGCATAGCTCTGGGCATTTATCCATCCAGACTAATGGTAATGATATCAGTTCCTTACATGTATTTTTTTCTGTCCTGAAATTTTATCTGTGGCATGCTAGATGCCAATGGGTTCTACAGCCAAAATTGGTTTTGTATGATACTTTCAGAATTCTCTGTGACAATGGTATAAAGGTGATTTATGAATATGACTTACGTCATAATCCCAGGTCAAAGGTTTTTATGTGGTGGAAAGGGTTTTCAGCCTTTACAAAATTTGAATAATTCAGGTTTAAGGGTGTAGATGGGGTACTGGGTATGTATAATCTGTCACTATAGTATGTTTTTTTTATTTTCATTCTGTTGATGTTTGGTGGGAATGGATGTATTTTTGTATTAAGAAATTGATTTGTGTTTTTTACACTGGATGTTTGATTACGTGTTATCAATAAAATATTCCCCTGTTCTTTTTGAGAAGTGCCATGAGATCTTTAACATCCACCTGAACTACCACCAGAACCATCTTCAGAGGAATCTACACATTTTTGTACGGATTCCTCTGATATCTGGAAAAGTAAATGGGAGCAGGACTTGCAATGTGAAATGACACCGTATGAGTGGAGTAGGGTCGGATCATATCACTCAGAAAGTGTCTGGGTTGAACTACTGGAATGAATTTGCTTGGAAAAACAGGAGCTGATTTTTCTGCACTATGGCCTTGTTGTCCCATTTTGGATTATTTCCTTGGGGCAGTGTTGGAGAGGCTAAGGCTTTGCACCAGCAGACCATGAACATATTTTGTGGTTTTGTAACTAATTAATACAGTTCTGAAAGAGGTTCTGGATGTGATTATAGAAATTAATGATTGTCCAAATCTCCTCACTCTGTGATACATTATTATAGCTACACTACCTGAACATTGTCTTATTAACATGACCACACATAAACAAGTATCATTCCTGTTGTTGGCTGCAAAAAAGCTATAACCAGATGTTGGTACACTACTAAAATAACAACCCAGAAATCGTGGCAGAATCTGACTCTGGAAATGTATGCCTTAAACAGACTTTCCGCTCAGATTCACAATCATCTTACAACCTTTTAATTATCTTGGCATAAATGGGTCATGTACCAATTGCAGCATTTTTCTGATTTTTGTACCTTGAGCATTAAGAGGGTGGAGACGTAGGATGCCAAACTATGTTTGCGCTTCCATCTTTTAGTCTTTTATAGTGATTTTTGGACAGGAGAGGGGTGGCCTATTGCTGTTCTTTTTTGTGAGGCCCCTGTCTCCAAGGTCTTTGTAGTGGCATGGATTGTTGTCTTTTTAGCTTTTTAGCCTTGTTCATTTATTCTGACTATTTTCTCTTGTTATTGTTCATGAACATTGTGTTGATTAGTTGTTTATACAAGTTATAATGTTCCTTTGTCTACACTTGTAATGTAATATTGTAACATGGATATAAAGATGACTATGGAGAACAAAGATTGCTTAGGTAAATCCAGTAAGATGATTTATTTTGGATAGTTAAATGTACCTTTCCAGTAGATTGATTTATCAAATAGAGGTGAGATAACAGATTAACATTAGAGGAAACAACTATTGTAAATCATGTTAAAGCCTCTTCCTTTATCCACGGCTCTATCGAGATGCCTCCTGGTCTTCAGGACTGCTGGTTTAAATTGGATGCGAGGACTTTCACAAGGCATCTCTATGTAGGATGGAAAACATAGACATTACACTTTGGTGGTTTATTTACATTACTTATTATAAATTCTGATACTTTTCTTTTTGTTGCATCTTCTCATTTCCTGGTCTTATGTCATTATGTCATGCTTATTTTGTTTAATAAAGATTAAAATACAAAAAAAGAGCAAGGGTGGGGGCAGAGCTCAAGAAACAGGAGACAAGGGAGGGAAAGTGAAGAGCAGACAGAGAAAGGGGGAACAAGGGAGTGACTGCCCAGAGAGAGATCAAAACTGGGGTGGAGGGCAGGGGGATGTTGGCCAGAGGAAGAACATAACTCAGAGAAAGGGGAAGGATGGGGGGGCAAGGAGAACAGGGAGGTGATAGGCAAACCAGCAACCGAGTGTGGGCTGGAAAGCCAGGAACACAAGCAGTGTTAGAGAAGCAGCAGGGTTTTGCTCATAGGGGACTCAATAGTAAAGTGAATCAGATGGGGGGGCATGGGAGCCAGAGGTAGTGCAATTTTGGTGGAGTACATGTTGGGAATGACAGCTCTGGAGGCAAGACACAACATACCTTCATGGAACAAAAGGCAAGATGAAAGGACACACTTGGCGAAACACCTGAGCACCAGCAATTTAGAGGGGAATAGTCTAATGGAAGTGCAGGCACAATTCAGGGAACTTGTTAGGTTTTACAGCAGCATCAGGTACGGGTCCATTGCTTTCTCAGAATTGCTGACGGTGCCTAGGGTGAGCAAACCAAGAAAACAGAGGATTGGAGAATTTAATTTTTGGCTGGCAGGGTGGTGCAAACAGATGGGGTTCAGACTAGTGGGAGACTGGGAGACGATGTGGGAAGACAAGAGCCTGCATGCCCAGGACAGACTGCATCTGAGCAGGGAAGGATCAGCTATACTAAAAAGAAAGCAAGGGGAATTCATAGAGGCAAGGTATAATTTAAACTGACTGAGGGGGATGGAGGTTATGCAAAGGACCACTCAAGAAGACAGGAGAGGAAGGGAGCTATCAGCCTTCCCCCCGGACAGAGACAGGATGCTGGACAATAACACAAACAAGGGTGGGTGGCAGGGTGGGAGGGTAGGGAGGGAGTACATGGTAAGGTACTATCAATGAACACCAGAAGTATGGGGAACAAAATGGCAGATTTGGAAGCCACCATGGAAGAAGAAGAACTAGACATTGTAGAGATTAGTGAGACCTGGTGAACGGAGCATCATATCTGGCATACAGTTATCCAAGGCTACAGATTGTTTAGGAGGAACAGGGCTGGAAAGAAGGGTGGTGCTTTATATATCAAAGAGGATATCAGGGCAATGGAAGGACAGGGAAAGAAAGGGGAGACAGAGCTTCTGTGGGTAACACTAGACAAAAGGACAGAAAAATCCCTAAGGCTAGGGATGGTATACAGGCCTCCTATATAAGGGGAGGAAGGGGATAGACAGTTAGCACAGGCAGTCATGCAGATGGTCCTATGGGGAAAGACTCTGCTGGTGGGGGACTTAAATCTCCAAGGTGTGGACTGGGAGATCCCAGTGGAAGCCTCAGCTAGGAGCAGGGGGATCCTGGAGGCACTGCAAGGAATGTTCATGCAGCAGCTGGTGAAGGAACTCACTAGGGGGGATAACCAGTTGGATGTGGCTGTCACAAATGGTGAGAGTGTGGAGGAGGTAACGATGGGAGAAGGGCTAGGAAATAGTGATCACAAGACCGTAAGGTTCAGGGTTAGGACGGGGAGGGAGGCAAATCGGACCAACACTAGGGTTATGGACTTCAGAAGGATGGACTTTGACAGAATGAGTTGGATAGTTAGGGAAGAAATTGCAGGAGCTGAGAATATGGGGGTTGTGGTGGAGCTATGGGAAGCTATCAAAGATGGGGTACTAAAAACCACAGAAATTTGCATAAGGAAGGTGGGAAACAATAAGAAATGGAGGAGGCTACTCTGGTTTACAAGGGAAGTGGCGGAAGCAGTCAGGATAAGGAGGAGGGCTTTCATGAAGTATAAGATGACACAGATGGAGAAGGACAGGGAGGCATATAAAGAAAAGAGGAAGTTAGCAGGACAAAGGATAAGGAGCGCTAAAGCTGACACTGAGGAGAGAATAGCTAAGAAGGCCAAAAGGGGCGACACAACTTTTTTTTTTTGCAGTTAAACTTTTTTATTAATTTTTCATAAGATATATACAGACAAACCTCTTACAGTACAGTACAATGTGAGGATTTTTTTTAAAGAAATTGAGGCAGCATATAATAAGAACATTGCTACAATAATACAAGGAGCTTTTGGTTTAAAATATAGTAAACAATACAGGTCATGTAATTAGCATATACTTGACATTTGTAGTGAACCTAAAGGGATAGTGTGATTAGATATGGTTTATATTAAAATGTTACATAATTATATATGATGCTGCAAAAGGGAAAAAAGTACATTCGTAAAAGGATTGTGGAGTAATAAAGAATGATTGAGAACAGAGTATAGGAAAGAAAAGATATATAAGAAAGTTAAGAAGAGAGAGAGGGAAACTATAAAAAAGGGAAAAAGGCGAGACTACAATGATGTATCAGTAAAAGGGGAAAATCCATATATATTAAGTCCATACATTGGTGTTGGAAGATTTAGTTGATTCCAAAAAATTAAAAAAGCCCTGCCAACAATTGTTATATAACATGAGTCGGTCAGACAAGATATATGTCATACGGTCCAGAGAGGCATATTTCAATAGTTGGTTAATGATACCGGGAAGGGTAGGGATTATGTTGGATCTCCAATGCATGAGGATTGTGCGTTAACTTGAAGGAAGAGTATATTTAACCATCTGCTCTGCTAATATGAAATTTTATAAGAACGGTGATTAAAAATACCAAGAATGCAATGTTTAGGGTCTAGTGTAAAGGTTGACCTACCACTTTCATTGCAAATCTGTGAGTACAGTGCCAAATCTTTTGTATGAGGGACAGTGCCATAAGATATGCAATAAATCCCCATTGGGGGAACTGCAGCACCAGAAATTGTTGTTGTTCAATAAACCCATTTTTGTAATACAACAGGAGTTCTGTACCACAAATGAAGGATCTTGGTTTGAATGAGGAACTGCGTTTATCATTAAAAGATTTGTGACAGGAGAGCCAACATCTGGACCATTGTGCATTGGTGATATTATATTGTAGCAAAGTACTCCATCTGTTTTAGCATTGACAGAGTAGTCAGGAAGGATATCACAAATATCTTTGTAAACAGTGCTATTTAAATTGGATGTTGTTTTTATCCATTTAGAGATGTGCTATCATACAGAGAATTGATAGAGAAGGGTGGAGGTAAGAGTTGCATGCGGTACGAGCTGTAGATATTTCCAAAAATCCTGATGGGGAAGATTCCATATGCCCTGAGGTCGGTGTGTAAGATTTTAACTTTAATGACTTGGGTTCAAGTATATCCTGCAAAGAGAATACCTTTTTCCAGGTATGACAAAAAATGGGGTGATTATCAAGAGATATATGGTGGTTACCCCAGATGGGGGTGTAAGCTAAGGGTTTGGGGTTAGATTTAATATGCTTGTGAATGATTTTCCAATAGAATATAGAAGCAGCTATGGTAGGGTGAGACTTTAAAGAAGAGGTAAGGGTGTTATCAAGGAAAGAAGTCGCCACATTACTAGGACATAAGGATGTTTCCATATTGACCCATAAAGGAGACTGGATGTTGGGTTTGTTAAACCATTTAATTGTTTGAGATGTACGGACACAACTTTTTTTTAGATATGTGGGGGACAGAAGGAAGGTGAAACAGGGAATAGTGTGACTAAGGGGAGAGGGAGGGCAAAATTGAAGCGGGACTTGGAGAAGGCTGAATTACTGATCACTACTTTTGCTCCATTTTTATGGTGGAGGGGGAGGGTAGAGGACCAAAGCTAAAGGGAAGGAGAAGGGGGACATAAAGGTGGATCCCAGCCATTTCAGTGTAGACAGGGTGAGAGAGGAACTTGGTAGGTTAAAAGTTGACAAGGCAATGGGGCAGAATGGCTTGTACCCAAGGGTTCTTAGGTAACTGAGGGAAGAGCTGGCTACCCCACTGATGAGACTTTTTAACTTGTCACTAGATATGGGATGGGTACCAGGGGACTGGAAGAGGGCAAACTTAGTGCCCTACACAAGGGTGGCAGTAAGGAGGTGGGGAAGGTGATGGAGGCACTAATAAAGGAAAGTGTGGTAGACTACCTGGAGAAAAGTGGCCTGCAGGATGATAACCAGCATGGATTCATGAAGGGAAGGTCATGTCAGGCCAGTCCAATTGAGTTCTTCAATTGGGTGATGCAAGTGATCAACCAAGAAGGGGCAGTGGATGTGGCCTATCTGGATTTCAGTAAGGCCTTTGACGCCATCCCTCACAGAAGGCTAGTGAATAAGCTGGATAGCTTTGGGGTAGGTGGGAAAATAATGAGGTGGGTGGAAAACTAGTTGGCGGATAGAAACCAGAGTATGGTGATAAACAGGGTGCACTGCAGAGTGAGGAGGGAGACAAGTGGGGTGCCCCAGGGGTCCGTGCTCTGGCCCCTGCTTTTCAATATTTATATCAGCGATGTAGTGGTAGGGCTGGAAGGAAGAGTGTGCCTATTTGCTGATGATACAAAAATCAGCAATAGGGTGGACACTCCAAGGGGGTAGTGGCCATGAGACCGAACCTGAGGACGCTGGAAGAGTGATCAGACTTGGCAACTAAAGTTCAACACCAAAAGGTGTTCTGTGATGCACTTATTTGTTATTATTTATTGAAAATGTTTACCAGGAAAGACAACATGAGCTGTAAACAGCTAGTTTCCAGAAGCGTCCTGGTGGAAGGGGTTACATAAGTGGGGGAGCAAAAGAAAATGAAAAGACAGGCAATGCAAAACAGTAACATACAAACAATAAATTATTAGCATGGACAAAGAAGTAAACCACAGTATTTTTAAGGCAAAAAAAACCACACAGGGTTACAATACCATAGACACAAGAGTATAATAGCTAACAAGGAAGGTGCAGATCCTGGTGGAGTACACCACAAAGTGCTAGATAGGCTGGCAGAGTGCAGGGGTACTAAGTGCTAAGTAGACAGGATAGGAGTGTGAAACAGGGGGAATGGGAAGGGGGAGGAGAGAGAGAGTGCAAGGGAAGAGAAGTGTGAAACAGAGAGAATGGGAGGGGTGAGGAGGCATGGAAAGCTGGGGAGCTGCATCCTCTCATGATGATGAGAACCCAGTGGGGCGTGCAAACTCAGAAGGGAAGGGTACTTGAGGAGAAGGGTGGAGTAGGCATGATAAGTCTGGGGGGAATACGTCCCTATAGGATGCTGAAATCCCTGTAAGGGGCAAGGAATCTGGATAGGCAGGAGGTGAGATGGGGAGGAAGAAGGGGAGGAGAGAAGGGGAGAGGGCGAGGCATGCCAGGGGGTAACTCCCCTCCAGGATGCAGATAACCCTGCAACCTGGTATTGACCGGGGCCTGCATGAAATTGAGAGAGAGGGGAGATGGCAGGGGAGAGAGGAGGTGGGAAAGAAGGCATAAGGGCAGGGAAGCCCGGGGGAGGGGGTTAACACCCCTTCAGGATGCTGAGAACCCTGCAGGGAGGTATAAGCCAAGAAATGAAGGAGGTGAGTGAGGGGGTGGAGATGGGGAAATAGGAAGAAGAGGGAGGAAGAAGGCAGGAAAGCCAGTGTGGGGTTACTCCCTTTCAGGATGTTGAGAATCCTGCAAGGGGTATGTACCCGGATATGAAGGAGGAGAGAGAAGGGAGAGGGTAGGGGGAAGAGGGGGTGGTAGAAGGCAAGGCAACCCTGGGAAAAACACCTCTCTTGAGGGTGACCAGTCTGGGGAGGATGGAATTAGAGGTGACCAGCAACCAGGGAAGTTACACTTCTTAGGATGCTGACAGCCATGTGTGAGGGAGATTGAGACCGAGAAGGAAAGAGAGAGAGAGAGAGAGAGAGAGAGCGAGGAAGGAAGTGGGGGAGTTAAGTCGGGGTAGGGGGAAGGGGAGGAGGTTGCTGTCAGAGAGCCTAGAAGAAAATGGGTGTTGGGAAGGTGGAGGGTAGGGGATTGGAAAAAACAGGGGTAGAGGGAAGGGGCTAGTTGCAGGTGCAACTGTGAACAGTGTGCTTCCGGAGGGGGTGAGCTAGTGAGATTGAGCTGAGTGAATTTCAAGAGGGAGGGAATTCCAGATGTTAGGTAACTTGAAGGAGAAAGCGTCATGACCTGACAAGGTGCACCATGGGGGGGAGGGCAAGGGTGCGATGAGTGAAATTGCAGAGGGAATAGAAGGAGGGTGGGGGAGAGATAGGAAGAAGGATAAGTATGGAGGGGACAAATCTGAGCCAGAACTTCCCAACTAGATTGGCACTGTGCTGAAGTCATCTGGCATTAAGGGAGGGAAAGGAGAGTGAGGTATAAAGATTGCAGTGGTGTGTAAGTGGGGACAACCTAGTATGAAGTGACAGAAGGAATTGAAGAGGGTGTCTAGTCTAGAGAGGGGGTGGATTTAGGGGCAGAACTGTAGACTATGTCTCTAAAATCGAGGATGGGGAGAATCATTTTTTGGATAATTTCTCTCCGGGCTTGCAGTGGCAGACAGCTGCAGTGCCTGTACAGAGCACCAAGCTTAGGAAGTAGTTTTTTGTGGATAGCATCAATGTGAGCCCCAAAGTCAAGGGACTTGTCTAGCCATAACCCTAGGTACTTAAAGGTGGGAACATCATCCAGCATAGTACCAGAGAGAGTGTTGAAGTTAGGGGTGGTGAGAAGTCTGAACAGCCTTTGCTTGGAGCCACTTGGGATGAAAGAATCAGAGAGCAGTGTACATTCTAGTAGGGAGGTAATCAGGGAAACAGAGCAGGAGAGGGACCTGGGGATCATCATTTCTAGCAACCTTAAGTTAGGTAACCGATGTAGAAAAGCAGTGGGGAAGGTAAATGGAATGTTGGCATGCATCAGAAGGGGCATCACTAGCAGATGGCGGGAGATACTTATGCCCCTCTACAAAGCCATGGTGAGGCCGCACTTAGAGTATGGGGTACAGTTCTGGGACTGCACCTACCCAAGGACATAGATGCTGTAGAGATAGTTCAAAGAAGGACAACCAAAATGGTGCATGGCATGAAAGGGAAGACATATGAGCAGAAGTGTAAGGAATTGAACTTGTATACATTAGAGACCAGAAGGGAAAGGGGAGACATGATTGAAACCTTTAAATATGTGAAAGGGATAAACGCAGTGAAGGAGGGCTTACATAAAAGGAAGGAGGGTGCTATAACTAGAGGGCATAGCCTAAAATTGGAGGGCAGGAGATGCAAAGGTAATGTGAGGGAATGATTCTTTTTTTAACACAACATTCTTTTCACTCCTGCCGTGGAGCTGGAGGCGAGTCATCTGGCTGCCAGAACCTGCACCGCCAGACCTGGTCTGGCCAGTGACACACTCTCCAAAATGCAGGCTGGCATGCAGAGTTCCCCCCTTTGGGGACCTGGATCCTAATACCTGGGGGGGTGGGTTACACCTTTCGTGACCAAGGGTGCAGGGCACCACCATCAGCTGCCATGATCACCCCACAATTTGCCACCATTTTTTCCTCCCTCAGAGCTGATCATGCAGTGGTGTCAGCACACTATGTGCTGATGCCTGCCACACTCCAGCCCTCAACTGTGCACACTACCTGTAGTGCTGCTGGCCTCTGCCAGTTGCCACTGTAGAGCGAAGCAATCCCCCCACCCACCCCAGATGAAGGAGAGCAGTTACTAGATGCTTGATCCTCCCTCTCCCCTGCCAACCCCCAATGTCCTGAGTCTGCTGCCAAACCCGGGTCACCGGGGTGTCACAAGGTGTGGCATCCAGTGCTTTAACCCTTAGCTCCAAGGGGCCGGCCGAGGGAACGGTTCTTCATGTGGAGGGTGGTAGAGGCATGGAACAAATTGCTGGAGGAGGTGGTGGGGGCTGAAATGGTGGGGAGAGGTTCAAGATAGCATGGGACAGACATATGGGGTTAAGTAGAGGGGGGGAAGTGGAGGGACAGTGGTGATGGAAATGAGTAAGGGGGGCAGGGGCAGACTAGATGGGCCGCCTGGTCCTTTCTGCTGTCATGATTCTATGGCTTCTCTTTCCTTCTTCTCAAGTAAAATCTGGTTAGAAAACAATCTTATGTGTTAAATTATAACAAAAGATCACAGGTTATCACAAATTGTTTCCGGCCAATAAGATCGCCCACATAATAAAGTGGGACAGAACATCGCAGGAAAAACATTACGGTCGGAAAGTCCTCCTGGCCACAACATTGTGGTGCAGAATACAGCAGGCCACCACTCCACCTTGCATTGCCAGAGTCCCACGGTGCCAGCAGGACATGTAGGGACAACGGGGCACCCTGGCAATGAAGCACGGGGCAGGCACGACGTAAGGCACTCAGTGACTGACGGACGAATCCCAGTGCCTGCCCCGCCACTACAAGTGCAGCAACAGCTGTTCTGGGAAACCTCAACCAGTGTGTGAATCCCCTAATGCACAATGTCATATAGCTAATGATACCTATCGTATACTGGATCCCCATTGTCCCCTGACACAGATGTCTCCATCCCCCACTGGCGGGGCAGGCACCATGATTCGGCCGTCGGTCATTGTGCGCCTTTCATTGTGCCTGCCCCATGTTTCATTGCCAGGGTGCCCTGTTGTCCCTATATGTCCTGCTGGCACTGTGGGACTCTGGCAGTGCAAGGCAGAGTGGTGGCCCACGGTATTCTGCACTGCAATGTTGTGGCCAGGTGGACTTTCTGACCATGATGTTTTTCCTGTGATGTTCTGTCCCTCTTTATTATGCAGGCAATGTTATTGGCCGGAACCTCACAAATCACATATTTCTATTAAATGTATAATATGTTTGTCATAGAAAGTGTGATTTCTCTAAAAAAATTTGAAAACAGGTTTGCAGTTTGCCATTGAAATACACTGCCAGCCTTGCAAGTAAAACTTTTCTGACATCATAATACAAGAATGCCACTGTATTCTTTTTTGTTTGCTAGTAGTTGGCAAAATGCAAATAAAATGATAAAAATGTGATTATAGAAACAAAAGCAAAAACAGAATGATTACAGGGGCATCTAGAGTCCCCCAAACCTTCATTCTTTAAGATATTCATCCTTACTAAGCACTTACTGTTTAATGAAATTAGTGGCTAACCTTTCTTTTTATCAGATGTGGTGATGTAGTAGTTTGTTGCCAGTGGTATGTTTTTAGCCATTCATAACTAAAACCCCATTTGCACTTCCTCA
The DNA here is from genome assembly GCA_016271365.2 of Neoceratodus forsteri. Lineage (NCBI taxonomy): Eukaryota > Metazoa > Chordata > Ceratodontiformes > Ceratodontidae > Neoceratodus > Neoceratodus forsteri. The sequence goes on along the minus strand of CM057456.1, from coordinate 540,782,470 downwards.
TTTCTTTTGATGTTGAGCTATTGTCTGATGAGCAAGGCCTCTTTCATTGACAGGATAAACATCTCTCTGTCCTTGTGATTAATAATCTGGTCTCTGTGCTTCTTTATTGATCTTTGTTAACCATGTTGTAATCTTTGGAGTTATTGCCAGAAGCTCTTTGGTCTCTTTCTATATATAAACAAGCATTTGTCAATGCCGAATGTTGTCGCACTGGCATTGGCACTGGCAGTGGCAGAGCTAGAGATGCATAATAGAAATGGCAGTGAAGTACTGAAGTGACGCCAACCCCACCCCACCCTGTAGAGAGCAACAGGCATTGGGGTGTGCCTTTAGGTCGTCAGCTATAATGCTCATGGCATTGTACCTCACCCTACCCTGTAGACACTGACAAGTGTCGTGGTGTGCTTTGAGGTCTTTGGGCATTATTCTTACCCCATTCCATAAGGAAATACGCTGACGTGGGTGCAGTATAGGACCGTGGGGTGAAGTTTGTGGCCAAACAGTGCAAGACACACCATGATGCCTGCCAATAGCTGCAGGGTGGGCATGGGGGTGGAATGGCGTGAGTATTACATCCGATGATCCCAAGTCACAGCTCTGACGCCTGTCAGTCCATACCGGGTGGGTTGCTACAGATGGAAACCTTAACATGGTAGGCGTGTAGTGGTAGTTTCACTCTACATGTTCAATATGGGCTGCTTGTCAGGCCACCTCATGAAGAGCGGCACAATCACTTTGTTAGCTGAAATGTGGTTTTGCACAGCGGTTGTGCCATTTAGCAACAGAGGGATGAAAACACAGTTTTGGGCAGGATGTGGAGAATGACAACTGTATTGTTCATGAGGAGGCGTAAAAAGTTGCAACGTTGAAAATCTGGAGTGGCAATATGAAATATTGGTGAAGTGATGAACATGCATACAAACTGCGCAACAAACGTCCACAACCCAATTATTTGTGGGAGTTTTTTACGCACATTTTCAACATAGGTATTTTGGGATCACCCCTCATGAACAGTAGCACTGTGATTTTGTTAATGCGTCCCAAAAAGTGATTTCCCACAGCGAGCATGCCATTGTGCACCACAGTTGTGGAAACGCGGTTTGGGCAGGCTGTGAAAAATGGCAGCTGTACTGTTGATAAGGAGGTGTGCACAAATGCCAGTGGTGAAAATCTGCCATGAAAATATTGCAAATTTACGAAGTTACAAGGCTGAGTGGAAACTGTGCAATGCACACTTGCAACACTGTCATTTTCTGGACTTTTGACACCAGATTTTCAACATAGGCATTTTAGGACTTCTGCTCATGAACAGTGTCATTGTCATTTCCTCAAACTGTCCCCCGAAAACTGATTTCGCACAGCGACCGTGCAATTCTGTGCTGGACATGTGAAAACATTTTTCAGCCAGGATATGTAAAATGACAGCTGTACTGTTCATAAGGAGGTGTGAAAAAATGCCAATTTTGAACATCTGGAGTGAAAATATTACAAATGCACGAAGTCACGAGCGTGTGTGCAAAGTGCACAATGCACGCTCATAAAACACTAATTTGATGGACTTTCGGCCCCAAATTTTCAACATTGGCATTTTAGGACCTGTGCTAATGAACAGTGTCACTGTCATTTTCATAATGTGTCTCAAACACGGACTTTCCACAGCGACCGCGCTATTCTGCGAAGGAACTGCGTAATCACATTTTGGTCAGGATATGAAAAAATGACAGCTATACTGTTCATAAGGAGGTGCAGAACAATGGCAGTGTTGAAAATATGGAGTGAAAATATTATAAATTCACAAACTTATGAGCGTGCATGCAAACTGCACAACGCACACTCGTAACAGTCATGTTATGGAGGATCGTCACCAAATTTTCAGCGTAGGTATTTTAGAACCTCTGCTCATGAACAATGTAACTGTCATTTTCATAATTTGTCCCAAACATTGATTTTCCACATCAACCACACTATTCTGCCCCAGAAGTGTGAAAACACATTTTGGGCAGGATGTGAAAAATGACAGCTGTACGGTTCACAAGAAGGTGTGGAAAAATGCCAATGCTGAACATGTGGCGTGAAAATATTGCAAATTCGCTAAGTTATGAGTGTGCATAGTAACTGCACAACGCACGCTCGTAAAACAGTCATTTTTTGGATTTTTCCCACTAAATTTGCAACATAGGCTTTTTGAGAGCCTCCCTCATGAACACTGCCACTGTCATTTCATTCCTTGCTCCCAAAAGGTGATTCCGTGCAGTGACTGAGAAATCACCTTTCAGGACCGAATAACACCATGACTGTGCAAGATTTCATGAGGAGAGGTTCCAAAAATCCCATGTTGAAAATTTGGTGGCAAAATTCCAAAAAATGCCTGAGATATGCATCAAAGTTGGAAAACCCCTATTTATTCCATTATACAGCATACCTGCATTTCCTTAGTTCCCGGTCAGCTTTGAAGAGTGCAGACGTGTTCCTGGTCCACTGAAGATCATCGTGCCAGACTTCGGAGGTAAGTATGGGGTGAGGGGGGTGTGGGGAGTCAGGGTGCGCAGAGGGTGAGTGTGGGTTATGGGAGGAGGGGCAAGGAGACAGCGTGGGACCGTTTTTTGTTCAGAGGGTAAAAAAAAACATTGCGGGATAGTTTTTTTTTTTACAGGGTATTTGGCATGCTGGCGTGGGCTCCCAGTGTGCCACCTAACTGTTTGGGGGGTGCTGCAGCCGATGGGGGATTGGGCACTCTCATCGGCACACAACATAAGGGGGGGTTAATTTATGCCAACGGGGATTGGGCACCCCTGTCAGCACACAAGGAAAGCGGGAGGCAAGAGCCGAGGGGGATTGGGCAACCCCCTCAGCATATGACAAATGAGGGGAGTGCTTTATACCGATGGGGAGTGGACTCCCTAGTCAGCACATACATTGCGGCTACGCTAAGTCGGCAGGGGGATTGGGCACCCTCGAAGTCTGCAGTTGAGCAGCCGCCATGTATACAATGTGGCCGAGCATGTCGGGAGATCTGCTACATCTGACGAGCTCTGCTCGGATTGCAGCGGACCTTTCCTTAGATGTGCTCACCACATTATGTATGCATGGTGTGGCGCTGGCATGCAGGCTGATTGGAGAATGAGGGACGCACCTACTGATGCATGCCCTGCATTCGACCAACAGTGACCGTGCCTCCAAATCTGCACTACCACAAGATGTTGGCTGCACAAGCATGCCAACATAAAAATGGCAACAGCAACTAACTGCAAGTTCTGATTTACACTAAAGTCACCAGCAATAAAATACAGTAAACTGTCACTCTTGTTCTGTACAGAAGATATTGGTAATGGTATTGTTGAAACAAATGTTTAGATTTTTTTTCTGAAAATAAATCATTTCTATTTTATATTTTCAATATCATTAACCTACGGCAAATCAGTGGTCAGTCTTCTTCTGTTAATCTGAACATCATACATAGATTCCTGTAGGGTTAGATTAATTTATAGTGGCCAAACCAATGGCAATACTTAATAATGAAAAATGCAGAATAAATGTGCACAGCATGAAAATTCATGTGAATACTTCATGGACTCACTGTGAAATCCCAATGTCTCAGAAATTCTGCAGTCTTACTGGCTGTCAGCATTCCAAGACCCTTACATTGTATTAATCTTTGGTACCCTGTCATATAGAGCCTTACTGCACTGGTACATTATTTTTTTCTTGTCAGCATTCCATCCTCTGGAACTGCTGAATGACTGAAATGATGCATATTGATTCTCTCCCAGCATTCTTAAACGATGTATGTACTAGTTTATTAAAAATATCACTATCAATGAGCAAAACATTCAAAAGGTACACTTCTATCTTTTATTTGGAATTATTTTAATGATAGCAATAAGCCACTTACAGGAGTCAGATTACCAATCAATCACACCCTAGGAGCAATATTGTACTTGGCTATGACTAGTACCACATTATGTCTTTAGGGATTGATTAGCAGACTGTTAATATAACCCCTGCTCATGCCTCATTAATTAATACCCTACATTCTTTATTTTTCTGTCTATCCGTGTCTATCCCACTCTTTCAGTAAAATAAAAGACTGGTTCTACGAGCACAAACTTCTGCTCAATTAGAATAAAAACAAGACCATGCTCCTATCCAGCCCCCAGCTCAAAAAAAGGTTCCCTATCATAAACATCACCAACAATGTACTTGCCCCCTTGGAACAGGTACACTCCTTCAAATACCTTGGAGTCATGCAGCCAGTACCTCCCTAAGTTCCTTCAGTATCCTTGGATGTACCCCACAAGGCCCCATAGCTTTGTTTACTTTCTGATTATAAAGTCCTTTCCTGACTCCCCCCACTGAAAACAGACTACTGTCTATTTCTCTTACCTTTAACCTTCTGGTGCTTCTTTGTGTACCCTTCCAATCCTTGTCTACTGTGAAAACTGATCAGAAGTTTTTGTTCAAGATGTTTGCCTTTGCCTTTTCTTGATCTTCCTCTGTGCAGTCCTCCCTCTCCTTGTAACAGTACAATCCCTCCCTTTGTCTTCCTTTTTTTACTAACATACCTAAACAATGCCTGATCCCCTTTGATACTCCCAGGGCTATTCTTTCTTGAATTTGTGTTTTTGCTCTCCTTACTACTTTGCTTGCCTCTCTCTGTTTTACCTGATGCACTTCCCTATCCTCATTTTTCTGGGTCACTTCGTACCTTCTGAATGCTACTCTTTTATCCTCCGGGATGGGTGTCTTAAATAAAATGTGCCTTGCCTTTTCTGCTACCTCTTTTGAGAACCATAGTGGTAATTTCTTTCTTTTACTCATGCTTACTTGCTTACACAGAGGTTTGTTGCCTTTACTATGGCCTCTTTTAGTATATCCTACTTTTCTTCCACCCACCCACCCATGTCCTCACCCTCTGTCTGTGTATTCATGAAGCATTTACGCCTCTTAGTAAAATCAGCCCTTCTGAAGTTCAGGACCCTCATCTTTGTATAGTTGGCTTATGCAGTCTTTCTAATGTTGAACCACACTGTATGACAATCATTGATCCCTAGATGGCTTTCCACCCTGATGTCTGCAACATTGTCCCCGTTAGTAAGTACTAGTTCCAGTACTGTCCCATCATGACTGGGTTTCCTGACTAGTTGCCTAAGGAAAACACCCTGAAGGAAGTCCAGGATGTCTCTGCTTCTAGCTGATCCTGCTGTAGGGAGGCTCCAATCCACATCAGGCAAATTAAAGTACCCTACTAGTATTACCTCCCCCATTTCTGCCATTTTTTCCAGTTTCTTCTAACATTACCCTATCCAAGTCCCCCTGCTGGAGGCCTGCAGATCACACCTGTCCAAATACTGGCTCATTTTTCTGACTCAAGGTTAACCCACAGCATTTCAGTCTCTCCCTCAGTTCCCTGTATTTCCATTGCTTTAATTCTATCCTTCACATAAGGCAACATTCCCTGTCCTTTGCAAGCCACATCATCTCAGTTCCTCCCAGAGTTCCCTGTATTTCAGTTGCTCTTATTTTTTTTAATTTAAAATACTTTATTGAATTTTCCAAAAAACAAACACTTGCAAAGTACCATAGGAAGTGACAGTACAATACTTAAATCCCCAAACACCCTTCCCTTATGTCCTCCCCACCCTATCCCCACCTCACCCCCCACCCCCAGAGTGATAATCCTAACAGCAAAAAAACCACTAAAGGAGTACCCAAGTTATTCAAGACAAAGGACCTGTAGGGAGCTGGAGAGCCTGTCCATGTTAATTCAAGTACAGGGCATATAATTTGCCCCATTTACGGTTGAAGTGAGCCAGTTTATTCCTTGCGCTCATTATCAATCTTTCCCATCTGAGATAGAATGAAATTTCATGCAGCCATTCTGTGTGAGAGATCAATGACTGGTCCAACCAATGTTTAAGAACAATTTTTTTAACTGTCATAGTGATGAGGGAGATATGATATCTCCTCTCTTTAACATTAACTGGGGATAGATCCCCCAACAGACAGACACTCGGGGTAAAGAGCTCATCTAAACATAATAATGGATCCATATGTGATTTGATTGCTTCCCACAGGGGAGAGATTTTTTTACAATTCCAGAAAACATGTAATAGTGTCCCATCTTCTTTGCCACATCTAACACATGTTGGGGATTGTAGCTGCCCTGTTTTAGCTAATTTGACAGGGGTGTAGTACATATTATTGAGTATCTTGTACTGGGTAAGTCTTAACCGGTCTTGGGTGATATACATATATAGATCTTTCCAGATACATGCCCAATTGACCCTGTGGTCAGGGATGAGAGAATCCCATATTTTAGAGATTGTCAAAGGAGAAGGATGAAAGGTGGAGAGTAAGCAATTATATATTAGGGAAACTCCATGTGGTTCAATGGCCTGATCCTGAATTTGGGAGAGTAGTGTGTCTAGGCTGGATGGAATATGGGCAGTTCCAAATTTTTGTAATAGAAGATGTCTCAGTTGGAATACCTTATAGGTGTGAGTTGGGGGAATGTGGAGTTTTGCAAGTATCTCCACCATTGAAAGTAGCCCCTTGGAGGTATATAAGTCCTAAACCCTAATCCCTTGGAGTTGTGGGAGCCAGTCTATTGAAAGGAAATTGGTTTCTGATTTTCATGTCCTGGTTGCCCAGTATAGGTTGTATTACGTCCTTGGTTGAGCACATGTGGAGGGAGGAGCAGAGCTGGGATAAAACTTTATTTGAGATGCCCGCTACCGAGTTCCTGATTTTGTCTGGTAGGGATTTCTGGGGAGTCAGAAGAGCTGCTGTTGGCGAGACCTTAGCAGAAAGAAATAGGTCTGACTCAATTTGAAGCCATAGAGGTGCATAGTCGACATCCAGCTGGTAGGGTTGGAGAGATAGCCACTTCCCTCATTTTTGGAGATGGCTTGCCCAGTAATAATACAAGATGTTAGAAAGCTTGAGCCCGCTGCCGACCTTGGGAAGAGTGAGTTTGTTGTAAGCACATCTAGGAAACTTGTCTAACCATAAAAATTCAGTGATGACTGTGTGAATATGTTGAAAAAATGTTAGAGGCAGCCAGATGTTGAGCATATTAAGGGGATAAAACAGTCTTGGGAGAATTTTCATTTTGATTATGTTTATTCTTCCCCATAGTGAGATGGGCAGGGCTTTCCATCTGTACAGGTTTAGTTGAATCTTCTGGATCAGATCCTCTAGGTTCAACTTTTTGAGACTGAGGGGGTCCATGACAAGATATATACCCAAATACTTAGTAGACTGAGGAACCCATCTCATCCCAAATCTAGCAAAATCCTGACTAAATGTGTGATGGTTAAGCAGAAGAATTTCCATTTTGTTGCGGTTTAATTTATAGTTAGAAACCAGCCCAAATGCTTCAATGAAAGCCAATGCTAAGTTGAGGGAAACAGTAGGGTTTGACAGATATAGGAGGATATCATCTGCATATACAGAGAGTGATAAGCTAAGATTGCCCAGTGGTATAGCATATATTTAGGGAGAAACTTTTAATTGTCTAATCAGAGGTTCAACATAAAGATTAAAGAGAAAGGGGGATAGAGGGCAACCCTGTCTGGTACCGGAATAGAGAGAGAATTGAGAAGAGAAGACTCCATTACAGAATATTTGTGCTGTGGGAGAGGAGTTGATCACTTGAAGCCAGCTAATAAAGTCAGAAGGGAAGCCCGTGTGTAAAGAAAAGTACACCAGAGGAACTCCCAGTCAACCCTATCAAAGGCTTTTTCAGTGTCCAAGGACACCAGGGCCATAGAGTGGGGTACAGATTGGGCTAAAGGACAAATGTGGGCCAGTTTGTGAAGATGATCAGCTGAGGATATGCCTGGGATGAAGCCTACTTGTTCTGGACTAAGCAATGAAGACCATATTTTCTTGATCCATGTGGTTAATATTTTAGTAAGTATTTTGAGATCATAGCTTAGTAATGAGATGGGATGATAGCTAGAGGATTTCTGGGGGGGGGGGGTTGTCCAGCTTAAGGAGAAGAAGAATCGTGGCCTCTAGAAGAGAAGGGTCTAAGGCATCAGCTGAGAGCATGTATTGATAAAGATTAAGTGAATGAGGAGATAATTCTTTCAGGAAAAGTTTGTAGAAGTTGGAGGGGAAAACTGTCTGGACATGGGGCTTTATCCAAAGCGAGACTGTTTATAACTTGTACAACTCCTACTGTGTTATTGGGGAGGACAAAGAGGATTGGTGTAGCTCCGGACGCTTAGTAAGTTGGATTCTTGATATGTATTCCTCTATTTTTTATGTAGAAGGGGGGTTAGGTCATCTACCATAGAGGCTGGCATCAACATTCTTAAAGACTTTAGTTTTCTCTCTAGGGAGGGTTTTGATGGGCCCCATCTGTGTCTGGAATGGTTTGAATAATTCTCGAATTTTCTAATTTTCTCATGTGGAGTGCTAAGAGGCAGCTGGCCTTCTCCCCTTGATCTATATAAGCCAATTGTGTCTTAAGAGTAGCATAAGTGGCCTTCTCCCAGAGAAAATCCAAATATTCATTCCTGAGAGAAAGGAGAGTCATGAGGGAATTCTGTGGAGATGTAGGAGAGAGGTCCTGTTCTAGTGCACGAATCTGCACTAACAGGTCTCTTGATTTGGCTTCTCTAATTCTCTTTCACTTAGCTGACAACCAAATGAGCTCCCCTCTTAAAAAAAATTTCAATGTACACCAGACTTTATCTACCCAAAGACAGAATACAGAGGACACTGTGAACTCATCCTTGAGGAGCTGCGCATTCAGCTTCCAAGTAGTATCCTGCTGCATGTTAACAGAGAGAATAAGATGGAGCCATACTGCTGCATGATCCGACAAGACAATTGGTTCTATACTCCCCCCAAGAGTCCCAGCTAGTAAATTAGAACTTATGAGGAAGTAATCTATTATGGACGCAGTAAGGTGTATCTGGGATTGAAATGAGAAGGCCCTAGCAGTAGGGTTGAGGAGTCTCCAGGGATCACATACACCTAGAATATCCATCATATCATAAAGGGCTCTCTGGGCTGGGGTCAGAGGCCATAGAGATTGGGTTGACCGATCAAGAGTCCATGACAGAAGGAGGTTCCAATCACCTCCTAGAATCAGAGCAGCCAGTAAGAGGGGGTTCTTGCTTGTCTGATAATTTCTTGAGGAAAACCGGGTCTCCTCCCACTGGGCCATATATACTCCCTAAAATGACAAAGGTTCTGCCCATCATTCCCTTAAACAGGACAAACTGACCTCAGGGTCTATAATAGTAGTATCAGGCTGGAAGGGAATGTTCTTCATAATTAGTATCACCACACCCCTCCTGGCAGTGGAGTCACCAGCAAAAAAACTTGTTGGACTCCTTGCCTCCGGAAACTAAAGGCTTCCTGAGCAAGGAGATGGGTTTCTTGAAGAAAAGTAATATTAGACTGTAATATGCATAAATGTTTAAGAATCTGGTTCCTTTTGAAATGCTCTCGAGCGCCCCTAACATCCCATGTAACAAATCTGAGTTTTAGATTAGCCATAATCAAAGTTGACCTTTGTATACCAGAAAGTAGGAGTTAGCCTTGTGGTCGCTCTAACCCCTTACTTATTTGATTTACCTTATTCGATATGGAACTATCATTCCCTGAAATTTCTATACACTGTATCTCTGCTTGGGGGGGCAGTTTATGCTTACTCTTTCACTTCCACCCCCACCCCACTAGTTCAAACATTCATAAAAAAATGTTTAAACTGTCCACTGAGAACTACGGTCCCCCTTCTAGAAGGATGCAGAACACCTCCTCTGTATAGGTTCTTATTCTCCCAGGTGAACCCCCTGTCCCATGTGTAGCCATATTCCTCCTCCTCTCTGCACCAGGCCTTCAACCATGAGTTAAAAGCCTGGTGTAGAGATCAGTCTCCTTCCTGTATCATAGAAAGGCAGTACCTCTGCAAATGCTACAGAGCATGCTACTTGTTTAAGACTTTTTCCCAGCTCTCTAAACTCTCCCTGCACTGTTACTGCCTCATCCTTAGAAAGGTCATTTGTCCCCAGGTGGACAGTAACATCCAGGACCTCTTCCCCTCCTACTGCTGTAGCTATCCTTAGTATTCACTTCCCATTCCTCCTGGCTGTGGTGCCTGGTTGGCAACTAACATCTCTTTTCACCTCCTTTCCTATTTCTAACTCTATCCTCCCTGACAGTAAAGTCACCTACTAGTAATTGCTTTCACCTTCTACAGGGTCCCCTTTCACCCTCCTTGGCATCCACTTAAGAGGCCTCCCACTTCCTCCCTGTCCACTACCATGAGTGCTTCCTCTTGGCTGTCCCACTCCACCAGAGGGGCATATGACTTCTGAAGTGGTACCTGTTGTGTTTGAAGAATGTTCTTGTAACCCCACCCCTGACTACCTTCCTGACCCCAGCACTTTCTCCCTCCTTGAACCCATCTTAGTCCAGTCATTCCTCTTATCTAGCATCTTTTGAGGTAATGGCATCAGTCTTGATGGCCTCTGGGTAGGGGAAAAGATCTTGTAAGAAAAGAAAAACTCCAGCACTACCCACGGATAAAAACACAAGCACAAGCAAGTGTAAATGAAAATCACAAAATATTTTATTACCAAAATGCAAACAGCCTCTTACCAGGAGATACACATAGTGGTACCTACTACCTCTGACCAGTTTTGCAAACGAGGTCTTCAGTGGTGGCATTCGCACATACAGTTTCACATTTAAATTGCTTAGCTTAAAGTAACAGTAACATCATGGAAAAATCCCAGAGTAAAACCAAAATCTCATATCACCCTATAGTTATATAAATACATCTAAAACATACAAGTATATTTGATGACAGGCATCTCAAGAGGGGTTTAACATTTTATAATGATATGGATAAATACATAAATATATTCATGTATTATTTCATAAATATTTAAATATAAGTACATAGAGCCATACATAGGGCTGGCGATATAGCCTAGAGGTTAGAGTAATGAGCTGTGAATGAGCTTGGTTTGATTCCCACAACCTCCACTTGCATACTGTGTGACTCTAAGCAAGTCACTTAACCTCCCCAGTGCTCCCAGGTTACCCTTGAAAACAGGCACCTGTGCCTAATGGGCCTTGCCCAGTTACCAAAGAATAACATAAAAAAATAAATAAATAAAACCATTATGCCTAAAAAAAGACTGACAGTACAAAAGTGCACAGAACAGATCTGTATTTTTGAAATGGCAGATATTCAATTGTACCAAAAATAATGCTGCATCATGTGTAAGGAAAAGACATTTCATTTGTTATAATAGAATATAATAACAATATAGTAATACTAATGATGTAACATTTAGGATCCCAAAATAAAAATTGGGGTAGAAAAGTTCTCATTTTTGTGTATATGTCTAAATATAAACAATTATTGGCAAAAGTAAATGGGGATGTTGGATGGTAGGGTTTACAAAAGCAGTGGATAACATTAGCAAATAAGTCAGTTAGAAAAAAGGCAAATCGAGTAAGTTTGAAAGAACCCCCTTCTTCCCCGCCGATGGAGGAAGAAAAAAAGGTATTTATTCACAAAGATTATTTTTTCAAAAAAGTGCCAAGCTCTATCCCCTCATTGAGACCCAGTGTTTAATCGCACCTAGGATAAAAATCCGAAATGCTTCTTTTCTTTTAAATAGACTTTCAAGGTCCCCACGGACCCATTCTAACTTTTCAGTGCCACAAAATATGAACTCATACTGGATCCCTTCTTGTAGAACTTACTTGTTCAGTACAGGGCATTATTCATGTCAGCAGTATGAACAGAACTAAAATGTTCACCTCTTCACTGTTTGAACATCCTTTTGGTTTTTCTGACATAAAATGCACCACAGGTGCATGTAGCAAGATAAACTACACCAGTGGTGCTACAATTCACAAACTGTCTGATCTTAAAGGTCTTGTCATTATTGGCAGATTTAAAATCTTTAGTTTTTCTGACCACTGAACAGTACACACACATCGACCACATTGGTAACATCCTTGGGGAGCATTTAGGAGCCAGTTTCTGAAGTGAATATCTATTTTAGATTGAAAGCTGTTAACAAACAAATCTTCAAGATTAGGACCCCTTCTAAAAGTAATTTTAGGGGGACTTTGAACAATTTGTTTATTTATTTTTTATTTATTTATTTGAAGTATCAGATTTACAACCTTTGAGCCATTGGCATATTTATAAAGGTACCTCGTCATGTGGAGGACAGTGAAAACAGACAGTTACAATGGAATAGCCATCATGTATAGAATACAGACATTGTTTACAAATATTATATACATATTTGGATACAGATATTTACATAAGCACATAAACATTATTACCAGGAGAGCATGCATTACAGTGTAATTCATCTTATTCAGGTTCCTGCAGTTGGTTAGACATTGATGTAAGTGGTGGCAGTCCTTAATGGATATTGTCAGGGATTTAGGCCCTTGGGGGTGTTTGTGCACAGGCTAGTTGCAGTTACAGGAGTGGATATTGAGGAGGTGGTTGCAGGGAGTCACTCTGAAAGGGGCAATCTTGGGAGTGCTGGTGATGGTGGTTGGGAGTGCATTGAACCAGACAGGGTCCCTGTATAGGAAAGATCTCTGGGCAAGGGAGGTTTTAACCCTGGGTACCGCCAGGATGGCTTTGTCCGAGTTGCAGGTGGAGATAGAGGGGGTGGCAGTTTGGAGGGAGGAGGAGACCCCAGGAGGGGAGAGACTGAGCAGAATTTTCTTGGTCAGTAGGTAGGTCTGGTAGTGGAGTCTTTCATTGAAGTTGAGGAGATTGGCAGTGGAGTAGAGGGAGCAGGTGTGGGTGACCCTAGGGGCACCAGTTAGGAGCCTGCAGGCCTTATTGAGGGAGATTTGAATTTTCTGGAGAGCAGAGTTATCTGCTGCCCCATACACTGAGAGCCCATAATCCACTAGGAACAGTATAGAGGAGGTAATTGCAAGCCTAAGGTCATCAGGAGGGAGGCAATCCTTGTGCCAGTAAAGGAGTCCAATCCGAGTGTTTACAGCAGCCGCTAGCGTGTTTATGTGGTCATGGAAGGTAAGGGCACAGTCGAGGGTAAGTCCAAAATATTTATAGGTAGATACCTGTTTAAGGGGGTGCTGGGGATGATAAGGAGTGGTGCATTTTTCACTTTGTTTTGGTAGTGGAAAAAAAATAATTGATTTAATCTTTTTTAGGTTTATGACCAGTCTACGGTCCTTGAACCATGTTTCGGCCTGAGAGAAGGCATTTTGGAGGGAGTTCTGGAGGGGGCAGGTTTGTGGTGCGAGGCATAGAGCACTGCATCATCCTCATACAGTAGGATTTTTTCAGAACAGGCCTTTGGCAAGGTGTTCAGGTAGAGGGTGAAAAGCAGTGGACCAGGATGGAGACCTGGGGCACCCCAGAGTGGACAGGTATTGTGTCAGATAGGGTGCCATTAATTTTGACACATTGGTACCGGAAGGAGAGGTAACTGGCACACCATGCCAGGGGGCCCATAGAGAAGCTGAGTTGGTAGAGGGAGTCAAGCAGTAGTAGATGGCAGACTGTGTCAAAGGCTTTGGATAGGTCTATGTACACAGCTCCAGCAATGTTACCTGAGTATATGGAGGAGTGCAGAAAGTTAATGAATTCTAGGAGGGCTATGGTTATGCTAAGGCCTGAGTGGAAGCCATGCTGCTCCAGGCATAAGATGTCATGCTTGGCTAGGTATTCAGTGAGCTGTGTGGCAACCACTTTCTCTCTAAAGCTTTGGGGGAGGGGAAGGGAGATGGGATGATAGTTACCAGGGGGAGGATTTGCACCACTTTTATGAATGGGGTAACAATGGCTGTCTTTCATGTGCTGGGGAATTGCCACAGGCAAAGGGATCTTTTGAGTAGGTCCATGAGAGGGACTAGGACCTCATCGAGGACTAGCCGAAGAAGCCTAGCGTCTAGGGGATCATTGCTAGGGTTCTTGCTGTTCAGTGCATTTTGCAGATATGGACAGGCTTCTTGGGTTAATATGTTGCACAGGAGGAAGTGGGGGAACTGCAGTGTAGGGGCTTGGGACTCGGGCACAGGGTCAAAGAGGCAATTGGGGAGGACAGTGCTGAGATCTGTGAAGGTGGTATTTAGACAGTTTGCTATGGCAAGTGGGTCAGTGGAGATGGTGCCATCTATGGAGAGCTGGGAGTTTTCAAATAGTGCTGGTTCTGTACCCAGAACATCCTAATATTTTGTAAAACAAACCCTTAGTACCTTACTATTTGCAACATAGTGTGGGATAAAATTGCAAGCAATAGGTTATATATTGTTATCGTGTCTGTATGTTAGAAGATCCTGTCTTGGAATATGGGAAACCCTGTCTTGTGCTTGTCTTATGAGTCCCTGCCCATATTCACAATCCAAGATCCTGCTTTTCAACTCTCCTATCCTTCTTTTAAAAGTAGCAGGACCAGAACAATTTATTTTGACCCGCACGAACTGTGACAATGGAATGTTGTTCACAGTGTGTAAAGGATGGCAGCTACTAGCATGTAGACCACTGTTTCTGTCTGTGTTCTTGCTATACAGGTCAGTGACAACTGCCCCATCTGATATCTTTGAAATATTTAAATCCAAGAAATAAATGTTGTCCTAACTGTATTTCTCCAAAAATCTCAAATGAGGATTTGACTGTTCCAAATGCTGTACAAAGAGCAACAATTCAGACACACTCTCCAACCAAATCAGCAAAATGTCATCAATATATTGATGCCACATATCAAATGATTCATAAAATGTATTGTTCTCCCTGTCATAGATCACCTCCCTCTCCCAGAAGCATAGATAAAGATGTTCAAAAGTAGGAGCTATTGTAGCCCCCATTGCAGTCATCTTAATTTGTAGAAAAAAATGCCCCTGGAAGAGGAAGGTGTCTCTTGCCAATATACATTTGGTAATAGTACACAAAAAGACAATAAAACCAGATTTGTAGCTAGTGGCTGATTGTAGCCAAATTCATAGGGCTGCTAAGCCCATGTCATGAGGTACATTAGTATATAAGGACTTGACGTCCAATGTAACCAGAAGCCAATCAGGCTCCATTTGTAGGTCCCCAGGATGCCCAAAATCTGTGTTGTGTCCCTGATATAAGATTGTAAATCAGGGACAAGAAATCAAATATGCTCATTCACAAATCTGGACAATGGTTCAATAAGTGAACCAATGTCTGAGACAATAGGGCATCTTGGGGGATTCAACAAAGTTTTATGAACCTTGGGTAAAGTGTACAATGTCTGTCTGACAGGATGGGGAACTGTTAGATATTCAAATGTCTCTTGTGAAATGAAACCATTCTCAAGGGCACACTGCAAGTACACATCAATTTCATTTTTAAAGGTACGGGTCATGTCTTATTTCAGACCTACATAAAACCATTTACATAAAAATCAGTATTTGCAAGTTGCCTGCATATTTTCTGCACATACTTTTCAGTTTCTTGCAGGACCACAGAAGCCACCCCTTCCCCCCATCAGCAGGCTTTATTTATTTATTTACTGGATTTACTGGCTAGTATAGGACAAAAGAAGGCATTAGGCCCATTGAGATTGTCCTCCCACAACAGTGAGATATTATACAAATTATTGTGCAAATAGCCAAGAATCAAGATTGGGTTTAAAGGAGTCGAAGCTAGCTGTGTCTACAATTGCCTGTGGCAAGGAGTTCCAACATTTTGCTGCTATTATGTTAAAAACAATTATCATATTTTTTTAGTGTTAGCCCAGCCAGCATTTAATTGCTTAGCATGAAGTCTTCTCAAAATTCTCTTATTAGCTAATGTTAGTCCACATCTCTTGAGTAGCCTGGGATAGTGTACTAGTTTATGCATAAGTAGCAGATCGCCCCTTTGCCTTCTCAAATATAAAGGATAGAGACTTGTTTTCTTGAATCTGTTCTCATAACACTTATTGTTTAATCTGGGGATGGATTTAGTAAGCCTCCTTTGAACTTGCTTGAGATGATTTATATAGGATTTAAGATAAGGACTCCAGAAGGGAGAACCATAGTCCAAATGAGGTCTAATATAAGCTCTGTACAATGGCACTAAACAGTGTTCAGATTTGCTGATAAAGGTTTTATTAATCTGTCTTAAAATTACATTAGATGTTCTAACTACTTTACTGCAGTGGTCACTTGATGACAGTTTATTATTGATCATAATGACAAGGTTTCTTTCACTATTAGATGATTTAAGTTTCTGGTTATTTAAATAGTATTCATAAGATGTAGTGTTCCTACCAAAATGTAAAACCTTGCATTTATCATTGTTAAAAGACATTGCATTTTTGTTGGCCCATTGCTTGATACAGAAAAGATCTTGCTCAATGAGTTGAATATTAGCTGGAGTATCAACTCTACCTCCAATTTTTGTATTAATCTGTAAATTTAGAAAGTTATTAGAAATAATACCCATGTCAAGAATAAAAAGATTAAAGTAAACAGGCCCTAGCACAGATCATGCAGGACTCCACTTGTAACCCTACCAGAGAAAGAATATGCCCAATTTATCCTAAATCCAGAAGCAAATGATTTGATACCTTTTAATGGACCAAAATAGATGTAACAACAAGAACAAAGTGCTGTAGCTTTCGGACCAACCAGTCCTTCTTCTAACAAATTGAGTACATTTGAAGAGCCTTTGGGATATCCAATTGACCAAAAGTGAAGGAATGTTCAAATTGTGAAGTTTATTAATCAACAGAGAATGTGGCATGTGATCAAAAGCCTTACTGAAATCGAACAATAATACATCAGCTGGTATATTATTATCCATTAACTTATTTATCTTATGATAAAAGGATATAAGATTAGTTGTACACGAATGCCCGGACTTTAAACCATGTTGAGAACTGTCTGAAATATCAAGTTGTTCGATTATATTCTCCAATCTTGATTTAATTAAATGTTCCATTACTTTTCCTATAATCAAGGTCAGACTGATCAGTCAATAGTTCTGAACATTAGACTTGTTCCCCTTCTTGAAAATGGGAGTTATTATGGCTTTGCACTAAACATCAGGTATTTCATTTTCAAGTAAAGATTTATTAAATAGCATTTGAAGAGGGATTGAAATTGAATTTAAAGTTTCTAAAAGAAATCTAGCATTGATGTTATCAGGTCCTGAACTAGTAGATCTTTTAACACATAATTGCTCATTCTTAATTTAAGTAAGATCAAATAGGGGGAATAGGGGAATCATTTCTAATGACTGGTGGAGTAGGAGTTATAGGTTGATCAAAGACAGAACAGAAATATCTGTTAAAATGGTCTGCCATCTCCTGAACAGATGTTAAAGTAATCCCATTAAGACAAAGTGGACCTATTTGTCTAGTACTCCCCTTATTACTATTGATATGAGAATACAGAGATTTCTGATTAGATTTAGAGTGAGCTAAATTAAAGTCAAATTTAAGCCTAGTAGTTTTAATTGACTTTTTTTAATGTAGACACAGCAGTTTTATATTTAAGTCTCAGGGATGAACTAGGTTTTTTTCAGTTTCTTAAATAATTTATCCTTAGACTTTATTTGTTTATCAATAGTTTTATTGTACCAAACAAGAACTTTACCTTTATTATTGTATTTTAATTTTAAGGGAACATAAGTATCTTCTAGATGATGTATAATATTGGTCAAACATTCATATGCTGTGTTAACACTTTTTCCCCATAACATTTCTGTCCAGTTAATTTTGTTTAGTTATGTATTAATTTGTATAAAATTAGCTTTATTATAATCCTGATATTTGATGTTGTTAGTAATCTTAGGAATATGAAAAGGAATACTAAAGAATAAGGAACTGTGATCACTATTACCAATAGGGGCCAAAATATTTAAACCAAAGACTTCAAAACCCTCATTTCCTATTGCTATTTATTTATTTATTATTAGATCATTGGTTTACAGACCTTTGAGTCAAAGACTCATTTACAAATGCACCTCCTCAAGAGAGCAATACATCACAGCATACAAAATAGTACATTACATAATGCTTAGATTAAAAAAAAGTGTTATGACTAAGTGTGGATTATTCTGAAGTTCCTTCATTGTTAACTTTTCAGCCGTAGTGATATTAAAAAACTTTAAATCAGTGAAGTCATTATGATGCTTCTCCAATTCCATGAACACATCTTTATCAAAAGTTGAAACAGCATGGTCATAAGGAGGAATATAGGCTGATGTTTTTCCTTTTTTTTCAAAAAAGTGTGGTGTCTATTTGTAGCATCGGTAGAAGAAACAGGTATGGAAAGGTTTTGTTCTGTGCTAGTATTGTTCTCACCTGCCTGCATTCTTGAAAATGTACTTGTTCTATTTTCTACATTTCCTTATGTCTATATGCAGGCTAAATGGATTTACAGTACACGCAGGGACAAAGCATAATCCTTTATTAAGCACAGTCTTTTGAGCAGGACTCAGTTCAAATTGGGTAAGACTAATTAAATTTACCTATTTTTCCTGTAGGATTTCTGGGCCATCTCATTTGCTTGTTCTCATTCCTGACCCAATTTTGAATTCCTCCACTGTTTGTTGTGTAGGGACAAAACCCTTCATGGAAAAATTATTTTGTTTTTATTATCAATAATTTATTTTTTAATTATTATTATTAATTTTGTATGTGATTTTTATATGGCATTAAGATGGGAAATGTGTACTCTAATTTCTGGTTAAGATTCAGGTTGATTAAGTCTTAAAAACATTAAATGATGCCATTTAAAATAGAGTCAGCTTCAGAGGTCAGGGAAACAAATGGTTTTAAAGAGACTGCTTTAAATTTCAGGGCTCTGTACTCTAGCTGTAGAACAGAGATAAGATGTGGCCTAGCCACATTCCAGGGAAGACACTATTATTAGGATTTATATGGGTGTTTGCACAGGGAAGTCTTGGCTTGAGCTAGGTATCCATGACTACAATCATGTAGGAGGTCATGAGACTGATGCAGGCTAGCACCAAGAAAACTTATTGTACCTTATAACTTGACTTTAAGATTCCCATTACTTTGTATAGAAATAAGAAGTTTTATTCATAGATTAAAGATGCAATGTACTGCTGCTACAAACATTGGACACTTATTGGACTCTAGTATGATGAATAAGTTTACCCAATTTCATAATTGCAGAATGAAGGGTTCTGAAGTTATAATTGAAACTTATTTAATATCTTTTTCTTATTAGGAAACTAAACAAACCTAGTATCTTGTGATAGTTCACACCTTAAGCAGTCTAACAATGTGACTATTAAGTCTGTATTTTGCTGCTATAGAGAGAAATACTGTCTAAACGTTTATAGTAAATTAACTTTTCTGCCAGTGATTTATGTCTTTAAGGACAACAAAGGACCTATGTGTTTCTACAAAAACATAATGTTTTAAAAACTTTAAGAATGGATTTTTCTTACAAATCTTATATCATTCTGTAGCTTAGAATAATTAGAGCAAGTCTATCACTTTATTTTAAGAAGTTTTATTAAAATTATGAAGTTATAGCCTTAACAGTATAACTTAGGAAATATAAATGTTACAAATATTAGACTTTTACCAGAATGATTGGCTTAAGGTAAAACACCTGAATATGTAAGTTTCATGTTTATAATAGGTTAAATGAGAATTTTATTTAAGAAAAATGATGTTGACCAAAAATAAGTCTGAAGAAAAAAGGAGGTGGCTTAGGAGGCATGTCTGTATGTCATCATTTATCTTCTGAGATGTCCTACCTTTCTAGTGACTCTGGACAATTAAAATCTGGTGACGTCATCACCAGGGCAGTTTTATATTAGTGAATTTGTCTGGTCACACCTCAGTCAGGAACAAAATATTGATGAAAAATGATCTACGTTAGTTTAACTAAGAATTCTAAAGGCTTTATGCTGTAGCTAGGCCAAATAACTTTGGGCCATGCCTGTTTGGAATGTAGGGACCAACCTAAGGATAACCAAAAGCTTATGCCATGCTGCCAGAAGATCCAGTGCAAGAACGAGATGCAAGGACATTCTCATTGTGTATGATGCAAGGCCTGTGTTTTATTTGCTGAACCTTGACTGAAGTAATGTTGCCTGTTGTTGCCAAGACACATACTTAATTTTAAAATTTGCACAAGCTATACAGTGTGCTGATCAGAAAGAGATCTAGTGTCCTAAGGTTTTAAATGTAGATGTACAACATGAAAGAGTTATCAAGTTCCAGTTGTTGAAACAACTTTGCTATCCACAAGAAAATTCTTTGAATCCAGTATTGCTATGGACTGTGCAGATTGAAGCTGTGTTCTACAAATCCAAGAACTGACTTTTGGTAAAGTGATTTTTAGCAAAAGTTTAACTTGCAGAGTGTGCCCATGCTAAAAGAAGTTCCAGGATCAAGGTTAGCTGACAAAGAGATCTTTTTCGTCAAGATCCTGACTCAACCAAGAGTTCTAAGTTGAGAAAAGAAGACCCACTTCTACAACCAGAAATATAAGTATTCCTTTTTTAATTACTTTCACTAATTAATTTTAATTACTGGTCTTGGTAATTTAAATTGGCTTATCTGGGAAAGTAAGAAGGGAACTTGCTTTTAACTATAGAAGTTGGGTATATCTAGTTTAAGCTTTGAACTAAGAAATTTTGCATGATCTAAACAGTTAAAACTGAGTTTTATGAAAGTGTAGTACAAAACACTAATGTAATGAGTTGTTGCCAGTTCTCATACAGAATACATTTTACATGCTGTGAAGTTTTAAAATAAGTTTTATACAGAAATAATCTGAGATATTGATCTTATGAGTTGCATGTTATTATGCATAAAGGTTATGGTAAATACAAAGTATGATAAAAGTTTAGTATAACTATTACCATTTATTATGCTGAGTATTGCTTATTCCTTTGCATTGTTTATTTGCTAGAATTTGTTTTATTAGTTTGCTAGATTATCTGAAACAATTTTGATGTTTACAGTATTAGGCTTGATGATTATGCTAATAAGAAATATTTAGACCTATTATATAGGTATAAATAAAATATTGATGTTTCATATAATTATAAGTGTGGTAAGCAGTGTCATTTGCTATTATACTTGAATTTGAAGAGCATAGGATAATATCACATGTGAATTGTTATTATTTTTGGTAATTTATGCAATAATTTTTGGGTAAGGCCTGAGGTGAATCTAAGTGCATTATTATAAAAAGTGATATTATAAGCCTTTGTTCCGACACTTGCCCCGCCCTCTTCTTGTTTTTCCAGCAACCCCATCTCCCAGCTTTTTAGCCAATGCAGCTTCAAGCCTAGTAATCTCCTCCTTGCTCGAAATCAATGCAGCCTCAAGTCTAGAGACCTTCCCCGCTAGCCCAGAGAGATATATGCAGATGGGGTAGCATTTTAGCCCCCAGAAGGTCTCCCGAAGACTGCTGCTCCACAACTATTGCACTACACCATTCCCCATATTCCCTAATTGTTACTCTCTTTATACTTCCAGTACTGTCTTCCTCAAACCCAGTAAGGACAAGCTGTCTATTGTATGAGTAACTACATTACACAACTTATACTTGCACTTTTAAGGGTACACTGTAACAAGCTTTGTTTTTTTCATGCCCCTCCACCTTTTTAACATCAATTTGTCATAGCATCTTAAACTCTACAACATTTACATATTCAAATACTACAACCTTTTACAGTATTATGGTCTTCCCTTCCCTATATCCCACCAGTGAGTACAACAGCTAGAGAAAACAGGTAACTTACCCTAGATGCCGACAGGGTACTCTGCTTCCCCTGCTGATGGCTGCTGACACCTAAGATGCCAATATTTTATCTGTTCCACTCTTTTGTTCTTCCACTCACTTGATGGGAAACAAATGTGTGGGACACATTAGATGTACATTCTTATATACTCCACAATTATCCCTCCCTTTACATCCCTAGGCCCAATGTCATTGCATCACTCATCAATCTCTATCCTCTGCACACAGTTAAAGCTCCCAATTGGAGCACAAGCAAAAAAGGGACAGAGTCAGCAAGCAGGAAATCTTCCCCAGATGACAGTAAGCAGGCTCAGTTCCCCAATGTGCAGTTGTGAGCTTGGCTGCTTCCTTACAGCCCAGTTGGCCCACGATCTCTGTGGCAGCTTCTGATGTTTGTCTTGTGAGATGAACTCTAGTTGCATCTGCTAGATGATCATGTCAAAATAGGACTTGTATTAACACAAGGTCACTCAACCCACCAGACAAGCTTCCAGGTCACCTGACCGCTTAAACCAGCCCTGCTATGAGCGGGATCGAACATAGCAACTCTGCAAAACAGAATTGTGATTGCTGCACTATATACCTTGCCTTAATTGTATTTAAAGTGTCTTTCTTTTAAAAAGATAAAACTCAGAGCTTTTTAGTGAGTAAAATTGTTCCTTGTGTCCACTGATTGGAGCCCTGCACAGGAAGCAGGAAGAGTGAGCCTGTAGTTCTCATCATAACACTGAGAACTACAGACTCAAATTCTGGCACACTTTTTAAATTACTTATAATTGTTTGCACTACAGGGACACTTTCTAACTGTATTAAAGCAAAGAATTTACTTTGGGGCTACACTTTAGCGTTTTTCAAATGCTACAATTATGTGACCCACCAGACCAGCTTCTGGATCACCTGACTGCTTAAAACAGCCCCGCTACGAGTAGGGCGAGTAAGAGCAGGGCAGCACGCTTATCGCGCGTGAAGACGCGTGCAAAGACACGTGCATCTGTGTGTGTTAGGCATGTTTCGCGTGGAAGCATGGAAATGGGGAATTTACTGACTCAAGTAAGGATAAAATTGATTTAGCTCTATATTGTAGCTAGTTTAAACATATTTTGAGTGTATACTCCAGCAGAATTTATTAAAACTGTAACTGGAGAAATTGGCATTAAATGCCCTGTCTGTAACATGTACTCGTTTACAGCAGATTTATTAAATAAACAACCTAGCTACACATGCATTAAATGCATTATTAATGAAGAACTCCAACAAGAAATTGATACATTTGGTAAAAGATTACACTGCCTAGAAGCTAGTCAAAAGAATATGGCACATAGATTCCAAATAAATAGCAAAGAACAAATAGAATCTTTGACTGGAACCAGTGGATATATTGAAAATTCAACAAACAATGATTTGATTAATTTTCAAACAATCGACTCTGGTCTCATATCTGAACCCTTGATACAAATGTTAGATATTAATCCATCAGTTGAACAATTACATACTAATAAAAAGAGACCAAGAGAAAATTATTCAAGTAACCTTGATTGCAATTGGGTGACTGTAAATAACTCTAGGGCAGCAAAAAAAGGATGTAGGGCAAAAGCTTTTGAATTACCCCTGTCAAACCAATACTCAATTTTCAGTACCTCTGAAGAAAATGAGAATGACTTAAACCCCTTGATTGTTTATAATCAACCCTATGGAACTACAGACTTATAAAATTCTGATAGCTTAGTTAACTTAATGAATCATAGTTTGCCTTCTAATGAAGTACTAAATCCAATAAACCCAGAAAGGGAAATGACCTCTCAGCTTCTTTTTGTTTTGAGGGATTCTATGGTCAAGTTCCTTGATAGACAAATTTGTAATCCTGACAAAGACTTTAGAACTGTATCCTCCTTTAGAGGTGCAAACATAGGTGATATCACTTCAATGCTGGATAATATATTAGCAAATTCACAAAATCCCATGGTTATAATCCATGCTGGTGCTAATAATGTATTAAGAGAACCAATAAACAAAATCAAACAAGATTTTGTCTCAATGACAAATAAATTAGTGGAACTAAATTGTAATATTTCCTTTTCTGAAATTTTACCGAAACCTAAAGCTTCTGAATTCAGTCTAAATAAAATTAAATCATTAAACAGCTGGCTGAGAAGATGGTGTTTGAAACAGGATTTGGGGTGCATAACGCATTGGGAAGACTTTATCTATAGGGAAGAACTTTTTTCAAATGATGGACTACACCCGAGCAGGAGAGGAAATGCCCTACTAGGGAAACAGATATTGTCTCATATACAAAAGTCTTTAAACTAAGTTATGGGGGGGAGATTCCTAAAGCTTTGGATTCTCTTAATACTATAATGACTCAAGGAGATAAAAATTTGGATAATATAACAAATTGTAAAGACAAAGATCTTGGAACTACAAAATCAGAAACTACCAAAATGAATATATTACTCTTAAATGCAAGAAGTCTCTTAATAAAATAGATGAATTATCTGATTTTCTACATACTAATAATATTGACATATGTGGAGTAACTGAAACATGGTTTAAAGATGATGACTGGGCTACAGAAATACCAGGTTATTTAAAATATGAAAAAAATCGCACAAATACTAGAGGAGGTGGAATAGCTTTATACATTAACAATAATTTGAAAGCTATCTAATAAATGATCTAAATAGGGCCAGTTCAAGTGAACTAATATGGATTAAGATAAAACTTATAACAGACCATACTATCATAATGGGACTTGGATATAGATCACCGAATTTAAATACTGAGGAAAATCAAATATTTATAGCTAACATAGAGGACAATTTACAGGATCAAAATTTTTTACTTATGGGTGATTTTAACTTCCCAGATATTGATTGGTATAATTCAAAAGGTAGTTCATCAATAGAGTGTGCCTTTCTAGATCTTACAACCATAAATAATTTGAATCAACTGGTCTTTTCACCTACAAGAGGTAATAACATACTGGATTTGATATTTTCTAATATAGAAAATTCTGAGGCAAATGTAACCATTAAACATCCACTTGCTAATAGCGACCATAATATGATTCATATAATAATGAACTTAACTTACTCTACTGAAATTTCAGGCTGTACAGTAGTAAGAGACTTTAAAAATGCTAACTTTATAAAAATAAAACAATATCTGGAGAAATGGAATTGGGCTTCTGAACTTATTGACAATAACATTAATTTAGTCTATAATAAATTTGTGTCAAAAATACAAACAAGTATTAAATTATGGGTTCCTGTTAGAAGGAAATATATAAAAAAATCGAAGAGCTTCTTTGTGGTGGAATTCCAATATAAAGAAAATCCTAGCAAAAAAGCAACGCTTATACAAGAAATTCAAGAAAAATAAATCCAGCTCAAATTGGGACAGATATAAACAAGTATCAAACAAAAGTAAGAATATGATTATAGAACAAAAAAGGTATCTTGAAGAAAAACTTGCAAATACTGTTAAAGATAATAAAAAATCATTTTATAATTATATTGGTTCATTAAAAAAAACAATCCTTCTATAGGACCCTTACAGTCCTCCAATGGGATAATAACCAATGAAACAGAAATTGCAAATAGATTGAATAACTATTTCATAAATCTCTTTAAACCAAATAATCTGGAGTCTGCGGGTGATAAATTTATGAATAATCCTTTTATCCCTATAACTGAGGGTGAAGTATTAGATGCTATAAATACTTTAAAGAATAATGGAACTCCTGGGCCAGATGGTATTCTTCTATTATTCATTATTAACTTAAAGGAATTATTGGTTGTACCATTGACGTTAATATTTAATTTATCGATGAACACAGGGCAAACAGCTCCACTATGGAACAGAGCTATAGTTATACCAATTCACAAAGGTGGTAGCAAAAGTCTTGAGCAAAATTATAGGCCCACTAGTTTAACAGATGTAATATGTAAATTGATTGAAAGGATATTAAAGAATAGAATATCTAATTATTTAGTTAATAATAACAATATTGATGTCTACGAACATGGTTTTGTCAAGAACAGATCGTGTCAGACTAATCTCTTATATTTTTTGGAACCAGTTAGTGATGCATTGGACAAAGGCTTATCAGTGGATATAATTTTTTTAGACTTTTCAAAAGCATTTGACTCAGTGTCATACCAAATACTTATATCTGAACTAGAGAAATTGAAAATTCACCCTATAGTTATTAGATGGATACATGCTTGGTTATCAAATAGGTCTCAGCGGGAATCAGTGAAGGGCTATCTATCAGAATGGGGTCCCATTACTAGTGGTGTTCCTCAGGGCTTGGTATTGGGCCCAACCCTTTTCAATATTCTTATTTCATCTATGTGTCCTTTAAACAGCTCTTGCTGGTTGGTTAAATTTGCTGATGACTGTAAAATAGGAAGCATCATAAATAATGCAAATTCTGCTATTGAAATGCAAAATAACTTAACTCACTTAGTTGAATGGTCTACAAAAAAGGGACTACTGTTTAATGAATCTAAGTGTAAGGTCATGCACTTGGGCAAACATAACCCTTGTTTCACATACACTATTAGTAACAAAATTCTAGAAACAACTCAGCAAGAAAAAGATTTAGGAGTAATTCTTTCTAACAATTTTACATATAATATACACACAATAACTGCTGTTAAAAAAGGTAATAAAATATTAAATTGTATATTAGGGAACATTAAAAGTAGAGACGTTAAAGTTCTGTTGCCATTATATACTGGTCTCGTTAGACCTCATTTAGAATATTGCTCTTCAGTCACGGCTCCATACCTAATTAGAAATAAGAAATTAATTGAAAATATCCAAAGAAGAACAACAAAGAAAATAACAACTATTCAAAATTTGGATTATGAAACTAGACTGAAAAAAGTAGGCCTCTATTCAATGGATTACAGGAGACTTTGAGGAGACCTATGCTTAACATATAAAGTTTTTCAGAATGAAATAATGCTAGAAACAATAGGATTACAGGAAAAAAAGACAGCTATAAACACCAGATCTCATATACTCAAACTTAAAGGCACTAATAACAACACGGTTAAAAGAAATAATTGGTATACTCAAAGGGCAGTAAATACATGGAATAAGCTCTCAACTAATGTGGTACTTAGTAAATCAATGACTACATTTAAAACTAACTTAGATAATTACATGGGTCACCTAAAATATAGTTTCCACCCATGATCGGGTGGCGAGTTCATAAAAGGTAGAAATACCTACTGAACTCGTATAAAAATCTATGAACATATGAACCCTTGGAATGGTGTAATGCTACATTCTTGAGTTACAACAGTCTAATGGGGTAATATTAATGTTTCAATTTTGTTTACATAGTTGCTTTAATTCTTACAATTCTTATTGTTTTACTATACATAAGTGGTTTCCAGCTGTTAATGGAACTCTGAAAGCTGTCAGACAATAAGTGTGCTCCATCTCTATCCATTGTTTTATAATCTGTTTTAAAAAAAAAACTGAATCACCTGTAGTGGTAGGTCCACACTTCTTTATGTCAGGGAGTTAAGCTTGGGATTGTTTTTGGACCATAGTGGGTAGGCTGTTGGGGATGACTGAGCATCCCAGAGGATGCAGTCTTTCTATGGAGAGGGAGGGCAACAGGTACCACTACTGCCTCCTGTATAAGCACAGGTAGTAGTGCATAGACAAGAGAATTCTGAGAGTTGCATCTGCTAGTCTGACAAGAAATTCAATAAACATTTGTGCTTGGGCCACATATCACACTGACATCCCTGGTGCTGAGTAGAAAAATGCATTGGGTATAATGAGCCTATGGGAAAATGAAGCCCTTCATGCCCCACTGCCATATTGATCAAAACCTTCACCCACCACTATATGAACCAAAACACAGAAACACCTTGCCTCCTTGTCCAGGAGAAGGCAGGTGGTTGTATGCACATTTGATGAACATGGCCATGGGGGTGGGGGGGGTGTGTGCAGGTTCTGGGGTTGGAATCCATGACCATTAGGTAAGATTGAGGATGTCAGGAAGATGGTTGGGTGGCTGGACCATCTGGTTAACAGAGGAGATGTATATTTAATGGAACCTTTACATCTTTGATTTTTTCATGTTAGGAGCTGTTATAATTAGGAGGTGGAATGCTCATAATGGTATTCACTTGAGGAAGATGACTGAGACAGGTGCAGAAACTCTGACTCAGTTTTGTTGTAAGAAATTCATCTGACTTGTTACCAATGGCTGGGTGCAAATAATGATGGTGGTTGAGGCAAGGCAAGTGGTGACTGACTAACTTATAAAAAAAAAAAAAATTCAGACATCTTTATTTTGAAAGACATGCTCAATAATCAACTAAACCAGAAGCAGCAATTAAATTCAAAGAAACTATATTAATATCTATAATACAAATAATAATTTGTGCAATCTGACCAAGTTCCGCACATTGTTTTGTTACACCTCCCCTGGCCCAACATCGTTAATTACTTCAGCCCCAAACAGGAACTTACACTATACAAGTATTGGATATAGGCATCTATGGAGTTAATACCTACAGTATATTCAATACTTACATGCAGTAAGTTCTTAACTATCATAATTATTAATCATGCATATAAAAATGTCTTCATTCTCCCAACACTCATAGCATCTATGCCACCCTCATTCCCTAAACTACTGCTGCATTTTAATATTGTACTGAATAAATTAAAATACATTATTCAAGCCTTTTGGTAAATCACTGAGCATTTCTGAGAGAAACAGGGAAAATAATCAGAAGGGAGGAGAATATAGCTAGGGATGCAAAAAGGGGGATAAGACATTTTTCAGATATGTGAGTGACAGAAAAAAAGGGGAAGATATGGATTATTAGACTCAAGGGGGAATGGGGGTACTGGTAGAAGGGGATATAGAGAAGGCTAATGTTCTGAATGATTACTTCATGTCACTCTTCACATTGGAGGAGGGGAAAGGGCTGGAAGTTGAAAAGCAGGGGAAGGGAGAGCAGGAAAATGGACTCAGGTCCATTCACAGAGGATAGGATATTGGAAGAACTGGGGAAACTGTGGGTGGATAAAGTGATGGGCCCTGACTACTCTGGCTTGCTGAACCGAGTCAACGCCCACCACGGGAACTCCTGCCCAGCACAAAGCCTCTTTCCCCAGGTGAGCAACCAGACCCTGCCCGGGAACCACTCCATGAGCCAATTGGAGTGCTCAGAGTAACTGCAGCATTCCATTGGACACTGTTCAATCCTCCAACCACCTCATTGGCTCTGGGACATACTCCAGGAATCAGACTCTCAAAACTGCCTAACTAAGTTACCGGGAGCTCTCTCAAACCAGGTTTTTTGGCCCTCCTGCCCAGCCCTGCTCCCACCACTCTTTATTATTTACCTGCCCCTAATTTCAGTTCCCTCTCCCTTTGGCTACCTAAGCCTCCCCTTCCATTGGATACCTAAGCCAGTCCAGCATCCATTCATATTGCTGTTGCCTATCCCTTAGCTTCTTTCCTCAACCTCCACAGAGCTGCCTGAGCTGCTAGCTTGCTGCTGCACCTTTAGATCTGGAGCCATGTCGCTACTGCCCAGATATTTGCTCCTTATCACTACCTTAATACTCTGCCTCCCACTCCACCTCTGTAACATGCCACCAACCTCCCCTAAACTTCCACCCCCTATTCTGACAGTCCTTGTAAGGCTCCCTTAGTCTTCCATCTCAGCAATGATCTCACCACACACCCAAAATTGGTCCCACTCCAACTCTCATCCTTGTCCCTTTCTCTTCAACCCCTCTCACGCCTGGATAATTCTCTAACTAATTACCTCCTGTACCTCCTGATATGCCACTTATACTTTTTCGCATCCACTGCCTAGGCAGTGTTCGCTCACTTCATGGTGTTTACAACTGATATCACACTACCTACCAATTGCCCTCCTGCTCCTTGCAGCAGGGGACATATATCCAAATCCAAGTCCTGGATTTACCCCTACCCTATCAAACTTAGTGGACCCCTCCCCTAATACGTCCCCTACCACAAATCTCACTGGACACCCCTTCCCCTGTGGCCTGCGACTCCCAAACCTAAATATAAGAATTCTAGCCCTCAAACTTGATTCACTCCAGGTACTTGCAGCCCACTATGTCCCAGATATCATCACCCTTTACGAAACGTGCCTAAATAAAAATATCACTGATTCCTTGGTCACTATCCCAGGCTACACTATGGCCCACCAGGACAGGACTACCAGAGGTGGTGGAGTGGCCATCTATGTAAGCTCGGATTTGCACTTCTCGCTAGTCCCAGCTCAGTCTAAACCAAAAGCCTATGAACTACTACTGGTACAGCTGACTCTCCCCTTTTCACTCCCAATTTACATTGCCAGAATATACTGCTGGCCTGGCACACCAGCAACATCTGTCACCGACCTCCTCATGCAAATCTCCTCCCTAACCCCCACAGGGGAATTATATATCATGGGAGATTTCAACCACAATTGGCTAGCTCCAGCCCTTAATGAAGCCCGTACAGAAATATCTGCATTAAATCTATCTCAAATCATCACTGAGCCTACCCGCCTTAACCTCAGATCTGGCAGCCACTCGTTAATAGACTTGGCTCTTACCACCCACCCCCACTGGGTCATCAATGTAGGGCTACTTCCTGACTCCCTGAGTGACCACCATATTATATACCTAGTCAACAAAATTCACCACCCCAATCCCCCCCCCCAAGTTTCTAGTCCAACGCTCCTACAAATCCCACAATCTCTCCCCCTTGCTTGAAGACCTTGCCCTAGCAAACTGGGACCCCTCCACTATAGTCTGCTCCATCGATGATGCCCTCTTACACTTCCAAAGCACATTCCTCAACGTCTTAGAAACTCATGCCCCACTGCATCGCACAAGATTACGTGGCAACCACCTTCTTTGGATCACCCAAGAACTTATAGCTTGTCAAAACGCCTGCAACAAAGCATGGAGAGCACATAAATCTTCATGCCTCCCACAAGATTTCACCACATGCCATATGCTATGCAACAAGTGTACCAGAGCAACTTGTCTAGCTAAAGCAGAATACTTCAGCTTTTCCCTCCAGGCTAACTTAAATAGTCCATCCAAATTCTGGAAGGTCATCCATTCCCTCTTCTCTCCATCAGCGGCCAATCCCACTCCATTCCTAAATGTAAACAACACCCTTCTCTTGGATCCATGCACAGTAGCCGTTGAGTTCAACACATATCTCTCCACATGTGCTTCTACTCTCCTTTCTTCCCTGCCCACCCCTGCACCACACAGACCTACCACAGGAATTAAGAATATACATGTGCCTTGTACCTTCGCCTTCAAAGATATCTCACCAACAGGAGCCCTAGATGCCCTACTAACTCTCACCCCATCAAAAGGTAATACCCCTTACGGATTGGACACCAAACTCCTCTACCTTTCCACCCGAGCCATAGCAATCCTGCTTGCCAACCTCCTAAACCAATCCTTTGCCACTGCAGCTGTCCCCCAGACACGGAAGCACACTGTCATTATTTCCCTTGCTAAAGGGGGTGCCCCCATTTCCACTTCATATTACTGCCCTATCTCTCTCTCTCTCTTCCCAACCCTTGCAAAACTACAAGAACACCTTGTGCTCGCCCAACTTATCTCCTTTCTCTCTGACTCCAATTTCTTCACGCTGTTCCAGTCTGGATTTAGGATAGGACACTCCACTGCCTCCTCCCTGATAAGGCTCACTGACACCATCCTCTCTGGAATGGGCAGATCACCTCGGCCATCTTCATCGACCTTGCTAAAGCATTCGACATTGTCTCTCACCCCTTACTGTTATTGTGCCTCTTGGAATCAGGCTTCTATGATTCAGCCACCAACTGGCTCAGCGCCTACCTCATAGGCAGAACACAATCAGTTGGAATTGCAGATGCCACAGCCACTCCCCTCCTCATGACTACCAGAGTCCCCCAGGGGTTGGTTCTCGGCCCCACCCTGTTCTCCATTTTCCTTAATGACCTGCCACTAATCTGCTCAACTACATCTATCCATATGTATGTAGATGATACTTTCCTATTCACCTCTGGCTCTTCCCCAGAATAGGTAGCAACTAACCTCCAGGCTGACCACAATAAAGTTCAGCTCTGGTTCAGCTCTCACCAGCTGTCCCTCAATGCTAAAAAAGACAGTCACTATGACCTTCGACACAAGGCAATGTCTGCCCAGGCTCTCCTCCTTCCCCCCCTCCTTCCACATCCTGGATGGGACAATACTGGAGGACTCCACTACCTCCCAACACTAAGGGGTATGACTCGACCATCATCTATCCTTCTCCGACCACATCAGTGCAATCTTGAAAAAACTGCATCCCAAGCTCACCCTAAAGGGCCTTTTATAGGAACTGCAGTAGCCTCCCTCTAACTATGAGGCACAAGCTAGTGTAGAAGATGATCCTTCCTTCTTTTGACTACTGCAACATGGTCTACAGTGCCGCTCCCAAGTCCACCTTATCCAAACTAGACCCCCTTTTCAATGCTTTCTGCTGTTTTGCTCTCGATGCCCCCCTGCACCCATCACTGCAATCTCTACCATCCCCTTGCATTTTCATCCCTCGAAAATCGCCACCTACTGAATTGTACTAAATTTGTCTCAAAATTCTGTCTTGGTGCCCTCCCGTCCTACCTTACCTCCATACTATCATCAGCCCACACCCTCACTCATGCCCATAGATCCTTTGACACCCATCAATTATTAATCTCTAGGCGGAGGACCACCATTGGCCAAGCAGCCTTCTCACACTGCTTCCCTAAACTCTGGAATGATCTCCCTCCTCAAATTCACCACTCCTCCTCCACCCTCTCCCTTTCTACTGCCATGGCAAATTACCTCATGGTAAATAGCTCATGCACCTGAAACCTATAAGTGCCTGCCCTTGTGCCCCCACACCCCCCGATTGCCTGACTGGTGGCACCTAACTTAAGCTATGGAAGCTGGCTTATTGGACCAACTAATGCACTTAATTGTCTCGTGTTTTCTTGTGCTGTCTTAATCTGCACTTGTTAATATATATATATATATATTAAATACCTCAGTGTTATGTACCTATGTGCTATGTGCCTAACTGTAACCTAAGTTGTTACCCTTGATCACATCTGTAATTTGTTCTAAATGTAACCTCCTGCTACTGTGTAACTTGTTAATTGTATCTCACTTGATAACCTGTGTGTTATCGACTCCACTGTACCCCTTCCCCCCAGGTCGCACTGGGAGAAGAGCATTGTTTTGCTCAGTGTGCTTTTCCTGGCAAAAACAATTCAATAAATAAATAAATAAATAAACCAGAGAGTGCTCAAAGAGCTGAAGCAGGTGATGGTGGCAACACTCACAAGGTTACTTAATCAGTCACTGGACAAGGGAAGGGTTCCTAGGTACTAGAAAAAGGGCTGAGGTGGTGCCATTGCATAAAGGGGAGGAAGGGATGAACCGGGAAACTACCGCCCAGTTAGCCTTACCTCCAGTGTGGGTAAGCTAATGGAGACCATTATTAAGGAAAAGCAGATTAAATATCTGGAGGTAGAGGGCCTCCTGGATGTCAACCAGCATGGATTCACAGGTGGTAGGTCCTGCCAGACCAACCTGATTCAATTCTTTGACAGAGTTATGGAGATGTGGAACCAGGGAGGGATGATGGACATGGCCTACCTGGACTTCAGAAAGGCCTTTGACACTGTCCCCCACAGGAGACTGGTAGGCAAAGTAAGCACTTGGGAATGGGGAGCAAGCTCACAAAATGGGTTGAGCATTGGTTAGATGGGAGGACACAGAGGGCTGTGGTAAATGGGATGCACTCAAAAGATAAAAAGTGATGAGTGGGGTTCCCAGGGTTCAGTGGTGGCACCCATACTTTTCAACATTTACACTGGGGACATTACAGAGGGTCTACATGGGAAGGTGTGTCCTCCTTGTAGGACTGGCCTGATGTTATTGATTAAATATATTCAATAATAAATAAAAAAATGTTGCTTTCTCATCTGTAGTCTATGCTTGTCCAGTTTCTTATAGGGGATCTCTCATTTTGTTTGGTTATGGTGGCTGTCCAACAAAGCTTGAAAAAATACTGTATATGCAGCTTCTACGAGGGCAAATATATAACTGAAAAAAAATAGGTAATAAGGTTTTAATTAATAACAGTCACTTCTTTTTTATGTGCCTGCTTTTCAATTGGGTAAGCTTTCTTTCTGGGGTCATATCATCTTTACAAAAAAGTGGTTGCTAATACTGTTAAAGGAGAACTGCTGTGACTCAGAAGTCTGTGTATCAATTATTGCTGTAATAAAATATTTTAAATCACTTGTCTGTGTGTTATATATCTTATTTTTATAGCCTGTATGATTTTTATTTAGGCCTCCATGTCAGTGCTCTTGTGCCTCCTCTCCATGTTTTAGCACTACAATGTACGTGCCATGCTTTATGTCCCAGTGCTGGTGGTGCTGCATCTGAATCATGGCATATGCACATGACATTGACGTGATGCCTCCAAACCAAAATGAATTTAGAGGGCCCTGAGTGACGATTGTTCCCTACAGATTTGAACTGAAACATATAATGTTTGTGTTGTCAATGCTGATGGTCAAAATCATTGACTCTCCTGCCAGCAATTTAAACTGCAGCCTGTCAGTTCGGTTTTGGAAAGGTAAAATCAACATCACAGTCTCTGTAAACACTTCAAGTGAATCTATCAGTAGAGTAAAATAGATGATAATTTTAAACGTAGCTCTTTGTTTTGTTTTTTTGTTTGTTCTGCTCACACTAAATACGATCAGTTATTGTATCATATAAATATTGCTTTGTATATATTATCACTTGCTGTATATGTATATCTTATGTCTGTATATTTTATCTGTTCATTTGCACCTGGGTCATGCCTGAAAAAGACCTTCACTGCCAGTGTACTTAACCAGTCAACAAAGTTAAATAAATAAAAACTAAATAAATAAGTCATAACGGTTAGATGCATTAGAAATATGCTGTGCTAACATATTGTAAAATTCTGATAGTTACTTTAAGGTGTTGCAGTTCTATTTATAAGGTGATCCAGTTGATTCACTATTTTATTTACTGTTCCAACTATCTATGTGCTATTCGGTTCAGCTGTGGTGACAGAGAAATAAAGTTATGCTTATGCAGCAATCTCGCAAAGTAACAATTTCTCATTTGATATACTGTATCAGGATAAGATATGGGTGAAATCCCTCAACTTCTCTACCTGGAGTATTTCACATAGAATTTGAATTTCGTGAAATGCTCCACATTGCGAAGTGAATAACTTTGCATTGGTGGGGAACACGAAGTTGCCATTGAACCATATGGACTTTGTGTTACTTCGCCTTTCTTTTGCTTCTAAAGGTGAATTTTGCAATGATTCATGGGATGGCAGGTCACATGGGATCTATATGGGCTTGCACAGTCTCAATTCTATATAGTGGGTGTAGTGAAAAGCTGGAGTCAGTTAGCTCTCAGAGCTGTGTGCTTCATACCTTCAAAAAAGTTAAAAAAAAACTGTTAACCTTTGGATGTCTGAGTCCAAATTTAGTACATCAAGTGTACTACTTCCTTCTGTGTTTGTATAGTTGATCAAGCATTGATTCTATGTGGATTTTTCATCTTAAATTAGTACTTTTAGTGCCTGTACTGATAGACACTGCAGAAGAGTGCTTTGGGGGAGGGGCAGATATGTGGTGTAGAAGGGAGATTCAAAGACCACAGTGTGAAAGGCAATCTTGCCAACTGTTGTTGGCGAGTGTTTCGTATTGGTGTGTTCAGTTCAGTACACAGTTACAGAAAGTACTAAGTAATACTTCTAATAATTTTTGATTATTTTGTGCTGTTTGCTGTGCATTTGTTTCTGTCCATTTAGAAGACTGTGTTTTATTTTACTGAAACGTTAAACTTTCTGGTGCTTTACCTTTAGTCTGTGTGCATTCCATCAAGTCATACTCATTTTATTGCAGCACTGTACTAGCAGTACTGTTAATTTCTGAGCCCATCTGTATAATTTTTTCTTGCTTCTATCCAGCTACTGCTGTAACTATTACCCCCTAGCCCCCCCCCAAAAAAAAATGAAGATACTGTTGTTCCACTATTGGATGTGTGAAGAATGTGGTTAAGGTCATGTTGTGCCTACATAAAAACATAGAAACATAGACTTTGATGGCAGATAAGGACTGCTTGGCCCACCCAGTCTGCTCATTTCCTACCTATTGGATAAGTGGCAGATCCTAGTTGACCAACAGCCTACTTCCTCATACCCCTCCACTAGAATTGCCTTATGTCTGTCCCATGCATTGTTGAGTTCCCTCACTGTTTTTGATCCCACTACACCCTCAGGAAGGCCATTCCATGCATTCACTGTGAAAAAATACTTCCTCACGTTGCCCCTTAGCTGTCTCCCCTGTCTTCAAACTGTGTACCTTGTTCTTGCACATCTTTTTTTCTGCAAGATGCTACCCTCTTGGACTCTGTTGATTCCTTTGAGGTACTAGAAAGTTTCTATCATGCTCCCCTTCTCCCTCCTTTCCTTGAGGGTATACATATTAAGCTCCTTTAATCTCTCTTCGTATGGCTTCTGGGTCAGACCCTGCACCATTCTGGCTGCCCTCTCTGGACCACCTCCATCCTGTTTATGTCCTTGTAGAGATGAGGTCTCCAGAACTGCACACAGTACTCCAGATGGGGTCTCACTATCTGCCTGTACAGAGGGATAACAGCTTCCTATTTTCTACTGGTGATCCCTCTGTCTATGCATCCCACTATCCTCCCAGCCCTCCTTACTGCCTTCTCACATTACTTGCCTACATTTAGGTCATCTAATATGACTACGCCCAGGTCTCTTTCCATTTTTGTTGTTGTTAGTACCTCCCCCCATTGTGTACTCTTCCCCTGGGTTTTTGTTTCCCAGGTGCATTATTTTGCACTTCCTTGCATTGAATCAAAGCTTCCATACATTTGACCATTCCTCCAACCTTGCCAAGTCCCTTCTCATCCTTTCCAACCCCCCTTGTGTAGCAATCCTGTTGCACATCTTTGTGTTGTCTGCAAAGAGGTACACTTTTCCTTCTAGCCCCTCCTCAGTGTCACCTATAAAGACATTAAAGAGAACTGGTTCCCGTACTGAACCCTGTGGTACCCAACTAGTAATCCCCCTTTCTTTGGAGTGAACTCTGTTTACTATTACCCTGTGTGTCCTGCTAGCCAGCCAGTTTTATACCCAGGCTACCACCCTGGTACCCATTCCCAGGCTGGCTAAATTGTTTATTAATCTTTTGTGTGGAACTGTCAAATGCCTTGCTGAAGTCTAGGTATGCCATATCCACAGCCCCACCTTGGTCTACTACATTGGTCATCCAGTCAAAGAAATATATTAGATTCGTCTGACATGACCTTCCAGCTGTGAATCCATGCTGCCCCGGGTCCTGTGCCCCGCTGGCCTCCAGGTAGCCAACAATTCTTTCTATCAGATGTGATCCATCATATTTCCTACTACTGAGGTCAAACTAACGGGACAGTAGTTTCCTGCCTCTGCCTTGCTCCCACTTTTGTGAAAGGTATTTACATCTGCCCACCTCCAGTTCTCAGGTACCATACCATCCTCCCATGATTTCTTAAAAAGGGTCGTCAGTGGTATCACTAGTTCTTCCCTTAGTTCCTTTAGAATTCTGGGGTGAATCCCATCAGGCCCAATAGCTTTATCCACTTTCAATGTTAGGAGTTCTTGCATGACCCTTTCTTCTGTGAATGGACTGGTATCATCTCCCCTATCCAGAGTGCTTCTATGGTTTGGTTTATGTACAGTACCTCCCCTCCTCTTCTTTTGTGAATACTGATTAAAAGTATTTGTTCAGTATCTCTGCCTTTTCAATGTCTCCCTCTGCCTACTCCCTCCCCTTTATTAAGCTTCACTATCCCTTCCTTGGTCTTTCTTCACTCCCTAATGTACCTATAAAAGGTTTTATCCCCCTTCTTAACTGAGCAGGCTATCTTTTCCTTGGTTTGGGCCTTTGTTATTCTGACTGCCTTCCCTGCTTCCTTTTGCTTTAACTGATACAATTCTCTGCCCTGCTCCTTCTGTGATTCCTTATACTTCCTGAATGCAATTTTTTCTCCCTAACCTTCCCCGCCACCTCTCTTGAGAACCATAGTGTTTTTTCCTTTGTTTTGTTTTATTTGCTTCACACAAAGGCTTGTTGCCTCTGTGATGACAGTTTAGATTTGTCCTCATTGTTCCTCCATCCCTCCTTCCTGCCCATTTGCTAGTGCATTCTCACCTCCCATTACCCTCCCTCTCCTAGCTCTCAACCCTTCTGCATCCTCCCATCCTTCTCCTTCACTCCTGTCTCCCCTAAGGAGACACTTATTGCCCTTCTTTCTCTCAATTCTTCCAAAGGGTCTTCACCAGATGACCTTGACCCTTAACTCCTCTACCTTTCTGCTTCTGTGATTGCCTACCCTCTCGCCTTAATTCTTAACCTCTCCTTTGAGTCTTCCTCTGTCCCTTCATCCTGGAAATATGCAGTGGTCCTCCCTCTCCTGAAGGGTGATGATCCCTTCTTCCCTGTCAGTTATCACCCAGTCTCCCTTCTCCCAGCCCTTGCCAAGCTCCAAGAACACCTGGTTCTCTCCCAGCTAACCTCCTTCCTTGCTGACTCTTCCTTTTTCACCCCATACCAATCTGGCTTTTGGAAGAACCACTACACTACCACCTCCCTCCTCAGGCTCACTGACTCCATCCTCTCCGGGATGGACAATGGTCTCATCACCTCTGCCATCTTTGTTGATCTCACCAAGGCTTTCGACACTGTCTCCCATGCCCTGCTCCTTGACTCCCTTAGGGTTGCTGGCCTGTCCACTCCTGCTCAGCACTGGTTTAGAGCTTACCTCACAGGCAGAACTCAGTCAGTCAAGATCCAGGATGTAATCTCCCCCATCCTAATCTCCACAGGAGTCCCTCAGGGCTCTGTGCTTGGCCCCATTCTCTTCTAACTCTTCCTAAATTACCTACCCACAGTCTGCAACCCCACCTCCTCTATCCACATGTATGCCATTGACACCATCCTGTTCACCTCTGGCAAATCCCCAGTCAATGTAGCAACCACCCTCCAGCATGACTTCCACCAGGTTCAGCTTGGGTTCACCTCACATCAGCTATTCCTAAACACCAAAAAGACTGTCTCTATGACCTTTGGCACTAGGCAGTGACTCTTACCATCTTTCCACACCCTTGATGGAACAATCCTTGAGGACAGCTCAGCTTTCATATACCTTGGGGTTTGGCTGGACCAACACCTCAGCTTCTCTGGCCACATTGACGCTATCCTGAAAAAGCTGCACCCCAAGCTTGGTGCCTTATTCAGGAACCATAGCTGCATTCCTCCTATGGCGCGATGTGAACTAGTCCAGAAAATGATCCTTCCCATTTCTGACTACTGTGATGTAATCTATGGTGCTGCTCCCAAATCCTCCCTAACCAGATTGGACACTCTTTTCAACTCCTTCTGTCGCTTTCCCTGGATGCTCCATCTCATCACTCATCACTGTGACCTCTACTATGCCTTGTCCTTTCCACCGCTTGCAAACAGGTGCCTCACTCACTGCGTCAAACTCATTTCCAAATTCTGACTCAGTGAACTTCCCCCCTATGTCTCTAACTCCCTCTCGACCACCCTTCCCTCTCCCACTTTCTTCAATCTGTAGACTCTCGCACTTTGTTGGTACCCCGACGCACCACTCTGATTGGTCAGACAGGCTACACTCATCACTTCCCTAAAATCTGGAACTCTCTACCCCCACCAAATACGGCACTCTTCCTCCTCTTCCTCCCTCGACTATGCCTTGCACAACTTTTTCTCATGTTTCTGCCTCTGTTTTAATCCTCCATAAATAGTTCCCTATGAACCTTTGCCCCTGTAATGCTCCTTCCCATCCCAGTCCTCCTTTTTCCTTGTGCTAGTTACCATCACTCTCACTGTGCTACAACCCCTTGCCATCTTGCCTCTTCCCCTCCCTCTCATTGTACCCACACAATTTACTTATCTGTGCTCAGTCCTGCCCCCTGGCAGGGTTCTTAGCATCCTGGAGGGGTACAGAATGTGAC
The DNA here is from genome assembly GCA_016271365.2 of Neoceratodus forsteri. NCBI lineage: Eukaryota > Metazoa > Chordata > Ceratodontiformes > Ceratodontidae > Neoceratodus > Neoceratodus forsteri. The sequence goes on along the minus strand of CM057456.1, from coordinate 540,742,602 downwards.
AAGCCTTTCATTTTTCTCCCCCCTCCCTGCCATCCTTCTCTCTGGATTCAGCTTTATTTCCATACTCTGGCAGGGTTCTCAGCATCCTGGAGAGGCCGAGGTGTCAGGAAAACTCATTTCCTTCCCTCTCCCACTCTTGCTTTTGCCTTATTTCTTACCCTTTCTTGCTACCCACTTTAACAATCTTGCCTGTGCTTAGTCCAGCCCCCTGGCGGGGTTCTCAATGTCCTGGAGGGGTTCAGCACGGGGCAAGCCTTTTCCTCCTCTCCTCCACCCCCACCACCTTTCCTCTTGCTCTTGCCTTATTCCTATACCCTGGCAGGGTTCTCAGCATCCTGGAGAGACCCTCAGTGTTAGGCAAACTTCTCTACTTCCCTCTCCCACTAATACCACCCACTACCTAACCTTCTTTCCCCTGACTCTTCCCTGCCCTTCACCCACTCTTCTCCACCTTGCTATGCCCTTTGCAGGGGCCCCTGCACCCTGGAGGGTCTTAGCTCTTGCTCAACCCATCTTTCCCTGACCACATTTCCCACCACCCACACCTCCCTCCTGCCCCTCCTCCCTATCACTCTGTACTTATATCTAGTATTAGCACACTGTACTAATTAAAGTGCACTTTATTGCTGTCTGGTTGCTCTAGGCATGAAAATCCTTAGTCACACTGCATCTGTTGTGCTTAATCCACAGTTGTGCTAATGCTTAACTTTATGCTATCCTATTAATGTAATTGAATGTGACCTTCTTCAACTGTAATTACAATTTTATTCCAAATGTAAAGGCTGTAAAATCCTCAGTCATGCTGTATGGCAACTGTATGTCTTTCTACAAATTTAATGTGTATGTTCTTTTTCTAATGTAACAGAATTTAATTCCACTGTCATGTTAAATGCTCTCTGTATGTTTCATAGCTAATCCCTATGTAACCCCGGCTGCACTGGGAGATGAGCAATTTGTTGTTCAGTGTGCATTCCTGGTAAAACATTTCAATAAATAATTAAAGCACTCTACCATTTTGCAAAAGTCAGCCCTCCTAAAGTTCAGTGACATCTCTTTTATATGGCTTGATTCTATGGCTGTGTTTATTGTGAACCACACTGTTTGGTAGTCACTTGTTCCCAGATGACTGTCCACTTCTAAATCTGAGATCCTGTCTCTATCCTCATTTGAGTGTTCCAGGTCTGAGATTGTTCTCTCCCGAGTGGATTCTAACACTAGCTGTCTGAGGCATGCCCTCTGTAGGGCACTGAGAATGACCCTGCTCTTGGATGTGGCCACAGCAAATGTGCTCCAGTTAAAATCTGTCATATTTAGGTCCCCCATCAACAATTTCTCCCCTTTTTCTGCCATTCTAGGGATGCCATCTATCATTTCCTTGTCCATTTCCTCCCCCTGAGATAGGGGTCTGTATACAACCCCTGTGTGCATTGTGGTGCCATTTCCTATCTCCAAAGTGACCCACAGTGCCTCCTGTCCTCCCTGTTTACCCTTTAGTTCTATTGCTTTGATCCTTTTCCTTACGTAGAGAGCTACTCCAAACCCTCTTTCACCCTTCCTGTCCCTTCTGTAGATTGTGTACCCTGGTATGTTGACATCCCATCATGGTTCTCTGTGAACCATGTTTCTGTGATGGCCATGATATCCAGGTGTCACTCTTCCATCAAGAGCACTAGTTCAGGAAGCTTGTTACCCAGACTATGGGCATTGATACTCATCGCCCTCCATTTCTTGATGACCTTACAACTTTTAGCCCCATCACTGTCCTTACTGCCTCTGCCTTTTTCTCCATTTACCCCAGTCCTGCTCCCTATCGACTTCTCTACCTTGGTTGTTTACCTCACTTAGTACCCTGCTTTGTGGGGTGAGGCTGGAAATTCTGTTCTCCTTTTCAGTGCCTCCCCCTTGGATAGCTTAAAAGCTTGACAATGAAGCATTTAAACATATCACCTATGTAACCCCTAGGTGGCACTATCCCAAGGGCTACTACCCCTGCCTGCTTGGCTAGTTGCAGGTTAAGGGGCATGGGCACTGAAACAGGGTGCCTTCACCCAGAGGACAGAGTTGTTAGTAGCAAGGCCAACCTGAGTACAGCCCTCCAGGTCACTGTAACCCTTCTCTTTCCCCTCAAGTGGCCTAGACAATTTGCAACAAACATTTTCACAGTAGCCCCTATTCAGCATACAAATCCCCACACTGTTTGCACTTACCACCAGGGCTGGTTCCACCAGTTCGACCCTGGAGACTCCATGTAAAACAAGGTTAGGCACAGCAAATAACAACAATACAGCGCTTTTGGTGCAAACTGGAACCACAGCCAGATTAAATTCAAAAAGAGTTAGATCTGATTTATTCAGGGGAATTGAAAAAGGGAGGGTTGTAATCAGGTTGATTGATTCTTAAACTGATCTAGTCAGGCAATTATGCATGCACTTTTTAGTCCCTCAACACAGTCACACACATGCTGGGTACCCAGTTGGTGTGATAGGCTAGCCTGATGCGTTGCCTGGGGTAGGCCAGCATTGCAGCTGGTTGGGACCCTGTGATGAAAAGAAAAGGCATGCACAACCACACACAATTTGTAATCCAGAGCCTGAAGGCTCAGTTCATGAAAGAAAAAAAAAAAACAATGCAATCAGATGACAACACTTGAGATTTAGCTGTTGTTGCAGGAAGCTACCCTGATTGTTTCTCATGTTACCCAATACGAGACACAAAATAGACAAAATGGAGACTGCAGGTTGATAACTGGTTTGCCAGGAGAAGCAGGGCCCACACGAATCACTGAGGTGTCGCTCCTGTTCCAGATGGTTGAGCAGGGGGCTGATCCCTGGGCAAGTCTCTCGTTGATAATGGTTTCTGTGCCTAAAGTAGCTGGCTGGACCAGGTGGCAAGGCCCAGGCTGGTTGGAACAGTTCAGATTTTGAGTCTGGTAGTGCTGGATGCAGCTTCCAGCAAGTGTGGCACATTTACACAGTGGGGAACCAAATCGCGACCCACTAACTGCGCTCAACACATTTATAATAAAGCAATCACCATACCACAATGTGGATGGCAGTCTGGCTCCAATATCAGTGTCTCTGAGCAAAACTGAGAATTCTGTGGTAAATGGATGCCCTGACAGGCCCATCACGTACAGCAAATCTTCGGTTTTCTTCAGGTTTAAATCTGGTCAGTCTTCAGTGGCTTTATCACACTCCAATTTGGATACAGTCTGATTGCAAAGCCTTTCCAAGGATTCCCTCTTGAGGGACAGCAGGCAGACTGGCCAAACTCAGCCTTTCCACCAATCTACCACATAAACTACGCAGGAGCTGCTGCTTGAGTCACTCGAGTGGTTTACTATCCAAACTCTAACTCCAGACTGAACGACTGCAGCAGGCAGCTTGGTAATTTCCCTTTGGTCCAAAAGGTTCTGGTTGGTTGATCCATCAGTCTGTCAAAGCAAGGGCTCCCCCTCCAGGTGCATTTAGACACCAAAGTCTCAAAACTACAATTCCTACAGAAATTCACTCCCACAAGACCCCTGGGGCAGACTCCATTTTGGGGCCCCCCAAAGGTACTGATTGGTCGAAATAAGCAGTCCAGGACCAAGATGGTGGTGATTAACAGAACTGTCCATGCAGCAAAGAAGGCAGGTTAGACAAACTACAATATCATTACTATTCTAATAGATAATCAGCAAATAAGTACAATTTCTAACAGAGCTCCCTCTGCACAAATAGTGATGGCAGAATGGAGCAATTATCTGGCAGCCCGGGCAGGACCCAACCAAAGAAACACTCAGCCCACTCTCAGATTAAATAAACACCACGTTATAAGCAGCTCTTTAAGAGGCAGAGCACTGAGGCATTAAGGCACTCTCATACAAACACTTTTAACAGCCTGGCAGTGGGCATTTATGCACACCCAAGGAAGACTTTCGTGAATCCCCATTTGTAGGGGGGTTACACCTAGGATCTTGGTTCCCCTACAGAACAGATGCAGATCATCATGCTTGTATAGGCCTGCATTCCTCCAGGTGGACCCCCAGTCCCCAGTGAAACCAAAATCCTGTGCTCTGTACCAGTTTTTCAACCATTTGCTGAATCCCATGGTGTGGAGTACCCTAGCCTCACCCATGCCATAGACAGACAGCACCTCTGAGAAAGTTACAGTGTGTGCTACTTGCCTAAGGCCCCTCCCTAACTCCACAAACTCCTCCTGCACTGCTCTAATCCCATTCCCAGCTAGGTTATTTGTCCCTAGGTGTACAATGACATCCAGCTCCCTCTCCTGTGCAGTTGCCCCCGTGAACCTGAGGCTTCGCTTCCTGTCCCTCCAAGCCATGGCACCTTACCTCCTTCTCCCCTCCCTCCCCCCAAGTTCTAACCCCCTAACAATTGAGTCTCCCATTAGGAGCAGTCTCCTTTCCCAGTCGGGTCCTGTGCCACCCTCCTGTGGATCTCCTTTTTGGAGGTTTCCAGCATCCTTCTTGGTCTCCACTGTGGGTGTCTCCATTGAGGAACCATGCTCCGCCAGAATGGCATATGAATTGTGGAAAGGTAAAGCTGGAGGGATGTGCCTCTGTTCCACCACCCTCACCCTCCCTGAGGGAACCATGGTCCAACTGCTCCTCTTTCTTGGCAACCTTGGAGACAGAGGTGGCAGCCCTGGTGATCCCTGGGTGGGGGAGGAGGATTCCCTATTCCTTGCCAGGTTGGCCTAGAGATGGGCCACCTCCTCCCTCAGAACAGAGAGGTGCATGCAAATAGGGCAGCATCACAGCCTCCCAAATGTCTCTTGGAAGACTGACACCCCCCAGCCAGTGAATTACACCACTCCCCACATGTATTTCTCCCTTCCTGTTTAAGATTCTTTTTTTCCCTCCTTTTTGTTAGTGTGTGCGAGTGTATGTGTGCTTTTTCCCACTATGCAGTGTGCTGAGCTGTTAAGGATATGACAGGTGTATGTCCTTTGCCCTTTTGGGGAAGTGATGTCAGAACCTCTGTTATAAAGGAAATGATGCCCTTGGGGTGGGTGGGGTGGTTGGGACCAAGACCATGCCCTCCAGAAACAATCAGATACAGATCTGACCCACCACCCCAGTGAGTACTGTCTTTCATTTCAGCAAGACAACCTGCACAACAATTTAACAGAAAATATACTCTGCAAAACACAACTTAAATCAGTGAAAAATAGAGCAGTTGAGCTCAATATTTATGATGCAAGCATCCCCTGACCTAGCCTTGTACAACCTGATGGTCTGTGCTCTGAAGGCAAACAGAGCAAACCAGTTTCAATCACATGAGATACTGTCTAGGTCAAATACACAACTTCACTAACCTGCCCTAAACAGCCACCATCGAATACTACACTGTATCAAAAATAGTTTGATGCAAAATGTCACCAAAATACTGGTAAACAACAAGCCGGCTGTCCACAAGGGAGAAAAAAAGAAAATATGCAGATTTTCAATCCCTCTGGATTTAAACTCCCAATTTACAAGTACATAAGAAGTCAAATACAGAATTCCACTAAACTGCAGGACTTACAATGCAAAAGCCTTAGTCACCAGTGAAAACTGGTGTGGTTATATCTCTTTATTGCCACTTTTTCCATCTAGAAGTCACCAGTGTTGTTTTTTGGCTTCCCATCCACCCAAAACTGAAGAAATATAACCTTGCTGTTACCTGCAATTGTCTCTCTTCAGTTTGTTGGAATTATTGTCACTGTACTACTATTGTGTGTTTCCCCATAGTACCGTGAACTCTCTCTCTCTCTCTCTCCAGTGCATATTAAAGCATTTGAATGAATGAAAACTGACATAATAAAAGAATGTACCTATTGCTTTATTTTTTGCATTGTACTGTCTTGTGAATTCTGTTGAATTTGTTACAGCAACCCACAAAATCAGAAAAGTCACTTTTTGTGGTGCATGTGTTTCTTTTCTTGGTGACTGTGTAATCTAAAAAAATGCCCCTAAAGAGATGGTCATGCAAAGCTGTTTCTGGCAGTGGTGTTACTGCCAAGAAGACTGCTGTTTATGTGCCTCCAAATGGTAGCAGTGGAAGTTATTTTGATTTTGAGGCAGGTTCATCAGGGGCTAGCAATGTTAAGTGTGGTCATGGCTGTGGTACTACTAAGCAGCAGAAGGGAAAGACAGTAGTGGCTGCAAGGACAGATGTTTCTGTGACTCAGTTTTTCTCAGCCAAATCAGTGGCATCGATGCTGGTTGGAGATGCTGGTGGCACTGGCAGTAAAGTGAATGACGGCATTGCGGATAACAGCATGAGTATTGTTACAACCCAGGAAAAGTTATCAGGTGGGAAAAATGTTGGGGAGTCAGAAGACTTGAGGATAATTGATGTCTCACTCCCCACAGTAGTTAAACATGAGCCTGATTATCATGAGTCACAGTCTGATGTTTCTACAGATCCTCATGTAAGGCCATCCAAAGAATCAGATGTTGATGAAAAAAGTGTGAATGATCAAAGTGAGGCTGAGGTTGTAATGTCTCTACAGGATAGCATCCAAAGTGAATTTGTGGATGATGATGATGATGATGATGATGCTAGTGACCCTATATGCGAACCTGACTAAAAGAAAGTTAAGGTGGCTGTAAGTAAACCGTTTCTTTGAAAATCCACCCCCCCCACCAAAGTTCTAATGATGTATCTGTGTCTGTGGATGACCCTGAAGTCATACTAATAGATTGTGATGTTCAGTCAAAGATTAAGTTTGCATCACACCAGAAATCATGCATCACACCCCCAATTTCACATCCCCAAAAATTGCAGTCCCATATGCAGCAGCAGTAGCAGCGTCATATGGAATGTAGGGCAGTGAAATCCCTAGTTTGAGATTTTTTGTCATACACTATGAAAAGAATGAAACCTGAACTGAAACTGCACCACATGCACCACATGCTATTTAGCTTAGACAAGAAATGAGCATTGTAATGCTAGAAATTTGAGTGAAGGGAAGTTTGGAATGGTACCCTTGAGTAGTCTGAAATGAAACTAAGCACAGACTCCAAGTGGTTGCAACTTGTTTCAGATAAAAAGTTATGATCTGAAGCTAGAAACAAACAGGAAACTGAATCCTAGTTGTTCTAAAGCCAATAATGAAAGAATTTATTTAGGAACATAAGATCCTAAGCCCCCTGAGGAAGCCCGGTATTGGGTGAAACATTGGGCATACCTAGAGGATCATGGTGTTCTAAGAAAATATCAAAATAAAACTACATTTCTTATGATGAACTGAGTGGCTGGTCTCCAGAAACATTTTTTTCACTACATTGAAGTCAACCATTCAACCAGCCCCCAATAGGAACAGTTGGTCTACTTTATACAAAGGGCACCCACCCACGTTCTCTTCCTTGGCAGAATCTGCCAGCTTTGCCAGGTATGTGTGAGGCGTGGGAAAAAGGGCAGCCACCTTGGCACTGGGGGCAGCATCTCAAGAGCAGTCACATGGCACTGTGGCCTCGGCACCAGAGTCCAGATGCTGTAGTGGGTCATTCACCCTCATCAACCTTAGTGAGCATGGTATCCCCTTCCCAAGTCAGTGTAAGTAGCCATAGAAACATAGAAGTTGACAGCAGATAAGGACTGCAAGGCCCATCCAGTCTACCCATTTCTTTTTCTACCTTATGAATATGCCATAGGCCTTTGCTCTGTCAATGGCCTATCTAGTCATACTCATCTGTATTGCTTCTTTATGCCTGCCCCATGCTTGTTTGAAGCCCTGCACTGTATTCATATCCACCACTTTCTGAGGAAGGCCATTCCATGCATTCACCACCCATTCTGTGAAAAAGATCTTCCTCACATTACCCCTTAATCGGCCTCCCTCTAATCTCACGCTGTGTCCCCTTGTCCTGCTATTTTTCTTATATTGAAACATGTTAGACTCTTTCACCTTGTTAATGCCCTTAAGGTGTTTGAATGTTTTAATCATATCACCTCTCTTCCTCCTTTGCTCTAGGGTATACATATTGAGTTAATCTGTCCTCATATATTTACTGATGCAGTCCCTGCACCATTTTGGTTGCCCTTCTCTGGACTGCCTCAATCTGGTTAATGTCCTTTTGAAGGTGTGGCCTCCAGTACTACATGCAGTACTCCAGATGGGGCCTAACCAGTGTCTTGTAAAGAGGGATTATTACCTCCCTTTTCTGACTTGTGATACCCCTACTAATACACCCCAACATCCCTCTAGCCTTACCTACTGCTTTACAGGTCTGCTTGGATGATTTCAGGTCATCGGTGATGATGACGTCCAAGTCTCTTTCTTCGCTTTTGACTGCCAGCAACTCCCCTCCCAGCCTATAGGTGGCTTCAGGGTTTCTCTTCCCTATGTGCATGATCTTGCACTTCTTTGCGTTAAACCCCAGTTGCCACTGTTCCGACCATTTTGCTAGTTTATCCAGATCTCTTCTCATTCTTCCCACACCATCTGGATCATCTACTCTGTTGCATATCTTGGTGTCATCTGCAAGCAGACAAACCTTACCCCCCAGTCCATCTGCAATGTCACTGATGAAGATATTGAAGAGGACTGGCCCCAGGACTGATTCCTGAGGTACCCCACACATCTCTTCTGACTGTATACCATTTACCACCACTCTCTGTTTTCTGCCCATCAACCAGTTTGCCACCCAGTTGACAAACGTCTGCCCCCCCGAGCCTACCCAGCTTATTAATCAATCTTCTATGTGGAACAGTATCGGAAGCTTTGCTGAAGTCAAGGTAGGCAACATCAACTGCTCTCCCTTGGTCCACCATTCTGGTTCCCAGTCAAAGAAATCTATGAGATTAGTTTGACAGGACCCTCCTTTTGTAAACCCATGCTGTCTTGGATCCTGCGCTCCTATGGATTCCAGGTGTTGCACTATTCTTTCCTTATGGAGTGTCTCCATAATCTTGCCCACTACTGAGGTAAAACTGACTTGTCTGTAGTTCTCTGCGTCCTCCCTACTACCACTCTTGTGGAGCAGGATCATATGAGCCCTTCTCCAGTCTTCTGGGACCTCTACTGTGCTCAGAAACTCACTAAACAGTTCTGATATGGCTCTGCTAGTTCCACCCTTAGCTCCTTTAGTACCCTGGGATGTATGCCATCAGGTCCCATTGCCTTGTCCATCCTGAGCTTATTGAGCTCTTGTAGGACCCTTTCTTTTGTGAAGGGACTAGTGCACACCTCCCTTCCCCCTGTGTTCATGGTGCAGGGCTGTGGGCCCTGCCCTACCTTCTCTTCAGTAAATACTGAGCAGAAGTATCTATTTAGGATAGATGCTTTTACATGGTTCTCCTCCTCACACGCCCCCTTATCCCCTTTGTTCTAAGCAATACCCCCTCTGGACTTTCTCCTTTCACCAGTGAATCTATAGAAAGTCTTGTCACCTTCTTTTACTGTTTGTGCTAGTGTTTCCTCGGTTTGGACCTTTGCCTGCCTTACTGCCTTCTCAGCTTCCCTTAGGGAAGTTTGGTATGCCTCCCTATCTTCATCTTGCTGCGTTCCCTTATATTTCCTGAAGGCCAGCCTTTTGGCTCTGACCTTTTTCTGCTACTGTGTTTGAGAACCAAAGTGGTTTACTTCTTCTTTTGTACTTCCTTTTCTCACTAACACAATTGGATGTTGCTTCAAGTATTGCATCTTTAATGCTTGCCCACTTTGCCTGTCCCCCCTCACCTGTATTTTTTTTTGCCAGGGCTAACTTAACTCTGTTGGCCATCTCATCAAAGTCAGCTCCTCTGAAGTCCCATATTTTTGCCCTGGAATGGGAAGATTTTGTTCTAGTGGCCAAATTGAACCATACCATGTGATGGTCACTGGCCCCCAGGTGATCTTCTACCTGGAGATCTTTGATCCTTTCCCTGTTAGTCAGCATTAGATCTAGGATAGCCCTGTCTCTTGTGGGTTGTTGTACCAGTTGTTTGAGGCCCTTCCCCTGCAGGGGGAATCCACCATGTGTCTAGTTCTGGCAGATGTCCCTGCTGGTATTGACTAATCTGTATCTGGCATGTTGAAGTCTCCCATTATCGGAACCTCCCCTTTAGCTGTCATGTTTTGTATATCTTCTAACAGTAATGTGTCTGTGTCCTCCCCCTAGTCTGGAGGCCTGTACAAAACTCCAGTTCATATGGCTGTTCCATTTCCTGTTTCCAGGTTGACCCACAGTTCTTCTGGCTCCCTATGTGTATTATGAATTTATGTAGCTTTGATATTGTCATTGACATAAAGGGCCACTCCACCCCACCCCCCTTTTTGCACCTCGGTCTGTTCTGAACAGTACATAGCCAAGTACTGAAGTCTCCCAAGTGTGATTACTGGTAAACCATGTATCACTAATGGCTACTATGTCCAGTTTAGCTTCTGTAGGTCTGGGATCTTGTTTCCCAGACTTTGAGCATCTGTGTAGATGATTTTCCATTGGTCAGATTTCAGTGTGTTAGTTGTTGGGTGAGGTCCGGTGTTTCCCCCTGTGCATTGTATGGTGAGCCAGACCTTTTTCTTTACCTGGTGAAGCAAATGAACTACAAACATGCTGAACTCCTGTTTGACCACCAGCTGAGGGGGGAGGGGTGTTCTTCCCATTTGAAAGTTTTGGGTGCTGCACCCCTCTCCCCATTTGCTAGTTTAAATATTCTGCAAAGACATCAAACTTCTGCCCCAATGCACTGACTCACTCCTTAGTCAGATGCAGTCCATCAAATTTAAAGAACTTTCGCTCCAAAAACTGTTGCCAGTTCTCTACAAATTTGCTTCCTTTTTCCTGGCACCAGCCCTTGAGTCACATGTTTAGCTCCCCCTATCTCCCCTTCTCTGACCTTCCATCCATCTGTCCCCCTCTCCCAGACTGGCAGGATCTCAGAGAAGGAGATGCTGGATGAAATGGATAATAGCTTGTCACCCAGCCTGGTTAGGTGTTCCTTGGTCTCCACAACTGACCGGCTGGCGAGATTGTTAGTCCTTATGTGTACCAGGACATCAATGTTGTCTCCTGCTTCCTGAACAGTTTTAGCAATGTGGTCATTGTCTCTCCATGCTGATGTACCTGGGAGACATCTGACCATTACCTCTGGCTGGAGATACGTATCAACTCCCTGAATCATGGAGTCTCTTATGACCAGAAGTTTTTTGGATTTCCTTTTTGCTTTTTTCATTTTGGTTCCTGTTTTGGGTGCATTTTGTTGTATGTAAAAGTTGTGAATTAACACCGGAGGATTACTACGGGCAGTCAGAGTAGCAGTGGTTGTCCATGGTTCCACTTCAAGATATCGGCAACAATGTTGTTGACATCCCCGACAGTGATGGAAACAATGGTGACTGTTGGTATTGTTCCCCTTGAGACAAAGTGTTTTTTTGTGGGGTGGCTTTACCCCATACCCCACATCTCTAAATAACAAACTCTGAGTTGGAGTTGGTTCAGGATGGGGACAAAACACTGGGAATTGCAGCATCACTGTCGAGTGGACCACCACAATGACCTGGTGAGATTTGTCACTGTTGTGGTGTTCTCTGTGAAACTGTTATTGTGGTGGTGTGCTACCGTGGTCCATGTAGTCATTCTACTACATCAACTCCTATGCTAAAAACATGAAAATAACATAATTTATTGGATTGTCACCTGTGCACCCACCCCATGTCAAAGCCACCCAATCCAAGGCAGTACGCAGAGCAAAGATGTTTGGCACACTCCAGGCAAAACAGCAAACAATGCAACCCATGTTGCAGAGCCTTTTTGAGTGGCACAGTAAGTATCTGCCAAATCATGCAGTTGCATATGAACTCAATATTGCCGTGGCAGAAATGCTTGCAACTGACCTGTTGACGTTCCCCTTTGTGGAGAATGCAGGATTCAGACACTTTATGGCATGCGTATGTCCCAAATGGAAGATCCTGTCAAGGACATATTTTGCCACCCATACTGTCCCTGAGTTATATTGGACTGTGACAGAGTCTGTAAGACATGCCCTTCGACATTCCACATCACCTTACATTCGCTTAAGTATGGATATGTGTACAAGTGGAAAAATGGCAGGTAGTTCTTATCTGTGTATTACTGCACATTAGGCACAACTACCTGGGGTTGTCTGTGATGGTGGGATGGGAAAACACTGTAATAAGTCAGACTGTGGTGATAGCAACCTTCATGGCATTAGACAACATGCCATGCTTGTAATGCAGAATGTAGCAGGGTTGCATACAGGCAAAAACATGTTAGACTTACTACTGACAGAAATTACGGCTGCACCCTCTGCCCCTAAAAGTTGGTTTCATAGCAAGTGATAATGGGTCAAATGTTAAATGTATAAGCAATGGTGGGTTTGTGAGGGTTTCCTGCATGGCCCACTGTTTAAATCTTGCAGTACAGGAGTTTCTGCAGTACCCTGAAATCAAGCAAATGCTGACTGTTGCACGCTGCATCTGTGCCCATTTTGCACATTCTGGAAAGGCCTGTGAGCAACTTAGACAGCTGTAGATCCAAAACAGCCTCCCTCAGCACTGCCTCAAGCTTTAAGTTGTCACGAGATGGAACTTCACACGTTATATGGCAGAGCGCTTGTAAGAGTAGTACAAAGCAATCTCAGAGTACCTTGTGATGCATACAAGACGTGACAGTTCTGGGGCATCAATGTCTCTGACAACTGAGCGGTGGTGACTCATGGATTCAGTAATACTAATTTTGAGGGAGTCTGAACATGCCGCACAGGCAATGAGAGGTGACACTGCATCCATTAGTTAAACCATTCTACTGCTACGGGTGCCGAGGTGGACATTGTTGAATCTGCAGCCTAGCCTTGATGTGGCCGGAGTTAGATCAAGTTCTGCATTACCCAAGCACATGATTACAATCTTAGTCATTAATAGACAAAATGCCACCATTCAACAATCTCCAGAACTTGGAATAGCCACAATGCTGGACCCAAGTTACAAACATGGCATCACATTCATACTGGAGGGCAGGCATGATCAGGTTCAACATTTTACTGGACAGCTGGTCAGATTGGTTCTTGAGGCACAGTTAAGAGAGAGAGAGGGGGGGAGAGAGAGAGAGAAAGAGAAAGTGAGAGACAGACAGACAGACCTTGTGTCTTTGTCCAATATAAGAACCTACAGCCGCCATAGCCACCCTGTTTCTTAAGAGAGAGGGGGAGAGAGAGAGAAAGAGAGAGAGAGAGAGCAAGAAAGAGAGAGCGAGAGAGAGAGAGAGAGAGAGAGAGAAAGAGAAAGACAGACAGACCTTTTGCCTTTGTACAATATAAGAAAAAGTCTGATTGAGGGTCTGCTTTTCATTTTTATTATGCTCCCTGTGCGCGCTAGCACAAGTTGAACATTTTGTTATGTACAGGGTTTTGAGAGGCGTGTCACGGTGATCCAGTTCAGAAGACTCTTCAAGGGGCTTGATCAATAATCAGCAAGCTTCATTATTACACTATTCATGCATGAAAGTGCGAGGACTTCAAAACAATGTGCTGACAGACACATTCATAAATCAGTTCTTTCAGCAAGCGCATCTAATCTCATCATGTGTTCTTAGACTGCCTGCACCCTTTCTCCTCAGCATTACAGCAATGGAAACTGAAACAGCTTGTTAAACATTGGTTGTCTAATAAACTGAAGATAATAAGTTTACTCCCTTCAAAATGCAACAACTTGCATGTTTAAATACTTTGCATTTAAACATTTTCTTGCTATTAGCTTCAGCTGGGCAGGTATTCTTTTTCAAGAAAGATTCATACCTCATAAATGTCATCCTTTCCCAGCAAGGAATCTCCTAAGATTTACACTGTTTTTTTAACCTCTTAAGACACTATCTGATAAGCATTGTCTCAGACATGGTTTACTATAACAGAAAACATCTTTAAAAAACTGTTATCTTTTGTTACCAATTTTACTATGCTTTTTGGGAAAAAATATTTATATTGAGCTACAGCAAACACACACACACACACACTGTACACATCATCCTCATGGCCACAACATTTGAAATAAATACTGCTATCTAATATGTTATAAAACAATAAAGAAACTGTTTATGTTTATTTTTTTTATTTTAGTCTTTGGTAACCAGGTAAGGCCCACTAGGCACAACTGCCTGTTTTCAGGGGTGGCCTGGGAGCACTGGGTGGTTAAGTGACTTGCTCAGAGTCACACAGTATGCAAGTAGAGGTTGTGAGAATCAAACCAAGGTCTGGTCTGCTGGATGTACCATTGTTAATGGATGTCAGTCTTGAATGGTTATGTGGAGCACAGTGAAGTTCAGTTTAGGGTAGATTTCCTTTAAATATTTCTTATCCTATATTTTGTATCCTGAATAGCACTGGGGGGATGCTACATCTCATTCTCATAGGGATCTTCATTTTAAACATTTTTGCACTGTATTTACTCAGGACATCCCAAATTAGATGCAATGTCTTGTTTTCAGTGGGGTCATGATTTTACCATTTATAATCTATTTATTCCAGGTAGCCTAGTCCAGATGTAAAATATAGTTTTCAGCGTGTTCTGATTTTATGCAATGCAGCATAATATTGTGTAGATGTAGAACCCCACTGAAAATAAGATGTCACATCTTCTGCAAACTATCCAGGCTAAATATATAGCAATCAGCAGGCATATTCTTGGAAAACACATTGTAAAAATGTGTAAAAGAAAGACCACATTGAAACTGCCTCTCAGCAGATCTGCATTGTGTAAACTCATTAGAAATAATGGATAAAAGCTTGACCACACTGTAAGTGATATTTTACAGGATATGCCAGTTGAGATTCAATATATCATATATCAAATCTCAACTGGCAAATCCTGTAAAAATTCAATATCTAAAATGGTTTGAATGCTTTACCCAAATGAAATAAATATTTTAAATATCGACTTGGTTAGTCTTTCCTCATACAGTAGGTCTCATCCCATATGCCCTGCACCACTGTAGTTGCCCTCCATTGCACTGCCTCCACCTCGTCTGTTTTTTCTCAGATGGGGCCTCCAGAACTGGATGCAGTATTCCAGGTGTGATCTCATAAGTGTCTTATACGGGGGTAAGATGACCTTTCTCTTTATACTCCTGATGCCCCTTCCTGTACATTCAAGCATCTGGCTAGCCTTTCCAGCTGCCTTATCACACTGCCTAATTTCTCTTAGGTCCTGTGAGATAATAACTCCCAAGTCCCTTTCCTGCTTTGTGACTGTCAGTACCTTCCCACATAGTTTGTACTTTGTCCCCGGTTTCTTGTGCCCTATCTATATGATCCTGCACTTCTTTGCATTGAATCCCAGCTGCCATTCTTCAGATGATTTCTTCAGTTTTTTTATTGAGTTTTTGAACCCATTTTCACCCAACTCCCTGTGCCACACCCATACATTCACCTGTGGAAGCATGTGAATGCTGTGGTTCTGCAGCGCCTTCCCTCTGCTTGCCACCTGTCTGCCTGTGCTACTCTCAGGCCTCCACCTGGAGGCAGTTGGGCTACGTGGGGTGGCAGAGTCCCTCCACGGGACAGGAGAGCAGCCTTGTGGCTGCTCAATCCTGCTCCCTCCCCCCAGCCGGCTTTCGATGACCCAGGCTTGCTCTTGAACCTGTATCACCAGCGTAGCATGAGGTGTGGCATCCAGCAGCTCAACCCTCAGTGCCACCAGGCAGGCTCTCTAGTTTATTAAGGTCTTCCATCATTCTTTTAACACCCCACTGGCATGTTCACCCTATTGCATACCTATGTATCCACTGTGAAGAGAGATGTCTTCCCCTCCAGTCCCTTTGCAATGTCCCCAACAAAGACATTGAAGAGGCCTGGCCCCAACACCAACCCCAACCCCTGTGGCACCCTGTTCATCACCTCCCCACTCTCTGTTTACCACCACCCTCTGACTCCTGCCATTCAGCCAGTTCTCCACCCACAGAACTATTTTAGGACCACCCCAAGGCTGTGCAGTTTGTCAATCAGCCATCTATGGGGGATGGTGTCAAAGGCCTTTCTGAAGTCCAGATAGGCCAGATACACAGCACCTACCTGGTCCTACCTTAGTTACCAAGTCACACAGTAGATTAGTGCAATGAGTTAGTGAAAAACACAGTGCTTATCCAAGATACAGTATACGCTAAGCTTAGATGTATAAGTAAATAAATGCCATATAATGGCTCCACCAAGCCACAGCGATGAAAATTTCACCACAATCCTTCACATCAACGCAATCCCACCGACATCGCCTACACATCCCAACAACAACCTGCAACATGACAACACCAACCACCACACTTAACTGTATCAACTATGTGTGTGTGTGTGTGTGTGTGAATGCTCTATGTGTGCAGACAGTGCACTGCTATGTTAAACTGCAATATATATGCATATATGTGTATTTGTATTAATCAGCATGTGTGTATCACAACTATTACTACAGTTAGAATGCTCTTTGGTTAGTGCAAAAAGTGCTAGTCTACATTTCTCCACTATCTAGATCAGTTTCAATCTTCTGCATGTCATTGCTTATTTAACTGAGGTGTCTAGTGGCAACTCCCCAACCCCTGATGTTCCTCAGAGCCAGAAAAGAAGAAAAAGGTCCCTTGTTGTCTCTTCTTTTAATCTGCAAACATGTGTGTAGATAGTGCACTGCTGTGTTATACTCACTGGAATATATATGCATATATGTGTATATGTATTAGTCAGCATGTGTGTATCACAGCAGTTAGAAAGTAAAGTTAAATGACTCAGCGTTTAGTGCAAAAATTGCTAGTCTACATTCCCCTGCTATCTAGGTCAGTTTCAACCTTATGCATTTCATTTTTGATTTAAATGAGAGTCTGCTGCTGCCCCGCTGTAACTGCCCCCCCATGCCCAGCCCTTCCCAAACCCAGCCCATATTAGTCTTCTAGCATGGGGATCTGCTCCTAGACCTAGTACAACATCAATACCAGTGGTGAACTTCTAGCATTGACAAATGCTTGCTTAATCTAGTCTGCAAACACAATTTACTTATTGCATTGCATTTGCTAAGCATATAATTACTGTCTGACATGATGTTGGTGTGGCTTACAAATCAGGGATGGATGGGGAGGTGAGTGGTTGCAGTTTACCCCCACCTGGAAGTAATTTCCATCTGAGACTCATGCTGCAGTGTACATTCCTAGCCACTGGCATTAGGTTCTAGCATTTTGGGGGAGGGCTAAAGGCTTTGCCCCCACACCCCCATTCCAGTAGGCTAAGGTATCTTATTCAGGGCTCTACCCCCACATGACTCCCCCCCCATTTCCAGTCAGTTGGCTTGATAACATTACTGCTATTCTGAAAGCACAATACAGTAAAAAAAGTACAAAATCATTTACAAATATGCAAACATGCTAGAACTTAATACAGAGGGGTGCTCTGTCACCATGGACACCATGGACACTAAAGCGTGAGTCTCAGAAAAATCAACTACTACATTTTGTGCCTTTTCCCAGAGCCAGAGCCTTGACTGGGGGATGGGCTGTTGCTATGTGTCTGGTTGCCCCCCCATCTCCCACCAGGCTTCTCAGTTGGCTCTGCTCACTGGGTGGCTTGTCACTGGAGAGAAAGTGTGAGCAGGTTTGGTGCAGATGGTCATGGGTGAGGGGGTGGGGCGATGACATCTGTGGTGACACCGGGCAGTCTGATCAATAGGACTGCCTGGCATTGCTGCTGATGCTGCTGACCCACCCCTCCCTCATGGCTGTTTGTGCAAGCTTCATGTGTGCTCTCTCTTTGATGACTGGCTGCTTGGAGGGAGGAGTGGGCTGGGTGGTGTGGTGGCGGGGCTGACTGGATGTCTGGCGGTGGCCAACCCCCCCCAGTCAAGGAAGGACTGGGCTCATGGTGGGGTACAGGATGGAGAAGCAGATTCTTCCAATTTGAGGTAGTCGGGCACTCAGGCTAGGGAGGGGGGGTGTCACTAAAAATGCTTTGAACTCCTGCCAATGTGCCAGGAGTGGGCTATCACTTGTCTATCTTGTGTGGGAATTCAGGAAAGGAGTAAGTTGGTGGGTAAAACTTTGTATTCAGGAGGGAAGGTGGCTAAGACACTAGCCCTGGCCATCTGCAGAGGAGGAAGACTTTATAATTCCAGAATACTCCTGGCTGAAAACAAATAATGACATTTATTCTTTATTGGGATGAATACTTGGTAAGCATAATAATAATTGTGGTATTTGGGAATTAATACTTTACTCTCACACCCTTACTACAAAGGACTACTGTGCACTATAAACAAGGAAGTCTCTGTGTAAAAATTAGAGACAGTAAGAAGGTATGGAATGCTATAATAAAAAATATTTAAAAAATCTTAATGTGTATGTAACTGGCCAGTTCCTGGGGTTACTAGAATCCCATCAGTTTTTGATCAGGCAGTTAGCTGGGCAGTGTTCAGAGGGACTAAATGTTCTCTGTAAAACATTACATCATCATTTGTCTGGCTCTGATGAGCAGAGGATGAAGTAATGCTGCTCAGAACTCTCGCAGCAGCATAAGCCACAATTGGCTAACAGCTGTGATGGAGCTGTCAGATTGTTAGTCTGAAGTGAGAGGAGCTCATTGAGAGTTCTGGGGATGAGAGGGCCTGCTGGCACTCTTGTTCAAGAGGGTAAGACCCTCTGATCATGTTTCTGCCATAGAACAGTAATCCAAAGGTTGGTTTCCTGGAAATGGTGGCTGCCATATTTTGTGAAGCCACGAGGGGGTGAAGATTCTTCATAGTGTAAGAGGATTGGGACTGAAGGATTAGTAAGTGATTTGGGGCACACCCCATGGAGGGGAGAGTTCTGGAGGAGCTCTCAAAGCTGGAGGTGGATGGGGCAATGGGGATAGATGGCATACATCTGAGGATATTAAGGAAGCTGCAAGGGGAGCTGGCAGCACCTCTGGCAGCCATCTTCACTGGGTCGCTCAGCACAGGGGTGGTGCTGGAGGACTGGGGCAGGGCACGTGTGGTCCCTCTGTATGGGGTGGTAGTGGGGAGGTGGCAGGAGACTGTGGACTGGTCAGCCTTGACTCTGTAGTGGGTAAGATCATGGAGGCACTGCTTAAAGAAAGAATAGTGGCACACTTAGAATTGATCTGAGTCCAGGATCCAGGACATCATGGATTGACGGCTGGGGTGGGGTCGTGTCAGATGAATCTGGTGTATTTTTTTTGACTGGGTGATGGAGGAAGTGGATTGGGGGGCAATGGATGTCACTTACCTCTATTTCAGCAAGGACTTTGACACCATCCCACATAAAAGGCTGGATAACAAGATGGGCAGTCAGGGCATGGGGCAGAGGGTGGTGGACTGGATTGGAAACTGGCTGGTGGACGGGAGGCAGAGTGTGGTGGAGAATGGGATCCAATCCAGGGAGAGGGTGGTGGTAGCCAGTGGGATACCTCAGGGATTAGTTCTGGGCCCATCTTGTTTAATGTCTTCATTAGTGACATTGCAGAAGGGCTGGAGGAAAATGTCTGCCTGCTTGCGGATAACACTAAGATCTGCAAAAGAGTGGATACACCAGACAGGGTGTAGAAAATGAGGAGGGATCTGGGGAAGCTTGAAAAATGGTCTGAGGTGTGCCAACTTAAGTTCAATTCAGTTACCTCTATTTCAGCAAGGAACGCAACGGACTGGGGGCGGGAGGGCGACTTGCTCAATTGGGCCCCCCCCCACAAACCAACTCCACAATTTGACTCCTGGGGTTGAGGCGCTGGCAGCTCTCCTAGCCGGACGGACCTCCCTCGGACCATCTGCCTGCTGATACCGATCCAGAGAATCGCCGCGCCAACCAGCGGAGAGCTACAGGGGTCCACACTCGCTCTTGCCGTTTTTTTTGAATTTCGCGCACTTGAAGGTGGGACTCTGAGCGATCAGCTGCAGGAGCTTGCCGGCGATTCAGCTGAGCCTTAAAGGCTTCCCTTCCACAGCGCGGACACAGAGGACACGAACGGACTGGGGCGGGAGGCGACTTGCTCAATCGGCCTCCCCACAAACCAACTCCACGATTCAACTCCGGGTCGAGGCACTGGCAGCTCTCCTAGCGGACGGACCTCCCTCGACCATCTGCCTGCTGATACCGATCCAGAGAATCGCCGCGCCAACCAGCGGAGAGCTACAGGGGTCCGTACTCGCCCTTGCCGTTTTTTTGAATTTCGCGCACTTGAAGGTGGGACTTGAGCGATTGGCTGCAGGAGCTTGCCGGCGATTCAGCTGAGCCTTAAAAGGCTTCCCCTTCCACACAGCGGACACAGAGGAACGCAACTGACTGGGGCCGGGAGGGCGACTTGCTCAATCGGGCCCCCCCCCCCAAACCAACTCCACGATTCGACTCCCGGGGTCGAGGCGCCGGCAGCTCTCCTAGCCGGACGGACCTCCCTCGGACCATCTGCCTGCTGATCCCGATCCAGAGAATCACCGCGCCAACCAGTGGAGAGCTACAGGGGTCCGTACTCACTCTTGCCATTTTTTTTGAATTTCGTGCGCTTGAAGGTGGGACTTGAGCGATTGGCTGCAGGAGCTTGCCGGCGATTCAGCTGAGCCTTAAAAGGCTTCCCCTTCCACACAGAAGACACAGAGGAACACAAAGGACTGGGGGCGGGAGGGCGACTTGCTCAATCGGGCCCCCCCCCCACAAACCAACTCCACGATTCGACTCCCGGGGTCGAGGCACCGGCAGCTCTCCTAGCCGGACGGACCTCCCTCGGACCATCTGCCTGCTGATCCCGATCCAGAGAATCGCCGCGCCAACCAGCGGAGAGCTACAGGGGTCCGTACTCGCCTGCTTTTTTTTTTGAATTTCGCGCGCTTGAAGGTGGGACTTGAGCGATTGGCTGCAGGAGCTTGCCGGCGATTCAGCTGAGCCTTAAAAGGCTTCCCCTTCCACACAGCGGACACAGAGGAACGCAACGGACTGGGGGCGGGAGGGCGACTTGCTCAATCGGGCCCCCCACAAACCAACTCCACGATTCGACTCCCGGGGTCGAGGCGCCGGCAGCTCTCCTAGCCGGACGGACCTCCCTCGGACCATCTGCCTGCTGATCCCGATCCAGAGAATCGCCGCGCCAACCAGCGGAGAGCTACAGGGGTCCGTACTCGCTCTTGCTTTGAAATTCCTGCCCACCTGCCCTGAGTGAGTGGGATCTTAAACAGGACGATTTTGGCTGTAGCCCTGCCCATCTTACTATATCCTCCAATTATGGTCCCGAGGCTTACCATCCTAGGAGGAGCTCCCTGGTGACGTCTGCAGTCCAGTTTCGCCCCTAAAGCTACGACCTGCAGAACTAAGATCCTGCCATAGGGGTACCTGCCTCTCTCTCCATCTGCAGCTGCCGGTCTCACCACAGAGCGCCCCTCTCTTACCAAGGGCAGATTTCTTCAAACATAACTGCTAGCCCAAACTTGAGGCAGCCTGCCACTCTGGGCAACTGCCTATGACTCTGACACTTATTGACTCTTGCTTCTACCTAGCTAATCTCTGTCACTCCTGCCAACTACAGCCTCATAGCAACTGCTTCTAAGTACTGTTACCCCACTGTAACACTGAAAAAAAAAAAAAAAATGTGTTATTGCGAAGCTTAATCATATAGCCAACTGGTTTGCCGCTTACTCTTAATTAATAATAGGAAATGTGATTGCATAGTTTAAATCCCACCTACCCCTGCTGATAGTTAAGTCTGGTCATAGTGGTACCAATACTAAAGTTAATTAATAATTAGTTAATAGGGATCCTTGGTACTAATATTTGTCTCACTGGGATACTCCAACTGCACCCCTGCCATTGACTTGATTTCGGTGTCTCCCCTCTAAGATAACTGTTCTAAATAACAGTAGATTTGACTGGGAACCGTTATCCCAAAGGTAGCGAGCCGGGCTTGCCTAACACATCTAGATTGGAGGCTGAACCTGCTCTGGTATCCTCAGCTGACGTTGCTGCATGCACCTGCAACCGCAGGGATTGATGCCAGTTCCTGGTTCCTCAACCCACTAGGTTAGGGACCTGAGATCCATGCGGGTGGCCCTGAAAAGCTTCAAGATGAACCCTGGGAACTGGAACAAGGGCATCCTCTTGGCTTTGATCTATATTCTGGCCCAACTAGGGATGGATTGGCTCATTAGTAATGACAACTGCCCCCCTTATGCCCGTGGGGGGGCGGGAATGCATACGGAAAGACACTACAGCTGCCCCTCCTCCAGGTGCAACATCCCTCTCCTAGTGGCATATGAATTCTCTAGGAAAGGGATCCTCTATCGATCCCTTCTCCTCATTAGGAGCTTAACCCCATGCCCATCTACACTGGTTCTATCATCACTAACCCTCACTCTTCGGCGCTTGCTAGCAGCGCTGCTGCTACTGGCGGGAGACATCCAGCCTAACCCAGGCCCAGGGACACCAAACGTAACTATTTCTTCCCCATCAGATAAGGCCTGGGATGGAGCCAAGGGTCTGAGGTTGGTGCACATGAACATCCGCAGCCTGAGACCTAAGATTCACGAAGTCCAAGCATGGCTAGCTGTCTACAAACCAGACATACTAGCAGTCTCGGAGACTTGGCTAAAGCCCCACATTCTGGATCACAGGTAGCTGCCTCTGGATACGCCTTCTAGAAAGGACAGACCCTCGAGAAGAGGGGTGGGGTTCTGGTATATGTAAGGAACACAATTACATCCTCCTCGTTAGTATGCCTCAAGGCATGACCCGGACATAGAAGCAATCCTTATACGGCTCACTCTAGGTGGGGCTAAGCACCTCACAATAGGCTGCGCATATAGCCCCCCTACCAATGCGCTCGGTTCTCTGGATGCGCTTTTGAAGAACCTAGCAGTAGAATCTGCTTCTGAGCTTATCTTACTGGGCGACTTCAACCTAAACTGGGCCCTTGAGGAGAAGTCTGCCATCAATGGTATTTTAAATGACTCCCGCCTCACCCAAGTCATCTCCCTACCGACCAGAATGAACCACGCATCAGGAAAGCATACCATAATCGACTGGGTCCTGGCTTCTACCCCCAGCAATGTAAAAATGGCAGGGACCTTGGCCGATGCCCTGAGCGACCACTCGTCGGTATTTGCCATCTGGAAGAACTGTGTGAATAAAGTCCCGCCTAGGATTATTACTACTAGGGACTTCTCTAACTTCCTCCCTGACCAATTCATTGGGTACCTAAATGGGATCGACTGGAGCAATATAAGACACCTTCCTAACCTGGAGGATGCCGTTGAATTTTTCCAGACATCCCTCACTAGAATTATTGACCTCTTAGCTCCTATGAAAACCCACAGAGTAAAGGGAAGCTGCTACAAGTGGATATTGCCTCCTCTAAAAGCTCTGATGTCCACCCGGGACAAGGCCTGGAAAAAGTACAGGAAATCAATGCTACCAGGGGACTTAGCCAGTTACAGGGCCCTTAGAAACCAATGCAAAAAGGCCATAAAGTTAGCTAAAAAAGACTATATCACCAACCTCCAAAAAACTAACCTAGGCAATCCCAGGCTCTTCTGGTCGCACATTAATGAACTCCTCAAAGGGAGCAAAAAAACTACACCCAGCCCAATCTTGGCTAATGGGCAATTAATTGATGGGGGATCTCTCATTGCTGAGTCCCTTAACAGTTACTTCACGAACCTGGATGCTTACAAGACGGGACCCCCGGACAGGAGGAGTGAGCCGAACGCTCAACAGCCCCCAGACCTTGACCGCCCTTTGTTTCACCTGAGGCTGGTCAGGGAAAAGGAGGTTTTGATCATCCTTAAATCCCTACACTCGAGAGGATCTGGGGGCCCCGACGGGATCCAAACCAGAATCCTCAAGGAGGGGGCTCCAGCCTTAGCTAAGCCCCTAACCTGGCTGATAAACCGGTCTATTAAGGAGGGGTCTGTACCCAAGCTTTGGAAACAGGCCCTAGTGATTTCTATACACAAGGGAGGGCCAACTGAGCCCATTGAGAACTACAGGCCCATCTCTTTGCTATGTGTCATTGCAAAAGTACAGGAGAAGCTAGTCTACTCCCAACTCCGAGAATACCTAGAAATCCACCAGGCAATCTCACCTTCACAGCATGGCTTCAGAGCCAAGCATGGGACGGATACTGCGCTAACTAAACTCTCAGCAGATGTACTGAGCAATAATGACGCAGGGGTCAGCACAGGGGCGGTCTTTATTGACCTATCTAAAGCATTCGACTTGGTAAACCACAACCTCCTACTACAAAAAATGCGCTCACTTGGCCTTGACACCCATTCACTGGGTTGGTTCAAGAGTTATCTCTCTGGACGCACCCAGAGGGTCAAGTGGGAGGATAAAGTCTCCAAGCTAGCTTCACTCAAAGAAGGGGTACCTCAAGGGTCAATCCTCGCCCCTCTCTCTTTACACTGTTCATAAATGATCTGCATACACACTGCGGAGCAGTAGCGTTATCCAGTATGTGGATGATGCGGTCATCTACAGAGCTTCCCCTACTTTACCTGAGTTGAAGACTGCCTCCAAGAAGACATCCTTCAGATGGAGGATTGGCTCACTCTTAACAAAATGGTTTTAAACACCAACAAAACAAAGGTAATGCTCTTTGGTCCTAGATCCCTGGGATCTGAGAGGTCACATCTTCTACAACCCAGTCCAGGGGGTGTAAAACTTGAGGTGGTCACCTCCACCAAATACCTTGGCCTTACCCTGGACCAAGGCCTCACACTAAAAATCACGTAGACCAAATCACCAAAGCCATCCATGGGAAACTTGGAATCCTTTATAGACTAAAGGACTAGATTATCCCTGAAGCTAGGGTAGCCATTGCCGCTAGCGTACTCCTCCCAAAGCTCACCTACGTGGCCCCGATTCTCCAGGGCGTGGCCGTGACGGAGTTAGGGAGGCTGCAGACCTTGTACAACAAGATAGTCTGCTTTGCCACTATGTCACATCCGAGGACTCACCACTGCGAGGCCCAATCTAGGCTCAGGTGGCCGTCTTTGGAAGCTCGCCTCTCCTACCCAACCCTCTGCCTTACATTCAAGCTACTGGGTCCCACACCTCCCCCCAGCCTGAATGGCCTCATTAGGGTGAAACCCAACCCACGGTGCCTGCGCTCATCAGGCCAAACTCTCCTCGTGGTTCCCAAGACTAGGACTAAAGCCGGGTCCAGGTCCTTTGCATACACCGCCCCTTCCACCTGGAATAACCTCCCCTTGGAGGTACGGGAGGCTGTGTCCATCTCCAGCTTCCGGACAAAGCTCAAGGGACACCTGCTCGACAGGAGCACATGTCTTTGTTTCAGGACCTGACCATGTACAGCCATCCTGGTAGCTCATTAGACCCGACCTTCCATAGTCATCCTGGTAGCATAACGGACCTCCCCCTAAAGATGGGGTGCACTTATGTCCCTCTTATCCCCCTTCCAATATGCCCACAAAGAAGCTAACCCTAGGTTTTTAGCTACTGCTTGCCTACCAGAGCACTCTCAACCTAATCACTAACTTGGGATGTAAAACGGTCTCATTATGTGTAGCCTCTATGTCCTTACTGTCTGCATGTCTTACACCACCTGCCGCCTGTAAACCTATGTATTCTTACTGTTAAATACTTTACAATTACATGACTGTACTGATCTATTACCTGTAATTTGTTGTCTCACCCGGGTCGCCCCTGAAAAAGGGACCTCCGGGGCCCAGTGGGCCTACCCAGTCATCAAAATTCAATAAATAAATAAATAAATAAATAAATTCAAAGAAGTACAAAATAATGCACCCAGAAAGAGGGAACCCAGTGGAGAGCTACAGGATGGGGGTGAGGGTTCTTGGCTATCACCAAGGAAGAAAGGGACCTGGGGGTTATCATTTCAGATTACCTGAAGATGTCTAAGCAGAGTACAAAGGGAGGGCCAGTGGCATGCTGGGATGCATAGGCAGAGGCATCACAAGCCGAAGACAGGAGATAGTGATGCCATTGTACAAAACACTGGTGAGGCCTCACCTCAGTACTGTGTGTAGTTCTGGAGGCCGCACCTTCAAAAGGACATTGACAGAGTGAAGGCAGTCCAGAGAAGGGTGACAAAGATGGTGCAGGGCATGCACCAAAAAACATATGAGGAGAGATTAAAAGACCTCAATATGTACTCACTGGAGGAGAGGAGGGATTGAGGGGACATGACAAAAACATTCAAGTACCTAAGGGGCATAAACAAATTACATGGGGGTGACATTTTCCATTATAAGCAGAGTACAAGAACAAGTGGGCATGACATGAAATTAGAAGGGGGCATTTTTCTTCACAGAGAGGGTGGCATATGCATGGAATAGCCTGCCACAGGAGGTGGTGGGAGTGATGAAAGTGGAGGAATTTAAACATGCCCGGGACAGGCATAAAGGAACCTTGGAGGTGGGTAGGAGAAGCACAATGCCATTGACTAGGTAGGATGAGAGGCTGCATACAAGTGTAGAGCTTAGGGGCAGACTGGATGGGCCTAGCAGTCTTTATCTGCTGACAATTTCAGTGTTTCTATGTAACCCACAACCAGTCACAGCCACCCTGCTTCTTGAGAGACAAAGTGGCAGATGGACCTTGTGCCTTTGCCCAAAATAAGAACCCACAGCCAGCCAGCATGATAGGACATCAACTGTGCATGCAACAAGTGATGTCCATCAGGAAAGTACCATCTGGCTTGTTCAGATCATACCACATACAGTACTGGCTGCCAAGGGAACACTCATTTTCTGATGCCATGGTGAATTCATGTCCTATGCATATGCATTAATTTATTTCTTATTGTCCCACTTCGGTACTATAGTCAGTTTTGCAGAAATTTGTACTATATTGTCATCAGGGTTCAGTATTGTCACCCATGTTATTTGCGGTGTATATGCTACCCATTGGAGACATTGTAAGGAGGTATGGGCTGAGGTTTCACTGTTATGCAGATGATACCCAGCTCTACCATTCTTTGGCCCCCGAGCAGGAGGGAGCTCTCCCTTGGTCTTTAACAGCTGTCTAAGAGAAATCCAGGAGTGGATGAATTCCAGCTGGCTGAGGTTGAACTCCGATAAGACAGGTACTGGTTGTGGACCATGGTCGACAGATGGGGGGTTGGGTAGTGTTGTGTCTTCCGGAATTTTTCTTGGATGTGTTTCTCTCCCGACCTCTGAATGGGTGTGGAACCTGGGAGTAGTTCTTGATGATAGGCTGACACTGCATTCGCAGGTGTCAGCAGTCGTCAAGACTTCCTTTTATTATCTTAGGAATATCGCCAGGGTTCGGCATCTGGTTCCATCTGCTGACCTGCCAACTTTAGTCCATACTTTCATGTCCTCATGATTGGATTACTGCAACTCCCTTTATCTAGGGCTTTCAGGGGTTGAAATCGTCACCTGCAGCTAGTGCAGAATGCTGCATTCCGGCTTTTGACGGGTTCCAGTAGATCCTGTCACATTACTCCAGTGATGCACGAATTGCACTGGCTGCCAATTTGGTGGCAGATCACCTTTAAAGTCGGCTTGCTGACTTTCAAAGCCCTACACGACCTGGGCCCTGTCTATCTGAAAGAACTTCTGGTTCCCTACCGCCCCGTTCGATCACTCCACTTGGCCAACAAGGGGTTGCTAGAGGTTCCAAGGGTGAATTTGAAATCTTCCGGCACTCGGGCTTTTTTGTATGTTGCCCCCACCCTTTGGAACTCTGTACCCCATTGGTTGCGGGAGTGCACCTCTGTGGAGGGTTTTAAGAGGGGTCTGAAGACCTTTCTGTGGGAAAATGCATTTTCAGAATTTTGATTGGTTTAATTGTCTTGGTCTAGCTGAATTTTTTCTAATGGAGGAGGCAGTATAGTGCAGTGGTCTAAGGCTCTGAGCTGCAGACCAGACCTGGGTTTGAATCCCACAGCTTCCACTTGCATACTGTGTGACCCTGAGCAAGTCACTTAACCTCCTTGTGCTCCCAGGTCGCTCCTGTAAAAAAGCTTTCAGCTTAGTGTGCTGTACCTGGTTAAATAACTAACTAATGATTTTTAACTGTTTTAACTGTTATTTATGTACGGTGCCTTGATAATTGAAAGGCGCCATATAAATAAAATTATTATTATTATTATTATCATTAGCCAGAATAGCCGCATGTTCCTGAAATAAAGTCTTCATATTTAGTACCGTTGTTTTAAATTTGGTGATTAAAATAATATATTCTGAATTAATAGGGATTCCAGCATTCAGTAATGATTGGCTATTCTTTTAAAAGAGTTTCTTTGTTTTGTTAGATGACTGTTTTCAAATATATCTGAATGATCAGTACAAGATGATATGAGAACAAGTAACATCAAAATACTTGTGCCACAGTGAGAAATAATTTCTAAGGTTGGTTGTTATCTCTGGTTATTTCCCTGAAGGTGTTGCACCACAAGTCTGGCTGCAGCCAGCAATGCATCATCACACAATTAACATTTCACTCATCAAGAACATCAGTAATTTACAGTAAGTATGAATCTCATTTACTGTGGTTTCAACTTGAATTGTGTTGTTATCCTTTTTTTCCATTTTTATACAGGTACACACTATGCCACTATGGCCAAATACAGGCAAGTGATTTTCTATTTTTCTTCACAGGTGACTATTTTAACTTACAATCAGAAAGTCCTAGGACCTAAATGATACAAAGTACAATGTATTCCACTTGTATGCACATCAGATGTATGCACATTCTGGTTATATATACACAAAAATGGCATGTCGCTTTCCCAGTCCTATATGCTTAATGATAAAACATTTGCTTGTATGCACACCATTCAATTTAATTTTATTGGATAGGAAATTGAGAATGTAGTTTCTCCTTTACAATTGCGTCCAACACATAAACAGACAAAAAAATACAATATAACAAACCTACAATTAATTATCACGTTAAATCATTGGGCAGGATTCACAAAAGAGATATACTGGGCACAAATGAGACGCGCTGGCGCATCACAAAAATGCACCATGAAACTAATCAAAGACAGGATGGATGCCCGGACACATCAAAGATGCGCTGTGCTGAGGATGATGCACTGTAGATGCATAATAATGATATGAAGCACATATAGAGGGGCGTACACATGCATATACAGTGCAAAGCAATTCACAGTGCAAAAGGAAGGTGCAACTACAGAGCAACCCCAGCACAAGTACCAAATGCGCCATGAAAAGAGAAGTATAAAAGAAGCAGACTTAAGTGCAAGCCACCAGCAGATCAGTGGCAGAACAGCAGCACTAGCATAGTGTGAGAGTGAGTGGGAGAGAGAGAGAGCACACCAAGACCATGGATGAAGCACCATTTGTTATGGTTGGACTACTAATGAGGATGAGGAGATGGGGAGGTAGAAGGCACCATAGGCAGCCGGCTCCACAGCGGTATCATGCCAAGTTGTCCTTTGAGCAGCTGACAGATACGGAGACAGTAGGCCGATACCACCTGAATCTGCCCATTCTGAGGCAGCTGTGGTAGCTGTGCCATGAGGAAATGCAGGCACCCACTGGACGTGGTCATGCCATATCAGTGGAGACTAAGGTGACAACAGTAATGTGCTTGCTCACCACGGGAACCTTCCAGAGGCTGTCGGGGGACACTACTGGCATATCACAGGCCTCCACATCCCGTCTCCTCACACAATTCCTCACCACACTGCTGCCAGATGCTTCAGAATATATCCATTTCCCCAGCACACAGGCAGAGCGGACAGAAGCCATGCAGGAGTTCTACAGGGTGGCATGCATGCCAGGCATCATAGGGGCCATTGAATGCACCCATGTGGCAATCTGCGCACCACCTGGCGATGACGCAGCAACATACATCAACCTTAAGGGATATCACTCTGTCAACTGCCAGATGGTGTGCAATGCCACAGAGGGCATTAGTAATGTCTGTGCCACACACCCTGGGAGGACACATGACGCCTTTATATAGCACCAGTCCACCTTCTGCCACAGATTTGAGGAAGAAGACATACCAAGTGGCCATTTAGTAGGTGCGTGGGACATGGCAACCAGCCACACAACAGGGCACCATGGCACAGGATAGGATGGAGGGGCACATGTGCAGATAGCAAGATGCACAGAGCACAGAGGGTGCAGCAGATGTGGGACAGCAGAGGGGTTGAAGGTGAAACAGGCAGACACCAGCTAGTACAGGGTGGTACACGTGAAATGCTTGGATTGTGGGGTGCAGTGCCATTTGGGGGCATGTGTGGCAGGGACAAACGCAACACATGCAGACAGCTGCCACTGCCGCAATGCACACTGGGCAGGACAATGGTGGGTGTGTCACGTGGGACCCCAGTTGCATTTGTGGCCTGGGGTCAACAACAGTGGCAGGCCCAGCAACAGCAGGTGGATGGTGGGGTAGGATTGCAGGGAAGGGACAGGCAGAGCCAGTGGTGGACGCTCAGCACACACAGCTGTGCAGCATGGGGCGGGGGGGCATGCTGCACATGTGACCAGTGCACTAACAGCCACCTTTCACCCCCACAGGTGATGTGGCATACCCACTGAGGCCCTGGCTCCTCACCCCCTTCTGATGATTCTGAACAGAGGCGGAGGAGACTTATAACGAGGCACACACCACTATGCACACCTTCATCCAGTGCATTTTCAGCATGTTGAAGATGCGCTTTCGATGCCCGTATAGGTCGGGTGGTGCCCTACAGAATAGCCCTGATCTGTTGTCTGCTACACAACATGGCCATTGACTGTGGAATAGCTGTCAAGGCCATGGAGGGTGACAGTTCCGGAGGGGAGGAGGAGGGTGTGGAGGAAGAAGCAGTGCCACAGGGCCAGAACACCGGACCACCAATGGAATGGCGGGACCCACAGCTGGCTGCAAGGTCAAGGCTCTATAGGAGCACACTGGTGTAGGAGCATTTTGGGAACAGTAGGTGAGTATCACAGGTATGTATAGGGGAGGTGCACAATGGTGACAACAGGTAGAAACATAGCCGTGCAGTGCACGGTGGACAAAGCATAACACACAAACAGCCCAACACGGGTGTACACACACAACACATGGCACACAGTGGTGTCGGGGCAGCAGTGGACCCCAGACATGTCCTGAACCACGAGGTCCAGAGAGACATAATAAACACACACACACACACACACACACACACACACACACACACACAGCTCGCAACACACACAGCTCGCAACACACACACACACACGTGCCACAATGACAGTGCCAGAGATGGCATGGATCAGTGCGCACTGCTGCTGGCACACAGGTGCAGCAGACACTGGACCACACTCATCACGCCCATGCTACACAGCACAACAGTGGTGCACACAGACATGCAGGTGGCATTGCACAGAGGGCCCATGATCGCATTGCACTGGGGCAGGCTCATGCCACTCATGCCATCTCAGACACCATTATTCAGATAAGTGGGACACAGAGGTGGAAAGTGGAGCACCTGTTGGAACAGGGACCCGGACATCACAGGGCAGCAGCATGGACACCACGGACATGAGGGTGGCCTCTGCCATGACTGGCAGATGCAGCCGTGGCACCACCAGCCACAGGGGGTGTATCCCCACACCCCTGTAAGGGTACTGTAATGAGACCGTGAATGGGTGCTCATTGGTGTGGTGGCTCCGTGAGCCATATCTGTGCCAGGGACGCTGGGCAGTGCAATGTAAGGTGATGGCATTAGTAACAATGGGTCCACCTGAGGCCCAATGGCCATGGTGCATAATGGATGCAGCTGCTGCCTCTGCAGCATCCGCAATCCACTCCCAGTGCTACGGTCATGCCCATCCACTGTAGGCATGCCTCTGTCAACATCTGGGCATACCATGCAACCTCAGACTCATGCTCCAGCTCCATCAGCATCTGGAGGCCCCTGAACTCCACATGTAGGGCTGCCTGCCCCTCCACAGTATCACACAGGAGCTGAACATAGCCCTCAATGTTGTCGGTGGGTGATGGCTCACAGTGATGTTGCCGATGGGTGAGTGATGAAGCAGCCTGCTGAGGGACATCCACGGGTGGTGGCTATGGCATGGGTGGGGCTTGGACATGCTGTGCCCCAGCACCTCCATGTCCTGTGTTGTCATGTTCCAACAGTACCTGCGCGTGTCCCACAGTACCTGGATGCCATGCCCTTGATGGCCCCACCACCGCACATGGACTAGATGCAGAGGGCATAGCACCTACTGCTGTGGGCAGCTGTGTGGCCTTTGCATCCATGCCACATGCAGCAGGGCCATCAATGCCATCAGGGGCCACCGGCACAGACACCTGTGTGCTGCGTGTCCCACTGTCGGCCGTATCTCCCTCTATCTGGGTGGCATCATCATCCACAGGGCCATCACTGTATGCCCCCTGCATGCCAGATGCCAGCACAAGAAGGGCATCAGTGATGTCCACTTCATCTGTTGGGTCATCATCAGACAATCCCAGTAGATCCTCCAGCCATGTGGTTACATTGCCACCAGCAGTGGCACCACTGGCTGAGGGGCCTGATGGGCCCACCACCACTGGCACTGGAGCAGGTGACACTGATGCAGTGGATGGTCCAGGGATGGCACCATCCACCACAGTGCCCGCAGCCCTATGCGATGAGCCAGCATCTTTGCCTGCTAGGGCATCCTGTGCAGCCATGCCCATGGCCGCACCCATGAGGCGTGATGCAGTTATGAAAAGAAGATGAGAGAACATGGTTAGTGTCAATGGATTACAAAGTGGCATACATACATACATGTACAGTATGACACAGTGTTGTGCCATGGTTGCACATGACAGTCCTTGGCATGGCTGTGCAGTGCCTATAACACCGCTGCAGCCATGTACCTGCTGTGACTGGTGCTGTGTAGTGACAGGCCATGGCCACATGGTATCCTGTGTGCCAATGCTACAACTTGGCCATCCAAAGTGTTCATGTCCGAGCAGCCTGACTGTGACTGGCCCATTAGATCTGCCACCAAGAGCAAGGACTGTCAGACACAGTATAGCACAGCATGGGCCTCACAAGGGCCACCGCCATATATGGTACATCACATGGGACCACAGTCACACAGCACATTGGGACTGGCATGGCAGCCAGGGCACACACATGGCCAGACACTTGTCATGTGCATGGCTACCTACAGTGCTGTGATGGGCTGCCACCTGTCTGGAACCTCACTCCAGAGACACCCTGCACAGTGGACCTGGCAATGGTTGCCACTAGGAGCTCCTCATTAGGGCTCAGGCATACATCTGATTATGGGTCACCCCCGTCTGTCACAGGGAAGCCTCAATGTTGGCCACCTTCTCCTTTGCCCTCCTTTTCCCATCACTAAGGTGCTTTCTGCACTCCAGGGGGGTTCTGTTGTACTTGCCCATGGTGTTCACGTGACAGGCCACTGCCTCCCAGTCCTCCTCCTGTGCTGTACAGCTGCCACCCCTGCCTGAAAGTACATTATGCCACAGAGTGTAGGCTCCTCATCTTTAGTAAAGTTCGGCCACCTGCACTGGTGGCACTGTCTCCTCCTGACATACTGGTTTCTGTGGGAGAGTACAAGCAGACATTAGACTTGCACCTGGGGATTCCAATGTGCCCATTATCAACATACAGTGGTTGCGGAGTGCCACCACAGCTCCCGGCTGACATGACCTGCAGGCAGTGCATGTGTGTTGTAGTGCATGGTGTGTCATGGCAGTCAGTGTTGCATCTGGCGTGGTCAGCCTACCCACCATGGACAGTTGCACGGCCATGGACATGCCACCTGTGGCGCACATCCAGAAACACATGCAGCTGGCAGCCCATCACTCTCACTATGCACACCTCACTGTTTGTGTAGGCACATCAGCCACCAGCATACCCCCCCACTGGGGCTGCCTGTGGGACAGTGTGTAGCACACCACGTCGTGCAACAGGTGTACCTGCACATGGCCGGATGGCAACAGGCAGTCCATTGACCAGTTCATCATGTGGATTGGCTACACTAGTACTGGACTTGTACACAAACAGATGACTTTATGTTACAAATGCAGCTACAGAGCTGCATTAAGAGGAGCAAGTGTGCTCAGTGACATAAATGAAATGCAAATGGACTCCAATCATGGCACTTACCCCTTAGGCAGATGAAGGAATGTTTCAAATGGACACACAATATACTGTGTATAAAAATTCCATTTTTATTTTCACTTGCAATGCAGATGAACAAACAAATGGACCACTATGACCCAAAGGAGAACAGAAAAGACTTTCTTATGGTTCCCCTTCAACGAGGCTTTGTGTGTCCATTTGAAACATTCCTTCATCTGCCTAAGGGGTAAATGCCATGACTGGAGTCCATTTGCATTTGACTGTATGTTACAGTCCATTGGCAGTCATCTGTATCTCACCTGGGTCATGCCTGAGTCTAGGCAGATGTTGCCTAGTGCACTTACCCAGTCCACAGCAACAGAAGTCTACAGAACCTGTAGAAATGTAATAGTACTCACCTTCAAGGCTGTGAATCCTCTCAGTCACCTATTCTCAGTGTGGTCTGAGTTGTGAGCATTTATGACTCACAGCATGTAAATGAGGACTGGGGCAGTGATAATGAGATGCTAAACACCTGGGATGCCCCTGAATACAATATTAGGCTGATTTTGCAGCACTGTTTTTGAATTGCGTAACTGCCCTCAGCTTATCTCAATCAGCACTGTGCATCTGCTGATTTGGGTGCATCTCTACATGGTGCATTACCCACGCATGCGCGATGCATTGAGGGCATCTTCCTGAATGGGGAACAAGTGCTTCGGTGAATTCAGTGTGCATGCACTGTGTGTTGTACCCCTGGCGCAGCACTGCAGTTGTGCGGTTGGGCTGACACTTGCATTGCGGATGTGCACATGGTGCTCGTGAGGCGGTGCAGTCTATCCGTGCATGCACATCCCCCATGTGGTGCACATTGTGACAGTTGTCAATAATTGTACGTGGATCATGCATTACATGCCACTGCACGACATTGTGCTACCGCACACCACAGGCACTATGCACACTAGTGCGTGCCACACATAACATGGCGGACAGCTACGTATTGCACATGCGTGACCCTGTGATGACCCATTCCCACCATAACATTGCACATTGTGCATGTGTCTGTGGCTGCATGACTGACCAATCGCGCTTCACACTGATGTGTGTGGGGGCATACACATGGCCTAGTGGCACATGTGGCACCATTTTGCATTTCAGCTGCACAGGCATTGCATACTGCTGTGTGTTGTTTCTGCTGTGGGGATGCCAAAGGCAGGGAGGACTGGACCAAGGGCCATGAATTGGTCCGAGGTGGAGCTGCTCCACCTGGTGGCCAAGGTACTGCGTGTGAAGGGGCAGCTTTTTGGGATGGAGGACCTGTAGGTGCCCAGGGTGCAGCTGTGGGCCACCATTGCCCAGCAGCTGGTGCGGCGCACAGGGGTTCCCCGCACCGGGAAACAGTGCAGGCACTGTTATGATGACCTTGGCCAGAGAGACAGGGCCCGTCTTTAGCGGCTGCATGAGCATGCACACAGGGGTGTACTTCCATGATCAGGAAGGTTTCTCACATATGTGTGCAGCACAGGTGCATGCAGAGTGGGGATGGGTCACATCACAACATCACACTCACAAGGGCACTCACCAACATGCACACTTGGCTGTGGCTACACCTGCTCTGTGGTGCCCTATCATGCATGCCACATGGGATGTGCCTCTCTGTGGTGGCATGTGTGTGTGGGACAGGTACACTGTGTCACATATGGGGTGGGACCACCATGTGTGGTGCATAACCGTGGCAGGGCACTTTGGGGGTTCAGGCATTGCTGCTGTGTGCAGCTGTTGACTGCATGGCCAGTCACTGGTGTTGCACTGGTTGTGTACACCATCACTGCATGCCCACACTAGTCTTGGGGGAGGGTTGTGCAATAACGTGTCTACTCATGGCGGTATCTGTCTGTTGTGTCTTGCAGGGCTGGAGGCCAGGCGGCTGGCCACGGAGGCCACTGAGGAGTGTATGCAGAGTGCCCCAATTGGTGCATAGTGTGGTGTCCATGTGGGTGCAGGTAGGTGGCTACCTTGTGTGTGCAGTGTCTGTCTGGTGGGGTGGGCATCTTCTCAGTGGGGGGGTGTCTGCAATGGCACTTTGTCTGTGTTCTGTGTGTTCTTGCTGTGGGTCCCCAGGATTGTGGTGCTGGGGCTGGTGATGGAGGACCCCTGGAGCGGCAGCAGGACAGTGGGAGAGGTGTCCAACAGGCCATTCAAGTGGCACTGAGGCCCATAGTGCGTGTGCAGGCCCAACTGCAATGGACATTGGCAGCTGTCATCTGCCTACTGTTAGCATGTGGCCGCAGGGGTTTGTGAAGGCGTATTTCGTGGCCATGCCAACAGCTGTATTTTGTAAATAGTTTATAATAATGTACAGATGTTGCTGTTTCCCCCATCATCCCTGCCTATGTTGCTTTCCCTGCCCACTACCCCTTCTGCACTCCTGTTACTGTATATAGTCCCTCACACCTCATCCCTTTTTGTATCATCACATGTATATAGTTGTTTTTGAATTTTGTTTCTTGTTCCTGCAATTGTTTTTGTTATTGTTTCTTGTATTAAATTATTGCTTCTGTGACATGGGGTCTGTGGTCCTTCACTGTGCCATGGTCCTGGGTTGGTGCACGGTCACGGGCTCTTCACTGTCCCCTTGCTGCCATGCCCCTGTGTGCACCTGTATTTGTACAGTCTGCTTCCCCCCCTGCCCCCCACCTCCATGTTGCCCCACTGTTGCCTGTGGCATGTGGGTGGGTCTCATGTCCTGCTGCTCATGTCTCTGCCCTCAGTCTGTGTGTGCTGCTTCTGGCATGCATACATTGCACTGCTGCACCATTTGCCTGTGGCCCTGTATACGATGTCCTGTGGTTGGGGATTTGGACTGGCTGTGTGGCATTGTGTGCTGCCCATCATATGGCATAGTGGTGGCCTGTGTCGCCTCCCACATGGCCATGGTCTTGGCCACCTGTGGTGTTATCCCTTTCCAGTGGCCATCACTTTGTTCCTTGCTTTCACCCACTGTTGTGTGGTGTCATGCCAGCTGCATTGTACCTGTTCTGTGTGCCTGCCATGGGCCTGCATGGGGT
The DNA here is from genome assembly GCA_016271365.2 of Neoceratodus forsteri. NCBI lineage: Eukaryota > Metazoa > Chordata > Ceratodontiformes > Ceratodontidae > Neoceratodus > Neoceratodus forsteri. Next base: position 540,705,563 of record CM057456.1, on the reverse strand, counting down.
GTGAACTGGACCTCTGGATGTTGTTCTGTATGCCCAGTCTGACTATTGTGTTCTGTTTCAACCACTGTTTTGCCCTTGGCCACTCTGGTTTGTCCCTTTTGTCGTGTGTCCCTGCCTCCTTCGTCCAACTGCATTGTCCCCTTTTGCTCCCACATGCCTTGCTGGGTTGCTCCATATTCACTGTGTTGCTCCCCTGGGTGGTTGTACGCATTCCAGATGTGCTGCCACATCTCAACTTGCACCCTGCCCTTTCCACATGATTCACAGTGGGGTTGTGCATGGCACATCCCTTTGTGAATCACTGGCCATTTGGTGGGTGCATCCTATTTGTACCAGGACATCTCATTTGCGCCCGGCGCATCTCTTTTGTGAATCCTGCCCATTAAAATTGTCAGCTGATACAATACTTATGTAGCACATATACTGTAAGTTATACATCACCCAAAACAATTACAATGCTTAAAAAATACAGTGCTTAAAAAACACCAAATTTCGGTTGCGTGTACACTTTCCTCCAGACAGGGGCGCCACAGATGTTACTATTATCAATAACACCTGATAAACAGGTGCTAACTTACTGTTAGTGGTTAAATACATGTAAGTTTTAGTTAATTTCAACCAGTCATGGAGAAAACAACTTAAAAAACTCAGAATGTGCAGCATTTAATGAACTGGTATAATTTTAACGAGTCTGATACATTTAGTAAAGGTAAAAGTGATTTTGTATGTAAGTAAGTGTCCTTTACAGAAAGGCTGCATTGATTTCAATACAATTTCAGTTGTATGACATTTTGGATGTATGCACAAAAATATGATGGCCCAAGCATGTGCATACAACAGGAATTGACTGTACTGTAATTGCACCAATGACACCGTTGCAGTCACAGGGGGTCACAGGGATGAAGTATTCAATGGCGGTGAAATACAGGCCAGATAAAATCTCTTTTTCTACACAGATGAGACAGGCGTACTTCAGTATGCAAGGAGTCTACAATGCGTATTCCGGGTCAGGACTGAAAGATTCTGGTTCAGTGGGTGTCAGTAAACATGATTATTTTATTCACAGGCATTTAGTAATAGCTGTGTATTTGAATCTGGATATAACAAAAGGCAGGAAAAGCATCGCTGGATATTGACTGGGATACTGGAATGAACTCTGAATAATTTCTGCTTCATCTGTTTGCAGGTAACATCGAGGTGCTGTGGACCTGTGGTATGTTCCAATATTAAGATGGTCAACATTTCAGATACACAGAAGACCTTGAAAGAAGAACAAAATATTAAGGAAAATTGTTTTGTAATGAGGCAACCACCCCCTCAAAAAAATACATACCTTTCATGGCTTGCAATTTTAGTACTGCCGAAGTCAACAATCAGAGATATGTAGAACCCATCTGTGGCAGCAGCATGGTTTCATCAATATGGTTGTGAATCTGGGTGATGAGACCTGAAAATGAAAAAGAAAAGAACAATAATGAGAAATGGTTATGTAACTTACTCACCCACAACAGTAACCCCCCCCCAAAAAAATTAAATTTTACAGTACCACATTAGATGGCAGCACATATGCACAACATGTGAATGTGATAACTGCCAACATACCAGTGAAGGTGAAACATTTAATATGTATAATGATGATTCCCTGCAAAGGAACAACAAGATGGACTGCTTACAACAAACAACATGATTCACTATAAATGAAACAGCAGTGTCTGTCAGAAGCATGACAGTGACATGTACAATAACTTACCATTGGTGGTATGAATACACACACACACATCAAGCAGCCTGTTTGTCAATGCAGCAGAAGACATTTCAAGAACATCAAATTATACTTCAACCCATGGTCATCTGTGGCTGTCATCATTCATCATTCAGCAACACACTGTACATCAGCACCAGCACCAGCACCAGCACCAGCACCAGCAGCAACAGCAACAGCAGCAGTAGCACCATCAGCACCAACACCAGCAGCAACAGTCACACAAACATCGCTGACAGTGAACAGCACATCTTGAAGTTCTTGTTGAAAACTCTCACTATGTAGACTGAAGTTTTTCTGTTATCATATGACCACACGATGTTTCCATTTCATTCGTGTAAAGGTACTGTCATGTTTTTTGGGACTTCTCATAAAATTAAAACAGCAAGACAACAGCAGAAACAGGTGTCAGCAAGCAATTTTCTCACTTGGGACACTGATACATAGTTCTCTCTTTGAAAATTTTCAGCAGTGCAGCAAGAAATATTTGGGACTTTTCAGAACACTTTTATATATACTGTATATATGTATTTTATCCCAATTTTGTTCCCCCATTTTCTCCCAGTTCCACTGTCCTGGCCATTTGCACATGTATGGAGACACTCACATGCTGCAATACCGGGATGCCCTCCCACTGTTTGCCACCTGCCCACCTGTACTGACCTTAGACCTCCATCTGGGGGCAGTGGAACTATGGTGGGCAACAGAGTCCTCCCCGGGAGAGGTGAGCTGCCTTTCGTCTGCTCAGTCCTGCTCCACCCCTCCATGCTGGCTCTCTGACAGCCTGAGCTTGTTCCCGAACCTGGTTCTCTGTTGTGACATGATTCAGAACACTTTTTCATGTGCTTATTCTTAATCAGGAATTTGTATGAAATTAAAACAGCAAGACAACAGCAGAAACAGGCATCAACATCAATTTTTTCACTTGGGACACTGATACACAGTTCTGTCCCTCTTTGTAAATTTTCAGCAGTGCAGCAAGAAATAAGTTAAATAGAAATAGTCTGAACACTTTTTCATGTGCTTATTCTGAATCGGGACACTAATACTGCATGCTGATTGATGTAGCCAGATACCAGTAGAAGCCGGCTACTTTTACATAATATAGAAATTTGTTTGTGGTTTTGATTGTCAGTGTAGGTGATTTTCAGACATTTTGATTTTAGTTGTGGGTGGACTAAGAAACTGAACAAAGTCAACAGTAACAAAAAATAATATAGCATGACTATTAAAGTAGCAGTGCAAGAATACGGTGAAAATGTTGACCTATACTTTTTTCTGTTTTAGAATGCCACTCATCTAATGATTTGTGTATGAGACCTTTCTTTCCACAATTTAAGTCTGCTTTAGTACTTTTTTTCACATCTGAAATAATAAAAGAAGGTTTCCGGTAACACTTTATTTTAAGTGTATTTAACTACACTTTAATTACTGTACACCCATGCTGTAACTTCACTGTAACTACTGTGTAGTTACATGTAACTACTATGTAGTTGTTAACTAGTTTCTCAGTTGTGTGCTAAGTAGTTACATGCAATTTTCATGAAGTAACTACACTGTAACTACTGTGTAGTTACGTGTAACTACTATGTAGTTGTTAATTAGTTTCACATGTAGGTATGGTGTAGTTACGCAACTTATATACATGTACAACTACTACAGTCTCCCTTTCAGCACAAATCATTTAATTCTGACAAGTGTAACTACGTATGCAACAGCTGTTGCAAAGTGTAACAGAAAATATATTGCACAACTACCACTCTATCTCTTCTGGCATTGTGTTATTTCTTCATATAAAGGCAACTACACATGTAATAGCTATTGCAAATTGTAACAGCAAATCTGTTGTTTAACTACTATGTTACTACTTTTTGCCATTATTAAATCTGTTCTTACCAATGTAACTACATATAAATGCAGGTCATGTGCACTGTTTCAACTGTCTATGTCAATCTGACATTTATTTAAAAGGTAATCACACAGAAAAATGTTAAAGTGTAATAAGAATGGTAACTAAGATATGAATACAATGCAACTTCAGTGTGCTACAGTTACATGCACTGACTGGCTGCTGCTGCTGTTCTTGTTCCTGCTGCTGCTGTTCAGCCTGCTGTGAGGAGTCGGTAGCCACCGGTGCTGCAGAGGTGGCACCACTAACACTAACATCAGAAGAAGAAGCAGCTGCTGCTGCTTCTGGATCCACACTTCCACTGGCAGTGGCAACAACATTTTGCGGGGGGGGGGCACTGGATAGAAAAACATTGCCCAAGTTCAGGTGAATGGTTCACCCAAGGCTCCCAAGCATCCTTGGGCCATGAGGAACCCCCACTTGCTTCATCTCTCTCCATTTTGAAAGAAACAAATTCATAAAAGTATTACTAACAAAAAAAAAATAACAACAGAGAAACTGAATCAGATAAAAAAAAAGGTGGACTAACAGATGAAAGTGGTTTAAAATAAACCCATGAATCTGGAAAAAAAGGATGAAAAGCAGAAAACTAACTCTTTTACAAGTTTTCAGTCTTGATTAGACCATTAAGCTACACAGCTCCTGCTCTAGCAAAACTAGATTCCCTTCTGGCCTGAATCATGTGACCTGCAGAAAGTCAGACATGCGATCTGTGGCCCAATTCTCACAAACTTCACCTTCTCACAACATACCCCAAAGTTAACATGAAGGTTGGAACGCGAAGCTCATTAAAGGCGAATTTTGACCTTTGAATGAAAACTTCACATGATATTACGCAGATGTGAAGTTGCTCACTTCGCATTATATTTGCAGGCATAGTAAAACTCTGCTGCATCTCTAATCAGGAAGTATGGTCATACTTGCAAGTGCTGAGAACAGTAACAATATTGGAAGCAAAAATAACATACAATACTGTCATTTTACCATTTTTTTACTCCACATTAGCATCAAATGAGCATAGAAACATAGAATTTGATGTCAGATAAGGACTGCTTGGCCCACCTAGTCTGCCCATGAGTCATATCACTGAACTTATCTCTGCAATTGTTCCTGTCACTGTGATGGGAAGCAAAAAGTACCAAACACCGATGGGATTAAAATATTTGTTTTCTCCCGGCATCTTACTGATTATGGATCACAACTGGAAACAGACTGTCTTTGGTATTAATATTTTTATAGCCAATGTTCCACACAATCATAAAGTATTCACAGCAATCACTCCATATCCATACATATACAATTTGTACAATAGCAATGTCATTAGACATCACATGGATCATTGGTTTAAAATGTAGTATTTTAAATTTTCATAATATTAGGACCTCTGCTGTATACACATAAGTGTATATAAATTGAATTCCTGTTTATAACCATGTGAATTATTTTAATGAGATGATGCATTGTTATTTCTGTATTCAGGTTTATTTTCTCCTAAACTGACTCTCCTGCATTTTTAAGTCTAATTTCACCTTTATTCCAAATGTGTAATTTTACGTACTAAGTATGAGACTAAACAGCTGTAAAGTAGGGTCATATTTAACTATTTCAGTACAGAGTATAATAACCCATTCTTTGGAAGTGGTATAATTTAAATTTACACAGCAAACCAATTGGATAGAAACATAGAATATGACAGCAGATGGGGATCTATGGATCCATGTAGTCTGCCCATAACAGCACTACCCCCCCTCCCATTTACATAACCTAGACTAACCCCTTATGCCTATACCAGGCTCTTATGAAAGCTTCCATAGTCCTGAAACCCACAACGTCTGTAGGCAGGACATTCCATGGATTACCCTTAAATCTTCCTCCTCATAGCCTCTTGTTGTGTCCCCTAGTCCTTGATGTGCCAAAGACCTGAAAAATGTCCTGTGCTTGTACCTTGTTCACTCCATTGAAACACTTGAAGGTTTCAATCATGTCACCCCTCTCTCTTCTTTGCTCAAGTGAATACATGTTTAATTGCCTCAGTCTAGTTTCATATGGCTTGAGTGCAGCTCCTGGACCATTTTTGTAGCCCTCTTCTGTACAGTCTTCAGCATGTCAATGTCCTTTCTGAGGTAAGGCCTCCAGAACTGGACGCAGTACTCCAGATGGGATCTCACCAGAGATCTGTACAGTGGCAAGATTACTTCCTTTTTTCTGCTAGTAATGGCTCTTCCTGTACAACCCAACATCCTACTGGCCTTTTGTGCTGCTTTATCACACTGCTTCCCTACTTTTAGGTCATCAGTAATGATGACTCCAAGATCCCTCTCCTGCTTAGAGGCAGTCAACTTCTCTCCCCAGGTAGTATTCCTCTCCCTTGTTGCGCCTCCTCAAGTGCGTGATCTTGAACTTTTTCACACTGAACTTTAGCTGCCAGAATCTTGACCATTCCTCCAGCTTCTCAGGTCAATTACAGTTATATACATCTTGCAACATTATACGTAAATTGTTAAAAACTGAAAGCAATATTATATCTTATTTGTAAATTGTAGTATATCAATTTTTGCCCATTGTGTTTTTTGTGTAACATCATTCCCTTTCATGATATCCCGCATTGCATAGTGTTAAATGCTAAATACTTTCTTTTTTTATTTACAGCCGTATCACTTGGTTTATCCTAGGTCTTACCCCTCCCTGACTCCCCACTTATGGCAGGGTGGAGGTGAGTCCCTTAATGTACCAACAGCAGATCCAGATCTGGAAGGTGCCTGGTCATCAGAGCAGTGCCTGCAGAGGTCAGCAATCATCCTGCTCATTAGGGTGTTTCTGTCTTCCTTTCCCCCCTCTTGTGCTGCCCCTCTGCCCCTACCCATAGAGATACTGGTGTTAAGACTATGTCCCTGATTTGAGCATTCATTGGCTTGCTTGCATGATATGCAGTGTGCCGCATCCCTCCCACCCTGTGTCACACATGCCTCCCTTACACACATCTGTGGGTAGCAGTGCTGCAGTGGGATATGGCAGTTCCCCCCCTTGCCAGGAGGAGGAGGAGTGCATCCTATGGGATGCTAGATCCTCCTCCCCATCCTCCCTCCCACAACCCAGCCTCATTTATCTGAGACCTGACTATGTAAGAGAAATCCTCAATAGTCTTTTTCATTGTGTCACCTGATTCAACCTTTCCATCAACAAGCACACACTGTCTACGTATGCTAAAATTCCTAATGACAGAATGGTTAGGTGTAAAACTAAACTCTGTATCTAGCTCTTGGGCTGTATTTTCCAAATTACAGGGTCCAGGGAAAATGCACATAAAAGGGACTTAAAGAACATACCTGTGTTACCCCCTTGTGGCAACTCTGTTCCCCCTGCAATCAATTGATAGATTGAAAAGAAGAACAGTTTTGTAAAGTATGAATATCTAGGAAATACATTAGTCCAGTATACCATCCAACCAGAGGACCCTAAAACAGTTGTCATTTGAGACCCTATCAAAGGAGTTTCCTAATCTACTGTAATTTAAGAAAATCCTTGCACTAAACCTTTTATTTTACCCTTTCCATTACCTTCCGTGTTATGACAAACAGGCTGTTCTATGTTTTCCTTGTTGGAATAGCACAAGCATAGCTTTGGCTTATTAGCTGTTGGGTCACCTTGATAATGTTACTTGGTACCAATAAAATTTGGTGACCTGAATTCAACAAGCATAAAGGTCTAACATTTTAAAGATCTATTCTGTCTCCTTTGGTACAGATGAAAATTAATATTGCTTGCATCATGGATGGAGGAAAATCACCTAAGCCCAGAAGGAAAGTGTATTAATCCACTAGCCATTGGCCCAAATGTTTTGTAAAATTCTGACATCAAACCATCTGTCTCTGGATCCATATTGTTCTTTAGTTTTCATATAGCCCCATTACTTCTTCTTCTGTTAGTGGCAATATAAGTTTAGCCTTATCCTCTCTTTGGTTACTGAGGGTAACCCCAAGTCAACAAAGAAATTACTGTCTAGGAGATTATTGAGTTTGTTAAAAAATGTTTTTGGCCTATTCCTCCACTATGTGTAAAATGTGCTATTGATTAGTGTAGTGTCCCAGTATCATTCTTAAGAGCCAAAATACTTCTGTGGTTTATTCTATCATGGCATCTGCAAAATATATCAGACTGCTGTCTATTCCTTGAGTCCCCAGTTGCAACACTTTTTGTTTTGACATCATTATCCAGTTGTATTGGTATTCCCGCATTTCAGATTTTACTGATCATATCTGTCTGAAAAATCTAGTGTTTCTGTTTGTGTGAGTGAAATTTGTTGCTGTAACGCTGCCATGAGAGCTACACATTTATGACTCTCTTTTCTTTTCTCTCTTTAGCAATTTGTCTGAATCCAGCTTTAAAAACTGTTTTAGTCTCCTCCCACTAAAGGGATGTATTATCATATAAACATTGCACCAACATTCTTGCTTGATATAAATCAAGACTCCTGGATTGTTTTCCCAGTTATTTAAGATCACTTCTAAAGTGCAAGGGACCCCTCTCTATGTGTATGTGCCGCTGCATACTACACTTTCAGCTCAGGGCCAGATAGTCCTATGTTTTTGTTGCTTATGTTTGCACAGTTAGTGTTTGTAATGTGTTAGATAGAAAAAGGTTATCTATGTGTGTAGATAATGAACATCTCACATATATGGCCCCCCATGTATAGGTACTGGCCTGATGCCATCTTGTAAACCAGCAAGTGTTATTATCTGGTTCAAGAAAATGCCATCACAAAAAATCTGCTAGTTTTTAGCTCTTTTTTGAATAAGGGTAGACCACAGTTAAAATCCCCTCCCATTATTAAAATCTTGACTGTAAGTAAGGCTGGATTTCTTTGAAAAAGTATACCCTCAAGGCCCTGGTTTGGGGGAGTTTATAACCTCATGAAATAATGCTAGTTGTCTCAATATTCTATATCAGTCAATAGAGGTGGCACATAGCAGGGATGACAGGATGGATCAGGAACAAGTAATTGTAAAATGGACCAGCAAGACAAAGCAAATGCCTTTACCTCCCACACAGTAGTACCTGCAAATAAAGTTTCACATGCTCCACATTCAGTCAGTGTCAGTGGCTCAGCAGGTTGCACACTCGCCTCTGAGGCTGGATGATCAGAAGGCTGTGAGTTCTATCTCCACAACGGGCATTTGGGTTAAATCCCAATACTGACACTGTAGTGCAGCATGAGGGAAGTGCTGCACATCTGAGGTGTCATCTTTCAGATGAGATGTTAAACCGAGGTCCCATCTACTTGTTCTGGTGGTAGTTCTGGTGGATGTTAAATATCCCATGGCATTTCTCGTAAAGAGTAAGGGGAATATTTTATTAACAGAAATACTATAAGCATAACAACAAATCAACAGGAAGGAAAAACAAAAATTGAAAAATACATTCAAGAGATCACAATTCATGTTACAGGGAAATCCAAGGCAGTTATCCACTGCATGCATTTCCATAATTCTTATAGAGTTCTAGTGGGAGTAGACTGTACATCTGAAACATAAACAGATTTCAAATCAGAAACAACTTTTTGTAGTAGAACATGGTGAGTTAAATCCAGTTGTTGTAAAGTAAAGAGACAGCAAGCAGTCCAAATATGCCATTTGAGAACAGTAAAGACAATATTTAAAGAATCTATGTTCCACTTTTTCCATGCCTGAGAAAATGAACCATACATTAAAACTTCATAAGACACAAATGAACATTTAGGTTCTTGCCATTGGGCGGCCAAATAAGACCAAAAATCCTTCATGTAAGAACAGGAGAAAAACAAATGTTGGATAGTTTCCTCTTGTTATATACAGGATTGTCTTGAACAATAGCCTTCAGTTAATTGTTTGTGTTTTTGGTCCGCTTTCACATTAATAGTTCGTGACAGCTCAACCAATGTAAGTCCCACATCCTCCAAGGGATTCTAGCATTACGCAAAAGTGTCAGAAGGTCATTCAGGGAATTATCCGGGCATTTAGGGAAGGAAACCGGAACAGTGCAAACATGGGTAAGTAAATGCTTATACAAAGCCTTTCTATTCAAGGTCATAATTGTAGAGCTCAATACTCGCCACTGTTTCAGGCTCAGAAAAGATTCCCTAACATAACATGGTTTCGATGGGATTTGTTTTAGCACCTTAAGATAGTTTGTTTCCCAAAGGCCAAACCATGGGTTACAGGTGTCATAAAACCATGATTCCCACCCCTTGTCACAATTTATCAAAAGAGATTTAAAGCTGGTCATAAAAAAAAAATACTATTATAAAAAAATAAGGGATTGACCATATCGAGACCACCCTCCGAAAGTGGCAAGTATGTTAAATTGCACTGAATAGGGTTGAGGTGACTGCCCCATAATGCTTGAAAAAAATTACTCAATAATCTGGTCTCAAGGCTCCATGGAGGGGGAAAAACATATGCTAAAAAAAGAAACACAGGAAGTAAATAAGTTTTAATCATATACACCCTTTTCTTCTTCCCCATTTTCCACCTATTCCATAAAATAATCTTAGACTGTGCCAAATCAAGTTTAGGATGCCAATTAATAATATCCAAAGAACTGACCCCAAACAAAATATCCAAAATTTTAATAGGGTCCGAAGTTATTCTAATGTCTGAAACTGAAGTGTGTCTCAAACCACAAGAGCCCAATTGTCTACCCACGCATTTATTCAAGTTTAGGGCAGCTCCAGAAAGGGACCCAAAAGCCCAACAATGCTGGACAGCTGCAGTGATTGAAAAGGAGTCTGCTACAACTAAACTCATATCATCTGCATAGGCCATTACATAGTGCGGAATAGAATGTGATGGAGTAGAAAGCGGAACAGTAGATTAGGACGTATTAATAGAGCGTAGTAAAGGATCTAAAAAAAATATGTATAAAATAGGGCTAAGTGGACAGCCTTGTCTAACCCCCCTTTTCAGTGGTATTATAGGACCTTTCCAACCATTCACCATAGGGACTGTCATGGCTGTTTGATATAATAACTGTATCCAAGAAATTGTTCTAGCAGGGATTTTATAATAAAGTAGGGTATGCCATAAAAAAAGTCATGACTGACCTAATCAAAAGCCTGCTTCTGGTACAAGGAGATCAGGAAGCCATTCAGCAGGTCATGATTGCCATGTTCAACTATTTCTCGTAATAAAATTATATGATCAGAAATACTCCTCCCCAGAATATTACTAAACTGAGCCTTAGAGATTGCAAGGGGAGCAATTTTCAACAGACGGAGTGAAATAATTTTTGGCAAAATTTTAAAGGCAGTGTTTAAAAGGCTACGGGACCTCCAATTGTGTAACAATCTCCTATCCCCCTTTTTGTAAATATAAAAAAGACTACCCATATTCAAATCCAATGGTAGAACATCCTGCTGTAAAACATAATTAAACATTGCTGTTAATTCACCTAGTAGGTCAACATCCAATAACTTGTACAGTTCATTGGAGAGACCATCTAAGCCAGGAGTCACCCCTGGTCTCAAAGTATGAATTGTATCTCCCACCTCTTGAATCTGAATATCACTAGATACAAAATCAAGAATTGTTTGCGGAACATCAGGGATATCCAAGTGAGAGAGATAGGTAACGGTTCCTTCTACCTGTGAGGCAATGGGACCAAATAATATTCTGGTATATTCAGCCACATATCTCTGAATATCTAAAGGATCAGTTAGTTCTATCATATTCCCATCAAAGAGGGACCCAAAAACTTTACTATCCACTCGTTTAGAACAGCTGTCAAATGGGCAGACAGCATGATAGGAACCCGATAGCTCAAACTGTTGCTGTTGTTGTAACAATGAAAATTGTTTGGAGTGATACAAATTAAGCTCCTGTTTAAGCTGAATAATTTGAGCAGTAAAATTATGACCAATAGTATAAGACAATGTAAGGAGTTTTTGCAATTGACAGCGTTTCCTCTGGTAGTCAAAATATTGATCATTGTGAGATTGTCGAAAAAATGTCTCAACAAATGCTGCAAGTCTGATTTAGTATCAGACCACCAGCCCCAGAGGTCATCATAGAGCATGAAAACAGGTTTTCTGGCTTGAAAAAATATTTTAAGCTGTGCTAACAACTGGGAATCCTTCAATAATGCAGAATTCAGTTTCCATGAGCCTGGACAAAAACGCCTCGTATGAGCATCACCAGGGGTAACAGTTAAAAAATTATGATCTGAAAAGGCCGCAACCTGGATGGTAGTGGCAGAGAGTGGCAAGTGACAGGATACAAAACAAAAAATCAGTACGGGTAGCCAGAGGGCCTTTATGAAAAGTGGGGGTATGTGTATTAGTTATCTGAAGATATGCATCCTTAAGTTTTGCAGATTGCAACATTTGTTTCTGAAAATTAGTATCACAAAACAATTTATTCATCTTAGAGGAGTGTGATTTATCTTTAAGGGACAAGCCACAATTGAAGTCTCCTCCAAAAACAACATACGGGGAGGTACACAGATAAAGGCGAACAAGCTTCAACAAATCAATCCTAAGTGACTTGGTTTGTGGTGCATAAATATTAACAATCCTGTATAAAACTCCAGAAATACTCACATCCAAAAGTAACAGCCTACCTGGGTATAAATCAAGTACTTTAAGAACAGAAACATCAGGTAAATTAAACAAAATCCCCACAACGGAACACGTCTCCTGGCCAAAGAACCAATAGGATAGGTCAGGAAACCAAGCCCTTTGTGCTGCAGATATTTCAGAAAGAGAATGAAACCTCACATCCTGTAACAAAATCACCCCAACAGTAACGCAAGATAAAAAGGAGACAACCGAATCCCTCTTAGGCTGTCCTTTAATACTGTTAACATTCACAGTATGTATGGAAAATGAGGGAGCCATAATATTTGGGCAAAACAAAGAAAGCAGCTAGAAGGTAACAAAAAAGAACCTTCACCTAGGCTTACCACTCCTGAGCACACTGTCCTTATGTTTAACCTTGGCCTTAGTTTTCCGTTTTTGTGACCCCGGATTATCAAGGGGGACCTCTGTATCCCTAGTCAATTCAGGATGAGATGAAAGTACAGAGGAAGAATCAGAATCTGTTGGCTAAAGGGATACCATCCACTTCAATGCCTTAGGAAAAGGAGTCCCCAATTTCCGAGAGCCCCTCGAAACTCTAGTATGAGGGACAAAGGATTCTGGGGAAGGGGGGTTCATAGTACCTGCAGGAAGAGCCGGAGAGACAACAGTAGACAGAGGAACCTCACCAGAACAACTAGACAAAATGGGGAGGGGGGTCCAGAACAGGAACAACTATAGCAGTGTGCAGGACAGTAGAGGATACTGGCACATCAGCAGGGGGAGCAGCTGAAAAAGGGGAAAGCTTGAGAAGAGCCTCTGAAGGCTGTTCACTCTGGGGAACAGAGGGAAACCACAAATCTTGGAATGTTGCACCACAGTGATAAGTAGTCTCTGTTCCTCCCAATCAGCCAGCATTGCAGAGCTATGTGCTGCTCAAGTGCATTGTTGGAACGTGTGACCAGTTTCTTCACAAAGAACACACTTAGGCTCTTCCACACATTGAGAACCAGCATGGCTAAGTTCACCACAAACAGAGCATTTTACAACATCGCAAATACTACTAATGTGGCTAACAGAACCACATCTATAGCATGCCTTCGGTTGACCAGAATAGAAGAGAGCTCCCCTGTCCCTGCCTAGCATAAAACTGTTGGGTAAATGTTGCACCCCTACATCAGTCTTCCTAAGCAGCACTCTTACTTTCCAACCCCCTGTCCACAAATTTTCAGAATCAAAAATAGCCTCTAGATCATTATGCATAGTACAACATTGTTTTAACCATACCGTAATGTAATTTAAACTAACCCCTTCGTTATGAAACAAAATAGTGACATTTTTATGAGCAGGCTTAGTTAAAGGAACTGCACTAAATGGGGCCCATAAGAGTAAAGTTTTCAGTTCATGAAATTTAGTCCCAAACTTCTCTAAACCTGATATAGTTTTAAAGCTGACATCAAAGTGTGTTTCAGAGGATACATGGAGTAAAGCATGAATCTCATAAGCAGCAAAGCCCATCGAGTCCTTAAGAAGAGTTCTACCCCCAAAGATGCGATCAGGTAGTTCAGGCATACCGCACAAGTACTGCAGTCGGACCGCATTATGTCATTTAGCCTGATGAGTAGGCACTGTAAAACATGAGGCATAAGTCTTAGAAGCAGCAGAGCATGCAAAGGAAGCTTGTCTAGTGGGCGGTAGACTCGACCCAGGGTCCCGGGGTCACAAACTGGGAGAAGACGTGATCTGCAACTGGGAGGGCTCTTCTAGCGGTGCAACAATGGGGATATTCAAGACCGGGTGCTAAGTAAGTTGCAGTTCAGGAGGGAGAGAGGGTTCTGGGGGTCGCGGTGAGGCAGGCGATCACGGGTCAGGAGAAAAAACAGTCTATTCAGGGTCCATAGAAGTCCGTATCAGCGAGAGACCGGAGCGCCAAGTTCCAGCAACAGGATCTCTTTCCCAGCCTGCTGCACTGAGGGCTGAGTCTACCAACCAATCCAGATTCAGTGTACCGGTTGCAGGTGAAGGGGCTTGTCATAGGCCCGGCTCAGACACAGCCGGCAATGCCATTCTGGGCGAACCCTCACCATCAGCAGAGACAGACTTTGACATTACAGGTCTGGCAGAAAAGGAATGAGGAAGTGTCAAAATGCTGTCAGAAGCGTCAGCGGGTAAGGAAACTGCAGTCTTACATTGTGAGTCAGCAGGAAGGTCTTTAATAGTAGCAGTTTGTTTCAGAGCAAGTAGTTCAGCTTTTTTCACTAAATAATGTTGTTCTTCCAGTACAAGCAAAGCATCTACAGCAGCCACATCAGTAGGTACAGAAACAGGCAGAGCCACAGAAGTAATCTCAGAAGAAGGGTTTGCAGCTTTAGTAGCTCTATGAGAAATCATGGTGTTGCCTCGTAAGGTGAGATCCACAGGAGAAAAAGGATTTTTTTCCAACTCCAATGGCAAGTTAAGCAAATTCTCAGTAATAGAAGAAAAGTCCTTAGGCAATGCAGTCTCTTGCAATACAGAGACAGGGGAGGATACCGACTCCCCTGCCTCCAACACCTTAATGTCCTCCACAGCTCTTCCATGGACGGCCATCTTGGCAGAATGCTAGGATGTAAGGGAACCCTCCCACAGAGTAAGGGAATTTCCCCGGTGTCCTGATCAAATTTCCCCCAGTCACTAAAAATAGCACCAATAACTTAATCTGGTTCACATTTAATTGGCATCCATCTGTATCCCCTCCCCCGGGTCAAGGCTGAAAATAGGCAGGATTGTCTAATTCTCCTTTCCCTATCAACAAAAACTAAATAAATAAATATCTAGCATCAAAGCTCTCCCTGGGTGGATATCTACCAATATAGTCACCAGAAGGCCTGACCATGTGAAAACATGCCCATCCCATCACACAGGCTATCTCTTCTGGATCAAATGGAGTTTCCTGCCACCGACTGGCATTTAACATTGAAGGGATCAAATAAGGTGTTAATTTCGGTGTCCTCCTGGGAAGGATTCTAAAAGAGAAAATGTGGCCAACATTTTCTATAGCTTTACAAACTATTAACATTCAAAGTTAGAGGTGTGGTTGATGGTCCAAAGCTCATCAGAAAAAAAAAAGTACAACATTATACATCATGTTAACCTTGCTTGGGATTGGGTTCTACCTTGTTTCCTTTTCAATTCAGAGGTTTCTGAGAGGGAGTCTTCAACATCTGATAAGAGGTCTTTAAAAGAGAAAGCAATCCAAGAAGCCTCTGAATCCTTCTGTCCCTCTGTTTCTCCCCACTGCCTATATTTTTGCAGGATAGCAAATTTATTTTCCACACAGATTTCTGTGGCCTTAATAGTTCTCATTCTTGCATGTCTCTCCCAATCTTCCTTTTTAGAACTATCATTTCTGCCTCCCCAAGAGAGGGAGGTGGATGAATCTGGGAATTGGTATCTTTCAGTAACGGGGACTGTGTCGCTAGTGGGGCAGGCTGCACTGCCTTTACTGTTGTAGCTGCCTCTGCTTATGTTTGTACCTCAGGAGGCACTACTTAAGTGGAGAGATGGGACTTGTCCCTGAGTCTTTGGTACTTCTGCTACTAGTCTGTCAGATTCTATTTACGCCACATTAGTGAAGTTTTGGGATTGGGAAGGCACAGTTGGGGAATGTGGAGCATGTGAAACTTTATTTGCAGGTACTACTGTGTGGGAGGTAGAGGCATTTGCTTTGTTTTGCTGGTCCATTTCACAATTACTTGTTCCTGATCCATCCTGTCATCTGTTATGTGCCACCCCTGAGCACTGACTGTAGGAATGACCACACTCCTCACACAGGTTGCACCTGAAAGAGTTAGGGCAACTAACACTTGCATGCCAATACTCTTCAGAACGCATGAAAGACTTAGGGCAACTAACACATGCATGTCAATATTCTATAGTAGACATGAATGACTTATGGCAACTAACACTTGTGTGCCAATATTCTACAGAAGGCAGAGACTGCAGCACATTCTGTCACATGCAGTACTGAGATGCATACAATATGTGAGCTGCATTTATGAAATGAGTTGGCTGACCTGGGTAAAAACACAAGATGCAACTTCTACCTAGAAAGGAACTTCATGGCAAATGTAGGACCCCATGTGTTGAAAAATCTTGATTTTACACAACACACCCAACCGCCTACCCGTATTGGTTCACTATCAATAATGAGAGTGGACCTGTCTAACACCTTGCACCATTGTCGGTGTCAATAGATGATGTCAGTTACATTGACCCACTTATTGCAAAATGGTTTCACTTGTGGATTTTGTAAGTAGTATAGCTACAAAAGCAGTCCATGGGGTAAGATTGGGGGTTAAGCATGTTGTGCTTTGCTCAAAACCTTTCTAGAGATCTTCTGTTATCGAAGCTCACATCAAATAAATTCTACCCAGACATATGAACAGGTATGCATATCTCTGATGCAGAAGATTGTAATGAGTCATAACAAAGTTCTGGCCACATATGTCCTGTTGGGTGGCAAATCTAGTCTCCTCTTATAACTGAGACACACAACATTTCATCTTTGGGCTGGCTCATCACGTGCATTAAAAAAAGCTGCTATGCAAAATGCATTTTTCTATATTTGTTTTAGAATGTCTTGTTGATGTTGTCTCTCTTATTCCATCTTTTTTAGATTCTGTGGCAGAGCTGAAGGTGGTCTTGTGTGGCCCTGTATTTCCCTCTCAGAAGGCCCAGCTGTTTGATCATCTGCTATGATCCCTTGCCTTCATTTGTCTTTCTATCAGGCTTGGACTTGATCTCAGTGCATTACTTAAAAACTCTGCCTTAGTTAATGCTTCTTACATGGAAAGGGCTGAGATCTGAGGGCCTCCTCTCCTCTCCTCCTCCTGCTGTAACTTAGGTGGCTGCGATTACCTCTTCTGACACTGCTTTATGAATGTAGTTTGTCATGGCTGGATGGGAGCGTCAGTTGAAACTAACAGTGTCAATTTCACTCCCATCATTACTAATAGTGGACGTCCTTTCATTTTCCTGCTAACACTGCAGGCCAAGTGTATCACGATGCATGTATACACTTGCTCATCCCTTCCTCCTCCCCCAATACACATCTGGAAATAAGTTGTTTCTAGCTCAGTATGTCTTTCCTGGTAAAAATTTTTTTAATTCAATCAATCAATCAATCAATCAAATGCACCCCTGCTCCCCGCCTCAAGTTGGAGGCTGGCACTCACCCTCTGCTGACCTCCTCTGCCAACTACCATCACACATAATTTTAGTCACTTGTGTTATGCAAGTAACTTTACTGATTTTGTACTAGTGATAGTACAGTATTGACAAAGTTACTTGTACAGCACAGGAGACATACATTTAATGGTGCCAATTCAGCAGAGATGAGCTGAGGGTTTGATAGCTGCTGTTACAGCACTAGGTTGTGTTAGGGATACCAGCACAGGGGAGCACTGGACTAACAGGGAATACTGTATATGTATGCACCATCTCAGGCCAACTGGATGGACCTTCCATCTATTTCTGCTCTCAGTGTCATTGTCTACATATATATATATATATATATATATATATATATATATATATTAAATGGGGCAGGATTGCAGGACTCAATACCACTATTACTAGGAATTTTCTTTTAAAAATGATAACTTGTGGGATAGGATGTTGTAACTCAGGCAAGGTGTAGTAAAACAGATATTGACTAGCACTGAAAGTGTATGACAGCTCGGGATGAACTACTGACTTCCAGTGGTCACACTGCCTTCAGCCTTTAGTTCTGGGCAGTACAGCTATTGTCAGCCAATAGTTCATTCCTCAGGGGCAACCATTTCCCCACTGTATCTCTCAACTCTGGTGAATGTTTGTATATGTCACACAATGCAAATTTTTAGGCAGCACTTATCAATCACTGATATCAATATTACTCAGTATCTGTTAGAAAATATTCTAAAACTTGAGTCCACTCTAATGGGGTGAAGTACCACCCCATGCCCCCCCACTCAAATTCAATAACAATGAAGTATGCTGCTTAAGTTGTACTCTTTTAGATACTGGATGTTTTTACTTAGTTTGAAATATACAGGATTTTTCCTTCAGGGTAAACACTTTGCAAAATCTTATACCTTTCTGTAAATATGAATTAAATATTACATTTTAAGAAGCAATACTTAGCTAATTTTTTTCATCAATAATTCCAAGTTTCCTTTTAACGAAAAAAACTCCCTAGAGCTGGATGCAGGAGTGGATCTATTCTTTTGACAGTACCCCGTGAGTCTAAAGACAATAAATAAAATTTAAGAGGGGTCAGTTTTTATTTTCAATTTTGCCTCCCAGAATATGATGAATTGCAACTTGTTCCCACGGGCAGAGCAGTTGTCCGTGAATTGCAGCTACTCAGATTTTTGTCAGAGAAAATGAGAAAGAAAAGGAAGCACAATAACAGAGCAGCAGACAATGTCAGTTTTGTGAGAAGCAGCTCTTGTGGTACATGGGACATTAAACAACCGCATTACAAAGAAGCTTGCCTGTCTATTCTGAACCCACTCCTGGAAAGTCAGAGACATGAGGGTCTCTACTGAGCTCCTGCTGGGGCAGCCTATGGTGTTGAAAGATTAATAAGAACTATACACTTGGAGGGCCTGGTAACAAAATGGATATGCTGTCCGGGCCTGCCTTGATAGGCTTTTTCTTTCATCTGAGTCCAAACCAAACTCTAGAAGGGTTTCTGGGATAGTGCCACCAGTCCTGTTCACAGTATTTCAGCCATGATGAAGCCTGAGTCAGCAATGCTGTACCAAGGTATTTAATTAGTGATGCAATGTGCATGCCCCCCTTTGCTCTCTTGTTCTTCCACATAACCTCCTTGAACTCTGTAAAAATGATGACATAATGCAGATGAAGGGGAAACCTGACTGCTGTGCCCTCTTCCAAGCCCTTTCTTTTCATTCACTGTGATGAGTCGGCAGCCCTTCGCACTGCCTTGTTGCCTGGGGCCAGACTTTCTGAATGTCTTCTGTCTCAAGCCAACTGACAAGTTTGTTTAATCCAGCCATGCTACCCTGGCTGTAAACCATTGTGTGCAATGTCTCAGTTTGTTCAGACTACATTTTCTGTCACTGTGACGGAGGAGCTTTGCTGGGAACAATGCACAAAAGGGAATAGGCTGTAAAGCCTCTTTTCTTCATTATGTGCCAGTGTGCACGTAGGCTGCTCAGGGAAGGGGGTGGCCACATGAGTAACTGAATGCAGGTCAATCTTTTTGCAAGGAGTGGGGTGGGAAAGTACAGTAACTGTAATCTATTTATAGCATATATTTCTGGTAATGACTCGTTTTGTTTTCCCCAGACACCATGTTATCAGTGTTGCAGCTTATTTGCTAATGAAATGCCACACAAACAGTAGAGGTTTTCAGGGTATGTGATCACCTGACTTATTTCCTTATTTTCTGCATTTCTGTGTTTAATGCGCTTCATCCCTTTCTTTATTCTAGTTTGAACTATGGTATGCACTTTGTAAAATCAAACTCATCAGTTGCATAAACAGGGAATTTTATTGTATGAGCTGACCTTGCATTCTGTGTCTGAAACCTTTCCGTTTACACAGCTGAATGATAAAGCTGTCCTCATAATACAAACAAAACAGCCACATGTCAATATCTAGTGTCTGCAAGTTAAGAGTGTGATAAAAGAGCTATTATTGTAACTTCCCTTGTGCTTGAAATACCAAGGAAGAGAATTGCTTCTTCTTCTCTAAGACTGGCACTCAAGAAAAAAAAAGTTCAGCTTTTAGGACTGATCCTGACAGTTTATGTTTTTAGTGTATATGGTGCAAAGATGATTATGCATGAGTGCTGCAGTCATCCACTTAGCTGTTTAGTCAGTATAAATAATAATCCTATCCTCCTCATCCTCCAGCTCCTGCTACCCTTGCTTTGACTTCCACCAGCAGCCTGTCCACTGAGCACATCACCCTGTTGTACCTCCTGTGGACATCTGGTCCGACTCCTCCTTTTTGATCTCTCCCTGGCCTTCAACATTGGGTGCCCTGTCAAGCACAGGAGATATAGCCCATGACAGCTGCAGTGTACCTTGCAAGAGAAGAGAAAGGGGGCCATAAACACAAAGTCAGAGGAAGAGGAAGAAAACAAATGCCATCTCTTGGCACTTTGCCAGGGTTCTTTAACTTATTTAAAAGTATCACATCTCACAAATCCGTTCACCCACCTGACAGCGAAACATGGATGTTGACCAACACTACAGCAACTACAGCGCCAGGTCGCTGTAGTGTCGGTGCAGGAACCTGGCACTGTCTTTCAGGGGTCTTGCACCCCTCCCCCCAATCAGCTCCGACTCAGGGTTGATTAAACAGTATTTAGTGGGGGTGAATGGGGGGCACAGCCCCCTAAGTGAGGGAGTTTGGGGATGAAGCCCCCCAAAGAAAACATGTGCTGTAGGAAACCGTCAGCCTACCATGAAAAATGGTCAACCTGATGGTTTCGCTGCCTGGTCATTCAACACAAATTTTGTCAATGACCAGTCATAGAGCCTCACAAATCTAACCACATCTCGAAAATGCTCATATTTTTATCACATCCCCAGCTGACCACTAATCCAGGACTTTTTCTAGGGAAGTGGGTACAGTGCCAAGAGAAAGCATATTGTTTTTCGTTAAATCATTTTTGGGGCAGCAAAAGAGGTGGGGTACAGGGCAGGGAAGGGGGATTCAGGACAGGAAATAACTGGGTTGGGGGACTGACCGGGGACTAGTTTTGGCCACATGGAGAGAGCTAGAGGATTTGTTTTATTTATTAGTTTTATTTTTGTGCCCTTAGTATGACTACAAGTACAGAGTATTGGGTGGGGTTGGGGGTGGCAGGTATGAAGATTCCTGGATTATTAAACATAGGCACTTGTACACATCTAGAAACTTCTTAACCTGCTTGAATACAGCACATTGTCATAGGGCATTTGCATTCTAATAGTCATGGTCTGTGTTCTCCAGAGCAGAGAACAGTGTTGCATTTCTTATGTTCACCCTGCTATTCATTCCTCTGAGTGCACTCAGGCTGATGGAAGACACTCCAAAATCAATGATCCATTTCTGAAATTGCTCTGGGCTGTCTGCCTTTCCATTGTGCTGCCACTGACTTCATTAACAATAGTGATTAAGGCCACACACACTGCATACATGACAGGCATGTTAATACACCTGTCTCAGAAAACTGTCGGAGAAAGAAAGATGGCCTGACCCAGACTATGAATGGCAGCAAGGGGGCACTGCAAGGTCACCTAGGTCAGGGCAAACATAGGCCCATAAATGACTACAATTTTAGGTGATCTGTTAAACACACATTGACCAGCTACCATCACACTCCCTAGGCAATCAACCAGCAGTGCAGGGATCTAGATGGTGGTTAATACTGTGTTGAGGGAGAGCACAGCCAGTGGCATCTTCCAGTGGCAACAACCCATGAAGTATTCTGCAGATTGCTCAATGCATTGGAACAGCAGAGATTGCACAGGAACCATGGTTGACTTTATAATGGACTTTTCTGGAGTGGCTAAGGCAGAAGATTTTCACTGAACACATGAATGTAGGCTACTATATCTGTAACTTGTGGAAAATCACAGGCTTCACAAGGATATTGTGTGTAATCACTTTGCATGACAAACTAAATGCTGGCCTATACAGTAGCAGGGGATCAACACTGTATTATTCAATGTAGCTGTAGCTCACCCTTTAAATATAACACTAAACTGCATGTGTAAAGATATCAGGATGTGTGATTCATTGCTGCTGTGTGTGGACGATCTACAGTAACTGCACTTAACAGCCGAGTGACCTCGGAGAATGAGTGTGCCCCACCATCTATCTCATAAGCTGAGAATTTGACTAAACAGTCTTTTTGAACAGCACTTGGATAATGAGTATGCAGTCAGTAAAGTAAAAGGTAACGGCTCCTGACAGCCATTCATAGATAGCTAGATAGATAGATGGATAGATGGATGGATAGATAGATAGATAGATAGATAGATAGATAGATAGATAGATAGATAGATAGATGGATAATGTGTTTAAAAACACATTTCCAAAAACAAGGAACTTTACATAAACACAGCATAATGAATCAAACATAAAAATTAATAAGTAAACCAATATTATCGCAAAATTACAATGCAGATCAATAACAATAAAAATAGCTTGTTTAGTCTCCTACAAAAGCATAACTGAACAACCAAGTCTTAAGTTTGCCCTTAAAAATGGTGATAGAGGGAGCAACATGAATGTCTACTAGTAAACCGCTTCAAAGCAAAGACGCTGCTACAGAAAATGTTTGGTCTCCAGATGATTTTCACCTTGATTTTGGAATAGCCAGTAAACCAGTTCCAGTGAAACGTCACCCAGGGATATTGGACATATACATCAGACATACCCTACTTTACATTACATACTCCTCTATGCCCACTACGCTATGCTCTCAACTAAATACTACTTACAACTCTATCTGTTGCCTTGTTCTCCTAGTCCCCCATTCCACCCACCACCGTGTACTCTACCAATCCCTAGGGTGGCTCCCACTACAAGGTCATTTTGATTATGCCTTGGGCTGCCTAGTGGACAGTGCACTCAGGAGCAAACAGCTATCACCGTTCACTTCACTGTTAACAGACAGGGTGGTTTCTAGTAGCCTGAGGGTCTCCTCCGTCCCTCCACTTATAGTCCCATGTACTACCACTGCTATGGGAAGTAATGCCTTTTCTGCCCTATGGAACAGGCTATCATCATCTGTTTGCTTGTACCCCTCCCACCTCTCCTTTAAATTTAACCTTAGGTCCTGGCTCATAACAGAATCCACTTGCAACTGTTTCCCTGCACAGTCATAAGGTCAAAATCTGTCCCTGCCTTGCTTATGTCTGCTCTTCTATGTATCCTTGCTCGCTAGTACTGCTGCTTCCTTGTCCTGCCCTGCTCTCTTTTCAGTCCCTGATGTGCTCTCTCTCTCTCTCTGACTCTGTCTCTCGACCTCTGTTAGGCATGTTAGTTTGTGTGAGTTGTATTTTTTGCCACATTTAGCATGTATCTACTGGTGGTTATTTGTGTAATGACCTTGAATCCTCCTATTTAGAGCATATGTTCAGCTTGTACTGCTTGATAGTTGCTTTGTATCTTTATTAGTTTTGTATCTGTGATGTGATCATATCTTTGTATTCTCTGTATTCTCAGTATTTTACTGCTTCCGTAGAATGCTTGCTGCCACCTGTGTGGCCCTGGTCATGACTGAAATCGGTCCTTTGGATCAGATCACTCACCCAGTTACCGAAGACATAAATAAGTAAAATAAACAAATAAATACAGTATACTGTAGATGAAGTCAGTAAACCCTAACCTGCAGTCTTTCAGCAATGTAGTTTTCTTTATTATGGTACAGATTCTGCATATGATCACTATTGTACTGCATGGTTTATTATGAATTGGGTGACAAAAATAGAGGAACCTGATTGACCAGTAAGTCTTTGAAGCCATGATGATATCGGACTACCTACTCACGACTTCAAAAAGTCTCCAGCCACCAGCCTCCTCACTCACAAGAAATTCCTCCATCAGCAACATTCCCTTGGTCCCTCATTATGCTTCACAGAACTCTGCCCACACAGAATATGTCCTATGCCATGGATTTCAACACACAATTAAAAAAAACATTGACAAAAATAGAGGGCTAAGCTCTACACATTTCAGTAGCCTACATAAACTAAGTCCACTCTGTGCGCATTCTTTTAGGTGCCTGCAGGATGGAGCGAGTTCCAACATCAGCAACTGTTGGAAAAAAAGAAAGAAATGAAAATGCTCAAGACCACGTCCCAGTTACACCAATGAATCTGTCGCTGACTACGGTGTCCACATAAAAACCCCATTCTCCACAGCAAAACTGCCCCAGCAAGTAGACATAACCAAGTATTAGCACACCCACCCGATCAAGAAATGACAACGACTGATATCGGACAATCTGATAGATTTCATTGACTGGGTGACCAAAGTAGTAGATCAGGAAGGGGCTGTGGACATGGCCTACCTAGACTTTAGCAAGGCATTTGACACAGTTGCACACAAAAGATTAATATACAAGTTAGCTAGCCTGGAAGTGGGTCCCAAGATGACAGCCTGGGTAAAGAATTGGCTGGAGAATAGGACACAGAGAGTAATAGTAAAGGGAGTCCACTCTGAAGAAAGGGGGGTTACTAGTGGGGTACCGCAGGGTTCAGTATTAGGACAGGTCCTCTTCAATGTCTTTATAAGTGACATTGCAGAGGGACTGGAAGAGAAAAGATGTCTCTTTGCAGATGACACAAAGACCTGCAACAGAGTTGATGCACAGGGTGGGGTGGAAAAGGATGAGAAGGACTTGGCAAGGTTAGAGGAATGGTCAAATGTATGGTAGCTTAGATTCAGTGCTAAGAAGTGCAAGGTAATGCACCTAGGAGACAAAAACCCAGGGGAAGAGTACACAATGGGGGGTGAGATACTAACAAAAACAAAAATGGAAAGGGACCTGGGGGTAGTCATATCAGATGACCTAAAGGTGGGCAAGCAATGTGAGAGGGCAGCAAGGAGGGCTGGGGGGATACTGGGATGCATAGGGACAGGCATCACCAGTAGAAAACAGGGAGTTATTATCCCTCTGTACAGACAGTTGGTGAGACCCCATCTGAAGTGCTGAGTGCAGTTCTGGAGACCCAGTCTCTGCAAGGACATAGACAGGATGGAGGCTGTCCAGAGGACGGCAACTAAAATGGTGCAGGGTCTGCACCGGAAGACATATGAAGAGAGACTTAAGGAGCTGAATATGTATAGCCTCGAGGAAAGGAGGGAGAGGGGGAACATGATAGAAACTTTCAAGTATCTCAAGGGAATCAACAAAGTCCAAGAGGGTAGCATCTTTCAAAAAAGAGGTGTGCAAGAACAAAGGGCACAATTTGAAGATAGAAGGGGCGGCTCAGAGGTAATTTAAGGAAGTATTTTTTCACAGAGAGGGTTGTGGATGCATGGAACAGCCTTCTGGAGGAGGTTGTGGAGTCAAAAACAGTGGTGGAATTCAAGCATGCATGGGACAGTCATAAGTCAATTCTAGGGGGTGGGGGTAGGAAGAAGTAGGCTGCTGGTTAACTAGAATCTGCAGCTTATCCATTAGGTAGGGAAATGGGCAGACTGGGTGGGCCAAGTGGTCCTTATCTGCTGTCAAAATCTATGTTTCTATGTTTCTAGAGGGTCACGCAGTCACAAACACACCACTTCGTCTATCACTTCCAAGAATAGCACCACCTGCTGGCCACAGTCCAAGAACTATTGTCTTATAATGTATTCCTACAGTGCCCCAGAAGTTTAGTTTTAAAAGATGTTTTCTCTTTTTTTCTTTATAAAACATATAAACACACTTCTAACCCAGCTCATAATAGCAATAATACATTCCAGGGTGTGGTATATCATGGGATACTGTCAATTCTCAGGTGTTGGATGCACTCAACCTGCGACCTCATGCCCAACCACCTGAGGCATGATGTCATCTCATGATATACCACACCCTGTTGTGCATTATTTCTTAATTATAAAAAGGAGTGATGGGTCCTATTCTTATTATTTTAAAAGGTGGAGGTGTGAAAAATGGGAGGGCATACTGTTGAAGATGTAAGTGGAGTTTACACTTGTTATCATGCAGGTTAGTGACACAGCAAGTCACTGTATGTCATAATACAGATTTCACCAGGAAGACATACTGAACATATTGCTAATTTCCAAATGCATCCCGGGGGGGGAGGGGGGTGTCGGGATAGCAGGATACAATAACATTACAGTTACAATAACGTTAGTATATACAGCATTTGAATTGCAGAATAGTATATCAAAGTTTATAGTAGTAGCAGTATTTACAATATTTGATGTAGGAGTACAATAATAGAGTACAATAATTGTGAGGGATACATCCTGTGTATAGCTCAATGTACGAAATTAAACACATTGCATGTTAAATGGATATGTAAGCCAATACAGGACAGCACATAGCACTAGCCAGTGGATGCTAGCACTTGCGATGGACAATCACCCCAAGTGAAGTTAATACCAAACTGTGGAGGAGGAAAAAAACAGCAATTACAGTATATACTAAAGAAGTTGAACAGTGGACAGGGAGATTCCTGGTCCATAGATCATGAATATATAGCTGGGCAGGGGTGAGGCATGATTAGAAAGGGTGGTAATAATAAAGGAGTTGCAGGAGTAAGATGAGATTACTGGCCTGAGAGGGGAAGTAGCTAGTATTCAAAGAAGGGTGAAATTGGGCAAGAAATAGAGGGATATAGGTCAGTGTTTGATATGTAATGAGTGTGGAGTGCCAGGAGGAAAGAAGGGCATAGTAGGTTAGCTGGAGTGAAGAGAAAGGACCTGGGTTTGGAGGAGAGGGAAATGTGAGGTTTGGAGGACAGGGAAATTAGGGACAGGAGCAAGTATGGGATGTGTAGTTATGTAGGAGGAAGGTAAAGACTGTGGAGGGGGCATTTTGGATGGTGGGGTGGAGGGCATTCCACAGCTTAGGACAATGATACAAGAAGGCAGATTGTCCTGCCATGGAGGATCTGTGTGAGAGGGCCAGTGGTCTGGGACCTGTGCTACCGAGGGGGTAAGGGGATAGGGCGGGGGTAGATAGAGTAGAGGTAAGTTAGGGGGGCTGGTGACCCAAACCAGAATTTGGCTGTGAATTAAGCAGAGTGGATGAGGCATCTAGTTTCAAGGGATGGGAGGGAGAGGGCTCTGTAAAGATCACAGTGATGGGTATGAGTGGAGCAGGCTAGAGTGAACTGATAGAAAGAGTGATAGAGGGTGTCCGGTCTGGTCAGGGTGGATTTGGGAGTGGCATTATAGACTATATCTGCATAGTCAAAGGTGGGAGGATCATTTTCTGTTATAAATGCACGGTGAGCCAGTAAAGGAATACAATCACAGTTTCTGTATACTGCACCACGTTTTGGGAGCAGTTTCTTGAAGATTGCAATGATGTACAGAAAAATCCAGGTGTTGCTCTAACCAGACACAGAGGTATCTAAAGTATGTGATGTTCTCTAATGTTGTGCCATCCAGTGTGTGAAAGATGACTTTGGGGTTAGAAAGTCTCTGCCTTGTGTCAGAGGTCATGGAGACAATCTTATTGGCATTTAGGAACAGCTGGTTGGATTGGAGCTTGAGTTGTACCTTACTGAAGTCCTGCTGCAGTCTTGCTACCACATCTGAATGAGAAGCACCAGAAGTGTACAGGACGATATAGTCTACATACATGTGTATATTGGTAGAACAGCAGATGGCAGGTAAGTCATTCAAAAATATTGAAAATAAGATTGGGCCAAGTACTGAGCCCTATGGGACTCCAGCATTGTTAGGGGGGGAACCAATCTTGACTGATTGCATCCTGTCTTCTTGGTAGGATTGGAACTAGGTGGAAGCTGGGTGAGAAAGACCAGCAGTTGTTAGTTTGTGAAGGAGAAGGGAGTGTGATACTGTGTGGAAGGCCTTTGCCAGGTCGACAAATATTGCTGAGGTGATCTGCCTCTGATCCATGCTGGTGTATATGGAGTCAGTAAGCCAAAGGAGGGAAGTGGTATTTGAGTGGGACTTCTGGAAGACAGACTGGAAAGGGGCGAAAAAGGAGGATGAATCAAGATAGGGGAGACTTGGGAAAGCACAATGTGCTCTTGTAGTTTAGTTAGAATAGGGAGGAGGGATACTGAGTGAAAGTTGTCAGGGTTGGTATGGTCACCACCTTTAGGGAGAGGCATGACTGTAGAGAGTTTCCATGTTAAAGGGACTGTGGTTGACAGGCTTAGGAGTGCAGCCAGGGGTACAGATAGTGGGGGAGGAAAGGTGAAGGAGCTTTGACATGAGCCCATCAGGGCTCTTACCCTTGCAAGGGTTAGATCAAGGACAGCTATAAGGGTGTCATTTGGGGAAATGGGTGTGAAGGAGAAGGGGGGGGGCTAGGTTAGGGTTTGTGGATGGATTTGTGATGGAAGTGGCGGAAGTGTTATGGGGGAGGGGCAAAGAGAGAAGAAGCGCATGAGGTGAAGAAGGAGTTGAAGGTTGCAGCGACAGTGGGGGGTCAGAGAGGTGGAATTATCATTTTGAGGAGTGGTGTGGGGGGTTGAGAAGCAGGGGTGAATAGGGATTGGATGACTTTCCAGAATTTGGCAGGGTGACTTATGTTGTGGTTAAAGGAGGTGGAGAAGTATTCTGCTTTTACATATCTGGTATTAGCTGCGTATTCAGTGACTAATTGGTCTCCCAAAGCACTACATACACTGTTGTATGTTTTTTTGTAATGTTTCCAAGTCCTCTGTATTACTGTGCATACTTATGCAGTATTGTTTCTCTGTATTGTTATTGCCTTCTATGATTTGTATCTGTACCAGTTTTAATGGTTGTTACTTTTTCTTGCATCAGTTGTAGACTGTATCCTTACCCCTTGCCTCTGGTCACACCTGGAATCGAGCTTTGGCTCAGTGTGCCTTTCCCGGTTATCAACATGTAAATAAATAAATAAATCTGGTAACTCTGGTTCATGCATTTCTTAGGTGAAGGTAATTTAGCAGTTGTGTGTAGGAGCCAGAAGCCTTATGGGATTTTCAGGCTTTG
This sequence comes from Neoceratodus forsteri, assembly GCA_016271365.2. Lineage (NCBI taxonomy): Eukaryota > Metazoa > Chordata > Ceratodontiformes > Ceratodontidae > Neoceratodus > Neoceratodus forsteri. The sequence continues at coordinate 540,676,679 of CM057456.1, read as the reverse complement.
TCACAAGCACGCATGCAGGCTAGCAGTTCAGGGATAACCCAAGGGAGCTGTGTTCCTCTTGTCCTAGTGCATTTGAGGGGAGCATACTGGTTCCAGATTTCCAAAAATTTGGTACAGAAGTAGGTGAGGGCATCATCTACAGAGGTTGCAGTGGAGATAGGAGACCAGTCTGTGTTGGTAAAATCAGATAAGAGAAGGGCTAGATTTAATGAATGATATGATCGATTTAGGAGGAGTTTTATTTCGGTGGATCTTGCAAACACAGTATATCATATGATGATCACTGAAGGAGTCTGGCAGAGTGCCAGAAGAATGATGCAATCCTGGTGAGAGGTAAAGGTCCAGTCTAAGAGGGTGTGGTTGTGGGATTTATGGTTGAGGCGTGTAGGTTCTGTGATTAGTTGGGTTAGGTTAAGAGATTTAATATCTGTAAAAAAGTTTTACGGAGTAGGTGAAAGCCAGTCTACGTTAAAGTCACCTAAGATCTCCAGAGGTGGCATGTGTGGTTATGGTGTAGAAGAATTCCCAGACTGCTGAGTTGGGGAGGCCGGGTAGGCAGTAGGTGCTAGCTATAACTATGGGTAGAGTATGAGGTAAGGAGATTTTTATAAGGAGAAGTTCATATTTGGAGGGAGAGGAGATTGAGAGTACCAGGGAAAATAGGAGGTTCGAAGCAAGTTAAATGGCTATGCCCCTGCCCTTAGAGGGTCTCTCTTGGCGAATGATGGAGTAACCGAGAATGTGGAGGCTATTATCGAGTATTTCAGGGAGAGACAGGTTTCAGAGAGAACTAGAACATCTGAATGGCAGTTTAGGACAAGGGGCTGGAGCCCGGTAAGCTTAAGGATCAGGCTTTTTATGTTAAGATGAGTGATTTTGCATCCCTTGGGGAGATGAGATTTGGGGGGGGGGGGTTGGTCTTGGGTTGGATTCAATGTCATCAGCACAGTATGAGTGTTTGACCTTTTTTCCCACAGGGAAATTCTATGTTTATTTCTCGTAACATACACCAGCTCAAGCCACAAAAAGGCAGGGATGCTCTTTTTTTATTCACAGTTAATTATTTTTATTAAATTCTTTTCAAAATACCAATATCAATACATTGTCTACAACAGCATAGGAAGGATAAGGTATATTACAGCACAGGTCATAGAGGACAACACATGGATACTGACATAAACACTGGTCACTTGTGTATATGGGGTGCTTGCCAGAAACCTAACAGATGGGAAAGACATATGGAACAGACTCAGATCTGTCAGCCTGAAAAAGAAGGAGAATAGGGGAATAGGAAGTATGGTCAGAAACTCCCATGATCCTCTAGCAAGAAGGGGATGGGAGAGGTGACCCTTACTCAGTGGAAGGGTCCATAAACACATACTTTGATCATAGAAAGGGTTCTGAAACATTGCAGTATCTGGGCATGGATTTGAATGTAAAGTGTGGCATCCTATCTAGGTAGCTAAGTTCCGCACTGCAGCCAGAGAGACACATTGAGGATCTCATGTCAACACCACCTCCTGAGGACCAATTTCTTGGCTTCCACACTGTCCATCAGATGCCACTGCACCTGGCTACAGCTTAGAGGGGAGCTCAAATGGGAGGTACCTAAGAGATAGAATTGCAGAGATGATGGGAAAGAGCTCCACAGGATATCCTAGCAGCAAGCATGTACCCAAACCAGAAGGGCACAAGTTTAGGCAGCTCCACATGATGTGATGGAGGTCATCCCCTATTGCCTTTCACATCTAGCAGACGTCATGAGTTAGAAAGTACAGGGACATAAGTTTAGCAAGCTTGATGTTATTCTGGATAAGAGGTCTCCTGGAGTCTGGACAAGATGTATGATGAAGCAGCCAAAGCTGTAACTATTGGAGCTCCAAGATGTTGATTCCCAAAGCCTGAAACCACTTTTCCTAGCCTCATCAGACGGGTCAGGGAAAGGTTGCAGAATCTTCTTATAAATCAGTACTCCTCTATGTGGGGTGCCAGTAGCCAGTCTTGCAATGGGTGTGCAACAGTTAAGGTGGTCTGAGGAGAGAATCTTGTCAAACATCAACTATAGACACTCCTAATCTGAAGGTACTTCCAGAATTTATCCTTAGGAAGGTTGTACCTTGCTCTCAGATTCTTGAAGAAGTCCAGATATGCAGTGGATTGGCTCTACAGATCGGAGAGGAGGGTTAGATGCCTAACCTCTGACACCGTCCAGTGAAGCAGGAGTTCCCCCCAACTGTAATGAGTGGATTCCCCCATAATGTCATCCTGTGCAGTGGAGCAGTACGTGAAGCCAGGATTCTAGCTTCTTCTGCCTATTGAGGTTCGGGGCCTCAGAGGGGCCTGCCTGTTTAACTGCCAGTAACAGAGTGAAGAAGCAAATAGTAGGGTCTGTCAGCACCCCAGAATAATGTTCAATCTCCACCTATAAGGGGACATGCCAGGAGAGGATGAGGAGAGCCAGTGCAAGGCCTGTACTCCTCCAAAAGCAATGTAACATGCCTTATGGCTACAGCAAACCCCAATCCCCACCTTCTGCAGGTGTCTTGAAGTGTGGCCCTGCCATTTCATGGTGGCTTACCTACCCAAAGGAAGTATGCAGTCAGTGCCTCTATTTTTGGAAAACCTCTGTGTGGAACTCTCCACTGCCATTTGTGCAAAGCAGTGACTCATCTTCAGGGCATTATAATTTTTACTGCTGCAATTTCCCAACTAGAGAGAGGTGCAGTCGCTTCCATCAGTCACAGTCCCTTTTCAGTACTTTTAATAAAGGGGTGAGATTATCAGACACCATTCCAGCAACATAAACATAAACCAACACCATTCAAGAAGCATAAGGGTAAACTCTGCTACCTAAATACTGAGGTGAGCATGGCAGTCCAAAGGGGGCTACAGATTCTTGGGTACACCGAGCATTGAGGGAGAGTATCTCTGTCTTGATTGGGTTAATCTTAAGACCAGAAATATCTTGAAAAGTACCAAGGACCTCCGTGAGAGTGGGAAGGCTGAAAGGAGCATCGCTCAACAACACAAAACAGTCATCCACGTATAGTTACTGATGTGCAACTAAGCCACTTGGAAACCTGAAAGCCCCAGGTGAAGACACAGGGCTATGACCAGGGGATCTATGGCCAGTACAAACAGCATGTGGGAAAGAGGGCAGAATTAACATGTACCCTGGTATAATCAGAAGGATGTAGAGAGGATTGAGTTCATGAACATCTTGGCTATGGGCTGTGCATACAGTGTTTGGACCTAGCAACCAAACTGAGATACAAAACCCATTCTCTCTAGAATTGCCTGTAAATACCCCCACTTCAATGAATCAAATACTTTTTCAAAGTTAATGGCCACTGTAGCATCTGGAGTGGGGTGAGGGAAGCGTGGTGCATCAGAGAGAAAAGTTCTCTATGCTGATCAGAACTTAGCCACCCCTTCACGAAACCAACCTGGGAGAGGTGGATAAAACTAGAGAGCACCTCCTCCAAACTGGTATCTAAAACCTTAGTGAGGATCTTGGCATCCACATTAAAGGGAAAGTTCCCTCAGCTTTTTATATTGTTTATCTGTGTAGTTTTTTGGCATGAACAACAATTGCCTCTATTGCACCCTTCTAATTTCATCAGGATTTAAATATAAATGAAGGTACTTAAGTTTGGTGTGAAAACTTGCTTGACTCCGTTGCAAAGGACATGACCCCACCCATGTAAGGCATTCTGGAATTTTAAGATGTTTTGGAGCTACAGACTGCATTATTTATACTGTGTTAGTCAGAGCTGTTGCAGTCCTCTGCAGTCCCTGTGTTCTTGTCTTGGGCTGGCCATGAAACTTTTCAAGGTATAGTAAGTGCCCTGTTGTTTTCTGTATTTTAAAGTGTATCTGAGTTAGAAAAAAATGCTTGTAGAGAATACAGGGACTTCACAAGACATGTAATAGAAGTGATTGAGAGTATAACTTCTACTGGCTTGTGTAGATACTCATCATCAACTCCCTTAATGTCTTACATGAGTGCGGTCATCAACTTTGCAATGAATTCAAACAGGTTTTCACACCAGGGCGGGATAGAGTGAAGCAACCTTATTTATATTTACATTAGGACGAAATTAGGGGGATGCAAGAGAGGGAATCATTGTTCGCCCCTACAGACTACACAGGTATGAAGGAAAAAAGGTTAAAGGGACTTTCCCTTTAATGAGGAAGATGGGTCTGTAGCTTCCAGGGATCGTGGAGTCCTTCCCATCCTTGGGAAGAACAGTAATCACCACCTCCCACTGGAAGGAGGGAAGGGAGCACTTGTGAGCTTCCAGAAAACAGAAGTCAAAACCGGATATACATCATCAAGAATCTGCTTGTACAGGTTGATTAGGATGCCACCACCCCCTGGAGATTTATGCAGCAAGAAGCCATAATGGCTGACTGGAACTCCTATGCTGTTAATGAGGCTTCCAGTGCAGTTCTATGGCTCACCATCAGCAAACACAGATGGAGAGTGGCAAGAAAGTCATTAAGCATGTCCTGATTTAGGGACCCCCGGAGGCATAGATGGCTTCATAAAAGCCCTACATCACCTGAATGACCTGCTCGGGATGTTTGTTTTTTTTCAACTATTTAACCAGGTGAGACACACTAAGCTGAAAGCTTGTTTACAGGTGCAACTTGGGAGCACAAGGAAGTTAAGTGACTTGTTCAGGGTCACACAGTATGCAAGTGGGGGCTGTGGGATTCAAACCCAGGTCTCCAGAATTGCAGCTCAGAGCCTTAAACTACTGCACCATACTGCCTCCTAAACGGCTGTCCCACCACCCCCACCACAACCCATGGTCGTCACTGAGCTTTATAGCTCAGATCACATGGGCTGTTTTATCCTATCAGCCCACTTTACCATCTACAGGCTATACTTACTCTCCACCAGAGGGCTCATCTCTTTTTTCTATGCTGTACACTGGTCCTGACTGTTTGTAGAGTCTCATCCAAGGCACATTAAAGCACAGGTTTCATGCTGCCCTGTGGCCGTGCCAAAAATAGAAAAGGGGCACCAGGGATCCCTGCTTACACAGGCTTGTACTACCCTTCCCATTGCTGAGGAGCACAGCCCATTGGGTGAGATATATAATGTCCGCATGGCTCTTACCTCTGCCACCTGCCTGGAGGGACCTGCTCCTCCCGGGTTACCTCGCTGCCTCCACAAGACCGGGCCATGGCTCCTCTCGTGCAACTGGTCAACTCTCTATCCTGCCATGGTCCTTTAGCAACCCCCTACCCTCCTAAGCCCCCTCCGGCCTGGCTATCCAAAAAAGGCCTAAAAATAGTGCATCTAAACATCTGCAGTATTCTACATAACCTAGTGGAACTGACAGCCTGGACAACCCTGTATGAACCTGACATCATAGGTATTACGGAAACCTGGCTGAAGCCTTGTATTCCTGACACCGCATGTGCCATTCCTGGTTACAGCCTCATTAAGCAGGACAGGGGTGGTAAAAAAAACACCAGGGGGGTGTACTCCTATACTATAGGGGGCACCTCAACGTATCCCCAGTGTCTCCCTCACCCCCCAACACCACAGGTTGTGAATTAATTTACTCCCTCCTGCTGCTCAGAAACACAAAAAAGGTGCATCTGGTCTGTGCCTACAACTCCCCCCCAAAGGAGGCGTGCCAGGACTTTCCACTCTACTTGACCACCTAAAAGACAAGACAGGTTCAAATGACGTGCTAATCCTGGGGTATTTTAACCTCAACTGGCTGGAGCCAAATACCAAACAATACGAGCCGCTTCTCTCAGGCCTCGCCCTCAGTCAGACCATCACGGAACCCACCAGGATCTCCCCTCGGTGGGACAAGGGCTCGCTAATTGACTGGCTACTGAGCAATAGATTGGATAAAGTCCTCCAATCTGGTACACTCCCAGATGCCATCTCTGACCACTCTCCTATATTCTGCATCTGGGGATCCGGGGCCCCCAAAATTCCCAGTAGATTGATACAGATGAGGGACTACTCCAAGCTCATCCCTGATGACTTCCTGGAGGACCTATGCTGCGCCGACTGGACTAGGGTGCTTAGCACCAATGATCCGGCCGTAGCTCTGGACCACTTCCTTGTGACTTTCATCCTGCTGCAAAACAGGCATGCCCCCCTTGCAAAAAGGAGGGTGAGGGGCACTGTCACTAAGTGGCTTCATGGAGGCCTATTAGCCTTAATGAAGCAGAGAGACAAGTGCTGGATAAACCACAAAATCTCCAGTGACATCCGCAACCTCCTTGAATATCAACGGCTCAGAAACTCCTGCAAGTCTGCCATACGCACCGCCAACAGTGAGTTCTGTAGATCTGCCATGCTCAATTCGCCTTACAATCCCCGGCACTTCTGGCAAACATCAAAAATATGGTCAGAGGGTCTGCCAAGAATTCGGTCGCCAACATGAATGTTGAGGGGGCCAACTGTAACAACCCCCAGACCATAGTCTCAGCATTCAATGGCTTGTTCTCTGAACTGCCAGCCCCCCCTCACCCCTACGATCCACCCCCGAACCTCTGGACACCCCTCCATCCCCCAGTCCACCTTTTTACCTTAAACTAATCTCTGTTAGAGAGACCCAAACTTTCCTTGCTGGTCTTTCACACCATACAGGTGCAGGATATGATAACCTTGAGCCGAGTTACTTGAGTCTGGGGCGCCTCCGCCCGGCCGACACTCACATTTTCAACTCTTCCTCACCTCGGAATTTTACCTGACGCTTGAAAACAACTGGTTGTCCCAGTGTTTAAGCATCGGCGACCCCAAGGAGATGAACAACTATCGCCCCATTGCTATACTCTCTGCTGCCAGCAAGCTACTTGAAAAGGCCATAGCTGGACAAATCTCCCATTACTTGCAGAGTATGCAGTTCTCTCCCCCACGCAGCATGGGTTCAGGAAGGGGCACAGTACGGTGACTGCTATTGCTGTAGTCACCTCAGATATCCAATCTGCGACAGACCTTGGTAAATTGACTGGAGCCATCTTCGTCGACCTCTCAAAGGCCTTCGATCGGGTCGACCATGACCTCCTTCACTCCACTTTATTCTCGGTTGGTTTCTCCCCCCGAGTCCTTGCCTGGTTCTCAAACTACTTTGGGGGCACACAGCAATACACCTGTTTCAACTGTGCCCTATCGGACCTTTCCCAAGTCCGATGTGGAGTCCCCCAAGGGTCCATTCTTGGTCCCATTCTGTTCTCCCTTTACATAAATAAACTCCCCTCCGTTGCTACCCTCGGGTCTGACACACTCTATGTGGATGACCTTGTACTATTATCTAGCTCCCAGGATATCACAACTATTAACTCCCAACTCAATTCAGACTTTGGGCATATCCATAACTGGCTCGTGGGACACAAGCTCACCGTTAACCTAAACAAGGCCCAAGCCATGTTATTCGGTTCGGTGGCCAAAACCACCTCCTGCCCTTCCCCTCTTGCCATCCACGGGGCAATGACTCCCTCCTGCTGCCCTGGAATCCACCAGGTACCTAGGTGTGACCCTAGATCCTCAGCTTGATCTCACTGAGCATCTCCGGAACATCTGCAAAGCTTCAAATAGCAAGCTCGGCTTAGCCTACAGGGCAAAGGACTGCCTCACTCCAGCTGCCCGGCTCGCCATAGCCAGGGGGATTCTCCTACCCACACTCTGTTATGGGCTTGTTGCCTGTGCGCTGGTCCTGAACGCCAGACTAGCAAAGTGGGATACAGCGTACAACAACATATGTCTCTTCGCCCTCTCTGCACCGTGCCTTATGCACCGATGTGACCTCTAAGCCCGACTTGAGTGGCTCCCCCCTGAAAAACACCGAGCCTTTGTCCTCAGCAACTTTGTAGATAATATAGTCTGAACTGCATGCACCTCTGATCTTGCACTTCCCTTCAAACACTGTACCCCGGCCTACCGCCTTGGATCTAGCTCAACCCAGGTCGGCACAGTCTCGAGGATCCGCTCCCTCACTGGTGACTGGACCTTCTTCATCTACACTCTGAGACTTTGGAAGTCCCTCCCCGCCCTTATCAAGGCTTCCCCCTCGCATCCCAGCTTCAAAACTTCCCTATGGAAGTTCCTCGAAACCGCCTTCACTTGCCTTTGTGCCCACTAGATACAGGGGAGTCCCTCACTCACCCATGACAACCTTCCCCTTGCTGAAATTGGCCTTTGCCACTCTCCACTATAGCACTTACCCCCTTACCCACTAGCTCCCTTCATAGTAAGCACTTAGACCACCCTACGTTACCTTGTCCTGCCCTCCAGGATGCAACCTTGGGGGCAGTTCTTTTCCCTCAGCCAGAGCCTTGACTCTGTCGTGGTTGTCCCCCCCCCCACACTAGCTAACTACCTTGCTGGCATGCTGGACTGTCTACACTCCCCTTTATCTGTTACCTGACTAGTCACCCTGTTAGTTGCACTGTTTACACTCCCCTTATGGTTACCTGATAATCTCCTGCCTCCTCATGCTTCCATGGAACCTTGTGGTTAACATATCCTCCTTACCGTATCTTACAAAATACTATTGTCTTCTCTACCATTTAATGCAAGTTGAATTTGTATCATGTTTCTATTTCTGTTTCTGTATCATGTCTCCATATTGTACTCAGGCTCCACCCGTTATGTGGCCCGTGTGTTACCATGACAATGTACCATGTTTGCTATTTCGTAATTTGCTGTATCATCATTTTTTCTTCTGTATTGTAACCTCCCGGGTCACACCTGAAAATAGGCACTTGTTGTCTAGTGTGCTTACCTGGTTAACAAAAACAAATAAATAAAGAAATCCCAAAACAAGGCGATTGCCAGTGCAGTCCTGTAGGCCCTGGATATACCTTTCTGCTTGTTGCTTATGAAACCAGTAGGACAGCAGCTTCCTTGCCTTCTCTCCCTCATCCCAATATCTGTGCTTCAATCTCAAGACAAGAGATGCAGTGAAGTTTTACTTCACTTGTGAATTTTAAGCAAAGTTGCCAAATTCGCTTTGGCATATCAATTCAAGAATTTGCGGCTGTCAGCTGAAAATTAGCCATTTATAACTTCGCCTTGCTTTGGGATTTCTTTAAGTGCAAACTGCACATTAAAACCCCCAAAGCAAGAAGAAGTTTCAAATGTGAATCCCCCAAATCCCTGGTATCTAATGCCCACCCCATGATCACCGGCCCCAATATAGAAAAACTATATCTTCAATTTCTGGTGTCTAGTGGACCCCCCACTCCACTGATTGCCAGCCCAAATATAAATCTAATATATCTAAAATCCCTGGTGTCTAGTGGACCCCACCACCTCTCCAATTGCTGGTCCCAATAAAATAAAAATATATCTTAATTCCCTGGTGTCTAGTGGACCCACCACCCCCTCAGGCAATCTTACACCACCCCGCTCCCCCTGCCCCAATCCTGAGTGGGCCACTGACACAGCCCTCCACTCACCTCCATGGCCGGCAGCCCGACTAAGCTAATGATGAATAAGCACATGCTTATACAAGCACGCATTCATTCATTCAGTCACCTAGCTTGTAGGAGACGTTTTCCAGGGGAATAGAGAGGGGAGGGTGGCTGCTCTGTTCACCAGTGGGAAGGGGTAGGATGGGTGAATGGCATTGTGGACCTCAGGGTCCACAACACCATTCCTCCCCATCCTGCCCCTCTCCGCCAGTAACTGGAGCAGCCACCCTCCCCTCTCTAGTCCCCTGGAAAATGTCCCCTATGAGTTAGGTGCTGGAATGAATGAGCACTCATTCATCATCAGCTCAGTTTGGCTGCTGGCCGCAAAGAAGAATGGAGGGCTGTGCCAGTGGCCCACTCAGGGTTGGGAAAGGGAGGCAGTGGGGTGTTGGGGGATGGCCTGATGGGGTGGTGGAGTGGTGGTCCACTAGACACCAGGGAATTAAGAGAGCATGGCAGCAGTCCTGACCTCCCCCCCTCTGCTACCTTGGACTTCACTGAAACCCTCTCCCCAGGTACCTTCAGCTGCTTGTTGCTTCCAAGATCTGCTCTCCGCTGTTGAACGGCACTGTGCTTTGTATGGCACTGTTAGTCTCGGCCCACCCTCTCCACTCCAACCACCCTCCCACCCCGGGGTAGTGCTGAATAAATAGTGTTCTGTTTTGCTACTGGAGCAGTCAGCTCACTTTTGCCCCCCTCTTTGCTCTGTCACTTGGTTTGTCCCTCCTCCCCTCCATTTTGTGTAATTTTGGACTCTTTTGCTACTCTGTCTTAGTGCTTTGCACCCATTTTAGCCTCTATTCTTTTCAATTAGTTGAACTCCCCCCCCACAACACTCTCCCTCTGTATTACTGTTATAGCACTATTTGGACTCCCTCACAGGTCTGTCCTACTGCTTGTACACTTCCTTCCAGTTTACTAGTTTTGGACACTGAACAATTTTTCCTCCTTTACCCATCCCTCCACACTTTTTTCTGTATCTTTGACTCACCAGACTTATTTTCCCATATATTCATTACCCAGTATTTCTTAGTCTAACCATGCCATCCTCCTCCTGTCTTCTCTCCTGCACCTCACTCCTATCTATGCTCCTCCTTTTCTCACTCTCTCCCCCTCCCATCTATCTTTCATGTATTTGTTTATTTGAATTTTGATGACGGGGTAGGCCCACTGAGACCTAGTTGTCCCTTTTTCCATAAACAATACATTGCATTACAGAGGAAATTACATTTAAATACATTTAAACAGAAATATAGCTAAAATATATAAATATTAGTGCAGGTAAGGACATAGGTTACAAACATGGATTATTTTTCAGGGGTTAGTTGGTATAGAGGTAATAGTAGCTTTGTAAGCATTTATGGCAGTAGTAATTGAAGTTTCACTAGCACATACAGCATAATTTAAAGAAACACACTAGGGGTTGTTAAGTATATAGAATTGGCATATTGTATATACATATTTACAAATGCCCTATTAAGTGAAGTCATAGGAGGAGAAGTCATCAGAGATGGTCGAGGACTGGTAGCTCTTAGGTCCAGAAAATGTGAGAGGAAGGTGGGTAGGGGAGAAGACAAGAGATGATAGTAGAAGTTAATTACAGTTACAGATGGGAGGGGGAAAGAACATTTCTTGATATGTTTTTTAAACTGAGGAAGAGGTGTGCAGAAGAGTAAACCATGTCAGAGTCTATTCCATTTTTTAGGTGCAACAAATGAGAAGGATCTTCATCAATACCACCCAAATTCCTCCCTGTTGGACCTCCATTCTCCACTCTTGACTTACATTTTTCTAACCTAATTGTCTCCTGTCCTTTCTCTTCTACCCTCACACCCCTACTTGCCCATTGCCAATTTTGCCTGATTGCCAAGTATGTGAAAAAGTGCTGTCACTGCCCACCCTATTATTTACTCCTCTCAGCCATGTCATACCTACTGTGGTACCTACTGTATGCCCCCTTACTCTGTTAAAGAGGGACTTCTGCCGAAAGTGCTACATTGCAGAATTTGAATACGCATACTCCCAATAAATCACATAGCAAAAATTAGGTTTCTGCATTACTGCAGAAACTTAATTTTTAAAGTATGAGCTATTTTGTAACCTTGATTTCACTACCTGTTCAAAAAAGACCACTTTAGTGAAGCGCTGCTGATGATGTCATCTTCAGAACTCACAGTCAAATCTTTCCTGTCAGCAAACTTACAGGACCTGTTTCTCCAAAGTTCAAAAATCATGTGCAATGTTTTTTACAAGTAAAACAGGCAGCAACATTCAAAAAACATTGCTATAGAAACTATGTGTGTTTCAGGTTTAGTGACAAAGCTGAGAAGATGGAAGGTTGGATATCTTTTATTGGACCAGCAAGTGTCTTGTACAAAGATAGAATTATACACAAGCTTTAGAGGCCACACAGGTCCCTTCTTCAGGTGAACACTAGCTGTTCACCTGAAGAAGGGACCTGTGTGACCCTGAAAGCTTGTGTATAATTCCATCTTTGTACAAGACACTTGTTGGTCCAATAAAAGGTAACAAACCTTCAATCTTCTCCTGTTTTGCATGGACCAATATGGCTGGAATCTCTTTTTACATAACAAAGTTGAAAAATTCATTTTTTAATGCTTTTTTAATGTGGTCCATTTCTCCAGGGATGCTAGATGCTGACTCAGCATGCCTCCATGCTGCTGATACCATTTGAGGTGCTACTCTACTGTGTCTGCTAGGAAGTTGTATTGCTACTAGTATTGCATAAATGTTGGTAACGTCATTGCTGTTTGTCAGTGTCTGCTTTACAATAAGTTTTAACAGTGGCCTTAGGGGTTAACCATGGGTTAATTCCTGCCAGTGGTGGAAGTGTTAGTCCTGGTAAAATTATCATTTTAATGTGGACTACAACATAGATGAGCCTGAATGTAGGTCAAGTAACCGCCTGCCAGGGAGAAAGCACTAGGTTGGCTGTGCTGGCTACTGCATAGAAACTCATAATAAGATTTCAAAGCAGCATTACCTCTCCCACCTTCATTTACAGGGAGTTAGAATGGTAGTTTACTCACCTGGTAAAGGTGATTGTGGGGGGAATACATCTCTGAGGCACTCCACTATCCTTACATCATGGGTTGTGTCCACCTGATAGGTTATTGAAGTGTTTCACCAGGAGGCACGCTGAACAACAAGTTGCTCATCTCATGGTGCGAACTGGGGGGTGGGGGGTACTTTTTAATTTTTTTTTTAATTTAATTAGTATTACGGAAAGACCTTTGAGCATGAGCTCTTTTACAAAGGTTCCACATCAGGGTGGACAATAAGACAATACACATATTCAGTGGTTACAGAGGCCTGATCATTAGGCATTAAAGAGTGATTACATGAGAATTAGACAAATAGGAGAAAAAACAGAGCAGTTGTAATAGAATACTAAGCTATTTCTAATTGGTTGCCCTGGGTTGCACACCCCTGGAAACCTCAAAATCCATTGATAGACTATGGCAGAGCAACTGCATAGGGTTTAATGCTATCCCAGATGGCGAGAGGCTGGGTGAAAGTGAAACAAGGGGGATTGGGTTTGAACCTACTGCAGAGAGTGGGAGGTGGGGGGATAGTGGAATGGGGGGCTGTGATGGGAGGCAGCTCCAGAGGGCTTTGTCGAGTAGGGTGTGTGTGGGGGGGTTGGAGAGGGGCAGTACCAAGTGCGTTTAAAGAGGACTGATAGCTTACTTAAGCCCTTGGCTAGGCTGGAATGGAGGCAGGTTATCAAGGTAGCCCTGCTGGGTGCTACCTTGGGGGGTACATGAGGATAGTTGAAGGAGATTGATATAATATCACAATATTCACATTTGGAAAAAACATACAACTAAGAAACACATTGACAGTATGATTATACAGTGACTTTCAGGAGGAAAGTAAGCATAGGGAGTAGCTAGAGGGCAATACAGTAAATGGGATACACAGTTTGGGCTAGGTTAGCTGGTGAACAAAAACAAAAACAGTACAATAAGCTTTATTACAACAGAAGTGCAAATCAAATAGACGTGCAATGTAGATGTAGGGGCTAAAGTATAGTAAAGAGGAATGCAGTGGAGGAGGAGGGAGGGAGGTGGGGATGTAGAAGAGGGGAAGAAGAGGAGGGGGAGGGAGGTGTGAGGCATGCCAAGAACAGACCTCTTCAAGATGCTGAGAACCCTGCCAGAGGATGAAACGAGGCAAGGATAGAGGTGAGGAAGAGAAGATAACAGGTAGGAAGGACAGGAGGCATGCAAAGAACTGACCCCTTCAGGATGCTGAGAACCCTGCCAGAGGATGGAACTAGGTGAAGAAAGAGATGAGGAAGAGAAGATAATAGGTAGGGAGGACAGGAGGCATGCCAAGAACTGATCCCTTCAGGATGATGAGAACCCTGCCAGAGGACAGAATGAGGCAAATATAAGAAGAGGGGAAGGGGCGTGAGAGGCATGCCAAATACTGACCCCCTTCAAGATGCTGAGAACCCTGTCAGAGGATGGAACGAGGCAAGGATAGAGGTGAGGAAGAGAAGATAACAGGTAGGAAGGACAGGAGGCATGCAAAGAACTGACCCCTTCAAGATGCTGAGAATCCTGCCAGAGGATGGAACTAGGTGAAGAAAGAGATGAGGAAGAGAAGATAATAGGTAGGGAGGGCAGGAGGCATGTCAAGAACTGACCCCTTCATAATGCTGAGAACTCAGCCAGAGGAAGGAACAAGGCAAAGATAAGGTAAAGTAGACAGGATAGTAGGTAGGGAGGACAGGAGGGAGGTAGGAAGAGAGGGTAGGTAACAGAAAAGAGTGAGTAGGGGCAATGGGGATTAAATTTAGAGGAATGGGAGATTTGGGGTGAATGCACTGGAGCAGAATTATAGGAGGAAGTTAGGGTGGATTAATGCAGGAGCAGCTAAAGGAGAGGTAGTTGTGCAAGTCAGAACCAAGGGAGGAGTAGGAGGAGGAGGAGTCACGTATTTGAGGGGGGAAGTAATTCCAGACTTTAGTGAAGCAATGGGAAAAGCCAGACTGACCGGTGAGTATGCAGCGGCAGGGGACCTCCAAGATACCAGTGTCGGTAGATCTGAGGGAGTGAGAGGGAGGGGGAAGGGTTGAAGGAGATATAGTAAGGTAAGGAGGGAGTTCACCAAGCCAATATTTGAAGGCGAGTTTGGCGCAATGGGAGAGTCATCTATTAGCAAGTGGGGGAAAGGATGGGGCATGATAGAGATCACAATGATGAGTCCGGGAGGGAGAGTCAACTGCAAAGTGACAGAACATTTTTTGGATTTTTTCCACCAAATTTGCAACATAGGCTTTTTGAGAGCCCCCCCCTCATGAACAGTGGTACTGTCATTTCGTTAATCAGTCCTAAAAGGTGATTCCGCGCAGTGACCACAAAATCACCTTTTGGGACTGAATAACGCCATGACAGTGACAGTCCCAATAACCCCATGTTGAAAATTTGTTGTCAAAATTCCCAAAAATGCCCAAGATATTCACCAGAGTTGAAAAAACCCTATTTATGCCATTATACAGCTTACGGGCATTTCTTCAGTTCACAGTCGGCTTTGAAGAGTGCAGACATGTTCCCTTGTCCACCAAAGATCATCGCGTCAGACTCCAGAGGTAAGTTTGGGATGAAGGGGGGGTGTGGGGAGGCTGGGTGTGCAGTGAGTGGACATGGGTTGTGGGAGGGGGTAGGGAGACCAGAAGGGACCATTTTCATTTTTACAGGGTAAAAACAAATAAGGGAACATCGCGGGACGTTTTTTGTTTTTTCAGGCACATTTGGCATGCCAGGGTGGGCTCCCAGCATGTCACCTGATTATTTTGAGGGGGCTGTCACCCACGGGAGATTGGACAACCCCCTCAGCACACAACAGATGGGGGGCACATTATGCCGATGGGGAGTGGGATCCCCTGTCCGCTAAATAAAAAGGGATGAGGGGATTGCTGCCAACAGGGATTGGGCCCACCGTTGGCAAAGTAGGACTGTTGGGAGTGGGGAGTGCATGATGTCAAGGGGATTGGAGCACCGCACACACTTGGGGTCATGCCGATGGGGGTGGGCCCCATCAGCAAATAAAGTGGGTCAGGAATGCGACAGGGGGATGGAGCACACCTGTCACCATGTTTACGTGGGGAAACTGTACCACAGCAATGAGAAGCTTGCTTCTCATTGCAGCAGACATTTTCTTAGATGTGGTTGCCATATTACGTCTTGCTGGTGTGGTGCCTGCATGCTGTCTTATTGGGGAATGAGGGACACACCTACTGATGCGAGCCCTGCATTCACCCACAGTGACCGCACCTCCTTTTAAAATTTTCTATTCTTTTCTGTGCTGCTCCGGCCTTCAGGATATCAGCCCTGGTCACGACACCCTGAGCCTCCACCTCCAGTGTTGCTGGCGACTCCCCTGGTTACCCCTGGCTTGACCCCCAGAGGGTGGGGTCACGGCGCCATTCCCCAACTGGGACTAGCCAGGGAACCCCAGCTCAGGAGGCTAATTGAGGCCAGGGCAGGGCTTCACAAAGACAGGCAGCAGTAATTTTTTGTGTTTTTCTGGGAGGTGGGGACGTGCAATGACATCCAGCATCCACCCCGCCTCCTGGATCAGCTTGATGCTGGTTTCGTTGGAACTCCCAGCCTCCGCTAGGGCCCTCCATGCACTGAGCATGCACCCCCCCGGAGAAGGAAAGCTGTCCATGGGACTCTGCATCCCTCTCCACCCAGCCGGCCTTCCGATGACCCAGATCCGTTCCTGAACCTGGATCATCAGGGTCGTGAGTGGAAATCCAACCGCTGGGCCGACTGTTTGGCCTCCTAATGCAATATGTTGACTGGTGTGCAAGTGTGAGCCAACATAAAAATCAGGTAATTGCAAGCCTCCCAGAGGCTTAGGGCAACAGAGCTTCCAATAAGCTCTACAGGGAGTCTTCCCATCCCACAGGAAATCTGAGCACATCCTCTGTATATTAGAGAAGAAGGTCTTTGGCAGATAAATGTTGAGGTTGTTTAGAGGGTAAAAAAGTTTGGGCAAAACTAACATTTTGAGCACATTAGCTCTCCACCAAAAAGTTAGTGGCAGTTTTCGCCATCTCTCTAATTCTTCATTAATTTGTTTTTAAAGGGGGTCGAAATTCAATACTTTTAATTTTCCTAAATCTTTAGAGATTTTCATACCAAATATGTTAAAGCATGGGGTTCCCACTGCAGGCCTAGCCCCAACACTTTGTCCTTGATCCCGACACTTGACAGAGAATAAACATGGTTTTATGTTTATTCAATTTATACCCTGAAAATTCACTAAACTGAGAAATTATTTGCAGGGCCCAGGGTAAAGAGGTGTTCCAGTCTAAAAGGTGTAAAAGTAGGTTATCCTCAAATAATGACAATTTAAGGTCCTTGTCCCCAATTATTAGGCCTTGTACCTCTTATGTTAGCTTGAGGACCCTGGCCAAGGGCTCAATGTAAAGACTGAATAGGTAAGGTGATACCCCTGTCTGGTGTTACTAGCTAGCCAGAAGACCTCAGAAAGGTTGTTGTTACAAAGGATATGGGCTGATGGACACTGATACAGTATCTGGACCAGTCAAATGAAATCAGGTGGAATATCATATCTTTCAAGAGTGGAAAACAAATAGGGCCAGGCCACTCTATCAAAAGCTTTTTCTGCATCCAGGGAAACCAGCACTGCTCCCAGTGCTGGATCTCTGGACACAGAAATAAGATGGAGCAATTTGCAGAAATGGTCACTAGCCTGGGGAACGTCCACAAAACCAACCTGCTTGGGACACAAAAGGGAAGACCAGATTTTAGCTAGGCGAGAAGCCAGGATTTTGGCATATAACTTTATGTCAAGGTTAAGAAGGGAAACAGAATGATAGTTCTCGACTCTAAGTGGGTCCTTCCCAGGTTTCAGAAGGAGAACCACCTTTGCTTCAAAGAGGGTTGTGGCCATCACTGGCGAGGTCTCCCAAGAGTTAAATAATGAAGTCAATAATGGAATCAGGTCATCCTTATAAGTCTTATAGAAGAGACATGTAAATCCATCATTGCCAGGATCCTTATCTAACTGTAGGGCATCTATTGCTTGAGAGATTTCAGACAGTGTGATTGGGCCTGATAAGAGGGATTGCTGCTTGTCTATTATATGGGGCAATTTTGCCTGGTCCTAAACATTTTGCATATTCGTATCATAGGTTGGAGAGTGGGGCAATACGGAATAAAGGGATTGATAAAAATCCTTGAAAATTTTTATCATACCTCCAACATCTGTAATCAGAGTGTCAGAAATGGGATATTTAAGCTGGCCCAGTGGCACAGAGGGCTGAGGCGCTGGTGTCTTTCCTTGTGCTACACTGGTGACCTGGGTTCAGGAATGACCTCGAGTCACCGGGGAACCGGCTACGGGGTTGGGCTGAAGCAGGATTGAACTCGATCTTCCCTTCAAGGAGTGGCTGTCTGCTCATCTGTAGTCCCGCTCCCACTAATTGGAGGTCCGATGAGTGCATAGGGAGTACAGAGTGGCAAAGCAAGTCAGGGAAGGGGCGGAAGGGGTTACCGGATCCTGGCATGTGCGTGTGCCTCCATGTGCACACACACTTGTGTAAACTGTGGCCATGGAAAGGTAGGGAGAAAAGTAAAAAAGCAATAAAGAGTAAATGGAAAAAAGAAATGGGATGTTTAATAGCAGAGATCCACCTGGTGGCACCTTGATGCTGCAACCATAGGGCTAGCAAATTACCGGCCTTGTTACCCTGACCTATATATGAAGCTTTAACTTTGTCCACCTTTTCCATCAAATGGCTGGAATAATTTGCCCTAAGGCTAGATAATTCTTGGCGTTTGCCTTCGGTTAGGGCATCTGTACCTCTCAATTCTAGGATCCTGATCCTATCCAGCCATCGATTTATTAATGCCTGCTGTTTCTTTTTCCTAATTGTTGCTAAGTGGATATGTTTGCCGCACCAGGTGGCTTTCAAGGATGCCCACATAATATCAATGAATGCAAGTTCTCAAAATAAATAACTCCCTAGTTTCCGACCCTGGCTCCGTGGCCAATTAATTTAATGCCTACTACATCTCATGTGCCAGGTCTCTTCTAAATTCCCTCTGCACATTGCCACCTACTAACTTCAGCCCTTCACCTCAGCCAGTGCCCACCCCTCCCCCACTTTCCTTTTCTACTATCTCGTCTGATGAAGCTCTTAATGCTTTCCTATCCCGCAACCCCTCTGAAAGCTCCTCACCAGATGAGCTTTATCCTAAACTTCTCTACCTTTCTGCTCCTGCAATTGCTTATCCTATCTCCCTAATCCTTAACCTGTCCTTTATTTCTGCACAAGTACCCTTATCCTGGAAACACACTGTAGTCCTTCCTCTCCCCAAGGGTGGTGACACATCCACTTCTGGCACTATCACCCCATTTCCCTCCTTCCTACCCTTGCCAAACTTCAAGAACATTTACAGTAGTTCTTTCTCTCAACTATCACCCTTCCTCTCTGATTCCTCCTTCTTCACCCCCTTCCAATCTGGTTTTCCGAAGAACCACTCAACAACCACCTCCCTCCTCAGGCTTACTGACTCCATCCTTTCAGTGATGGATGATGGCCTGATCACCTCGGCCATCTTTGTTGACCTAGCCAAAGCTTTCAACACTGTTTCCCATCCCCTGCTTCTTGAGTCACTCTTCTCAGCTGGCCTTGCTCCATCAGCCACCTACTGGTTTAAATCCTACCTCTTTGGCAGGACCCAGTCAGTAAGAATTCTTGATTCCATCTCCCCTCCACTCCCCATCAACACTGGTGTCCCTCAGAGCTCAGTGCGTCATCCCCTACTCTTCTCCATTTTCCTTAATGATCTTCCCACAGCCTGCTCATCCCCTTCTGTCCACATACACACTGACGATACTGTTTTGTACAGTTCCGCCAAAAAAACTGCTGCTGTGCAAATCAGCTTACAGCATGACTTCAACCAACTTCAGCTCTGGTTTGCTTCTCACCAGCTTTTTCTAAATGCCAAGAAGACAGTCTCAATGACCTTTGGCACGAGTCAGAGATTCTCTAGGCTCCCGGCCCTACCCACCTTCCACACCCTTGATGGGACCATCTTGGAGGACACCTCCTCATTTAGATATCTGGGTGTTTGGCTGGACCAGCACCTCAACTTCTCTGTGCATATAGATGCTATCCTGAAGAAACTGCGCCCCAAGATTGGTGCTCTGTACAGGAATCATAGTTGTATCCCGATGACTGCGAGGAGCAAAATTGTCCAGAAGATGATACTCACCATCTTTGACTACTGTGATGTTGTCTATGGTGCTGCTCCCAAATCTTCCCTGACCAAGTTGGATACTCTTAACTCCTTCTGCCGCTTTGTTATTGACTCCCCTTCCCACTCCCACCACTGTGAACTTATCTCTCTCTAACCTTCCTTTCACTATCTCACAGATGCATCTCTCACTGTGCCAAACTAACCTCCAAATTCTGGTTTGGGGGGCTCCCCTCCTATCTCTCATCCTCTCTCATCCTCTCTACCCCCTCTTCCAACCCGCCTCTCCCCAGCCCACCCTAACCCCTTGCACAGAGTACGTATTGTTACATTATTTATGAATACAGTACCTATCTCATACCTTATATGGAGTGATGGGTATGAAGTTGCCCTCAGATTTTTGTAAATCTGTTTAACCTGTTACGGAGGCTCGCTATAGCTTTTTCAATTCTCAGATTTGCCAATAGTTCCTGGAGCCACTCATTGTAAGTAATGTCTTTACTGTCTTTCCAGTGTCTTAGCACTTGTTTTTTGACAGACATAGATATTAAAGTGATGTAATATTTTCGGTTGAGAACTGAGACCCCTACAAAATCACCTAAAAGGCAAATTTCTGCTGTGAATAAGTCTGCCAGGTCTAGGAGAGGGTCCGCCCTTTGTTTAATAAGAGCTCAAAGAGGGTCCGCTTTTGGGTAAGACCAGAACTTGTGATACAGGTTACCCTCATCCTGCATGCATCGAGTGCATGAGGAGGAAGGAACTACACCAAATCTGGCCAGTTTTTGCAGAGACTAGTACAGGTTATGAAGGATATGAAATTGCATTAGACGGAGCCTGTCCTGGGTCACGAACTTGTGGTAATTAAGCCACAGAGTAGACCAATTTATGTTTAAATCAGGGGAATAAGAAGACCAGTATGTAGACGGGCCAAAGCAGATTGGGTAACTCCAATCAAATAAAGAACTATATGATTTAGACACAGCTTTTGGAAACCCTGCTAAGGTGCTCAATTCTGCGTGGAAAGATATGTTAGCTGGTTGAGGGCGGTATTCCCCAGCACTTTCACAAGAAGATGCCTGATTTGAAGAATTTTGAAAATCGTAGAGTGCTGGAGACTGAATTTGGCAATAATTTCAAGAGTGGACAACCATGTCCCATCATCATTTACAAACTGATTAAGTGGGCAATCTAGCAGAGATGCAGTGAGTTATTAATCTGCCCGCAAAGTGGACGCGAAGTGAGCACTTTGCTTACGCAGAGCACAATGCAAAGTGGGGCCTGTAAAGTGCTTGCTTTGCATTAGTGTTACCACTTCATGTTCTCATTATGCCTTAACGTGAAGTAAGGCAAAGTGAGAAGAAAATAGGCAAATCACATGGCTTGCAGTACTGAAAGTCACATGCTTTAGCCAGGCAGGAAGGAAGTGAGTCAGAGAAGCAGTTTCATTTTCTTCTTTGCATTTGTAGAGGGAGAAAGCAAAATTGTGAGAGGAGAGGAGTTTGCTTGGCTTTCATTTCTTTTTAACACCAGAACCCAGAACAAACAAACAGCATTTTTAAAAGCTATTTCATTTAGTTTTTGTATTGTCTTAGTCTTTTTTTTGTTAGTGAAATTTTTTGTATAAGTTTTGTTTTTGTTTTGTTTTGTGTGTGTGACTGACTGTGTGTGTCCACTGTCTGTGTGTGTGTGTGTGTGTGTTATCCCGTGGACTCAGGAGGATGGAGGGTCACATTGGAGAAGGTGAGTCCCTGGCCCGTGGGCATGTTAAGAGGGGAGGAGTGCAGACCCGTGGGGGGCGGTGCGATCGTGTGATGTTGGACCACTCCAGACTCCTGGCCAGTGTTGCTTCCCCCGCTGAAGCAACAGAAGCAGCAGCAGCAGCACCAGTGCCACCAGTGGCTGCTGTGCATCCACCTTCTCTGCCACTACCACTACCACCACCACCACTAGTAGCAGCTGTTGGGGTTCCAGCAGCACCCCCTCCATCACCTCCACAGCCACAGGAGGTGGCCCCGGCAATTGTAGGTGGTGATGGGACTTGTGCCCGATGTGTACGGACTGTGTCTGGTCCCCCCCCGCAGCTCCCCAGTGTGGGAGTTTTTTAATTGTGTGGGAGGAGACGGCACAGTGGTGGAGTGCCATGTGTGTGGTGTGCTGGTGAGCCATGGCCCCCCTGCGACACATTTGGGGACCAGTGGCCAATGCACCCACATGCTGAACCACCACAAGGCAGAGTGGCAGGCTGCCACGGAAGGGGCCAGGCATCCACCTGCTGGCCCTTCCGTGGCAGTGGCCAAGGGTGCTGCTGGGGTGGGAGATGTGCCTTGCAGCAGTCACTGCCACAGCAGGAGGAGGAGGAGGGCTACTACATCAGCTGCTCCACCATCACCACCACTACCACCTCAGCCACCATCACCATCCTGTCCATCACCAGCCCCACTACCTGGATTACCCACTACAGTGGACCCTGCCACAGTCCCTGCAAGCCAGTCTGACCTCGGCCTGGTGTGGGCAGTACTCGAGGAAAATAATGCACGTTTCAGTGCTTTGGAGCAGTAAGTTAACAGAGTGGAGGCACAATAGCAGCAAATACTATTTATTCTGCACCTGCTGTTGGACCACCATGGCATCCCATGGCCATAGTAAGTCAGGGGATTATTTTCTGCCCCCCCACACCCACTCCCACCCCTGACCCCACCCCACTACTGTGTTGTATTTTTTTGTGTATTTTTTTGTTTGTTAATGTTTAATCATACACATTTTCCTTCCAGGGGAATCTTTCTTGCACCACATAGTGCAATACATTTGTGTGAAAACCAGGTGTAATTTCATTACAGTGTGTCACATGATGGAGGAATTCCTGTTCTGAAAATCTGCCCACATTCTGCCTCCCTTCTCAGCAATGTTAGGATGTGATGGCAGGGAGAGCATATGTGCGTGCTCCTTACAGTGAATATCTGATTGTCCGGCAGGTTTCCGAATGTTTCTTTATGTTACAATGATCAGTTTGTGGTGAAATGTGTGGCCAGGTTTCCAGTAAGAAGAGTCTTGTTAGTGGAAACATCCCACATTTCACCCCAACATGAACCTTATTAAGTAAGGAAACATTGGTTAGGATAGCTGCCGGACATTCACTATAGTGGAGCATGCACCTGCGCTCCCCCTGGCATCACGTCCTAACGTTGCTGAGAAAGGGTGGCAGAATGTCGGTGGCTTTTCTGATTGTAATTCCTCCATCACGTGACTCACTGTAATGAAATTATGGGTGGTTTTCACAGAAATATATTGCACTTCGAGGAGCAAGAAATATTCAAGTGGTGGTAATGACCCAGTTTTCACAGAAATATATTGCACTCTGTGGAGCAAGAAATATTCCAGTGGTAGTAATGACCCAACATATTAGTTTGTGTGCATCACCATAACTATGTAATGTGGTGAATCTCTGTAAAGCAGCAGCGCAACAATCTGTTGATAACTCTGACCTATTTTTTTTAATGCTATGTTACAACTTCCTTTGCTTACATCCTGACTGACTGGAATAATACGATAATTTGCAGTAGTTGAGTCTGCTGTACTACCTTTTTTTCATGTGTGAAATAATGAAAGGAAGCATTCCTTTTAAATTGGTGCTGACCAGGTCTTTGTCATTGTTTTCCTTTGCTTTTCTCCATCACATCAAGTAGTTGTCATATATCACTTCTGTTGTAAATTAACAGTTATGCAGCAGGCATTGTTTTATGACACCACAGAGCAATAGTTAATGAAAAGCAGCTGCAAATAAATACAAAGTTGGTCCAAACAATATTGGAAGACGTGCTCATTTTTTTCATACATGAAAAAAAGTAGTCAAGTACTGTAGGTCAAGCAGACATAAATTGTGAGAAGAATCGTATCATTCAAGTCACTCACGACTCGGATGTAAGTAGTGGTGGCTGTGGCAATGTAAAGAAGTATAAAAAAGTACAGTTCAGAACTGTGAGGACATTCTTGCAATGCTGCTTTAATTGTAAAAATGTCAGTATGACATCATGAGCTCACAGCAACAATCACAGAACACATAAAAGTCACACAGAGTCCCCAGATTTTTTCTGCAGGCCCAGAATGCATCCTCCTTGTGTGCAGACAACTGACAAGTGGTAACAAAGTGAAATGAGAGTGTTTCAGCACATACAAAGTCCCCCAGAATTAATGGCACACTCAGTCATGCGCACAAAAGTGGCACAGAGTCCCCAGATTTTTTCTTCAGGCCCAGAATGCATCCTCCTTGTGTGCAGACAATTGACAAGTGGTAATGAAGTGAAATGAAAGTGTTTCAGCACATACGAAGTCCCCCAGAATTAATGGCGCACTCAGTCATGCCCATAAAAGTGGCACAGAGTCCCCAGATTTTTTCTGCAGGCCCAGAATGCATCCTCCTTGTGTGCAGAATACTGACAAGTAGTAACTAAGCGAAATTAGACTGTTTCAGTGCATACAAAGTCCCCCAGAATTTATTCTGCAGTCATTCATGCGCACAGTGCCCCTAAATTGATGACCTTGAGAGAACTGTTGCTGGTCCAATGTGAACTGCGATGCGAGCAAATGCAGTTTGATCATCTCAACTGGATGGAAGGGTGCCCTTTGTCTGTACACTAATAGTAGCCTTGGTGAGTTGATATATACACAGTAGATATATATTTCTGTAGTTTGTAGATGAGGGGGTTGACATGGACATGTACTCATGGTATTGTTCTGTATCACAGGTCATAGATACTGTTGGTGTGCACATTCCAGTGCTTGATTAAAACTTTTCTTGCATAGAAACTTGCAATGGATAACGGTCAAGCACATGAAGGTAAGTATTTATTTTTTTTGGCTAGGGGAAGCATATTTGCAGGTTTGTCTGTAATGGTTACTCATTTTCTTACTTCATAGATTTTGTCTGCATCCTTTTCGAGTCTGGTGTGATGGTCATGGTCATCTAATGAAATGACTTCTGCATGTTGCATGTGCGCCCCAGTCCCGGGGGGGGGGCCTGATGTGGAAGAACTTGTTTGGATAAGGCCACTTTGTCAGAACAAAGCATCTGGAAGTTTCCTAAAAAAATAAATTAATGACTTCTTACAACTTAATTGTTATGTGTCCCTCCCTGGTTCTCAAATCTCAATTCCTAAAGTCAAGTTACATTTCAAAGACATATCCTGTCGACTAACACAATCTGTTGTGTGCAATATTTGTTGCAGTCTTTACAAAACAATGAAATGGATGAAATAAAATCTTCATACTTACCAGAATGGATTTCACATGGTTATTATGTCGGTTCCTCTCTGTATGGTGCAGCTACAGCATCATTCCCAACGAGTTTTAGCAATGGAGCCTTTTTTTGTTACCCTGTAAAAGAAACAAAAGAAATGTACTGTATGTGTTTTACCATTGCGGCTCTGAAAAGCTGCAGAAAACAAAACATACAACTAAAGGAAGTGAAGCAGCATAACAAACATGACTACACATGCTCACTATATGGTTTAAATATTAAGAAGCTGGTGGTGGTGGTGGTGGTCCGTGGGGGGCAGACAGACTCATGGTGGCAGACTTGGATAACATCAGTCCCGGTGGTAGTGGTGGTCCGGGGGGCATACAGACTCATGGTGGCAGTGGTGGCTGTGGATAACATCAATCCCAGTGGTGGTGAAGGTGGTCTGGGGATAGACAGATTCATGGTGGCAGACTTGGATAACATCAGTCCTGGTGGTGGTGGTGGTCTGAGGGGCATACAGACTCATGGTGGCAAACTTGGATAACATCAGTCCCGGTGGTGGTGGTTCAGGGGCAAACAGACTTATGATGACAGTGGTGGCAGTGGATAACATCAGTCCCGGTGGTGGTGAAGGTAGTCCTGGGGCAGACAGACTCATGGTGGTAGACTTGGATAACATCAGTCCCGGTGGTAGTGGTGGTCTGCGGGGCATACAGACTCATGGTGGCAGACTTGGATAACATCAGTCCTGGTGGTGGTGGTCCGGGGGGCAGACAGACTCATGATGGCAGTGGTGGCTGTGGATAACATCAGTCCCGGTGGTGGTGAAGGTGGTCCGGGGGCAGACAGACTCATGGTGGCAGATTTGAATAACATCAGTCCCGGTGGTGGTGGTCCGGAAGGGGCACACCACCTTTTAAATACTGCAGTTAAAACCTGCCAACATCAACCCAACCACATCATCATCTTCATAAAGAAAACTGCCCTCTCAGTCATCGATGTCTGAAATCTGACCACTGGGAAATTCTTTCTCCATTGTGTCGTCATCTACGTCAGTGGTGGGCCGTTTCAGGCAGTCACTGCCAGTGCCACCAGGATGCTCCATTTCCACATCAGCAAGACCACCATGACTAGGCCGGGGTATGAATACCGAGTTTGCAGTCTGTGCTGGTATGTGCCTCTCATTCATTTTAATGAATGTTAGCAAACTAACATTTGCAGGAGACAGGTTTGTCCAATGATCCCTGACTACTGGACCTGCAGAGCTGAATACCCTCTCAACACTTACACTGGAGGGTGGGCATGTGAGGTACTTCAGCACCCCTTCAGTCAGCTCTGGCCATTCACTGACCTTTCCACTCCAGTACAAAAGAGGATCTTCACTTATTATCAGATGCCTGTTTTCAGACAAATATGACTCAACCATTCTCTGTGCCACACTAAGTCCAATTGTTGATGCATCATCCTGTTCTCCTGAATCATTAATTTCACAAATACCCACTTGGGACAAAGCCTCCCAAACAGGGTTGATGCCACCCACTTTGGATGACAAACCACCTGGAACTACAGTCCCCTTCCCCTTGCAGGATATGCTTGATGGTCCTCCAGGTACACCTTCAGCTGGATTATGCTGATGAGGTTTGCTGACCTTGGCACATGACTTATGTACCTCATGAACTAAGCGCACCAGTTGACCACTGATATTTTTTACCTGTTCAGGCCCTCCCTCTAGTACTGATGCAATTCCACGTTTGTATCGTGGGTCCAGCATTGTTGCTATGGCAAAGTTGTCACTATGCTGAATGCTCACAACATGACGATTATGATCAAATACTGTCAGCATGTGTTGCAGCAACATACTGCTACCACTGTCTCCAGCAACATCAAGGCTATGCTGTACATTCACCAATGTCTGCCTCAGCATGCGCAGCAGTAGAATTGATTGGCTAATGGAGGCAGACTTGCCACACGCTGCCTGTGTGGCATGTTCAAAAGGCTGCAAAATTGTTATTACAGAGTCTATGAGGCACCACTGTTCAATCGTCATAGACATGGAGGCCCTGGAACTGTCACGGCTAGTGTGCATAACAAGATATTCTGTGAAGCTTTGTATTATTCATACAACCTCTCTGCCATGTATAACATGGAGTTCCATCAGGTGACAACTTCCTGCTTCAAGCAGTGCTGAGGCAGGCTGTTTTGTATCTGCAACTGCTGCAGTTGGTCACAGGTCTTTCCAGATCTTGAAAAGTGAGATCAGATACGTTGTGCAATGTTTAGCATTTCCTTTTTATCAGGGTGCTGCAGAAACTCCTGAACCACAAGATTTAAACAGTAGGCCATGCATGGAACATGAAAAAAAACACCATTAGTGATGCATTTCACCGCATTTGACCCATTGTAACTTGCTATGAACCCAGCTCTCAGGGACAGAGGGTTTAGCCATCTGTCAGTTTCAGTCAGTACCACGTCCAACATGTTCTCACCAGTGCATGAACAGGTTACACTGCGCATAGCAATTGTTGCATGCTGGTGAATTCCAGGAAGATTGCTACCGCGACAATCCACATTACTGCACTGATTATTCACACTACCAACATCACAAACAACCCCTGGCACCTGCGCCCAGTGTGCAGTTATACACAGATATGAACTCCCCGCTGTTTTGCCACTTGTCCACATATCCATACTTAAATGGATGAATGGAGAGGAGGAATGTTGAAGGGCATGTCTTACTGAGTCGGACACAGTGCGGAACAACCCGGGGACAGCACACGTAGAAAAGTATGTCCTGGATAGGACTTTCCATTTTGGACAGGCACATGAAACAAACCTCCAGAACCCAGAATTCTCCACAAAGGAGAAGGACAAAAGATCAATTGCCAGCATTTCCGTTACAGCAGCATTTAGTTCACGTGACACTGTATGATTGGGGGGGTACTTCAGCTTATGCACAAAAACACTCTGTAACGTGGGCTGACTTAAACGTTTTACATATGGTGTGTTGTTGGTCACAAATGGTTGTGCTCTGTGATGAATGGCATTGGCAGGGGGTGGAGTGTGGACATTTGATGAAGACGGTTGCACAGGTGATGATGACAAACACAGAAATGATGTTATTTTGCCAGATTTGCCAATCGGGGTTGATGTACCACTTGCACTAGGCATACTGCATTCACCACCACCACAAAAACTGCTACTCTCACCAGCACTGGACAGCATTTCAAAGTCATTATGGTCCTCCACCACATCATGCCTGTAGTAATCATCTGCTCTTATTACCGCACTACTGCACACGTTTAATTTCCTACTGGGCTTAACAGTCATGGATGGGGATAACACGCTGGCTATGGTTGCCGGTGACACGGGTGAATACCCCACTGTGGTATTAGCTGCCAGCTTGTGCTGAGTCCACAAAGCCAAGTGCCTATTCTTTAGATGCATAAGCTGTCCTCCTGTCCCCAGATGGCTTCCCTTTTTACCTTGACTCACACGCATATGGCAAACCTGGCAGATTGCAACTGAATCGTCATTTGCATCTTGAACAAAAAATCCTAAACAAGGGAGTGTGGTGCTCTGCTTTTAACATGTCCATGATGATGTGGCTTATTTAAGTCTGTTATTTTAAGCACTGAAGTGGGGGGGAGCACGTGATGTTTCTGGCACTGCACACCTGGACTGCAACTGACCACCACAACTATCATATTGATTACTGGGTCATCATCAACAGCATCATCATCATCAACTAAAAGTGGTAGATCACAAGTTTTTACGGGGGGGGGGGGATTCCTGCAAACAGACTCAGACACAGCCACTTTTAATTTCTTTTTCTCTGGTTTCCAACTGGGGTAGATTACATCATCATCATATTCATCAACATCACCCACATCCACATCTTCTGCTTGGATGCTAGCATGTGGACTACATGTTGCAACAACAGCAACATCATCATCATCATCTCATTCATCGTCAGCATCTACACCACCATCACATGATATTTTTTCACCACACTGTGAATCACTGCATGGAAAATGCGTGACGTTAAGTGCCACGGTGGATGGAATATCACATTGTATGCTATCATTGACATGATCATCGGAATCCTCAGGTTCAGTTACTGGGATGTTACTGGGAAACATGACATCATCTACACTGCCACTCACTTGCATTGCTTCACACTCAATATGTTTGGATATGGTACACTGGTCAGAATTAGAACGTGGCACAACAATACTAATACTACCTCCACCACCACTAACACCAGTAACACTAACACCACCGGCTGGGAAAACATCATCTCCTCCAACAATGAGTGAAGCTACTGATTGGGCTGTAAAAAACATTGCAGGAGAAATACCTTTCTTCACATCAGCAATGCACTTCCGCGTCTGCGTACTACTACCTGTGGAATTTACTTCCTTTAGTTGTTAGGGAGGCCCTGTCTGTTGAGGTTTTTAAGGCCCGACTCAAGGCATTTCTGTACGATCAAGCATTCATGGACTATGTTTTATGGTTTATATTGTTTCATTTTTTAAGGTTTATTTTAGTTTTAGAGAATGAAACAAATTTTGTAGCAAATTATGTTTTAACTTGTTTGGGGCAGTATATTTTATTGATTGTTATTGTGCTGTGTTGTTTTCATTTGATTGATGTAGGGCGCCCAGAGCCTCCGGAATGGGCGTCTTCTTAAATTAAATTTGCCTTGCCTTGTCTTGCCTACCATGCCCACAGACCATCTTACTGCCAACATTGCCATGGCAAGAAACAGCTTTGCTTGCACGTCTCTTTGCAGGCATTTTGGGGGATCAACCACAGATATTATTACCAAATTCAGATTTTGATACATTCACTTTCTGATTGGAGGGATGCTGGGTGGACGTGAAGCCAAATAAACAACTGTGGCTTCAGCAACAGATAAGAGATTACTCTGAGAATGTCACGGAATTAAAACAATTTCAGTAACCAGTGATGCTGATGGGGTCACAAAAACAATCCAATCTGGTAAAAAATACATTTTGAACGTGGGGGTGGTGGGAGCACTGAATACAGACAGTGCTGATTTTTACGGCATTACAAGCAGCAAAACTAAGAACAGAGAACACGATTGCAGCACAAAATCAGGCAGCTGCAGTGGATAGCAGGTTCACACTGCTGCACTTAGTTGCACTTACTTTAGTCTGTGTCGCAATAAAAGGTGTATTATTTGATGCATGCAACACTGCACACACACTCACACACAACACAGAACAGTTTGTGTACAATGCTGAATGAGGAATGTGAAGCAAATGCAAAAGTTCAGTGCACTATGCCATGTTAATGTAAATTTCTAATTTAAACAACCTGACCTTATGAAATGCTGCACCATATCCACACAACAAACTGCAAGAAAATGTGTACAATACTGACAATATTACTATGTGTACATTAACTCAGCCAGTTATATAACAAAAATATAACCAAAAAACAAAGAAATCACTAGTTCTCCAACTTAAATCTACCTACACCACAGATACACCCCTCCCCCACAGCACACTTTCACTGTCTTTCACCACACACACTCAATGTTGTAAATTAACATTCAAAATCCACAAACAAACAAAAATGCTCGATGATGTGATCACAGGAGGGTTTCCTACAATCGATGAACTAAAGTTGGATCCCAAAAAAAAACAAAAATGCTTTTTGAACAGCCTTTACAAGATTCCTATTACAGATAGCTATCAGAACACATTGTCTCCTACTCCTTCCTATTCATACTACCAGGAACTGAGGCTGTACAGATCAATGCAGAGCCCACGTGACCTGAAATCCCATGAATCACTGTAGAATTTGCTTTTTGGAGCTCAAAAACAAGGTGAAGTGAGGTGAAGTGAACTGCCACCAATGAACTTTGCCTTAAAATTGGAAGAGTAGTGGCCCAGGAAGGCAGAATAACACGAAGTCAGCATTTGTAATGGACTTCATGTTCCTCATTATAATGAAAAGTACTCTGCTTCGCATTGTGGAGTACTCTGCGAATCCGCCTTTGCTCCGTGAAATGCTTCGTGGCACAGATTGAGCCCACTTCACCCACCACTACAATCTAGTAGGTGAGGCAACCACTGAGCAGATATTACTTTGTTATCTATGCTAAAATTGTGGTTACCCCATATAGTTTGTGCCCAGGTCTTGGGTATGTTTGTATTTAAAGGATGAACAAAGCTGAGAATACACTTTCATAGATGTAGTTATGGGAGAATTTCATAAAGATGGTGGGAAAACCTTTAGTTGTGTAAACAGTGGAGCCGAGGGGTAAAGATTATAGGATTTCATTAAATTAAGCTCAATTTTAAGCCATGTTGGAGTGAAAGAAGTAGCACACAAGTCATTTGTCACTGAAATCCATTTATGATATTTGTTAGCATGACTGGCCCCGAAGTAAAGATCAATATGTGGTAGGTGTAAACCCCCTCTAGACTTTGGGGTGGCTAATTTATAGAAAGACAATCTCGGTTTCTTGCCAGCCTAGATGAAGTCAGTAATAGGACTGTGAATTTTTTTGAACTAAGAGAGGGGAAGCCAGGTATTCCATAAATTAAGAGGGTAAAAGAGATGGGGAAAAATGTTCATCTTGACCAGACTAATTTTTCTCCAAAGGGAAATTGGAACAAGGGACCACCGTTTGAGATCTTGGGTAATCATGTGTACAAGAGAATCTAAATTGAGTCTTTGAAGGTGAAATGGGTTTCTTGTGAGGTGAATCCCAAGGTATTTTAAGGAGTTGAACCTCCAAGAGAGTTCTAATGTTAAGATGTCATTTTTTTTTAAGTTTATGGTTAAGAGAAAATACTACTGTTTTGCCAGTGTTTAACCTGTAATGTCTAGCATTGGTGAGATTGATGTAACTGGGCAAGATACTTGAAGGAGAAGGTCATCTGCATAAGCTGATACTTTGATTTAGTGACCTTGGATAGTGATTCCTTGGATTTCTGGGTAAGCAGTCAGTCTACATATTAGGGGTTCCAAGTAGAGGCTAAAGAGTAAAGGTGGCAGGGGGCAACCCTGTCTTGTACCAGATTGTAGGGGAAATAACTTGGAAATAGCCCCATTCCATGAGACCCGAGCAGTTGGGGATTTGTAAAGTGCATGTATCCATCTTCGAAATTCCAAGAGAAAATGAAAAGCTTTGAGGGTTTGAAAAAGAAAGTTCCAGTTGACCCTATCGAAGGCCTTCTCAGCATCTAGGGAAACCAAAGCTGAAGGAAAAGGTGCATCCCTGGAGGCCGAGAAGATATGGGCCAGGGTGCGCAAGTGATCTACGGAGGATCTGCCTTTCATAAATTTTACTTGTTCTAAGCCTATCAGGCCCAGAAGAACCATGCTGATATGGTTTGCTAGTAATTTGGTGAGAATTTTAATATCATGATTGACTAGAGAGATTGGCTGGTAACTTGTCACCAATTCAGGACTTTTATCAGGCTTGGGCAAAAGAATTGTCAAGGCTTCAAACAGTGATATGTCAGTTTCTAGTCCCAACAGAATATGCTGATACATGGGTAGAAGTAAGGGGATCAACTGGTCGGCAAACTTTTTATAAAAATTGGAGGAGAAGCCATCTTGCACAGGGTTTTATTTGTGGGGAGATCTTTAATGATTTTAACTAGCTTAGCATGTGAGATGGGGATAGCAAAGACTGTTGTAGCACCTCTGGAAGGATGGGCAGATGAGAATCTGCTAAATATTTATCCAGAAGTGGAATAGGCAGTGTATGAGACATAGGCCCATATAACTGTTTGTTGTAATCACTGAATTCGGTGATAACTTCTTCTGGAGAAGTCTTCAAGGAACCATCATGCAAAGAGAGGATTGCTATAATTAATCTAGAGGATTCCTGTTGTTTATTTCTTAATGCTAACAATTGACCTGCCTTTTCTTCCTGATCTTTATAAGACACTTTAATTTTTAAGACAGCAAATTCTGCCCTCTCTCTCAGAAGTTCCAGGTATGTCTCTTTAAGTTTAACCAAGTTCTGTCTAAGTGTTTCAGGAGAAAGCAGGGTGATTTTAGTTTCAAAGTCACAAATTTGAGCTAAAATGGTCTATGATTGTTTATCCCTTTTCTTTTTCTGGTTGGAAGCCAAGCCAGTCAGAATACCTTGTAAATAAGCGTTCAATGCACACCACTCTATATCTGGTCAGTTGGTAGAGTTTTGATTACTAGTAATAAACTAGCTAATATGATCTGAGATATGTTCAGTTACTCCAGGGTCTTTTAAAAGTTGGTTGTTAATTTTCCAACATCCCCCAATTTTGGGTAGAGCGGAAAAGGAAATAAGACCAATAACCAGAGAGTGATCTGATGGGGGGCCTGGGTAAATAGATGAATCTGTTACCCCCAGGAGAAGAGATTGTGAGATAAGTAGGTAGTCAATATGAGAGGATGTCCCATGTACCTGAGAAGTAAATGTGTATTCCCTGTCGGTGGGGTGTAAGACTCATCAAACATCACACAGGCCTACTTTATCCATTAATTCTCGAAATGACCTTTGGGCAGGGGAAAGTCCTTTATGGGGTATACCCAATTGGTCAATTATTGGGTCAAAAGTTAAATTTAAGTCTCCCCCAATGATTATCAGGATTGAGAGGAAAGGAGTTATTACCTTAACTAGTTGCATAAAGAACCCTGGAGTATCCGTGTTTGGACCATATATACTTCCCAGTAACACTTCCATAGTGTATATTTTGCCCCTAGCAAGTACGAATCTACCCTGAAGGTTGTTGATAATTTGAACTAGAGAAAATGGGACGGATCTTGCCACCATTATCAAAACCCCACTACTCTGAGTTGTACCGACGGCTGAGAAAATTTGCCCTATCTGTTGTCTCCTGATCTGTATAGCCTCAGAGTCTAATAAAGGGATTCTTGTATAAATGTTATTTCAGGCTTCAATAAACTCAGGTGCTTCAAAACTTTGTATTGTTTCAGTTGTTTCCTGGCCCCATTAACATTCCAAGTAGCTAGCATAATATTCTTAGCCATTTAACTTTTCTTGACAACTGGGAAATTTACCATATAGTATAGAACTTAGTCCTAACCCAGGTACTCTATTTTGTTTTGTCTCTGTGCACCTCACCCACCCACCCTTTATTTTAATATTAAACTCATACTTTACCAGACACCTCAAAAACCCACAAGAACTATAACATACACCACAAAATAGTGAAATCACCCTACCCTCCCTACCCCCTTACTGTTGCGAACTTTGCTCTGCAGTACACCAATTTACTGCTCCCTACCTCCAGCCACCTTTATAGTTACCTACTACTTACTAAAAGAAAGGATAGGCCCAAACCAAATATAGAGCCCTTCCTTAAGTTAACGCTGTACAATTTTCATTACAGTTCTTTAAATGTCTTGCTTTCTCTTACATTATCTCTAACTATTACAGAGATGAGTTCAGTTCTTATGCACTTAATGTACTAAAGAAGTTAAAGCACTTATTTCTGCCACTGCTAAAATAGGAATAACATAAAACTTGAAAACCTTGAATAATAGTAAACAGATAAAGAAAAGAAATCTAATCTGTAACTTGTTAGAAATATTATTCCGTAGTTATGTATTTAAAACTAATAAGTAACATGCATTGGCTTATATGAAACCTGCAACCTGAAATTCTAATATTTTTTTAACATTGACCCCTTAATTAAAATCTGTGTTGTGAGCCAACCAAATAAAAAAACAGCCAGGTTTATTATCCCAGCTAATAAATGGAACCCGAAAAGAAAAGAAAAGAAAAGAAAAGAGGACAATAATACTGGGCTGGATATTCAAACTGCGTCATTCAGAGGCGCAAGCCCTTGCGCTGCGCAAAATAGTTGCGCTGGGGTGTGTCCGGGGTGATATTCTAAGGAGTTGTGCTATTGAGCAACTCCTTGAATATCACCCCTGTCACAGCCACTGTGCATGGCGAGTGGAACTTGGCACCACCACAAGTTGACAGAGGAGTATTCAACTTGCTTGCCAAGAAGTACCATTGCGCCATTCCAAAATCCTGATATTCAAAAAGGTGACATGCAAATGGGGCTATAATTCATGCAAGGCGCAGGGGGGCCATTTGCATCTGATTATGGCCCCATTTGCATGCCATTAGCATGCAGGTGCTCCGATCCCCGAGGACTTGTGCCTGACACCCTGCCAGGCAGCAGCCATCGGGGACCAATGCCCCCTGCAGCCCAATCACGGGCAAAACAGTGTAGAAGCCCCCCCACCACCCCCCACTGGCGGGCATAGTTTGATCCCCCACCCCCCCACCAGCCCGATCGCGGGCAGCAATGTAACTCCCCGAGCGTATCCCTGGTGGTCAGTGGACAAAACCCGATCACGGGCAGTAGTTGTGTAAACCCCCTCCTAAAATCAGCCCTGGTTGTCTAGTAGCACATCCCAATCGCGGGATGTAAATGCTGCACAATCCCCCAACATTGCCCTGGTGGCTAGTGTCCCCCCCCCCACCCACCCACGAAGCCCACCCCACTCCCCCCACATAGCCGGCGGCAGCATCCCTCCGCCTGCCACCCCTTCCGCCTGGAAGGCCGGTCAGCCCGGTAGAGGCTACCGCCAGTGGTGCAGAGAAAGAGCCAATGGGCATGCAGCTATACCGTACATGATGTGAATGAATCATTCACAAATCTGGACTGTCATGTACGGTATGAGCTGCATGCCCATTGGCTCTTTCTGCACCACGGGCGCAGAGCTCTACCGGCTGTCAGCCTGGCGGGCGGCGGGGGCAGGCGGAGGGATGCTGCCACCCGCCGCTGTGGGGAGCGGGTGGTGGGGCTCGGGTGGGTGAGGGGGGGCACCAGCCACCAGGGCAATGTTGGGGATTTGTGTAGCATTTACATCCCGCGCATCGATGTGCCACCAGACCACCAGGGCTGATTTCGGATGGGGGTTTACACAACTACTGCTCTGCGATCGGGCTTTTTGGTCCACTGACCACCAGGGATGATTTCGGGAGGGGGTTTACATAACTACCGCCCGCGATCGGGCTTTTCGTCCACTGGACCACCAGGGATGATTTCGGAGGTTTACAACCACTGCCCGCTGACGGGCTGCAGAGGGCGGCACAGGATTGGTTAGGCCAGCCACAGGTGGCAGCTGCTGTGTTGCGCCTGCAATGCAGCAGCCTCACCTGTGGGTGGCCCCAACTTAAGCTTTTTGGCTCAAAGTTGTGCAGGCGCAGGTTGGGGTTGCGCTTGCACAACTCTGCACAGCCCTGCTGAATATCGGGCTGTGCAGTTTATGCATGGTTCCTCCCCCTCCAGTTCAGCATGCATTCATTTGCATTGCGCTGTTGCTCAGCATGTTTTCTGTGGCACAACTGCCTCCTGCTGAATATGGCAGTTCGGACTTGCGCAGGCTTAACCCTATTGCACATGGCGCAACCCTTTTGAATATCCGGCCCATTGTTTCTAATGTCCTAAGCTTTTCTGGTGGAGCAGTCTTGTTTTGCGGGTGTCTAGCTCTCTCTGGTGACAGCTTGAAGTTATTGCTGTTGCTTAATGTTCTTGCAAAAAATACCTTATGATTTTGAACACTTTCAAGAAGCCCATAGTAAGTTCTTTTTGAAATGTGGTATTCCCCACCAGCTTCTCTCACCCCCAAGATTGCAATATCCACTCTCCAAAGTTTCCAAAGTTTCCGGTTAAAATGTGGTACAGTAAACAGTATTTTCTCTGCGATTCTTGCCTCGACGATGAAATACGCATGTTCCAAAAAGAAACAACAGTTACATCACGTAATCTGATCTGGGGAGAGTTCCCTCTATCAAGTCTTGCATCACCTTAATCCTGAGCTACTATAGCCCCTGTTCTGTGCCAGAGAAGGTGTCCCAGAATAACCTGGGGCACAGTTTTTTCAGGATGGCATCAACATGTCCAGAGAAGTTGAGGTGTTGGTCAAACCAAACCCCAAGATATCTGAATGAGGTGGTGTCCTCTAAGATTATCCCATCCAGGGTATGAAAAGTGGGCAGGCCAGGGAGCCTTGAGAGTCTCTGCCTAGTACCAAAGGTCATGAAGACTGTCTTATTGGCATTTAGGAAGAGCTGATGGGAGGCAAACCAGAGCTGAACCTAGTGGATGTCATGCTGCAGGGTGGTTGCAACATCAGCTGGGCTTTTGCTGGAGATATACAAGACAGTATCATCAGTGCACATGTGTATAGAGGAGGAGGGGAAGCAGACTGATGGCAGGCCATTTAGGAAAATGGAGACAAGAATAGGACAAAGCAGTAAGCCCCACAGGACTCCTGTGGTGATGAGGGAGAGGGGAGATGGAATCCTGGACTTGACAGATTGGGTTCTGCCTGTGAGGTAGGCCCTAAACCAGGTTGAGGTGTGTGTAATAGGCCAGCTACCATGAGTGAGTCAAGAAGGAGAGTATGGGAGATAGTGTTGAATGCCTTGGTGAGGTCAACAAAGATGGTTGAGGTGATGAGGCCATTATCCATCCCAGTAAGGATGGAGTCAATGAGACTGAGTAAAGAGGTGGTGGTGGAGTGATGCTTCTGAAAACCAGATTGGAGTGGGGTGAAGAAGGAGGAGTCAGTTAGAAAGGAGGTGAGCTGGGAGAAGACCAAGTGTTCTTGGAGCTTAGCGAGGGTGGGGAGGAGAGAGATAGGGAGAAAGTTTCCAGGAGAAGTAGGGTCACCACTCTTGGGAAGGTGGAGGACCACAGCATGTTTCCAGGACAGAGGGACGGTTGAGGATGAGAAAGAGAAGTTGAGGATTAAGGAGAGAGGAAAGGCTTTAGCTGGGGCTGAGTGGTAGAGGAGCTTTGAGTCAATGTCATCAGGTGAGGAGCCTTTATAAGGGTTAAGAGAAAGAAGTGCATTTAGTGTTTCATCAGGGGAGACTGCTGAAAAGGAGAAGGAGGGGAAGGTAGGAGGGGGATGGGTGCCTAAGGAGGGGGATGAGAGAGGGGAGGGAAGGGGGAGGGACTTTAGGAGAACCAAGGTTCATGAGGTATAATAGGAGTTAAATTCCTTGGCCACTAGGCAGGAGCCAGAAACAAGGGAGTTGTTTATTTTTAGCACTGGATGGGGTGGATGAGATGGGAGGGGGAGAAGATGGCTTGGACCACTTTCCAGAATTTTGAGGGGGTGCAGATATTAGTGAGGAAAACTGACCTAAAATACTCAGACTTGGCTAGTCTGGTTGCTTTAGTACAAGAATTTCTTAGCGTATAGTACTTAGCATAGTCGGCAGGGAGCTGAGAAACCTTACGCTTCCTCCAGGCTTTGTCGCACACTCTGAGGCAGGCCAGCAGTTCTGGGGTGATCCAGAGAAGATGGGTGCTGTGCTAGTTTGTTTAAAAGGGGAAAATGTGTTCCAGGTTGTAAGGAATTTTCTTTAAAGTACTGTAGGACAGAGCATGGTCGACAGAGGGGGCAGAGGAAAGGGGGGCCCAATCAGAGAGGGCAATACCATGTAGGAGGGAGTGAAGGTCTCAAGATTTGTAAGAAAGAAGTTGTAGGATTTTATACAGGGATTTGGGCCAGTGGACCTTTCTTACCAGGAAGATTGGGTGATAATAACTTAGGGCATCTGGTAGGATACCAGATTTAATGACTCTGTGGGGATGGAAGGTGAGTGCCCAGTCTATCAGGGAATGGTTTTGTGTTTTATGATTCAGGTGAGTGGGTTCTTGGATGAGTTGGGCAAGATTTTGGGCTGTTATGTCTTTTCACATCTTAGATGTGGAGGGAGACAACCAGTTTAAATTAATGTCACCCAATAAGTATAACTCACCTGCGTGAGAGAGAGAGAGAGAGAGAGAGAAGTTGTGGAGGTAACAAGTTCTGATATTACAGTGGGCTGGATACCCAGGTGGCAGTAGATACCTGCTATAAAGATCAGGATAGAGAAAGGCAGGGCAATTCTAATGGCTAGGACTTCATAAATAGCTGGAGGGAGGCTGAGAAAATGGTGGAGTATTTTAGGGAGGACAGGATATACATAGCTACCCCACCACCTCTGTCGGCCCTGTCCTGTCTGGAAATGGAGTAGCCAGGGATGGAGATGGAGTGATCAGTGAACTTGTCATTTAGCTAGATTTTTGTTATAATTAGAATATCTGGTGTAAGTGAGACAGCCATAGTTTGCAAGAGGTCAATCTTAGATATTAGGCTGCAGATGTTCAGGTATATGATTTTCAGTCCATTTGGGAGGGTGGAGGGGCCTGAAAGTTTGACACTTGTGAAGTGGAGGTGGCACAGACGGAATTGGGGGCATTTGGGCCAGGGTTAGGATATATGTTATCTGATGGGAGTAGGAGTAGCGCTATAATGATGAAATAGAGCTTGGGGCATTTGTGATTGGTCGAGGATTTAGGAGCTGTTAGTGGGGAGTGGGGGCTAGTCGTGTAGGTGATTAGAAGGGAAAGGAAAGGAAAGCAAAGTAGCTAGGTACTGAGAGAAAGGTGGCCAGTGGGAGATGAGGGAAATGAGTCCAGAGTTCAAAAGGGGGTGTAGGAGTTATAGCTAGGTTTGGGGTAGGAGATAGAAGCGATGGGGGGAAGGGTGTGACCTGTTTTTTAAACTGAGTAGCTTGAAATGCAGGAGTAGATAAGATGAGGATAAGAATCAGAAGTGGTGAGGTAAAGGAGAAGGGACTTATTTTGGGAAGTAGGTGAGGGGTCGTGATCTGGAAAAAGCAAAAGTAGGATAGAGGGTACATAGATGAAAAGAGGAAATGGCCATTGTGGATTTTTGGCACTAGAGAAATACATTTTTAAAGCTACGGCACTGCGAGAGGTTCAGCAAAAGTAGTAGGGCTACAGTAATAATAGCAGGCCCTCAAGTGGTTAAGTTATATGTAACCCCCAGGGGGCACTACCCTTAGGGCTACTACCCCGGCCTGTCTCAACGGAGACAGGGTAAGGGGCCCACATCCGTTGGTGGGTGCCTCTACCCAGAGGTCGGAGTTGGTGTTGTTTAGATAGCCTCGGTCACAGCCCTCTGGGTGACTGCAATCCCCCTTTCATCCCACTAGTGACTCACACCAGATACCAGAACCACTTCTCCCCAGTACACTTGCCCTCAGGCTGGTATCTCCCAGCTCGCCCTGGAGACCCCCTATAAAGTAAGATGCAATTCTATCATAGTCACTATACAGTAGTTCACCATAAATGTACAGACTAGTCAGTGTGTAGTTGCAAAACAAGCAATCTGATTTATTGGAGGGGAGAAATAACAAGGACGAGGGGGGAAATCAAGTTGATTTGCTTATCACTATACTTAACTACCTAGGGCTCTGAACACAGGCCTGATCCTAATGTTTACTGTCCCGGGGTACCCAAGCCCTATTGGCTAGTCCACCGTGGCAGCTGGTTGGGGCCCTGACACAGGCAGCCTTTACACTGCTGATAAAAGTCAAAAATGGAAAGAAGATATAGCTAGGCAGTCAACTGTAGAATAAAACAACTTGAGACCTGTGTTGCCTTATCAGGGAGCTACCCTGGGTCAGTACTCACGACTTCAGTATGCAGCAGTTTCTGCACCACTCACGGGACTAAGCCCTAGTTCCACCAGCCTCCTCACACATTTATATGGCAGCTTCAGAGGGGTACCACACCAGGCCACAGCCTCCAATGTTCACACAAGCTCTCAACTGTCTGAGGTGCTGCAATGGCAGTTTCAGCTTTCTCGAGGACCGAGCGCGATTCAGCAGATTCTCCAATCCTCCGAACAGGTCGAGCCTGGTGAGTAGCTGGGCTGGCACCAGCCTCCTCTGACCGCACACAGTGGATTTAATCTGACTCCTTAACGGCAGAACAAATGGCCGATCCAGGACTTCCCGCGCTTCCCACGCATACACTCCACAGGCGCAGAAGCACAGAGCTCCTCTCATCTCACCAGCCACAATGCATCTGCCCCTTCTCATCATGTGGCTCCCTTCACAATTCGGGTACTACCTGTGTTTATTGGCCGGCACACCTGTCAATCCATCACTCTTTTGCCCCTCAGTGGTGCGAAAGAAGCGCCATAACCCATAATGCCTTCTCTCACCTACAAGCAGTTACTCTATTGGTTATACCGCTCTCCCGAATCCTGAGGCACTGATTGGTCCAAATCGCCAGTCCGGGACCAAAATGGAGGGGATCATCAGAACAGTCCTTGTTGCAAAGAAAACCAGGTTAGAACAGCTACATTATCAGGTATTATCCCCAAATTATCCCCCACAACTGCGACACCTTTCAACGGAGCTCCCCTCTGCACAATTTAATGAAGGCAGAAACGGAGCAATTATCCTGCAGCCCGGGCGGGACCTGAGCATGGGTACACTTGACCCCTTTCCAGACTAATCCCAACTGCAATTTAGGCAGCCCTTGAAGACAGGCACGGAGGCTTAGATAGCACTCCCGGCCATCACAGCAAAGCTGCCGCAGAG
Source organism: Neoceratodus forsteri (assembly GCA_016271365.2). NCBI lineage: Eukaryota > Metazoa > Chordata > Ceratodontiformes > Ceratodontidae > Neoceratodus > Neoceratodus forsteri. The sequence goes on along the minus strand of CM057456.1, from coordinate 540,635,296 downwards.
CAGAACACCAACCTGGCAGGGGGGTTGCTAAGCGAGCTCCCAGGGAAGCTTTTAGGAACCCCATTTGCAAGGGGGTTACACCCTTCCTGGCCTGGAAAACTTGGCGTCCATGTCAAGTAATTACCCTAAAGTTACTTAAAGGCACACAGCCTAGTTGACACTACATCACACTTAACATGACATACATGAATATTTACAGTGTACTATGAGTTATACAACGTGGTACGCTCATAACCCTTTGTTTCTTTCCTTCCCAATCAGGTGAATATTTCCTGCTCAGGGCCCCGGGTGAAACCCCTCCATTTCAGTTACTGGCGAGCCACCCAAAGTAGGGGCGCTACACCCAAAGGGTAATACCACCAAACTAGAGTTATCCCCCAAAGCTAACTTAGGCAAGGAGTTCAGGGACACATACACCCCTTTGTGGACCACGTTTAAAGGCAAATCTACTGGTGGACCCAGAGACTCATAACTCAACTTTATTACAGGCCGTACTTCTCGGCTGGAGCGTCTAGGTGTCTCAGGGAACCCTGAAACAGGCTCTGATTCCAACTCGGCCCCACTGACATTGGGGACGGGAATGTCCACAGGAGAATAGGGCCCAGTGTTCATAATATTATCGGTGGCTTAACCCTCTACCCCAGGACCCACCCCACTGGGCTCAGCTGAGGGCTAGGTAACTACTAGAGAGGAACCATCGGGGCACTCAAAATATTCTTCCGGTTCTGGCATATCACTAGCTTGTCCCCCCACCTCACTCTCTTCATCTGAGAAATCAGACAATGCAGCCAGGCCAGACAGTTCAGCCAGGCTTAAGGACCCCACCCCTTTGGCTTGTCTGCTACCCAGCTCATCCTCGGGAGGTATTGGCTGTGGAGACAAAGTAGGGGGCTCAAACAGTCCAGATGGGCCAATCTCATTTCCAGAGTTAACAAGGGGATTGCCCTGAAACAACTGGCTCAGTTTGTAAGAGGGATAGTATTCAATATCATCTTCATTGTCTTCCGACACCGATTGTTGATCATCTCCTTCTGCAGGGTTTGGACAAGGCTCTCTTGGTTGGCTTGCTGAAGAATCCACGGGTTTGGTTCTTTTCTTGGCAGCAGATCGAGTCACAGGCCGGGAAGGGGCTGCAGTTGAGGGTTCGGCTTCAATCAGGATTTGCCCGATTGGTAGCAGATGATTGCGGTGAATAGTTTTTACATCCTTGGAATTGTTTTCAGGTCACACTTTATACACAGGCAGATCAGCCAGCTGACCCACAACAATGTGAGGGAGGTGATGCCATTGGTCAGCAATCTTGTGTTTCCCATGCAGCCCCAAATTTCGCAGCAACACCCGGTCCCCTTCTCTTATCTCCAACGTCTTCACTTTCTTATCATACCTCTCCTTATTGGCCAAGTTTCTTTTAGCAGCCATGGTCTGGGCCAACTGATATGCATGGTTCAACTGGGCTTTCAGCTTCTGTACGTATTGCAGGTGGTTTTCTGCTTTCACTCCATCAGGGGAAACTCCAAAACACACATCCATGGGCAACCTATCCTCTCTCCCAAACATCAGGCGGTACAGGGAAAATCCCGTGGCATCACTCTTGTTGCAGTTATAGGTGTGAACCAGGGTACTGATTTGCTGGCTCCATCTCGGCTTGTCCTTGGGTTGCAATGTACCCAACATGTCAAGCAACGTGCGATTAAACCTTTCAGGCTGGGGATCTCCCTGAGGATGGTAAGGGGTGGTTCTTGACTTTCGCACCCCCCACAAAGACAGCATCTCTTTAATCAAGTGGCTCTCGAAGTCCCTTCCCTGGTCGGAATGGATATACTGAGGGCCCCATAGTGGACAAAAAAGGTTTCAACAAGTATCTTAGCCACCGTGGTTGCTTTCTGATCCTTAGTAGGGAATGCCTGTGCGTACCAGGTGAAATGATGGGTAACCACCAGTATATTACTGATATTTTTCAGGTCAGGTTCCAGACTTAAGAAATCAATGCAGACTAATTCCATAGGGGAGCTGGTAGTAATGTTGACCATGGGAGCAGCTCTCTGGGGCAAGGTTTTCCTCTGCAAACACTGACTACAGGTCTTGACATACCGCTCCACATCTGCGCTCATTTTTGGCCAGTAAAACCAGGCTCTTACCAAATCGAGAGTTCGGTCGATGCCCAGATGTCCCATCTGATTATGCAAAGACCTTAAAACCAGTTCCTTTAACTCTGAAGGCAGCACCAGCTGTCATTTGACAACCTGGTCCTCTTTATGTACAGTCTCTCAATATAGTAGTTGATTAATCAGCCTTAATTTGGGCCCTTCTTTATATAACAAGGTGGCTCTTAAGTCGGCAGAGCGCAATTTGGACACATCTCGCCCGGCCTGCAGGGCTTCCACCACCAGTTTTATCAGAGGATCTTGGGATTGAGCCTGTTGAAGACTAGTATTGTCAAACTGAGGCAGCGAACTAGTGTCCAGGGAAGAAAAATGGCAGTAGGCAGCAGGTATACAGTTCTCAGATGGCCCCAAGCAATCCACCATACAGTTCACGGCATCCGGGGACACCTGATCTTCCTTGTCAAACTTCTGGCAAAGGTCTCTTATGTCAGGCTCAGACAACCTGATCCAATCAGCTTGGGGCATAGGTCTCCGAGAAAGGGCATCCGCATCTATATGGTTTAACCCGGCCCTGTATTCAACAGCATAGTCGTAGGTGGCCAAAGCAGAAAGCCACCGGTGGCCAGTGGCATTCAACTTGGCTGAGGTTTGTACATAGGTGAGAGGATTGTTATCCGTCTTTACTAATGTCTTGGCACTGTACAAATAGTCATGGAACTGATCAACAATAGCCCACTTCAGAGCCAGGAACTCTAGCTTGTGCATGGGATACTTTTTATCTGACGGAGCCAGATTTCTACTGGCAAAAGCTACAGGTCTCAGGCCATTTGAGTGCTCCTGATACAACACGGCCCCCAATCCTTGAAGACTAGCATCGGTATGGAGAACGTAGGGCTTGGCCGGGTCAGCATAAGCCAACACGGGGGCATGGGTGAGCTGATATATGATGTCATAGAAAGCATCCTCACACTCAACAGTCCAATGATCCCCAAACAGTTCATTCGGCTGGAAATACCTCTTCTCGGTCTCGGATCGCACAACTTTCTTATACTTTTTGTGTGTAGGAGGGTACCCCTGAGTAAGGCTGAGGAGGGGACGAATCACTCAAGAATAGTCCTTGACAAATCGTCTATAATATCCGCAAAACCCCAGAAACCATTGCAACTCTTTCAAATTCCTGGGTTGGGGCCAAGTAGTCAACACCTCCACTTTGCTAGGGTTAGTCTCTATGCCCTCAGTAGACACTATGTGGCCCACATATTTCATGGTAGTCTGGAAAAATTGGCCCTTATCTATAGACAACTTAAGGCCAAACTCCTCCAGCCGATCCAAGACCTTAAACAGCCGCTGTTCGTGTTCTTCCAACGAGCATCCAAACACTATGACATCATCCAAATAGACCAGATACTCAAGCAAATTCATATCTCCCACGGCTCTCTCCATCAGGTGCTGAAAGGTGGCTGGGGTGCCTGAGATCCCTTGAGGCATCCGAATGAACTCATAGAAACCTAGGGGGCAAATGAATGCAGTCTTCTCTCGGTCCCCTGGGGCCATCGGGATCTGGTAGTACCCGCTCTGGAGATCCAACACAGAAAACCACTTGCTGCCATTTAAACAGTCCAAGGTGTCCTGTATTCATGGCATGGTGTACTGGTCGGGGATGGTCCGCCAATTCAAAGTGTGATAGTCTACGCACATCCGAACCGTCCCATTCTTCTTCCTCACCACCACAATGGGGGAAGCATAGGGGCTCCTGGACTCTTGTATCACACCAGCAGCCAACATCTCTTGCAGATGCCACCGTACATCATTGATGTCAGCCAGGGCCAGGTGCCGGGATCTCTCTCGGAAAGGCCTTTCATCATGTAGCCAAATGTGATGCTCAGCCCCTTGCACACATCCCACATCCCATTCTTTCAGGGAGAATACCTGGTCCCTTTGGGCAAGCCTCTCACTGATCCTCTTTTTCCATTCAGCTGGCAACGGAGAGTCACTGAAATCAAACAAATCAGGAGTAACTCGATCGTCCGCCTCGGGACCCTTGCTGCTTGGCAGTACCACGGTATCCGCACAATGGACACTTGCCAGGGTGCACCCTCTTCTTATTCGAATCTCTTTACTAACATACTAAAATGCCAGCAGAATAGGCCTAACTGTCTTTCGTGTCTGCTCGTTTGGTCAGCCTCCACCATTGGTGCTGACCTTGCTGCCCCCCTCGCCTCCTCTGGCTTCTCCCTTCCCAGTTCCGGATATTCTTGCTGCATTGGATTTTGCTTCCAGAACCCTTCCCCTGTACCTGTCCCACCCCCTCTTGAACCCCTCCGCTGTCTCTGCCTCCACCAGCCCCCTAGGCAGTGCATTCCATGGCTCCACCACCTCTCAGTGAAGTAGCACCTCCCTTTCTCCCTGAATCTCCTCCTCCAGCTTCCACCCATGCCCCTCAGTGGCCCCTCCTTCCCTCTTCAAGCACCCCAACTGTTCCTCCCATTTACCCTCTTCATGTACCTGAAGACCTTCATCATGTCCCTCCGGTCCCTTCTCTCTTCCAATGTGTACATATTTAGCTCTTCGAGCCCTCCTCACAGGTCCTGTCCCCAAGCCCCAAATCGTTTTGGTTGCCTCCCTGGACCCTCTCCAGGAGGGTAATGTCCTCTAAGTGTGGCCTCCAAAACTGCACGCAATACCAAGGTGCGGCCTCACCAAGCAGTTATACAGAGGAGTATCACTTCTCCTTCTGGAGGTGATCCCTAGTGATGCATCCCAGAATCCTGTTGGCCTTGGCTGCTGCCCTCCACAAGTCTCTGAGTTGTTCATCTTGACATCCACCACCCCCAGGTCCTTCTCAGCCATCGAGACTTGTAGCATTTCCCCCCCAAGGTGTACACTTGGCCTGGGTTTCTGGCCCCCAGGTGGAGTACCTTGCATTTTCCTGCATTGAACCTCAGCTTCCACTTTCTAGACCATCTTTCCAGAACCTCCAGATCCCCTGTAGGGTTACCCTCCCTCCTCCCCATCCACCACCACCCCGTTTTGAGTCATCTGCAAAGAGACTCATCTCACTCCTGATTCCTGTCCTTATGTCAGAGACGTAGGCCTTGAAGAGGAGGGGCCCAAGGACTGATCCCTGTGGGACCCCACTAATAACCCTCCTTGGGGATGAGACTATCCCACCAACTCCGGTCCTGGAGCCAATTGCCTATCCATCTGATTATCTGGTTCCCCAACCCTATTTCTCCCAGCTTATCCAACAGGCCCACGTGAGGAACAGAGTCAAATGCCTTGCTGAAGTCTAGAAAGAGGACGTCCACTGGTCTACCCAGGTCCAAGGCACTCGTCACCCAGTCATAGAACTCCACAAGGTTTGTGTGACACGATTTTCCCGGGACGAATCCATGCTGTCTATTGTCCAGGCACCCTGACTTTTCTAGGTCCCCCCCAGCCTCTCCTTGACAATGCCCTCCATCACCTTGCCCACCACCGATGTCAGGCTGACAGGCCTGTAGTTCCCTGCCACCTTCCTTGATCCCCCCTTGTGGATAGGCACTATATTCACCACCTTCCAGTCCTGGGGCACCCACCCTGTCCTCGAGAGATGGTGAAAAGTTCGCCAGGGTTTCACCAGACATTCAAAGTTTCTTCAGCACCTGGATGTAATTTTATCCAGCCCCTGTGCTTTCTCTGTCTTAAGGGAGCTGAGGGCCTCACTTTCTGCTGTGATTTCCACTCGTGCCTCTTCTCCTGCTTAGCTCTCCCCTCCAGCCAGTGATGCCTCCCTCTCCCAGACCCACCGATCGGTAAGGGTCCCCCCTCAGTATCCCTGTCTCCTCCCATGTATGATGCAGCACACCCATTTTCCTTGGTGAAAACTGAGGTGAAGTACTCATTTAGTACCTCAGCCTGCTCCCCCGGGTCTTGTGCCCATCTCTCCCCTGATTTAATCCTGCTAATCTGCCCCTTCACCCTTTGTTTTTCCCCAATGTATCTGAAGAACCCCTTATTCCCTCTCCTAATTTCCCTGGTCAGGTTCTGCTCCTTCCTTGCCTTAGCTGCCCTCACCACCCTAGTGGCCCTTCTAGCCATCAGCTCATACTCCCCTCGATCCCTTTCACTCCTTGAGCACTTGAATTGCCTATAGGCTGCCTTCTTTCCCCGCACCACCTCCTGGACCTCCCTGGTCCATTAGCAGGGTTTTCAGGCTGTACCGCATTTTTGTCTTACTCTTGCACAGGTGCTGGTAGCATCCTGTACCCCTCTCCTGATGAATTCCCACCTACTATCAGTGTCCATGTCTGACCCAATCACATTCAAATGCTCCTTAAGGATCCTTCCCATTTCCTTAAAATCTGTCCCCCTGAAGTCAGTTACCTCTGTCTTTGTGCAGCCTTCTAGCCCTCCTAGGTCCAGGCAGAACCAGACCATGGCATGGTCACTCCCCGCCAATGGGTCCTTTACCTCCAGGCCCCAATCTGGTCACCGTCTGCCAGACCACATCCAGTACCCACGCCTCCCTGGTCGGTTCCCCCACCTGCTGAGTTAGGAACGCATCCTGAAAGACATCCAACAACCTCTGTTCCCTGGTCACAGAGGATGTCATAGTCTCACAGTCTGTTCCTGGCATGTTTAAGTCCCCCAACACCACCACCGTTCCTCTGCCCAGTCTGCAGTGTCTCCCAACATCTGCCACCAAACTCTCCTCCAGCTCCTCCGCCAGGGCAGGGGGTCTATACACCACTCCTATTTGTCGGACATATTATGCACTTGAACCATTACTCTCTTGACATAAGCATGAGCTCTAGCCGGTAAGATACTGGGCTTTATCAACAGTCCTTCAGGCAATCTTCCCTCCCCAGGCGCATCCAACATCAATAATTTATTCTTGACATCTGTCCTTAATCGTACTTCTCCATGCAAGACACACTGGGCATTTGGGGCAAGTATCACTGGAGCCTGGTCTTTTTTCCACACCACCTCCACCGGGCCCTCAGGTTCCTCCTGACTAACCTTCCTCTGAGTGGCAACCATGTTTTGGAGCACAGCGGGTATTTTTAGAGCTCGCCCAGTTTTGAACGCCTGTTTTTCCGAGCACAACTGGGCCAATCGTCCAAACATATGAGCATTCATCCCAATAAGTAGGGGCACCCCATCAGACAGTCCAGTGGGTGGGCAAACTAAAACTAAAGTTTTCACCTGCTCATCCATTCCAGCCACAGATGTCGAGAATGATAACCAAACTCAGATATACCCCAAATACGGATATGCCTTGTCGCTCAACCCCCACACATGTAGACCATTCAAGGGTTGCAGGGGCACCTCAGGTAAATGTGCCTGATACCAGTCCTGAAACATGATAGTTACCTGAGAGCCACTGTCTAATACAGCCCGAGCAGGAATCCCATTTACTCACACTGGGGTCTCCATTGAAGGCCCGACCACATCAGGCCAATCAGGGGCCACAGCATTGAGGGTCGACTGATCCTGGGCCCGAGTCACAAAACTTTTCTTAGGGGGTCAAGCCTGGGTCTGGTGATGCCAAGTGATCAGTCTACTGTTAACTTTCCTTAAGTTCTCCGGCCTCTGACACTCAGGTTGAAAATGCCCATCCTCTCCACAATAGTAACAAAACTTGGGGTCCCAGGGATCACTGTTTGGTGGTGGGCCCCGTATTTGTGGGGTGCTCTGAGAGGGGTGAGGGGGCTCCCTGGGGCCGGGGGTCTGGTTTTGGTTCATCTCAGGGGCCCCAGACCTAACAGGGTACATAGCAGATTGCTTTAAGTCCCTCACCAGTTCCCGTAAGTTCCTGACCTCGGCCCTCAACTCACTCTCTACATGGGGTCAGAGGAGACAACTCGCATTCCCACAACACCGGGAAAATCTGGGGATCTCTCAGATCCTCTGGACAGGCTGACCTCCTCAGGGGTGCTAGACTCAAGGGTCCCACTAGGGTTTACTGCCCCCACTCATGGCTCCTACCCCTCCTCATCAGTCTCCACCTCTCTAATTTCCCTCATTAATTGACAATATTCAGGCGGGGTGGCCCGTCAATCATGTAACTTAAGTTTCAGCAGAATTACACTAGAGAACTGGGCAGATTTTAAAACATATTCTAACCTGACCTGATTCAGGGCTGTGGCAGTGATTCCCCCTTTTCGATAGGCCTCCAGCAAGGCCCGCTCCACCCTAGTGATGAAGGCGGACAGTTTCTCATTTCTCCACTGCTTAGCAGACCTGAATTTCCATAATAAGTCTTCACCAGTCTCTGTACTCCCAAAAACCCCTTCTAAAGCAGAGAGATACTCTGCAGTGGTGGCTTCCGGACTGGTGGCCCAGAAAAACCTAATGGCTTCTAATGCAGGACCCCGCAAGCTCTCCATCAGCCTCTTCCTTTTCTCCCCCTCAGAGCACTGCCATTCCTGGACTAAAGGGGTGGAATAATCCATCCAAGCCTCCAGGTCATCCTCCCCTTGAGGCACCGGCACCGTGCCAGAAAAAAGTTTTAACTTACAGTAAGAATTGAGCTGTATAGTGGGACCACTAGGGGCAGCGAGGCCAACACAGAACTCTTGGGGGGACAGGGGGAGGTACCAGGGGAGCCCGGACGGGAAGCAGCACTGGACAAATCCAAGGCTTGCAGCAGCTCTTGAGTAGTTCTCCCCTCAGCAGCCAGCAATTTAAGCAGTTTGTCTTTAAAACTATCCATTTGGAGGGACCCCCAGGGGTGACCGACCCACTGCGGATATGAATTAGCCTTCACCCCTGTGAGGCACCCTCAGGATAAATCATGGGAGGTACCTTTTCAGGGTTGATGGCCACACTGCACAGGAGTATCACCTGCAACGTCTGGTCGAGCAAGTCAGCCATACGCCCTTTCACCTCCACTTTGCCCAAACATTTTACTCGTTCCGCTGCAGAAATGATGTCAGCAGCTGGGGTTCCCAAAGGCACATCGAGCAGTAACACAATTCTCTGGGAGTCTAGCTCTTCGGCCTCACCCCACCCCATCAGTTGATGTACCATGGTCTTAACAGGTCCCAACTTAATTTTTCCCAACATATCCCCGTCCACTTTTTCCATCCCTGGTGTACTTTCGCACTTGATCACTAGGGGACGCAAATCCCAGTGGTGCCTCCAATTTGTAACCCCCAAGGGGCGCTACCCTTAGGGCTACTACCCCGGCCTGTTTCAATGGAGACAGGGTAAGGGGCCCAGATCCGTTGGTGGGTGCCTCCACCCAGAGGTTGGGGTTGGTGTTGTTTAGATAGCCTCAGTCACAGCTCTCTGGGGGACTACAACCCCCCTTTCATCCCACTAGTGACTCACACCAGATACCAGAACCACTTCTCCCCAGTACACTTGTCCTCATGCTGGTATCTCCCAGCTCGCCCCGGAGACCCCCTGTAAAGTAAGATACAATTCTATCATAGTGACTATACAGTAGTTCACCATAAATGTACAGACTAGCCAGTGTGTAGTTGTAAAACAAGCAATCTGATTTATTGGAAGGGAGAAATAGCAAGGACGAGGGGGAAATCAAGTTGATTTGCTTATCACTATACTTATCTACCTAGGGCTCTGTGCACAGGCCTGACCCTAATGTTTACTGTCCCTGGGTACCCAAGCCCTATTGGCTAGTCCACCGTGGCAGCTGGTTGGGGCCCTGACACAGGCAGCCTTTACACTGCTGATAAAAGTCAAAAATGGAAAGAAGATATGGCTAGGCAGTCAACTGTAGAATAAAACAACTTGAGACCTGTGTTGCCTTATCAGGGAGCTACCCTGGGTCAGTACTCATGACTTCAGCATGCAACAGTTTCTGCACCACTCACGGGACTAAGCCCTAGTTCCACCAGCCTCCTCACACATTTATATGGCAGCTCCAGAGGGGTACCACACCAGGCCACAGCCTCCAAGGTTCACGCGAGCTCTCAACTGTCTGAGGTGTTGCAATGGCAGTTTCAGCTTTCTCGAGGACCAAGCGCGATTCAGCAGATTCTCCAATCCTCCGAGCAGGTCGAGCCTGGTGGGTAGCTGGGCTGGCACCAGCATCCTCTGACCGTACGCAGCGGATTTAATCTGACTCCTTAATGGCAGAACAAACGGCCGATCCAGGACTTCCTGCGCTTCCCATGCGTACACTCCACAGGCGCAGAAGCACAGAGCTCCTCTCGTCTCACCAGCCACAATGCATCTGCCCCTTCTCATCATGTGGCTCCCTTCACAATTCAGGTACTACCCGTGTTTATTGGCCGGCACACCTGTCAATCCATCACTCTTTTGCCCCTCAGTGGTGTGAAAGAAGCGCCATAACCCATAATGCCTTCTCCCACCTACAAGCAGTTACTCTATTGGTTATACCGCTCTCCCGAATCCTGAGGCACTGATTGGTCCAAATCGCCAGTCCGGGACCAAAATGGAGGGGATCATCAGAACAGTCCTTGCTACAAAGAAAACCAGGTTAGAACAGCTACATTATCAGGTATTATCCCCAAATTATCCCCCACAACTGCGACACCTTTCAACGGAGCTCCCCTCTGCACAATTTAACAAAGGCAGAAACGGAGCGATTATCCGGCAGCTCGGATGGGACCTGAGCATGGGTACACTCAACCCCTTTCCAGACTAATCCCAACTGCAATTTAGGCAGCCCTTGAAGACAGGCACGGAGGCTTAGATAGCACTCCCGGCCATCACGGCAAAGCTGCCGCAGAGCAGAACACCAACCTGGCAGGGGGGTTGCTAAGCGAGCTCCCAGGCAAGCTTTTAGGAACCTCCATTTGCAAGGGGGTTACATATATAACTTGCAAATGGGGAACACAATAGTTAGTAATTTACAAGGCAACAATCCATGTGACAGCTTTCAGCTATAAAGCTGAGTGTCTAGATAAGGTGGGCAGGAAAATCAGTGTAAATTACTGATTAGGGTGAACATTTCATTTAGGCTTTACTTAAGTGAATGAGTCCGTGGACAGCCACTGAAGTTCCAGTAGCAGAAAAGGGCAGGCTCCCTGAACTGTTGAGAATTTAGCTAGCTGAGGTCCAAGATACAGCAACTGTGTAGAGCTTCCTACATGTTATGAATTACTGCTGAGGGGAGCTGGGGAGGTCCGAGTTACAATGCAGTTTCATCGGAGGAGGGAACTCCTAAGCACAAACTAGCTCCGAGCAGGGAAGCTGCTTTGAAATTTGTTTATGCCTCACTTAAGGCTCAGTCATAAGCTCCAGAGCACATAGGCTCTCACTATACAAATTTCAAATTTATCTGGACTGTAGCCAGAAAGAAAATGACTTAAAATGTTTGTAAAATTTACAAGGGTAATTGCAAAAAAAGAGAGATGTGGTAGCTCCATTGACAGGAATATCCATTCTGCACTCTGTAGGCCTAGGGAAGAACTACTACTGTACAAGCCACAGAGAACATCTGATCGCACACCTCTGGTAGTAACCTACAACCCAGAACTGGAAAAACTATGGAAAATAATTAAAGATCTACAGCCACTACTGCATGTAGATGAAACTCTAAAAAATATATTTCCCACTCCACCAGTGCTTGCCTTCCTCTAGCCACCAAACCTGAAGCAGAAACTGGTGCAAAGCAAACTTCCTTCTGAGCTCCAACTAGGTGACAAAGGTACAAAACCATGCAAAGCACCTCGCTGCAAACTATGTACATATATCTCTCCTGAGACATGTGTTGGCAAAAGACGCCAGGAGGAAGGACTGCTGTGTGACTGGACTTCTCTACTGGGACTATATTGCCCTCCCACCCAAAGCTAGTTCTACTTTTATAGGCACAGGATTTGACTGACAAAAGTAACTTCCTGTTTGGGAGCAGGAAGTGAGTGATCACAGAGTCACCAAAGACCCACCATCATAGAAGGGCAAGAGCAGCTCTCCAGCCCCCTCTAACTGCTGGAGGTCTCCCTCTGAGCAAGTAAGGGGTCTACTGAGAAATATAGGATATTCTTGTCTCAGAACAGGACAATCAGGAGCTTAAAGGGCACACAGGCAGAAAGTAAGTAGAGAGAGAGAAGAGAAAAAAAAACAGAGGAAAGAGTAAGGATTCCAAACAGTTAAGGGGCCAGAAATAAGATATGATGGGAGTGGTGCAGTGCAGTGGCTGTAGAGCAGCAGTCTTCCGGGAGATGTTCTGGAAGATGCGGTGTTGTCCCATCTGCAGGCACCTCTCTTGGCTGAGGGAGGAGGTTGCTCATCTCCAGGCTGAGTTTGCCAGGATTTGTGGGACCTCCTCTGCATCCAGGGACCACCACTGCCACTGCCGTTGCCTCAGAGGTTGCCAAGAAAGAGGAGTAGTTGGACCACAGTGGGCTCAGGGAGGGTGAGGGTGGTGGAACAGAGGCACATCCCTCCAGTTGTACCTCTCCACAATCCCTATGCCATTCTGGCAAAGTGTGGTTCCTCTATGGAGGCACCCGCAGTGGAGACAAGGAGGATGCTGGGAACCTTCACAAAGGAGACTCACAGGAGGGTGGCAGGGGACCCCACAGGGGAAGGAAAAAACTCCTGGTGGGGGACTCCATTGATAGAAAGGTAGAACTAGGGGAGGAAGAGGAGAGGGAGGTAAGGTGCCTGCCTGGCACCATGGCTAGGAGGGACAGGGAGCGAATCCTCATGATTGCTGGAGCAGCTGCACAGGGGAGGGAGCTGGATGTCATTGTCCACCTAGGGACAAATGACCTGGCTAAAAAAGGGATTAGAGAAGTGCAGGAAGAGTTTGTGGAATTGGGGAGGGCCCTTAGACAAGTAGCACACACGGTAACCTTCTCGGAGGTGCTGCCCATCTATGGCTAGGAGAGGCTAGGGTGTTACGCACCATGAGATTCAATCAGTGATTGAAAAACTGGTGTGGAGCTCAGGGATTTGGCTTCATTGGGGACTGGGGGTCCACCTGGAGTGATGCAAGCCTATACTGGCATGATGGGCTGCATCTGTCCAGGAGGGGAACCAGGATCCTATGTGATAGGTTTAAATGCTTCATCGACAAGGATTTAAACAAGCCAAGGGGGGAGGCACTGGAAAGGAGCAGGGAAATCCTAGCTCCCCCCAAAAAAAATCATAGTAGTAAGTGCGGTAAACACCAACATAGAGGTGTCGATAGGGAGAAGGGCGGGTAAACGGGGAAAGTGACAAAGGCAAGAAGGACAGGGATGGGGCAAAAAGGAGTAAGGCCATCAGGAAATGGAGGGTAATGAGTACCAATGCCCATAGTCTGGGCAACAAGCTCCCTGAGCTGGTGGCCTTGATGGAAGAGGGATGCCTGGATATCGTAGCAGTCAAAGAAACATGGTACACAGAGAACCATGACTGGGATGTTAACATACCAGGGTACATAACCTGCAGGAGAGACAGGCAGAGGAGAAGAGGGGGAGGAGTAACTCTCTATGTAAAGGAAGGGATAAAAGCAACTGAACAAAAGAGTAAACAGGGAGGAGAGGAGGCACTGTGAGTCACCTTGGAGACTGGAAAGGGCACCACAATCCGCACAGGGGTTGTGTACAGACCCCCATGTCAGGGGGAGGGAATGGACAAGGATATGATAGAAGGCATTCTTAGGATGGCAGAGAAAGGGGAGATACTGTTGATGGGGACCTGAATATGCCAGATGTTAACTGGAGCACTTTTGCTGCAGCCACATCCAAGAGCAGGGCCATTCTCGGTGCCCTACAGCTGGCAGGTCTCAGACAGCTAGTTTTGGAACCCACTCATGAGGGAGCAATCTTAGACCTCATACTCTCAAATGGGGGCAGTGAGAGGATCTCAGATCTAGAAGTGGGTTGCCATCTGGGAACAAGTGACCATCAAACAATGTGGTTCACGTTAAACTCAGCTACAGAGTCAAGCCATACAAAAGCAAGGGTACTGGACTTCAGGAGGTCTGACTTTGGCAAGATGGGAGAGTGCCTCAGAAAAGCACTAGCAAACAGGCTAGAAGGAGGGGTGGAGCAACAATGGGAATCATCAAAACTGCCATCACAGAGGCAACAAGTCTTTGTGTGAAGCAAATAAGCAAATCAAATGAAAGAAAAAGCCACTATGGTTCTCAAAAGTGGCTGGGAAAGTCAGGAAGAAAAGATAGCATTCTGGAAGTATAAGAAAACACAGAAGGAGCAGGACAGAGAGCTGTACCAGTTAAGGCAGAAGGAAGCAGGGAGGGAAGTCAGAATAGCAAAGGCCCAAACTGAGGAAAAGATAGCCAACTCGGTTAAGAAGGGGGGATAAAACCTTTTATAGGTACATCAACAAGCGTAGGAAGACAAAGGGAGGGATAGTGAGGCTGAATAGAATGAACGGTGGGTGGGCAGAGGGGGAGAGTGAAAAAGCAGGGATACTGAATGAATATTTCTGCTCAGTATTCACAAAAGAGGAGGGGGAAGTGCCTAATCCAATTAACAGAAGCACTCATGATAGGGGGTCGATCCCCGTCCTTTCACAGAAGAAAGGGTTCTGCAAGAACTCCTGAACTGAAGGTGGACAAAGCAATGGGGCCTGATGGAATCCACCCCAGAATTCTAAAAGAATTAAGGGGGGAACTAGTGAAAGCACTGGCTACTCTTTTTAATAAATCATGGGAGGATGGTGTGGTACCCGAGGACTGGATGAAGGCAGATGTGAGTACCCTTCACAAAAGTGGGACCAAGACAAAGGCAGGAAACTACAGACCTGTCAGTTTGACCTCTTTGGTAGGGAAAGTGATGGAGTCACTTCTGAAGGAAAGAATTGTTGAGTACCTAGAGGCCAGTGGGGCACAGGACCCAAGGCAGCATGGGTTCACAGCGGGAAGGTCATGTCAGACGAATCTAATAGATTTCTTTGACTAGGTGATTAAAGTAGTAGACCAGGGAGGGGCTGTGGACATGGCCTACCTAGACTTTAGCAAGGTATTTGACACAGTCCCACACAAAAGATTAATAGTCAAATTAACCAGCCTGGGAGTGTGTCCCAGGGTGGTAGCCTGGGTAAAACATTGGCTGGACAACAGGACACAGAAGGTAATTGTAAATGGAGTCCACTCTGAAGAAAGAGGGGTTACTAGTGGGGTACCACAGGGTTCAGTACTGGGTCCAGTCCTTTTAATGTCTTTATAAGTGACATTGCAGAGGGACTGGAAGGAAAAGTTTGCCTCTTTGCAGATGACACAAAGATCTGCAACAGGGTTGATACACAAGGCGGCATGGAAAGGATGAGAAGGGACTTGGCAAGGTTGGAGGAATGGTCAGAAGTATGGCAGCTAGGATTCAATACAAAGAAGTGCAAAATAATGCACCTGGGAAACAAGAACCCAGGGGAAGAATACACAATGGGGGAGGTAGTAACAACAACAAAAATGGAAAGGGACCTGGGGGTAATCATATCAGATGATCTTAAGGTTAGCAAGCAATGTGAGAAGGCAGTAGGGAGGGCTGGGGGTATACTGGGATTCATAGGGAGAGGCAACACCAGCAGAAAACAGGAAGTTGTTATCCCTCTGTACAGACAGTTGGTGAGACCCAATCTGGAGTACTGCGTCCAGTTTTGGAGACCCCATCTCCACAAGGACATAGACAGGATAGTGGCAGTCCAGAGGAGGGCAACTAAAATGGTGCAGGGTCTGCAAGAGAAGCCGTATGAGGAGAGACTAAAGGAGCTTAATATGTATACCCTTGAGGAAAGAAGGGAGAGGAGGGACATGATAGAAACTTTTAAGTACCTCCGTGGAGTCAACAAAGTCCAAGAGGGTAGCATCTTTCAGAAAAAGAGATGTGCAAGAACAAAGGGACACAATTTAAAGATGGGGGGGCAGTTCAGGGGCAATGTGAGGAAGTATTTTTTCACAGAGAGAGTAGTGGATGCATGGAACAGCCTTCCGGAGGAGGTTGTGGGGTCTAAAACTGTGGGAGAATTCAAGAAAGCATGGTACAGACATAAGGCAATTATTGTGGGGGGTAGGAAGAAATAGACTGTTGGTTAACTAGGATCTGTGGCCTATCCTGTAGGTAGGGAAATGGGCAGCCTAGATGGGCCAAGTGGTCCTTATCTGCCGTCAAAGTCTATGTTTCTATGTTAATAGAAAAATATTTTTGATCCAAAACTTGTATACCTGTTCTTCTAGCAATGTAGTATACATGATACAATGCAGAAAATGTGAGGAAGGCTGCTATATTGATGAAACCGGACAGGAACTCAAAACAAGAATGAATCACCACAGATTCACAGTTACCCATAAAAATGAAAATACTCCAGCAGGGGAACATTTTTCTAGACTAGATCATTCCACCAGTGATTTTACTGTGTTAAAAGGGAACTTCCAAAACAGCCAGGATCAGAAAACATTTAAAATAAAAATGATATAATATTTTGATACAAAAGAAAAAGGACTTAATAAAGATGTTTTTTTTTAATACACTACCAGTGATTATGCTTAAAGCAGTGCTTCTGAGTTTCTTTATAAACCCTCACATCAGAACCCTCTGGCTGTTTCAACAGGTACCTTCTTAAGACAATGATATGTTTTTTCTTTATGCCTTGACTTTTTAGAAATGTTAATTAATGGTCCAGAGTCAGAATAAAATTAGGCAGCCTTTTGATCTTACAAGTTGTTCTCTCCAACAGACACACTCCAGTGAAAATTAGTCTTCCTGTTTGTAAGAGGTGCAAATTGACTGCAAAGCTTTGATCTGTAACCTGCTAGTCTAGGCTTCAAATCCACATCCAACCTTTATATCTGTCACACTGCTCAGATGTTTTTTCACTTTTGACCTGAGGAAGAGAGTTTCACCTCTCGAAAGATAGTCCTAAAAATAATTTTGTTAGTCCAATAAAAGGTATCACCTGCAACATATTTGCTGTATTTTTTCTCTACAAGGGTAATTGCAGTGCAAATTTAAATCAGTCAGCCCCTGGGGAGCAACAAGTCACACTGCAGAGATTTATTTCTTGTTTTATTTAACTTAATAGTGCTAGAAACAACTTTTTACAATCATGGAGAGTCAGAGGAATCTTAACAGTCTAGGAGAAAAAAATTCACCAAGTTCAAAAAATCAGTAGCGCTGGTAGAGCACGGTGTCCGTTGGAGATCAGAGGGCGTACCTTACTAGGCAGAGTCAGTGAGCGGGAGCAGCTCCTACAGCTACAGCCACATGTGGGGATTGCCCAGGGGACAAGGCACAGGCTTAATAGGCAGAATCAGCAAGTGGGGGGCAGCTCCTACAGCTACATCTGTGGGTGGGGACTGCCCAGGGGAAAGACAGTGGCTTAATCTTGGCTTAACCCCTGGGTGCCTGCCCCTTCTGGATCAGTTTGAGGTCTTCCAAAGCTGTACCTAGTAGGAAACCAATACCTCTTGGCCTCACCTGTTGGACCTTATTATAACTTGTATACATACATACCTAAAGTGATGTGAAATGATGAATGTATAACTAGATGTCATATTGTTTTATTTTATTGTTGCATGTATTTTTAGTGTAACATATATATTTTGGTGTAACAGGACTTGTCTTAAAAACAGGGTAGTTTTACCCGAACTGACATTGTACTTATCCTGTATAAAAATAAATGTTTTACTACTACTACTACTAAAACAATATATACATAGAGTATGGAGACATTGTGTTAAAAATCATAGAGTACTTTCATTGCCTATTGATGCACTCTAAATTTTCTCTGGCCTGGACAGCATGCCAGGCCAAACTGTGTGAAATTATCTAAACGTGACATGACAATCTACTTGGGTGGGTCGAGGAGTGCCTCAGAGATGTATACCACTGCACTCACCTTTACCAGGTGAGTAGACTACCATTGTGAGGGATAATCTCTGGCACTCCACTATGCTTACATCATGGGTTTCATTTTAAAAAGCAGTACCCTGAATCCAGGGCGGGTAGATTAGTCTTGTTCTAGTGTATTAGATTTGGCTGCTAATGGTACTGATTGGTCAAAGTTAGCTTTAGAGTCATGAGATACATCAACTCTGTAGTGTCTTGTGAAAGCGGGTGGGATGCCCATATGGCAGCTGCATATATTTCTTCGACTGTAGTCATGTTTCTCTTGGTCCATGGCATGGCCATTGATTTGATGGAATGTGCCTTAATGTTTGATGGGGTATTGAATAGTTTGTTTGGTATGCTCCAGTAATGACCATTTTAAGCCAGGTCGCTATGGTTGAGCATGATGCTGGCTGGCCTTTCCTGTGTCCTTGCAGAATGAGGAGCAGTCTGTCAGTTCTGTGCATATCATTTGTCCTTGTGACATATATGGATATCACCCTTTTCATCGCTAAAGTCTGCAACTGTGGTTCATGTGCTACTTCTTCTAAGGGCACATGAGCTGGTAGCTCAATAGTTTGATTGGTGTGAAAGGCAGATGCTATCTTTGGTACAAAGGATGGTATTGTTTTCAAAGATACTTTGTCTTTGTGGAACAGCAGGTAAGGGGCCCTGCATGTAAGGGCCTGTAACTCACTTATGTGTCCTGCCAAACATATCGCTACCAGGAACACAGTCTTTAGGCTTAGCCACTTGGGCGATACGGATACAAGAGGTTTGAATGGTGGATTTGTCATCGCCCTGAATACCAGGATGAGGTCCCAGGGTGCTGTTATCAGTTTAACCTGTGGCCTGATGTTGTTGGCCACTTTCAGGACTCAGACAATGTCTTGGTGTGCTTCTGGTGCTTTCCCCATCTATGAGGCCCCTTGCCACTCCAATTGCTGCCTCCTGGACTCATAGTGAGTGTGCAAGCTATGCCACTGCTAGTCAGATGTACAGATATATGGTGTTATATTCTGTTATATTTTGTGTATTTTTAAAATGCCACAAGGAAAATGGATGACAGGGTCACATAAAGAGAGAGACTGGGGGCATGATTCTCAAAGGGTAAGATACACCTGACAGAAGTTACGCAAATGCATAAGTTACACAGCAGAAGATGCGACATGTGCCCTATTCTGGTACAAATGTGACTTGCACATAAGCGTAAGTCACATGGCGAACACAGTGACTTGCTTCACATAAAAACACACAGGTCGCAGAAAAGATGTACACACCAGACAGTTGGCAAAGGCAGAAGGTGGAGTGTCAAGTCGCAAACAAAGAATGGCGCAAACAACAACAGGGCAGCAGAGGAGAAAGAAAAACTTCTCCCACAAGAAAACTGAAATTCTCATTAATGAAATACATGCCAATGCCACACTACTGCTTGGCAGAAGTGGGGACAAAAAAACAAAGGACAAAAGAAAGAAGGCATGGGAGAAGGTGGCCAGGAAAGTAAATGCTGTGGCCTCTCAAAGGTGTACTGTCAGAGACCTGCAGAAGTATAATGAGGTAAAACGGCGGTGCAAGCAAAAGCTTGCACACAACAGGCACTGAGCACAGACCACAGGCAGTGGGAGCAGCCAGCTACAGACCTTGACAACCTTGGAGAAAATTGTATCCGCCCACCTGAACCAGAACACCATAAGTGGGGACACAGAAATAGACACCTACAGGCTGCAGAGTAGTACAGCTACATGGACAGTGTGGTGACATCACTGACAACATGTGTGAGCATGGACACAGGTGTGTGTGTGTGTGTGTGTGTGTGTGTGTGTGTGTGTGTGTGTGTGTGTGTGACCACTGGAGTGACTGGTGATGAGACAGTGATTGTGTGTGATGGCAGCCACAGTGTGGGTGCCTCAGCACTGGACAACGACCCACAGGCATATGTCTCAGGCCAAAGTGCAATGCCAGCATGGCATGCAGGTCTGGTGGTGTGGCCTTGACACAATGCACATACACACACACACACAGTACCACGCATGGCCATGGCCATGATACTGAGCAGCTACCCCACACAGGCATGAGCATGGTGTGCGCATGCAACTGTGAAGTGGCTGTCACAACAAAGTGGTGAATGAGGTGCATATGCACATGGCCAACAGTACACCCCTGAAAGGGGGTGGGAATAATATGTCTGAAGGTGCACATGGCAGGTGCTGGATGGCACATAATGGGGAATGTGGTGCCTGGCATCAGCCACCCACACAGAGGCTGCAGGTATAGGCCTGGAGATTGACATCCCAATGTGTGCCACCAGACATGGGGAACATGGACCACCTGGCTGGGAGACCACAACACTGTACAAGTCCGCGAAGGGGTCAGATAGGCAGGTTAGAAAGTATCCTGATCCCTCATTGCACCCACAGAGACCACAGGCCAGGCAGGAACAAGTGGACAGCAGGCAACCCATGATGACACCGACATTGATGGGAACAGCAGCACATCCAGGACAACTGGAACCACAGATGACCAGGGCGAGGCCAAGGTTGCTGAGGATGAGCCAGAGTCTGAGTAGGATGAAGACAATGATGTTTTGGAGGATGAGGAGGTGGACGAGGAGATGGAGGAGGGAGAGGAGGATGAGCAGGACAACACACAAGTGGCTGCCTACAGGAATGAGGAGAACACCAGTCATATGTCACCCAATGAAGATGTGCACCAGGTGCAGCAGTGTAGGGGACACAGTGCAGACACCCAGCATACACGACAATATTGCTGATGAGCTGAGCCCCCTCAGTGCAGCTGACCTAGAGGCATAGCTGGATGAGGCAACCAGGAATCTGCAAGCACAGGCCTCAATACCATAATACTTTAGGAACTACTGTGAATCTGTGGTAGTGAGGCAGGAGGAACTGACCCAACAGATCAGTATACTGAGGACCAGTATGGAAGCACACTATTACAGCATGGAGGGACAGTTGACAGACATTGCAAGTGCAATGCAGGCAGGGACCCCGGACACTAATGCTGCCCTGTTGGATATTGTGGTCATCCTGCATGGGCTGCACAACTGTTCCCAGGGTTAGATGGAGACACTGCAACAGTTCACCATGGTGATGGAGCATTCGTTAGCTCTCCAAGAGCAGCATACAGTGGCAGTTACAACCACATTGCAGGCCATAGCCAATGCACTGTGGGTGCAACATCAACAGCAGACCATGCCGTCATGGCTGAAGCAAAACACACAGCCACCCCAACACCCACAGGCATGTGTAACCTGCACACATGTGTGATAGTGCACAGCAGCAATGACCGCAGTGGCACACCACAGCGGTCCACGACAGCGTTGTCCCCACACACACACACACATGGTGCACATATGCCAGAGAGTGCCACCACAGTGCCCATAACTGAAGTCAGTGTGTGGTTCCCAAAGGAAGCCACATCCACCACCACCACTACCACACCCTCCACCACAGCCACTGCCTCCACCAGTACAATCCCCACCAAAGGGCATTGGCCTGTCCAGGAACAGGCTGCAACTGTGAGGGGATACCAGCCAACAGACACAGCAGTCACCTGTGACAAGTCAGCAGGATGTGGGCACACAGGACAGCAGAGAGAAACAGACAGTGTAGAACAGTACCACACAGCTCAGGAAGTGTGGCTGGATACACCACAACATGACCAGAGGGGACACACATGTACACCCGCAGGCCAGTGGCCCTGTGGAGGCTGAGGGAAGGGACAACAGGTGAGGCAGCAGGAAACTGCACACACAGGAACAAACACCCTCCCAGCATGGTGTTACATGCACCCACTACCACCTCACCAACACACAGGGACACACAGTCCAGTGAGACATGACACAATGTGGTGATATGCACAATAGATGTACAGGCATGCACACCAGTGATTAAGTCGGACTGCATATAATAGTGTCCATGGACACATACGTGTGTGCAAATATATGTGGTAACAGGTGTGAACACTACAGGAGTGTGGGTACAGGGGGGTGGGGAGTCACAGGCA
Organism: Neoceratodus forsteri; assembly: GCA_016271365.2. Lineage (NCBI taxonomy): Eukaryota > Metazoa > Chordata > Ceratodontiformes > Ceratodontidae > Neoceratodus > Neoceratodus forsteri. Next base: position 540,613,413 of record CM057456.1, on the reverse strand, counting down.
TGTAGTGTGGCATATGCACATGGCAGCACATAGAACTGCACATTCCATGGAGTGTACCATGTAGTGGCAGTAGCACATTTGACGATTAAACAGTCAACAACACACAATGCTGTCTATCAGTACATAATTTGAGTACTGTAGTAGCTAGCTAAAGGGCAGTATGGACACACAGGCCTGCGGTCAGTGTGTGGTGGGCAACAGTCTATGAGTAGGGGGGTATGTACATGTGCACTGGCAGCATGACCTGACACAGCACACTGGGCTGACACAGTGAAGAAATGGACCCTGTGATGTACACCTGCACCATGCATGTGCCAGTGTGGAAAACAGCAACAGGTGGATGGGGGTATGTGTGTATAAGTGTGTGTGTGTGTGTGTGCGTGTGTCTGTGTGTGTGTGGTCAGGTGCCATGGCAACACTGCATACTGCAGCAGTGCCACAGATGGCATACACTGGCCTAGGCAAGTGATATGTGCATCCATGATGTGACATGTGATATGTGCCACAGCGACAGTATGCAGAGCTGTTCTGTGGGGGGGGGGGGGCATGGATGTCCCACAGCAGCCATGGAACACAATCACATGCAGCGTACTGTGGTTGGAATGCAATGCCCACATCAGCTGTCCGGCCATCTCTATGCTGCACATGCCAGTCCATGTGGGCCATCACTGCACAACAACATAACTATCCTGCACCTGTCCTGCAATGTCAGGTCACACCTCCCACGGCAGTTGCCCTGTGGATGCAATGCCACAGTCATGTTCGACTCTGATGGCTGTTGTGGTCACCAGGTCCCACTCACTAGACATGGCTACCAGATTATGTGTACAGTGACTCCATGACAGGTGGGCAGCATCGGGCAGCACATCACCGACATAGGGAGGTGTGGCAGCTGGCCATGTGCAGTTCTGGATGCCACACCTGCTCAAGGACATAGCTAAGGTGAAGACTACCCAGAGAAGGGCAACAAAGATGGTGCAGGATTTGCACCACAAAACATATGAGGGGAGACTAAGGGATCTCAATATGTACTCACTGGAGGAGAGGAGACAGAGTGGGGGCATGATTGAAACTTTCAAGTACCTCAAGGCATAAACAAGGTGCAGGTGGGGGACATTTTCTAATGTAGAAAAAGTACTAGAACAAGGGGACACAATATGAAATTGGAATGGGGTAGATTAAGAGGTAATGTGAGGAAGTTTTTCTTTTAGAAAGGGTAGTCGACGCTTGGAATAGTCTGCCACAGGAGGTAGTGGGGGAAGCACAATGGAGCAGTTTGAGCATGCCTGGGACAGGCACAAGGGGAGCTTGAGAGGGGATGGGAGTGATGAAAAGCCATTGATCACATAGGGTAAGTGGCCACATACAATGTATAGGGCCTATGGGCAGGCTGGATGGGCCTAGTGGTCCTATTCTGGTGACAATTTCTGTTTCTATGTGCTAGTGGCACCAGTGCCGACTGCAGGGAATGTTTGTCTCTCCGGTGGTGTGTGGCTTTATCAGCCCACATGTGGCACACTGGGCCGGCCTAGACAGTGTGCAGTCTACTGCAGCCACTGCATTAGCATGCACATGCTGTTAGGGTGGGATGTGTGTGGGACTGCAGTACTGCTGTATGGACGTGCCACGGCACAGTGGCCAAACACCGTCCACATGGCAGCAATGTGCCATCTATGGTCCCAACTGTTGTGTGTGCACACAAGGCAGAGCACCATAATGCCAATTGTGTGCTTCGTGGTCTACCATGCCACATACATATAGTTGCCCAATGGAAAAACCATGCACAGAACACAGAGTGACACAGGGGTATGTATAAACTGCAAAACATTTTAATTGGTAACAAGACAAATAAGAATTATACAGAACACCAACATACACTCAACCCCCCACCACAACAACATGTAGTAAAATGTGTGATACATAACAATAACAACCCCCCTCCCCGCAACGACAGGCATCACAGTGATTGTCAAAACACAACAACCATCCCACCCCCAGAAGCATCACACACAGGAACACACATGAACAACTGTAAGATCACCCCACCCACCTCAATATTAACACACAGTAATATGTGCCATAGACACCACTACCCACCCCACCCTCAAAAAAACAAGAACATGTTGTCATAGTTGTCATACATAACAACCCCCCCCAACAAGGACAGGTGTCACATTGAAAGGTAACACAATACCCACCCCATCACCCCACAACCACAATACACAGGGACACATGTGAATCACAGTGACAACCACTCCACCCCCCTCAACAGAGACAGCCAGTACACTGAGTTGTAGACAAAATGCCCTCCCCACTCCCCCACATCCGCAACACACAGGTAAACATATATACAGCAGCAGGCCCACCCATCCCACCCATGACACTGACAGCAATATAATGAGATGTACAGAACTAAAACCCTCCCCAGATCCACACAATGCCTACAGATGTGCCATTTGCAATGGCACATCACCACCTGCACCCACCTCCCACAAGACCAAAATGACTGCCAAATGATACGTTGGTGCAAGGGATACCACCACACTCAAACCTCTCAGTGGTCCTGGAGCGCATCCATGAATGTGCACAGTGATCCCTGCAGCTGCGCCATGTCCCACAGTGTAGCCTGCACTATCCATGCCAGATGCAGGTCCCTTTCCATGGCTGGATGTGGGACAGGCACATGATGACCATCATCTGTGATTGGGGCCACCTGTACAGTTCCATGCCCAACATCCACAGGGCACCTCTCCATTAACCTGGGCCTGTGTGCCCTCCACATCGTGCACCTGTTGAATGGGTGACACATCCAGGTTGGCCTCTACATCACCGGCCTCGATTGCACTGTCCCCTGTCAGCCAATGGTCCCTGTTCATGCTTGGCTGTGGAATAAGCTTATGATGTCCATCATCTGCAATCAGGGCCTGCTGTACAGTTCCATGCCCAATGTCCACAGGGGGATCTTCTCCAGTAACCTGGGCCTGTGCTCCCTCCACATCCTGCATCTGTTGATTGAGTGACATGTCCAGGTCGGCCTCCATATCACCAGCCTCTATCACAATGTCCCCACCTGTGTGACTGCTATGTTCATGTTCCATTGGTGGGATGTCATCATGTAAGCCCCCACCAACTTCCAGTGGGCTGTGGTCCTGTTGTCCCTCTACACCACCCACAGATCCCACCAGCCTGGCAGGTGATGTGTTCTGCTGGGTATCAGTGTCCTCATCACTGGTCTCCAGTGGCAGTCGCCTTGCCCTCTGTGCATGTCTCCTCATGAGTTCCTCATAGGCCCATGCATCATGGTCTTTCTGCCTCCTCATTGCCATCAACAGGGCCCTGTACTGAGGGCTGTCCAGCCATGGCACACCGTGATGTGTGGCACCTGTGGGAAGGAAGTGGGACACATGTTAGCAAGCTGGTCAGGCACTGGCCATGCAACAGTTAAAGGAGAATGGCACATGGCTTGCAGGTCACCACATCCAACAGCCAACAGCTGTACAGTAGGGGCTACGAGTCCCCGCACCATGTGGCCATCCATCCCTGTGCCTCCCTGGTGTTGCCCCCCTCAACATCAGACTGCATAGCCATACTGTAGTCAAACTACCCCATCCTTCTCCACACCTCCTTGTGGCACACATAGGCACAGCCATGATGTGTGCCATACATCATGCACAGCCAATGGCGTTGTGGCCATGGCAGGTGCAATAGTGTTCAACACACCATGTCCACCACATGTACGGACACACATTGGCCATGTATGCAGGAAGGCCACCACTTTTCTCACCTGTCCAGGTCTGCTGCAGCTGCCTGGTCTACCTGGCCCCCTTCTTCAGTCCCATGCACATCCTGGCCTGCATGTCTGTGACCTGTGGAGACAGGTAGGGTAAACATGTATAAGAGTGTTGCCCACAGGGACATGCAGAACATGCAATGAGGTTATGTCAGGGTGCCAGTTCCTGTGCCAGCTTACCATGTGCTGGTCACTGTCCGGTTCTGATGGCCACATCACTAGTGCTGGCCATGTCCAGCATGCACCTCAGTATCATGGGGTCAAGCCTGTACATGTCCTTCCACTTGTCTTTAACTGCCGTCAGGTGCAATGAACCCCTGAGACTTGCTCCAGGTGCATCCCAATTTGCTTACATTCAGCATCCCTCTCAGTGGGGGTGTGCCTCCTGCAACCTTGTGGAAGCAGTGTCCTTCATGACTGCTGCACCAAGTTTACCAGCAGTGCAGTCTCCTGGGGTGTAAAGTTTGGGGCCCTTTCACTTAGAGCGGTCATTGTGCTATGTAGGTGTCTGTTCTGGGCCTGCACTGCTACAATGTGCTGTTTCCTTTCCACCATGTGACCTGTAGCATAGTGCTACCATGGCTGCACGTGTTGCTATATGTGGCACATGAGTAGCATCACATCACACATGCGTGGCATTATTATCACGCATATTGCATATGTGCAGCATTTATTTTGGCAGGGCTGCAGGTGCGGCAGTGTCATAATACAGTATGTATGAATCATGGCAGGAACCAGGGTACTGGGCAACCACATCCAGGACTCTGCACTGGGTGTCACACACCACCTGGATATTCATGGAGTGGAACCCCTTTCTGTTGATGTACACCTCTGCCTCACCTGGTGGTGCCCTGATGGCCACAAGTGTACAGTCAATAGCACCTAGCACATGGGGGAACTGGGCCACGTCATAGAAAGCCTGCTTTACCATCTGCCTCTGCTGTATTTACCTCTGGAATGCTATGTTCCTGTCCATGCATTGCATCAGTGCATCCAGGACCTGCCTGAGTCAACAACACATGGCAGGCTGTGAGATATCCACAGAGTCACTTGTGCGGGTTTGGAATGTACCTATGGCAAGGAAGCACAATTCTGTGCTTACCTTCACCTCCACAGGTACAGGATGCCCCCTATGGGTGGTACTCTAGATATCCTCCCATAGGTTGTCACATAGCTGTGCTATGGTGGCCCTCATCAGGTGGTAGTGTGTGATACACTGCTCCTCCGTGAGGTCCAGTTATGACTCCTGGCTCTGTACACATGTGGTGCATGGTTTCTGGCTGGTCTGTGCTGCCCTGGCTGCTGCCTATTCCCATGGTTCCTGCCATCATGCCTCCTGCAGTGTCTAAGTCACCTCTCTGCCACTAGGAGTATGCTAATTTGGGCTACTGGGGCTGCCATCTCTCTGTTACTCTCTCCAGGAGTGTCTGCAGACTGCTTGCTCCACAGTGTCTCTGTCATGTGTGTCTCAGTGGGCCCCCTTTTATACTCTGCTGCAGTTACGCCTGCTCCTCTGGTGTAACTCATGTTATTTGCAATTGGCCTATATTGGCCTTCTGTAGGTTCTTGAATCCCACTTATTGTGATAATGCTGTATTTTTATGGCGCATGTCACATTACACAAATGCGCATCTTAGAGTTTGGCGCAACTGCAGCATAAGTTGCCTTTGGCATACTGGTTTCCGCCATAATGCAGGATGTTTTTCTAGAATCTCACATGTTGCAATTTGTGGCGCAAGTCACCATTTACACCATTTGTGGATGGTATATCTGAGTTACACTCTGCGTAACCTTTTGAGAATTGGGCCCCGGATTTTTTAAATGTTTGTCTTTCCTCTGACATGAGGGGAAAGTTTGCTAGGCAGGAAGCCAACTTACTTCAAGGGTTGCTCAACAAGGATTTGCCAGAAAACCATCACCTGTCGTAAACCTTTGCACTTGAAAGGTAGGATGCTTGGGAAACCAGATTTTGGGAAATAGCCCTTCTTGACAAGTTGGTGTAAATTATCTTACCAGTAAGGCACTAGGGCATCAAAAGCAGCCAGAAAGTTGGGCTGCTGGGAAAGCACAAGAGTGACCTTTACTGGCCTAAAAGAGAAGGCACCCTTGGGATCAGACAGAGTTTTTTTCAGGCTGGACCCAGACTATTTAAGCAGCTCTGACACAGAGCAAACTCTCTCATTTTCCTGGAGCATTTAATTCTGGACACTCTCCTGACAAGACAAGATCAACTGCCAGCAGATACTGAAGGCCAGGAGCTGCAAGAGAAGGAAAGGATTCTTCAGACTTTATTTATTCTTCTGAACTTTTGGTTCACAATGGTAGAAATTTAGAACAATTATAGTGCATTTTTCATGTATATTTTCTACTTTTAGTTGTATTATTCTGTGACCAAACTGATAAAACCTTTTAGTTGTAAATGTACGATAATTAATTATTTAGTAAAAACATTTGTTTTTAAGAAACCTGCCTGAGCAAGATTTCTATATTGTGTGTGTGACTGTGGAATGTTTCAGTAATAATCTGTGACTAAACTGTTATTGCTGAGGAATGCCATCATAAGCTACCAATCAAAAAAGGGTCTGAAAAGGAAAGTCAGGGTCAAGATAGAGGGAATACCAAAAGACTCAAGGAAGGGTCTGTGGGGATTTGAACCTAGTTATTACACGCCTTGTGGGAGAAGGCAGAATCAGGGTTACAATGCTACCATGAAGAGGTTGTAATGCCTAGATCTTCCCCCTTTGTGTAACAACCAAGAAGAGTTCATATTTGGCTACAGAACTCGAGACTAGCATTGTACTCTGATCCAGAGTAAAGAGGGGACCCTGGGACTTTGTGGTGAGTGTTCAGCTGTGAACTCAGTGAGCACTATAGAAGGACACAAAGAGGGTATCCCCTGTTTCCCCATCCCTGTGATGGATTGCACTTAGTGGTGGGCACTGTGAGCTCAGTGGACCTGACCGTCAGGTGTGGGTTCATGACAGTGAGGATGCCAATAAGCCATTATCCAATTCTTCCTGTAGGAATAGGAGTATATCTGCTATTGTAGAGTTTGTGGAGGTTGTATCTTTACCTGTTCCCCATCTGGAGAATATGTTCCAGTGTCTCTGATAGGTTGAGGTGGTTGAACCTTTCCTTGATCTGGTCATGGTGTCTATGACCAATGGATGATAACCTGCTTTCAGCAATCTGTGCCTTTAAGGAGCCAAGCTGTTAGTTTGAGGTTGTGGGGGCTTGGATGAAATACTGGCCTCTGGTTTAGGATGCTGTGTGTGACTGGTAGGATCCAGGGATGAACCAGAGCCATTGCTACTAATTTGGTAAACCAGGCTGTCCTGGGCCAGTACAGGGCAATGAGGATCACCCTTGTTCTGGTTAGGTGGATCTTCTGGAGGACCTGTGGGATCAGGGTAATGGTGGGAATATGTAGACCATATTGAATGTCCATGCTTATGATAGTGCATTTACACTCATGGATTTGTTGTCCTTGTAGCAAGAGTACAATTAAGGATATTGGTTGTTCTTGCTGGTGGCCATCAGGTCTATTTCCACTGATCCCCAGAATCTGCTGATGGATTGGAAGATGTGGTGGTGCAGCTTCCATTCACCTGAATGGATCTGTTGGTGTCTTAACCAGTCTTCTGTGGTGTTCAGCTTTCCCGCTAAGTGAATTGTTGAGATGCTTCTGAGGTGTTTTTGTGCCCATGGGATGAGTTTTTTGCCTCCCTCTGCATTGCTATGTTTTTTTGTCCCCCTGTTTGTTGATGTATGATACTGTTACTTGATTATCTGATCTGATCAGTACATTCTTTCCCTTGATCTCTTTGCTGAAGTGAAGTAGTGCAAGGAACACTACTTGTATATCCAGTACATTTATTGGTAATTTTGTCTCTAGTAGGTGCCATTTTCTCTGTGCTGACTTTTGTCCAATTGTTGCCCCCCAACTTGTTAGACTGGTGTCTGTGTCATTCTTACATGTGGCTGTATGTCCAGTGGCATTCCTTTCATGAGATTGTACTTATATGACCACCATAGTAGGGACTGTGTCATATGTGGTGGCATTGTGACCTTTCTTGTGAAAGCTAGGTTGTATGTTGGTCCCTACTTGATTAGAAATGCTAGCAGGGGTCTCATATGCCATCTTGCGCATGGAATTATATCTCTGCAGGATGACATTATCCCTAGAGCTTGTGAAATTATTTCCAATGATAGGTGTTTGCTCTTCCATAATCGGGATAGTAGAGCGATCAGATTCATGACTCTTTTTTCTTTCTTTTGCCATAAAGATTTTTATTGTTTTTTAAAATAACAATTATAAACAGTCACATACAGGAAAAAGTAACAATCACATGATGACTTACAATCTCCAGTCAACAAACTGCATACATCACCAATGACTCTTTTTTCTGATGGTTGTACTATCTCTTTGACTGTGCTGATTAATGTTCCCAGGTGTTTCAATGACTGGCTGGGTGTTAAGCAACTTTTGTCTCAGTTGATATCCCAGCCTTGGCTCTCTAGGCATCTTATTGCTGTATCTGTCTCTATGATGGATTGTTGAATTGACCAGTTCTGATTAGCCAGTCGTCTAGGTAGGGGATGACCTGAATGCCTTGCTCGCTTAGTTTTGATGCTAGTACTATTGATACTTTTGTAAATACTCATGGCACTGAAGTCAGCCCAAATGGGAGTACCAGTATTAATAATGTTGTCCCAGGATGTGAAACCTGAGGAATCTGTAGTGTGATGGTCTAACTGGAATATGGAGATAGGCATATATCTGATCTATGGATGCTAGTATGTCCCCTGGCTATAGGGCCTTCAGGGTGGATCAAATCATCTCCATTTTGAATGACTTGTACTGCACATTGTGGTTTAGGAACTTTAGGTCTAGTACTGGTCTTAAATCTCCTGTTTTCTTGGGTACTGTGAAAAATGTTGAGTAGATCCCTTGACCCCTCTCTTGCAGGGGTATCACTGCTATTGCATTGTTCTGGATTATGGGTGTGAGCACCTTATGTATTTGTGCTGGTCTTATTTTGTTTTTGGAATATAGGGAATATAATTAGCTTGTTTTCTCTGGGAATCTCCACAAATTCTATGGCATACCCCTTTTAAATGATTTAAAGTACCCATTTGTCTTGTGTGCATCTGGTCCATGTGTTGGAGAACTACTGTACATTAAGCATGTGCCAACGGAAATGTTTAGGTAATTCTTGTAACAGTGGTAGTCATTGTCTGGCATGTGTCCTTCTAGCATTGGGGTTTGTCCCCCTTTCCCTGGTGGCTCCTCTCCTACCAAGGGACCTGTTGTAGTTGTTTATAGGGGAATAAAATGGGCTGGAATTATTTTCTCTGTATCCGTAGTGCCCTCTCCTTTTGTCACGAAAGGAGTGATTACAATAATTTTGTCATGCTGCAAGGTATGTGGACCTGTTTGGTTTATCTTTTCCCAACACCTTGCCATCCTCTTTGCCTTTAAGATACTTCTCCAGACCCTCCCTGAATAGTAGGATACATTTGAATGGTAATTTGAGTAGCATGGATTTGGATTCATTATCTACGTTCCATAGTTTCATCCATAGGGATCTCCTTGCTCTGTTAAGCAGTGTTGCCACTCTGGCATTAATTTTGAGTGAGTCTACTGCCATGTTTGCTAAATATTTGGTGGACAGGATGCTACTCTCCAGCTATTGCGCCTCTGTTGACTTTGGGGATATACTTTTCAGTGCCTCTTGCAGCCATTCTAGCTGTGTCCTAGTGGTATGGATAGCTGTGGTTGCTGCCCTAGCTCCAAGGCCAGACAACTCAGCATTTTTGTTTAAAATGTCCTCCAGCTTCCTGTCTAAAGGGTCCTTGAGCCCAGATGTCATCTCTGTGGGGAGCACAGCCTTTTTATTGACTGAAACAATTTACGGGTCTATGGTGGGTGGAGTGCACCATAGTACAAGTTTGTCTGCCTCTAGAGTATACATTTTGTCCCATGGAATGTGTGCTGGGTCTGATGACTCCCTTTCTTTATTAACCACCTCTTCTATTGATTCACATACTGGAAGGATGTCTGCTTTTTCTGTTGAGGGCTGCAGTGATGGCAGTAATTTAGATTGGGGAGGTGGTGTTGGGACCTCAAAGCTGACTGTGGCCATGATGTTGCAAACCAGTGCCAGTATTTAGTCGAGGAAACACCATTTTGCAGTCAGGGATTGTGGGTCTGTTTCCATTTCCTCCTCATCCTCCAAGTTGTTACCTGAGTTTGGTTATGATGTATGTGGCCGTGGTCCTGTTGGGACCTGATTCCCTGGTATAGGGTTTGTTGGTGTTGACCTGGAGTGAGAGTTGAAGATGTAGGTAAAGGAGTAGGATCTGGTGGAATGGTGGCCATGGGTCTGCTATCTCGGCCAATTTCCCTAGCATGGCCATCATCGGCTGTTTTTGAAACTGCAGAACTTGCTGGTTGTATAGAAGAATTGAGTTGGCATCTATATTTGTACTGTTATTGGAACATTATGAGGGGGTACAGTTGATAATGTTGGCTGGTTGCTAGTTCCACTGGTCCCTTTGCCTGCATCCTCCTCTACAGCTGTGAGGGGGGTCTTCTGCGCAAGAGGCGCATAACCATCCTAGCCAAGTTACAGGAATAGGGGCATTGCAGTGTCTGCAGCTCTTAGTCTTTGTCATGTTCTCTGGGAAAAGGGAACAATAGTGGCACAAGGTTAGGGAGTGCTGCAATGATGTGACTCTGTGATAATATTTATTATACAATGGAAAGAAAAAATGCTGGGCTGTGATTGGTCAGTCTGGGACTGGACTTGTGATATTATCCCAGTACAAAATCACAGGTCTAGTCCAAGCACATTGATGACCACACCAACTGTAATGGGGATCGCTTCATGCACCCAGCTTCAGTGATCCCCGGTCAGCAGCCGGCTACAGTGATTCCCATTCTTAAGCTGCCTTTTATTGTCCCCGAGTCACTTGCTGCCACAACCACACACTGTCAACAACCTTCAGCTCCACACATTAATCCCCAAACACAAATATATTTTTCTTATCTTCTCCTCACTCCTCCATATAAAAAAAAGCTACAGAATGCCATAACAGTGGCTTTTCACTCCCGCAATGTACAGGGAGTGTGACCGTTCCTACATCTGACTTTAGCCTTTTCAGTAAACACTTGTTTGCACAACCAAACACAAAATCCCAATCCTTTTTACTACCCAGTGTACAAAATGAAGTTGCATAAATCAAAGTAACATTTTTTATTTTAATTGCTACTGTGAACGGCTTCAAATGTAGCTGCACTCTCCTGGCTACATTTGTACACATGCGCTCATTTTTTCTCACACAGTAATTCCCACTACCTCTTCATGGCTCACAAAAAGAAAAGTTGAACACATTTTACCTGTCCCACAGTAGGCAGTGGGACCAGAACAACCAGCATCTTTGTCTTTCTTAAATTAACCAATCCGAATTGGTATAATCCAATGTGCAGACAGGACAGATTCTGACTCACCCAGTAGTCTTTAGAAAAGCATGTTTCTCCCACTCCTAATCTCCCTCTCAACAGCCATCACTGAAAGAAACTTGACTGACAGTATCAGTCACAGAGTACCACACCATGTGTTGCAAACAGGAAGAGACATGTGTGTGAGTCTGTGAGTGTGTGTTGGGAGGGGATGAGGGTGAGGAAAGGAAAGGGTTCACAGAGACACAGACATTCGTTTACTAGCAACACCACCAACTGGCCAAAGCGGAACTATTTTTTTTACTTTGTATACTTTCACAGAGATAAATGAAATGAAAATGTGTTGTAAAAATGTTATTTTTAATTTTATATATATATATATATATATATATATATATATATATATATATATATACACACACACACACACACAAATGAGCCATTGTATAATAGCAATAAAGCACTCCAGGGTGTGTGTAGCTAGGATAACATCACTTCTGGGGTGATGTTAGCCCATCACAACACACACCCTGTCGTGCATTATTGCTTAATAAACTAATGTATTTAATATTGCTAGTTATGCCATTGTAATATGTAGTTTAGCTGTACCCCAAGAAAAGTGATATTGATTGTGGGCTCATTGTACGATCTGAATAATGTCAGTACCTGGCCCCTTTAAGAGCCCTATATCATTAGTGAGCTTGCCTTCTTATGGCTGTGACAAACAAAAAACTATGTATTTCCCCTTTAAAAGGCTAATTTGTTCTTAGAAATGTAATGAGTGATGGATTCTATGGGGTGAGGGTTAGCGAGTTGAGCTTTAAGTACTGAAGCAGTAAAGCCCCTTATTTTAATATATTTTTTAACGTTTAAGCACTCTTCCATTTTCTGAGTGCGGTATTAATGTTCTGGCCCTGCGGTGAGATTTTTGCCATTACCAAGATGGCAGCAGGCTCCTCAATGTGCATGCACATGCACAATCACTCTCAGTAAGCATGCGCTGGCTGATTCTTTGCCCTGGATGATAGTGAAGATGAAGTGGGGCCACAGCAGTACATTTAAAAAGGATTACTGATCCAGAATACACAAAAGATGGGAAGGTGTGAAAGATCACCATTTTTGGGATATTTTGAGAAGGGAGCCTCAAACAAGTGCCATGTTTTTGAAAGTGGGTCAAGGGGACGATCTGAGCTGATTCCGAGTCCTGGGAGGCCAGGTACACATCTATTTTAAACAGAGCTTATAATTTGTGACTGGGAATGTTGCATGCCTTCATAATTCACCATTTTGTAAATGTATAGTGGAAAATGAGTCCTGGATCTGCTAGCAGGAGACCCCGGTTGTCTCTGGCCACTGCCAAGTAGGGCCAAAATTGCGAGGAGTGGTAGCTAGTTCTGTGGCCACTAGCAGGAGCCCCAGAATGCCTGGCAGAGCAGGTCCTGCCATAATTGTTTGCACTGGCATGAATCTTATGAGTCTGGGATCGCTGGTAGGTGTCCCAGCTACTTATCAACTATATGCGGCATAACCAGTATGACTCTGAATATTGTTAGGATCCCAGCTTAAATTTAGCCACTGCATGGATATTCTGCTCAACTGTCTTCTAATGAAGGCATAATACTTTGGCTTGGACTGTGTCTAGCATTAAAGTGCAATACCACTACAATGACTGTCTGCACAATGAAACCAAAATGCATTGTTCTATCTCCTTAATCACAATATTTTAACATCTGTTTATCAGTATACACAGGCTTGTAACTGGGTAATAAAATTACCTTTCTCAGGTTCTTGTTGGAACTGCAAAAAAGGAAGTGATGACAGACAAGTGGTGTCCAGATAATAAATGTAATGTATTACTAACAAATAATAATAATACAGGCTTACAACCAACAGTGTAATCACTGGGAGAGTATCTAGCTTCCTTACCTACATAGGTGCAGTCTCTAGTCTCAGTAAAGCTATGTGCCACAAGGGGTCTTATACCCCAATAATCGCTATGGTAACTATAAAAGAAGATACATAAAAAGTGTATAATTGACCAGAAACAGGTGGCCTGGTAAACCATCCTAACTAACATAAGACATTGCTTAGCCTGCAGAAGATAACTGAGCAATAAGGTCTGTGGTGCTTCCAAGGTCACTTGCAGCTACAATTGTGCACAAGCACTAAAGATGGCACTGTTGCCTAACTTATAATTATTTAACAAAATATAATGGATAACATCTCCCAGTGGCAGAATACATTATAAAAGTATAGTGAAGCATAATATGCATTGAAAAGTACAGTAGAACTCAGATCCTGACACTTATGCTTATACGATAAGTGCCTCTGCCCTAAGATTAGTACATGTTCTTATATATGTGTTGCTGTCCGTGAGATGGGTGTACAATCAGGGGTGCTGGTCCATGGATAACATTCCCCTCCTTGTTGCCTCAGAAGTGGCAACAATCTCAAGTAAGTAGTGGGATGAAGAAAAAAGGTTGTTTACAAGCCCAACGCTTGAGCCTTGTAAAGGAATTTGAGTTGTTCTCGGTGTTATCTTAGAGTACATCACAGACAGAAGAGGGTTAGTATCAGAAAAACAATCAAAAAATGCTTGGATAATAACAAAAGCTTTAAAAGTGAGTTCTAACTGAGTATTGGATACAGCAGTACTTAAATCACCATCATGAATAAGATCATTAAGAGCATCACCAGCCTTAGAAATATTATTGCTAATATAAATCAAATGCGAATCCTTTCTAGCTAAAAGAGATTTCAGGGAAAGAGTCAAAGGGTCAGTGTGCACGTTAAACACTGGCAAAAATTGAGACAAGGCAAGCAAGAATTGCGGATCAGTATCAATAACATCTGGTTCAGGGAGAGGAACAAGAGTGATCACTGGGTGACCAATAAAGGTTTTCTGCAGTGGAGTAAAACAGAAGTTAGGAGTTGAAATAACACAAGATTTTTGACCATAAGCAGAGGATTTGTGATCTGTCACTACACAATACTGCCAATCAGAATTGTAAGTCACTCTTACAGTTGGTACCCTCCATCACTGTAAATGTATAGGACAGGAGAAAGACTGGCTGGTGAGCCATGAAGTGAAGTGATGTACTTCTTCCAGGTAGCTTCGGGATTTAGCTGTTTCAGAGTCAGGCACAGAAGATGCAGCTCGTGGAGATTCAGATTCGTCATCCTCATCATCAGTAAGATTGGATGGCAATTCTTCACCCAAAGTGTAGGACCAGTCAAGATGTTCCAGGGAGTAGCCACACACTGGTATCACAGTATCAAAAACATCACAGCAGCACAGGTAGTAATATCCTTTCTTGACACAACAGTTTGTGTGGGGTGCCACCCAGGCTTGGAGCACAGCATAGTAGACAAGTAATGAGGGTAAGGCCATGCTTTCATGATAGATGTCATCATCATCAAAATGTCCGATGGAATTGACAGCAGCCAGCTTATCAAAAACAGATGTTTCAGGATCAAAGCTGGGTAGTGACATGGTGAGTGTTATAAACATGTTGTCATGAATGGAACAAGTCTTAGTAAAGTGACAAGGTGCTTGATTTGGATAGCTGGAGACATATCCAAGGTTTCTAGCTGTGGACATAGAAATGTTAACAGTATTTGCTAAGCAAATAATAATGCAGCCATTGAATTTGCAATGATGACAGTACCATTTACCCATTCTTCTATTATGGTAAGATCTGGAATGCATCCTGTTTCCAAGTCCCTGAAGAGATTGTTAACAGTGGCAATTACATAAGAACCATAAGCAGAGCATAAAAGTTCATGGGCAATATATTGCTTGTCTGTCTCCTTATTATATTGAAAAATCAGTTCATTAATCTTATTCTTAGTATCATTGAACCCATGGACAATTTCCTGCATGTTATAGACTGTGAAGTGTTCTTCCTTATGTAAACCATCTACACCATGTAACAGTGGGGGAAGGATATCATTCTTAACAGCTTGCTGAAAATGAAGAGTTTGTGCTTTAATAACAGCTGTATCTGCTCTATTCCAGATAGAAATGCCTGATCCAAAAAGGCCAGACACAGTGCCTTCTGCACCAGTTACATCTGCAGTGTCATGCCTAGTGCATGGTCCAGCTTTAGCATTAGGTGCGGGTTTGATGACCCCTACATGAACAGTGGTATGGGGGCCACTAACTGGATCATTAGTGCATGTTTGGTATGCAGCTACGATGTCAGTAAGCATCATACTGTAAAATTTAGAAGTATTGGTTGTATGACAGAGACCAATCTCAGCCATGTTCCAATGTGTAAGATTGAAAATAACTGGAACATGCATAAATTGTACATTATTAATCAGGGCTCCTGGAAGGAAAGTGGTGGTCAAACCACTAGGAGGACCTTCCTCCTGGGCAGGGCAGTCAGTCATTTCTTCTTTGGTGGGTGGGACTACAGAAAGAAAAAGAGATTCAGTAGCTACATAGTTATGAAGACAGAAAGCACATGACTCCTCAGAGGTGAGGCGGTCACACCAAGTAGGATTAATGAGAGCAGTAAGGTTATATTAACCAGTATGTTTGGGGGAAGTCTGTCAAATAGAAAGAGCACCATTCTTGGAGATGTCTGTATTGAGCCATCCGTGGAATGTACTTTTGGATAGGTGAGCTACAGGGAGTGTGTAGTCATCAATGTCAGTTTCCCACTGAATGGAAAGTGTGGATTTGTCTGGAGCCACTACCATAGCATCAAGATAAGTGTCAGGGCCTTCCTTAACAGTAATCATTTTATTGGGCACATTAATGTGAACTCCCATCAGGCCTGAATGTTCAAGCTTGCTAAGCAAATGTTCTACACGTTGTCTGTGAGTTGATAGGGGTTTATTCTGGGATTCAGTCAATGGAAGTTGTAGTCCCACCAGGATGAGGAGGTGCAAGATAGCCACCTTGCCAGCGTACATGTAAGAAACAGAAAAGGATTGTTAAGTGTGGGGTACTATTCCACCCTAAGTGGGTTAGCAAAAGTAAGTTTAGTCAATTTTGTACAACTTCAGCTTATTAGCATGGAACCACTTGTTGGTGGTCTTATTTTGCTGTTGAACTCAGACCTGATAAACAGCAGGACTGAATTTGTTGACAATGGGGTATGGACCTTCCCATTTGCTAGAAAATGAATGAGTTGGTTGCCTGTATTGGAGAAGCATAACCTGATCTCCAACTTGCCAGTCAACTTCTTTGACATGCTTATCAAAATGAGCTTTAGCTTGTTGAGCCTTACCCATTTGATTGGCAGTGAACAGGTGTATCTTCATAATGTCATCATGAAGCTTCTCAACATACTTGTCCACAGATACTCTATCTGCAGTAGAGGTGTGGAGGTCAATTAACATGTGCTCAGGTAATCTCATGGCTCTATCAGTCATAACCTCATAGGGTGTGTACTGAGTAGTGGCTGAAGGGGTGCCCCAATTGCCATCAATAGTAGTGGCAAGAGGGAATTCCAATCCTTGGGATTGTCATGGATGAATCTGCATAACATCTGTTAGATTCTTCTGTTTGCTCTTTCTACCTAGCCTGAGGATTGAGGATGGTAGAGGATATGGAATTTCTGGTCTACTCCAAGTAATTGGAGCATCTGCTTCATCAGCTCAGCTGTAAAACTGGTTCCCTGGTGTGAGTATACCTTTAAGGGTAGACCCCCACCTGGAGAACAGTTGATCCACCAGTATCTTGGCAGTTATCTTTGCCATGTTACTCTTAGTGTGAAATGCTTCTTCCCACTTAGAGAACAAATCTGTGACAAGTGCATACTTGTTGTTCCTACTGGAGTTGGTAAGGGGGCCAATGAAATCAATCTATATCACATTCCACTGTCCAGTTTGTCATGGTGACAATAATTTGGTGTTTCTTTTCACAAAAATTGGATTGTTCTGGGCACACACTATGCAGTTGTCTACATAGTGCTCTACATCTTTGGCCATGCCAGACCACCAAACAACAGTTTTGAGTCTCTGGAGGGTGTTGTCTGCCCCCTGGTGTCCACCAGTGGGGTTATCATGAGCCATATGGATGAACTCAGTTGACAAAAATTGTGGTGCAACACACAGTTTGTCACCTGTATCCTCTTTTCGATGCCAGATGAGCTTCTGATCACTTGACAGATGTATGTTGTCAGAGTATATCTTGTATGGACTACCAACAGGTAGCAGTTGTTCAATTCCTTTGTTGAGTAATTTGAACACATCTTTTAGTTCTGGATCAGATTTCTGTGCAACAGAAAGGTCCAGTGGAGGTTCTGGTACTGGTTTCTGCTTAGTGTTAGCGGCTAAGAAAATAGCTGCCACAGCTAGTGGGTGAGTCATTGTTCATGTCTCCCCCCCTGAGCACCTGCTTTGGCAAGTGAGTCCCCTCAATCATTGAATTCATGGTAAGGGTCAGGTTTGCAGTGAGCCTTTACCTTTTGGATGTACAGTTTGTGAGTAAACTGCTATGTTACGGTGTGTATATACACAAACAGATCCCTGTATTTGATAGATGTGCCATCAGAGGATGTGAAGTTATTTTTCTCCCAGAATGGTAAAAAACTCAGCAAGGGATGAGCAGACCCAATGAGAGTCTGCAAAGATGATGGTATCCTTGTCACCATGTTGCATGACAGCCAAAGCACAGTTCACAGCTGCCAATTCAGCATACTGTGAGGAGATAGTGCATTTCCTGGCAGTGCATCTGAAATCACCATCTTTATCTAAAATAAGCACCCAAATCCTGCTACCTGCTCTCTGTCTATATAGGAGGCGGAGGCATCTGTAAAGACACGATACATGGTGGTATCTTCTAAAACATCAGGTGCAGCTGGTAAGAATGGTCCCAGCTCAAGTAGGTCAGGAGGTTGGACTGTGCAATCATGAAGTGTACCTGTGTAGAGTAGCCCATGAGCCAAGATTGAGGGCATTTTAGCAGGCAGTACTTAGATGTCCCTGTCCTGCAAAAGCAAAGATCAGTGGGTAAGTCTGGTGTTGGAGACTGAAAAATCTTTGACTGTGTCTGAAACCCAAATGTTAGTTTTGGGTGTGACAGGTATGCAGAACAATAGGAGCATATCCAATGATGTACAGAAAATGTTTGACAGCCCAGAAGGTTGCCAAAAGTGTTCTTTCACAGAGACTGTATTTTCTTTCTACTGGGGACAGCATCCAAGATGCATAGACAATTGGCCTGTGGTACCTACTGTACTTTTGTGCCTGCACTGCTGACATGGGTACATCAGAGGTGGCAGTTTCCAAATGGAATGGGAGGTTTGGGTTGGGATAGGTCAGTGCCGGGTCTGAGGCTAAGGTCTGCTTAGGCTGTGTCACAGCATCAGAGTGAGTGGGGCCCCAAGTCCATGTGATGTTCTTTTTCAGAAGTTCATACAAGGGAGCAGCCTTCAAGGCAAAGTCAGGGATAAAATCCCTGGAGTAGTTTACCATTCCTAGGAAGCATCTGATTGTTGCCACACTAGTAGGAAGTGGCAGATCTTGCAAGCCCTGGATCTTCTTGACAGCTGAGCTTCTGCCTTGGTCTGCAATTCATAAGCCAAGGAAGATTACCTCTTTTTCACACAATTGTGCTTTACAGGGGTTGCACTTGAGGCCTGCTTTCTTGAGGAGAGACAGAAATTCATCTAAGAAGGACAAATGATCTTCTTTCATGGTGGTTACTAGAAACAAATCATCAATGTACTGCTGGAGAAACCAGGGTGTGGAGAACCCCTGCAGGGCATCCATCATGTGGAGATGGAAGAGGGAAGGGCTGCTGTGAAAGCCCTAGGGAAGGCAGGTCCAGATGTACTGGCTTCCATCAAAGGTGAAGGAAAATTTGTATTGGCTTTCCTGTGCTAATGGGAGTGACCAAAACCCATCAGAGATGTCAAGAGCTGTGAACCACTTTTTGTCAGATGTCAACAGCTTGAGTACATCAGGTGCTGATGCTACAGTTGTGGCGCAAATGGAAGTAAATTGATTAATTTTCCTGTAATCAGTTGTGAGTCTCCAAGCTCCATTTGGCTTTTCACAGGCCAAATAGGCAAATTGACAGTGGAGGCACAGGTCCTAATCACTCCTTGTCAAAGCAGTGACTGGATGGTCTCCCTCAGTGATAGTAAGACTTCAGCAGGAAATGGATACTGCTTCTGCCTCATAGGATTAGGTCCTGTGATTTCAATGGTAGTGTGCATCCTACCACAGTCATGTTTGTTTGTGGCAAACACATCAAGGCATTTTTGCAGCAGAGGTGTAAGTTCAGAAAACAGGTCATGACTTCTGAACAAAGTCATGATGTCATACTCCTTGTTGTTATGGGAAATGGCTGCCACCACATGCAAGTCTAGAATGATAACAGTATGACATTGTCCTTTAATCTGGAAAAGTAGACTGTTGGCTAGGTCCACTACACAGCCAAGTAATGCTAGAAAGTTAATTCCCAATATGCTTGGATGATGACATAATGCCATAAGATCAAAAACAAAATTGGTCCTAAGGTGGCCTACCACCACAGGCAGAGGGACAGATCAGTAGGTGTGTAGCTGGGTGCTATCTACACCAATGGCACTGGTCTTCCAGCTGGTAGATGAGTCAGATGAGGCTGGGTCCTCATGATGGAGGACTGACATAGCTGCTCCTGTATCCAGGAGGATAATAAGGTGGCAGCCCCTGACAATGGCCTTCACACAAGGCCATCCATTCATGTCAACAAGCAGATCACTGACAATCTGGACTGGGGCCTGTAATTGTCAATCTGAGTTTTCAGAATCATCATCATCATTCTGTTCCTGGAATCTGAGGCCTGCAGGATCTCTGTGGGCCTCCTGTATGTCTTGCATGGGATACAGATGTTCCTGTGATGTCACAGGCATGACAACAGCCTGCTTGGTTGGCTCTTCCTTAGTTGTCGCATCGGCCTAGCCAGTAGCCAATGCTATGAAAGGATTCTTCCCTTGGGTGCTCGATTGTTCGGTAGCCAAAGGCAGGAAAGGATTTCCCTGGCTGCATGGCTGTCCAACGGCCAGAGAGAGGGGTGCTGTCATATGTGTAAATTTAGCTGCTATCTCGGCACGGATCTCCTCCAGTAGTTTTTGGAGGGTCTCATTCTCACCTCTTAAGCTCTGATAGCTAGGACCATTATGGTTCCAGCCATCAAATTGGGCATTTGGATTTTTCCAATTGTTCTTGTCTCTATTCCTGTTGTTCTTGTAGTTCCAGCTCCTCCCCTTGAGGGACTGCTTGTCATCAGAAGGGGCATCATTCTTCTGGTTGTTACCTTCCACCATATAGTGGGTAGGTGTATCAGGGGTAGGTTGCACCATGGCTACCTGTGCTGCCAGAGTATGAATGGTGGCAGTTTTGCTGGTTTTACTGTAAGCGTGATTACGGAGGTATACCTGGTAGGCACGTTCCTTTTTGGTTAGGATATTCCCAGAGGTGTTGGTACTCGGGTAAACATTAAGCTCAACCTTTTCCCGTAGGCCTAGAGTCATGTTCCAGATGTGCAAATCCTTGTACTCAATCTGGTCTCAGTCCACATCTTCATTTGCAAGGGCTTTACCACCTTCATAGGTGAGCCACAACTGTTGGTGGTAGGCCGTGGGACTTTCCTTTGCATTCTGCTTAACCTTGTAGGGCAAACAAGCTACAATGACACCCAGGGAGTTGGCGGTGATGAGGGATGCAGTGATATCATTGTATGTGAGCATCTCACAGTTGTGTGCAGTCTCTGGAAGCTTGGCCCAGAGGGTAGGTTCGATCGTCTGTCACAAGACTTGAACCTGGTACTCGGGTTTGAGAGAAAGCTTCTCACAGAGGGAGCATACCTTCTCCAAATGGCAACTGAGATTGTCAGTCAGGCCCATCTGTCCGATACTTTTGGTAATTTACTGGACAGAATGAGCAACTTGCAAGAGTTTGGAAGCATGAGGAATCGTATTCAAGTCAAGTCATTCCATGGCACTGCGAAAAGACAGCTTCTGCCGCAGCATCTGGCGACTGCCTTGAATGCATGATCTTGGTTGACAATATCTTCAAACATTCTGTCAATTTGATCCTGGAGGGCATTCCATTGGCCCTCTGGTGCAGCAATATTGATAATGACCTCTTGAATTAGGCCGTGGACCTCTACTGTGTCATCCCTGGAGAGGGGAGAAAGCGTAGGTGACCACGGAATACAGGTCATCCACCTGTCTCATGGGAGCTGCCATCTTGGCATTGTATATTGCTTCTGCCATGTTTGTGAAGATGTGGCATGCACATATAGACACCATCTTGGGGATGGCTGGAGAAAAGGACAGCCCTATGGGGGCTGGACTTTTGTGTGACATGGTTTGTGTGGTCATCAAAGTCAGAGTCGTCATCGCCAGATGACGCAATATCGATGGGCGTATACTGGAACCAATTCATAGCCTTAACATAGCCAGCAAGAACCTCTCATTGATGGTGCATCTTCACCATCTTTGCTCTACATTTCTTGTGACAAACTCATGCAGTGCCGTCCTCAATATCCTTCTCAACCTCACACTGCAACACTCTGTAAGCAGTGCCCAATTCTAAGTTTTCCCTAAGCTCTTCATCCAGCTCACGATTCACTCTCTCATCCTTCTTTTTCAACTCAGCATTCTCTTCTCTCAAACCCTTGTTTATATCACTCAGAATATCGTTCAGATATGCTGTTTCTTATCACATTTCAACCTTATCAATCGTCTGTCAACATACAAATTTCTCGCTCAGAGTCTTGAGCAGTTCAATGCAACAGTCTGTTATTGGCATTATGAAGTGACTGTGTGTCCTCCACTAGTTTCTGTTCCTTTTTCTGTAACTCCGATGCCTGCAAGCCCATTTTCTTTTTTTAGAGATGCCTTTTGCAGTTCAAGGGAGGTACACTTTGCTGTGAGACTCTCAACAGTGGTATGTAGAGCCACAACCAAAAGACCTTTAAGGTTGTACTTTCTGTTTGTTTGTTTGGACTCTAGATAGTGCTCCAAAATGAGAAGCAATGGATTGTCTGCAGACTTCACATCCAGTGCAAAATCTGTCCATCCACCATGAGATGTGAGGTAGTTCAAGATGTTGAATCTCAAGTCAGTGCAAAGTTCAGGCATGACAAACAAGGGGTAAACAAACAAACAAATAAGCAGTTGGAAAACTGGATAAAATAATTGGTGCTGTCACCCAATGGCTTTCTGGTCCCCGTGGGCAAACAGTGAGGCCAAGACGGTACGCTGTCACTCACAAAGGGAGTGTACCAAGGTCTGGTGTGGGTGTGCCATGCCCAAGACCAAGCCAGAGTGTGTCCACCACAATAGCAACCACTGTAAGAACGAGTAGGTCCAACTAAGTGAAAAATGCACTACACTACTCGACATTCAAAATTAAGTGAATGGAATCTTCACTTTGTACATTCCAACCTGCACGCAGTCACAAAATGTAACTGGGTAATAAAATTACCTTTCTCAGGTTCTTGTTGGAACTGCACAAAAGGAAGAGACAACTGACAAGTGATGTCCAGATAACAAATGTAATTTATTACTGGCAAATAATAATAATACAGGCTTGCAACCAACAGTGTAATCACTGGGACAGTATCTAGCTTCCTTACCTATGAAGGCGTAGTCTCTAGTCTCAGTAAAGCTAAGTGCTGTAAGGAGTCTTATATAGAGAATAATGGATGGGGAAGGGTTTGATATGAGAATTTAATGCACACCCAAGTTGTGGGATGCTACATAAACCCCGAGGGCGAAGCCCGAGAGGTTTATCAAAGCATCCCACAACGAGGGTGTGCATTAAATTCTCATATGAAACACCCTTCCCATCTTTTATTTTTTATAATAACAGACCAGCACTTTTTCTTCAGCAGTTTATGAGACTGTTTGGCCCCGCCCACATACAGAATGTTGGCCAATGAGGCAGCAGCACTGTTTGACTGGCATGGCTCATGAATGTCATAACAACCAGCTGGTTGTTATGGAAAATATCAACCTGGTCAGTACATTGAGAGAAATTGCTGACCAGTTATTATACCCTGGTAATCACTGTGGTAACTATAAAAAAGATGCATAAAAAGTGCATAACTGGTCAGAAACAGGTGGCTTGAGTAACCATCCTAACTAACATAAGAAGTTGCTTAGCTTGCAGAAGATAACTGAACAATAAGGTATGTGATGCTTTCAGCTACAATTGTGCACAAGCACTAAAGAAGGCACTGTTGCCTAACTTATAATTATACAAAAAAATATAATGGATAACATCTCCAAGTGGCAGAATACATTATCAAAGTATAGTGACGCATAATATGCATTAGAAAAGTACAGTAGAACTCAGATCCTGATACTTTAAGTGCCTCTGCCCTAAGGTTAGTACATGTACCTACATATGTGTTGCTGTCCATGAGATGGGGGTTACAATCAGGGGTGCCGGTCCATGGATAACAGGCTGTATCCATTAGGAAGATCTTACCTTAAGTATTGTAGTTTATGTATCTGTTGCTGGGGAGCTGTTGCAATGTACTACAACCAGTGCAGATGCACATTTAAAACTGATCCAGAAAGGGCAGGCACCCAGGGAAAAGGGGTGAGACTTGATTTGAAGGCACATGTGTATCAGCAACCTATCAGATGGACACAATCCATGATGTAAGGATAGTGGCGTGCCTCAGAGATATGCCCCACAATAATTACGTTAAAGTGCCATCCTGAGAAATCACCTCAATTGAATGACAGGTGTGAATGATCACGGCCTTCCACCACATCAGAAAGTTATTCAGTCTACAAATCTCACTGCAGTGTGCTATGATCCATCATTCAGCAAACCTGGAGAAAAGGACCACAACAAAAAAGCACCAAAAAAACACATAAATAAAAATACTAATTTGTCAACTTTGTTACAAAACCTGAAACACACATAGTTTTTATAGCAATGTTTTTTGAATGTTGCTGCCTGTTTTACTTGTGAAAACTATTGCACACGATCTTCAGACTTTTAAGAAACAGGTCAAATAAGCTTTCTGACAGGGAAGACTAACTGTGAGTTCTGGAGATGGCATCATCAGCAGCTCTTCACTGAAACTGGCTTTTTGAACAGGCAGTGAATTTAAAGTTGTAAAATGACTTGTAACTTTTAAACAAAGAAACTTAAAGATCTCATTTTTGGCATGATGCTGACAGGGGCTGAGCTGATCCAAATTCTGAATTTTGTGATGCCAGAAATTTTGACTGTATTCCCTCTTTAGCTGGTGATATTGAACTGAACCCTGGTCCTGCCTCCCCCTCACTAGGTTTCTTGAATCCTGACTGGGCAGTGGGTAAAGAGCTGTGTATTGCTCATCTAAATATCCATAGCCTCTTATATAACCTAACTGACCTTGAGGTGTGGGTAGCTCTTCATAAGCCAGACATATTATGTGTTACAGAAACTTGGCTAAAGCCAACAATACCAGACTCAGCTTACTCTCTGTCCAACTATAATCTTATTCACTAGGATTGCCTCTCCACTAAGGGGGTAGTGAGGTATTTACTTATTTTAAAACTCACCTAAACCGTACCACCATCCCTTCCCCTCCTCTCTCCCACTGTGAGCTATTTCACTCAGTCCTTATTCTTGGAGGCTCAAAGAAGCTTCATATTCTATGCCCCATAACCTCCAAGTAGAAGGTTCTACTGGTCTATTTGAACTCCTGTAATATGCTGCCTCTGGAGCAGGTTGTAATGATATTATTATTCTGGACAATTTTAACCTGAACTGGTCTGGCAAATCCCTGAAAACATATAATGCCATCATCCAAGAACAAAACCTCTACCACCTCATAACAGATCCCACCAGAATATCTATGAATTCTGTCTCCAAAACTTTGCTGATCATTCTCCTACTTTCTGTATCTGATGAGCCCAAGCCCCACCTGCTCCCCCTCCCAAAGTTATAATCTTCTGTGACTTCTCCAAAGTCAACTCCACACTTTTTCTTAGTGACTTATCTATGATTGACTGGTCCTCTCTTTATACCACTGTTTCCACCACTGTAGCCCTGGATTATTTCCTAGCACAATTTTGTGCTCCACAAGACAAGTATGCTCCCACCATATCCCAAAGGATCTATAGGGCTCCAATCAGGTGGCTCAGCAAGGATCTTCTGGCCCAACTAAAATTGCATGATAAATGCTGGTTCATATTTAAATCCACAGGCCATCTTGCAGATCTGCAGGAATATCACACTAAGAGAAACTACTGTAAAAGAGCTACTCGCCATGCTAAGAGTGCTTATTGCAAAGGGGCCTTCTAGTAAATGCAGCAGGAGACCCCAAGAAGTTTTGGGCACATATTAAGAATTTTTGGGGGACCAAGCAACTTCAGTCTACCAACAACATGGTACTCAGTGGCCTACACTATAATAATCCTGTAACAATTGCAAACTCCTTTAATCAACACTTCACAGATTTATCAAGCTATACTAGTTAATTTCCTACCCCAGATGCCTCTACGCCTGACCCTATTTACCCTTCTCCCTCACCTCACATTGCTTTAACTTCAGGGTTGTAACTTATAAGGGGATCTATGACCTCTTCAGATCCATCATTGCCAAGACAACTATGACAGGCACCTCTGAGAAAACCTTTAAATAGGGGCTGAAAACATTCCTGTTTAACCAGGCATATGATTTGCATAATATCTAATGAAGAGCATGAAACATAATGACTGACATTTTAAGTTAAAGACAGATAGTGTTTTATAATTTTACTCTGCATTGTGCTTTTGTATTATTGGAATGATGTTTTTTAAATGTTTGTTAAGCGTTCCGAGCCTCTTGGAAGGGGTGCTATACAAATAAAGTATCTATCTATCTATCTATCTATCCATCTGTCTATCTATCTATTTATCTCTCTCTCGCTCTCTCTCTCCCTCTCTCTCTCTCTGTATCTCTGATAGCTGTAGTGCTGGTGCATATGGCCTTGAGCCTAGGCTTCTAAAGTTAGCCGCTCCTCTTATTGCCACTCCTCTGGCTAGAATTTTCAATTTATTACTCTGCACCAGGATTGTGCCCTCTATCTGAAAGACTGCTAGGATAGTCCCTGTTTTTAAGAAAGGCGACCCTAAATCAGTCCTCAATTATCAACTTATTGCTGTTCTTCCCATTCTAAGTAAACTATTAGAAAACTCTGTCTCCCTCCAAACCACTGTATTTCTGCAAGAATATAATCTTCTTTCTGAGTCTCAACATGGATTCAGAAAGGGCCATACATGGCTACTGCTCTTCTTAAGTATACAAATGATGCCAGAATTGCTATGGACTCTGGCCTTCTAACTGGAGTCATCTTTTTTGACCTTACCAAGACATTTGACCGTGTAGACCACACCTTACTTAAGGCCAAAATGATTTCTCTTTGCTTCTGTCCTGAGGTAGTTGCTTGGCATAATAGCTACCTCTCTGACAGACAGCAATATGTTAAATATTGCTCTGCCTCATCTGAACTCACAACTACAAACATTTGGGTACCTCAAGGCTCCATCCTTGGCCTTTTTCTCTCTGTCTTCATTAATATCTCTCTTAATGCCTTCCACTCTTCATCCCTTCTTTATGCAGATGACCTCATCCTTTGTTACTGTGGCAATGATGTCACAAACCTCAATTCTACTTTATCTTTTGACTTTTGAAGTATTCAAGACTGGCTTTCCAAAAAAAAAATAGTTCTAAATACTGGTAAAACCCAAGCCATGCTTTTTGGGTCTGCCCCTAGACTAAAGAAATGCAATAACCAGCTATCTGTTTCCCTGTACTGATGGATCTATTCTAAGTAGTGTGCAATCTTTTAAATATCTAGGAATCACACTCCACCCATCCCTGGACTTCGATCTTCACATCTCCCACATCTTAAAGCAGTAAACTCTAAGACTGGACTGGCCTACAGAACCAGATATGCCCCTGCCCCCTCTGCACGTATAGCTATACCCAAGGTATACTTCTATCAGTCCTTACATATAGCTCTTTTACTTATGCTGGTGGGTACCAGGTCAATATGGCACTTCAAAAACAGAGCATGAAGAACTGCGCTGTGTGAGGAGCGAACACATTTACAGTGACAGGGGTATAAGAGCTGAAAGCAACTACCGCTACCCCAGTTGCTGACCTCACAGTTCAGGAAGAAGTCAAGAAGCCTGTGCTGCTCTGCCTGGCCAAGCTGATCCTGTGGTGGAGTGGCTAAGGCACCAGGACACAGCAGCAATGGAGACCTGGGACTGTGGTTCGATTCTGCTCCTGGTGTTGCAGGTTTTTTTTAATTAAAAAATGCATTTCCCCCCTCCCGAGTTTCTCCCCATCCCCAAAGTTCACCCCCTTGGAGATGATTATTTAAAGTCAGTGGGGTGCAGGGGGAAAAGCCCCCCACATAAAAGAAAATCCCCTTTATTTTCAATGAGGTGTGCGCGTGTCTTGTGTTTATTTATTTATTTAGTTTTTGTTGACTGGGGAAGGTGCACTAGCCATAGCAATGACTATTTTCAGGCATGACCCGGGAGTTTACAGGAACAAAACATTTTGAACAAAGACAGCACAATCATATAAACAGTAGGTGCTTAGAAAATAGTAATACAGTCAAGTAGTGGAATTAATAGATACAACTAATTCTGCAGAACTCTATAACATAGAAAATATGAGAGAGCAACAGTAAAAATATTTAGGCAACATTTAGGTAGCAGTACATTAAGCTAAACAAAGGAAAAAGTGCCAACTTGATAGTCGAGGAAGATGGAATACAATAGAAAAAGGAGTAATTAGGGGGTAGAGAGGTAGTATATAGAGGTGGGCTAGGATAGGATTGGAAAAGTTGGGGTGAGGTAAGGAAATGATTTCTAGATGTAATTAAAAATAAATTATGGCAAAATAGGAGACAGGAGGTCAGTGCAGGAATATTTTGTTGAGGAAAGGAGCACAGAAAGGCTGTTGGGGTAGAAGACATTATGTAGATGTACTGTGCTAAGGGGGGTTTGAAACAGGAGCAAGAGGATGAGACAGCAAGATGGTCAAGCAGCAATATTTTGAAAGAGGCATGGGATGATGCCAGACAAATAGAGGGAGGAAGTTCTTTTTTTTGGGGTGTGGCAGGAGAAAGTGCTAGCACCTTTGGAGGAGCGATGTCTAGGGATGACAACATGGGCATTGGCAGCTGAGCATAGTTCATAGCTGGATGTCTGGTTTAGAAATAGTTCCACCAGTGGCTTAGGTGTTTGATTTCAGATAGTATTGTCTATATTAGAGCAGAGTGCATAGTCTCGGGAGGCTGCCAGAAAAAAGCCATCCTAGTTCAGTGTAGAAGAGGCAGTAGTGTTTCTGTCAATGGGAGGAGGAAGCATATCTACATATATTGTTGTATGCAATATCCCACTTCTGAAAACTAGTCTTACCTGATGAGGCATATGCTGCCACCCCATAAGTGAGTGATGGAAGGAGTAGGCCATGAGCTATGGCAAGCCTAGCTGATGGAGTGAGTATGTAGCTGAAGTGGTAGGCCATACCAAGTTTCATGTTGGCCAGCTTGCAAGTCTGCTGGATATGGAGATCAAAAGTAAGAGTTGGATCGAGTGTGATACCCAGATACTTAAAGGAGGGTGCAACCATGACAGATGAGACATTCATGGTAGAGACATTAAAAGTGGGTTGGGCAAGTTTACATTTAGCATTGGAACCAAACAGCATGGCTTAAGTCTTGGAAACATTTAGGACAAGCTTACTGCTTATCTACCACTCTTCAACTTGTTGAAAATCTTGGGAAAGTTATTGGTTGATTTCAGTGATGTTCTTTGCACCGGTGTACAGGACAATGTCATCAGCGTATAGCAGGGAAGCAGTCTGGGGAATGTTTAAGGTAATATCATTTATCAAGATGGTGAAAAGCAGGGGACCAAGAATAGATCCTTGTGGCACACCGATATTTATGGTAGCATAATCCAACAAGGTGGAGTTAAATTTAACTAGTTGAGTGCGATCTGTCAGGTAGCTGTCAAACCATGCAGTCACACCCGGTGCGAAGCCTAGTGATCTTAGAGCAGTGAGAAGGATAGGGTGATCAACAAGGTCAAATGCTTTAGTCATGTCTATAAAAATTGCCCCCGTTAGGAGACCTGTGTCCATGGCTGCTAGGGTATCAGATGTAAATTCGAGTAAAGCAGTGGTGGTGCTTGTCCCTTGTGGAAACCATGCTGTGCAGATGTGAGAAGGTTATGATTCTGCAGAAATTCAATGGTTTGTGTAACTACGAGCTTCTCAAGGATTTTGCTGAGAACAGGCAATATGGCAATGGGCCTATAGTTGGAGGGATTTTTGCGGTCATGTTTTTTTTGAAAACAGGGGTAATCCTGGCAGTCTTCCAGATATCTGGGACATAGCTGTGACAAAGGGAGAGGGAAAATATTTTTGCAAGAGGTGCAGCTATGTAACGGGCTGTGAGCTTTAGGAGTTTGGTTTCAAGGTTGTCCGACCCAGCAGCAGTGAAATTGGAGATATTGTTGAGCAGTCTTAGAACTTCCAGGTGAGTGACAGACTTGAAAAGAAAATTTGGGAACAGCAACATTGGGTTGGTCATTCGAGTACGGTCTAGCCGGGAAAGATGAAGTATAGTTGGTGAGGTCAGAAAACTGGGCATTGAAAAAGTTTGCAATAGTGGAGGGATTATTGCAGTGGACCTCACTGAGAGACATATCAGTTGGAGTGGGGGCTGGATTTGATCCTAGGAAGCATTTAATACGGGACCCGAATTGTTGGGAGTCACCATACGATTTAGTTAATAGATCCTTACAATAGGCACTTTTGGCCCTTTTGACTTCCTTCTTGCAGGAATTTCTGAGTGCTCGGTAGGAATTTAAGTCAGCTGGGAGCCCTGTGCTTTTGTAGTGGAGACAGGATGTGTCCTGCTGACACAATTTGGAGAGAAGGTCGGACTTTAACCACCGAGTATGTTTATTTTTTACTCAATGGGTAACACGAGGGCAATGTTTGTCCTGGACCTCCAGAAAGTGAGTCAGGAATATATTTAGAGTAGTCTGAGGTTCACCAGAGTTAAAAAGGGGAGTCCAGCCAATAGCGGCGATGTCAAGTAGGAGGGATTGAGGGTCAAAATTTGCATAGTTACGGAAAGTAATAAAACAAGGTTTAGAAGGGGAGGGCCTAGTTTTAACCCATATACAAAAGGTGGGGGAGTGGTCTGTGATGGCATCAGCTAGTATGCCGGAGGAGATAATATTTTCCGGGTGGTTGGTCATTATCCAGTCCAACAGGTTACTAGAACTGGAGTGCAGAGCAGTTCTAGTAGGGTCACTGATCGCCTGGCGAAAGTTGAAGTTGCCAATGTTGTGCCTGGTGATATGTCTGAGCATGACATTTTGACTGCGGCATTGTTGCTGCACTGTTTTTGGTTAGGGAGATATAACCACATGCCAATTGGTGCATCCAAATCTGGTCTTCTAAAATGGAATGCCTCTGGCATGCTTTTACCTCCCAGGACCCTTACCTGAGCTGCTGACGATGATATATATCTGAGTTAAATGTATTCCTAAAGACTAGCACAAAGTAACCTGTCAGCCACCTGTTAGCCTTCACTGCTCTTTGTAAATTATGTTGGACTGTATTGCTTGTTGAATTATCTTCTAATTGTCTGTTCTGTTGTTATTCTGTGTGATGTAGAACCTTTGTAAATGAGTCACTAACTCAAAGGTATATCTGAATACTCAATAAAAAAAAATAACACATGCCACTTTGCACTGGCCTCACATCACTGTACTCACCACTATCATCTATACTATACAATTGTCTACAACCTCTATCACCCATGGCCCACCATCATTATTCTCTCGGAGTCCTGACTGATATCATATCTCAATCTGGTGTTCCGTCTACTTTAGCCCAGATGCGCATCCCTCAAAGCCCACACTATTAACTTCGTTCTGGTGATCAAATGCTCTTTCAAGTACCCAGATGCAAAACTTTCATGGGTGCACAAGTTTTGTCTCACTTTGCACCTTTCTATTGGAACTCTTTACCCACAAATTTACACCTCTCCTCTACTCACACTTGCTTTAAATACCTCCTGAGAAGTCACCTGCTGCTTGCTGACCACTGATCCCACTTCGGGCCACCCTGAACTCCACCGACCCCTATCTTGTCTGATTAATCTGCTACTGGCCCATGAATGATCTGTGTAATGTGAGATCCCACCCCTTGCACTTACTGCCTATTTTCTTGTATTGGTCTCTACCTATTTCTCACTCGCATAGTCTTAACTATACCCCTCTTCCCATCCCTCAAGTGCTGTCTGTATTCTTCTCTTCCTACTAGGTGGCTCCTTAGCCAATCTGCCCAGAACTTATCTCTACAGGTCTGACCTAAGATACTGCATTTTATTCATATACTTTCACTGTAATGTTGTACCTTTGATTCATATTTTACTATAATTGCAATATTTTACCTTTGCCTCAATGACTATTTGTACCATACTGTTTGATATTTGAGGTGTCGTCCTTCGGATGAGACGTTAAACCGAGGTCCCATCTGCCTGGATTGGTGGTAGTTCAGGTGGATGTTAAAGATCCCATGGCACTTATCGAAAAGAGTAGGGGAATTTCCCCGGTGTCCTGGCCAAATTTTCCTCATTCACTAAAAATACCACCAAAAGCTTAATCTGGTTCTAGGTCAGTTGGCATTCATCTGTATCCCCCTCCCCCGGGTCGTGCCTGAAAATAGGCAGGATTTGTCTAGTGCACTTACCCGGTCAACAAAAACTAAATAAATAAATAAATATACTTATTTCTGAGATGTTTGTACATTTCCATGTGTGCTTTGTAGATTATGATTGAATGTTTGCTTCTCCTTGTACTACTCATTTTTTTGTATTCAATGTTATGTTACAACCCTGTATTTGACTGTAACTGTATTTTGTTTGTGCTCTCCCAGGTCATGCCTGGAAATAGGCATTTCCAATGTCTAGTGCAGTTATCCGGTTACCAAAAAAAATAATAAATAAGATATATTTTATTTATATTGGAGCCAGCGATCCACGCTCTGTGAATTTGTGAATTGCGCTCAGAAAATTTGGCACAATTCACAAATTAATTTGCGGAGCAAATTTTGGGGACTTTGGATGTCTCTACTTGATTGAATTACATCTACAAATTACAGATTAGTTTTATATATTTGTATTTATGTTTTTTTTTATTGTATTGATTTGTTGTATGGCGCTCAAAGTGCCAGGAATTGGGCACTTTATAAATAAAAATATCTATCTATCTTTCTATCTATCTGCTCAGAACCACCAACTTCACCTTCCAGGTCACCAAGGTATTAAGTTCCATATGGACTGAATGGATCTCTCTGAACAGAGATAGGGTGAGACTGGATGGTAAGGTCTCCTTAGGAACCTTCTCTTTGTCCACAAGAGCAGCTTCCAAAGATTTCTGCTCTGCCTCCTATTCCTTGTGGCATGCAGCAGCAAAGCTCATGATGTGATCACAGAGGAAAGCCTTAAGTGCCTCTGACAGGGTAGATTCAGTGGTATCCCTTGTGTCATTCAACTCAAAGCAGGTAGTTGCTTCTTTCTGAAGCCAAGGAACAATGTCCTCATCATGGAGAAACAGAGGATCTAGCTGTCTGAAGGCAGATGTTCTGGGCATGGGACCCCAGGAGACTGACATTGTTACTGGAATATGGTCTGACAAAAATACTGGGGCAATGTGAAAGGTGAGCACCATCTGGGAGGTGGTGGGTCAGTCACAGATCTATCCTACTGGAGATAGAGAGAGAGGCCAAAAAGCAGGAATAATCCAAGGCTGACAGATGTTGCAAGTGCTAGATGTCAGGTAAAGCAAGCACCATCATTTCCTTGACAGTCGCAATGGCTTTGATATGTGGCTTAGGGTTTCCCAAGTTCTGGTCCAGACAGTCATCTAGGGTAGGTTGAAATCCCCCAAAAGAAAGGGGGGTGCTGGAGGTGACCAAGTCAGCAAGTATTTTGCTGAGGGCATTAAATAACACTACATCATCCTGATTGCTGCCATAGATATTAACCAGAACCAGTGGGCCCTCAGAGGTGGTAAAGTGAGCAGTCACCCATCTGACAATTGCATCCACGTACAAGGCATCAAGGGACCAGGGGAAGGTTTTTTTGAATGAGGATGAAGATCCCTGCCCGTGATGTGGGTGTGCAGCTATGCACTTCTAACCCCACCCACTCCCGGCACAGCTTGGTTGCCTCATCTGGCCTGAGTTTGGTCTCCTGCAGCAGGGTACACTGGCTTTAGGAATCCTTAACCTGTAGATCACCTGTCTGCTTTTAACAGAGGAGTTTAGCTCCCCTACATTCCATGTTATGTACTGCAGAGATGTCACCATGGAGGCACTGGAGAAAAGGCATTATTGTGGGGATGAACCAGAAATACTGCAGGGATGTTGGGGCAAGACGGGGATCCATCTGTGCCTGTAAATATCACCTCTATGTGAACTTCTGTCCATGGACTGTGTGCATAGCACTTGACAGACCAGAGTAAATATGCAGTGAGTAGGGTATGACCACATAGAAGTGTGAGGAAAGCTTTGTCTGTAACTAACATCTAAAAGTAGTAGAACAAAACTTAACATATATATATATATATATATATATATATATATATATATATATATATATATGTATATATATAGATATCTAACACAACAAGCATTTGCCAGTGCCTAATGTTGTCGCACTGGCATTGGGTTTGGTAGTGCAGTGCGGAAAAACATTTTGGGCAGGATGTGAAAAATGACAGCTGTACAGTTCATAAGGAGATGTAAAAAAATGCCAGTGTTGAAAATGTGGCATGTAAATATAGCAAATTTGTGAAGTTACAAGGGTGCATGGGAAATGTGCAACGCACGCTTGTAACACAGTCATTTTATGGGTGTTCAGCATCAAATTTTCAACATAGGCATTTTAGCACCTCTGCTCATGCACAGTGTCACTGTTATTTCCTCAAACTGTCCCAAAAAGTGATTTTGCACAGCGACCGCGTTATTCTGCGCCGGAAGTGCAAAAACACATTTTGGGCAGGATATGTGAAATGACAGCTGTACTGTTCATCAAGAGGTGTGGAAAAATGCCAATGGTGAAAATCCAGAGTGAAAATATTACAGATGCACAATGTTACGAGTGTGTGTGCAATCTGCCAACGCATGCTCTTAACACAGTCATTTTATGGAGTATCATCACCAAATTTTGAACATAGGCATTTTAGGACATCTGCTCATGAACTGTGTCACTGTCATTCCATAATCTGGCCCAAACACTGATTTCCCACAGCGACTGCGCTATAGTGCACCAGAAATGCGGAAACACATTTCGGGCAGGATGTAGAAAATGACAGCTGTACTGCTCACAAGGAGGTGTACAAAAATGACAATGTTGAAAATCTGGTGTGAAAATATTGCAAATTCATGAAGATACGAGCCTGCATAGCAACTGCACAATGCACACTCATAAAACAGTCATTTTTTTGATTTTTTTCCACCAAATTTGCGACATAGGCTTTTTGAGAGGCCACCTCATGAACACTGGCACTGTCGTTTTGTTAATCGGCCCCAAAAGGTGATTCCGCACAGTGACTGCAAAATCACCTTTTGAGGCTGATTAATGCCATGACAGTGATAGAATTCATGAGGAGGGGACCCATACACCCCATGTTGAACATTTGGGCCCGGATATTCAAACTGCGCCATTCTGAGGTGCAAGCCCTTGAGCCACTCAAAATAGTTGCGCTGGGGTGTGGCCGGGGCGATATTCAAAGGAGTTGCGCTATTGAGCAACTCCTTTGAATATCACCCCCCAGCCACAGCCACTGTGCATGGTGCAGTGGAACTTGTGCCACCGCAAGTTGTCAGAGTTGAGCATTAAACCTATGTATGCTAAGTACCACGGCGCCTACGCAAATTTCCGATATTCAAAAGGTGACATGCAAATGGGGCCATAATTCATGCAAGGCGCAGGGGGGGCCATTTGCATCTGATTATGGCCCCATTTGCATGCCATTAGCATGTAGGTGCGCCGATCCCCGAGGACTTGCGCCTGGCCGCCCTGCCAGGCAGCAGCCATCAGGGACTGACGCACCCTGCAGCCCGATCGCGAGCACAACGTGAAAACAACCCCCGCCCAAACATCTCCCAATGCCCAATCTGGCAGAACGTGAAACAACCCCCCACCCAAACAGCTCCTAATGCCCGATCAAGGGCAGAAAGTATCATGAACCCCCGCCCAAACAGCTCCCAATGCCCGATCAAGGCAGAACATAAAAACAAGCCCTCAACCCGAATATCTCCCTGGTGGTCCAGTGGATTGTAATGCCCGATCACGGGCAGAATGTCCAGTGACAACCCTCCAAACATCTCCCTGGTGTCTAGTGTCCTCCACCCCACCCACTCCATGAAGCCTCACCACCCCGGCCCCGCAGCTGGCGGACGGTAGCATCCCACCCGCCTGCCGCCCCGCTGCTTCACCTATTGACTGTCCGTAGGGCTGCATGCCCATTGGTGCAGGGCCAGAGCCAATGGGTGCAGCCCATACCATACATGACAGTCCAGATTTGTGAATGGGTTCATTCATGTTTGGGGTTGTCACTGGACATTCTGCCCGCGATCGGGCATTACAGTCCACTGGACCACCAGGGAGATATTCGGGTTGGGGGTTGTTTTACATTCTGCCCACGATCGGGCATTGGAGCTGTTTGGGGGGGTTTATGATACTTTCTGCCCGCCGATCGGGCATTGGGAGATGTGGGCGGGGGTTTCATGATACTTTCTGCCCGCGATCGGGCATTGGGAGATGTGTGGGCGGGGGGTTGTTTTTACATTCTGCCCATGATCGGGCTGGTGGGGGGGCACAGGGACTTGATCCTTTTTTTTTTGGCTCAAAGTTGTGCAGGCGCAGGTTGGGGGTTGCGCATGCACAACTCTGCACAACCCGACTGAATATCAGGTTGCGCAGTTTATGCATGGTTCCTCCCCCTCCTGTTGAGCATGCATTCATTTGCATTGCGATGTTGCTTAACCTGTTTTCAGTGGCACAACTGCCTCCTGCTGAATATCGCAAAATGGCGCAATGTAGGACTTGTGCATGCGCAACCCTTTTGAATATCTGGGCCTTGGTGTTAAAATTCTCAAAAATGCCCGAAATATGCATTAAAGTTGGAAAAACCCTATTCATTCCATTATACAGCTTACCGGCATTTCCTCAGTTCGTGGTTGGCTTTGAAGAGTGCAGATGTGTTCCCCGCCCACCGAAGACCATCGCGACAGACTCCGGAGGTAAGTATGGGGTGAGGGGGTGTGGGGAAGCAGGGTGTGCAGTGGGTGGGTGCGGGTTGTGGAAGGGGGGCCAGGCAGACTGTAGAGGGACTGTTTCCTTCTTTACAGGGAAAAATTAAAATAAAAGACATCAGGGGCCATTTTCATTTTTAATAGGTGCTTTGTCACACTGGGGTGGGCTCCAAGTGTGCCACCTGAGTGTGTTTGGGTGGGTGGGTGCTTTAGCCGATAGTATTGGGCACCCCTGCGGCAAACAAGGAAGGAGTCGCGAGGAGCCAAGGGGATTGGGCACCCCCTCGGCAATCAAAAACTGGAAGAGGGACCATATTATGCTGACGGGAGTGGGCTCCCCTGTCGGCAAAGAGAAACTGTTGTGGGGGTGCATGATGCCAATGGGGATTCGGCACCCCTGTCGGCACACAATAAAGGAAGGGGGTTAACAGGCAACAGCGGCAGTTACTGCCTCCATGTTGCCTGCACGTAGGGGAGGCATGCTGTGGTCACACTTCAAGAGAACTTCACTCTCATTGCAGCAGACCTTTTCTAAGATGTCATTGCATCATTAGCCAGGCAGGGTGTCGGCACCCTGCTGCTGGCTGATTGGGGAATACGGGACACACCTACTGGTGCATGCCCTGCATTCAACCAACAGCGACCGCACCTCCAAATCTCCACTGCTGCAAGATGTTGGCTGCACAAGCATACCAACATAAAAACGACAAGAAAACAGACAGTTACAATAATACTAATACCTCTCTGTACCCACAGGTGAGAGGTAAATCATAGCTCCAAAGCCAAGGAGCAGAGCAGTATTGGGAGTCACCAGTTGATGGGTGAAACATGAAGAGCAAGAACAAAAACAACCACTGTCAGTCACAAAGAAAGTCACTCAGCAATGAAACCTGTGTGCCAATAGACCATTCCATTGATAAAATTATGCCTGTAACCAGGAATAATGCCCTATGGATGGGAGAAAGGCGAGGGAAATGACTGCAGAAGGCACTGTTCCACAGATTCTATGGGATGGTATACCAATCGGGGGTGGAAGGGAGGAAAAGGGGACTAAGGGGGCAGGGAAGAGGCAGGTGGGGGGAGAGAAAGGGCATGAAGGTGATCTACAATTGCTGGTAATCCCATTGTGAGGCTGGCATCCAAATTGTAGTACAGTGTAGGGCCCTGGGCAGCTTCAAGAAGTGTACACAGGTGTGAAGGAGGAGGGCTTATTGTTCAGGCCTGCCAGATTAAGGCCACAGAAGAGAGACAGATTCAAGCAAAGCCCTCATACTTCCCAGTCAGCTCTTAACTAAAGCTCCCAAGAGGAGGGAAGCCACAAATATAAAAGTTCCAGTGACAAAGAGTGCAGGCTTAATCATTCACGCTCACCTATGTGTCCGGCGTGCATTTCACGCCATAAGACCGGGGCAGGAAACAGAGAAGGAGGGAGGCAAGAGTGCCCCCACCTGGAATAGGTAATGAATATACATGATAATTTATGGGGAAATGCCAGCAGCCTCACCAGTTGGCCAGTAGATTCAGGAGAGGAAAGTGACTGGAGAGGGGGAGATACAGGAGGAAAAGTAAGTACAATTGGGTAAGGAATGGAGGGGGTGGGAACTCACTGGGTGTTAAAAAGAGCATGGAGGTAGACACAATCAACCTTCCCAGTGGGGGGGGGGAGGAGGGCTGGGGGGAAGAGGGATAGTTGGTGGCCAGTGTTTGATAGGGTGAGCTACAGGGCATGCATACTGTACTTGGGTGGAACAGAGCCAGGGACAGAGTGAAGCACCTGGCACAGCACAACATGTAAGGCCATCCCTTGTCCTATTCCCTCAGACATCGGACTAAAAATACTTTTTAAAGGTATTCAGGTGCGTAACAAGTAACCTGAAACCAACATTGCTAATGAAACACAACATATTAACAGTAAGGGGATAGGGAAAGGGAAAATTGTTGAACCAAGAAAGGCACACTAAGCCGAAGCTTGTTTCCAGTAGCAACCTGGCAGCACAAGGAAATTAAGTGACTTGCTCAGGGTCACACAGTATGCAATTGGGGCTATGGGATTCAAACCTAGGTCTCCAGGTTTGCAGTTCAGTGCCCTAAATACAGTGCCATACTGCCTCGTTACAGTACAGCAATGACAGCAGAGCAATGACAGAACTGCAGGACTGAAGTCTCACAATTGAAACACGTAAAAGGATATAAGAAAAACACAAAACAGTTCCATAAGTCCAAAGCCTGTAACTCCAATGGGCAAAGGCCATTCAGTTACTGGTAGCAGGTGAAGGTGTGGTACTGCCAGCTAGGTCAGTACGCAAGGGCTAACATACTGAGGGCAGGTACTGCAAATACTGAAATCAGGTCCAGTAGCATAGAAGATGGTATGAAGCTACTGGTGTACTGACCATGCAAAATGCAGCTTTTGCAGTGTGCACAGGTGAGAGACCACCCCAGTGCCCCTCATAGCAGACCCACCACTCTAAACAGTGGGGCATACAAAAGGTTGTGAACTGGTAAGTCAAACAAGGGAACAAGGCAGCCAGGGGAAGAAAAATGGGACAGCATACTACCGAAGGGGAAATATGGGAGGAGGGGACCCTGACTTATGGATCAGTGGAGACCATCACCCATCTTAACAACGGGACAGGAAAGAGAGGAGGCTTGGGAGTCCCCAGCCAACAAGAATAGCCTGGAGGAGGAACCAGCATCACAGCTTAGCATCATTGCTGTACCCATCCACAAAGGTACGACCCACTGCCCCCTACAACTGAACCACCTCCCAATGCAATCAGATCACAAATGCTGCAGAATGAAAAAGGGGGAAAGAGTGAGGAGGAACCAACTCACAGAGTGGTGCTCATGGATAGTAGCAACCATAACAAGTGCAGAAAAGGGAAATCCTAACTAAAAACAGAAACTAGCCTGAAGAAGGCATAAAGGCCAGTCTACACTGTGACAGTGCACCCTGTGCAATAGGTAAAGCTGTGGGGAAGGAAACGCCACCATGTTATACCCAGAGATAACCACGGCTAAAGCAGTGCACCATACAGAGGTGAAATCAGCATAAGGTGGTAACATGGACTGGGAGGAAAACAGGGCTGTATGGTCCAAAGATCCAGGTCCCACATTCGGGAGGGGAGAAAAAGTGCAGTTCGCAATGTAGGTCACATTCGGGGCAGGGGGAAGGTCTCTGGCACCCCAGCCTCCTAAGTTCAGAACAAATGGGCTGTAGGAAAGTATTTTAAACATAGAGTTAACACAAAAGGAGTGCCTGGTGGTCTGGACAGTGGGAGTTTGGAGTACAGGGGTGGATAACAAGACACACGCAGGGAGGAATTGGGAAGCACATCTCATGCAGAGTCAAAACTTAGGCTTCACCCATATTGCTTATGTGGTAAATGTTGCTCTTTATGGACTGCAGGAGTCAGTTGTGCTGGAGCATAAGGTGGAGAGGAAGCTGGCAGTGTAGCAGTTCTGTCTGCCCCATATCTAGTATCTTCATTCAGAGTGGTGGACAGACTAGGAAGCGGTTGGAGGTCATCAGGCAAAGCAGGCACAGGTGCTTGGGAATCTGGCAAAGTAGTGGGAAAGTTAATGAAATCACATCCGAAGAAAAGGACTGTGGAACATCTTGAATCCAGTGGGTTACAGGACCCAAGGCAGCATGGATTCATGGCGGGGGGTCATGTCAAGTGAATTTGATAGAGTTCTTTGACTGGGTGACAAAGGAACTAGATCAGCACAGAGTGGTGGATGTAGCCTGCCTATATTTCAGTATGGCTTTCAACACTGTTCCACATAGGAGACTCTTAAGCAAGCTGGGTAGCTTAGGGCTGGGTCCAAAGGTGGTTAACTGGGTATGAAATTGATTAGGGGGAGGTGGCAAAGGGTGGTAAAAAATGGAGTTCATGCAGAGGAAGGGAATATGACCAACAGGGTGCCTCTGGGATCGATGCTCGGACCAACCCTCTTTAATGCCTTTATAAGTGACATTGCAAAGGAGCTGGAAGGGAAGGTCTGCCTCTTTGCAGATGACACCTACATCTGCAATAGGGCGGACACTTTGGGGGGAGTGGAAAGGATGTACAGTAATCTTATAAAACATGAGGAGTGGTCAAGGGTATGCAGATGGATTTCAATACAGAAAAGTGCAAAATAATGGACTTGGGGCAAAGAAACACTGGGGCACAGTACAAAATGGGTGGTTTGGTACTGATGACCACCAAACAGGAAAGAGACCTGGGGGTAATCATACTGGATGACCTAAAGGTGGCCAGGCAGTGTGACAAGGCTGTTGGGAGGTCATGAGGGATGCTTTGGTGCATAGGGAGGGGTATTACCAGCAGAAAGAGGAAGGTGGTCTTGCCTCTGCATAGATTACAGGTAAGACCCCATCTGGAGTACTGTGTCCAAGTCTGATGACCACATCTCTGGAAGGACACAGACAGAGTGGAGGCAGTCCTGAGGAGGGCAACTTAAATGGTGCAGCGTCTGCATCAGAAGCCCTATGTAGAGAGACTTAAGGACCTGAATATGTAGACACTGGAAGACAGGAGGGAGACAGAGTTATGATAGAGACCTTTAAATACCTAAAGGGAGTAAATAAGGTATACTAACATACTATTTGCCAGCAGATTAGGCCTTACGGTCTATCAAGTCTGCTCGAACCTTAGATCCTTAGTTGGGTGCTGAGACCCTCCCATCCCTTGTGCTCCAGAAACCCCTATCATCCATCCCCACCCCCCTGGGACAGGCCATCATCTGATACATCCACTTTCTGTGTCTGTCCCACCCTCTCTTAAAGCCCTCCACTGTGGATCTCTGAACCAGCTCACCAGGCAGTGCATTCCAAGGGTCCACCACCCTCTCAGTGAAAAACCTCCTCTTTTCCCTCACCCTTCCACCTTCCAATTTCAAACCATGCCCTCTGGTGATACCTCCCTGTTTTAGTCTAAAGATCCCTCCATGTTTACCTCCTATTTATTCCCTTGAGGTACTTGAAGACCTCAATCATGTCCCCTGTCTCTCCTCTCCTCCAATGAAAACAGGCAGAGCTCCTCAAGTCTGTCTTCATACGCCAAATCCCCTAGCCCTCGTATCATCTTTGTTGCCCTCCTCTGTACCTCTCCAGGGAGCTGTATGTTCCTCTTCAAGTGTGGTCTCCAGTACTGTACACAGTACTCAAGGTGTGGTCTAACCAGTCCATTGTACAGCGGCAGAATCACTTCCTTGCTCCTAGAGGTGATCCCCTAACGATGCATCCCAACATCCTGTTTGCCTTGCTAGCCGCCTCCTGCACTGCTCAGAGTTATTCATACATGCATCCACCATGACCCCTAGGTCTTTTTCCCCTATTGAGGCCTCCAGCGCCTCCCTTCCCAGGGGTGTACCTGTGTTTAGGGTTTCCACCAAGATGCAACACCTTGCACTTGGTGATATTGAAATTTAATTTCCATGTGTGAGCCCAGCTTTACAGGATGTCCAGGTCCCCTTGCAGGGCCAACCTCCCCTCTTCTCCCTCAATTACTGCTCCCATCTTGGAGTCATCCATGAACAGACTCATTTCACACCCTATACCCTCCCTGATGTCCGATATGTATGCATTAAACAGAATCGGACCCAGGACCGAGCCCTGCGGTACCCCACTACCAACCTCTCTAGGGTTCAAGAGCTCCCCACAGACCACTACTGTCTGGGTGCATCCAGCTAGCCAGTTTTCAATCCATCTGACCATCAAAGGGCCTACTCCTAACCCCATCAGTTTCTCCACCAGACCATTGTGGGGGACAGAGTCAAACGCCTTGCTGAAGTCCAAGAATAATACATCCACAGGCTTACCCCTGTCCAGTTCTGATGTTACCCATTCATAGAACTCCACAAGGTTGGTTTGACATGATCTACCTGGCACAAACCCATGTTGCCGATTATCCAGACCTCCCACCTCCTCCAAGTACACCCCCAATCATTCCTTTAGTATACTCTCCATTAATTTTCCCACCACCGAGGTCAAACTGATGGGTCTATAGTTACCTGGTACTTCCCTCGACCCCCCTTTATGGATTGGCACCACATGTGCCTCTCACCAATCCCTAGGTACCCTCCCTGTATAGAAAGGAAGTATTTTTCAGAAAAAAAGGTACACAAGAACAAGGAGACATGATGTGAAGCTAGAGGTAGATAAATTCAGGACAGATGTGAGAAAGTGCCTCTTTACGGAAAGTGTGGAGGATTCTTGGAACAGCCTTCCAGAGGTTGTGGTGGGGGAGAAAACAGTGCTGGATTCAAGAATGCATGGGATATACACAAGAGAAACTTATGGGAAAGGAAGAAGGGGAGGGATAATGGACCAGAGATCAAATATGATCTGTGATAATACTATATGCAGGAAAAAAACAGGCAGACTAAGTGGACCAAGCGGTCCTTACAGTATCTGTTAGCAGATTCTAGCTAAATATGTTTGTAAGTTGCCTGTGGTGGCAGGTGGCTCATGGGGTCAAACTGGTTCTTGATAGGCAGCAAAGAATCAGTATCTGGGCTTGCCTCAGAATATGGAGAAGAGGCACTACGAATATGGCTGGGTCCCATCGAAGATCTACCAGGGCCGATCTTCACCTTGGCCTTTTGTTGCTTATTCCCCCCCTCCTCATCTACATTGGAACAAGTGGGAATCG
Organism: Neoceratodus forsteri; assembly: GCA_016271365.2. Classification (NCBI taxonomy): domain Eukaryota; kingdom Metazoa; phylum Chordata; order Ceratodontiformes; family Ceratodontidae; genus Neoceratodus; species Neoceratodus forsteri. The sequence goes on along the minus strand of CM057456.1, from coordinate 540,570,194 downwards.
TCAACTGGGTCATGGCTCAGAGGCCCAGTGGAGGTGCGGTAGTGGGCCCAGCAGAGTCCATCATGGCTGAGCTGTTGTAAGGCGAGGAGAGGACTCTATAGGTAGCTCATTGCTGGGATATGAAGTCATCCACCACTGCTGGGGATTCAAAATGACAGACTACTCTATTTACTGCAACTCTTGGCTGTGCAGGATACCTGAGGGCCATCTTTGCACTCAGATGATGCAGTTTCCTCTTCACATCGGAGTAGGCTCTCCAATGATGAGAAAGGTCTGAGGAGAGATCCTTGAAAAAAAGGACAGTTAGTGACCATCGCAGCTCTGAGGCCCACATTCCTTGTCAGCTGTAATATGTTCCCTTTTATGCGGCACCATAAAAGTCTTAGCAGAATGGGCCTGGTGCAATCATCTGGTTTAGGATGAGGGACTAGTGTCCAGTGCATCCTCTTGATCTCAACGGGTAGGCAGTTGGGAGCACTGAGCACTGTTGGAATCAAGTGCTGCAGGAATGGGATGATATCAGCCTCCTCAGCCCCTTCAGGAAGGGCGACCAGTCACAGATTGTTTTCTTGCACAGTTTTTAAGGTCCTCGACCTTATTAAAGAGGTACAGATTGCTCTTTCCTTTTCTCTGAGGCAGCCTTGTGTTTCACTCTCCATGCCCTCTATCTGGCTAATGCGTTACTCTGTAATCTCAACTCTCTGCCCCAGTGCAGTTAGGTCCCTATTAGTTTGAGCCACCACAGCATTAGTGTCCACAGTGTCCTGCAGGATGCTCTGCAACAAGTCTATGATGCTAGCAAGATCTGAGTCTACTACCAGGGAAACTGCCATGCTGAAATCCAAGGAAAAAGTTAGTCCATGAGTTCCAACATGGCCTACCCTTTCACTGCTTGAGTTTTGGTGAGAGTCAACAAAATGCAATGATGCAGAGGAAAACATGGTCCAATGCCAGATCGGGTACTCAAGATGGCACAATTCAGGTATGTCTAGAATTAGAGTGTCAGAGGCACTCAGATACAGTTCTACATTTAGCAAATTACTGTTGGTATTAAACAGATGGACGAGGATTTTTCATAAGGCTTGAGCAGCAACAAGAATTAAGAAAAAAAAGAAGAATCAGCATATAGCGCTTTTCATACACAACATATCCCAAAGTACTTTACAAGCAATGCTAGACTGGAAGTGAAGTGACTAAATGTGAAGTGGCGGCCATATCGCACATCAGCACCCACAAACAGCCTGGACAATTGCATAAACTGGTTTTATGGGAAGGGGAATATTGACCAGGACACCAGAAAAGTCCCATATTCCTTGCAAAGAATGCCTTGAGTTCTTTTACTTCCACCTGGAAACCCACCAAGACACCACCAGGATGGGTAGAAGGGACCTTGGTTTAATGTCTCATCCAAATGACAGCACATCCCAACAGTACAGCACTCCCCCTAATACTGTACTCAGGTGCCAGCATTTAGGTACAAGTCCAATCTTGGTGTGGGACAAGAACCCATGACCTTCTGGTCCAGAGGCAGATGTGCTACCAACTGACCCATGGTGACACCTAATTAAGCAGCCATCTTAATGGTGATTAGCCACGCCTTTGGGTATGCCCATTGGTTCATATGAATCCCTGCCACGTAGCCCTGTGCTCTGATGCCTGTCCACACTGAATGGCATTCACAGTGGCCATCTGTGTGTGCAGATGATTGCACAGGGACAAGGGGGATCCTAGATACAGACTTGCTGGATATCTTGCATTCAGTCAGATGCCAGGATCAGCTACATAGTTGATCCTTTATTCTGCATGGAACTGGGCCTAGGCAGTCATCAAAACACTATTGTAGTCTGTATACATAAAAATACAAAAATCATGTGATAAGCTCCCCTGCCCTGAATGCCTACTAGAAGTGTTGAGAGTAAGTGGTGAACAACTTCAATGGTCTCAGGACTGGTCTCCTAGATGTCTTGTAGCAGGCATACAGCTGTCTTCCAGGTGTTACGACATCTCCCTGGTAAGCCTACCAATGCAGGCCCCTGTGCACCCAGTGTGTGTTAATAGCACTGTGGATAATGCAGCTCCCAGTCACCATCCCTGTGCCTGCTTGAACCCAGTTGGTCACGTGGCACAGGATCTGGACTGGAGGATGACAAATAACTACTGTGTGTGCATGCCAGGGAGTGACCATAGGTAAGTATCCTACATGACTGGGGCATTCAGCTGCTTTACACTAGCCCTATTCAAGTTGAGAGACATACTTGGATTGGGCCGTATGTTCACAGGGAATATCAGTTAATCAACCAATTACGACATTATGAAGTTCCACCAACTGACAACTTTTTAACTTTCTTAAATTTCTAACTGCATCCCCAAAAGTAGACTGCAAAACTCCATAGTGAAATTCATACAACATATAGTGGAATGCATACAGTACAAAACAGATGTACATGTGTCATGTAGTGAAACACGTACCGTACGTACTGAAATGCATGCAACATATCATATAATGAAATACATACACTATCAACTGGAAACATATAATGAGTACTAAATATTCATATACATTAAATACTGAGACAAACGTACTGTGGACTGAAATGCATAAACTATCTACTGAGATGCAGTACTACAGTACACTATACATTGAAAAATCCATATACACTGTATACTGACACAAATATACTATGTATTGAAATACACTAAAAATTGAAAATCTGCATACACTAGATACTGAAACAGATACACTCTATATTGAAGTGCATACACTAGCTATTGAAATACATACACTACAAGACTGAAAGCTCCTCATACAGTACATAAGATACTGAAACAAATACACTGTATTTTGAAACAGACACAAAACTCTAATGAAGTAAGTACATTATAGACTAAAAGAGTCCATAACACTTTATACTGAAAAACATACACTATATAATGAAAAATTCCACATACACAATAAACTTAAATACAATATATATAGAAACACATACATTGCGTAGCATAGTTTCAAATACAGAATATATTGAGATTAATTATGTTGCCTGGGATGGCTTGCCACTGCCCTGCACTCATATCTTACTGTACACAAGAAATTGCTAAAAGGATGTCTAAAGCTGCAGAGCAGAAGGTGAACAAAACAAGGCTATCTCCTAAACTCCTACTTCATAATGATAGTTTCCTCACCTGGTAAAGGTGATTATGGAAGCACCTTTTCTCAGCACTCCAGTCTTTTACTCTCAGCTCCTTTGTGCATCCCTACAGGTTGGTCACACTCATCTTGGCTCTGTGCCAACCACTTATACAGCTGGTAAGAAAATATGTTTTGGCTATCAGATATCACTTTAAAAAAATTAGCATGATTCTTTTGTAGTTGTGCCTTGCTCTGTGCAATGCTGTAAGCGTTAGCTGGGATCCTAAATGAGGAAGAAACTGTTCTACAGGACCCTCAGCAGTATGGAGTGATTTGGGATTGAGATAGCCGACTTGCTCGAGCTATGTAAGACACAATCAGTCAGGTCATTGTTAGGAGCTTGGGGGGATGACTCACTACACAACCAATCGGGGACCCACCTGTCGGGTTCTCCTTCATCTCAACATGTTGCCGTAGAGCTGGTAGCTGGTAGAGCCCACCAAGAGCTGCTGTAACCCAGAGGGGGAAAAGATCTCGCAGTACAACAATATACCACCCACCAAAACTGGGACCAAAGCAGAGACTGGAGAAAACAGGGTACAGATCTGCCAGGGGGTACTCACAGTAGCACTGGACCAGCCTGCTGTAAAATGCTAGGTTCGCTTTCTGGAAAGATGGTGGGTGGCCGTTGTAGGAGGAAAACACACACAGCACCATACTTTCTGAACTTAGTAACCCAGCTAACACTCATAGTGTTGGACAGAACAAGGCACAGCTAGATAGGAATCATGCTTAGATTTTTTTAAAGTGATATTGGAGAGGCAAAAAATATTTTCGTACCAGCTGTGGAAGTGGTTGACACAGAGCCATGATGGGTGTGAACAGCCTGTAGAGATACACAAAAAGAACTGTGAGTAAAGGATTGGAGTGATGAAAAAAGGTGTGTGGGACAATAAAGGATTTCATCTTATTTTGCTTTCTCAGCTTTAATCAAATTTCATATCATCATGATGTTACAAAAAAAGCCTTTAATTTAAATACAGTTTATTCTTTTAACTGAGTGCTATTTTCATTTGTCCCATCACTACTAGGATATTTTTATAGAAAGAACAATGCAAACAGAATACAGAACATGCATCAGATTCAGATACCAATATATATAACCACTTTTAGTCCACAAGCCTACTTACATCATAAAGAAAATTTTCATATCTTAACAACAGAAAAAATGCTACAACATGTTGCAGACAATAAACCTCAAATTGTGTATAGAAAGGGACGGAACCTAAGGGACATCCTAGTGAACAGTACGTTTCAAAATACCTTCCACTACACAACAAAAAGAGATGAGTCTACCTAATGGAACTTTTAAATGTGCAAACTGTAAATTCTGTAAATACATTCACATTGGCAATGTTGTCACTAATCCAAGAACAGAAGCGACAGTGGGCATCAAAAACATGTGCACATGTAACATACAAAACATTGTGTATTTGGCAACTGCCACACATGTCCAGCATTCTGTATTGATAAAACAACCCAAAAATTCAAAGAGAGACTAGACCAGCATGTGAGAAGTATTAACAAACTGAACGATGAAAGCACTCTGGCACAGCATGTGAAAATGAGAGGTAGCCAACATGGTTTCACTTTTTTGATGACTGATAAAAGTTTTTTGAAGTACCAGGGCAAGGGATTTGGACCAAAAATTATAACAGTGAGAAACCTTTTGGCAAAATTGCTTTAAATCCTATCAAATCCTATCACCCGCCTGGCTTGAATGACTTTTCCAATTGAGTCCATATTTATGATTTGTGTTCTGAACTTTTTTAGTATAGCATTTATCCTATGAAGAACATATCTACAGTATATGCTTGCATATTTAAAAAAAATACCTTTTGCAGATTTATCTTCTATTTTAGATTTAGTTTTAATATTATATATGGCAGAATTATTTTGACAATTTTTCTATTAGCCACATTGATAAGCCTTTTGCTTTAAAATATAAATCTTAAGCCTTAAATATTTAAAAACATTTATAATAAAGTATTTAGATAAACTTATTGTATTTAAGAACATAACAACATAGATGACCTTTGCTTACTTACTTATTTGTTTTGGTGGAAGTTTTTAACTCTTGGTTGTTTAAACATATTCACTGTACATGTATGTATGCCTGCAATTCCTAGGGTGGTCACATATAGTGAGATACTCACATTATATAGTTATACAATAAATTCATTATAATATATTCACTAACACATTGGTTATCTCATTGATAATTATCCTCACTTTTAAATATTACTATTTTTTATCTTACTTCTTTCTCTTGCACTGGACATTCATTATTTATTTATTTCTCTATTTAATTAACTATTTATTCACTTGATATATCAGAATCCACACATTCTCACTTTAATTATACCCTGTATTTATGGTGCAGTACCAAATACCGCCCATTGTCTTGAGGAAGCGCAACTCACGTGCGAAAATGTTCGGCAGTTACCATTTGTGGGGAGGGGTACCTGGATCTGTATGTTGGTAGTTGATCCAGGAATAAAAGTATTCTGTATTTTATCCTGCTGCATCTCTGCATTATTCTTTCTACAAAAAGATCCTAGCAGTGATGGGACAGCCAAGCTCTTCCGTCTGCTTCTTCGAGTACCACTTGGCTCTGTTTGTTTTTGCTTGTAGCTGCCATGCGGCTTTGTTCATTTCATTGTTATTTTCATTTACTGTTAAAACACCTTTTTGGGGGGATGCTAATACTTAGGATAATCATGGCATATCACTGTGATACCATATAAACACAATGAACTACATGCATTATTCTGTTATAAATGAAGTTTTACTAAGATTTTCTATTGCGTAGAAGTGCAATCATATGCAATAAATTACTGTTTTAGTTCAGCAACTTACCTGAGCTGAATGCTTGGGAAACACTGCAGGAGCAGTGATAGTATAAGTAAATGCCTTTTGCAATTTATAGTCTACAGAGTTTATTTTGATTTAGTTTTTGTTTTTTATTTTAATGTTTTGTTTAAGAACGGTTCTCAGTTCAGAAACAAAAATACATATTTTTTTGCAATAAGCACTTGGGGCTAGTTCTTATAAGGAGTACAGCTGGCATATGCATGACTTTTCTTTTCTCAGTCACTCCATACTATGATGCCTCACTGGTAGCATTTACAATCCCCACCCACCCCTAAACATATCTGTGGAGCACTGCAGCTTGGACAGAGCTTTGTCAGGCCCTGGGTCTCCACTAGTAAGCTTGCTCTGGTCTTGCCACATAGTTCACCCCCTGCTTATATGGTACAGTATGACTGTGTTATTTTATAAATATCCTACGCATGGGTTTCCCAAACCACTGTTTATTAATAGCAAATGAAGACAGCACTCTAAAGGAAGAAGAAACTGAATTTTAACTAGATACACAGATTCACAGGCAATGATGACAGAAAAATGCCCATTGTCTGCACACCCTACTTAATTATGCTTCACTGACCCTAGTGGTCATCCCACCCTTTATTTCTGCCACCACTTTTCTAACTAGTCATATATATGTTTCCCACCTCTGCTTGAAGCTGCTCGCTAATTTGGCATACACCACTGCCTCCAGCCACTTGTTCACTTGTCCACCACTCTTTCCATGAAAATGTGCTTACTAAAGTTTACAACTGAGGTCTATGAGGCAGAAGAAGGCTATGGAACCCCTTGACATAGAGGCAAGCCTCAAAGAGCTGGGGTTTTGCTCCTGGTCTTCTGCAGCTGATCCAGAAAGTTTGTACTTCAAGCAAGAATAATGATATTCAGACTTGCTTCTTTGGTCACAGAGTACTTCTACTGCCAGTCTTCTGAGAATGAATGAGGATTAGCTGAGTGCACTGCAACCCACCACATGTGCCTCATGGAGCCCATTTAGACTGCCTCCACACCTCAGCAGTAATATCAATCAAATGACACCATGTATTTATACATGCAGTATTATACAGGCATGGTAGCACCTGTATATTAGGATTGAATAAGCACTTCAATGGTAAACCTCAGTTTTTGCACCTTAATAACTTTGCCCCCATTCAACCAATTTACATGGCATTTGGAATGCACAGAGATGGTGCCAGGACCTCAGGATCTTGAAATTGTTTTCATAATCAGTTCACTGGAGGCAAGGTTACAGAGGGGCAACCATCCAAAAAAAAATCACCAAAATTCAGACCTTTTTTTTTGCTCTACCATAACAAAAAAACTAGGAGGATTTGAAACCTGTATGTTGAAGGTTTGATTGTTTAGCCTAAGGTGTGGGCTTTTGAAATTTTTTTTCCAAAGTAAAGTAGATTTTAAATAATTTAAGAAAAAACATTCTATTGGTGAGCATGCACAGTTTAAAAAAAAATTCTAAAGATAACTGAATTTTTGTGATAACATGAACTCATGTTGTCTTTGTGGCCCTGCCCCTTCTGAGCATGTTGTGAATGTGTGTTTAACTATGTCTTCCATTAGCCAGCCACATAAGCAACTTCCCTTAATTTTACTGGACACTGGAGTGTCCAATCCCCAGTGGCAGTTTAATTAATAATGTTGTCCGACATCAGGGAGCCCACCTCCTGGTGCCAGATCAGTCCTTTCTCCCCTCTGTAATGTTCCCCCTAAATGCACATCATTTATGCCTACCAATACTGGAAGGCCCAATCCTTAGTGCTTGCGTAGTGTCATACTGACACTGGGGGTGCCCAGTCCCCAGTGTTAGAGGTACCTTCCCCCTCCCCTCCATTATGTCCCCCCAAAATATTGTAATTCATGCTGTCCAACACCAGGGTGTTGAATCTTGGTGTCAAATTGGACTTCCTCCCTCCAGCCAATCCAACAATCTGGGACACTGGGGTGTCCACCTCCCAGTGCTCCCCACAAGTGTTATGCTTCCCCTGGAATGCCCAATCTCCAGTGCCCAGGGTGCTGTAAATATAAAATCATCCCGCAATAACTTTTTCTTTCCTCAAAGAAAATAGTCCCTTGTCTGCTGCCATCCCCACTGCCATCACAGCCCTCTCATTTAGCACCCACCACCCAACACATCCCTTACCCTATACTTACCAAGCCAAAGCCCCAAACCATAATCCTCTGTGGATCAGAGACACATCTTCACTCTTCAGTGCCAACCAGGAACAGAGGAAAACAGGTAAGTGCTGTATGTTGTATTTCAATGCATTTTCAACTTTTCTGCATAACTTGGTTAGTTTTAGGTTTTTTGTTCAACATGGACATTTTGGGATCCTATTTTATGAACACTAGCAGTGAAATTACATTAATCTAGCCCAGAAGGTGTTTTTGCAGTCACTGAGAATAATCGCTTGCAAGGTGAGATTTACATAATTTCACCACCCTTGTCCATGAGGTGGTGTCCCAAAAAGGCCATGTCGAAAATTTGGGCAACAATATACAAACTGACCAAGTTATGAGCATAGATAGAAATCATGTTCAATATTATGACCCTAAATTTTCAACATAGCCATTTTCTCACACCACCTCATGAACATTACATCTGCCATTTTTCACATCATGGCAAAAACATGTTTTTGCACCTGTGGCATGAAATGATGTTTCAGCAGGGATCTGAACATTTTCACCTACCAGGTTCATGAGGTGGGGTCATAAGAAGACTGTTGGATGTTTGGGGTCAAAATATTACAAAATAACAAAGTTATTGATGTATGTTGTTATTTTTCTATGCAGGCTTATAACCTTGGTAATTTTCAATATTTAAAAGTCAAAGTATCAGCATAGCCATTTTGTCATACCACTTCATGACTATGATGACAGCTGTTTTTCATATCCTGGCCAACATGTAATTTTGCACTGCTGGTGTTAAAATTACATTTTGTCCAGTATGATATTAAATGACATCTGTCATGTTCAGAATGAGTGGCCATAACACCAGTCATGTTCAGAGTAAGAGGTCATAAAAAGACTCTGTTGAAATGTTGGGGTCTGAATATAATAACAATAAAATATGAAGTAACGTTTTTCATGGGTGTTCATTGGCCCAGTGGGGACCACATTGCCTTCTGTTACAAGTGACCTAAGTTTGGGTATGAGTTCAGTGAGCTGGTTTATTAGGCCAAGGCTGGTGGGAAAGATACTGCAGGGTGCAACAACAGCCCCAGCCTGGAGATGGATGGAGCAGTGTTTTGCTGCACACACAACACCTTGTGGTGTGACAGGGAGCCTTCCTTCACAAGGTATTGACATGCATGTTGAAGCCAGATGCGCCCATTCACTGGGTCAGGACTATCTCCAGTATTTACACAAATGAGGCTACATTTCCACTATCAGAAAAAGAAGGAAAATTAATTGCAAAAAAATATATGAATGCAGAGATTAGGGTTGAAGAATGCAAAACACACATGTAGGGAAATGAAAAGCATTAGGGTTCTGGGTCTCCAGAGCGTTGGTGAATCAGTGGTGAGGTCTTCCTTGGGGTTGTCAACCCTAATTATCATCCTTTCCCCTGAGCAAACAAGGACAGGTGTCATTTCTTGGCTCTGTCTTGGAGCTGCAGCTTGTGCTTCAAATAGGAGGCTATGTGCTGGGGGGAAGGGGTAAGCATTAGGGTTGACAATCCCAAGGAAGACCCAAACTCTGATTCACCAATACTGTGGAGAATCAAAATAGTAATGTTTTTCATTTTCCTACTTTGCACTGTTTGTGTTCTTCAACCCTAATGTCTACATTATCATAGTTTTTTGCAATATCTATATCATCTATCTATCTATCTATCTATCTATCTATCTATCTATCTATATTTATGGCACAAAACTCTATTTAATGCATCAGTTAGGGTTGTTCCACAGTGACAAAAGCAAGGAAATTAGATGTCAGGGTTCCCAGCCCCGTTCCACCCCACCCCACCCCCACCAACAGGAATTGGGGTGTGCGTTGGGGTCATCGGTCCTAACTCTCACCCCATTCCATGTGTAAACAAGCTGAGGTGGTGCAGTATAGGAGAATGGAATGAGAGTAAGGACTGATGACCCTGACGCACACCCTGATGCTTGCTGGTGGGGTGGGGTTGGGGTGCAAGGGGGTGGGAACCCTATCATCGAATTTCCTCGCTTTTTTTGCTTTGGAACAACCCTAACTGATGCATTAAATGGAGGTTTTTGCCATGAATTTCTCTTCTTTTTGAGAATGTGCACTATAAATAGTGAAGTAACGATAATGCAAATGCAAGCGCAAATGGTAATGCACATGGTGACATAAACAATAATGCAAACGGTAATAGAAATGTAAGCACAAACGTTAATGAAAACAGAAAAGCAAATGTAAGTGCCTACGGAAACGCAAATAGTAATGTGCATGGTCACGGTAACAGAAATGGAAACGCAAACAGTTATGGTAACAGCAACAATGACGCCAAAGGAAACAGAAATGGATATGCAAAAGGAAGCACATATGTGAGCGTAAATGGAAATGCTCACAGTGGCACAAAAGGAAACACAAACAAAAACAGTAATGGAAATGCAAATGTTAACAGTAACACAAATGCAAGCACAAACGAAAACGCAATGGTGTAGACGGGTACACTGACGGAAAAGGTTGTGGGAAATGCAAGTGGAAATGTTAAGTTTAACAGTAACGAAAATGCACACCCTTTTTTCCTCCAAAACTGCATTGAGAAACCCAGTGAATACAAAGAATGTATGTATAAAAATTGGCCTTGGAGCAGAAAATGAACACTTGGAATACTAAATTGCTTATATCTCAGGAACTGTACGACGTAGAAAAAAAATTTAAAATGCATGTAATTTATGACTTTCCTGACTAGTATTGCACTTAGCCCCATGGTGGGGGGCTAAGCATTTTTTGTGACAAAAAGTCTGTATCATGAAGCATTTCCAAGATACGGGCCCCGAAAGGTGTGGCAGATGCTATAATGTTAGCCTATGGGGAAAATCGTCAATTGTGGAGTAACGTAACTTTGCAACTCTGTAATATTTTGTCACCAAACCACCAAAAGGCACATCTGTGGTATCTTGGCTTTCTTCCCGCCAAATTTCAGCTCAAAAGATCAAATTGTTCTTTTGCAGTAGGGTGGCAAAGATTTCCTATCCTTTTGGGCATAGTGTCGCAAAGTAGTGTTGCAAATCACAACACTTTCGCAAAACAAAACCACGAAAGTGTGGCAAGTGCGACACTAGTTTGCGACACTACAGTTGACAAAAATTTCAAAAACATATTTCTGGGGTGTTTAACCCCCCCCCCAAAAAAAACATGGCTAGCATCCTCAGGGATCGACTAGGTGAACACAAAAAGAATTGTCTCCCTAGAGAGTCCCAAATTTAAATGCCAAGCCTTTCTGTGACCAGTAACTGAAAAAAATGGCTGAGTCACGACACTGCAGGGGTCATTTGCGACACTAAAAACTGCATTTGTGGCACTGTCGAATAGCTTGTTAACTTTTCCCTTTGACTAAAATGGGAAACTTGTTTTTTGAATAACTTTTAAACCATTTAATATTTTTTCACAAAATCTTTGAAAGGCACATTGGGGATCCCAGCTGCATGTTCCCTGAAGGTTTCGTACTGGTCGTGCAAACCGTGTGACCTGTAGGTACGAGCAAAGAATGCACAAAATGTGTAAATATGACTTTCTACAGTGCTATATAGCTCTGCAACCATATATCTGACCATTACGACACTTGACAGATTCAGAGATCTATGGTGCCGCTCTGTGCTTGCCAAATGTCAGAAAAATCTGTCATACAGTGGTAAAGTTATTAAGCTGACAAATTTCACACTTTAACCTTAAATGGGGTACTCAACCCTAACTATAGTGGCACTACCATGCCACTGTAATATATATATATATATATATGTAATACATATACCACTCTGAGATGTGTGGTCACGCTCTTAATATAATATAATTTATAAAATCCCTCTTCATGAGGAAAAAATCCCTTTTGTGAGATGCAATTTTGTTTGCATTTTTCCTCATAAACAAAATGGTATAACTTTATCTATGGATATGTTCTTAAGTAAACAAAGCATGGGTTTTGTTCATGTGGATGTCCTCTACAAACCTATGCCTTTGGTTTACTTTATTTTAGTCACAAAATACTCATTTTTAAATTTAAAAATCCCTTTTCGTGACTCGCCTCTGATCGCTTTTCATAAGCTGTCAAAATCCCTTCTTGTGAGCTGATCCATTTTCATAAGCTGTCAAAATCCCATTTCATGAGATGATGACCAGATGGCCCTATCTCACAAAAAGGGATTGATTCACGAAAAGTGATTTTGACACCTCATGAAAAGGGATCAGCTTATGAAAAGGGATTTTGACAGCTCATGAAAAGAGATTACTTTTTAAAATCCCTTTTCGCAAGCTGTCAAAATCCCTTTTCGCGAGCTATCAGAATCCCTTTTGATGAGAAATCCCTTTTTGTAAGGTGTCAAAATCCCTTTTCATAAGATGTCGACCAGATGTTCCTACCTCATGAAAAGGGATTGGCTCACAAAAAGTGATTTTGACACCTCACAAAAAGGGATAATGAAAAGGGATTTTAACAGCTCTTGAAAAGGGATCCGTTTTTAAAATCCCTTTACACGAACTGTCAGAATCCCTTCTCGTGAGCTGTCAAAATCCCTTTTCATGAGCCAATCCCTTTTCGTGAGCTGTCAAAATCCCTGCTTGTGAGGGGACAACCAGATGGCCCTACCTCACGAAGAGGGATTTCTCATGAACAGGTATTTGGATACCTCACAAAAAGAGATTTGGCTCTCAAACAGGGATTTTGACAGTTCACTAAAAGGAATTTTTAAAGGTTGCTGTTTCTTTGCCAGTTCACTGCAAAGAATTGGTTAGGACTTTTGGTTTGAAATTTGCAGGGTACAAAGGGGTTGTCCCACAGATGTAACTTATTCTCATTTGGTGTACAAATTTCATTGGTTCCAAAGTTATGCCATTCCAAAGTTGAGACATGTACCATAGGATAACATTGTGGTGAATGTGGCACCTTTCAGTGCCTATATCTCAAAAACGGTTTGAGATACAGATTTGTTGCTAAGCGCAGCTTAGTACACCATTAGGTTTACTAAGTATGCACAAAGGTTTCAAGTCCATGATTACAACTGCATTGGAATTTTTTCCAAGGTTGCTATGGTTACTGAGATATTGTGCAGTTTGCAGCACAAAGGTTACTTGGAATGTGTCTAGGCCTGCGCTGCATCTCTACAATTATAGGCAGGACCCTTTATGGATAAATGGGAAGCACTTCAAAAAACTGGTACCATGGGAGCACAAGGCCCAGAGAGGGCCCTGCATTCCCAAAACAGTATAAGGGTAAGATTACAGATTCTCAAAAAATAAGGACATTTATTGCAAAAACTTTGTTAATGTATCAGTTAGGGTTGAAGTGACAAAAGTAGAGAAATGAGGCCTTAGGGTTGAAACCGTAACACCCCTCACACTACCTCCCCACCCTACCCCCAGCATCCACAGACTAACAGGTGACAGAGTGTGCCTTGGGGTCATTGGGCCTAACTCTGACCCCATTCTCCTATACGGTACCATATCAGCTTTCTTACGCATGGAATGGGGTGAAGGTTAGGCCCAATGACTCCAAGGCACACCCCATCATCTGTTGGTCTGTGGAGGGTGGGGGTTGGGTGGGGCAATAGGGTGGGGAGTGTTAGGTCTCAAACCTAATGTCTCATTTCCATACTTTTGTCACTTCAACCCTAACTGATGCATTAACAAAGTTTTTGCAATGAATATATATATATATATATATATATATATATATATATATATTTAAGGGCACAGTCGCTCCCCTATATTTAAGGTTATGAAGCCACTTCTATGTTAAACTCAAATTGTGCACATTAATAACTTTGGACCAGTTCAACGGATTTGCATGAAATTTGATATGTACGGTGCGGCATGGTAGATCTTTCGATCTGAACACATTTTTTTCAGTTGGACTTGGTTTTTGTGCACCAAAATGCTGAAAAATTCACTTTTCACTAGTTATGTGGGCAGGTTTTCAGATTTTGTCAGTGGTGCTGCGTGGACATTGTGTGGTATGCCATTCTACAACTTGGCATGTTGACAGAGTTTGGTTCAAAGAATATGCTGCTGTTTGCTGAAAAAATATTAATCCATTCAACAGTTATTAAAGTTTTAAGTTCCATTATAAGTCTATGGGAAAATTTATATGGTTATTTTGAGAAAGAAGAATGGGGTTTTGGCCAGCTGGTCCCTCCTTTCGATCAAAGAATTTGCAGGCTCACAATCAAAGATTCTTTGATTGCGAGGAAGGGACTAGATGGCCAGATCTAGTGGGACCAGATAGCCCAATTCTAACAAATTTTAAAATTAAATATCTTGGAAATGGTTTGGTCTTTTATCTTGAAATTTGAAGGGTGTTAATGGGATGTCCTGTATATGTGAATTATGGTGTTTAGGTGTCAGAAAATACATTTGTTGCAGAGATATTGAGTGGCACAGTTTATGTTTTGCAGACAGCGTTTCGCATTGTGGTAGTGGCTTGAAATTTATAGGGTAGCTAGCCTTACTGCCATGGACGTACTTTTCAGTCATTAGGTGTGTAAAATGTAAACAAGTGTGGAATTCTGCCAGTCCGATGAATGAAAATCTCAAACTTTAAAATGTTATATCTCGGACACAGTTTGGTCTTTGAAATTTGGAGGGTGTTGAGGGGATGTCCTATAGATGTAAATTATGGTATTTGGGTGTTGGAAAATGAATTTGCTGTGGAGATATTGCATGATGCACTTTACATTTTGCATATAGCATTTTGCATTGTGGTAGAGGCTTCACATTTATAGGGTGCCTAGCCTTACTGCCATGGAGGTTATTTTCAGTGGTTAGGTGTCTGACATGTAAACAGACTGTGGAATTATGCCACTCTGATGAATTAAATTTTGTTTTGTTTCAAGGTGGTGGGAGCATGGGTCTCAAAGTGCCCCGTGCTCCCACCTACTTGTGCGACTTTCTACTTTTCTATTCTTTCTCAAAAAGTAAGGAAATTCTATACGAAAAACTTTGTTAATGCATCATTTAGGGTTAAAATACAAAAAGTAAGGAAATGAGAACTTTAGGGTTTCCCTCCTCCCACCTTGTGTACCCCCCATCCTCCCGATATTGACAGATGACGGGGAGTGTCATTGGGGTTGTGAGGCCTAAATGTCACCCCATTCTTCTTTACTGTGATTTGTGAATTAATGGGGGTACAGTCACACCCCTATATTTAGGATTGAGTAGGCACTTTAATGTTAAATCTCAAATTTTGCACGTTACCGTTGCAACCGTTCAACGGATTTGCACGAAATTTGGAATGCACAGTCTGGTATGGCAGATCTCTTGATTTACTAAATTGCATTTCAGTCAGACAAACATTTTTTGCACAGCGAAGTGCCAAAAAATTCACTTTTCACCACTTTTGCATATTTTTTGTCGGTGGCGCTGCTTGGACACCATGTGGGCTATTGGTCAGAAATTTGGGATGTAAAAAGAGTTTGGGCAAAGGAACACGCCATCATTTGTTTGGTGAAAAAATATTAATATGTTCAAACGTTATTACAATTTGAAATTCCCATTATATCCTGTGGGAAAATTTATACATATTTTTTGAATGTTAATGAGAAAAACCAGGTGGCCCTAGGAAAGACCAGATGGACCAAATTGGGATGACCATATCTCAATCACAGTTTGGTCTTTTTGCTTGAAATTTGCAGGATTTTGAGGGGATGTCATAGAGATGTGAACTATGCTGTTTAGGTGTTGGGGAAATAATTTGTTGCAGAGATATTCAATGACATAATTTACATTTTTCCCATAGGATTACACTGCAGTCTGTGTCATGATTTTCGGCGCTGTTATCTCGGAAACGAAGCAAGATACAGACTTTTTGCTACAGGAGGCTTAAATCACCATTAGGTGATCTAGCCTCTGGAAAAAGATTTGAAATCATAGAGTAAGCCTGCAGTGGAACTTTGTTCGTACCTTGCATGGTTCATGAGATACTGTGAAATTACTGTCACAAGAGTTGAAAGAGTGCCTTTCCAGTGCATTTTGGTGCCCATATCTCAGGAACAGTGTGCAATATGGTTCATTCAGTGATTGTGGTATGATCTACTCACTGTCATAGTTACAATGACACTTGAATTGTTTTTCTAGCTGTCATGGTTCCCAAGATATGGACAAATTACTGTTACAAGCATTCAGTGGCCAATTGGAATGCTGCATGGCTCTGTAGCTATGCATAAGTGGCAGCGCAGGCCCAGACGCCCCGTGATCCTTCAGATGCATATTGTTATGCAGAAATTGGCAAGTTGGTGAGAGCACGGGACCCTCTCCCACCAGTACATGCTTTTTAGTGGCTATTAATATAGGGGCGCGGTCATGCCCCTATATTTAGGGTTATGAAGCCAGTTCTACGTTAAACTCAAAATTATGTGCATTAATAACTTTGGACCCATTTAACAGATTTGCATGAAATTTGGTATGCATGGTGGGGCAATGTAGATCTCTTGATCTGCCAAATTCTGTTTCAATCAGACTTACGTTTTTTGCACACCAAAACGCTGAAAAATGCACTTTTCGCCAGTTATGTTTGCAGTTTTTTAGATATTGTCCATGGTACTGCACAGCCGTTGTGTGGTGTGCTGCTCTACAACTTGTTATGTTGAAAGAGCTTTGGTCAAGGAACATGCTGCTTTTTGTTTGGTGAAAAAATATTAATCCATTCAAACGTTATTAAAGTTTTAAGTTCCCATTATAAGTCTATGGGAAAATTTTGCGAAAGAAGAATGGGGTTTTGGCCAGCTGGTCCCTCCTCACAATCAAAGAATTTGCGGGCTCACAATCAAAGATTCTTTGATCATGAGGGAGGGACTAGATGGCCAGATTTGGAGGGACCAGATAGCCTGTATATGTGAATTATGGTGTTGAGGTGTCGGACAATACATTTTTTGCAGAGATATTGTGTGGCGCAGTTTACGCTTTGCGGACAGCATTTCCCATGGTGGTAGTGGCTTGAAATTATTAGGGTAGCTAGCCTTACTGCCATGGATGTACTTTTCAGTTGTTAGGTGTGTAAAATCTTAATAGGTGTAGAATTCTGCCAGTGAGACAAATGAAAATCTGAAATTTTCACATTTTATATCTTGGAAACAGTTTGGTCTTTTACATTGAAATTTGGAGCGTATTGAGGGGATGTGCTGTCCATGTGAATTATGGTCTTTAGGTGTTGGAAAATTCATTTGCTGTACCCATATTACTTGACACACTTTATGTTTTGCGTATGGCATTTTGCATTGTGGTACTGGCTTCACATTTATAGGGTGCCTAGCATTACTGCAATGGAGGTAATTTGTAGTGGTTAGGTGTCTGACATGTAGACAGGTGTTGAATTATGCCACTGTGATGACTGACACTTTGTTTTCTTTCAAGGTGGTGGGTCTCACACTCCCACCCATATGCGCTGCCAACAATACATATGATATTCAGTACTTGTACTCTTATCTTAGGCAGGAATTTGCAAGTTGGTGGGAGCATGGGGCCTGAAGGGTCCGCACTCCCACCAACTTGTGCAACTTTCTACTTTTCTATTCTTTCTCAAAAAGTAAGGAAATTCTATTCAAAAAACTTTGTTAATGCATCATTTAGGGTTAAAACACAAAAAGTCAGGAAATTAGACTTTTAAGGTTGCCCCATCCTCCCTTGTGGACCCTCCCATCATCCCGAGATTGAAAGCTGACGGGGTGTGTCATTGGGGTTGTGAGACCCAAATGTCACCCCATTCTTCTTTACTATGGCTTGTGAATATGATTACAGATGGATTTCCTGGGGTAAGTGAAGATCCAGAGAGTTTAGTTCAGGCCTCTAATAAGGTGGTTACTGAAGCTCTGGATTCTATTGCTCCTGTACGTGTTCATCTGCTGTCTCTTTGCCCTCAGTCCCCTTGGTTTGATGGGACCTTGAGGGAGCTGAGACAAGATGAACGAAGGTTACAGTGATGCTGATGGAAATCTGCCTTTGATGCCGACCACCTTAGACTGATGGAGCAATATCAAATCTATCAATCAGCTATCACCCGTAAGAATGCAGAGTTCCTGTTTGGGAAGATAGCTGCTGCTCAGAATTGACTGGCTCAGCTCTTTCGAACTGTGGACAGATTGTGCACCCCAACCTGTCTACAGGTTTGAAGTGCATTTTCACAAGCTAAGTCTAATGAGTTTGCTCAGTTCTTTGTGGATAAGGTGGCTGACATCAGGGCTGAGATCTGACCTGTGCACTCTATGGGGGTTGGTGGTGGTCAGTGCTCAGTCACTGCACCTTGGTTTTCCTGGATATCTTTTGACTGGCCAGTGATCATGGACATTGTCTGGATTGTCCAGAGTATGCTGCCAACATGCTGTAGTTTGGACCCGGGCCCAACACACCTGATAGTGGGGTGTGTTGCTGTTATTGGCCCTATCCTTGCCAAGATAGTTTGGTGCTCCTTAGAGCTGGGTGAGTTTCCTAGCTCCCTGAAGAAGTCAGTGGTGACACCGCTCCTTAAGAAAGCTGCTCTGGACCCAAACTGCTTGACTAACTACAGGCCTATTTCTAACCTTACCTTCATAGGGAAGGTGATTGAGAAAGTAGTTGCACTGCAACTGGAGAACCATCTTACCATCCACAATGTCTATGATTCTCTCCAGTCTGGTTTACGGAAGAGGCATAGTATCGAGACCGCTCTAGTTCAGGTGCTCAGTGGTCTCCTGATGGTGAGAGATCAGAAGCACTGTTCCATCTTGGTACTTCTGGATCTCTCCTCAGCATTTGACACTGTAGACCATGGGCTGCTGCTCGAGCATTTGAGGGTAATCTGTGGCCTGGCTGGTCCAGTCCTCAGTTGGTTTCAATCTTTCCTCACTGGGAGATCTCAGAGGATGGTGTCAGGGATTTTTTCCTCCCATCCACTCCCTTTGTTGTGCGGGTTTCCCCAGGGCTCTCTGCTGTCCCCTATGTTGTTTATAGCCTATGTTTTTCTGATGTTATTTCCCTGAACAATGTTAACTTCACCAATCCTGTATGTTGTAAATTGTTGATCTCATTTGTCCTCCTGTATCCTCAAAAAAACTGTACGCTGTTTCTCTGTACCAAGTTGTTATCACTGTATTGTCCTCTCTGTGACGAGGTACCTTTATAAATGAGCCTCTGGCTCAAAGGTTGTAAACTGATGCTTAATAAATAAATAAAATAAATAAATAAAATAAATAGTGTGCATGCTGCCCCTCATTGTAAGATGATATGGGCTGAGGTTTCACTGCTATGCTGATGATACCCAGCTCTATCTGTCTTTTGTACCTTACCAGGATAGTGCAATCTCTGTCTTTAACAGCTGCATTATGGAAACCCATGCCTGGATGAAATTCAGCTGTTTGAAATTGAATTCCAAGAAGACTGAGGTGTTGGTGGTGGAGCCAAGTCATTGGATAGTGAGGTCAGTAGCACGGCTGCCTTCTGGACCTTGGTTTGGAGGTACCCAGTTGCCTACCTCTGAATGGGTGTGATACCTGGGTGCGATTCTTGATAATGAGCTGATACTGCATTCTCAGGTGTCGGTAGTCATCAAGTCCTCCTTTTACCACCTGAGGAACATCACCAGGATTAAGCACCTAGTTCCTTCCAGTGACCTTCAGACTCTGATCCACACCTTTGTGACCTTGCGCCTCGACTACTTCAACTCCCTGTACCTAGGGCTTCCGAGGGTTGATCTCCACTGCTTGCAGCTGGTGCAGAACACTGTGGCAAGCCTTTTGGCAGGAACTTCTCATTCTAGTCATATTACCCCCATGCTGTGTGAACTGCACTGGCTGCAAGTTCAGTGGCAGATCTCCTTCAGTTCAGACTTTTGACCTATAAGGCCCTGCATGGACAGGATCTGAGCTATGTGCAAGAGCTTCTGAATCCTTACTGCCCAGGCCATCCCCTCTGCTCAGCTGATGAGAGGTTGTTAGAGATTCCCAGGGTATGGCTTAAAACATATGTGGCCCGTGCATTTGTGTAGGGAGCCCCCAACCTGTGGAATTCTCTATCTCATCAGATTTGAGAGTGCAGGACTGTGAAGAGCTTAAAAATCACCTTAAAACATACCTTTTTCAACAGGCATTTAGTGACTATGCAGCATAATGCTGTTGTATTTTTTATAAAATGTTGGAATTTCTAACATACTAACATACTAAAATACTAGAATTGGCCTAACGGTCTCTCTCTCGAGTTTGCTCGATTTTCAGCACCCTCACTGAGTGCCAATTTTGGTGTGTCTCCCCCTCCCCCTTGGGTTATACTATCCCCAGTCCATTTCTGATTGTCTATTTTTACTATTTTGATGTTTTTATTATTGCACAGCACTTTGGTTTTTGAATTGCTCTTAACAAATAAAGTCATTTATATATATATATCTTCAACAGACGTGAACTGAAAATCCATTACATAAATCTTGATATTTGAGCTAATGTGTAAATACATTTTGTTTATGTACACAGTAGCTACATCATCAGGATTTCTGTATTTAGTAGCTACATCATGTAAAGTTTATGTACACAGTAGCTATGTTACTCCCCCCCCCCCGGCACCACTTCAATAGTTTTACTCTCATACAAACTTCTACTAGCAGCATTAGCCACAAAGCTGCCACTCTGTTATAAACACCATTTTGTACAGGCAGCATCTACCACACTTACCTGTACACTGCAGACAGTTTTATAACAACAACAAAAACACTTTTCTGTTTTTTGTGGCAGAACTGCTTGCATTTTTCTTACCCTCACTCCAGCTTCCTCTCACACTCCGAGTCTCCTTCTCTGGTTCTGGTTCACTGTACATTGCTGCCTTGTGGAGTTGTATGACTGACTCCAAAACCCCCAAACCATACTATTTTTTAGGACTGTGCATTTTTGTCCTCCAGAAGTTCCAAACAGCAATAAAGAGTCAGCGAACCACTCCCTCCACGTCACTTTCTGCAGCACACAAACTCCGTTCCATTTTCACTCCCCTGCTCACAAGCTGGCTGCTTGCAACTGCACATACCACCATTTTACAAACAACCAAAAAAGGGTGACTTCAGAGGAAACTAAATGAATTTGTTTTACCGCTTGCTATTCTGAGAACATGTACCATATCTGTGCTTTCGCTTTCAACGGCTGTCATACTGTCCCTAATTTTTTCTTCAACTGCTAAAAACTACAATCATTCAGTGGTGACTTTAACACTCTGATGCTATGTCCCAATGCCACATGCATGAAAATAGCCTTAGCAACCTCGCTAACGAAAACATGCAACTGTACTATTTAACCAAAGAAACCCAGCAAAATATGCAAAACAAAAATAAGAAACATTTTAAAAATAAAAAATCACAAACACAAAGTCCTTGCCTATTGCAGGGACCTTGTGTGGGACTGGCGGCACAGCCTAGGGGTTAGATGAATGAGCTGTGAATGAGCTTGATACCTGCAGACATGGGTTTGATTCCCACAACCTCCACTTGCATACTGTGTGACTCTGAGCAAGTCACTTAACCAACCCAAAGCTCCTGGGTCACCTCTGAAAACAGGCACTTGTACCTAGTGGGCCTTATCACCGAACAGTGGGAACAAAAGCTAAACTCCAAGACACTGCCAAAATTATAAACTTTGTTTTCTTTATTCACAGATGTGAGTATAACAATTCTGACAGGTTGGGTGTTTTAATATGATTTAATGTGTTTCATTTCCACAGTCTTCTGCAATAAGGTTAATTTTTGTGATACTGGCAAGACAGGCAAGTAAAAAAGAAAACAGTTTGATTGATAAAAAATTAAAAGTTCAAACTGTTAACAGTAATACTGTTAAAATCTAGAGAAATATCGATCGAAAGGTTACAATAAAAATGTCGGGACTGGTTATTTGCAAGATTTGCCCCCCCCCTTTACCAATAACATGAGAAAGATCTAGTGAGGGAGTCTCTTCAGTTACTGCACCAATGGTCTCCTATCACTCCTTTCCTTTCTGCCAATATTCTGGTTCACTGTCTTGAAAAACTTGAAGCATGCATCACAGATTAACTAAAATGAAGCAGCAGCCATTCCGTCTATCAATGTTTTCACATGCAGTCCATAGAGTTCACCTTGAACTCTTGCACCCTAGGAAGCTGGAGTGTGCACATCTTGGCTCACTTAATAAGGGAGCATTTTGGATGAGGATCCATTATTTAATCATCAGGCAGGGGTTCCTGGAGAGCTGGTGAGTGGGGCCAGAAAATGGGAATAACCAGTGGTAGTTTCCTTGTTTCTTTCACCACAGACAGAGGTACGCTGGTGGCTGCAGTGGCATTGTAACTCACACTGTAATATTAAAACTGAGGCACCAACTTTGTATTGTTGTGTGAGCTTGTACTAGTAACCCAACAGAACACTGGCGAGTGTAATTGACAATTCCAGCAAATATAGTGAAAGACAATGATATGGTCAACACATTACAATTAGAATTGATTTCTTCCTGTCACTGTACATGCTTCCATGAACCCGGTTTAGGAAGGGAAAAAAAGAAACAGTAAAATCTGCTATGTCGACTAAAACAAAGGTATTCAAGGCAGCTACACTACTTATTTACAAACATGGTCTGTTTGCAGATCAGACTCCTAATCTGCACCCATTTATTAAACTAAACTGTACATTTTTTAACAATCAAGTAGAGTACTAATCAAAGGGATCAATGGGCCGAGGATTTGTTTGGCTGAAATAGAGTGATGTAATAGTTTACACATGCTGTTTGTTTTGCCTGTGTATGCCAATTTACTGGGCACTTACATTTTTTTTCGCGGGGGAGGGGACCTCAGCAATCAATTGTGCCAGCAGCACCAGCTTGCACTACAAAGGCAAGTTGGCTGAACATCTGATTGCTCTGTGACCACATGGCAGCTCACATCTGTTAGGCTCCCTGAAAGTAATGTAGCTGCAGTTGACTCTTTGCGAGAAGCCTGAGTCTGTTTTCTTTAACTAAGGTCACACAGACTCAGGCTTCAGGGTTCCATGCTTCTGAGCTATTTTCCGTAGTTGGCTCCCTCTATATTCATTACTTAAAGTCATCTTACGGGAAAAAAACAAAGTGTCAGTGTCAGACAAAAAAACTGAACACCAACACAGTTTGACATACCAAACTTTATTCTTCAGGTATGTAAAAAAACAAATCAAAGCAAAAACCTGTTCTTTAAAATTGGAAGGGATGCTAAGTCCATCATATCTACTGTACTGCTTTCACCACCTCTGCTGCATAAGCACTGATGAAAAAGTATAAACATACTGTACTAATTCAAAGGGATTCCCTACCCACACTGTCCTGCAGTGAAGAGTGTGGATGAAGAATTTAATTACTTTAAATCTTTATCATAGTCGTAACAATATTTACCCTCCCAAACATAGCTTTTTTTCCTTTTTTTTTTGAGATTATTTATCCTCCTGGGCCACCTCTCTGCCCCCGTTATACCTTGCATCCTTACTGGGGATCCGTCCACCGTCCATCTCACCTGGGACTGCTGGCACCCTGAAACCCCTGCAGCTTACCCCCCACAGCAGGGTGGTAGGGAGCCACCTAACTCCCCACACATAGGGATCCAGTTTGGGAACCTGCTCCTGACGAACACTCATGAATGGTCATCAAGCCATGTGAGAGGTGCCACACTTTTTCCACTGTTCACTCCACCCCCCCCCGCTTGAGTCCTGGGCATGCAATGACACCAGCGGGGGTAGATGCGCATGTGTCCACACATCTCTCCCCAGGCATCTGCCGAGACTCCACCCTGATGCTGTCACCCCATGCCCTGACCCTCAGCCTCTGCCGGGGGTAATCAGGCATCAGGAAGTGAACCCCCCCCCTCCAAAGAAGGAGAGCAGTTCAACATTCGCTCCATCCTTCTTCTCCCCGCCAACCCCCGGCCACACATGCTCATTCCCAAACACAGGTCACCAGGGCAGTGCGAGGTAAGGTGCCCAGCACTTCAGCCCTCAGCGCCACTGGGCCACCGGCCCTCAAACACAACTTTTAATTTATACATGTTAAAAGCATCCAGCAGTCTGAGCAGGTTAATTTATTTGAAGGAGAAACATGAAGTCTTTGGCATATGTTCAATATGACCAAAAAACACTGGTATTTAATTCATATACTTGCATGTGCGATTGCAAGCCATAACTGACTGTCAGCAATGCTCTAGAATCACTTAGGGTGCTGTGCTGCACACGGCCTCTGATCAATACCCCTGCATTCACATGCCAGATGGTGCAAGGGGAAGAGGACAAAAATCAAACAGCGCCCATGGACCCACCGCTGTGTGTGTGTGTGTGTGTGTGTGTCTGTCTGTGTCTGTGTGTGATAAACTTAACTGTAAATCAGCCTACAACTTCCCAAATGCGTGCGTCAGCTCTAGTTCTACAGCAAGGAACCTCTCGGTAAGTGACTGCCCTTATTTCTCATTCACACTAAAGTCCAGGTTGCATCAGACTGCAAAGTTTGTGGAAGTCAGAGGTGTCCGTGTTCTTGGGTTTAGGTTACTCACTGTGCAGAAAGGCCATGGACACTGAGATGGGAATGTCTGCCCAAAATTGTGCTTCTGAAGTGTTTGGGGATTTGCGGATGGGTTCAGTGGCTGTTGAGATTTGGACAATTTGGTATGTGTTTAAACCTTCTCATCTGCCCAAGCATTTTAATGAACCGTTCTAGGACTGACACTTGAGGGGGCGGGCACCGCCATTGCATAGTGAGCATCTATTTAGAGATAATATGGCACATCCCCTTTAACAGGTCATTGTATGACATTCCAAATGCACAATAAAACAAATGCAAAGCAAAACTGTGCATAGAAACAAAAGATAAAAGTGAAATATTATGGAGGGTACAGGGTTGCTCTTTAACAGATTAAAAATTAAATTCTAATAGTGCCTGTATTATTGCAAAGTTTTTGTCCTTAACTGATTCCCGGAACAGAAACAAGCACTACAGGTAATCCAACTAGTATGCAAATGTGCACCCTTAAGGGCACCCAATCTGAATTTTCCCTAATTAACTGGTGCTGCAGGCTTTTTGTTTCTCTCTTGAGTTATACAGCTCTTAGTTTCAATGCATAAAGAGGTAAATACAAGATGGATAGCTGCTGAATAATATTGCAGATTAGGGTTCCACCAAGTTGCTTCAACAATGAAGTTGTCGAAATCCCTGAATTCAACTGGGGAAACTTTGAGCGTTAAAATGTTGCCCGTCAGAAAAATCACTGTGTTTTTTGTGGGGGGTGCACCCCCTGCACCCCCTCTGTAGAGAGCTTTGCCTCCCACACACACCCATTTTTGTAATAATCAACTCCTAGGAGGAGTTGATTTGCAAGAGGGCAAAACACTGGCGAAACTGTCACCGGTGTACAGTGGGACCATTACAGAGACAATCTCAAATTTGTCACTGCAATGGTCTTTGATGTACTTTTTTCAATGTATTACTGGTATACAGCAAATTGGCAGATCTTACAATGAAATATCAGGTGCCGTACTGTGAGTCTGTTATAAAACTGGTTGTTTTACTTGAAGTGGCCTTGTTCACATAGTATCTGCCTACACATGTTTTTTCTGTGTAAGGGAATGTACAAACAAATTATGTAACACACTTATTTACAAAAGCAAAACTAAAATCACTCCTGAAATAATTATAATGCTACCAAAAGCTACTTTTCCTTATCCAGATGAAATAAACCATTAATATATGTCTATATACTATCTGTTGGTCTATCTATCTATCTATCTATCTATCTATCTATCTATCTATCTATCTATCTATCTATCTATATCTATTTTAATTGACCTAGCAGATTTACAGATGAGACTGAATAGCAGAACTTTTATAGAATGGGGTATGGGTGTTTGGGGGACAGAGGCCAGTTATAGACATGCCCGATGGTTCTCCTGTTTCAATAAAACCCCAACAAGGACCATGTCAGACTTCTAGAAGTGCCAGGGACCTTCTAATCTCCTCTTTGGAAACTTCTTTTTAATAAGTAACTGTGGAGTAACATTTTGCAGCATAACATTTATTTCAAGTATAACCTTTTATAATAGTTAAACTGAGCGTTGAAGTATAGTCTTTTTACAAAATGATTCAGTGTAATTTCTTATACTATATAACCAAATGTGTTTACACAAATAGTTAGCTATGACAGTTTCTCACCAGACCTAGTTAAAAGTCTTGTGATGCTTATCTTGTGATGATTACATAACACTTTACCTTATGATTTTATAATGGTCAGCATTTAGATGTTCTATGGGAACTGGAACAGGATAGTATGCCCTTATTAGGATGGCATTACCTGTTTATGAATAGTGTGCACATAGAGAAACATAGAAACATAGATTTTGATGGCAGATAAGGACCGCTTGGCCCACCCAGTCTGCCCATTTCCCTACCTAATGGATAAGCTGCAGATTCTAGTTAACCAGCAGCCTACTTCTTCCTACCCCCACCCCCTAGAATTGCCTTATGACTGTCCCATGCATGCTTGAATTCCACCACTGTTTTTGACTCCACAACCTCCTCTGGAAGGCAGTTCCATGCATCCACAACCCTCTCTGTGAAAAAATCCTTCCTTAAATTACCTCTAAGCCGCCCTACCTCTATCTTCAAATTGTGCCCCCTTGTTCTTGCACACCTCTTTTTTTGAAAGATGCTCTTGGACTTTGTTGATTCCCTTGAGGTACTTGAAAGTTTCATGTCCCCCTCCCTCCTTTCCTCGAGGCTACACATATTAAGCTCCTTAGTCTCTCTTCATATGTCTTCCGTGCAGACCCTGCACCATTTTAGTTGCCCTCCTCTGGACAGCTTCCATCCTGTCTATGTCTTTGCAGAGATTGGGTCTCCAGAACTGCACGTAGTACTCCAGATGGGGTCTCACCAGCTGTCTGTAAAGAGGAATAATAACTTCCTGTTTTCTACTGGTGATGCCTCTCCCTATGCATCCCAGTATCCCCCCAGCCCTCCTTGTTGCCATCTCACATTGCTTGCCCACCTTTAGGTCATCTGATACGACTACCCCCAGGTCCCTTTCCATTTTTGTTGTTTTTAGTATCTCACCCCCCACTGTGTACTCTACCCCTGGGTTTTTGTTTCCAGGTGCATTACCTTGCACTTCTTAGCATTGAATCTAAGCTGCCATACATTTGACCATTCCACTAACCTTGCCAAGTCCCTTCTCATCCTTTCCACCACACCTTGTGCATCAACTCTGTTGCAGATCTTTGTGTCATCTGCAAAGAGACATACTTTTCCTTCCAGTCCCTCTGCAATGTTGCTTATAAAGACATTGAAGAGGACCGGTCCTAATACTGAACCCTGCGGTACCCCACTAGTAACCCCCTTCTTCAGAGTGGACTCCATTTACTATTACCTTCTGTGTCCTATTCTCCAGCCAATTCTTACCCAGGCTGTCATCTTGGGACCCACTCCCAGGCTGGCTAACTTGTATATTAATCTTTGTGTGGGACTGTGTCAAATGCCTTGTTAAAGTTCTAGGTAGGCCATGTCCACAGCCCCTCCCTGATCTACTACTTTGGTCACCCAGTCAAAGAAATCTATCAGATTTGTCTGGCATGACCTTCCCACTTTGAATCCATGCTGCCTTGGGTCCTGTGCCCCTCTGGCCTCTAGATACTCAACAATTCTTTCCTTCAGAAGTGATTCCATCATTTTCCCTACCACTGAGGTTAAACTAACAGGTCTGTAGTTTCCTGCTTCTGTCTAGCTCCCACTTTTGTGAAGGGGAATCATCTGCCTCCTCCAGTCCTTGGGTACCACCCCATCCTCCCATGATTTGTTAAAGAGGGTAGTCAGTGGTGTCATTAGTTCTACCCTTAGTTCTTTTAGAATTCTGGGATGAATCCATCAGGCCCCATTGCTTTGTCCACCTTATTTTTAAGAGTTCTTTCAGAACCCTTTCTTCTGTAAATGGGCTGGTATCAACTTCTGTATCCAGAGTGTTTCTACTGTTTGTTTTAGGTACCCCTCTTCCTTTGTAAATACTGAGCAAAAATATTTGTTTAGTATCTCTGCTTTTCACAGTCACCCTCTGCCCACCCTCCTCCCTTTATTAAGCCTCACTAACCCTCCCTTCGTCTTCCTTCGCTCCCTGATGTACCTATAAAATGTTTTATCCCCCTTCTTAACTGAGTTGGCTATCTTTTCCTCGGTTTGGGCCTTTGCTGTTCTGACTGCCTTCCCAGCTTCCTTTTGCTTTAACTGATACAGTTCTCTCTCCTGCACCTTCTGTGATTCCTTGTACTTCCTGAATGCTTTCTTTTTCTCTTGAACCTTCACTGCCACTTCCTTTGAGAACCATAGTGGTTTTCTTGTTGTTTCATTTTGTTTATTTGCTTCACACAAAGGCTTGTTACCTCTGTGATGGCAGTTTTATTATTCCCCATTGTTCTTCCACCCCTCTTTCCTGCCCATTTGCTAGTGCATTCCTTAGGCACTCACCCATTTTGGCAAAGTCAGCCCTCCTAAAGTCCAGTACTTTTGCCTTTGTATGGCTTGACTCTATTGATGTGTTTATTGTGAACCATACTGTTTGATGGTCGCTAGTTTCCAGATGGCTACCCAATTCTACATCTGTGATTCTCTCTTCATCTCCATTTGAGAGAACCAGGTCTAAGATTGCTCCTTCTCAAGTGGGCTCCAATACTAGTTGTCTAAGGCATGTCCCCTTTAGGGCATCTAGAGTAACCCCACTCTTCAAAGTGGCTGCTGCAACTGCACTCCAGTTAACATCTGGCATATTCAGATCACCCATCAGCAATATCTCCCCTTTTTCTGCCATTCTAAGTATTCTTTCTATCATTTCCTTGTCCATTTCCTCCCCCTGAGAAGGGGGTCTGTATACAACCCCTGTGCAGATTGTGGTGCCATTGCCAGACTCCAAATTTACCCACAGTGCTTCTTCACCTCCCTGTTTTCCCTTTTGTTCTGTTGCTTTTATTCCTTCCCTTATGTAAAGAGCTACTCCTCCTCCTCCTCTTTTACCCTCCCTGTATCTCCTGTAGATAGTGTATCCTGGTATGTTTACATCCCAGTCATGGTTTTGTGTGTACCATGTTTCTGTGACTGCCACAATACCCAGATGTTCCTCCTCCATCAAGGCCACTAATTCAGGAAGCTCATTACTCAGACTATGGGCATTGGTACTCAAAAGAAGATAACCTTCTAAATGAAGTCAATACTTCTAAGATGTGCAAGAAAATATAATAAACACCTTGTGATGTTAGGAGAGAAATATTGTTATCTCTATGCTTTGACTGTTATTCACCACACCCTAAGATTAATAGGTTATCTTGTTATATGATTGGCCTATATTAGGAAGTTAGTAGTTTTTGAGATAAGAAAACTTTATATAAACCTTGTATAAAACTTGAATAGCTAGCATCAAACAAAAGCCAGATATACCTGTATTTGAGAAGTTGACCAGAATACTTGTATTGATGTTGAAGACTCGCAAACCGAAAATAAACCAGAGGGAAACATTCATTTGGTGTGGCCTGAGTTTTTTTTGGAAATAGAAAAACACAACGCAGCCATCTTTTTACTCCTTACAAATTGGTGCCTTGACTTGGATGTCTGAAGACAGTCTATATGGTTGCTGACAACATCAAAAGAACCGAGAAGAGAAGGAAGCCACTGCGAGGAATGCCTACAATACCTGAACTAATTACTCATGTACAGAGGAAGATTGGAAAACACATTAGGAAGAATGAGTTGAAGTCAGATGTGATTTCCCAGTGAACCTACTGACGTAAGTATGGATTCCATACTACATAAATGTTTAGAGACGAACCTTCAAGAAGGTCCGTATAGCTCTCCTGAAAAGCAGGAAGATGCATACTTATGTTTAATTAAACAATGTACAGACCGTAATGAGAGAAGTAAATCAGATAAAACCAAGTTAGCTAACACATGTCAAATGTACGTACAGTTTCAGTTAGCAATAACTGCTAGGACATGTCAGTTGAAGAAAGAATTGTTAGAGAAAAATTATGCTCATTACTGAAATATAGCCAAATATGTCACAGAGGCTAAAGATAGTAGTTTGTGAGTTAAAAATATAATGAATCTACAAATATTTATGTCTGTACAGCTGTTCCCTGCTGTCCAAGGTCATGCTGTTCTCTGTACTTATTTGAAGAACTGCAAAAACATTACAGTATTCAGTAATGAATGTTATCAGCTTCATTAACTATAATGATGCCAGAGTAAAGTTTGTCTTTTCTTGGCTCTGTTCACTTGAAGCTCATTATGTTTTTTATTTAGTCAAGAGCCTCTTGGTTTCTTTATTCCAGGTTAACTTTTGTCAGTGGCATAGTGTTGTAGGAAATATTTGAAGTTGAGAAACACTGTGCTTAATTCAGTATATGCTATGTCTATTTGTCACTGTTACACTTTAACGCAGTCTTTAACTGTATTTTCTGAAGCTACTCTGATTTATTATGTTTCATTTCATTTGTGCTGAGGGAAATCAGCTCATAAAATGATTGACAACTTTAAATTGTTGCAAATGACATGTTCCGGTTTTGAAATGTTGGCTCATAGTCTGCAAAACTGCAGTTGCAGAAGTGATGAAGCATTGGAAGGGGCATGTGGAGAAGGTGGTTCCCTTAGGCAATTACATTATAAGCAGAGGCACAGTTGTAGTACCAAATTTCCTTAAAGTAAAGGCAGAATAACTACCTCCTTTTATCTAATTGAGTGCTCTAGTGATCAAAAAGCTGCCAATACTAAAAATATGGTAATTTTTACCTTGTTGCAATTGGTGACCTTTTGCAACACAATTTGACCTTTCATGTTTAATCTAAGTTAAACACATTATTTTGCCAGGATTTTTCAGGTCCTGCTGTATTGTAAGCTATACAAGTGAACTTTTCACTCTGACATGGAAAATGTGATTTACTGTCTAAAAACAAAAAAAAAGTGATCAAGATTTATATAAATCTCACATGTCAACTAGTTTAAAAAGAAGTTTTGTTTCTATGATTTTTTTCTTGTAACATCTTTTATGGATCTTAAGCAAGCACTAATGATTGTTCCAGCTCTCATTAGTCCTTCTGAGTCATCTGATTTTGTAATACAGGTACATGCAACAGATCAGGTAACCAATGTAGTACTGTTACAAAAGAGAGCAGGGACTTTACATCCTGTGGGATATTGTTCTTGTGTATTAGCACCTGTGGAAGAGACATATGAAGAATACAGAACATATTGTGGGGTTTAACAGAATTGTCCTGCAAACGTCTCACACTTCGGTACTTAAAAGGGATGTGAGAGGTGTGTCTTCCCAGCAACTGGTTAAATGGACCTTAGCTCTACAAGGGAAAAATATCACAGTAGAAAAATGTACCTCACCTATGTTAGTTGAATTAATGACATGGGAGAAAGAGGCACATGATTGTGGAACTGTAATAAAAATTGATTTTAAACCCATATTTGCTGCAAAACCAAATACCAAATCAAGAGATGTTTATGTAGATGGCTCTCATTTTTAGGAGACTGGACATTTCCATACAGGATATGCTATATGGACACCAAGCACTAATCAAAAAATATTAGTATGGTGCCCATCATCATTTTCTGCCCCTAGAGCAGAATTAGAGGCAGTCCATGGAGCTATTCTGGCTTACCCTTGGGAGGCTATTAATATCTTCTCAGACTGTGTTTTTGTGGTAAATTCCTTATTAGACTTTTTGTCAATTTGGACTAAATGAGAAATTCTGGACAGCATGTGGAGAACCTGTCACATTTGCTCCCATATTACAACATATATGTGACATAGGAGCTCAAACACCTTTGAAAATAGCAATTTGTAAAGTAAGAGCTCACCAAAAGAATCCAAAAAAGATATCCATAAATTGAAAAATAACTTAGTGGATAATCTTGCTCAGCCAAACAAACAAACTTATGGGTAGACCCTCTAGGAGGTGATTCTACACAATTGTGGGAGATGGACGAATTTGGCAAACACCATATTAAATGGATAGCTGCCATCTCACAAGTTC
This sequence comes from Neoceratodus forsteri, assembly GCA_016271365.2. NCBI lineage: Eukaryota > Metazoa > Chordata > Ceratodontiformes > Ceratodontidae > Neoceratodus > Neoceratodus forsteri. The sequence goes on along the minus strand of CM057456.1, from coordinate 540,537,951 downwards.
CAAGTTTGAGGTGTATCCAAGATACAAATGCTTGGATAGTGGGTTGTTGGAACCAATGGAAAGACACTAGACAGTGTGCAATCAAACATGTTACCATATGGGAAGATATGGTAGTATGGGAATGACAACCTGGGTTTAGGAAGTGGATACCACCCACTTCAGTCGGGAAAAGATATTATCATGAATAATCATCAAATTGGGGGTTATTGTGGACTCCACAAAACTTGTAAAATGTTGGCACAAAATGTTGGTGGCCAAAATGGGAAAAGATGTCAAGCAATGCCTGGAGGCTTGTCTCATTTGGGCACAGATGAATCCTTCAGTGCCTGGTAAAAGGGTTCCATTAGGGTGGATCCCCCTGGCAGATGGTCCTTGATCCAGCTTACCAATTGATTATGTGGGATCCTTGCCAACTGTGAAAGAGGGGGGTCCAATATTTATTAGACATTGTTGACATATTTCCACATGGGTAAAAACATTGCCCATATGTAATGATAGTGCTACAGCTACTGCAAAAGTGCTATGAAAACAAGTGTTCTCACGATGGGGTTTTCCCAGAATACTTGAAAGTGATAGAGAAACTCACTTTACAGCAAAAATAATGACAGCTTTGTGTGATATTTTAGGTATCACTCAACGTTTGCATTTATCCAACCATTCACAATCATCCAGAATGGTAGAAAGGTGAAATCACACTCTAAAAAACGCTCTGAAAAAAGGCAGTGTTGGATACTGGTAAAGGTTGGGTGACACACTTACCAGGAATCCTAATGGGTATTAGAGGTACGAAAATCAAGAGTACTGGCTATAGCCCATATCAATTGATGACTGGACGAGATATGCGGCTGCATTATCCTTCAGATCCAGATCTATCAACACCAGTGTTAGATCGCATCAAAACTGATGTATTTTTGCAACAACAGCAAAAACAGTTAGCTGTTTATTTACCCCATACTGCCAAAAATATGGCACAGACACATTGGAAAAATAAACAGAGACATGAAGAAAAAGTGATACCGCCCATTAAAAGGGGTCATCACATTATGGTAAAAAAAATTTTGGTCAGAAGGGACCATGGGATGCTAAAAGGTCCAACAAATTTGACAAGGGTCTACAGAGACCAAATGGGTCCATGTGGACCAATGTAAATTGTATCAGCCTTTAATTGATGACAACTGATACTGCTCTGTTTCTCCAACTAGGTAAAGTACAATGATGTATCTTGTACTTATGCTGAGCAGTACCTTACTGATTCTGGCAACTTCTGGATGATTCAATGGATGCCCAGGACACATATAGAACAGTTTATACAACAAGAACTATGCTAATCATACAGTGTGGGATCTCCCAGTACTATTAGGAGAATGACATGAACAAACTGGATATCTTCTTGTTGAATGGTACTTTATGGACAATGTCAAAATATGACATGGGGATACTCACCAGATGCCTGACCTGGCACGGCGATGAGTGCCGTGAACACAGCTTCCCAAAAAGGAATCTATATCCACTCTACTTTGGGGGATACTACAAATTTAACAAGAGGAGAACAATATTTATTTCAAATAAAACTAAAGGACATGTTCCATTATCCATCTAATCTTACATTGTTAAATACATCTTATTGGGGTGTAAATGCATCATAACGTAATATGTGGAATTTTTTATGTAATGCATCTATTGTGTAAAAATTATACAGTAGGGTTAAATGTAAATTGAAGTATTATAATATTTTGCAACATTTGCCTTTTCCACGATTACCACTTCAGTGTAAGGATCGGGCCTCAGTATTGTTGTGGCAACAGTATTATAATAAAACTTTAAATCAATACCATAATAGACACAAACTGTGGTCATTTCAAATTCCTGCAGAAGCACCAGCAGGCTTATTCCGTCGTAAAAGAGACGTGTGGGGCTGGTTAGGCTCAGGATTGGGAACTGTTAATTGTATTGTTCTATGGTTTTAAAAGGGTCATATTTGTTCTTTAGAAACAACTTTAAATGATACGGCTGCTGGACCATTATCAACTACTGCACAATTAGCAGCTGATAATGAAGAAATTGATTGGTTTGCATTTAGAGAAACCTTACAGGATTTTCAAATTATTGCACAAATATCAGCTCGTTTTTATAACTCACTTTCTAATATGTCTAGACAAAGTTATATAGAACTGGCTTGCTCACAATTAGCTGCTGAAGCATATGCTTATCTAGTTAATGAGCTAAATAGAATTAAAACCAATAGGTTACCCTTAGGAATAGGTGAAACCAATATAACTAGATTATTGGATCATCCCACTGTATTCCTACCACTCTTGGCTATGATAAAAGTATGGAACTCACCAAATCAATATGCACAAGTGCTGCTACATGTTATTCCCATACTAGTGATAATACCTGTATGTTTTGAACCACCAAAAATATTGTGGCAAATCAGTAATTTGGGAGTATTAATACATGATCAGCTCATGAGACTCCAAATACCAGGTGACACTATTTTTAAGGTACACTATAAATATGTTGTCTTACCTAAATAACAGTGTGTACAAGAACGTAAAACCTTAATATGTGAGGAAGAGACATCAACCGCCCCATGGTTTCCTAAACAATGTAAATTTACCCTAACGTCTGCAAATCAATACCGCCAAGCGATGAGATGGAACCGATCATGGTGTGTAATCGCAGGTCAACCTTGGAATGTATGGGGGTGTAGTGACAAGACCTGATGGGTTGCAAATTGGACCGTCAGAGAACTTCTTGCCTATAGCCAAACAAATGTTACCCATATCAACGGTTCCAGTATGGACTTAGATTTACTCAATGATTTGCTGACTCCACCTCATTTCAACCTACCCAAAATTGATAAAATGACAGTTGGTGCTTTGTTGTATCATCAACAAACAACAGGACTTATTTTGACACAAAATGCCTCTGCTAAAGAGGTAAAAGACAGTCATCATATATCCCTATTATATCCTGGTGGGATTGGGGATCGACTGTTTTGGGTACTAGTCCAACCCTAGTAGTGGTGGGTTGCAGTATTGCAGTAATATGTGTTATTATTGTACAATTGTTATTGTATCGTAAAATAAAACACATGGTTTGACAAATACAAATGTTACAATGGCAACCTTTTCTTGTGTGATCTCTATGTATAGAGAGTCACAAAAGGGGGGGATTGTGGTGTAACATTTTGTAGTATACCATTTATTTCAGTATAACCTTTTATAATAGTTAAACTGAGTGTTGAAGTATAGTCTTTTTACAGACTGCTTCAGTGTAATTTCTTATACTATATAACCAAATGTGTTTACTCAAATAGTTAGCTATGACAGTTTCTCACCAGACCTAGTTAAAAGTCTTGTGATGCCTGTCTTGTGATGATTACATAACACTTTACCTTATGACTTTAAAATGGTCAGCATTAAGATGTTCTATGGGAACTGGAACAGGATAGTATGCCCTTATTAGGATGGCATTACCTGTTTATGAATAGTGTGCACATAGAGAACCTTCTAAATGAAGTCAATACTTTTCAGATTGTGCAAGAAAATATAATAAACACCTTGTTATGTTATGAGAGAAATACTGTTAATCTCTATGCTTTGATTGTTATTCACCACACCCTAAGATTAATAGGTTATTTTTTATATGATTGGCCTATATTAGGGAGTTAGTAGTTTTTGAGATAAGAAAACTTTATATAAACCTTGTATATAACTTGAATAGCTAGCATCAAACAAAAGCCAGATATACCTGTATTTGAGAAGTTGACCAGAATACTTGTATTGATGCTGAAGACTCCCAAACCAAAAATAAACCAGATGGAAACATTCATTTGGTGTGGTCTGAGTTTTTTTTGGAAATAGAAAAAGACAATGCAGCCATCTTTTTACTCCTTACAGTAACATGTGAGATAAGTGAATAAATATGTCAAGCTGCATTACAATCGGACAGAAAACACTAGCAGCTTCATAGTTGTTTCACTTTAGACATTTGTAAAGTTTCAGGAGTGGAGGCTGTCTATCCGATTACTGTACATATCTGTATGTCTGTCTGACCATACTTACTGAGTTATAAGCTAAAAGCAATCAAAAATAGGGGTTTGACATAGATGTGACTACCAGAAAGCGAGAGCACAAAGGGCCTGAAACATCGGATCTATTTCCAGGGTGGATGTGCTTTGTAAAGCCATTTTAGGCCTTAGATTGAACCCCTCATCATAATTTGTAAATATGACAGCAGCAAATCTTTGAAAATAGGGCCTCACAATGTCATTTATAGATGATGAAAGCTCAGGTAAGTTGCACTGTTGATATTAATATTGATATAATAATTTAAAACACACTCTTGTATCAGAACTGGGACCTTTCTGTGTGTGTGTGTGTGTGTGTGTGTGTGTGTGTGTGTGTGTGTGTGTGTGTTTGCCACACAAAAGATTGGGAAGTAGAGCTTTCAAATTGCTGTAGCCTACAAAATAAAATCTTTGGCATGAGGTCCATTGTGGACAGGAAGTTATGCATAAAATCTTTTTATTGCTCTTCACAAAGCAAGACAAAAGTAGTAGCTGGTTGTAAAAAATACATTTGGACTCTTTATGGCGGGATATTTTACAGCTGTCCTGCTCCAGCACAGCATCTAATGTGCCAATCTAGTTCCCTGCCACTTGGGTTTTACAGTTCATTTCACTGGCACAACTTAGATTTTAGAAACTTTTAGTTTCTGTTTCACTGTTTTGTTTTTGAATAAGAAAATTGTCCTATGTTACTTCAAATAACACTAATCAGCCAGTTATATGCAATTTTTGCTACATTATAGCAGTAACTTGCAGATGAAAGATATTTCAGTTTATTGCATTGCTATATTATTTTACACGTGGAATATTTCCTTTCTAAGGTGGTTGCAACTTATCAAAGAACGTTCATTAGTGTACTTCCAAATATGAACCCCTGATCCGCCTTCATTTATAAAGACATCATCACTTAAACATATTCAACACAATTGCATAAATAAAGGCATACATTTTATTTTTTATTTTATTTTAAGAAGTAATCAGAATTACAACCCTTTGAGTCAGGGACTTGTTTACAAATGCTCCTCAATAGGAAGACAAATACATTAATAGCAAGCAACAGAAAACAAAGTAAATGAGCTCAAATAAAAGCCAACAGTCAAAATTAGGGGCTGGTTACAAAGGCCCCATGTCAAGGTAAATTAGCAATAATAAACAGACATAAACAATAATGTGGGCTATAATAAGTCAAATGAAGGGTAGAGTCAAAAAAGGGGCAGACTAAGAGGAGTAAAGGCAGGTAAAAACTCAGCCAGGGTAGTCACAGTGGTTGGAGGAAAGGAGGTGGCTCTTAAGAGTGGTTTTAAAAGGCCCCAGTCTTGGCGGGGAGGCAATAACAACAGTCAGAGAATTGTACCAGGCTGGGGCACGGTAATGGAATGACCTCTGGGCAAGGGGGACTTGCAGAGGGGAGCGGACAGAGCTGCGGGTGGAGAGGGAGGGGGTACATAGGCTTATGATAGAAGACTGGCCTGGGAGAGTCAGACCTGCAATAATTTTTTTAGTCAAGAGGCAAGATTGATAGATAAGGCTTTCCTCCAGATTAATAAAGTTAGAGAGGGACTACAATGTGCAAGTATGGGTAAGACATGGGGAACCTGTAAGCAGCTGGCAGGCCTTACTGAGGGATAGTTTAATTTTGTGCAGAGCAGTGTTGTCAGTGGCACCATAAATAAGCAGACCAAAATCCATGAGGGACAGTACTGAGGATGAGATGGCCAGCCTTAGTGCTTCAGTGGGGAGACAGTCATGATGGCAATACAGTAGACCTATCCTAGAATTAATGGTGGAGCAAAGGGAGTGGATGTGGTCATAAAAGGATAGGGAGGGATCAAAGAGAACACCAAAATATTTGAATGGGGAGGTTTGTTCAAAGGGGAAGAGGGTACTAGATAAGACCCAGAGTGGATAATCTTTATGTTTACTCTGGTTATGCACAAAAAGTATGGTTTTAGTTTTCTTTAAGTTCAAAACTAGCCTGTGGTCAGAGAACCAGTGTTCAGCGTGGGGGGTGAAGGAGTCCTACAGGGAGTTTTGTAGGAGGAGAGGGTCAGCATGAGTGAAACAGGACAGTGTCATCCGCATAAAGTAGAAGGTTTCCATTACAAGCAGAGGGGAGAGGATTCAGATAGAGGCTGAAAAGCAAGGACCCTAGGATGGAGCCCTGGGAAACACAGGAATGAACCTGTTAGGGGCAGGAGATGGTAGACCTGATTTTGACATACTGGGTGTGGGATGAAAGATAGCTGGAGAACCAATTCAACACACCCTGCGAGAGGCCGAGAGGTTGGAGAGAAGAAAGGAGAAGGGAATGGTGGACAGTGTTGAAAGCTTTCGATACGTCAATGAAGACAGAGTCAGCAACATGACCTTTGTCAAGAGCTGTGTGAAGGAAATTAGAAAATTCATTAAGGGTGTTAGTGGTGCTATGTGCATGATGAAAACTGTGTTGTTCACAGCAAAGAAGGTTATAGGTGGAGAGGTAGTCAGAGAGCAATCGGTCATGATTTTTTCCAGAGCCTTGTAGAGAGGGGGGAGGATGGAGATCAGGTGATAGTTGCTGGGGAGGTCTGGTCACCAGATTTATGAAGAGGGGTGCTCATTGCTGTTTTCCAGGCAAGGAGGAATTGACTGAGGCAGAGGGAGCGATTCAGCAATTTGGTAAGGGGGCTGAGGACAGGATCTAGGACCCTTTTAAGAAGTTTAGTGTCAAGGGAGTCACTACTGTGACTCATGCCCTTAAGTGATCTGAGCAGGTAGGGTCTTGCTTCATGAGGGGAGAGGACCTTGAAGTAGGATGGGGGATGAGCAACTGTATCAGAGGAGGGGGTGGGACTGGGTTGAAACAATTTTGAGAGAGGACAGCTAAGAGGTCAGAGAAGGAACTATTTAAGCAGTCAGCAATAGCCACAGGGTCAGTAGACAAGGCAATGTTTACAAACATATGGACGGGGGGGTCACAGCCTTGCCATTAAGTTCCTTGATATTGTTCCAGAAATTTCAGAACAAGCCACAGGAGGAGTCAAGGGTGGACCTGTAGTGTTCAGCCTTGGCTTTATGGATAGCCCAGGTGCATTTATTTCTAGTGGTACAGTAAGCTTGCTTGTCCGCAGTCCTACCAGATTCCACAGCCCTGTGCCAAAGGTTGTCTCTGTGGTGCATCAGACCAAGCAGAGATGGAGAGATCCAGGGAGATTCATGGTCCTTGGGTCCTTATATATTTGGAGTGTGCTCATGCCATCAGAACAGATTTGTGCTATTTTACTGTTATTTATTGCATGTAAGGATCTTAGTACAAAGTGAATATCCTTGATGTTAAAGCTCTCTCTCTATGTAATGTCATGTGCAGGTTTTGTTGTAACAAACTTAAAGCAATACTAGCAATAAAGCAATCTTTAAATAAAAGTAATAGATTATGTTACTTCAGTTGGAGGAAGAACTAAAAACAACAATACACCAGTATAAACAGCAACACAACAGACAGTATAGAACACCAGACAGTATACTAAATCATATTGTAGGTAAATGAAAATAATTTTTGATACTAAAATAAAATATATAAAACAAAACAACAACGATAAAACAGAACTAAAGTGACTGGATATCAGGACATGTCTGTAGCTGAGTACAAAAGTAATGAGCTGAAAAACTAATTATAAAGTAGCATGTCCGCAGGGAGAAATTTGTGCAAGTGTTTTTTTAGTTATTAAATTTACTGTGATCAAACAATGTCTTCCTGGTAGAACATTTGAAATCCATACATAACATGCTTACATCCATCCATCCATACATACAAAAAGAGAGATAGCTGCATGTAAAAGAAGTAATTAGTTTTATTCGCAAAATTTAGATTATGAACATGGATTGCCCAGTGGAGTCTGAGCTCATTTCCAATCATGTCAAAGCATGGGTGGTACAAACACATATAACAATACAGAAACAATCTTAAAGCATTCGAACATGCAGTAGAAAACCTAAATATACAGAATATAGTCTGTGTAAAAGGCAGCTCAGCATATATATCTGACTTGCTGAAAGAATGTCTGAGCTGTGCCCTACGTGTAGATTACATCTTTTAAAATGCATCACAGCAAGCACGTCTCTAGGCTGTGTGAGAGGCAGCTCAGCATATACATCTGACTTGCTGAAAGAAGGTCCGAGAGCGCAGCACCCCCAGAGAAAGACTAAATGATTGTTTGCAGACATAGCAGTAACCAGCGGCTGAGTGGGAGACAGCCTTCTCTCAAATTACATCAGGACATCTGTACAGGGGGGTCAAGTAAGCGTTTTTGATTCCCAGGAGAGTTTTTGGAGTGTGTTGCCTTCCTGAATCTCTGACATACTACCGAGAACTTGTGGTGAACTCTTGTAAAGGAACTGTGAGCACTTACGTACAATAAACTGTTTCTTTTTTGTTGTGACATTTGCAGTGGGGGGGGGTAACCTCCTAATACGTTAACCTTCCCGCTGGTAAAGGCAGCTCGGTGACAAGCCAATGAAGTTCAGGAACTGCCTAGTGGAAGAGGTGTGCTGCACATTTAAATCCCTGAGCTGCACCCTATGTGTAGATTACATCTTTTAAAATGCATCACAGCAAGCACATCTCTAGGCTGTGAGAGAGGCAGCTCAACATATACATCTGACTTGCTGAAAGAACATCCGAGAGCACAGCACCCCTGGAGAAAGGCTAAATGATTGTTTGCAGACATAGCAGTACCCAATGACTGAGTGGGAGACAGCCTTCTTTCAAATTACATCGGAACATCTGCACTGAGAGTTCAAGTAAGCATTTTAGATTCCCGGGAGAGTTTTTGGAGTGTGTTGCCTTCCTGAATCTTTGACATACTACCAAGACTGTGTGGTGACCTCTTATAAAGGAACTGTGAGCACTTACATATAATTAACTGTTTCTTTTATGTTGTGACATTTGCTGTGGTGGGGGAACCTCCTAATATGTTAAACTTCCCTCTGGTAAAGGGGGCTCAGGGGCGAGCAAATTAATTTCAGGAACTGCTTAGTGGGAGGGGTGTGCTGCACATTTAAATCTCTGAGCTGCACCCTAGCGTGAGCATGAGGTGCAAGCATGAGTGGCACAAGTGCCACTCAGTGGAGAAACCCACTCATGGGAACTGTTTGCTAGAGAGATGTATAAAGACTAAAAAGGAAACAGTGAGTAATTAGTGCTGCAGTAAAGGAGTGGAAGTGTTCACGTAAGCTAGTATAATGGGGCCTTGTTCAGGGAGGTTGGTTGGGATGGTGTTATTATTTGTTTGGAATGTGATGTGTTCCGAGGATAGTAACTTTGGAGCAGATACACGTATAGAGTCCAATCTTAAGTTATGGGGAGATACAGCACACATAACATAATTTTCTCCCCCATATAGGGATAATTGGATAGCATCAGGGGTGTTGCCCCAAATAATAATTACAAGCTTAGTGACGGCAGCAATTAACACTGCCAGGTTTATAAACCAGTTGAGCACCTTGTCTCTAAAAAGGAAGGTATCTTGTAATAAGGTTGAGAGCAAGGGCAAACATAAAAAAAGTTGCAGTAGTTAAGGGGTTAATTTTGTTATGTTTAATACTGGCTGGGGATGTGCAATTAAATCCAGGCCCACACATAGAAACAAGAGAAGGAGAAGATATTTTAAATGGTACAAGGGATACTGTTATACATTTTAATGTATGACGCTTAGCCCCTAAAATGAGTGCGGTTAGGAACTGGATGCTGGAAAACAACCTAAAAGTGGTTGTTATTACCAAAACATGGTTAAATAACAGAATAGAGGATTCAGAAATTTATGTGCAAGGATACACAGAGGGTAGTGGTTTTTGGGATAGTCTGCTCCCCTTGGAAGGTATTCAGTGGGGTTCCCCAAGGTTTTGTACTGCAGCCACTCCCATTCAATGCCTATGTCTCTGATATAGGGAGGGAGTTAGGAGTAGGATGACCCTCTTTGCAGATTACTCAAAACTGGGAGAACTGGCAGAAAGGTAGGAAGTGTGAGAGACAGTCCAGAGGGATGTGGATGCCCTGGAGGACTGGTCAAGAAGGTGGGGACTGAGGTTTAATCCAGGGAAGTGTAGGATGCTGCATCTGGGGGTCAGAAACCCAGGTTATGTATACACCCTGGGAGGGGTCTCACTGCAAGCCACAACGAGTGAAAGAGACCTGGGGTGGTGGTTGACACCAAAATGAATAACACTGAAAATTGCAGAAGATCTGCAGCAAAAGCAAACAAGATTCTGGGCTGTATAGCCTGGAGAATTACGTCCAGGAAAAGGGAGGTGATCCTCCCTCTGTATAATGCCTTGGTCAGGCTGCATCTTGAGTACTGTGTTTAGTTCTGGAGACCTCACCTTAGGAAGGACATAGCAATGCTGGAGATGGTTCAGTGGAGGGCAACCAGGAAGATCAGGGGAATGAGTGAAAGGACCTATGAGGAAAGGCTGGAAGTCCTTGGGCTGTACTCACTGGAAGAGAGGAGAGAGCAGGGGGATATGATTGAAGTCTTCAAATATGTGAAAGGGATTAACAGCGGCAGAGCCAATGAAATGTTCAGGCTAAAGAACGGAGGCACAACCAGGGGGCATGAGTGGATGTTGGAGGGGGAAACTACAGGGGAGAACGTAGAAGGCATTACTTCACTGAGAGGGTGGTGGGGACATGGAATGCACTGCCCAGTAGTGGAGGTGAGCACAGTTTAAGGCTTTAAGAGGGGCAGGGACAGGTGCATGGGTATACTGAAGCTGAAGCTGACCCTCTCAGGGGCTGGTGGGGTGGAGGAGCTAGCGCCCAATAGGGGCTGGCTACCGAGCAGACATGAAAGACCATTAGGCCTATTCTGCTGGCTTTCAGTATGTTAGTAAGATACCAAAGTTGGAGACACGATCGGTGTAAGAGAGGAGGGGGTTGTTGATATATGGGCAAACATCACTTGATCTATAGAATTAAATGGTGTCCATACTCCAGGAATGGAAAAAATTGCTTTAGAACTAAGGTTACCTGGAAATAAACCTGTTCTGATCTTGGGGTTTTACTCCCCCCCCCCCAAGGGGAGGGAGGAAAACTTTCATATGATTCAGGACTTCTTGTACCCATATAGAGATAGTCACAAAATACTGATGATGGGAGACTCAAATGTTGATTGGTTTAGTCCCCCTTCCAAAGGAAAGCTGTTGGAGCTGACCTTAGGTGTAGGATTAACTCAGTTGATTAGGACTCCAACTAGAATAAATCCTAGGAATGTGGATCAGTCATCAATTTTGGATCTAATTTTAACTACTGATTCTGACAAATATATACAGTATGGTGTATTGCTGGAGGCATTTAGTGACCATAAGGTCACATATTGTGTCCGGAAGCAAAAGTTACAAATGGATAAACATGATGTTATAGAATCACGACAAATGAAGCATTTTGACTATTTAACACCTATGACTGACTTACAGGGTAGAAAAAGGGATTGTCTATCTCTTGTTCCTGATGTTGAAAGTGCTTGGGAATATTTTTAATCAGAATTTACAGCAGTATGTGATTTTCATGCTCCAATTTTAAAAAGAAGAGTGAAATTAAAAACTGCAGAATGGTACAATGGGACTCCGAGTGTAATAAGGAAAAACAAGGACAGACTATGGAGAAAGGCCAAAAAGACAAAAACTAAAAAATGCATGGGATAAATACCGACAATTAAAAAATCATTATTTAAAGGAGGTTAAGAAAGCTAAAAATGGTTATTTTAACAGCCTGTTTGAGACAAAGAATATAAAGGACCCTCGTAACTTCTGGACATTATATTCTAAACTAAAAGGTGAAAAACCAAAAGGCTTTCCTGGCTCCTTTAATATTAATGGAGAGAACATCCCAACATCTGATCAGGTGGCAAACACCATGAATAGATTTTTTAAATATTTTAAAAGCCCAGTGGAGGATGCTGAGAGAGGTAAGACAGGGAAAGATCTGGAATCAGAAATAATTAGGGATAGTAGCGAACAGGACTTACAAAAGGAAGTAAAAAACAGACAGGAAATATTGAAAAAAATAGATTTTACTTTTAGCTTGATTAGCATCAAAGAAGTTATAGATGAACTACTAAAACTAGATGTGAAAAAAGCTTCAGGTTTAGATGATATTTGTAAATTTTCTGCTGCCCCTGTAGTAGCACAACAAATCTCTTACATTTTTAATTTGTCTTTGACTACTGGAACATTTCCAAGTGCCTGAAAGATGGCGAAAGTAATCCAGGTATATAAATCTGATAAAAAAATGAAATTAAAAATTACAGCCCTATATCCCTACTTCCTATAATATCTAAATTTTTTGAAAAATTTGTAGGGAAGCAATTACAGACTTATTTGGAGGACAATAAAATATACAACCAGTATCAGTCAGGTTTTCATTCTAGTTACAGTACAATGACAGCTTTAATAAAGGTGACCTCTGATATTCAGTCTTCACTGGATAAGGGCCTCCTGGTCGGGGCCATATGCATAGATCTGTCCAAAGCATTTGATATGCTTAGTCATACAGTTTTGTTAGACACTCTGAAGGACACTGGCCTTGATCAGGTGGCCCTGAACTGGTTTAAGGACTACTTAATTGGTAGGACTCAGCAGGTCACTTTAGGAAAGTTCACATCTTAGTTTACACCTGTTAAATCTGGAGTCCCTCAGGGATCGGTGCTGGTCCTGCTTTTGTTTAATCTGTATACTAATGGTGCTGGTGCCCTAATAAAAGGGGTGAAACACCACTCGAACGCAGATGACATAATTCTGTATACTGAAGGTGTTTCTCTTCAGGAAATTCAGGAAACGCTTCAAAGCAATTTTGACATTTTACAGAGTATTACAAGTCCCAAAATTTGATTCTAAATACAAAAAAAATCACAAGTTATGCTTTCTGAAAATAAGCAGATGGTTACAACAAATTTACTTCAAATTAAAACATTGGCTAAACACATATTAACACAGGTGAACTCGTACAAATATTTGGGAATATGGTTAGACACAAATTTAAAATGGAATTTACACATAGAAAATTTGATTAAAAGACTACATAGTAGATTAAGAGCTTTGCACAGACTGAAAAGATGTATACCAAATAAAGTTAGGACACATTGAATTAACTCTACAATAATTCCATTATTTAATTATGGGGATGTGGTGTATGCCGGTGCATCAAAAACTGTATTAGAGAGGTTGGATACAGCCTTGAACAGATTCGCAAGGTTTGCTTTAGATGCACCTCATTTGGCGCACCGGCACACCATGTATAGTGCTTTAAATTGGACTAGACTTATGGAGTGTAGAAACTAGCATCTATTGCACTTAGTTCATCAACAACTGAAACAGAAGACTCCATCTTATCTGGACGACTTGTTTCAGATTGACAGTCCCTAGTTAAAAGAAAGCACTACTGTCACTCATTATTATTTTCACTACCATGACTATTGGCTATTTTTAAGCCATTCTTAAATGTAAGATGGTTATGACTGAGCTTTGCATTTTAAAAATCTGTTATGTATGTTGTTGCGAATGGATAAATAATATTATGAGTGCGACAGAGTATTCTCTGTAAAATATGTATCCTTCTAATGTATTGTGTGTAACTTTTATCTTTATGAAACTGAAATTTTATGGTTTGTACTAGACCCCATTGAAAATGAGTCTAATCACTCAAAGGGTTATCCTTTTCCTGAATTTATAAGGAATAAACTTTTACAACATCAACATATTGACCTTAAAACTGTCACATGGCTGAATGACATTTGGCAAAGGGAAAATATGGTATCTGATTTATGTTACTTTTTGTGGCACATGGTGAAGTTTTTGTGCACGCACTTCAGAAAAGTCATTAGTGGAAATAAGATCTTGTATCTTCAAAGGGATAGTTAACATAGTTCAGAGGAGAGAGCAGTAGAAGTACAAATGGGAATGCTGTGCTGCTCAGAATGGACAATATAAGTATTTTTAATGAAACTGGATTGCATTATGAAGACTGACCATGTCCCAGCATCAATGTTAGTCAGTTAAACCCTCCTGCTCCTTTCCTCGGTGTGCTGTCCACACCCCACCCTCTGTTCCCTGATCACAGTCCCATTTTGGTATAATGGTTTGCATCGGTAGTCCCCCTCTTCTGATGCCCAAATGCCATCCCCTTTTTCATGTCCTTGGTGTGTAGTTACCCCTTCACATGGTATCGCTACCTGTAAAAAAAGAAAATTGTCCCCATTTGTTTTTTTCTTCTGAAAAAACAAACAGAAACAAAACAATAAAAAAAAATTGGTCCATCACCGTTCAGTCCCCCCCATCCTACTTCCCAATCAGCACCCACCACCCCACACCACCCAGTACACCTCCACACACTTCACTCACCTGAATAGGTCCCAGGTTTGAGATCCACTCTCCAATTAAAGACGCGTCTTGCTGTTGGAACCAGCGACTGCAATATGAGAAACTAAGGTAAATGCAGTTCAGTGTATTTCAATGGGGGTTTCAACTTTTATGCATAACTCAGCCATTTTTTAATTTTGACCCCGCATTTTCAACATAGCCTTTTGGGGACCTCACTTCATGATCTATATGACTGTTGTTATACAACTCCTACCTGAAATGTGATTTTGCAATCACTTTCTGATTTCACCTTTTGGGTGGGATTTTCCAAATGAAAGTCATATTGCTGATGAGGTGAGGTAATAAGAAGGCTATGGTGAAAATTTGGGATCAAAATATGTAAAAATGGCAAACTTATGGTAATTCATTGCAATTTTGCTATGCATGCTTGTAACTTTGGAAATAGTAAACATTATGACCCCACATTTTCAACATAGACTTTTGGGGACCCCACCTCATGAACAATATGACTGTCATTATGCAACTCACACCTGAAAGGTGATTTTCCGGTCACCTAGTGATTTCACCTTTTGGGTTCCATTTGCATAATGACAGTCACATTGTTCATGAAGTAGGGTCATAAGAAGACTATGTTGAAAATGTGGGATCAAAATATGTAAAAATGGCAGAGTCATGGCCATTCATTGCAATTTCACTGCACTCTCTCGTAACTTTGCAAATATTAAATACTTTGACCCCAAATTTTAACATAGACTTCTTATTACCCCACCTCATTTATGTCACAGCTGTTATTTTTCAAATCCTGCTCAAAATGTCTCTTCGCACTTGTGGTGTGGTATGGAGTTGCAGTTGCATAGAATTACATTTTGGCAGGGATTCCAAACTTTTCAGTACTGGTTACAAGAGTTGGGGTAATAAGATGTTTATGCTGATAATTTGGTCACTGTTGGCCTGTTTTTTTTTATTTACTATGCTTTATCTGGTGCCCTAACCTCCAAGGGACTCAGCCCCAACCCCTCCCAGCAATGACCCACCACCAAGGCATGCTTGGAGTGGTGATCCACCCAGGCTTACCCCCACTGGGCGGGGCTGTCAGATGGACCCAGACCCCATGGAGGCCTAAACATGGATCCTGGTGGCAGAGACCACAGAGAGAGCCTCCCTGGCTTACCCCCCAGGTTGAGGCTGCAGGACAGGGTTGTACTGATGGAGATTGCTCACTCAGTTGCCAGCCAAGCCCCCCAGCAGCAGTGCATGCAGCCATGAAGGAGTGGGGCATCATGAATGGAGCAGCACCTATTTTTCCAGATAAAGAATACTCGGGATGCATGGTGTGCAAGGACACGAGTGTGCCAAAACACAGATTTCTGGCACCCCAATTACCTGGCGTTAGTCACAGTGACCCCCATCTGTCAACAGGAGGCAGACCTGTGCTGATCGCTCCCCCATCTTCCCCCACTGGAGGAGTAGAGCAGTCTGTAGGATGCTTGATTCCCCCCCCGCTGGCCCTCTGACATCACAAGTCCAGATCCATACCTGGGGTGCCAGTATTGCAGGTAGAAATCTAACTCCTGTGCCAGTGGGCTGGCCTCCTTGTTGTCCTACTAATGGAAGCTCAGGGCCCTTCCACAGCTCCATACATATATGTAGTTATGGAGGGATGGGAAGGGCCCTGAGCTACCTCAGCCAAATAAGGATATGATTGTTCTATTTCAAAACTGGTACAAGGGTGGGAGCACAGGGCCCTATAGATGGGTGGTAGTGTAGGGCCCAGAGGTTCCTGCAGTCCCACAGCTAATAAGGCTATGATTATACTATCTCAAAAAGTAAAGAAATTCACTGCAAAAACTATGTTAATGTATTATTTAGGGTTGATCTTAATGCCACAAAAGCATGGAAATGTGGTATTAGGGTTTCCCTACCTAACTCCCACCCCACCCACCCAAGCAGCAAAAGAACAAGACCACACAAGCAACCACAGACAGCCATCATTAAGTAAAACAAACAATATACAACTGTTTCCAGATTACACAAATGCAGTAGTGCTAATGTGCTAACTTTGTGGATTTGCATCTGTGACATGCAAAGTGCAAAATATACACACTCACTTGTTGCTGCAACTAGAAATCCATTATACTGGTGGATGTCTAGAACATCCTCCCAGCATAGGTGGTGGGGAAAAAAATGGTGACAGGATTCAAGAATGCATGGGAGAGGCATAAGGGAACCATAGTGGAAAGGAAGGGTGGAGGAGATGGAGATCAAATAGAGTCTGTGGTGTTACAGTAGGTACGAAAATGACAGAGTAGATCAGCAAAGTGGTCCTTATCTGCCATCATATTCTATGTAACCATAACACCACAGGGCAGAGTTTTAAGCTGGGGAGAGGTTTAGGAGGGAGGTCATGAAGCACTTCTTCATGAAAAGGGTGGTGAACACTTGTAATGCACTGTCAGAAGAAGTGATCTCATTGAAGACAGTGGACAGGTTCAAGAGAGGCTTGGATAGGCATGGGGAAAGGTAAGGATCATGTGTAGGAAGGATGGGAGGAGTGAGGGTGGCAGGGACAGTAGTTAAAGCTGTGGACCCTGCAATACAAGCCATATATCAGTGCTACTGCATTTCTGTCATAAATCAGTCAATCAATCAATCAAAGTTTATTTATCTAGCACTTTTTCAGGTGATCAAAGCACTTTGCATCCTAATACAGGATAAAATACATAATATAAACATGAACAATAAATAAAATCACAGTTACTAAACTTGTCATGATTAAATATTAAATCTTAATACAGTGTGCTTAATTTAAAATTCCTCAGGAAATGCTTGGCTAAAAAGGTATGTTTTTCATTCAACTTCAAAACTGTCGATGGTCTGGCACTCCTTAGTCCGATGAGAGAGTTCCACAGGATCAGGGCCGTAAAACCAAATGTGCAGACACCAGATGCCTTTAAGTGGACCCTGGGAACCTCTAGCAACCCCTCATTGGTGGAGCAGAGTGGGAAGAGAGGGCAGTAGGGGCAAAGAAGATCGTGTAGGTAGTGAGGTCCCTGTCCATGTAGGGCCTTGTAGGTCAGCAAGCCAACCTTGAAGGTGATCTGCCAATTTACAGCCAGCCAGCGCAGACAGGGGAGCACAGGCACGATATGGCAAGATCTTGGTAAACCAGTCAACAGCCTCTACTTACAATCAGCGAATATCAACCCCGGTAGTCCTAGATATAGGGCATTGCAGTGATCAAGGCATAAGGTTACTAAGGCATGAATCAGAGCTGGCATGTCACCGGGCGGAATCAGGTGCTTAATCTGAGTGATGTTCCAGAAGAGCTGAATTGGCCTGTTCTTTGCCACAGCAATCTTCTTGGACAGGAACTCTGCCTTCTTACAGGAGAGTGCTGATTGATAGTCTTTGTAATAGGCTATTAATCTAAGCTTGTCATCTGCCAGACCGTATTTCCTCCAACATCACTCCAACCTTCGACCCTTTTGTCTCCTCTCCTTCAGAGTCCCATCAAACCATGCCATTGCATGCCACAAGTGTGAAAACACTGTTTGGCCAGGGTTTGAAAAATGACAGCTTTCATGTTCATGAGGTGGTGTAAAAATATGATTATGCTGAAAATGTAAAGTCAAAATATTCAAAATTGCCAAAGTTATGAGGGACCTGAAGAAAATTTCAGTGTATGTGCATAACGTTGGCATTTTTACATATTTTGACCCCAAAATTTCACCACAGCCTTGCTATGACCACACCTGATGAATAAGGGTAGTGGAAATTTTGAAATCCTACCCAAAGGATGATTTTGCCAAGTGACCACAAAATCACCTTTCTGGCCATATTTGCACAATTCCACTGACATAGTTCATGGAGTGGTGTCCCAAAAAGGCCATGTTGAAAATTTGAGTTTAAAATATGCAAACATGGCAAAGTTATGCCACAAAGTTAAAAACCTCATTCAAATACACTGAATCTCATTTACTTTAGTTTCTCATATCGCAGTCTACAGTTCCAGAAACAAGTTGTGTCTTCCTTTAGAGAGTGGATCTTCATCCTGTAACCTGTTCTTGTGAGTAAGAGTGTGTGTGTGTGGGGGTGCAGGATGGTGGGTGCTCAGTGGGAGATCAGGGTGGGGGGTCAGATCGGTGAGGGACCATTTTCTTTTTTACATGGTAAAAAAAGACATTAAGGAACAGTTTTCTTTATTGCAGGCATTTGCTATTCGAGGGTGGGGGGATGTCACTAGACACCAGGGAAAATGCTATTATGGGGACAGTGATGAGAAGGTGGGGGATACCCTAGACACAAGGGCAATGAGAAAGAATTATGGGGCAGCAATTGGGGACTGATGGGACACCACTAGACACCAGAAATGTAATATACAACTATGTGGGTGCCACCAGATAGTGGGGGTGCCACTAGACACCGGTGAAAACTACGTAATATAAAATATAATAAAAAAATATATGGGGAGGGCAATGGGAGGGTGGGGGTGCCACTAAACACAATGGAAAAGTCTTAAAATAAGGGTAATGGGGATCAGAGGGTAGAGGGCACCACTAGACACCAGGGAAAAGATTCTGCCGAACAAGAGGAGTTTGTCCTCACGAAAAAGGATCTTTATTCATCACTCATGATACAAAAAATGAATTTTTTTTGTATCATACAATACAAAAAAAGATTCATAATGTAAAAAAAACAGATGTTTATGACACTTCTTGAACACGTAAGTTCAGAGTCCAGCTAAGGGGCTTCCAATAAGTAAGCTACATGTGTTGGTTGCTCTCATGAATGCGATTTTTGTGGGTTTTCAAATTAGAATTTTATGAGAAAACAGACAATAAGATGGTGGCAAAAAAAACAATGATTTTCCCCTCCAAAAAAGGATTGGCACCATACAAAAAAAATAATTATTTTTTTGAGTCATACAAATATCTTGAAGTGCTTACTGAGCATGCTCAGAAACCGTTTTTAAATTTTTCAAAATTAAATAATGTTGGAAGAGATTAATATTTTTTTCACCAAACAAGCAAAAGGCACATCCATGAGCCAGACCCTTTCTACCCTGAGAATTTCAGACCACAATTTCTAACAGTCTAGACACTAGCCAAATTCAATGAAAACCCCATTCAAACCAAAGGGAAAAAGTACTAAAATTCACTTTTTGCACTATCCAAAACTGAAAACCCGCCCATCCCACTGTAACAAAACTTAGCTCATCCAGAGATCTACCCCACATGACTGCGAATTAAAAAGTTCATGCAAATCTGCTGAACAGTTGCAAAGTTATTAAAGTGAAAAAATTTTGTTTAACATAGAACTGCATGTATGACCCCAACTATAGCGGTGCTAATGCACCCCTTTAATAGATATATATGTCACCCCCAGCCCAAAAGCAGCAAAAAAAAAGGAAAAATAATTAGGGTTTTTGGTCTCTAGAGCCTTGGTGAATCAGTGGTGGGGTCTTTGTTTTGTTTGTCAACCTTAATGCTCACCCCTTCCCCCAGCCTGCAGCCACGTGCTGAAAGCAGAAGGTACAGCTCCAATCCAATGCCTCATAGTGATACTCTCTTCAAAGGTAGAGAAGTATGCCTCACCACATGATGGCAATGCAATCTGTTGTTGCCTTCCTAATGTATGATGTTGTTTGCTCCAGGAATGGGGTGGGCAGTAGGGTTAATAACCCCCAGGAAGACACCACCACCACTGATTCGTCAAGACTCCTGTGACTCAAGACCCTAATGTTTTTCTCCTTTTACTGCTTGGATAGTGGGTGTGGGGAGTTAGGGTTGGAAACCCTAATGTCACATTCCCCTACTTTTGCAGCATTAAGTTAACTCCTAACTGGTGCATTAATGAAGTTTTGTGTAAAGAACTTCCTTTCTTTTTGAGATAGTGGAATCATAGTCTCATTTACGCAGGTCCTTTTGGGACCTTCATGAGCAGATGCAGATGTGCAGGGCCCAAGGGAAAAAAGAGAAGACTCTGTCCACCTACAGAAGTGCACCAATGGATGGCAAGAATTCATGGGTCTATCTGGTGAGCGGTGGAAGCTCAGTGCTCTCTATTACCTATGCTTCCATGTGGCTGCAGATAGAGACACACAGGACAGAGTCCATCTGTTAGCCACTGCCCAGACCCTCTGGCACCCACACATGTAGATGTGCAGGGCTCTATGCCAAGAGGAGTTGTCTTCACTGTATGGTACCTGGGCCAGTGCAGACAACCCTGCAGCCTTCATTCCCTGGCTTTGGGGGTGTCGCATAACAGCACCATCCCCCCCACCTCACCCTATCAAGCTGGGTCACTGAGCTTGCCCCTCAACTCATCTCACCGGGACAGGGTACCAAAACACACCCACTGGGGTCAAGACTGGCACAACACACAAAGTTTGTTAATAATTATAATTACTTTCATTTTGACCCAAAATTTTCAAGATTCTTCTTTTATGACTCCCCTTATAAACGTGACATGTGGCATTTATAGTATATTGGCCAAAATGTCATTTTTTATCAGTAGTGTGACAACACATTTTGCCCAGGATTTAAAAACTTATACTTGTCACATTTATGAGGAGGTGTGAAAAATGGCTATGTTGGAAGTTTGGAGTCAAAATATAGAAAATTACAAAAGTTATCAGTGAATGTTGAAGTATTGCAATGTTCACTCATAACTTGGTCATGTTACCGTATCTGCACACCAGATTTTCAGCATAGCCTTTTTATGATCCCACCTCATGAACTCGGTAGGTGAAAATTTTCAAATCCATGCCAAAATATTATTCCACACCACAGGTGCTAAAATACATTTTGCCCAGGGTTTGAACAATAATAGCTGTCACATTCACGAGAAGGTGTGAAAAAATGGTTATTTTTAAAATTTGGGGTCAAAATATAAAAAATTACCAAAGTTATGAGGGAGTATAGAAAAATGTCAACATATGCTGATAACGTTGTTGTTTTTGAATATTTTGATACTGCATTTTCAAAATAGCTTTCTTATAACCCCCCACCTCATGAATAAGGGAAGTGAACATTTTCGAATCCCTCCTGAAAGGTGATTTTACAAAGTGACCACAAAAATCTCCTTCTGGGCCAGATTTTCATAATTCCACCACTTGTGGTCATGAGGTGGGGTTCCAAAAACATAATGATGAAAATTTGATATAAAAATATTCAAAAATGAAAAAGTTATGAAGAAAAGTGCAATCCCCTGAAACACATTAAACCAGGCTCAATTATTTTCTCATATCACAGTTGCCGGTTCCAGGAGCAAGACATGTCTTCTGTCAGATGGTGGATCTATGCCATGGGACATATTCAAGTGAGTTAAGGTGTGTGGAGGGTGTGATGGGTATTTGGTGGAGGGTGCTCAATGGGAGGTGGGGGTGTGGTGTGTGTGTGTGTGGGGGGTCAGATTGGCAAGGGACCATTTTCTTCTTCACAGGTTAAAAAAAACAATGAGGGATGTTTTTCTTCATTTCAGGGGACATACCAACACTGGGGATTGGGCATCCTAGTGTCAGGCTAGTGTTCCACAGCAGAAGGGGTGGGCATCCCAGTGCCACCAGGAATGTACAGGGAAGGGGAACGGGGGACCTGGAGAGTAGGATGGTGAAGAGAACTGGTACTGTGCATAGGCACCCTGGTTCACTTATAAACTTTATAAGTTAAATAAGGGAAGTGGGCATCCTGGATGGGAGGGAAAAAAGGAAGCTGAACTGGGGTGGGAATATTGTCAACATTCTACCACACCTCGGACTTTGACAATACCTACAACTTGAGAAGATACCGTAATTAACTTCCTGGTTACAGTCTGACAAAGTGCTACTCTCTTATGCTGTGTAGAAAAAGGTAATAATAATAATTAAACTAGAGTAGAAAAAGTTACAGATGCTTATTTGTATATGTATATTGTTGTTTCTACTGAGGTATTGTGATAAACCTGATTCATTTTAGCAGTGTAGCTCCAAGGGACATGCCCCAGCCAGGATGTAATGCATTATTCAGTACTGTGTGCACATTCTCTAATAAAAAGTTAATAACAAAAGCAAATGCCTTTTTTAAAGGATCCATTAAACCGTGAGGAAAACAAGTCAGCCAGTGTGTATCATTATGTAAGATCAGGTTTGCCGACGTCTTTTGCTTTACCAGCACCAGCTAATTGCATTAGAAGTGCTCATCTTTGCTCTAAGCTTGAAAAGTAATTTGTAAACGTCAAAAAAGTTTAATATTTGAAATGAAGTATGAATATATTCTGTACTGTGAGCTCTTCTCATAAACCACATTTTTGACAGATGCCTTTTTGTATTTTATGGTTTGTTTGTGTGTGTGTGTGTGTGTGTGTGTGTGTGTGTGGTGATCAGTAAATCACTCCTTGGGTATAGCTTGGTAAACTACTACTGTAGTGTTTAGGTAATGCAAAAGAAATGAGACTGTAAAATAAAAATCTCAGATAATACATTTGTTAAAAGACTCATTACCTTCTTAAGAAAGGAGTCAGTTATTCTGCATATGATCAGTTTTGCAGATGTTTTTTGTCTTACCATTTAGCAGCTGATCACATCAGAAGTACTCAAAAAACATAAAAACAAAATTTGTGAATGTAAGTATGAATGTGTATTGTGAACTCTTCACATAACATTTCTGGGTTAGAGTCTTGGGGGGGTGGGTGCTGGGCAATTAGTGACTGTGTATTTAGCGATCCTCAGCAATTAGTCCAGTAATGCTTACAAAATGTAAGGGCAGAGAAAGCTCCAGTGCAAAACTGATTGAAATCTGCAAAACATCAGTTATTAAAGAGAGACTATACGTTTTCACTTGACCGTGGTGGCCATACGTATGTGTGTGTTGGGGGGAGGTCTGCTGGATGACAGCTGCCTATATATTTAACTTCTTCCAAAAGAGACAGACTGCATTGAATAAAACAGTCACTACGAATATACAGTAGATATTGATATATTCCAGCAGGCTTTGCCAAAAAATAGTATTTTTTCCAGCTATGAGTGCTGTACTTACTGTCCAACATAGCACAAATGTAAAACTTAATTTAATCAACATATAAAAGTAAAAATGAGAGTCCTTGCATGATGTTGGCTGTTGTGGTGATGGTTGCAGTGTATTCTAAACAACAGATAGCAGGTTACTTAATTACTTACTGTCAGACAACACTCTCCTGTTTATTTGTAGCAGAGCTCTACTAAATGACCTTTACTACCATCACCTATTCAGTATACGAAGAATAATGGATAGGGAGCTGTGCACACCAGGGCTGTGTTTCCCTGTGATGATATTACCCCCAGATATGGAAACACAGCCCTGTTTTTGGACCGTTCCCTATCTGTTATAGAAACATAGAAACATAGACGTTTACGGCAGATAAGGAACGCAAGGCCCATCCAATCTGCCCATTTCTTTTTCTACCTTATGAATGTGCCATTGGCCTTTACTCTGTCAATGGCCCATCTAGTCATACTCAT
Source organism: Neoceratodus forsteri (assembly GCA_016271365.2). Classification (NCBI taxonomy): domain Eukaryota; kingdom Metazoa; phylum Chordata; order Ceratodontiformes; family Ceratodontidae; genus Neoceratodus; species Neoceratodus forsteri. The sequence goes on along the minus strand of CM057456.1, from coordinate 540,514,051 downwards.
CTGTATTGCTCCCTTATGCCTATTCCATGCCTGTTTGAAGCTCTGCACTGTACCCATATCCATCACTTCCTGAGGTAGGCCGTTCCATGCATCCACCACCCTTTCTGTGAAAAAGAACTTTCTCACAATATCCCTTAATTGGCCTCCCTCTAATCTCATGTTGTGTCCTCTTGTCCTGCTATTTTTCTTATATTCAAACACGTTAGACTCTTTCACCTTGTTAATGCCCATAAGGTGTTTGAATGTTTCAATCATATCACCTCTCTCCCTCCTTTGCTCTAGGGTATACATATTGAGCTCAGTTAATCTGTCCTCATATGTTTTCTGATGCAGTCCCTGCACCATTTTAGTTGCCCTTATCTGGACTGCCTCAATTTGGTTAATGTCCTTGTGAAGGTGTGGCCTCCAGTACTGCACACAGTACTCCAGATGGGGCCTAACCCATGTCTTGTAAAGAGGGATTATTACCTCCCTCTTCCGACTTGTGATACCCCTACTAATATACCCCAACATCCGACTAGCCTTACCTATTGCTTTAGTGGCCTGCTTGGATGATTTCAGGTCATCAGTAATGATGATACCCAATTCTCTTTCTTCCCTTGTGACTGCCAGCAACTCCCATCCCAGCCTATAGGTGGCTTCAGTGTTTCTCTTCCCTATGTGTATGATCTTGCACTTCTTTGTGTTAAACCCCAGTTATTACTCTTCTGACCATTTTGCTAGTTTATCCAGATCTCTTCTCATTCTGCCCACCCCATCTGGATCATCTACTCTGTTGCAGATCTTGGTGTCATCTGCAAATAGACAAACCTTACCCTCCAGTCCATCTGCAATGTCACTGATGAAGATATTGAAGAGGACTGGCCACAGGACTGATCCCTGAGGTACCCCACTTGTGACTTACATCTCTTCTGACTGTATACCGTTTACCACCACTCTCTGTTTTCTGCCTGTCAACCAGTTTGCCACCCAGTTGACCAACATCTGACCCACCCTGAGCCTACCCAGCTTATTAATCAATCTTCTACATAGAACAGTATCAACAGCTTTGCTGAAATCAAGGTAGGTGACATCAACTGCTTCCCCTTCGTCCACCACTCTGGTTACCCAGTCAAAGACATCTATGAGATTAGTTTGACAGTACCTTCCTTTTGTAAACCCATGCTGTCTTGGATCCTGTGCTCTTATGGATTCCAGGTGTTGCACTATCCTTTTCTTAAGGAGTATCTCCATAATATTGCCCACTACTGAGGTAAGACTGACTGGTCTGTAATTCCCTGCCTCCTCCCTGCTACCACTCTTGTGGTATTTTATACAATATATGGTTTTCCTGTTTAAAATAACAGATAATAAATAACAGATAAGAATTCTGTGTTTTTTTGGCTTTTTTTTGTAACTGTTCCCACCAGCCACCACTATCTCTTCTGCTCCCCCTTGCTACACCCCTGCACCTGCTGGCAAGAGATCACTTTTTTTGTACATTCTGAGCAAATCTTCATTTTTGTGGTAGGTAGCAGGTTTTGAATGAAAAAAACACATCACCAACTGAAATAGGTTTTGTACTGAGCTGGCCACTGGCTGAATTGAGAGATGAGAGGTTGTCTGCACTGCGAGGGAGACAATGCTCAGATGTGGAAAATTAAAGTTGTTGTGGTATTATAGTGGCATAGTTACTATACTGCAACAACTTTTTTGACCTTTGAACCATCCTACAGCAGTTTTTTCCTGTGTATTAAAATCCCTCCACAATAAGGGGGCAACCATATTCTATAAAATGCATGCATCCACTCTAGTTTGCAGTTGCAGCTTTAAAATGTATGTAGCTGTTATTTACAATACAATAAAATATGTTGTTCCAGAACCACATCTTTTCAAATTTAAATGTAAATGAAAATTTAATCTCATTTTTTTATTATCACTAAAGCAGTATTTATGGGTCCAATAAGACTTTGCATCTCATGACTGAATACAAATAATTTCAGGTACAACCATATGTGATAGTATAAAACAATAAACGTTTGCAGCAGTTTCTGGCAACCACATTAATATTGGTATAATGTAAAAAATAATTAAAAGGCCAACTTTTTATGTTGATCGCGCATATGTACAAGAAACATATTGCGGCAGCTTTACAAAAGCAGGTTGTGGAGGCGCGGCACTGTTGTGACCGATGCCCCCACAGCATTTAAAGGCTTGGCCCGCTTTCCCCAATGCCATGGCACACTGCTGCTGACATAAGTTCAGCCAGACTGCAACAACCTTGTAAGGTTTCAATCGCTGCAATCAGAGGCCGCCTCGTCATTGCAGCATAAGCCATCTGCTGCAATGAGGAAGTGACCCATTCTTGCTGGGCAGAACCATGGTATTTACCGCCATGTTCACAAACAATATGAGTGAGCCTCCCATACTAAGGGGGTGCCCAATCCCCCTTGGCAGCATGTACCCCCCCACCGTGTTTGTTTGCCAGCAGCAGCCCCAATCCCCATTGGCTTCAGTGCCCTAACCATAGTTCATTTTGCCGACAGGGAAGCCCACTCCCCGTCGGCATTATGTATCCCCCCCCCGCTTTTGTTGTGTGCTGACAGGGTGCCCAATCCCCATCGGTATAATGTAACCCCACCCTTTGTTGTGTGCCAGCAGAGGTGCCCAATCCTGTTGGCTACAGCTGCCCCCAAAAGACTCTGTTGGCATGCTTGAGCCCACCCCAGTGTGCCACATGCCCCCGTAAAATAAAAACATTCCTGCAATGTTTTTTTTTTCCTCCTATGGAAAAAGGAACAGTCCCTCGGCGGTTTCCTGCCCCTTCCCACAACCCATGCCCACCCACTGCACACCCTGCCTCCCCACACCCTCCTCACCCCATGCTTACCTCCGGAGTCCAGCGCAACCATCTTTGGTGGACCAGGAACACATCTGCACTCTTCAAAGCCGACCGTGAACTGAGAAAATGCCAATAAGCTGTATAATGGAATAAAAAGGGTTCTTTCAACTTTGATGTACATCTCAGGCATTTTTTGGAATTTTGGCACCAAATTTTCAACATGAGGTTTTTGGGACCCCACCTCGTGAATTTTGTCACTGTCATGGCATTATTTGGCCCTGAAAGGTGATTTCTCGGTCACTGCACGGAATCTCCTTTCGGGACCAATTAATGAAACAACAGTGCCAGTGTTCATGAGGTGGGCTGTCAAAAAGCATATGTTGCAAATCTGGTGGCAAAAATCCAAAGAATTACTGTTTCACGAATGTGCATTGCGCAGTTGCTATGCACACTCGTAACTTTGCAAATCTGCAATATTTTCATGCCAGATTTTCAACATTGGCATTTTTTCAGACCTCCTTGTGAACAGTACAGCTGTCATTTTCCACATCCTGGCCAAAATGTGTTTTCGCACTTCCAGTGCAGAATAGCACAGCCATTGTGGGAAATCTGTGTTTGGGACACATTATGAAAATCACACTGACACTGTTCATGTGCACAGGTCCTAAAATGCCTATGTTGAAAATTTTGTGATAAAACTCCATAAAATGACTGTGTTACATGCATGTGTTGTGCAGTTTACATGCACAATTGTAAGTTCACAAATTAGCAATATTTTCATGCCAGATTTCCAACACTGGCATTTGTTCGCACCTCCTTATGAACAGTACAGCTGTCATTTTTCACATCCTGGCCGAAATGTGCTTCTGCAGTTCCAGCGCAGAATAGCACAGTTGCTGTGGGAAATCCGTGTTTGGGACACATTGTGAAAATGACAGTGACACTGTTCATTAGCAGAGGTCATAAAATGCCTATGTTGAAAATTTGGTGACAGAAGTCCATAAAATGAGTTCGTTACAAATGTGCATTGTGCTGTTTTCACGCATGCGCCTACCTTCGCAACTTTGCAATATTTTCACTCCAGACTTTCAACATTGACATTTTGCCACACCTCCTTATGAAGAGTGCAGCTGTCATTTTTCACATCCTGGACGAAATGTGTTTTCACACTTCTGGCACACAATAGCTCGGTCGCTGGGAGAAATCAGTGTTTGGGACACATTAAGAAAATCACACTGACACTGTTCATGTGCACAGGTTCTAAAATGCCTATGTTGAAAATGTTGTGATGAAACTCCATAAAATGACTATGTTACGTGCGTGTGTTGTGCAGTTTCCACACACCCTTGTAAGTTCACAAATTAATAGTATTTTCATGCCGGATTTTCAACACTGGCATTTGTTCACACCTCCTTATGAACAGTACAGCTGTCATTTTTTGCATCCTGGCCGAAATGTGTTTCCGCACTTCTGGCGCAGAATACTGCAGTCGCTGTCAGAAATCAGTGTTTGGGACAGATTAGGATCGAGTGACTAAGAGATGGGAGGAGTGACCGAGCTCAACTGAGCTCTTTTGGGACTGCTGCAGATTTCTTTGTGGGCAGGAAAAGGTGCCAACACAGGCAGGAGCCCAGTACAAAAGGGCAGCCTGCAGCGCCGGGAGACACAGAATGAACGAGTGAGGGAGGTGGAGTGAGTGAACTCAATGGAGCTCTGTTGGGACTGCTGTAGATTTCTTTGTGGGCAGGAAAAGGCAGCAATGCATGCAGGGGCTGAGTACAAAAGGGCAGCCTGCAGCACCGGCAGAAACGTAATGAGCGAGTGAGACAGGGAGAGTGAGTGAGGCCAACGGAGCTCTGTCAGGACTGCTGCAGATTTCTTTGTGGGCAGACAAAGATGCCAACAGAGGCAGGAGCCCAGTACAAATGGGCAGCCTGCTGCGCCAGGAGAAACAGAATGAGTGAGTGAGACAGGGGGAGTGAGCGACCTCAACGGAGCTCTGTCAGGACAGCTGCGGATTTCTTTGTGGGCAGGAAAAGGCAGCAATGCAGGCAGGAGCCCAGTACAAAAGGGCAGCCTGCAGCGCTGGGAGAAACAGAACAAGTGAGTGAGAGAGGAGGAGAGAGCGAGCTCAACGGAGGTCTATCATGACTGCTGTGGATTTCTTTGTGGGCAGGAAAAGGTGGCAATGCAAGCAGGAGCCCAGTACAAAAGGCCAGCCTGCAGCGCCGGCAGAAACGGAACAAGTGAGTAAGAGAGGGGGAATAAGCGACCTCAACAGAGCTATGTCGGGACTGCTGCAGATGTCTTTGTGGGCAGAAAAAGCTGCCAATGCAGGCAGGAACCCAGTACAAAAGGGCAGCCTGCAGCAGCAAGAGACACAGAATGAGTGAGTGAGGGAGGGGGAGTGAGTGAGCTCAAGGGAGCTCTGTTTGGACTGCTGCAGATTTCTTTGTGGGAAGAAAAAGGCAGCAATGCATGCAGGGGCCCAGAACAAAAGGGCAGCCTGCAGCGGTGGGAGAAACAGAATGAACAAGTGAGAGAGGGGGAGTGAGTGAGCAAGCTCAATGGAGCTCTATCATGACTGCTGCAGATTTCTTTGTGGCCAGAAGAAGGTGGCAACGCAGGTAGGAGCTGAGTACAAAAGGGCAGCCTGCAGCACCGACACAAACGGAACTAGCGAGTGAGAGAGGGGGAGTGAGTGAGCTCAACAGAGCTCTGTCAGGACTGCTGCAGATTTCATTGTGGGCAGAAAAAGGCGCCAACAGAGGTAGGAGCCCACTACAAAATGGTAGCCTTCAGTGCCAGGAGAAACAGAATGAGCGAGTGAGACACGTGGAGTGAGTGACCTCAACGGAGCTCTGTCAGGACAGCTGTGGATTTCTTTGTGGGCAGAAAAAGGTGTCAATGCAGGCAGAAGCCCAGTACAAAAGGCCAGCCTGCAGCGCTGGCAGAAACAGAATGAGTGAGTGAGAGAGAGGGAGTGAGCTAGCTCAACGGACCTGTGTCAGGACTGCTGCACATATCTTTTGTGGGCAGAAAAAGCTGCCAAGAGAGGCAGGAGCCCAGTACAAAAGGGCAGACTGCAGTGCCAGCAGAAACAGAATGATTGAGTGAGAGAGGGGGAGTAACCCACCTCAACTGAGCTCTGTCGGGACAGCTGCAGATTTCTTTGTGGGCAGAAAAACATGCCAATGCAGGAAGGAGCCCAGTACAAAAAAGCAGCCTGCAGCACCGGGGCAAAAAGAATGAGCGAGTGACACAGGGGCAGTAAGCAAGCTCAACAGACTAACGCAATCAACATTCTGCATTGACAAATGCTTGTTTTTAGTGGAACTGTGTTTCTGATAAGGTGTGGGAGGGATGGTGGGGGAATCAACCTTTTTAATGTGTTGTCAACTTTTTTTGTCTCTGATGTTCAATAACTCAGAGTATGCAAATCAGATGATGACCTTTTAGTAGAGATTATTAATATATGATCTTGCTTATACTGAATATTCAAGAATGTGTGCTTGAATAGTACATATAGTATAAGATGTTAATATGCTGGGTATATGTATCCATGCATGGGTCTATGCATCTGTGCATGTGTGTGTACCTTTTCCTGTGTGAATATGTCTGTGTGTGCCTGTGTTTGTTTGTGTTTGTTTATAATTTAATTAATTTATACCATATTTTTATTGCGTCTCAAAGAAAGCATTAATATTATATCAGATAATGACCACTAAATCCACTCAATCTGCCCATTTTCCCTGCATATACTCTCAACACACACACACACATACTTACGCATGCACGCACGGACTCACATACACTATTCAGTAATTTGTTTTAGTTAATAAAAAAATTGATAGGGGTGTCCATCTATGCAAGACTTAGCAGACAAAACATGAATGCAGAAATTCAGAAAGGCTTATGTGGTTCTGAAACAGCATGTTTGATTTTTTATGTAAATACAAGCAACACAGAATTTTAAATTGCATATGAAAACTATAGCTGTGCATGAATTTGATACTGAAGAGATGACAGTAATAAAGTTGAATTGAGATACCCTACAAAAAAGTAAACTGGGGACTGACATGGCTTTCAAGGGATTGATCCCTGCAAATTCTTGTTTTACAGTAAAACATTATGTACATAAATACTGTGCGCTATATATATATATATATGTATTTATAATTCTTTGCAAAAAACGTTGTTAATACATCAGTTAGAATTGAATACCACAGCGACAAAACAGGAAATGAGGCATTAGGGTTTCTAACCCTAACACCCCAACCCTAGGGTTCTACTCCCTACCACCCCACTTCCTATCCCCCACTGACCATTAATACTGTCAGGTAAGTCAGGGTGTGCCATTGGGTTGTCAGGGCCCAACCTCCTCACCCCATTCCATGTGTAAACAAACTTACATGCTACAGTATTGGACAATGGGGTGAAGTTGGGTCTGATGACACAATGGCACACCTACCTGTTCGTGTATTGAGGGGTGGGGCTGTAGTGGTGGAAACCTGGGGTGTGGTGTTTTGCTGAAATCCAACAACTCATTTCCCTGCTTTGGTCTCTGTGGTATTCACCCTAACTGATGAATTAACAAAGTCTTTTGCAAAGAATTTCTCTTCTTTTTCTGATTGCATAATTGTATCCTCATTTTACTTTGGGAGTGTAGGGTCCTTCGGGCCCTGCTCTCCCATCCCTTGATTGAGATAGTATAACGGTATCCATATGTCATGATGGGAGTGTAGGGTTCTTCGGACCCTGTGCTCCCATCCCTCCATCAAGATAGTACAAGAGTATACATATGTAATGGTGGGAGAGCATCCCTCAATCGAGACAGTACAACAGTAACCATATGTCACAGTGGGAGCACAGGGTCCGAACCATTGAGATAGTACAACACTGTCCATATGGCATGGTGGGAGTGCAGGATCCCTCCATTGAGATAGTACAACAGTATCCATATGACATGGTAAGTGCACAGGGTCAAAGGATCGAGTCTTGTTTTCAAAAATTGCCAATATTTTGTGAAAATCTCAGTTTAAACTTACATGTGTGAAAATCTAGTATGTTTGTGAAAGTCTTGTTTTCGAAATTCACCCATATTTGCTAAACTCTCAGTTTTAACTTTATTTGCTAAAATCTACCATGTTTGTGAAAGTCTTGGTTTTGCAAATTGGCTATATTTGTGAAAATCTCAGGTTATTTGCTAAAATCTAGCAAGTTTGCGAAAGTCTTGTTTTTGCAAATTGGCCATATTTGCAAAACTCTCAGTTTCATACTAAACACAACACTTCCCATATGGAATAATGGGAAATTAAAAACTTTTTGACACTATTAATATTTTTTCACCAAACCTTCAAAAGGCATATCTGTGACCCAAAGCCTTTCTACCCTGAAAATTTAGCCCACGACATACAGTCATTTCTGAGATCCAGGATGACAAAGAAATGTCAAAACCCCCAGATTTTTCTGTTTTTTCAACACTTTGTATCTCAGAAACCACTCAACAGATTCCCACCAAATTTGGCAGGTCAAGAGATCTACCTACTGCTAGAGATTAAGCATGCCAACTTTCATGCACAACCATTGAACGGCTCCAAAGTTATTAACCCTCAAAGTTTGAACTTTAACATAGAAGTGCACTTTCACTGTAACTATACTGGCGTGAGTGCACCAGTATAATATATACTGATTTAGTTATTGTAGAGCACATCAGGTTAGGTTAAGTTAAAATCTAAGTGTCTGTGTAGAGCTGCACTATATTTAAATCACATTTTGACCCGTCTTTTCCTGAGTGACTAACAGTTTGTTGTGGGATATCTCATTTTTTGAGTTTGGTGGAGATCATTATTGTCTCTCCTAACTGGTGCCAGGACTGAGGATGAAGATTGAGGAGGGTTGTTTTCCATCCATGAGTGCAGATCTGCCCTAAGGAGTTTGAGCTTGGAGCCTTTGTTGGAGCTGCCTGGTTCTGTGACTGTCAGAATGCTATTGTGGGGGTTCAGTTTCAGAGGTTCTTACAAGGATTGGGACCTGAATCATCATGCCAGCACTTTTTGTCCAGTGAACAAGGTTACTGGAAGTTCTTCCTGGATTTTGGCCTACTGCCTATATGGTGAGATAAATGGTGGCACTGACCTGAACCCAGGGGAGGAATCACTGGGGATAATTGGCTGCTTGGTGCCTGGGTCTGGGGCTGCTGGAGAGCATGCACTGTGGTACCCGGTAGCACAGTGGTTGCTGGGGGAGGCGGGCTGGAGAGCTGGCTCTACCTGGAAGCCTATTTGCAGCTGAAAGCCACTGGCGGTGATTCCTTGGGGGACAGCTGGGTGGCTAAGCAGTGAGGATCAAGGGGAGTCTTTCTAGGATCCCAGGAGTTGCAGCAGTGCCAAGGGAAGCTTTTTTCTATTAAGTCATTTGAACATTTTTTAGCACTTGATGGATGGTTAGACTCTTTTTCTCTGCTATTGTCTTAAAACTGGTGGGCATTAAGAGTGCCCCATTTAAACTGATTATCTGCTTAAAACTGATGACTGTTCTCCTGGCCTAGGTGTGAGACAGGGCCAGGAGGCAATTATTATCATTATCTTCTCTGGGAAGGTGAGAGCTCCTCAGAGATTAATGGTCTTCCATCTGGAGAGCTTGTGCTGCTTCTCTTTTCTGTTCAAAATCACTTTCTTACTCTGTGATAGACTATTACTATATACTCTTTGCATTGTGGGGCTGGGGGGTTGATTTATTGAGTATTGTATGTATGGGAGTGGTGTGAAAGATTGAGAGTTTGGTTTGAGTTGTGTATTTAGGTGCTGCGTAGTGTGGTGAAGATGTATTGGGATGGTATAATGACAGTCAGGCATTATTCCCCCTTCAGGCTTAAGGACCTCTGCCCTTTTTCTTGTCCCTCGCTATCCCCAGAGACATACAGATGGTGCCAGACTCTGGGGATTGTTAGAAGGGTGAGGGCATGGGCCTAGCCTGGTGGGGGAATGGAAAGGAGTGGGCGGATTGGGTTTGTGGGGACAAGAAGATGCCCTGGGGTGATATGGGTTCAGGAAAGTGGTTTTCCCTGTCTGGTTCCCATACCCAAGGGCTTTCCTTATAGCAGGCAGGTAAAAGGGTCTTCCTCGGTGACTCATCCTTCTCAGGCGGTGTTGTGCAATTCCAGGTCTATTAAGAACAAGACTGCTATAATAGCGGATCTTGTTGGTTCATCACACCTGGTTTGCATCACTGAGACCTGGCTAGATGAGAATGCTGGTCCCATTTTGGCATCAGCAATTCTAGATGGGTTCTCAGTGATACACCGCCTGAGGTTGGATTGTAGGGACGGTGGTGTTGCCACCTGTTTTAGATCGGAACTGAACCTGGTGGAGGTACCAGTAGGGACCACCAACTCCTTTGAATGTATCCTGGGTGAGGGTGTGGGGTGTATGATTCTTCTCATCTGCCATCCACCAGGAGGTGGGAATGTTTTCCTGTGGAAGTCACAGACTTCATTGTCGACCCGACATTGGGATCTCCCAGATGGCTGATCCTGGGAGACTTCGATGCCTGGGTTGACGATGAACTCTTGCAATTTGGTCAGGACTTCCTCCAGTTAATGATCTCACTGGGCTTCACACAGGTTATTTCCTCCTCGACCCACATTGGTGGTCATTCTTTGGACTTGCTGTTCTTTATAGGGATAGAGATATCCGACTTGGTGGAACCAGTTGGGTGGTCTGACTATCACACCATCGGGTTCAGTTTCCTGCCCCCCCCAGTTGGCCTGCCCCTATGGAGATGGTCCGGTACCGCCCTTTGATGGGTGTTTCCCCTGATGTCCTGATGGCTGTGTTGGACCTAGCAGGAATACCGAGTGAATGCCTAGATCCAGGGGACCTGGTACTTGCCTATAGTAAGGCAGTGACTGAGGCCCTGGATTCCATTGCTCCTGTTTATGTTCATCCCCTCACTCGATGCCCCAGGTCTCCATGGTTTGATGAGGCTCTGAGGGAGCTGAGGAGAGTGAGATGAAGGCTAGAGAGGTGCTGGCAGAAATCGGGCCTGGAGGGTGACAGACTTAATTTGATGGACCACTATGGGGTTTATCAATCAGCAATTACCCATAAGAAGGCAGAATTCCTGTCCAGGGAAATTGCTGCTGCACAGAATCGACCAGCCCAGCTTTTCCGGAACATGGACAGATTGTGCAATCCAATCTGTCTTCAGCCTGGAACTGCTTTTTCACAAGAGTGGTGTGAGGAGATTGCTTAATTCTTTGTAGATAAGGTTGCCACAATCAGGTCTGAGATCCATATGTCCTTCCCTAATGGGAGTTGCAGTGGTCAGCAGGAGATGTCGGATGACCAGTTTGTGTGGTGTGACTTTGGCTAGCCCATAATCAAGATATTGTGATGGTCATCCAATCTTTGCGTCCAACCAACTGTAGTGTGGACCCGGGCCCTATACGCCTCTTGGTAGGTTGTGTGGATGAAATTAGCCTTGTCCTTGCTGAGGTAGTCAGGATGTTCTTGGAGAGGGGGGTCTTCCCGGATCCCCTGAAGGAGGCGGTGGTTCGACCTCTCCTTAAAAAATACTCCTTGGACCAGGACTATCTGGCTAACTACAGACCTGTCTCAAACCTACCCTTTGCAGGTAAGGTTATTGAGAAGGTGGTTGCATCACAGCTGGATGACTATTTGACCAGCCACAATGTCTATGATTCTCTCCAGTCAGAATTTAGAAAGAGACATAGTACCGAGACAGCTCTTGATCGGAAGACCTGTTCCATCTTGATCCTTCTAGATCTCTCCACAGCTTTTGACACCGTAGACCATGGTGTGCTATTGGAGTGCCTGTGGTTCATCTGTGGACTTTCTGGGATGGTCCTCAGATGGTTTCGATCTTTCCTTGAGGGTAGGATTCAGAGGGTGGTGTCTGGGTTCTTTTCTTCAGCTCCATTCTTCCTACCCTGTGGGGTGCCGCAGGGCTCCATTTTGGTGCCCATGTTGTTTGCGGTGTACATGCTGCCATTAGGAGTGATTATTAGGCAGTACGGCTTGAGTTTTCACTGCTATGCAGATGATATTCAGCTATACATGTCTTTTGTGCCCTGCCAGGATGATGCTATTTCAGTCTTCAACAGTTGTCTTGCCGAGATCCAGGACTGGATGAATGTGAGCTGGCTGCAGTTAAACCCAGAAAAAACTGAGGGTTGGTTGTGTACCCAGGTCAACAGGAGGTGAGTCTGTTGGCAGGTTCACCCTTGGGTCTTTGGCTTGGAGGTGTCCAGCTGACTACTTCAGATCAGGTTCGGAACCTGGGCATTATGTTTGATGACTGCTTGACCCTTAAATCACAGGTGTTGGCAGTCATCAAAACCTCTTTTTATCATCTGAGAAATATCACCCAGGTGAAGCACCTGGTTCCCCCTGATGATCTTCCAACTTTGGTCCACATCTTCGTTGCCTCCTGCCTTAACTACTGCAATGCCCTTTACCTTGGGCTACTGGGGGTTGTTATCCACCACCTGCACCTGTTGCAGAATGTGTCAGCCAGGCTATTGACTGGTACCCCTAGGACCAGTCATATACTGCCTGTGCTCCATGGTCTGCACTGGCTGCCAGTTCAGTGGCGGATCACCTTTGAGGTCGGTTTGCTGACCTATAAGGCCCTACATAATCAGGGACCTGGTTACCCTCAAGATCTTCTTCATCCCTACTGTCCCCTCTGCCCTCTCCAATCCACCAACAAGGGATTTCTAGAGATTCCCAGGGTTCATTTGCAGACATCCGGAGCAAGGGCATTCAGTTTTATGGCCCCGACCCTGTGGAATTCTCTACCTCATCAGGTACAAGATTGCCTGACCATCCAAAGTTTTAAGGAGGCTTTGAAAACCTACCTTTTTAGCCTAGCATTTCCTGATTTTTAAATGCTGCTGCTATCTTTATTTATTATTTGTTTTATCTTTTTTGTATTGGTTATTTATTGATATTTAATTAGATGTTGTACAGGTGTCTTGGTTTCTAGAAAAGCACCTTTTTATAAATAAAGAATGATCTGATTTGACATATACATTGCTGTGCCACTATAATACAGATATGTATTATATATATATATATATATATATATTATAGTGGCACAGTAATGCCACTATTGTTAGGGTTGCATAGCCATTTCTATGTTAGACCTCAAATTTTGCACTTTAATAACTTTTGAACCATTTGTCCAATTTGCTGGAAATTTGGAATGCAGAAAGATCTAGCATAGATCTCTGGATCTGGAAGTTTCAGTCGGACATACGGTTGTGAAACCGTAGAGAGCTGAAAAAGTGAATTTTCCCTAATGTTGCAAATTCTTTGTCCACCCATAATGCACTGAAGAATGCATTTGAGTGGGTTCAAATTGGGTTGTCTACATATGTCTTGGGATGCACTGGTGCCTTTTGAAGATTTGGTGAAAAAATTTGGCTCCATTCAAAACTTATTCCATTTTTTCATGTCGCATTATAGCCTATGGAGACATTTATATGTGCAGTGTGAAAACATTTGTGAATAAATTTTGTTGTCGTGCTTGCCCCAAAATGTTGTTGTGCTGCTGCCATCTTGTTTTCAGTTAGTGAGAGAGAAAAAATGCAATAATTCAATAAATAGTGCACTTTATGTGTCTGTGGGACTGCCCATGCTCCCACCAACACATTCCATTTACTACTTACATTGCACTTTTAAAAAAAGAAAGGAAATGCTTTACGAAAACTTTGTTAAAACATCAGTTAGGGTTGTTTCCACACTGACAAAAGTGTGGAAATTCCACGTTAGGGTTACCACCCCACCACTCCACCCCATGCCCCCTCCTTACAACACTAACTACACATTCCCCCAACCCTTCCACACACACACACACACACACACACACATGTGCAAGACACATGCAACATTGTACAACACTGTACCACTCCAGCACATCTGTAAGCAAAATAATCACAATACTGTACTAAATTCTCATAACACTACAGTATGTAATGAAAAAATAAATACAGTATAAGTGACTCTATACTGACAGCACAGTATGATGACACATTACTGCTGGCATATCTTCCTAATACAATGACACTTAGTATGTACACATTTCAAAATATTGATTTATATGTGTCATAATACAACAATTGGGTCACTGCAAGTATTGTCGCTACCACATAGGCATGTGGTAGCAGGACAGATACACCTGACACTTACACAGTACTTTGGAGATACTGCTCCAGCAGGAAACTACCACCAACACATGTTGTTATGCTGCTGCATTACCAGGAAATACTCATTAACAGTATGGTATGGTTACTTTTGCATTACAACTGTTGCTTTTACATCTTACTTGTAAACTACGCTACAAGACATTACTTTTATTACTACCACTGTTTGTTATTAGGACTGACTCACTGTATCACAAAACAAAAAGTAAACATACAATGATTGTTGCTAGGCTCACAGAATCTGTTATTTCTAATACACTATGTGTGGATAACATACTGTGTGTTTCATCAGCTGTTAACTATTGAAATATGGGCATCTGCACCATGATTGCCCAGCATGTGTGTATACCCCCAAGCTACTATGATGACTGCAGAACTCATAAACTTGTTGGACTGCGATGATGCCTGTGTCTTGTGGAATGTTTACAGAGTTGTGTGTTACTTCTGTTACCTGTTTCCACTTGTCCCTGGTTGCTTGTCTTGCCTTGGCCCTTTCCTTGCTTGCTTATGTGTGTGTGTGTGTGTGTGTGTGTGTGTGTGTGTGTGTGTGTGTGGTGAGGGTGGGGGGGCATATGGAGTTATGGTTTTGAGGAGGGGGCGTGGGGGTGGTGTGTAACCCTAACATGAAATTTCCACACTTTTGTCAGTGTGAAAACAACCCTAACTGATGCATTAATGAAGTTTTTGCAAAGAATAATTCACTCATTTCTTCATGATGTATGGGAGGGAGAAAGAAGCGGTTCTGATATGGGCACCCCAGTCTGCTTAGGAAATAATTAGATAGACAGATAGACAGACAGAGAGATAGATAGATAGATAGATAGATAGATAGATAGATAGATAGATAGATAGATAGATAGATAGATAGTTAGCTAGCTAGATAGCCAGCCAGCCATAGAGAGTGAGACAGACAGAGACAGAGAGAACAGAGGGCACCTATCTTCACCTGATCTCTTTTCTTCTAGGTTGCTAGAAAGAATAGAGCAAAGAACCTTACCAGAGCAAGGATAAAGATTAAGGCTTCTTTTGGCTAGGCAGGTTTACTGTGTGTTGTTATTTTTATTTTGTTCTCACAGGGATTGTTACTGTTTGTTGCTAACATTTTATTGCTTTATTTTCTCTCATTCAAACTGTGGTTGATGGGTATACCTTCTGCTGCATTATCAGAGGATGTGCCTACAGGTGTGTGCTTACAGATTACTGCTGTAGTCTTCTGATTCAAATTGTCTTTTGTAAGGTATATTTTCTGTTACTGCTTTATTTTTCTCTGTAGCAAAGTGTTTCTTACAGGGTATATCTTCTGTGAAATTATTACAGGTGGTGCTTTACAGTTTTATCTGTCATTAGGATAAGCTTTCAGGGCTACTGCATTTGTTGCTGGCTGATTCTTTCTGCTCTTACCTCCTTGTTTCTTTTGTCCATGGTTCTTCTTTTTCAGCAGGGGAAGGACCCAGCCACCCACTCCCATCCCCAACCACCCCATACTGCACTCCTTTTATAGGGTAGCACAGTCGTGACTTTTCCTGTAGCAAAGCAGGAAGGGGCGGATCAGAGGGGTATCCACACAGTGACCTCATTTACAGGGGCACTAGTACTTTAACTTGTTATAACAAGTTATACAAAAACAAACAAACAAAACACAGAATCAAACTATTTCTTTCATTTTCTTCCTTCTTATTTCTCTGATCAGGTTATAAACCCAGCAACATATCTGGAATGGATATCATTAACTGCAGGTACTGCTGAACACTTTTCAGAAGGGCAGTTTTACAGGATTTAGGACACTGTCCTAGATGCTGGGCCATTGGGGATCTAAGGGCTCAGCACCAGGCAGCATGGGCAGAGATTGCATGCCTCAAATTGCATATTCAAGAGGAAATGTATTATCAGAAACACCTGCCATTTCCCCAACATCGAACAGAAGCACCTCGACCGCAGTGGATAGTTGGTCCAGGAGGTTGGCAGGTGGTTAAGAGGGGCAAATCAGGTGCCCCATCACTTGATGCTCTCCAACATATCACCTCCACAAACCATATAAAAACTACAAGCAGGTATCTGCCTCTATCTCTGAAATCAAACAAAGGGGCAGAGGACACTGCAGAGCAGGACACTGCAGCACAGGAGCTAGCACAAGAAATCTCACCCAAAACAGGAACCAAAACAAAAAAAGCAAAAAGAAAATCCAAAAAACTTCTGATCATAGGAGAATCCATGATTTTGGGAGTTGATACATATCTCCAGCCAGGGGTAATGGTCAGATGTCTCCCAGGTACATCAGTGTGGAGAGACACTGACCGCATTGCTAAAATTGTTCAGGAAGCAGGAGAAAACATTGACATCCTGGTACACATAGGGACTAATGATCTAGCCAGCAGGTCAGTTGTGGAGACCAAGGTACACCTGACCAGGCTGGGTGACAAACTATCATCCATTTTGTCTGGCATCTCCTTCTCTGAGATCCTGCCAGTCTGGGAGAGGGGGACAGCTAGATAGAAGGTCACAGAATGGGGAGATAGGGGAGCTAAACATGTGGCTTAAGGGCTGGTGCCAGGAAAAAGGATACAAATTTGTAGGGAACTGGCAACAGTTTTGGGAATGAAAGTTCTTTAAATCTGATGGACTGCATCTGACTAAGGAGGGAGTCAGTCCATTGGGGCAGAAGTTTGACATCTTTGCAGAATATTTAAACTAGCAAATGGGGAAAGAGGTGTAACACCCCATACGTCAAATGGGAAGAACACCCCTCCCCCCTCAGCTAGTGGTCAAACAGGAGTTCAGCATGTTTGTAGTTCATTTGCATCACCAGGTAAAGAAAATGGTCCAACTCCCCATATGACACATGGGGAAATGCCGGACTTCACCCAACAACTAACACACCGAAATCTGGCCAATGGAAAATCATGTACACAAATGCTCGCAGTCTGTGAAACAAGATCCCAGACCTGCAGGTAATAATGATAGAGGCTAAACTGGACATAGTAGCCATTAGCGAGACATGGTTTACCAGTAACCACACATGGAAGACTTCAGTACCTAGCTATGTACTGTTCAGAAAAGACCAAGGTGCAAAAAGGGGGGGTGCAGTGGCCCTTTATGTCAATGAAAATATCAAAGCTACAGAAATTCAGGACACACATGAGCCAGAAGAACTGTTGGTCACCCTGGAAACAGGAAATGGGGCAGTCATATGAACTAGGGTTGTGTACAGGCCTCCAGACCAGGGGGAGGATAATAGACATGTTACTGTTAGAAGATATACAAAACATGACAGCTAAAGGTGAGGTTCTGATAATGGGAGACTTCAACATGCCAGATACAGATTGGTTGATACCAGCAGGGACATCTACCAGAACTAGACACATGGTGGATTGCCTGCAGGGGGAGGGCCTCAAACAACTGGTACAACAACCCACAAAAGACAGAGCTATCCTAGGTATAGTACTGACTAACAGGGAAAGGATCACAGATCTCCAGGTAGAAGGTCACCTGGGTGCCGGTGACCATCACATGGTATGGTTCAATTTGGCCACTAGAACAAAATCATGTCATTCCAAGGCAAAAATATGGTACTTCAGAAGAGCTGACTTTGATAGCTTGGTGATCACAGTTAAGCGTTAGCCCTGGCAAAAAGAAATATAGGTGAGGGGGTACAGGCAAAATGGGCAAGCATTAAAGATGCAGTACTTGAAGCAACATTCTATTGTGTTAGTGAGAAAAGGAAGTGCAAAAGAAGAAGGAAACCACTTTGGTTCTCAAACACAGTAGCAGAAAAGGTCAGAGCCAAAATGCTGGCCTTCAGGAAATATAAGGGAACACAGCAGGATGAAGATAGGGAGGCATACCAAACTTCCCTAAAGGAAGCAGGGAAGGCAGTAAGGCAGACAAAGGCCCAAACTAAGGAAACACTAACACTAACAGAAACAGAAGGTTCCATGATGGCAGCACCGGCACCCCGATGTCTGGATTTTGCTCCGGGGTTGGGGGTAAATCTGGCACCCCTTCACCCTGGCCTTGCCACGGGGGAACCCATGGGGGAATTAAGGGGGATGTCAGGTCTGGGAATGGTGCAGCCTGAGACTGAGTCCCTCCAAGGGAGGGACCAGAGATGCCTGCCGGGGGGGGGGTGGATTTTACATTTCAGCAAGGATGGTAATTTTTTGTGGCTTGTACAGACTTATCTGCTAACCATGAAAACATTTGCAGTTTATTGGGTTGCAGGCACACAGATTAAATGGTGGAATTTTCTGATCGATGCATGATGTTTTTCCTTGTTAACAGGTAAGTGCTTATCCTGGTTTTTATAGTCGTGCTTACTGTTATTGCTGTTATTATTGTTCATACATCTTTATGTTAGAAGTGTTATCAACAGACTGCCAACCAGTTAAGGGACTTGTGGTCGGACACCTTAAGTGAAGGACAACGGATTTGACCAGCAGGACTCTGGCACCCAGCTCTCCAGAGTAAGGTAGGACATCAGGATACCCTTCCTATAATGTCAGATTTTTTACATGTACATTGTTGGTGTTAGTTTAAGGGGAGAGTTAGTTGACCTGGGCATTTTGCAGGTTATTGGCTACATGGGAGTGTATAGGTACTGCATGGACAAGAAGTGACTGGAGAATCTAGGTTCTTGGAATGCTCATATGCCCAGGTTTCTGTGCTTATTGACAGCTTTGGGCTGTGCCACTAGCCCAGTGGGGATGTTCATTACCCATATGTCTTAACTCCCCATTAACAACACTGGAGCTAACAGAAAGGAAAATTATAGTAAGTATGAAGGAATTTTTCCTGCCTGGTGCCTGCAGGATATACTGTTAGTACTGTAATATTATTTCTAGGATCGTGGATATGTTGTTCTGTCCACACTGTTTGGCATGCCCTTTCCCTTGAAGAATCTTGCCGGAAAGTCTTTAAGGTGGCTTCTACCACCCACGCGGGTGGTATAACCCTTGGCTCCACCCCATGATGCCAGATCTTCCTTTCTGCTTGAAGATACAGGTTCCCTCCTTACCGCGCTAGTGTTTTGTAGGCCCTGGCTTTCAAATCCACGGATTTACTTAAATGTAAACTCATTAGAATTGCAGCAAATTGCTTCACGATATTGACTGCTATGGAAGATAAATCCTAACCCAGTTTCCACTGCTGCCCGTGCAGGCAAAAGATGTCTTGCACTGACCCACATGCCATGTGCATGTACTGCTTGGGTGTCGGCCATGACACTCAGGCCTGCGAGATGTGCCACGCATTTCACCCGAACATCTTAGATGGTCGTCTCGCACGGCTTCAGCTGGGCAAACCGGAGAAACTGAATCCACCGGTCAAATCTAAGGAAGCCTGATGGGTGGTCTCTGTGGATGTGGGGTCCGTTGAGCAGCTCGAACAAATGAAGATTTTTGAGGAAGAGGCCGCTCGAGCCATGGATTGGTCCTCAATGTCGTCCTTCATCCCGCTCAACTTGGGCTCCACCTTCTCTGGTTCCTTTCGAAAAATGTGTCAATTCCTTTCCACCAAGGGCAAGGGGCCCTTGGGTGCATATGTTTCTCAGTCCCGTAAAAAGGACAAGGAACCGAGAGAAACTTTGTCTCGAAGATGACGTTCCTGAAATCATGAGAGATCTTGGTACCAGGAATCACCAGTCTCAACTCCGGTCAAGGTTGCGGCCCCGCCCACTGGCGTCACGGTTTCCCCCGTGAGGCCAGCTGTCTCAGATGCGGGACAACGATCAGTTGAGATAATTCTCAACCTAGTTGACCCGTTGTCACCTGATGAGGCTGACAACTCCTTATTCAGGACTCTGGTCCTGTCACCGAAGAAGAGACCCAGCCTGCTGGGAATCCCAGTGAAGACTCGGTCCCTGACCTGGAGGAGCTGCGGTCCTCCCTGCACCTTCTGATAGACCCTGTTGGTCTCCCTGACTATCTAGGTCGAGGTCTCTGACCCCTTTGACAGATAGGCCGAAGAACACACACAAGCGCTCAAAGAAATGGTGCCGCCGCCATTCTTCTTCTTCCTCGAATGAGACGAGGCTTTGACAGAAACTCCATCGACGCTACAAAGACTTAATGTGGCAGCAGCTGATTATGTCTGGCCAGAAGTCGGTTCCAGCTTCTACTGCAGCCATTATTTGGCTGTCACCCCCTAGGCCAAAACCAGCTCCTCTGGAGCTGGCCTGCACCGTTCCTCCTCCTTTCAGAGCCAGTCAAAACCATTCCGGTTCTGCCAAAATTGACCTCACCACCAACCCTGGTGGAGCTGCCACTCAAACTAATCTCATAGATGTCTTTGACTGGGTAACCAGAGTGGTGGACCAATGGGGAGCAGTTGATGTTGCCTACCTTGACTTCAGCAAAGCTTTCTATACTGTTCCTCACAGAAGATTGATTAATAAGCTGGGAAGTCTTGGGTGGGTCAGATGTAGCTCAACTGGGTGGCAAACTGGTTGACGGGCAGAAAACAGAGTGGTGGTAAATGGTATACAGTCAGAAGAGATGCAAGTCACAAGTGGGGTACCTCGGGGATCAGTCCTGGGCCAGTACTCTTCAATATCTTCATCAGTGACATTGCAGATGGACTGAGGGTAAGGTTTGCCTGTTTGCAGATGACACCAAGATCTGCAACAGAGTAGATGATCCAGATGGGGTGGGCAGAATGAGAAGAGATCTGGAAAAACTAACAGGTTGGAAGAGTGGCAACTGGGGTTTAATCCAAAGAAGAGCAAGATCATGCACTTACGGAAGAGACACCCTGAAGCCACCTATAAGCTGGGAGGGGAGTTGTTGGCAGTCACAAGGGAAGAAAGAGACTTTGGCGTCATCATCACCGATGACCTGAAATCTTCCAAGCAGACCACTAAAGCAGTAGGTACGGCTAGAGGGATGTTGGAGTGTATTAGTAGGGGTATCACAAGTCAGAAGAGGGAGGTAATAATCCCTCTTTACAAGACACTGGTTAGGCCCCATCTGGAGTATTGCGTGCAGTACTGGAGGCCACACCTTCACAAGGACATTAACTAAATTGAGGCAGTCCAGAGAAGGGCAACCAAAATGGTGCAGGGACTGCATCAGAAAACATATGAGGACAGATTAAATGAGCTCAATATGTATACCCTAGAGCAAAGGAGGGAGAGAGATGATATGATTGAAACATTCAAACACCTTAAGGGCATTAACAAGGTGAAAGAGTCTAACATGTTTCAATATAAGAAAAATAGCAGGACAAGAGGACACAGCATGAGATTAGAGGGAGGCCGATTAAGGGGTAATGTGAGGAAGTTCTTTTTCACAGAAATGGTGGTGGATACATGGAATGGCCTACCACAGGAAGTGGTGGATATGAATACAGTGCAGGGCTTCAAACAGGCATGTGATAGGCATAAGGGAGCAATACAGATGAGTATGAATAGATAGGCCATTGACAGAGCAATGGCCAATGGCACATTCATAAGGTAGAAAAATAAATGGTCAGACTGGATGGGCCTTGTAGTCCTTATCTGCCATCAACTTCTATGTTTCTATGTAAGGGATCACCAGCTCACTGCTTGAACTGAAGCTTGCAGCACAACTCCAGTTGTATCTTCAGCATTCAAGAAAGTCCCACTGTTCTCATACTGAGAACATAGGTGAATGGCTTTTCTCTCTAAGCTAAGCGCCCTGGATTTGTTGGGTGCTAAGAAAAGGTATTTCTGGCATTAAAAAAAAAACCCCACCAGAATCTAGGTAAACATGTCCCATTTAGCTAGGTTCAAGTGTTTGTTTTTTTGAAAACACATCATTCCTATGTATTTTAAACATTTGTTAGTTGAAAAAAATGGCAGTCATCATGATCAGTATTTTTTTTCCACATGATGGGTATTGTTTTTCCCCAACACGACAAATACATTATGAAAATAAACACTTGCAATAGTGGGGTTTCTTACTGGTCGCATTTAATGGTTAACTCAGAAATACTTCTTTCAAACCACGTAATATTTTTTCAGGAAACCTTCCAAGGGCAAACCCTTACCACAGGCCCCTTCAACCCTGAAAGTTTCCTGAAAATAATTCCACACTGTCTAGGCTGTAGGTGAGAGCAAACAATAAGCAGTGTTAAATTTAGTTTTTTTTCTCATTGTTTTGGTGTTCCATATGCTACGTACAGAACATGATACCATCATGAAACTTTCCATGTCTCGAGACTGTGACAGCCTCACCACACATGCTAAATGTTGTGCTATTTTGCCCCAGGACTCCAAAGTTATTAAGGTTCTACAATTGAGGTTTAACATTAAACAGCTGACTCAACCATAAATATAGGAGTGCTACCATGCTCATATATATATATATATATACACACACACACACATATATATTCACCTATATATGTGTGTATATATCATATTAATATATATATATATATATATATATATATATCTCATATATACCATATATTTATACATTCATTGCAAAAAAACATTGTTAATGTATCAGTTAGGGTTGAAATAACAAAAGAAGGAAAATGAGGATTAGGGTTTGAGCCTAACACCCCTGTCCCTGCCACCCCAACACCCCAACCCTCCACACACCAACAGGTGTCAGGGTGTGCATTGGGGTTGTCGGGACCTTAGTCTCACCCAATTCCATGACTAAGTAAACTGAGATAGTACAGTATAGGAGAATGGGTGAGGATTACTGAAGCCAATGACCCCAACACACACCCCAATGCCTGTGGTGTGGAAAATGAGGTCAGGTAATGGGTTGGGGGTGTTAGGTTGAACCTAACACCTCATTTCCCTATTTTTGGTGTTTCAACACTAACTGATGCATTAACAATGTTTTTTGCAGTCAATTTCCTTACTTTTTGAGAAAGTGTAATCTTACCCTTATATTTTTTGTAGGAGCACAGGGCCCCATCTGTATATAGTGTGTTATGGTTGCATATCTCTCCATGCCATGCACTCCCATCATGTTCCCATCACTCGATAATGGTATCCATTTGTGGGAGGGCAGAGCCCACCATCTATCCAGAACTGTAGAGACATTGTAATGAACTGTCATCTACAGTACCACTGCATAATGAGGTGCCCTGCACTCCCATTACTGCTAAATGATATCCATATATGGGAGCACATGGCCCTCTGGGCACTGCACTCCTACCTACCCAGAAGTGCAGAGAGAGTGCAGACCTAGAGATATTCCAAGTAACCCTCGTGATGCAAATGGTGCAATATATCAGCAACCATAGCAACCTTGTTAATAATCCACTGCAGTTGTAATCATGTCCAGGGAACCTGCACTCATGCTTAGTGCAAGCTGCATTTAGTGAAAAATCTGTATCTTGAACTGTGTTTAAGGTATACTGTATAGCAGTTAATATTAGCGCCTAATATATTTAGCATGATGACTCGAGTTGTACATATTAGTGCCTGATATATTTAGTGCTCAGTGCTTACTGTTGCAGTACAGTTAGCATGGCAGATTATATTAGTGGTCTGTTTATTTTAGAGATTCTTTGCTTTCAGCTAATATAGCTAATATAAACAGAAAGCTAATATAATCTGCTATACAGATGGTACTGAAAGAAACTGCATCCACCACAATGTTATCCTATGGGAAATTTCCAAACTTCAAAATGTTATAACACATCTGTGGGGCAAGCCCTTTCTACCCTGAAAATTTCATCCTGAATTTCCAAACTGTTTCTTTGCAGTGAAATGACAAAGAAACAGTAAACTTAAAAAATCCCTTTTCATGAGCTGTCAAAATCCCTTTTTGTGAGCCAAATCCCTTTTCATGAGGTGCCAAAATCCCTTTTCACAATTGTGGAAGCAGATAGCTTGACCAGAAATCCTTTGCGATGGGGAAAGGTTTTGACAACTTGCAAAGGGATTCAGCTGTAAAAAGGGTTGTTCAACTCCTGAAAAGGAGTTGAGTTGTCAGACAGATGACCCCGCAGGAATCCCTTTCACGACCTGAAAGAGTTTTGACACCTCAGAAAGGGATTTCACTTGCACAGAAGATTTTGACAGCTCATGAAAAGGAATTTGAAAACGAATCCTTTTTCGTGAGGGTATCAGCAACATCCTTCCGAGCCGAATCCCTTTTACGGAGATAAAATCCTTTCACATGCAAAGGGATTACCTCAATAGCTATCTGGGCTGACAACAAATTCCTTTTCATAACCTGTCAAAATCCCTTTTTGAGAGGTGTCAAAGTCCCTTTTCGCAACCAGAAGCAGGTCGCGAAAAGGGATTTTAAAAATCAAAAATAAACATTCTGGGGTCACAGTAAAGTAAACCAAAGGCAGGGAACTGTAAAGCATGTCCACGTGAACAAAATCCATGCTTGGATGTCTGCAGAAGACATCCCTGGGTAAAGTTACAACATTTTGTTTGGGCTGGAAAAATGAAAAAAAGATGGCGGCTCACAAAAAGGAAATTTGTTCTCATGAAAGAGGGATTTAATGAATTCCTTTTTGCGAGCTGTCAAAATCCCTTTTTGTGAGCCCTAAATGCTTTTTTGCACCATGCAGCTATCCAAAAGACTGAAATGAACATTCTCAAAACCTTGAATTTCAAAACTGAATAACTCAAAATGGATTAATATGTTTTCACCAAACCAATGCTGGCTTGTTTTTTTTGGAGCAAGCTCTTTCTACCCAGAACATTTCAGACCAAAATTCTAAACAGTTTGGTCGTAGCATGATGTGGAAAAAACAGTCAAAACAAATGAAAAATTTGACTTTTACAGTTTTTTCACTATATGCACCATGAAAACCACAAATCTAATTAAAATGAAACTTGGCACTTCAAGAGAATTATCCCACGGGACAGTGCATACCAAATTTCATGCAAATCCGTTGAACAGTTGCAAAGTTTTAAAAGAGCAAAATTTGAGGTTTAACATTAAACTGCCTTCTCAACCCTAACTACAGTGGCACTATCACACCAGTATAATTATAGAAGCATGGTTGTGCCCTTATAGTTAGGGTTGAGTAGGTTGTTTAATGTTATGCCCCAATTTTTGCACTTTAGTAACTTTGGTGGAGTTCATTAACATAACCCAGAATTTGGCATGCATGGTGTGGCTGCCAGCATCTTGAGACATGAAAAGTTTTGTGACAGAATCTTGTTCAGTTTTTAAAATAGGGAACACCAAAAAATGCAAAAAAACTAAAAACATATTGTTTTGTTTTCCTGTACTTAATGTGGTTTTTTGTTGCTGTCATGGACAGCCTAGATGGTGCACAATAATTTCACAAAACTGTTAGGGTAGAAATTGTCTTTATTGAGATATTGTCTTTCATATGTTTCATGAAAAAAAACATACTATATTTATTTATTTATTGCTAGGATTATAATATCTTTAAATCAGAGGTTCTTTGACAAAGGTTCCACATCAGATACAAATTCAGAAATAGTACATACAAAATTGGAATTTTACATTACAAGATAGGAGGGTAACAACAAACGAAGGTTTCATAACCACTCAGTTACATCGTAAATGGAACACCACTCTGGTTGGTGTACAAAGTAAGTTACAGTAGAAATACAGTCCATAATACAATTGCATGAGTGGCAGGATAAGGAGATGCAAGAGCTGGGTAGGGGGGTTGAGTCAGCTAGAATGACTTTGTCAGCAGGGGCTCAAAGAGAGAGGATAAGCAAAGAAGTGAAAGATAAAAGAGGATAGGAGATCAAAGAAGTGGGTGGGAGAGATAGAGAGCAAAGGGGGGGACAGACAGCAGGTGTCCTTGTTCAGCCAGATTGAGGTGGTTGGGAGTAAGTTAGGGGAGAAGGATGGGAGAAGGGGAAGGGGGTGATGGGTAGGTGGGGGAAGGTGGTAGTTAGCAGGCAGGAATGAGGAGCAGGCTAATTAATAGAGCTGAGCTGGGTCTAAGTCTAAGGGGGCCTGTCACAACAGCTTAACTGAGTGAGGTGCTGACACAGATTAAGCTTATAGGGGCCAAGGGAGTTGATGTTAAGGATCTCTGGGGGGAGATTATTTAGCCGGGAGGGGGCCATTAGCAAAGAAATTGCTGACTTGTACAGTCCAGCAGTAAGAGACCAAGTAGCTTGTTGTCCATGCTCTGCGTGTTTTGTGGGGGTTGGGGTCTGGTAGCAGCAAGGGCAGGATGCTTGGTGGAGCTTTGCCAAGGCTGATTTATTTTTGCAAATAGACATGTGAGGTGGGTGATCCTTTTTGAGGTTCAACCAGTGAGTTTGCACTCAAAGGTCGCAAGTGTGGGTGTACCTATTGTCACCCATAATCAGCTAACACACCTTGTTGAGAGCAACAGTGATTCTTTTCAGGGTTGGATCTGAGGCTGCTCCGTATATGATTCCAGAGTTATAAGAATATAAAGTAAATTTTTCAGATAACCCTCTAGCACAACATGTAAAAGAACATTGATCTTCAGTGCTTATTTTAATGATTTACTTGTCATAAGGACACAAAATGATTGTGACAGCCATAAAATGATGAATTTAAAAAAAAAATAATACCTGAACCTAGGTAAACAGGACCCATTTAGCTAGACTCGGGTGTTAGTTTGTTGAAAATATGCCGGGAAATTGTATTTCTTGGCACCTAAAAGTCCTCAGTGCCAAGCTTAGAGATCGAAGCCAATCTCTCATTTTCTCTATATCGCAGCAGTGAGCCGGCGATTTCACTGTTTATCTATCTATCTATCTATCTATCTATCTATCTATCTATCTATCTATCTATCTATCTATCTATCTATCTATCTTTCTATCTTTCTCTGCTTGTCTCTCTGTATCTATCTATCTATCTATCTATCTATCTATCTATCTATCTATCTGTCTATCTGTCTATTCAATGCCTGCTGATGCTAACAGCGAATTCAGTTTGCTAGTTTCTAGCTAAGTTCTAGTTAGTTCCTGGGGCTCAGTTGGTGTAACAGCAGGCAGGCAGCTTGAGTGTTCACTAAGCATTATTCAGAACTGGAGATAATTAAAAAGTGTAAGTCAGTTTAACAGCTGCAACATGTAGCCTGTAACTAGCTAAGAAACTCAATTCATTGCTCTGTTTGCATAGCCTGTCCACCTGAATGTAAACTAACAACCTTAGTACACCTGTAATCATTACCGTACCACCAATCCTGCTTGTTGCTGCCGCTGTCAAATCTGTTACTGCCTGATGCTGTGAGCGAGTTCATTTTGCCAGCTTCTAGCTAATTACTAGACATGTTTTTTTTTTCTTTTTGAGCTGAGCTGCCTACCTGTAGCTGCATTTCATTCTGTTCCCTACAGTATGTATTGTCTAGAGAGAAATAAATATAATAATTAAATAAAAAAGAATCTCAATACAGTGCACAACATCCTTTTGGCAAAAATGTATTTCTAAGATCCATCATCAACATTTAAGAAACATCTGCATCTGTCAGATTCAAGACTACTACTGACAGTGTTTGAACAAAGGGTGCTGAATCAAACATTGATTGGGACAAGCTGCAAGGTTGACTGCTGCTGAAGGCTGCTTGACAGCAGTTAGTATGGGAAGGCGGGGAAGATGGCCGTCTTAGGAGGTTGTGGGTTGATGACTGGGTAGTAAGCTATGGATCCTCTGAAATGTTTGCATAGTTTTATAAATTTAATTTTGATCTCTGGGTTGTTGGCAGTCTCTGGCCTCCCCAACCCTTGATTCCCCAATGTGAAGGAGAGAGGAGACTGGATCTGAAGTTTGTGTGACAGAGAACAGAGTGAAGCAAGGAGAGGGCAGAGCACAGTGTTTTACATTGTGGTGCGGAGAGGCTGGCAGTGGTTCACACTGGAGGTTTATCAGCCAGAGAGGACTCCCAAAGAAATCAGGAACTATGAGGCCAGCTGTGTGGTCTGGAAGATTGAGGGATACAAAGAAGCAAGCCACCGACTGTCTTGAAGAGCCCACCCAGGACAGTTTTCTTCTCTCTCTCTCTCTCTTTCTCTCTCTCTCTGTCTTATCCGAAGACATAGAGACCCTTAAACTGTATATCTGAAGAGGGGGGAGGCCTTTCCTTTTATGAATGTCTTTTTTTTTATGAGAGTCATGGATTATGCCAGCCTAGAATAAGATTGGGAATATATATTTATTTAAACTGTTGTACTGCCCAAAGGCTAATATTTAACACTGCTTATAACATTTGTTGTGTTCATTAAGATTTTAAATTATAAAGATACCTCTTAATCCCACAAGTAAACTTTTAGCTGAATCTCAGGTGTGCTCAGTTTGCTATACAGCTACGGTGGTGACTGCTGTGTGCTCTGATAGTCTGATTATTTTATTTTGTTAACTTTAAGTACGCATAAGCATTTTTCATCCTATGCGTTACATTTTAATGGCTGTTTATTTTTCATTATTGTATTTATTATTTTTCTTTGAATTTCAAATTTTGTGCATTTTTGCAGTGAGCTGCACATATGAGGTCACAGTGCTGGTTGCTATAAAGAAGCAGTTTTTGAGTACATTCAGAATTACATGGACTGCAAGAGGAAAAGGACATCTGTCTGGAACATGAGAAAATATTCTAGTGCATAGTCAACATAGACCAAGTTTTCATGAATTTACACCAAGTGTGCTACTTGCAACAGCTACACTTGCTTTGGCTCCAATTGATAGAGCTTCCCCAGTGCTTGAAACTTAATTAAACACTGGCCAGAAGCATGTCTGTGCATATATTGCAGTGTAAGTCTTTGCATTTTTATTATTGTTAAAGTCATATGTTGATTACACAGTTCACTAGTAGGAATTGATTAATCTGTATAGGCTGTGAATGGAAACTGTGTTAAGGGTTGATATATAGGTTGTGAGGTCTTTGTCTAAATGTTGATTTTTTTTTTACTTTGAGTTTTTTTTGGTCTAAGAACGAAGTTCTGATTGTGAGAAAACTCTGCACTATGCGCATAGTTTTCTAGAAGTTATTTGCACTATGATTATGTCTTTAACAACCTATACAGGGAGACTTTCACCACCCTTGGTGACCTGCTTGGAGAGAAGTGCATCAAAGATGCACAGAGTTTTGCAGGAAGCACTATTCAAATGAACTTTCGCTCACATGGTACTATATTATAAACTTCAACTAAGAACCAAGGTTTACCAGTCTGTCCACATGGGTGTACTGACTGTAGAGTGACACTGCCACAGTGAAGACCATCACAGCAACAGAATTCACCTGAAAGCATCGGGTAACTGTGACAGTCCCGGCTGATGCTGGCAGTGCATCTCCTGGTGTTTCGCCTCCTCCCTGAGACAACTCATAGTTGTATATATAGAGACCGGGTGGTGTGGCGGTGGAGCCCCCCACATGAAGGGTTCATGGGGTGCATCCCCCTGAAGAAAACACACTACATCCCCTACAGTGCAATGCTGACACTCAGCATTGTGTCTGTCACTGTTGGAGATGTTGGCAAGGTAGATGTTGCTGTGCAATAGTAGAACCATCCATGTGGAAAAAGTCTGAAATCT
Source organism: Neoceratodus forsteri (assembly GCA_016271365.2). NCBI lineage: Eukaryota > Metazoa > Chordata > Ceratodontiformes > Ceratodontidae > Neoceratodus > Neoceratodus forsteri. The sequence goes on along the minus strand of CM057456.1, from coordinate 540,484,563 downwards.
AGTTATTTATTAACAGCCAATTGGTCAAGAAACTCTCTGCCTGAAGGCCATAACAAACTGTACTGCTGAGAACTGTTGTGAACTTTGTTGTGGTTAATAACATAAAGATCATCCTGAGGAACACACTGTGTTTTTTATAACCTGAGCTGATTTTATTTATTATTACCGTGTATTCTTGAACAGTGCACTTTCCTACTTTTACATTCATAGCAGTGTCATTCCTTTTTCAAATGGGGCAGCCTAAGAAAAACAGGGTGCTGAATCAAATATTTATTGGGACAGGCTACAAGGTTATCAGCTGCTGAAGGTTTGGGTCAGCTGTGTCGGGTCTGGGACCAGCAACATTGTAGCAGCTGCAGTTTTGGGACATACAACATTGTCACGCTTGCCATAGGTTTGGAATACTCTGCATTGTGGCTGGTTTATGCAGACTTAGAACAACCTGCATTGTTCCTTCTGCAGGACTGGATTGACACCATTGTGTCTGGTTATTTCAAGACTAGGATAGGCTGCACTGCCATTGACTGTTGCTTCAAGTTTGGTAGGCTAGATCATGGCTGGGCCAGGTTTTGCACAGGCTGCATTGTGGCTGGCAGGTTTGGTCTGGTAACTGGCACAACACACTTGGTAAAGAATGCTACAGAGAATGTCCCAACCAGTCAGATAATTAATTACAAGAACAGGGAAGACTAGCTAATTTTTATCAATGTAAACTCATTAAAACAATGGAAATATCCATCAATCTGCTCTACCTTTCAGTGGGGAAGTTCAAAAATATGACTGATGCAAAATCAAAATGGAAGACAAAAAGAGTAATCATTATAAAAATGTAACAAAAAACAAGGGGAATGCTTTGAGGAACAAAACACTAAACATACAATGGCATTGTGTTGACAAAAATATATTTCAAACAAATTCAAACAATGTTACTTTTCTTTGAACAAAACAGCAGTTGACTTTGATTATCTTCCTTTCTATATTTTGATGTTTGAAATATAACATATAAAATGAAAAAAAAAGAGGATTTGAAGGTTGTTAAAATAAGCAATCAATGAGTTAAAAGACTGAAAAATAATGGGACATGCAAGTTGTAGAACCAAAGTGTGCATTTCAAACAAAAAAAAATCAGAAAAATGCAAAAATATTTTTTCAAGAAGCACTGCAGGCTAGCAAACAAAAAGGTCAAGAAAGCCAGTTCTATTAAAATATATCACTGCAATAAAATAGATGTGCAGCAGACATTCCAGTTGATTGAAAAAAACTAAAGGTGACATTAAGGGATGTGGGAACAAGCAAAAATAAAAAGCCTATACTTTTTGCCTATAGAAAGATTGAGATAAAGCAAGAAATAATGAGAGGTAGAGAGACAGTTGTAAACTGATGCAGGGGAATCAAGCTACCACCTCCAGAGATGTGCTGCGAATGCTGGTTCTAGATGATGCTGCTATCAGGGCAGCTAGCTGACCTCTGAAAACAGTCAAAAGATAATGCACTCTTTGCAAATAAAATGCAGACTGTCAAAGTTGGAGGCAAGAAATTATTTTATTGTTATTTCATACAATGCTTCCATCTGCCTCTCTCTCGATGTAGTCATTCAAATAAGTGCAAGTTGCAAATTATACATATACAGTCTGCTCATCCTACAGTTTGCCCGAACCGTAGCTCCGGTGTTTAAACTCTTGCGAGTCTTTATCAGGGGTGCTGAGGAGAGGCAGAAGGAATCACTGTATGAAATAAGAATAGAATACATTTATTGCCTCCAACTTTGACAGTCTGCATTTCATTTGCAAAGAGTGTGCTATCTTTTGACTATTTTGAATCTAGCCACCATTCTCAACTGTTTGAATGAGCACCAAAGGGCTCTCTGGGCCTAGTTCAAACTCAGTATTGGCAGTAACAGTGATGTTGTATTCTGTCCATTTTTCCAATTGTTTCAAATGATACTGAGTGGTGTCCATAGAAATATCAGAAACCATAAGGGACATTCTGTCTATCCCTTCCATGATAGAGTTCTTTGTGATGTTACTGTTCTCTGTTTCTGTTGGCAGAGGCAGCCAATTTACTTAAGTACTACTTGAGTTTGTGCTGAAGCACTTGATGTCTTGAGGGGGAGCTGATGGCTCTAATTTTTGGTTGTGGGTAGGAGATATGTCAGGTGAGTGGGTGAAATGGCTGAAAATAAGCAAAATAACACAAAACAAAATAAATAAAAACAAGGAGCAGACCAAATGGCAAAATGTAACTTAACACTGTATATCAAAACACACTGAACAGATGCAGCACCTTGGCTTATTGATATGAATAAACCAAAAATACAAGAAAATAGAGGGAAATTAAAACTAAAGCTTCAAAATATCATCTCCTACCTGTTATTTGAGTTCCACTTTTTTCTAGTTTTTCTTGCTCCTAACATTCCAAATAAGTTCTTGTAAAGACTGCATTTAGGAATTCTGACAGTTGTTTACAATTTAATGGTATTACTGGACTGGAAATAGCCATTATGATGCTTCTTGAATGCAAATGTGTGATTTATTTTAACTCCAGAAATATCATTAATGAAAATAAATCAATTCATCTGGCAATTTTATTCTCACTGCCACTGTCTAAATGTTTTCATTTAATATTTAGTTGGGACTCTGCAGTTGTCTATAATTCATTGAATATCCAGCTCCAGTTAAGGACCTTTTCAGAAGCCTCATTCCTTTGTAAAGTTGTTTCTTTTGGTGTGCAAATGTGTGTCATAATCATTTCTTCTATGGGATTTTGAAGCAAACATCTAACTTTGTACAATGTGGCATTCTTGCTTGTTAAAGTTTTCTTGCAAGTATATGTAACAAAACATTCATATTTTTCTGATATTCCTGACATATCGTTTTAAAACAAATTCTGTTTCCATGTCTGTTTATGCCCATATCCCAATAACAGTTTTTTTTAATATTGCTCACATCCTGTTTACCAAGAAGGTATCTGCAGAAACAAAATGTCTGTTAAAAACAAAACAAATGACTGTCCTACATTTTTTTTTAAATGAGAAATTCTCCTTGTACAAATCTGGAAAAGAAGTCACTTATGCTGCCCCCCCACTTCATTTAGTGGGCTCCACATCAGTTTGTCACAGCAAATACCATGCAGTCAGAACAGCTTGGTCAACACCCCACAAGTCAACACCATGCCCAGTGAATACGGACGTGGATCAGTGGTGAAGTGTAGATTTACTATTATACAATGTGGTAAATCCGATATGCCGAATCCTGCATCCTGATTGGTTGGCTGGCACAATGACCACCGTGATAAATCCTCCAGTGTACCCACTGGAAGAAGTGCCAGCCAACCTTATACTGTGCTAATCCGGTCGCTTTTCGCTTCAGACGAAACTGCCACGATTTGTCCCGTCGCCGCTTCGCTAAAACACCGCGGTAAATTTTTAGCAAAATTACCTCCTCTTTCGAAGTGTAGGGACCTCAGTGAGTTAGAACACAGTTAAAAAACAACATTCCGCATTGTATAATAAAAATTTATCCCTCCAGGGTGTGGGTACGCTGGAGGATTTAACACCACTGGTGTGATTCGGTCACTCAGCTGCACCTCGTGACCGAATCACACCAGCCGTGGTAAATCCTCCAGTGTACCCAGACCCTGGAGGGATAAATTGCTTAATTACACCACCACGCCACCATGGACCAAAACTTCCAATGAAATGTTTTAACGTACTTGTTTTTTTTGTTTTCAGGTGGCATTCCCTAATGTGGTGTTGACTTGTGTGGTGTTGTCTGTACTGTCTCTGACCACATGATATTGTGTGGTGCATACTTGACATACTACCAGTTAGTGAAATTAAATTTTTATCCACTCTTGGACAGTGTTTTCTTGATGTATTTAGTTGATTCAAATGTATACATTATTATACATTTCTGAATATACAGTTTAAAGTAAACTTCCAACTTCATTTTGTAGTAAGTGCTGTGAGCATTCGGTCACTGCTATCAGGAGTTAACTTTTTCTTTCTGTACATGGAGTCCATCTCTCCTTGTCTGTCTTCTTTTTTCTCTCCTGGGGTTTTCATATGACTCTTCAATCTTTAATCAGCCATTAAGTATGTATTTAACATGTTAATAAATGAAGCGTGGAAATATGTTTTTAACAGCTATGATCCATAACTGTTCAATTAGTTAAATCTGTCACAGTGAGACATGCTCAACAATATACTGGAGGCAACCACTTTTTCATGAATGGACAGGGTCAGTGCCAGAGGGCTGAGTAAGCAACAATACTGTTGAGCAGTAGGACAAATCTTACCACACACACTAATGCACTGGAAGTGCCCATTGCCTTTAACTACCTGAGATGTGCAGTAAGACCTGCCTTACTACTTACTTATAAAACATCTCTTTTGGCAAAACAATATTAGAAGGAGATGTGTCTTAAGTTTACAGACTCTCAGGTTGACTGACAACTAACCCTGCTGAAAGAGAAATAATTGTCATTTGATAACTAGGGAAGATTTGTGCCAAGGTGCTGCATGTGAATATGCATAATAGGAGTGCTAGGAATAAACAGACATGATGCAGGTGTGGGGGGGGGGTTGAATGAGAGTAAATCAGCATGGGTATCGGGCTAGCTGGGGATATACATAATGGATACCTTCTTTCTTAATAGGGATACTCAATGGCTGCAGAGGGCTGAAAGGGGATGCACATACAAGGTGTGCCTGTGTGTGTGTGTGTGTGTGTGTTTTGGGGGGGTGCAGACATGACTGGTGCCAAGGGAACTACATGGGTGTGCAGACATATGGTGGGTGCCAGGGAACAGAATGGGAATAAAAAGACATGGTGGAAGTCAGCAGGCAAAATGGAATGAATATCAGGATGGGTGCTGGGGAGCTGAAGGGGGATAAAAAGACATGATTTGCAAGAGGAATGAATGGAGATACATATCACTATGGGTACATGTTGCTCCATGGAGTTGACATAAGGGGATACATATATTACTATGTGTACAGGGGAGATGCATGGGAATGAAATGGTGGGTATCAGAGGGCAGAATGGAGATATACAACAAGATGGGAGATAGTGAGCTGCATAAGGATTAACATTATGGAAACCAGATGGCTGAACGGGGATGCATATATTGCTATGGGTACAGGGGAAGTGCATGGGAATGAAATGGTGGGTATCAGAGGGCTAAACGGGGATGCATATAAAGATGGGTGCTGGTGAGCTGCATGAGGATTAACATTATGGAAACCATATGGCTGAATGGGGATACATATATTGCTATGGGTACATGGGAAGTGCATGGGCATGAAATGATTGGTATCAGAGGGCTGAATGAGGATGCGTATATCGTTATGGGTACAGGGGAGGTGCATGGGAATGAAATGGTGGGTATCAGAGGGCTAAATGGGGATACATATAAAGGTGGGCACTGGTGAGCTGCATGAGGGCTAACGTTATTGATACCAGAGGGCTGAATTTGGGATACATATATTGCTATGGGTACAGGGGAGGTGCTTGGGAATGAAATGGTGGGTATCAGAGGGCTAGTTGGAGATGTGCATGATGGATACCTTCTTTCTTAATAGGGATACTCCGAAGGCTGAAAGGGGATGCACATACAAGGTGTGTGTGTGTGTGTGTGTGTGTTTTGGGGGGTGGGTGAAGACATGATTGGTGCCAATGAAACTACATTGGTGTGCAGAGATATGGTGGGCTCCAGAAAACAGAATGGGAATAAAAAGACATGGTGGATGCCAGCAGAAAAAATGGAATGAATATCAGGATGGGTGCTGGGGAGCTGAAGGGGGATAAAAAGACATGATTTGCAAGAGGAATGAATGGAGATTCATATAACTATGGGTACATGCTGCTGCATGGAGTTGACATAAGGGGTATAGTAGCAGAGTGCTACATGGGGGTGCATATATCACTGTAAGTACAGGAGATGCATGAGAATGAAATGGTGGGTATCAGAGGGCTGAATGGGGATACATATATCACTATAGGTAGAGGGGAGGTGCATGGGAATGATATGTTCTGTATGAGAGGGCTGAATGGGGATATATATATATCAAGATGGGTGATAGTGAGCTGCATAAGGATTAACATTATGGAAACCAGATGACTGAATGGGGATACAGATATTGCTATGGGTAGAGGAGAGGTGCATGGGAATGAAATGGTGGGTATCAGAGGGCTGAATGGGGATATACTGTATATCAAGATGGGTGCTGGTGAGCTGTATGAGGATTAACATTATGGAAACCATATGACTGAATGGGGATACATATTTTGCTATGGGTAGAAGGGAAGAGCATGTGAATGAAATGGTTGGTATCAGAGGGCCGAATTGGGATGCATATATCACTATGGGTACAGGGGAGGTGCATGGGAATGAAATGGTGTGTATCAGAGGGCTAAATGGGGATGCATATATTGCTATGGATACAGGGGAGGTGCATGGGAATGAAATGGTGTGCATCAGAGGGCCAAACTGGGATATATATCAAGATGAGTGCTGGTGAGATGCATGAGGATTAACAATATGGATACTAGAGGGCTGAATGGGGATACATATATCACTATGGGTACAAGGAAGGTGCAAGAGAATGAAATAATGACTATCAGAGGGCTGAATGGGGATACATAACAAGATGGGTGCTGGTGAACTGCATGAGGATTAACATTATGGGAACCAGAGGGCTAAACGGGAATACATATTCATGATAGATGCTAGAGAGCTGAATCACAAGGGGATCACAAGGGGCCACAACTATAGGCTGGCAGGGGGAAATTTAGTTGGGATGTGAGGAAATATTTCTTCACCAAAAGTGTGGTGGAAATGTGGAACAGTCTTCTAGTGGAGCTGGTCAATGTCAACATGATGGCAGGCTTTACAAGGAGGTGGGATAAACACATGGGATTTGTGAGGCTGATGTGGAGGGTTGGAGTGAATTGGGAGGTGGTTAGTTCAAACGCATGAATGAGGACATGATTCCACTATCTCAAAAAGAATGGAAATTCTTTGCAAAAAACTTTGTTAGTACACCAGTTAGGTTTCAACTTAACATCTCAAAAGTAGGAAACTGTGGTGTTAGGGTTTTCAACCCTAACTGTGCACCCCCCACCAACCGCAGCAAAAAGACAAAGACCACAGAAGCAACCACAGGCAGCCATCATCAGTTAAGACACACAACATACAACTGTGTTTTATTCTGTTGTTCTTCTTTCTATATTTTGTTTGTGTGTGTGTGTGTGTGTGTGTGTGTGTGTGACAAAGTATGGACTTTATAGCCATATCTGCCATGTTTTTTTCTCTTAATTATTTGTGTTGACTGACAAGCATCAGTTGTTGCATATCACCTACAATGTGTGTCTGCACCATCCAATTTGTAAGGCATGCCATGTGTATTAAAGTACCTTTTACATCATTTTAAAGTACAACTTCATTCTCTTGTAGGCATTCTTTGGTTGAAGTTGCTGGAATAATATTCAAATAGTAGACAGTATCTGTGAAAAAGAAAGAGACAAAAACAAAAGCAACGCACTGTTTTTTTTTTTTTTTTTTAAGTAACCTGATATAGTAGTAGTACCATTAACAAGATAAGCTAAATTGTTTTATGATAGGCAAATCCTATACAAACATTTGGCTACAGTATGTAAAATAAACTAAATACCTACAATCAAACATTAACCATCTGTAATATTACTGAAATAATCATGAAAATAGTTTTTTTTTTAAAGTTGCATTTCCCATGATTTCCATTAAAAAAATATTTTTTTGTGAGCTGATTTCTTCTTTTTTGAGCCAAAGCCTCTTCTTTCATGACCCACTTGCAAAAGAAGAATCTTCAGCTCACAAAAGAGGATCATTTTTAGCTTGGAAGTGAATTCTGTAGGCCAATGGGACTGCAGTTGAAGTTTGAAAGAAGTTTGTGAATGGCCAAACTAGAACATTAAGATTTCTCTTGATGGACTTACTTTTCTTTTCACTGTGTGTTTCTGATCACTACCCACATTTTCTGTCACCTTTTCAGAGTAAGTATATTGTCACCCCAAAAATGTTTTTGCCAATATGTTTTTTTTCTTGAATAGACTTTTTCCACAATGTGTAAGTATTTGTGTTTATACAGTATATTCATCATGAAAGACAGTCAACGGCAAAATGAATAAATTGTTCTGACTTTCACAATGCTTTTACAATTACTTTTTTGTTTCCAGTCAAAAAAAAGACAACAAAAAAACAAACCAAAAAAAGCCAGCAATTATAAAAAATAAACTATGAGGTGCTGTCATTATTTTTTTATTTATACACCGTAGTGTCTGATATCATCACAAACCACTTGTGTGCACACTCGTGGTTTATGTAGTATCACACTTACATGTTTAAAAAAGCTCATATTGTAGAACAGTCCATAAATTATTCTATATATACTGTATGGAGAGGTGTGGTTGTATATGGAAATCCATACACTGTAAAAGGTGGTTGTGCTGCAGTATTGACATAACTAGTACAGCACAACAACTTTTCATTCTGCTGAGGGAACAAGGAGTGGGGAGGGGGAGTCGAGGGGCTCTGAATTATCGATATTTGTGCCATCGGTGCATGAGTCTTCAATCTGTGGCACTCTGACCAGGAAAAGTGGGCAGGTGGCCAGGGAATGTGACTCATTAATCGCAGGGGCATCAGTGCAAGTGACTATAGTCACAATAAGTTGAAGTATGTTCTGTTTAAACAGCTTCTTTTCTGTGATTGTTGTCCATGCATATACACTATATAGACTAAGGTATGTACAATCACACATTTTAAGGCTGAGTTTCCACCTCAGGGTTGCCATGAAAACAGAGTCCTCTTCAGCTTCGTACTTAAGGTCACTGGCAAGGTTTATTTCTTTCACGTAGATGAACTGAGAAATCAACTTGCATAGACAGTTTAGTGTTGAATAAAAATGCAATGCTTAATTAGTGTAATAAATTCATCATGATACTATATCATTTTGTTGTTAGTTATTAATACCATAGTGTGTGAACAAAGTAAAAATGTGTTATACATGAAAAGAACTCGTCATGTGGTTTAAAAATCATGGCCTTAATCTGTACATCATTTAAGTATTTTCTTTTGTTATTTTTCCTTCAACAGATCTGCCTGCTTGTCTCTACGTTCAGCTAGATAAAACAAGGTAAGTTCTACATTCATTCAATGTTATTTTACTTAAATTGTGTTACAAAATGGGTAAGAAAAATCCAGTTATTTAATTGGGTAATAGCTGTGAGCAATAAACACGCATGTCTTGAAAATGCATTAAATGTCTTTGAATTTGTTTTCTAGGTTGACCAAACTGCCTATAAATATCACTACATTGCTTCAGAATTCTTGTGGCATTCATAAAATACAAAAAAAAAATGTTTCTAGTAACAGGTATTACTTACCTGCTAGCCAATTGGACCCCTTTGATGGGGCAAATCCTGTTGTTTTGTATGAGAACTGATTCATCAATTATGAACATTTATTCATAATTAAAATAATTATTTATGGTTGTATTTCTTATTATTTTTGTGGCATTTTATAAATGCTATAACACAATTCAGGTCTTGCAGTTATTGGGTTATTACAGCACCCCCCCCCCATACCTTGTGATTTATGGGCACTCAACTAATGCCTCATTCCTCCAACCCACATAGTATGTGTGTGTGTGTGTGTGTGTGTGTGTGTGTGTGTGTGTGTGTGGAGGGGCTGGGATAATGACCTAATAACCACATGTCATGTCATGTCATGTCATGTGTTACTGGTTACTTATTTATAGTCAAAAAATGTGACATACCAACAGTTATTTCAAATAGGGGTACCCTGTTGAGATACTATGTACAACAGTAAATATTACATTAGCTTACTTCACAATATTACCAATATGTGCACTCAAAGTTGTTTGTGTTCCCTGTAGATAGTTCTGATCAAGGCCATTTTGCATACAGTGCCCAAAAGCACCACTGAACTCTAGTTACTAGCTCACCTTTGCTAATAACTTCATATTCTATGCAGTCACATTATTATTCACATTTTACATACAGTGTCTGAAAGCACCATTGATCGCTAGTTACTAGCTCATCTTTGCTAATAATATCATAATCTATGCAGTCACAGTATTATTCACCCTTAATTGTCTGTCATGTACAGCCTTATATATTACTTTTTTTGTTGTTTCTATTTAAATATTTCTTACAGTGAACAGGTGTTCCATTGCAAAAAACAAGAATGTTCCTTAATGACTATATTTCTTACGGTGAACAGGTGTTCCATTGCAAAAAAACAAGAGTGATACTTACTGACAGGAGTCTTTCTCAAGCCTCTTAAGCAGTTTCTGGTGAGGCCCCTGTTAAAGAAACCATCTTTGGACTTCGACATCTTGGAAAATTACCATCCTGACTCAAATCTTCTCTTTCTGGGAAGATTTTTTAGAAGGTGGTTGCAGAGCAGCTTGAGGGTTGTCTCACAGAATTCCAGATCTACAAGCTTCTCCAGTCCAGATTTAGGACTATGCATAGCATGGAGACCACATTAGTACAGGTGCTGAATGGCCTGCTCAGGGTGAGGGCTGGGGAGAGTGCTCCACTCTTGTTCTCCTTAATCTTCCCTCAGCATTTGACACTGTGGATCATGGGGTGTTGTTGGACAGGCATATGGAGCATGTAGGACTCACCGGCAAGGTCATTAGCTGGTCTGAGTTCTTTCTCCGGGGCAGGTCCCAAAGGGTAGTTTAGAGGAATTATTCCTCAGGACTTATGTCCCTGTCATGTTAAGTATCTCAAGGCTCTGTCCTCTTCCCCATGTTATTCGCAGTATATGTGCTGCCTCTGGATGAAGTCATAAGTTGGTATGGGCTTGGGTTTCATTGTTATACTGATGATAACCAGCTCTACCTGCCTTTCGCACCTGGAAGAATGCATGCGGCTGACATGCTAAATAAGTGCTTGTCCGAGATCCAGACATGGATGTCATCAAATTGCTTGGGTCTCAACCCAGGGAAGACTGAGGTGTTGGTGGCTGAGCCGGGATGAAGGGGGGGGAGAGGTCCTCTGGGGATGATTTAGGGCTTTTTATTGGCCCAGCCAAACTGGAGGCCTCTACTAAGGTGAAAAATGTGGGTGTCCTTCTAGATAGTAAGCTGACACTTGAGGCTCAGGTGTCAGCAACTGTCCAGAATAGGTATTACCATCTTCAAAATGTTGCCTGAATTAGATCCCTTATGCCCCTAGATGACTTGGAGATACTGACACATGTGTTTGTTACCTTAAGGCTTGATTGCTGTAATGTGCTCTACTTTGAGGTTGGGGGTGTGCAAAGTGGCACCTGCAGCTGCTGCAGAATGCTGAGGCCTGGCTATTGACAGGTCTCTTGAGATCTTGCCATATTTCACCACTGCTACGTGAACTACACTGGCTGCCAGTGCATTGGCACATCTCCTTCAAAATGAGTCTATTGACCTATAAGGCCCTGCACGGACTGAGTCCAGGCTACCTGAGGGAGCTTCTATATTCCTATGCCCCTGGACGCTCTCTCCAGTCAGTGAGGGAGGGTCTCTTGCAGGTCCCCAGAGTGAGATTTAGGTCCTCAGGGGATCGGGCTTTTGAGATGGCTGCACCGATCCTGTGGCATTCTCTGCCGGGGTAACTGAGGAATGCCCCCTCCTTAGAAATATTAAAAAGGAAGCTTAAAGAGTAGCTGATAGCTTTGGGAAACTTTGAAAAACATAATAGCTGGATACAATTTATTTATTTTATTTCGTTTTTGTTGACCGGGTAAGTGCACTAGACAAATCCTGCCTATTTTCAGGCACGACCTGGAGGAGGGGGATACAGATGAATGAATGGGCAGACTGGGTGGGCCAAGCGGTCCTTATCTGCCATCAAATTCTATGTTTCCATGTTTCTATGCTTACTGACCTTGAACCAGATTAAGCTGTTGGTGGTATTTTCAGTGAATGAGGGAAAATTTGGCCAGGACACAGGGGAAATTTCCCTACTGCATTGCTGTCAGTAGGGGGAACTGCTGGTGTTAGTCTGCAGGATGGCAGACTGTGCACAACCTCTCAGGGAGAAGGATGTTCTTTTGAGTTCTGAAGGATCTAGTATGGATATTGCCATTTTGACTGAGAATTCTTTGCCTCTAAGGGAAGAAACTGTGATTACAAATGTTTTGCCTGAAATAATGAGAGATTTGCAGGAGACTACTGGTGTTGATCCAGTATCAGAGATTCCATCAGAAACTACTTGTTTTACTACGGCTCATGTGCCCAATACTGTTCTTTCAGGAATGCGTTGCTCTGATGCTGTGAAAGAAAGCTCGAAGTTGGCTGGGACCAACCATAATGTGTCAACAAGTGTTTCAGAGGCTGCAGTGGGTAAACGGCTTTGTGAGGAAGCGGCTCTTTTACCACAGCCATCCTATTCTATGTCGCAAGCAATGCAACAGCAATTTGGTCTCTCTTCTGCTGATGAGTATTATTTGGGTAGCAACTGGTCTGCCGATAAAGCACTCAGCGATTCCGGGTGGAAATGCACAGATTCAGGACAATGGACTCCTGATTTGACTTGGGGAAAAAGTTCATCCGGAAATACGGCCGCAACGATGCATGCCACCAAGTACAAAATCCTGAGCTCAGGTAATGATTATTTGACTTCCAAAAGGGCCCTATCTGATAATACTGTGCAGTGTGTAGGGGATCAGACTGTGGCGTTGCCTAGGTTGAGCACATCCAGGGAAGGAGAACAAGGTTCTAGACAGGGTCAGGCAGGTTTTACTCAAACTAATTTGGGGAATGATAACACGCAGCAGTCAAAGTAGGTGCCTATGTCAGAATTGTTTAAAAAATAAATTAGAAAAGGCTCCAAGATGGAATGCAGTCAGACTGCATTATAAGGGGGGGTTTGATTGAACATCCTGATAGGTACTATGTTGCAAAGCAGATTCTAAGGGGTTCGAAGCACTTTTTTCCTCTGATATTTATACCTTAATTTATGTTTCTGGTGAGGATTCATTTGATATCAGCTTTAAGAGTAATGTTAATTTAGAGAAGTTTTAGGAAAAGTATTCCACCTTAAAATCTACTCCTTTATGGACGCCTTTTTATGCAATTCCCCTTACACATCCCCAGATTAGATATATTACTATTATTTTCAGGAATGAGGGAGTTAATGTCAGTGACATTTATCATTGGCTCCAGAACCAGTGTGATATTTTAGGTCCCCCAAGGCTATTCTTGACCTGGAGAGGATATGGACTGGTGGATGGAAGTTTAAGGTGAAACTATTTCAAGTTAACTCTGATATCATTCATCTCCCTAATAGCTTTTTTTCAGGAAAAGAAGGGGGGAGGTTGTTTCTATGGGGCACAGCCTAGAGCCTGTTACAAATGTGGGGCAAAAACCCATATTAGTAGTGCTTGTGACAAGCTGAAATGTTCATTATGTGGGGGATATGGGCATTCGGTGGATCTATGTGATAATATTTTTCAATGTAATCTTTGTGATGACAAAGGTCACGCATTTCATCAATGCCCCTGGGGAAAACGAAATCGTTCTGAAGGGTGGGATCAGGATGATTTGCTAAACAGGGCTCAAGATAAAAGGAGGAATTCTACTTGTAGTTGTCCTACTGATTTACCAGGGGAGGGCACAGAACAAAGGAATCCTTTAGCAGCAACTTGGCCTCCGGAAGATGGGGATTTACCTTTGGTAGAAAAACCTACATCTAGGTTACAGCACACTAATGAGGATCCTATTGATATTTTTTCTAAAAGTAAATTGCCTTCTGTCATTGCAAAACACTCCATAACTAAATCTATATCTCCACCCTTTGAAACTGTGAAAGGCAGATGGTTCACTAGGGCCTCTCTTCGACAAACGGTTATAGGCCCCATCCCTACTGAGAATATTTCTGCACCTTTGCAAGATGATTTAGGGGACTCTGACTTAGAATCTGTTACTTCTCATAGGTCAGAAATGCTTACTGAAGATAAGGACAGTAAGACTACCGAGCTGGTGAAAGAGAAAAAAGAGAAAAAAGGAAAAAAAAAGGAAAGCTAGTCTTAGTAAAAATGGAGGGTCTTAACTTTACTAAGTATTTATAGCTACTTTACAACTAGCTTCCTATAATGTCTGTAGTCTTAAAGCCTACAAAAAACTAGTTTCAATTGTGGCTTATTTGAATCTACTTAAAGTAGATGTTATCTTTTTGCAGGAAACAAGATTGTCCTCTATTTTTGAGATAGATCAGCTAAAAAAAAGATGGATGTGTGGTCCTTCCTATTGGACATTTGGGTCAGATTCCGCTGATGGGATAGGTATTTTATTTAAGAATACTAACTTTTGAATTACTAAATTAGTAGATGTGCGGCCTGGGCAAGCTTTAGTTCTAGATTGTTCTTTGGGAGATTTCTCTTTTCGCCTTATTAATTTATATGCCCCCCAAACAAAATTAGCCAGAATTGACTTATTTGAGGAATTAAAACCCTTTCTATATACTAGAAGGCATATCATCTGGGGTGGAGATTTTAATTGCGATATCGACATTAAATATTCGGGGGTTTCAACAAAAAAAATATATTGTGATTCACATGCGTTAAAACAAATTATTGTTGATGCTGGCTTTTTAGATGCATATAGATGTTTACACTCTCATCAGGGGGCTACTTATCATAGGTATATATATATATATATATATACAACGTGTATAGACATGGTTTTCGTGTCCAAACATATTAAGCCAATATCTAGTAGTGTTAAACCTACAGAATTTTCAGATCATCAGATTTTATTGTGCGATTTTAGTTTATCTGATATCCCTACTAGAATTTTCTCCACTATACAGAGGTGGAGATTAAATACATCCTTTCTAGATTTGCCAGATTATTTTCATGATTCAGAGGTGTTTTTTTGCAGTCAGATATTCCACCATATGTATGTATGATAATATCTATGATTGGTGGTTAGATACTAAAACAGAGTTGAAGGCATTATTTATCAGTTGGGGAAAACAAAAAGCTAGTTCTCATTATTTAAAATATTTAACTTATAGGAACCAGTTATACAAACTTATGTCCTTTCCTCCATGTGACCAAGCAAAATTTAAATTGCAAATTTCTGAAATAAAACGACAGATGAAAATTTACCAGTATGACAGGGCTAAATCCTTAGAAATGGAATTTAGATTTGGAACACAAAAACAACTTGCTTTTGATCCCTACAAAGCCTGTAAAGTGTGATTAGATAAAACTTTAATGACTAGCTTATATAAACCTGATGGAGGAATAATGGCTACAGATCTAGAAATGTTGCTGGTAGTGCAGCAATATGTCACAGCTATGTTTGACGATATGAGAGTTAGGAATGCTGATATTTTGCCAGATAATTTTTCTGCACCACTACCCCAAGTGGAAGAGCCCATGAAACATTTTTTGATGAAACCCATCTCTTCACAAGAAGTTGAGGAGGTCATTAAAAAATTAAATATGGGTACTTCTCCAGGATTAGAAGGTATTCCCAACGATTTTTATAAAAAAATGTGTGTCCTATATGAGTTGTTCCTTACCCTTGGTATTTAATTACATGTTGACTTCCACTTTTCATTCTGAAGTGTTTAATACTGCTATTCTGAGTTATATCCATAAAAAAGGGGATAAGTTACTATCTAATTGGAGACCTTTTAGTCTTCTTAACAGTGATTATAAAATTCTGGCTAAAACTTTGCATAATCGGCTAGTGCAGGTTGCTGATTCATTAATTCATCCAGCTCAGACCTGTGCTGTTCCCCATAGGAAAATTCAATATAATTTATACCTCCTAAGGGAACTTTTTGAGGCTAGTAAAATGGGGCATTGTTCAGGTTTAGTGGTAGCTTTTGACCAGGCCAAAGCCTTGGATAAGGTTAGGCATCAGTATATTTTTCATATACTGTTACAATATGGTATACCTAAACAGTTTGTGCAGTGGGTTGCTCTTCTTTACACTAAGGCTGCCATAATTCTGATGGTTAATGGCCTTTTTGGAACAGAAGTTAAGCTTTGAAGAGGGGTTCGACAAGGATGTCCCTTAAGCCCTCTGCTTTATGCTTTTGCCTTAGATCCAGTTATACAACAAATTCAATGGGGTCAGCATATAATTTGTCTTTCTTCTGCTCCTATGTTAGAAACAGAAAAATTACGGCCTATGCCAATGATGTTATTTTATTGATGAACAAAGTTACTTCTCTTACAAAGGCACTAGAGGTTTTTAATTATTATGGGCAATTTTCTGGTGCTCAGCTCAATATGGAGAAGAGCTTATGTTTTTCCTTAGATCCTACACTACACAGACTGGAATTATGGATTGTATGGGAATTTTGTTCTCTGACTCCCCCCCAAAAATTCGAGGTATTTGGATTGGGCATGGAGATATGGCGGCTTATAATTGGGAACAACAGTTGGCTCTGGGTGAAAGTAAAATTAATGTATTGAAGCAATGGAAATTTGGGAAAAAGAAATGTATTATGATAATTAAAAATGTTTTATTACCAATCTTTCTTTATTTAAGTTACCTTTATCCACCTCCAGTTAATTTAGAAACAAGATTGTATAGTTTATTTTTTCAAATGGTATGGGGAAATAGGCTGTACCCGGTCAGGAGGGATATTACATACCTTCCAGTTAAACGGGGAGGTTACATATGGTGAATCATTTGGTATTTTACCACTCAATCTTTTTATTTTCTTCCTTTAGTTTTTTATGGAGATCGGCCACTATGACATGGCAAATCTGGACACAGTTTCTATGGAAACAATATTTCCAGAAATGGATTTTATTGTCCCCTTTGATTTTGGCGTCAGATGCCCTTCCAAGTTATGGGATTTCCTCTTTAAAAAATTGCAGCAATGGAAAGTGCTGTTTCAAAAATTATTTTCATTAGATAGCAAAGCTTTTTATTCCCATATAGTTTACGAAGTACAAGTATCGCTTATTTTTCCTGAGTGTATTCCTACTACAATGCCTTTTGCTTTACATAAACTGACAGATTTTAGATTACCAGTACAGATTTGGGATATTGCATGGATTTCTGCCCAAGGGAGATTAGGAGTTCGGAGGAATCTTAAGTATAAACCACAGTCTGATAGGTATTGCCTTAAGCCTTCATATAATAATATAGAGGAAAGTCAGTTACACTTTTATCTCAAATGTGATGATAGTAAGCTATTTTGGAGTGAGGCAGCTACTAAATGGAATATGCCTTTCTTGACTTTGCTTACATATAACACCTTAATTTTGGGGGATTATAAAGGGGTTTGGAGAAAATATCATAAAAGTACTTTAAATGTTTTTTTTGCTTCTATTCAATATTTTTTGTGGCAAGTTAGGTGTCAGTAAGTCTTATAACAACAACAAGTTGTATATTCTGCCATTATTTCACAAATTGAGACAGGGATGTTACAGGTTAAGGAAAATGATTCTCATAAGTTCTCTCAGGATAAAATTGTTCAATTTTGGAAATATTTTCCCTTCTGATTGTTACTTTTGTATATGATTTCCTTTGTTACACAATTTTCCTTTTTGTAAATATTTGATGTTATCATACCTTCTCTGAGTAATTGTTTTGATGGAATTTCAGTTTTTATGTGATGTTATGTTTATTTTGCTCAATAAACTTCCCCTAGTCTTTTCGATAAGTGCCATGGGATCTTTAACATCCACCTGAACTACAACCAATCAAGGCAGATGGGACCTCGGTTTAACGTATCATCTGAAAGATGGCACCTCAGAAGTGCAGCACCCCTCTCATACTGCACTACAGTGTCAGTACTGGGATATTAACCCAAGTGCCAGATGTGGGAACTGAACCCACAGCCCTCTATTCTCCTGGCCTCAGAGGCGAGTGTGCTACCTACTGTGCCACTGACACTGACTTCACCTAGTAGTCCATATATCATCTAAAGATTTCTCCTTTGCATTATTTATTATTGAAGAATTTCCCACAAAAACAAGATATTTACCCCTTAGAGTTCATCTGCCTTTATAGCTTACTCCCCACTTGAAATCATAATGCTTTGTTGTGACATCACAGTCTGTTGCTTTAGGAATAACTGTGATGTCACAAGCAGATTATTATGACATCAGGTTGGGAAGAATCAATAGGAGCTGATGAACCCTCAAGGAACAACTCTGCTGTTTTCATGCATATGATCTCAGTAATAAATAATGAAGACTAAGGTTCAATTCCAAGAAGTGCAAAATGATGCACTGAGGGTAGAGGAAATCCTGGAAAGAGCTACATGATGGAAGGGGGGGAAAAGTTGCCGACTATCATAATGAAGAAAGGGACCTTGGGGTTATTATTACCGATGACCTCAAGGTGTCAAAGTAGTGTACAAAAGTGGCAGGGAGGGCCAGTGGCATGCTGTGGTGCGTAGGTAGAGGCATCACTAGCAGAAGGCGGGGGGTGGTGATGCCATTGTACAAAATGCTAGTGAGGCCTCACCTAGAGTACTGTGTGCAGTTCTGGAGGCCACTCCTTTGAAAGGACATTGACAGGGTGGAAAGGGTCCAGAGAAGGGGGACTAAGATGATACAGGGCTTGCACCAGAAAATATATGAGGAGAGACTAAAGGACCTCAATACGTACTCACTGGAGGAAAGGAGGGATGGTGGGACATGATAGAAACATTCAAGTACCTTAAGAGCAATAACAAGGTGCAAAGGGGAGACATTTTCCAACATAACTGATGCACAAGAACCAGGGGGCATGATATGAAACTGGAAGGTGGCAGACTGAGGGGAAATGTGAGGAAATGTTTCTTTACAGAGAGGGTGGTGGACACGTGGAATATATTGCCACAGGAGGTGGTGGAAGTGAGCACAGTGGAGGGTTTCAAACATGCATGGGATAGGCATTAGGGTACCTTAGAGGTGGGAAGGAGGGGTGAAAAGCCATTGACCAGATAGGGTCATATAGAAACATAGATTTTGATGGCAGATAAGGACCGCTTGGCCTACCCAGTCTGCCCATTTCTCTAGCTAATGGATAAGCTGCAGATCCTAGTTAACCAGCAGCCTACTTCTTCCTACCACCACCCCCTAGAATTGTCTTATGACTGTCCCATGCATGCTTGAATTCCACCACTGTTTTTGACTCCACAACCTCCTCCAGAAGGCCGTTCCATGCATCCACAACCCTCTCTGTGAAAAAATACTTCTTTAAATTACCTCTGAGCTGCCCCCCCATCTCCAAATTGTGCCCCCTTGTTCTTGCACACCTCTTTTTTTGAAAGTAGCTACCCTCTTGGACTTTGTTGATTCCCTTGAGGTACTTAAAAGTTTCTATCATGTCCCCCCTCTCCCTCCTTTCCTTGAGGCTATACATATTAAGCTCCTTAAGTCTCTCTTCATATGTCTTCCGGGCAGACCCTGCTCCATTTTAGTTGCCCTCCTCTGGACAGCTTCCATCCTGTCTATGTCTTTCTGGAGATTGATCTCCAGAACTGCACGCAGTACTCCAGATGTGGTCTCACCAACTGTCTGTACAGAGGAATAATAACTTCCTGTTTTCTACTGGTGATGCCTCTCCCTATGCATCCCAGTATCCCCCCAGCCCTCCTTGCTGCCCTCTCACATTGCTTGCCCACCTTTAGGTCATATGATATGACTACCCCCAGGTCCCTTTCCATTTTTGTTGTTGTTAGTATCTCATCCCCCATTGTGTACTCTTCCCCTGGGTTTTTGTTTCCCAGGTGCATTACCTTGCACTTCTTAGCAAGCCAAAATCTAGTGTAGGGCTTTAGAGCAGACTGGATGGGCCTTGCAGTCCTTATCTGCTGACAATTTCTATGTTTCTAGGACAAGAAATACAGCACTAATGAAAAATATAAGCTGGTTTGGGTCCAAATATTATGTTGTTCAAAGTTCTTCTCGAGGCGTCAGTGGCTCTTTAAGTCTTTTCTCTTCCTGCAAGCATTTGGGCACTAAAGTATGATTATTTATTAAATAATTAGGAGTTTTACTGTGTAAAATCTTAGAAACATAGAAACATAGACTTTGATGCCAGATTAGGACCACTTGGCCCACTGAGTCTGCCCATTTCCCTTCCTATTGGATAAGCTGCAGATTCTAGTTAACCAACAGCCTACTTCCTGCAACTCCCCAGTATAATTGCCTTGTGTCTGTCTCATGCATATTTGAATTCCCCCACTGTTTTAGATCCGACGACCTCCTCAGGAAGGCTGTTCCATGTATCCACCATTCTCTCAGTGAAAAAAAATTTCCTCACATTACCCCTGAGCCGTCCCCCCCTCTATCTTTAAATTGTGCCCCCTTGTTCTTACACATCTCTTTTTCTGAAAGTTGCTACCCTCCTGCACGTTGATTCCCTTGAGGTACTTGAACGTTTCTATCATGTCCCCCCTGTCCCTCCTTTCATTAAGACTATACATATTAAGCTCTCTCAGTCTCTCTTCATATGGTTTCTGCTGCAGACCCTGCACCATTTTAGTTGCCCTCCTCTGGACTGCTTCCATCCTGTCTATGTCCTTGCATAGATGAGGTCTCCAAAACTGCACACAGTACTCCAGATGGGGTCTAACCAACTGTCTGTATCTGTAAGGTATATTTATTTCTTAGTGTGTTTAAATGTTATATTTATTTATACCATGTGTTTGTTTTATGGTGTTATAAAGTTATTGCCTGTTATATATTTTGTAAAGGTGCTGAGCCTTCGGGGAAGGGTGCCTAAAGCAAATAAAATCTACTGCTGCTATTACTACCACTACTACTAGTGAAGTCATTTGCAGTATGTTCTGTCATATCCACTGAATGTCCTGCATTGTCATACGAGTGGCTGTAGCTCAAATATGCTTATTGCTTTCAATGTGCAGAATAGTGTGTTACATGAACAAGATTAAAGGGGCACTGTCAGCATTTTCCTATTATCTTATTTCTAGTTAAAACTCCACATTGTATTATTGCCGAGACACTGATTTGTGATGATTAAAAAAATGAAATTCCATTTTCAAGACTTGAAATTCTGGGTACTGCACTGGTGATTGATAGTCTATTGTTCGGATTTTACTGTCATTCTTTTACTATGTGTATAAATAAATAAAAGAAAGCTTAATGTATAGAACATTAAATAAAGCAAACTGAAAACAGTACAGGAAGCAATTTCAAGAAATATACACGTTCTTGTATAGGGCCTCTTCTTTGCTCAATGCTCTCCCTCCAGTGGTTTCTTTTATAATAAAATTAGGCCCCTTCAAAACTTTACTCTGCCAACACCTACTAACTGTCAATCTTTGTGACTGCTCTTAGTTGGACCACCCTCTCATGCCCACCTGCATTGTCCTTTATCCATCCTTCTACCTTTCACTACCCAGAACCCTTATTCCCGCCACTCTGGTTCCCATTTCCCTCCCCCCCCCACATTGTTATTTCCCTCTACTCCCCTGCCCCCTTCTCTGCTCTTTCTTCACTTTCTCCTCTCCATTGCTTGTCACCCCTCACCCCATCTCTGCTCTTCTCCTCTCCTGTGATAGTCTCCTCAGACACTCCTTCTCCTTACCCTCTGACTTCCCAATACCTTCCCTGATCCTGTTTGATCAGTCTCCCTGTCCCTTCTCCTTTCTAGGCCTTTGGTCTCTCTATCCCCCTGCACTGCTGCTCCTCGTGTGCTCTAAACTCCACCTGCCCTATTGGATGCTCCTGCTTAATTCCTGTCTCTAGGGTACACTGTCTATTTAATTTTGCTGTCCAGCCTGCATAACTCTCAAGTCTAGGCCTCAATGCTTATTTATCTAGTTGTCCAGCTTGCCTTGTTTTATCTCTCAACTAACGGACTACTTTGAACTTATGCCCTGTCCTGAATATGACTGCACTTCATCTCCTTGCTTAAGACAATCTCTTTCTCTGTATTATATTTTTTACCTGATTGTAACCAATTTGTTGTAACTGTCTGTACTGTATTGTTTATTTTTCTGATGTGGATCCTTTGTAAAAGAGTCTCTGACTCAAAGGGTTGTAATCCCGATACTTCAATAAATAAATAAAAGTTCTGTAGATTTACTGATCTTGTAAAAAAATGCCAAAATTCCATGACATTCTTTGTCTTTACTGGTGTGTAGGGCAATCAAAATTCTGGAATTTTACTGGGTTTTCAGGTAAAAAAAAAACAGTGGTCTTGATGATTACTTAAAAATGCCATTCTATCAGATTGGAAGATTCTACAGACAAATGTAACTGGACAACAAATATTTGAACAGAGACCATGGATTACAGCTAAGAAAATGACCACAATACAGAATAAAATAACAAGAACACAACACTGGCATCCTGAAAGTGCACCTTCAACGTGGCTTAAAAGTAAAATAACAGGTTTTTTTTTCCGTTGTGGAAATTGTGTCCACTGCAACAGTGGACAGAAGACTAAAATCATTAAAAGTACCTGCAATGATAAAGAATACGTTATTAAGGATTTTATAACATGCAGAACTGAATATGTGGTCTATTGTATAGTTTGCCCTTGTTCTCTATATTACATTGGAGAGACCACAAGACCCCTTAAACAACGCATAACTGAACACAAAAGTAACATAAGAGGGGACATTAGATCACCCCTACCAATGCAATTTATAGAATTTCATCACTCTGTCTCCAGTCTGAGATTTTTTGGAAAAGAAAAAATATTAGAAAACCCACGTGGTCAAAACAGAGAATCAACATTGCTGAGACGGGAAGCTTGGTGGATTTTCACTCTGAGAACAAACTTTCCAAGATATGGTCTAAATGAAAATTTAATATGGACCTCATTTGAATGAACCACTATACAATTTTGCACTAGATCCACAATCTTCATCACAACCTTAAGTACAATATTCACATCACTGCCCTCTTCCCCCTTTTCCCTCCTTCCCCTTTTTTCTTCCTTTCAACCCCCTTCCTAATTGTATTAATTTTATTTTTCTTCTCCCTTCACATGCATCCCATTTTCCTATTCCTTTCACCTCACAGTCCTCTCTCTATTCCACATACCCTGATCTAGACACAGTTTACTCATACCTCACTCATTCATTTTCACATCCCCTTCCCCCTCCCTCACTCACCTTTTTGTTTTTTGGACTCCAACAGGAGCCTATCCTCCCTTTTTCTTGAGCAATAATATAATTTCATAGTTCACCTTATTTTCCTCACTTTCTTCCTGGTTTTATCCCCCCACCCTCATCATCTGACATTAGTCTCCTATTTGCTGTCACACAGGTTCTACTCCCACCACAGACCACATTTGACATATCAGAGAGAAGGCTCTTTTTCCCTCATCATTAATTATTTCAACTGATTTACCGAATGATGCCCTTTTCATCACCCATCCTTGACATGCTCTTTTCCAACTATTTCATTATTTAGTCACTCCCTTTTGCTGGTAATTACATACTGTGGATTAACCTAAACATTCCACTTAAACTAACCCCCTTCCCATTACTTCTGGTAAGAGCAGTGCATTATATATGCACATTATTTACAGATTCTGTTTGTCTATTTTACAATTTTAAAAAATCTATATAGAGAAGGAAAGTGCAGTATGAGGTCTGTGATTGACCCCCGTGAATTCATGGGTCTAAATGTAGCAAGAAAATCTAAAAGACAAGTGTCATTAATTTTAAACACTAAAACTTTGCACAGTTCCAAGAAGAGGGGGACTTTCTGGTTGCTTTACATGCACCAGTTTCTTTTATGACCAGGTCACTCAGGTGACGTCAGCAATGACGTCGGCACACCTTCAGGTATGCAGCCGAACAGTCCATCCCCTCTTCTTCACCTAGCTAGGTGCAAGCAAAGACTCTCAACTATTAGCAGCATGGGTAGTTATGGTGTTGGATGTGGTGGCGTTTATCTGTCCAGAGCGTGTGTACACAGAGCGAACCCTTTGAGCCTCCTATTGTAAGTAAGGGAAGATTCACTGGAATAAAAGTGTGTTTAAGCATTTTATAAATATTTGAAAGCCAGGAACTGTTCCAAACATGAAGCATATGCTTGTTTACATTTTTTTAAATCAGCGGAAATGACTTTGATTCAGGGAAATGGACTGTATTTTGAAACAAACAAATTCTGTGAACACTCAAAGTAAGAATTGACTCCTAAGTGGGAAACCGAGGAAAAGAGTGTTTCTCATAATTTTTTCTAATTATTGAATTCTCCCCTTTAAAAATATCCTTTTGCTTTAGGTATGAGATTTGAGAGAGGGGTATTTGGATTAAGAAGTGATTATTTTCAACCCCCTTCCCCAGCAATGCCAATGCACACGTTCTTTGAATTTGAGAACTTAAACAGAATGTGAAAGTTTTGCAGGTCAGTTCCACCAGAATATCTTGCCTTGAAATTATATTTCAGAAGCTTATAATATTTTTTTGAAGTATTTCTGAGAAAATGGAATATTAAAATATTTTCCATTTTTTATTTTTTTGGAATCTATTTAGATGTCCTTATAGCTCCGAGGCCTGAAGAAGGAACTGAGAATTGTTCTGAAACATCACATATCAAAAGAATATATGAAGGAGCTTACAGAAATACATTGTATACTTGAAAAAACATACAAATAAGAAGAATATCTGTACTAATCTTAAAGTTTCAAACAAGATTAAACTACAACTTAATAACTCCTATGGCCTTCATTTTATTTATAAGAGAGTTGAGTGAGACTTTTACTGTTTGTTTCTCTTGATGATTGCTTGCCATCTCCAAAATGTATTAATGTTGCTCATTATTATCTGCTTCCTTTCTCAGTAGAACCAAAAAGCATACTGAAGGTGTAATTATACCTAGCATTGTTCTTTTTCAGATCATTGATCAGCTCTTATTGCATACTTCCTAAACTCCCTGAACAGTGCTGCCACTGAAGATGGAATAGTCTCTTCTCTGACTCTATTGTGACTGGCTAGGCTATGTTGGGAGTTTTCCCACCTCCAGGAAAGAAGCAGTAGGAGTTCTTTAAAGAATATAAACAAACGTGTTGGTGTGGTAAGGTAACACCAGTAGGGTGGGCAGGCTGTTATTTTCACTTCTTTAACAGAAAAATGGAATCAGAATCAAACTACCGTCTACATCAGCAGTTGCTACAGAATGTGAACAATCATAATGCAATTTTTTAAACTAGGGACACTTAAAGGCCTAAGCAGATTGACAGTGTCCCTTCAACTATTCTTAAATCTTTACCATTGAATTTCCTTTCTTTCATATACCTAATTCCAATACATGGGTTAATGTAATATTAATTTACTTCTAGTGCCTGGCATTCACAGCTCAACCCATGTATCAACAGCCAAAAATGGGAATTAAAGGTAAGTACAAACTAAGACTGCATTGCTGTACTTTTTTTCCTTGCAGAATTTCCAGCACCAGCCTTTAGTGGTGAGCAGGGACTCCATCATCTGATAGAGCAAGTCAGCTCTCTATCTGAGTCCCTCTCAGTGATGCTTGTTTCTCAGCAAGGATTAGCTGACAGCATGCACTGCCATAAGGGACTCAACCACAGGCTTTATGAGGCACTGTGTGCTCTCAACACAGCAACATGGTCCCAAATATGAGTGTTAGGCAAAGTAATGATAACTGAAGAGAAGCACCTTGCTGCTGCTGCTGCTGAGAACCTACAGGACTTGCTCCATCAGATGCTGGAGGAGATGCGCAAGGACCAATTTGGTCCTGCAGCAGAGGAAAAACCAGACCTTCAATGTCTGTCAGAAAAAGTGATAGAAAACAGGTCCTCTTACACCAAGGGGTCTCAACAGACAACTAGAGCTAAGTGTTTTGTTTGTGAACTAACAGTGATCTATTGTTTACATCTACACTATGTATGTAGTTAGCTATACAGCCCTGTTATGGGTTTGGGTTTCTCTGCCATTTGTTTTGGCACTTTGCATATACTGTACACATCTTTCTGGCTTTTTCTCCCCCCCCCCCCCACTCTGGTTTCCTCACTTACCCATGTTTTCTCTCTATTTGTTCAATCAAGATTCATATGAGTTTCTTTTTATATACATAAAAATTATGTGATAGTTTTTAGCTGATCCAAATTTGAATAAGATAATTCAAACAGAAAAAATTATAAAAAAATTATAAATATTTATTTTCAAGAATAACCCACATCTGATGGATTATTTTGTGTATATGAAAACCTATTAATTGAGCCCTATAAACATATGTGAATATTTACTTAAAATGCTGAATGAAATACATTTGGATTTCCTTGTATAAAATGTCTTATAAATGTATGGATCTTTAAAATATATGCATTGTGATACTTCTTTTTTAGCTATTTACTTGTCAGAATTGGTTGTTAAATTTTATTTATTTTTTGATTGAGGTCTAGGAATTATAATCCTTTGAGTCAGGGACTCTTTTTCAAAGGCTCCATGTCAGTACAAAGTGTGGTAGGCAAGTATTACAGACATCATAAAGCAATGACAGTAAATTATACACAAAGAGAAAAAATATACATTAGGAGCTATTCCAAAAGGCTCCACATCAGTACAATGGCAGGCAAGCTTTACAGACATCATGACATCATGCGCAATGACAGTAATTATACACAAAGTGAAAAATTATACAACAGGGAGTTATCTAATAATGATGCATTACCATTAACATTATCAACTGACATGGGAGTAACCAAAATTGTTGAAACAATTCTGAGGATAAAAATAAATATTGGAGACAGGAGCAATGGAGCTATGGAGGAGCAAGTGAGAAACAGGCTCAGGAAGAGGACCAAAGGAGAGCTGGAAAAAAAGTGTGATGTCATGATTGATGTTATTTAGCTGAGCTTATAGGACAATGTGACTCCACCCCCTGATGAAGAGGGATTATACCCTGAAAGTGCTGGGGAACCCTTTGGATGTAAAATAAAGTTTTTTTCATTTAGCTCATATGTGCTATCGCTGTTCTTTTTTTGTTTTCTAGTGATGTTTGTCAGTATTAGCGGCTGATCCACAAGAGGGACCATTTAGCACATTTGTTCTGTGTTCTTTACTGCCATAGTAAATACCTGCCTGCATGAAACTGACACCTTCTCCACCAAGTTCTGTTTGTATGACATAACTGATTAGCAAGATGATGGCCATTGGACTTCAGTCATTCTCCACCATAGATGAGCTGCTGGATAGTTTGATACCTTTTATTGGACCAGCAAATATCTTGCACAAAGATAGTATAATAAACAAGCTTTCAGGGCCTCAGAGGTCACTCCTTCAGGTGAATAACAAATTGAGCAAAATAAGCAGCATTTATATATGCTGTGATGCAATATTAAAGAAACACTGGCCAGAGCTGATAGGGCTGCAGCTGAGAAATTTGGGGTAAAAATATTGTAAATTTGTTTCTTAAGATTTTAACATCAAATTTTCATCATAGCCTTGTTATGACCGTGCCTCATGAAGACAGGGAGAGAAAATGTTCAACTCCTGGCTTAAAGGTGATTTTGTACAGGGACTGTGAAATCAACATTCAGGATGCTAAAACACATTTTGGGCAGGAGTTGAAAAATGTCAGCTGTCACATTCATGGGGCAGGATTCACAAACCTTTGCCTGGGTGCAAAACTAGTTTGCCCGGGGCAAACTGGGCTTTGTGAATAGCTGTCATTCACAAAGCCCAGTTTGCCACCACAAACTGAGTTTGCACCTGGGAAAAGCAGTGAGGGGGACACAATGCTAATGAGTGGGAGGGGACCTGCATAGCCTCACAATCCCATTCACAAAATATTTGCTCCAAGCAAGGGCCTTTGAGAAGATTCTTGAGTGCAGAAAATTACCGCCAAAAAGTAACTGGCAGTAATCTGTGCAACCCTAGTAATTGGCAGAGGTAGTGCAGCCCCCCTCACCCCCTCCCCATCCCTGATTGCCCATACGATAATTAAAAAAACTGTGTCCCTATTGTAGGGTCCCACCTGATCCCCGATTGCCTGCCAGATAATAAAAAATAAGTCCTTTCATAGTGTAGGGCCCCACCTGATTCCCCATTGCCTGCACAGTAATATATACAACAAAAAATGTTTTCTGTAATGTAGTGGCCCCACCCCCATCCATGATCACCCACCAAGTAAGAACAAAATACCCTCCCTAATGTAGTGCCCCCAGCCCATTCCCAATCACCTAATAATATAAAAAAACAAATGTCCCACTGTAGTCATCTCTCCCCATTCTCCAATCACCCACCCAGTGGTAAAGGAACCCCATTTCCATAGTATAGTGGACTCCCAACCCCCACCCACTATGGTATCACATCACTCCAATGGGCTTGTCGTGAACACTGTAAGCTGTCATTCATTGACAGTTCAGTCAGTGGGCAGCCATGGAGGTGTGTGGAGGGCTGTGCTGCTCTCTGATCTGTGGGGGGTGCGGTGGTGGGGGGAGCAGGAAGGGATGTGATACTGGAGTGAGTGGGGGGTTGGGGGGAAATATTTGCCATACATTACAGATGGGAGATCAAGACCAGGGAGAGGGGTGGGACTTATTGTATTAGTACCAGGATTGGGGACTACAGAAGTGGTTGGGAATATTTGTATTATTACTGGAATCAGGGACTGGGAACAGGTGTGGGAATTATTTAATTATTGCCAGGATCAGGCACCAGGGGTGGAGGGACCACTACACTATGGAAACAGAAATGCAGATTTAATTTAATGGGTGTCAGAGACTGGGGTGGGGAGGGACCACTCTATTACCAATGGGGACTGTATTGTTGTGTATAACAGGGATTCGAGACTGGGGTGGGGGTGGGCAGAAATGGACTAAGGGGCACTGTGACCATGTTTGTCTTGGGCTGCTGGGAATAGTGCAATCACAATGCTCTTGGCATGAAAATGAGCCCGTGATGGGCATGCTAATGGCCTCTAGCACCTTGCATGCCCAATGACTTTCATTTGCATGCCAGCCTAAGTGAATAGCACTTTAACGCCTGAGTGCTAATGGCTGAGGGGAGGTTTTCCTGGCTGGCTGTGGGGGCAGCATTACCACCTATTCCACTGCTTTGTCTCAGTTAGTGCTGCCCCTGACAGCCCCATTCACAGTCAGATAGCCCACCTGGCTATCTGACTGTGAATAGCACAGTTGCCCGCCAGCACAACTTTTGTGCAGGGACTGCAAAATCACCTTTCAGGACAGATTTTCCTAATGACAGTGACATTCTTCATGAGGTGGGGTCTCAAATATGCATGTTGAAAAGTGGAGCCAAGAAATATGCAGAAATGCCCAAGTTATGCCTCTAAGTTCAAAACCCCATTGAAATACATTGAGCAACATACCTGTTTCTTCAGTTTGCAGTCTGGCTTTGCATAGTGAAGACGTACAGTATCTGGGGTCCAGAAAGGATTATGGTGTTGGACCCCTGATGGGTAAGTAAGGGCTTGGGAGGGAGGTGGACTGAGAGGGAGTGTCAGGTGGGGGTGGGTCAGAAATGGCACAAAAGACATCGATGGGTGGTTTTCTTGTTACAGGTTAAAACAAAAAAGTAATAAAGAGAATTGAGATGTCAATCAAAACACTGGGGGATTGGGCACCCCCCCAGTGTCTCTGTTATGCTTCTTGGGGTATGTGGGGTGGTGGGTGCTGACAGGAAGGATCAGGCTGGGGGAGGAAAGTAGAAAAAACGTAATAAAAAATGCACATGTATGGTAGTGAAGGAGGGATGAGGATTCCTGCACTGGCGGATATGTGATATAACAGTGAAACAATTTTTTAGAAAGAATGCAATAAATGTAAGGTCATGATTTCAAGTCCCACACGAGGTGACTTGCACATATATCCAATATCTGATGCTGTAGAACGGCAGTAGGGTTGGAATGGGGTTGCACTGTTGGAAGTGCTGTCTGGATGTGATTTTTAAATGTATTACCCTTCTGGCTTAGCAGTTAGTGCTCAGAGCTTTGAATCTGAAGAACGGATTTTCAGTCCCACATCTGCAACTTAATCACTGTGTGACCCTGAGCAAGTCCCTCAATCTCCCTGTGCTTAAACTCTCTGTAGTCTCTCTTTAATCTGTGTCTGTGCTGTTTCAATTTCCTTATGTATCCTATAGCAGCCACATTCTCTTCCTGTCCCTCTCCAGGATTGTCAAGCATTTTGGGATGCAGTTATTTGTCTGAACGTCAGATTCACTTCAGTTACTTCTGTCAGTCTCTGGTGCTTGTCCAGGTGTAAGTTATGCTGGCTTACTTCTTCACACAAAGAGAAGAAGAAGATATTTCTGGTGTCCTGGTCAAGATGACCACTCTCTCAGCAAAATCAATTCTAAAATACTCAGCAGTCCTCTACTATATGTGCAGCGTTGTTGAGCTTATTTGCCTGCATACAATCCCTGCAATGCCAGCGTCCTACTCAATGCTTTGTAAAGCATTTTTATCTCTAGCTGTCTTTGTGTTAATGTCCTTTGTGCCTTGATAAGATTGTATGGGTGCTTCTTGTCCAGGTCATTCTTTGCCAAATAGATTTTTGTCTCAGGGTGATCTTTTACCGTAACTGGTTGAATAAAGGGTATTATCACTTTTGAGTGCCTCATAAAAGCCCAGTTCCATTTAAGGAGAGAAAATGGAAAGGACACATTGACCATTACTTCAGCATGGGGGGTGGCAGGGTAAGAGAAGTGCCACACAGACTCTAGCTAGCAGAGGTTGATAATGATTAAGAAGGAATCATAAACAGTTGCTACATAAATGGTTGCTTTGTTCTATAAATGAGATTGATGCTGTTTACATTGATTGTTTACACTTGCCCAGAATCTGTCCTCTGCATAAGCAGTGACATGTGAAAGGGTGTGTGGCTATGCAGTGCTGTCATAACTACTGTATAAACAGATGGAATAATTTGTTCAGAGAGACATACCATTTGGCGCAGCAGCAATGCTTTGCTGTCCTAAATACTGTATGAACAAATGAGGACATTGGTTATACTGGAAGTTATACTGGAAGGTATAGACATACAGAAGGCCGAGGCCCATATAAGCGTGTCTCCAGCAAAGCTGGTATATGCCAAATTTATTTATAGTAATAATGTATCGAGTTTATGTTTAAAACTGACATGAACAACATTTTCAACTAGAGAACTAGGAAGTGAATTCCATAATGGAATTATCCTTTGTGTATAATAAAATCGCCTTTTATTTGTTTTAGGATATGTAAGGGTCAATTGATATTTATGACTTCTTAAATTACATTTATGTATGTTGTAAGACATGTCTAATTGTGTACGAAGCTCACCATCATTTTGGATCTTGTGCATGAATAAGACATCCCCTCTTTTTCTTCTTTGTTCTGGGGAATACATTCCCAGCTCTTCCAGTCTTTTCTCATAACTTTTATTTGAAATGTTACTCAATAATTTTGTCATTCTCCGTTGAACCCCCTCCATTCTAATTATGTCTCTCCTGAGATAGGGGCTCCACAAGGGGAAACAATAGTCCAGGTGTGGCCTCACATAGGCCCTATACAGTGACATGATACATCTTCTATCTCTGGATGCAAAGCTTCTCTTTATACATCCTATTAACCTATTTGTCTTAGTTATAATATTGTTATAATGAATTTGGAAGTTAAGATCAGAATCTATTGTTACTCCTAGATCTTTTTGCTGCATTACAGATCTTAATAGACAACCCTTTAATGTATATTGGTAGTGCAGATTCTTTTTTCCAAAATGCATAATAACACATTTGTCAGTGTTGAACGACATTTGGTTATTGTTGGACCATATTTAAATTTTTTTTAAATCACCTGCGAGATTTTGATAATCTGTTAGGGTTTCAACCTGTGCTGTTATTTTAGTATCATCAGTAAATTTTATAGAAAAGTTTTTTAAATCAGATTTCATGTCTGATATAAATATATCAAATAGGATTGGACCCAGGACTGATCCCTGAGGAACTCCACTGGTCACTGATCTTATTCCTGATATGTGTCCTCTTATACTTACACGTTGGGTGCAATCGTTTAGCCATTCTTCTACCCAATCTGGAATTTGATTCTTAATCCCCAAAGATCTCATTTTCTCTATTAAGAGTCCATGTGGTACTTTATCAAATGCCTTGCAAAAATCGAGGAATACTACGTCTAATGTTTTATTGTTTTCCAAGCTTTTACTTATGTACTCATAAAAAGCTATGTTGCCTGATAAACAAGACCTATTTTTTCTGAATCTGTGCTGTGTTATATCTTCCAGTCCTCTGTCTCATAAGTCAGTTTCTAACCTCGTTTTGAGTATTGATTCAATAATTTTACCCACTATACTAGTTAAACTGAGAGGTCTGTAATTTTGTATGTGTGATTGATTACCCTTTTTGAAGACTGGTGTCACAATAGCTGTTTTCCAGTCATTTGGAACTTCACCAGTGTTTAATGACATATTGAAAAGTTTGTATAATGGATTTACAAGCCAGTCTTTATTTCTTTCAATAGTCTTGGGTGTAACTTATCTGGTCCGGGTGATTTATTTATATTAAATTTGTTTAAATTAATCTTAATCTCTTCTTTTGTTATCTCACTTATGAGATCCCTTAGAATTGAATTGTTTAATGATTGTTTTACAACTGTTGATTTGTTATTAAAAACTGAACAAAAATATTTATTAAATTCCTCAGAACTTTCTTGAAGTGTTGTTTCACTGTTATCTATGATTAATGATCCTACAGTTTTTATGCTGAATTTTTTATTATTTATATGAGAGTAAGACCTTTTTCCTCCATCTTTAATATAGGCTACGTTTGTTTCAAATCTTATCTTTTCATTTTTTATTTTGGTTTTACATTTTTTTAGAAATATCCTGTATTTCCATATATTGTACTCACTACCTTCTCTTTTCATGAGTCTGAAATACTGTATATCTGTTTTTGTTTAATTAATTTAAAAATGGATGGAGTTATCCAAGGTGGAATTTTACCTTTTTTGTTATACACAGTTCGATTTGGAATATATTTTGTTTCCAACCCCAACATTTTGTTTTTGATTTTTACCCACAAATAATTACATGTCATTAATTTATTATCCCATTTCCAATTATATAAATTGTGTTTTAATTCAGTAAAATTTGCTCTATAGTAATTTTTAACAATTGTTTTACCTATTATAGATTTTGTTTGCGTACAGTTGTTAAAGGTAATTATCATGTGATCACTACATAACAATGGTGGCTTAACCATAATGTTTTTTATTTTATCTGGAATATCTGTTAATATTAAATCCAGTACATTGTTATTTTGGGTAGGTTTATGAATTATTTGGTGTAAACCATTAGTTAGACATGTGTCTAGAAATAAGTTTTCATTATTATTACTACCTATGCTATCTTTCCAATTTATCCCAAGGAAATTGAAGTCTCCCATTAGTATAGTTTCGTTATAATTTGACTTGTCATTTATGCTATTTATGATGTCTTGATTTATTGTTTGATTTGAGTCTGGCAGCCTGTAACAAAGACCAATAAGAACTTTAGGTAGTTTATCCCCCAATAGTTCAACCCAAATGATTTTGCATGCTGTGCTAATGATCGGATCAATAATTTGGTTTGATTTTATATTCTCTTTTACAAATAAAGCCACTCCACCCCCTTTTTTGTCCTTTCTATTTTTATAATGTGTTTTGTAGCCTGATATGGTATTGCACCATTCAGAATCATGATTCCACCATGTTTCAGTTACTGCCGCTATATCTATTTTTTCGTTATTTAAGATTATTTGGAATTCAGCCATTTTTGCTCCATGTAAACTTCTTGCATTTGTTGATAGGAAATTGATTCCTGTTTTCTTTATGCATTTACTTCCTGTATTAATATTATTATTCTTTTTTATATTAGAGATTTGTTTAAGATCAAGTTTAAGAGTTTTATCATATTGGTCAAAAGCTCCCTACTCCCTTTTCTTATTAGTTTTTTGGTGTAGAAATTCCATTGTGGATAATGCACCCTAGTAATCTTGAACCTTGTTTGTTTAAGTGCAAACCATCATATCCATACAGTTCATTTCTATTTTCAAATTTTTCCCAAGTCCTCATACAAGGAATATTATTCATCAGGCACCATCTTCATAACCAGTTGTTAAAATATTTAATTTTTCTGGTTCTGTGGTAATTTGCTCTTGGTACTGGTAGAACTTCAGATATAATAGGATTTGCATTTAGATCTTGTATACATTTGATAGAATTTTCCATGTCCCTGATTGTTTCCTCTACCTCTTGTTTCCCAAGATTATTAGTTCCAACATGTAAAACTACAGTTTTGGGTCCACATGCATTTTCTAATCTATCAGGGATCAGGCTGGTAATGTCTTTTATTAATGCACCCCTATAACAACAGCTGGTGACATTTTCTTTGTTTCCCCTAGTTGTATATCTGTCTGTAAACTTCGTTATGGAGTCCCCCAGTATAAATATTTGTTCTGGTAATTCCTGACCCTGGTTTGAATCCATTTCAGGTTCTAGTAGTGGTAAACTTTTTGGTGTGACTGTAATTCCTGTAACTGATGCTGGAATACTGTGTGTGACAACTTCTGTAGGAACTGGTAATGTTGGTAGGAGTGAAAGGGGAGCCATAACAGTAGTAATTACATTTTGTACCACTGATATTTGGGGAAGTATTGACAGATCCGCATTGTTTCTGTTGGTCATTTCATTATTTGCTAGGTCAGTAGAAGGTATGTTATCTCCCTCAATTGTTGAAGCCAGTGAGTCAAAACTATTTAGCAGTGGTAATCTAAAAACTTCAGCTTTCCTGCCTTTTTTTTGGTTGGTCTTTTAATTTGGACCTCGTGCCAATCATTATCTGGATTGTCTTGTGTGTCTAACTCCCTTGGTCTTTTTTTTGATAATGTATCACTAGAGCTAGTATTAGAAGGTGTAATATACTGAATTATTTGATGGTTAGATTCCATGTTACTGGTGACTGGATCGATTCCCCCATTTGTAGTGACATTATTTGCTTCACTAAATGTTATGTCATTAAATTCTTTATTTACCATTTTAGTTATTAATTTCTCTTGACTAATTTTCAAAGCTTTAAGTCTAGTGCTAAACTATGACAATTCCACACTTATTTCTTTGTTTTGTTTACATTTTAGGCAGATGAAAGGTAAGTCAAGTATTGGTAGTTCAGAGAACAGATACATGTCACATTCATTGCATAGAACTCCTATTTTATCTTTAAATGTTATAGTCTGGTCCATTTTTACCCACCCTATTTTGTTAATACAGTAATTAATGATTTACTTACAAGATTGATTTAAGAATTATGATAAGTCTTGCTATGTCAGGCTAATAGTTTGATATTCAGTTTGAGTTTTCACAAATCACGTGAAATGCGCTTAACATGCATAGTACGTGCCGACGTGTGTATCTCTGCGTGCATCTCTACTGTGCATTATGATCTCATGCACATGCTCACCCTGCTTGCAGCAGAGCAGTTTAAAACTCCACAGGTGACCTGGAAGTAGTTTCTGGGGTCACCACTCGCTCGTGATGGCAAAGAGTGCTTTTAATTAAATATTTAGCTCAAAAGCAGTGATTTGCTAAAATAGTGCTTTTCAATGTGTATCCCCAGTTTGCAGAAATGCAGAGAGTACAGATTTTGGGAGTTCTATTGTTAGTATTTCCAGAACAACTCCCCTCTTCCTGGTCCCTATGAAGTAGGAGCAGGGCTCAGTTAAAAGACACATGTCTCACAAACACAAACAAGTTATATTTAAAATAGAAAACTTTTTTAAGGCACTGTAAGGTATATTGCACTGCTCGTTTTGTCAAAGCAGCAGCTGAGCAACATATAGAGCTCGCCCGCTCGCAGCAGAGCAGCTTAAAACTCCACAGGTGACCTGGAAGTAGTTTCTGGGGTCACCACTCACTCATGCTGGCAAAGAGCACTTTTAATTATATATTTAGCTCAAAAGCAGTGATTTGCTAAAATAGTGCTTTTCAATGTGTATCCCCAGTTTGCAGAAATGCAGAGAGTACAGATTTTGGGAGTTCCATCGTTAGTATTTCCAGAACAACTCCCCTCTTCCTGGTCCCTATGAAGTAGGAGCAGGGCTCAGTTAAAAGACACATGTCTCACAAACACAAACAAGTTATATTTAAAATAGAAAACATTTTTTTAGGCACAGTAAGGTATATTGCACTGCTCGTTTTGTCAGAGCAGTAGCTGAGCAACATATAACCAGTTCAGAGAGACTAACCATTCTGTGCAGCAGTAGCAGCACTGGTGCTTTGCACATCAGCGGCCAAGGTTCAGGAACAAATCTGGGATGCTGGAGGACTGGGGTTGAGGGTCAAGAGCATCTCATCAGATGCTTACCTTCTCAGTAGGTAGGATAATTGATCCATGCTGCATGAATACCCCCTGGGCACACAGGTAGTGAAGGTCAGAGTGGATTGCAATGAGAGGAGAGATGCACGGTGCTACATTGAGCATGCCAGTTCTGTGCTCTAATCTCACATTCACATTGGTGTCTCAAAGGTAGGGAGTTCAAAGGGAAAACACCCTTGCTGTTGGGATGAAAGAAATTAAGTAGCACACTCAGGCTTCACACTTCTTATCCATTCAGTATGACAGGACCATGTCACCTACCAGATTTGGACACCAGAGGGGCTGCAGACCAAAAGGTATCATTGTAGGAAGTAAGTTAGAAGGGAATCAGTTGAGTGGATCATTTGGGAGCGGTCAGGAGATGGAACTGGGCAATAGCTATACAGTAGCAGTAGGCAGAGTGTTTTTTTTGGCAGAGTGGTGCCTGATGGGTACATAGGAGTAGACACAGTACCAACATGCATGGTAGTGAAGGGGGATTTTGTAATTGGGACACTGGGGGATTGGGTATTCCCAGTGACACTGTTATGTTTCTGGACAGTGTGGGGTGGTGGGTGCTGAGAGAGAGGGTCAGGTGGGGGGATTATGTATTTAAGCGGTCACAGACTGCAGAAAGTAAAAACAAAATAGTGTGAGCATGGAGTATTCTGATGCAGAGTTGGCTTTTTTGTCTCTTCAACATGTTGTTTGTTTGCAAGGAATGCAGGAGTCCTTTTTCTCAAAGCAAGAGGTCTGCAGGGCTCCACTCACTGCAGCCCTAAAAATAATTATGATAGAATAGTTGAGAATAATTTAACAGGAAGTACAGATTAACAGGAAGTGCTAAGGAATTCATAGGAGAGGCTCAATTGAAGTCTTGAAATGGTAAATGGAAATGTATCCTGTCTGGAACACAGAATAATGAAGAACTGAGATAAACAGAGTTTAAGGTCTACATACACTGTGATGCACTGTTTCAAAGTAATTCTGATAGGATAGGTGAGAAGACCTTAGGTAGGATAGGTAGGCAATGAATAGGAACAGGTCCAAAACTGTCAGGAGACAATCAGGAAGTGATAAGGTATTCATGAGAGAGGCTGAATGGATGCTTAGAAGTGTTAACTGAAAAGTAACCAAACAGGAGCACAGATTAAAAAGGAATGAGATACACAGAGTGCAAAAAAAAGGGGGTCCAAGAAAGAAGAGAAGAAAGAAGAAAAAAAATTAGTCAAAAGTAACACAGAGTATTAAAATTTATCATAGTGTGTAATAAACCCTATGTACCAATTGAGTCCGTTAATGTTAGAATGAAATTGTTTGATATATTTACGTTCCCATGTCCTTCTCTACTGCATATTTCTTAAATTGCCTCTTAGTATTAGGACTGATAGGTCTGAGAGGGTATGGTCTAGTTGTGATAAATGTTGTCCTACTGGTGTACTGATAATCTGGTTTACTATTGTGTATTGGTGGTGGTTCATCCTGGTTTGTACTGGTTGCCTTACTTCCTCATATATAGCATCCATTTATGCACTTTTTGCACTAAATTAGGTAAATCACATTGCTGGGTTTACACATGGATCTATTTATTTTTATTGTGCTGTCCTGAATGGTCTTGATTGTGGTCTGTGTGCATATATGGGTGCAGGTCTGACATCTTGTTATGTTGGACACGGGGTCATAATGTCACAAGACATTATGCCACAGCAATATACCGCACTGTCAATACAGCGCACTATAAAATATCTAACTCCGGGGGGGGGGGTTTACAGTAGAAATTGCACAAAGTTTGATAAATGTCAAAGTTCATGCGTCTGGGACTGGGAATCAAAACCTGGTCCCAAGCACACTGCTTGCCTCCCTTGCCACCAGTGGCTCATCCCGTTGAGCCATGCAGCTGCTCGGCAGATCCCTGTCCCTGCAGAGGTCTTATCCTCTGCCTGGGAGAGTGAGAGGGTGCACTACCGCAAATACTACCTTTTGCGGTTTTGCACCCTCTCACTCACCCCTACCGTGCTGTTACTGTTGCATGGTTTTGTCATATGCTGCAGAGTGTGTGACAAAGGGAGCCAGTAGGGTCATGTTGTATGGTGTTGTTCCCCTCATTTCCCAGTTACTTTGATCTGTTGGGAGTTTGTTATGAATTATTTTGCTAGAAAGGATCAGTGGGCTGGCTGTAGGCAATGACAGGTGGTTCAAGGAAGATGTCCTTAAGTCTTTCATGTTTGCTCAGCATGGGTTGTAGTTCTTCAATAATTTGCTGAAGTGATTTTAGCATGGGACTGAATGTAACAACTTGACATGTGTGATCAGTCTGAATTTTTTTGCCTTTATTCCAGTAGATTTTCCTGTGGTATTTGTATTGCACATTCCATTTCCCTGTCAATTTGTCTTGGTGAGTGACCCTGCTGCATGAGGGATTTCTGAGGTAAGGAGAGCTGTCTGTTTCTTGTTATCTCATCAGAGCAGTTTGATGGTATCAAATTGCCTGACTGTAGATTATGAATTTTTGGGTGAGCATGGATGGAAGCTGGAATTCTACAGGTATGGGTGTCTGTCAGAGGTTTTTCTGTAAACAGCAGTTTGTATATGTCCATCATTAGTGATTCTGACTGTGGTGTCCTGGAAATTTATGCTGGTGGTGGAGTATTCAGTAATGAGTTTTACAGAGTGAAGAAAGTTGTTAAAATCATGATGGAACTTTTTAAGGGAGTCTTCACCTTCAATCCAGATCAGGAATATGTCATTTATATGTTGGATGTAGACACGGTTTATATGGGTGGTGTTTAAAAAAAAATCCTACAGACAGGCCATGAAATGACTGGCATATTGCGGTGCCATTTTTGTGCCCATGGCTGTCCCCATGATCTCTAAAAAGTGCTTGCCATCAAATGTGCAGCTGTGTCTCAAAATAAATTTTATTATGTTGCTGATGGTGGTTTCTGAAACGTTTCTGGTGGAAGTGTTGTCCTGTAAAAATTTCTGGCACGCTGATATGCCATCTTCATGTGGGATATTAGTGTAGAGGGAACTGATCCATTGTGGCTGGAATAGTGCTGGGTGGTACTTGTACAGTTTGCTTAAGTTTCTTGAGAAAATATGTGGTGTCCTGAGTGAAACTGATGGTAGATCTCACTAGTGATTTTAAAATGGATTCAATGAGTCCTGAAATGTTCTTAATATGTGTGCCAATTCCAGAGATGATGGGTCAACCTGGATCCACTGCAATTGCCGGTCCACCATAGATGACAATGGCTTCCACATACTGTTGCATGAACTTAAATCCAAATACTGTACAGTAAAACATCCCATTACAATTCACATTTTTCAGGCATGTTCTCCCCAGCATGTAAGATGCAGTACACATGCAAATTGTGACACTTCTGAAGGAGGTAGAAGGGGTTATGTGCATTTCACTGATGATTTCAGAAGTAGTAGTGCATATCAGAGCTTCCTAAGTCTTACTACCCATTATGTTCTGTTTACATCATGCAGACCCATGACCACCATTCTTACCCCATCTCCACAACCCTCAGCCCCTGCATAAATTATATTGAAGCAGACAGCCTCACAGAGGCACATCAGTAAAAAAGTGCCTTACTTAATCTATTAGTAATGGAAGAGAAGTACAATGAAGAAAGCATTATTTGGCTCAACCAGTCACTGCTGGGCATCGGATATACACTTGTGATCTTTGCAGGGGAATTTTCATGATGCACTATTGAAGTAACATGCTGAAGGACTTGAATGTTAGGGATTTCTTCCATGCACCTTGATCTGCTCACTCACTGAGTCTGGTGATGACTCGTGCCTCGTTTACATGCTTGGCTAAAGGAAATGCTGCACTGTATGGGACATCACTAGATATTTCCATGATTCCCTCAAATGCAGTGAGCTCCAGTGCTAGAACCAGCAGAATCACAATGTTCTGCAGCTTCACTTAATTAAAGATGTGGTAACAAGATGGAATTCATCATATCGTGGATTGAATAGATGAACATAAAACTGCATTTTTTGTTATTGAATATCAAGATGATGCATGTGGGGATATCTGTTTTGGGTGCAGTGGTGTGTGCTGCAATATATACAAGCCAATAAAAGATATAATCCTCATGTCGAGTCTATTTGAACAACACACATGTTGTTATTTGAGATTTTCTACAGAAATCCAAAAAGCAGGGCTGGTGATGGTAGTTTCAGAGATGGCAGCACTGGTGGTGGTAGTGAGAATGACAGAATTGTTGATGGTGAAGGAGGAGGTGATAACACTCTTAGTTCATCTGAGTCATCTCAGCAGAAGCATGCTACACTACTCATTAGGGAAATGGCAGCAATGTTTCTGCTACAACTAATAGACAGATTAAAGTGCATTATATTAGGCACAAAATTTGGCATGGCAACCCTGCTGGGTCCCAGCTATAAGGATCTGTGCATTACCCTTGGATATATCCACTGTATCAAGCAGAAACTGCTGCATACACTTCAAATGAAGTAGCACAGACAATGTCAAGAATCAGCCTCCTCCTGCTGCTCGTACTTTACTGATCCTCCTCTTCAGCTGAGTTTGCATGCTTCCAGTGCTCAGCATCAGTTTGACATGGAAGATAACTAGGATAGCAATGCTCCAGAAACAATAAAGAACATCTGGTAGCATTGTGTCACTGAATGTCGGGTCTGGTCAGATATTTTGGAGGAAGGCACAGACATGTCACCATAGTACATAATGGGGGCATATCTAGCAGTGCCATTATCTAGCCAACGTTGTGATCCTATCAAATTATGACAAAAAATGAAAGTCATTTGGCCTACACTAGCTAAACTGTCCCTGTATTTTCATGGATGCCTTTCAACATCAGTCACTTTGGAAAATGTTTGAGTACAACTGATGATATTGTCTTATTACATTGCTCTAGGAAAGATTATGACAGTATTGCATTCAAAACCTTTCAGAAACTCAACTTAACATGGATGAACATTGGTTCATCATTTGATTATTTCCTAGTTGAAGAAGTTACATTGACTGCAATTTCCTCTCCTATATCTTCTGTTGGCAAGTCAACCCCCACTCCCACTCTCACTCCCACTGACAGTGCCATAGTCTGGATGACCATTCTGGCAGCACTGGCAGCACACACTCTATGACACACACCACTTTCTCATGGTCTCCTGAAGATACTTCAAAAACTTTTATAATATCATCATCAGCAAGCTCAGTTTGATTAGGTGTGATGCATCTATCACATAGAGTCAGTATCAGTTAAATAAGACCCACTGCATCATCCAACCCACTGTCAAGGGACAGTGACCCCAATTTAAAATGAATAATGGCTGCACACAGATGGGTACATTGCTTGGTCTTGTGACCTCATGTAGTCTGTTGACTACAAAATTGGTTGCCAGTGTGCAGCAGTTCTCTTCGGACAGACTCCAGTTCGGTCAGTCTTAAAAATGTATATCTATATATTCTTTGTAAAAACTCCATTAATGCATCAGTTAGGGTTAAAGCAACAAAAGTAGGGAAATGTGGTGTTAGAGTTCCCACCCAAACACCCAACTCACACCCTCCAGGCAGCAAGCCAGTCATGGGGTGTGCCTTGTGGTGCTCTAGCCTAATGCTTACCCAATTTTCATATACTGTACACATCTCAGCTTCTTTATTGGTGGAATGTGGTGAGCCTTAGGCTGTTGAACCCCAAGGCACACCCCATGCCTGGTTTGCTGCCTGCAGGGTGGGGGTGGAGGTGTTAGGGTTAGGAACCCTAACATCACATTCCCCTACTTTTGTCACTTTAACCCTAACTGATGCATTAACTGAGTCTCTTTGCAAATAATTTCCTTACTTTTAGAGATAGTCTAATTGTATCCTCATTTGGCTGTGGTAGCACAGTGCCCTCCAGGCCCTGTGCTCCCATCTCTCCATAGATGCATGCATGTATGATGGCATGGAAGCATTTCAGCTAAAACAGCAACCAAACTGTCAGCATAGCCTTGTTATTTCTCCACCTCATGAATGCTGTGCTGAGAATGTTCAGCACCCCGCTGAAATGTCATTCCTTGCCAATGCAACATCATCCCATGCCACAGGCGAGAAAACACATTTTGGCCAGGATTTGAGAAATGACAGCAGTCACGTTCATGAAGTGATGTAAAAACTTGGCTATATTTAAAATTTGGGTGAAAATATTTAAAATTCCTGAAGTTATGAGTGAGCGTAGTAAAATTTAAATGCATGCACATAATTTTGCCATTTTTACATATTTTGATACCAAATATTTGCAACATAGCCTTCTTACGATCCTGCTTGAACAATGACAGTGAACATTTTCAAATAATGTCTGAAAGGTGATTTCGCCAAGCTACCACAAAATCTCCTTTTGGGACAGACTTGTGGAACACCAGTGACATTGTCCATGAGGTGGGGTCCACAAAAGGCCATGTTGAAAATGTGTTGTCCAAATATGCAAATATGGTCAAGTTATGCATCAGAGTTGAAAAACCCATTGAAATACATTAAACCACATTTACCTTAGTTTCTTATATTGCAGTCACCAGTTTCAGCAGCAAGATGTGTCTTTGATCGGAGAGTGGATCTCAAACCTGGGACTTATTCAGGTAAGTAAGGGTGTGTGTGGATGTACTGGGGGTGGTGGGTGCTGAGTGGGGGGGTGGCTACGTCAGATCAGCAAGGGACCATTTTACGTTTAAAAAAACTTTGAGGATAGTTTTCTTCATTTCAGGTACTGGGACAGCATTGGCGGGTGAGGGGTTCCACTAGACATCAGGGAATATCATTATTTATTTATTTATATTTTATTTATTGAATTTTGTTGAGCCGGTAAGCCCACTGGGCCTAGAAATCCCTCTTTCAGGGGTGACTAGGGGGAGGGGGATACAAATGGTAAGCAACTGAAATTGAACCAGATTAAGCTGTTGGTGGTATTTTCAGCAAATGGGAGAAATTTGGCCAGGACACCGGGGAAATTCCCCTACTCTGATGCTGCTGTGCTGATGTTTCTGCATTGCGGCCAGTAGGGGGACAGGCCATTTCCAAGATGGCCACTCCAAGTGGACAAGGGAAGGAGAAGGAAGTCTGTGGAGCAGGACAGCTAGCCTCAACTCTTGCTCCAGGTGTTGTGGAGGCTCCAGCCATGGATTTGGCTGAAATTGAATCAGATATTGAGCTTCAGGATGCTTTTGTGAGCTGGGAGCAATCGGTTTTGGATAAAACAAAGAAAGAAACTGGACAGTTGGAAATTGCAACAACAGGAAGAGAAAGGTATTGTTGGTATTTGAACCTGCAACCTCTACAGAAAAGTCACTTATTAAACCACTAAATGTGGGTCAGAAACAAGATAATGCTGCGATAATGTTTTCTGGAGAAATGGAAGAACCAATTTCATCAGATAGCTCCAAGGGAAGCGAGATGAATTTAAAACTGCAGGCTGACAGAGAAAGCCAAGATATTAAAACCAGCAAACAGACTGCAGGACAGTGGCGCAAAATATGGAGCAAAAAAAAGGTACTGTGTCTTATTTAAGTTATAGTTCTGGTAGGACAGAGTTGCCAGCAAAAGAGTTTGCCTCTGGTGTTAAAAAAAATGCCCTGTCCTAGTTTAATGAAGCTTCACTGCGGTGTGTTGAGCTCCCTGACTGCAGCAGGTGTCAGCCTGATTGTAATGAAGAGCACAAAGGCAGAGTTAAGGTTGATCCCAAGATTGTAAACAGCTCTGTGGAAGAGAGCTTAGAGCAAGGCTTGAGCTCCATTTCCCAAGAACAAATAATTCTCTGAATTCAGTGCAGGCTGGTATTATCTCTGCTGCAAAGTGAGTGTTTACTGCCGGTTTCGGTTTCTGATAATGTCAAAGGAAGTAACAGTGAAGATAAATGATTTATCTGCACAGAATATATTGCCATATACTTTTTGTGAAAATAAAACAGCACAGTTGAACAAGGTAGCGTGTTTGGTTCAAACAGCAGAGTCAAGAGATTTCAGCAACTGACCTCAGCTGTTACACATCAAAGACTGACGGTTCCCAAAGTGGGGCTACAGATTTCTTTTTTTCTGA
Organism: Neoceratodus forsteri; assembly: GCA_016271365.2. Taxonomy (NCBI): domain Eukaryota; kingdom Metazoa; phylum Chordata; order Ceratodontiformes; family Ceratodontidae; genus Neoceratodus; species Neoceratodus forsteri. The sequence continues at coordinate 540,440,191 of CM057456.1, read as the reverse complement.
TAAAATGAACCAAAAAAAGTCTAAAGCTGATATACAGATGGCAGACCCCTTTTTTTTACATAAAGAAGGTTCGCAAGATTCTTGGTCACCTCATAAAGCTTTAAGTGAAGCAGGGTGGAAACAGACAGTAGCTGGTGTATGGAAGCCTGATCCTGCTTGGGACTCGAACTTATCTTTATCTCAGCATTCTCCTGAGTGGATTCCAGGTGGACAGCAGCAGAAAGGGGAGGAAATCCTCTTGCAGGAGCCCATTCGGATTAATACAGATGAGGACACTGTACAACCTCCCCCTTCACAGAAGCCTTTGATGTCTGAACTTTTCTCAAATTCCCATAGGGAAGCAGCCCCTAGGCGCAATGCTGTGAGGCTGAGGTATAAAGGAGGGTTAGAAACTAGGCCGGATAGGCATTATGTGGGAAAACCTTGTTGAAAGACTCACTGCATTTCACCCTCAGGATGTTTATGCTTTCATTAATATTTCAGGAGGACAATTATGACATAAGTTTCGTTCTCAACAGGCTTTAGAGTTGTTCTGGGTTAGGTATGGACAAGTTAAGTATTCTCCTATGTGGACACCATTTATTGTTATACCACTCTCAAAACCCTGATTAAGTTCGTACAGTTATGTTCAAATGAAGGGGTATGGGTGGAAGACATAACCTTTTGGTTAAAAAAAATGTGAAGTACTAAGTGAGCCAGAGCCTATTTTAGATACAGAGGGGTTCTGGACTGGAGGATGGAAGTATAAAGTTAAATTAAGGCAAACAGAGGCTGGAATTGAACATATACCTAACTCCTTTTTGTTAGGAAAAGATAGAGGGGTATGTTTTTACAGCGGACAGCCCCGTGCATGTTACAAGTGTGGAGCTAGAACGCACCTTTCAAGTGTATGTGATCAGCCCCGTTGTGATAATTGTGGGGAGGTAGAACATTTAACTATGTTTTGTAGCAATCTATCAAGTTGCGATTTGTGTGAAACTAAAGGCCATGTGTTCAAACTATGTCCTTGGGCTGCCCAAAAAATCCTTTTGTTCTAATTCTGAGGTTTTTATTCAAAAGCACAAGAATCCATGGTTAAAGCTACTCTCCAGGATGCTGCCCTCCCCTGCAACAAATCAGATGAAATTCTCTAGGCAAGAGAGAAATTGAAAAGAAGGGGTTTAAAAGGCAAGGTGTTGAACAAAAAGTTAAACTCACCAAGTAGGAGGATCAGCGTGAGATATCCTCAGATATTGTTAAGATAGTTAAGGGCAATATGGGTCCCTTAACCTCTTAGATTTCCTCCAGTGTGTTATACGGAAGGGGTCACAGATGAGGTGGTGGTGGCAGCCGCTGTTGATAAACCAGTGCCTGTACTGCCCCAAAGAAGATCTTTAAGGAATTCACTATCAAAAACTCCCCAGTGGAACAGATTGATACCAGTAACTCATGCTGACCTGCTTCTCCTCTTGGGGTAACACTGAGATAGAGGTTGAAGATTCAGACTCTAAAAATCCTCACTTTCAACTAGGTCACAAATCATGGATAATTACAAGGATAAAAAAAGAAAAAGAGGAAAAACAATGATTTAAATACTTAAAAGTTAATGAGGTTGGTTTGGGGTTCTTTGAATGTTCATAGCTTATTGAATATGGTTAAGCTACAAGCCCTCTTTCATTATATACATGAATTTCCTGTTTCTGTTTGTTTTTCAAGAGACATGGATGTATTCCAAGATCAGTTGGTGGCATTTAAAAGAGATTGGTTTTGGGGCCCTTCATTTTGGTCATTTGGGGAAGATTCCGCAGATGGTATAGGAATAGTGTTTAATTCATATGACTTCCAGTTACACAATTTGATAGACCTAATACCAGGAAGGGTCCTGATTATTGATGGGAAGTGGCAAGGACTAAGCTATAGGTTTATCGACATTTATAACCCCCAAACAAAAGCATGTAGAGTTAATTGTCTTAAATCGGTACAGCCTTTTTTATTAACAACAGTTAGAGTATTATGGGGGGGCGACTTTAATTGTCCCATTTCGACCCATGCTAGTATAACAAATAAAAAAACATACTGTGACTCTAATGCTTTAAGCAAAATTATAAAAAGTGCTGGACTCTTGAACTGTCATAATGCTTTACAGGTTGGAGAAGGTTTTTCGTTTAAAAAGGGGAAGAGATTTTCTCTAATAGACCATATGTTAGTGTCACCTAATATGCCAATAGAATCTTTTAAAATATTTCCTAGTGAATTCTCAGACCATTCCTTTCTATTAAGTTCTTTTAGCTTTTCAGACAGGCAAGAAAAAAGGCTAGTTAGATGGAAACTCAATAACTCCTCATTAGAACTCCCTTATATACAAGCTGGGGTGAGATACCTATTAAGAGCCAGGTTATCAGTAGCCTTTTATATTCAGATTTGGGAGATTGGTGGTTAGAGTACTAAATCGGACTTAAGGAAATGGTTTAAATTGCAAGGAGTTAGAGCAAAGAATGACAAATTCCTGCACTATTTAGGTTTAAGACAACAATTACAGAGGCTTATGACTATAGCTTTCTTCTAGGATGGATTACTCAGAACAAATTGCTAATCTTAAAGAAAAAATGAAAGAGTTTCAGTATGATAGAGGAAAACCATGCAGGCCATTTAACTAATGGAATTAAAAATCACCCATTGGGGATCCATTCAAATGTGTAAACAGGTAAGAGATTCTATGGAAATTGGAGGTACTCAAAGATTCAGATGGTAATTTGGTATCCTCTGTGGCCCAACTAAGAAGTGATTGTAGAACATTACTGCTCTTTGAATCCTCTTTGAGACAATCCCCGATTCAGCTATGGCAGCCTATTTAAAAGATATTTTAGTTCCAGTTAACCTAGTTGGGAGATCGGAGGTATGGGACCTATCACTCAAACAGAGATTTTAAGCTCCATTAGGTTATTGAAACTAAATATTTCCCGGAATAGATGGATTTCCAATAACTTTTATAAAATCTTTTCAGACGAACTTAATCAGTGCCTGTGTATCTTATTTAGGTATTTTTAGATAAAGCTGCAATCTATCCCTCATTTACAGAAGGGTTATTGACTTATATATTTAAGTCAGGAGATAAGCAAAACATTACTAACTGGAGACCAATCACTTTTTAAACTCTGATTATAAAATCTTTACTGGTATTTTAAATAATAGGCTGAAGAATTTAGCTAAAGAAGTTATTTCACCCTTTCAATATTGTGGGTTACCAGATAGAAGAGTCCAGTCTGCTTTGATATTGATTCGAGATGTAACTGAGTATTTTACTGAGTTAGGGTTAACTAGATGCTTAATAGCAGCTGACTTAGAAAAAAGCTTGATAGAGTTTATTTGCGTTTCTTTTCCTTACCCTTAAGCATTATAGGGTTCCAAAGCAATTAGTGAAAATAATTGAGAAATTATATGATAATTATACAGTAATTCCATATTTAAAAGATCAGAAGGTGGAAGATTTTAAGTTAACTACAGGAGTTAGACAGGGTTGCCTCTAAGCCCTCTTCTTTATATTTTCTTTAGACCCCTTTTTCAAACGATAGTTTGAGACAGATTTGGAAGGTGTGTACAGTGAATGGGCAGAGGATTTGCAATTAAGGATACAAGCCTACACTGATGATTTAGTAGTATATTTGGAAGATAGGGCCTCAGTAATTCATTTTGTGACTGCATTTGAGGCCTTTGCAAAGGTATCAACTGCAAAAATAAATTTAAATAAAACAAAGGGATTATTTATTGGAGCAACTGGTGCTGAGAAAGTGTGTCAGGAGGGTATTAACATCTCCCGTAAACCTCTTAAAATATTAGGGATATTATTCGGTTCCCAGAACATGCCTGTTGAAAATTGGGAAGATGTCATTATTAAAAAGAGAGAAAGGTTAATAGATGGAAAAAGTGAAATGACCAAATTAAAAAAGGGTTCAGGTAATCGCCAATTTCTTCTTCCAACGATACAGTATGTGGCGATGATTTTTCCGCTTCCTGTGTTTTTGAGACTAGAATATATAGTGTTTTTTTCAAATATTATGGGGAAATCGCTTAAATCCTGTTAAAAGGAGCTATACGATTTAATGAAAAATAAAGGTGGTTTAGGAATGGTAGACCAGTAATTTTTGTGCATGCTTTGTTTTATCAAACTCAATTAAAGAAGGGTTAAAAGCAGAATTAGAGGCAGTGGAGTCTGGAACTTGAAAACAATGGGTAAATACTTAAGAATTTGTGCACTTATGGCCCCTAAACTGAATCGCTACTTATATATTCCATCATTTTTAGGCCAACGGCACAGAAATTGTTCAAATGGAAACGCAGGAAACAGGTAATTTGAATAATAACATGAAGGGCTTTATCGTTTTTCTAATGTCGTTGACTCTTCCCTCAGAACCAGGATTTAAAATTGTCCTATGACTTTAAATTCTAGTGTATTAGCTCAATTAAACTGTAAGAGGATGCCTCAAAACAATGGGAGACGGTGGCTGATCTTTATGGGAAACTGAATGTCAGAGAAATGCAAGTACAAGGCTTTACAGGAAAGATTGTGCCCATACTTGGATTGTATTAATGTAGAAGAATCGATGGAGCATTTTTTTCTTAGATGTTCATATGCGACTGGTTTATGGTTATACCTAGAAAAGCTTTGGGGATTTAAATGGTTATAATATGTCTTATGAATTTTGATTCTAGGATGTTATCCCAAGAATTTGTCTGAATTTACTGAAGAAACATTATCCTTATTTTTGGGATGTCTAAGATATTATTTATGGCAAGCTAGGGTTCAATGGGTCCTTTATCAAAGAATGCCTTACTCTTGTGTAAGTAGGTTAGTCATCAAGGAGCTTATAATAATTTATACACAGGATGCATCAAGAGTGACCCCAGGAACTTTACGTAAATGGTGGAAAGGTTTTCTTCACTTATTAAGTTCAAATAATAAGAGTTAAAAGTGGACTGGATATTTGTTAATAGTTTACTTCTCATGATTTTTTGTGTTCTCGTAGCGTTTACAATGTAATGCTTGAACATCTCCTTGATTTTGTTATGTTATATGTTATGGAAAAGTTTTGTTCTATCGATTATCCTACTTAAAAGTGTTGCTGTTTATGTTTTTTATGTCAATAAAAACACCCCTACTCGACTATAGGGGGAACCCTTCTGGGACAGTTCTAAGATGGCAGATTTGAAGAGTGTAGGTAGAGGTGGAGGTGTGGGGGGACAGAGTAGCTGAGGACCCTGTCTGCAACGTACCATTCCATGAACCTAATGACAAGGATTCTGCTCTTGATTCTACTAACGTGTATATGGAAGATATTGTGGACTTTTCATTGGATGATGACATGGACTCTGTACCTGCTACAGGTCTGCAGTCTAATGACCAGACTACATCTCAGGACGATGTTTCAGCTATTGGGCTGGAGAACGCTGATGTCTCTTCTATAATCCTGCTGACGCCTACTCAAGAGGAACAAATGCTGCAAAATGCTATTCTTCACAATAAGGCTTTTTTATTGAAGTTATTGGTTAAAACAGCTGAGAAATTGCATTTGGCTACTACAGTAGTCGAACCTCTGGTTCAGATGGACGCCACTACACATGCAGGTACTATTCCAGCCACTGTAGCGTTTATGACTTCTCAGGACAGTTCCTCCCCTGTCTATGTTTCCCCTGTGAACAATACTTCTGCCATACATGGTCCTCATTTGCCTTTGTGATCTGCGACTACTTCTTCTTCTTCTACTGACACGCTACCTGCTGCTTCCACTTGGAACTCTGCCACGGTGTTGACTGCTGCCGGATGGCTTCTGACTGCTGGTGCTGTGGGATGGACTTCCCCAGGGCCAGTTTCTGCTGCTGCCATTATCTCCAGCTAGTCACTCTTGTGCTCCCTTCTACATCCTCGGGATCCCTAAATTTGCTTACCCACCCTTTAACTGTTGCCATAAATTGAAAGCCCTTAGCGAGTGTGACAGTCCCCCTTGTAATGGATGACACGTCTCCTGCCATACATGGCAATCCTGTTACTCAACCTACTGCTTCTTCTGGTCATACTGTGGTTGCTATGGACTTGCCTCTTTCTTACTCTCATTCTGCTCTTGCGGCTCCTCTGGGTGCACACGTTGAGGATTCTGAGCCTTCCGTCTCGGCGCCTACTCTCGAGGGCTCTAGGAGAGATTCTTCATCTGCACAACCAGCCTTTACCTTTCAGTTGGCTGATCTCTTCAAGCAAGTTGGTGAACCGGCTCAAAGATACAACGCAGTGCATTTAAAATATACTGGACCTTCTGAATCTTTTCCTACTAGAAAATTTGTTTTACACACTCTTCTGAAGCAGTCCATGAGGATACAAGTGCTGATTTGTTTGTCTTCATTCACATCAAGGGTGAAAATGTTTATGACATTAGTTTTTGGACTACTGCTACTTTGGAGATGTTTTGGCAAAAGTTGGACTTGGTTAAGCATCAGCCTGATTGGCAGGATTTTTTTCTCATTCCTTTAACTAAACCTACTGTGAAAACCTTAACTTTATTGTTTTGTAGTGAATGAGTTAATATTGAGGATGTGCAGTATTGGTTGAAGCAAAAATGTGATATTTTGCAAAGCCCTGTCCCTATTCTTGATGAGGATTTGGTGTGGACAGGGGGATGGTGCATCAAGGTTAAATTGTGGCATACTGATTTAGGGATACAACATCTCCCTAGTAATTTTTATATTGGTTATGACAGGGGTATTTGTTTTTACCTAGGGCAACCAAAAACTTGCCACAAATGTGGTGCTCGGACCCACCTTAGTTCCACTTGTTCCCTTCCCCGGTGCAACCTGTGCCTAGAGCATGGTCATGTGAGTCTTGATTGTCCTAATCCCCTCAGGTGCAACCTGTGCAAGGAATCAGGCCATACCTATTCTTCTTGCTCATGGGCTACTTGGAACAGGATGGATAAAGCCATGCAGGACCCTGAATTCTTGATCAATGCTCATCAATTGAAGGTCTCCCAAACTAGGCTGAACGACACCTCAGGGACCTCTGCTGTGCCTCCCACCCCGAGCCTTCTATTATTCAGGATTTTCCTTTGGATCCTCTTCCAGTTCCTGACCTACCCATACCCCAGGAGATTACTGTTCTTTCTGATCCCATAGTTGCAGTTCCTGCTGTGCCCATCCCCTGACCTTATGCTCCCACCCATTGATGCCCCTTTAGAAAATGTACAGTCCACTAAATGTAAGAAATCTTGGAGCAATGTGGAACCTCCAATTAGGGACTCCCCTAATTTGACTAGGAATAGGTTCCAGGTCTTATATAAAAGGAAACAGTGGGGGGGGATTGTGGGGATGAGGAGGGGGATTCTGATACGTCCTCAGTAACTTCAGGTACACAGGACTTTCCTATGGAACTGCCTATAGAACACTTAACCCCGAAAAAGCTAGGGGAAAGATGAAACATAGACAGAAGGCAGATGGCTGATGCCCTTTTTTTTCCTATCCTTTTTTTAATTTTCATGGGTCATGTTTTACATCCATTAACCCTGAATGTAAATAGTAGTAAGTCCTTTAAGAAGAGGTCTACTACCTTTCAGGTTTTGAAGGGGCTTAATAATAACATTTTCCTTTTACAGGATACTCGGCTTAAAACTGACTATGAACTTTCCCAGGCTAAACAGTCATGGATGGCTGGTTCCTCCTTCTGGTCTCAGGGCCTAGACCAGTGTGATGGGGTAGCCATCTTACTTAAAGACTCAGACTTCCTTGTTTGGCAATTGATAGAGATTGAACCTGGGAGGGCTCTGGCCCTTGACGTCCCTTTCCCGGTTCTGAACTTTGTATTATTTGTCTGTACACCCCACAAAGTATAGCCACTAGTGTTGCATTGTTTAAACTTGTACAACCTTTTTTGCACACACAAAGAACTGTCATTTTTGGGGGAGATTTTAACTGTGGCACCTCTCCATCGGAGCGGGGCTGTAGTACTCAGAAAGTGTTCAGTGACATGGCTTATTTGAAATCTATGACCCTCACGGCACATCTTCATGATGTCTTCATTGTAACAAACTCCACACCTCATAAAACTTTTATCAAGGGTCGTTTGAGGTCCAGAATTGATTATCTCTTTGTGTCTACCTCTGTCACCATTTACAATGTGTACACAATACCTTTTGAGACCTCTGACCACCTGGCAGTATTTTGCTCATGTGGTACGGGTCTCTCTGTTTCTCATTGTTTTTCCCAGTGGAAATTGAATAACAGCTTGCTTCTTGACATTACCCTCCAGAACCTATGGGAGGAATTGGTTAGGGCCAGGGTTTCTCTCCTTGAGGCATATGATTCTCCAGTAGACTGGTGGATTACATCTAAATCGGATTTTCATTCTTTATTTATGTCTGATGCTTCCTGGGAAGCTAAATATAAACATGCACAGTATTTACTTTAATGAGACCAATTGCAACACTTAATTTCTATGATGCATACACATCCTGTGGATTTATCTCGACAAATTGCACTCATTAAAGAAAACATGGCTGAATTTCAATATAATAGATATTTGAGCCTCAAAATGGAAGCCCAATTTGGAACTCAGGGATGGCAACTTTCTTTGGATGCTTTCTGGGGTTGTGCTGACCGCATAAAAGAGTCTTTGTTAGACGCTTTGCATATCAGTGAGGATTCTACTCTTATCACTGATAAGGCACATATTGCAGAATAGCAAACTTTTTTGTTTACACAATTTGGGGTCCTGGGAAGTACATCTCCTGGTCCTTCTTTTTTTCAGAATTTACACATCCCTGACCTCCCTTCAGAAATGGCTGATTCTTTGATATGGGATATTTCCCTGGCTGAAGTATAATTAGCCATTTCCAGATTGAGGAATAACACTGCACCTGGGAAAGATGGTTTGACCTCAGAATTTTACAAAACATTTTCACATATCTTAAGTCCTATACTGACTGTAGTTTTCAACTCTTTATTACTCCTTCCCATCATACCTTTAGATTTTTCTCAAGCTTTAGTCATATTGTTGTTTAAGAAAGGTAAACGGACTGATTTGACCAATTGGTGGCCGATTAGCCTATTAAATGTTGATTATAAAATTCTTATGTATATTTTTTCACAGAGATTGGTTCATGTTGCAAATGTTTTAATTTCTCCAGTCTAAACTTGTGGCCTTCCGGACAGATCGATTTTTTTTAACTTACAGTTCCTTAGAGATCTGACGCAGCTAGGTACAACTGGTGTCTGTTCTGACTGGTTGCTTTCATTAGACCAACAAAAAGCTTTTGATCCGGTGAATCATGATTTTTTGTTCTCCACTTTGCTGTTGTATGGGATTCCCTCCAGGTTTATCTCTTGGATGCGACTTATTTACACATCTGCCACTGCTTTACCTTTTATTAATAGGGATTTTGGGGCACCCTTTCAGATCCTGCAGGGAGTACGACAAGGGTACCCTTTAAGCCTTGTTTTATATCTCTTTGCCATTGACCTGCTTATTAGGAAAATTCATGGTAATCCTGATATTGAGGGCATCTCAGTACCTGGTTACTCAGCTTCTGTCAATATTTGTGTCTATGGAGATGATCTCTGTTTATGTGTTCAGTCTAGTTATGCCCTTCCCATAATTGAGTCTATTTTGGCAACATATGAAGCTGCCTCTAGTGCAAAACTAAATTATGCTAAGTGTCAGGGTTTTCAAATCCATCCAGCACTTAGACTTATGCATTCTTTGCACAACAGTATTATTCCTGTCACAACCTCTCCTGTTTGTTTATTAGGTCTGAGTTTTGGGACAGATGATGATTCTACCTATAATTGGGATCTGGCAACCTGTAAATGTCAATCTCTCCTACAACAATGGAAGGCTAAAACCATTTATAAAAAAAGAGAGTATATTTAATTAGATCTTTGATTTTGCCGCAATTTTTATATGTTGCCAACATTTTTCCACTCCCTTTTAAGTTAGAGCCCCAGATTTTCAATATTTTTTTCAAGACCTTTGTGGGAATCGGTTAAATCCTATTAGGGGGGTTTTTACATATTATGATTATGATTTGGGGGTGTTCAGATGCTTAACCCAGTTTTTTTTTCATTGCATTTTTATGTACAGGTCTTTTAGGGATCTTTTACAGGGTGCTCCTTTCTCCTGACATAATGGTTTTTATACTTGGTTTTCCTCCTTACAACAGAAGCGGGGTATGGGTCTTTTGATGGTGGCTATGATCACTCACACTCCCCGTATTCCTTTGTATGTTAAACCCTGTCTTACTAAATTACATCAAGTGGGGCATTACCCAGCTTTTGATAACTACAAAGACCAGGATTGCCTTCTATTTTTTTCTCATAGAAGAAATGTTGCTTCTTCCCCCTGTCTTTCCAGCTTGTTCTGACACCCAGTTCCAGGAAACCTGTGTACAACTCAGTGACAAGAGAATTCCTAAGCAGATGTGGGATGTGGTATGGTTGTTTTGTTATGGCCTTTTGGGGGTCTGAGGCACCCTTAAGCACAAAGCTATGGATTCTAGGATGTGTCCTAGGGTGACCTGCTTGGCTGTTTTAGAAACTTTGGATCATTTTTTCATTACATGTCACTTTGCTCAAGCATTCTGGTCTGCCATGGGAAACATTTGGACTGATGTTTCCGTGGTTCATATTACTTATGATATTGTAGTTTTAGGCCTATTTCCATGTTCCTTGCTGAAATATGATAGAAAATTAGACATACTGCTAAGTATTGTGTCACATGAAACTTTCATATTTGGAACATGAATGTTTCGATGCACTGTTATTATTGAAATCTTTGCAAGCTGTGGGAAAAGGGTATCATCAATAGCCCTGTGCTCTCCTCTATTACTGCAAGGGAGTGTGGGATACTGGAGGACAGGGGCACCTTCTGGATTGGCTCACCTCCATAAATCTTCCTACTCCTGCACCTATTTCCACTTGCTGTACTTTGTTTTATTTATTTATTTATTTAATTTTTGTTGACCGGGTAAGTACACTAGACAGATCCTGCCTATTTTCAGACATGACCCGGGGGTTGGGGATACAGATGAATGCCAACTGATCTTGAACTAGATTAAGCTGTTGGTGGTATTTTTAGTGAATGAGGGAAATTTGGCCAGGACATAGGGGAAATTCCCCTACTGTTGGCCAGTAGGGGGACAGGCTATCGCACGGCATGATGGCCACTGAAGGAGAGCATTTGGAAGAGGAGGTGGAGGGAGCAGCAGGTGGAGAAGTCATGCAGCAAGCTGAAACAGAATCCAAAAATAATGTGTTGCTGGAGATGGATAGTGAGGAAATTTTTCATGATACAAGTGCAACGAGTGAATAATTTTTTTGGCCACATAATTTATCTGAAGCAGAAATACCTGAAGGGAGTTCCTTTAATGCTGGGACAGTGGAGGATCCTGAGTTTTCAAATGTAATGACTTCCAGAGCGAATTCAACACAGCTGATGGCCAGCACCCCGTCAAGCAAAGTGTTCAGCTTGACAGCGGGAATGTGGAAATGCAGCTGAAAACCGTTCCGCAGAGTTCAAGTGAGCGGCATCCTGATACAGACTGTTGCAGTTCTTGAGAAGTGTTTAGTATGGCTGGCAGTAATATTTTCAGGAATGAACAGTGTCTAAAGCTGACAGGAGACCTGGAGAAGCCGGTATCTCAAATTAGTTTGAATATCATGGCCACGGAACCCCCTGCAGCAGCAACTGTGAGTAGCACCTCCTCTAGGAATTCTTTTCCTACAGTTCAACTAACTAAAGATGCTGGCTTTGTGTTCAGAGCAACAGGGTTCTGTAGTGTTAATCCTGGCCCACAGAATCTGATAAAATACCAGACTGAAAGAAACCAACAAGAAGGGGTCACAGAATTTAGGTTTAACAAACCTAGAACCCATCAAATAACATTAAACCCACCTAAAATCATTTCTAAAAAAGGGGGGAAAAGTAATACTAAACCGCCTGGGGAAATACAGGAGGTATCTTCTGATGAGCATGATGAGAACTGCTCATCCCAGAGTGCTCTCCTAGCGGCTGGCTGGGAGAAAACAACAAATGGGGTATGGACCCCATATTTGACATGGGATGCTTCACTGAACTTGTATAGTGCTTCCCCTGATTGGAAACCAGGAGGTCGAAACGGAGTGCAAGCAGGCGGGAGGTCTGAAAAGGGCCTTGCTGGGAAGAAATTCTCTGTGGGTTTAGTTTCTACAGATGTTGGGGATTCTAAAAAAATACAGGACTCTGAAGTACATCTAGCAGAAAAGCAGCAGCCCACAGAGAAACCTTTGATGTCTGCACTTTTTGCTCAAGCCAAAAGAGAAGCTGCACCTCGGTGCAATGCAGTCCGTATAAGATATAAAGGTGGTTTGGTAGAAAGACCGGACAGATACTATGTGGGGAAATGCCTGATTAAAGAATCTTTGCATTTCACTCCCAGAGATGTGTTTGCTTTTATTAACATATCAGGAGAAGATAATTATGACATAAGTTTTCGTTCTGCTTATTTATTGGATTTGTTCTGGGAACGATACGGTCAAGGAAAGTTCTCCCCAACATGGACTACCTTTTTGGTAATTCCCTTGACTAAACCTTTAATTAAATTGTCACGGTGATGTTTAGGAATGAGGGAGTCCATGTTGAGGATATTACTTACTGGTTATCACAAACATGCGAGGTGCAAAGTGATCCTGAGCCTATTCTAGATTCAGAGTAGTTTTGGACAGGGGGGTGGAAGTTTCAAGTGAAATTACAACAGTCAGATTTGGGTATAGAACATATTCCTAATTCTTTTTTATTGGGGAAAGACAGAGGGGTATGTTTTTACAGTGGCCAGCCAAGGGCCTGTTATAAATGTGGTACGAAAATGCATCTTTCCAGCACCTGTGGCCAGCCTAGATGCGATAATTGTGGGGAGGTGGGACATGTCACAATGCAATGTGCCAACCACACAAGATGTGATCTCTGTGAAGAATATGGGCATGCTTTTAGGGAGTGCCCATGGGCTGCTAAGAAAAAAGCCAAGTGTGGGAGCCCAGACCTATTAATTCAGCAAGCCCAGGAAGTGGTGGGAAATACAGGTAGTAAATTTTTAATTTGGACCCCCCCTTACCCCCCAGAGTAATGGACACCCAAACTGTGGCTATTACTACTGGTCCTCCTGACTCCCCTTCTGAGTTAAATCTAAAAATAACGATTAGTGATGAAACAGTACCGAAATCTGCTCTGATGGAGCCGGTTTGCTATGTGGATCCAGCAGAAGAAACTGCAGAGGTTGCTACTCATAAATCCCCAGTACCGAATCCCAGAATTCATATGCTGCTCTCTTTGCTGCTTGGGGTGACTCAGAAATGGAGGTGGGGGACTCTGATTCTCAGAGATCCATTCAGAACACCCTTGGTATCCCCGCTGGGGAGTATAAAGAGAAAAAAAAGAAAAGAAGGAAAAAATGAGTTTTTTCTCTAACAGGTTTTCATGGTTGGATGTTTTTGGGGCTCTCTCAATACTCATAGCACTTTAAATAGTGCTAAAAGGCAGGCCGGTTTTCAACTTGTGCATGACAGGAACAGTTCCATCTGTTTTCTGCAAGAAACTTGGATGTTTACTAAGGAACAAATTTTATCCTTTAAAAAAGATTGGCCGTGGGGACCTTCCTATTGGTTCTTTGGTAGAGAAAAGGCTGATGGTATTGGGATACTTTTTAATTCTTTTCAATTTATTCTATATAAACTAATTGACCTAGTCCCCGGAAGGGCACTAATTATTGATGGGAAATGGGAATCTAGTATTTATAGATTTATCAATATCTATAATCCCCAGACAAAGGCTGCCAGAATTGCTTGTATGAAAGATATTCAGCCATATCTGGTCACCTCATTATACATTCTCTGGGGAGGAGATTTTAACTGTAGTTTAAATGAAAAGGGCAGTTCTGATAAGAAAATATACTGTGATTCCAACTGTCTGAAGACAATAGTGCAAATTGCTGAATTGAATACATGTAACCAGTTAGGTACAAAGGGCATTGGTTGTACCTTTTTTAAGGAGAGAGCTGGAACTACAATAGAATACCTTTTCACATCTAAAGATCTCCCTGTTACAGTCTTTCTGACTGTCCCGGTAGAATTTTCGGATCACTTGTTGATTCAAGTGGTGGTGGGTAATAATGTTAAATAGAAAGGTCGGGGGAAAAGATGGAAGTTAAATACTTCGGTTTTGCAAGATAAAATTGTCATAAATTCAGTAAAACTGATTCTGACAGCCAGGTTATCAGTAGCATTCTTGTATTCTTATCTAGGGGTATGGTGGAGGGAAACTAAAATTGTCTGTACAAAATGGTTTAATAGTTATGGGACACATCAAAAGAATACTACATTTTTTTCCTATTTAAAATTAAGATCTCAATTGCAACATGTAATTTCTGTGGCTAACACCTCTAGACAGGATTTTTCGGTACAAATAGATACATTAAAACAGCAGATGTGGGAATTTCAATATGCTAGAGCTAGAACACTCCAAGCTCTTCTTAATAACCATTTAAAGAAATCTGTTGTAGGAGACCCTTATGTGTTATGCAAAACTCTTAGAGACTCTGGTTCTTTAGAATTTTGGAGCAGAATAACAGTAGAATATAGGATGTGGATTTCATTACTACTATTATTGATCTATACTTTCAAGATTTACAGCCACCATCGAACCCCTCTTGCCTGGATATAAAAGGTTATTTAGCCCCCCATTCCATGGGATCTATCCATGATTTCCAATATCAAGAAACCATTTTCCCTACAAGAAATAGAAAGAGTATTTAAGGTTTTAAAAGATAACAACTCTCCTGGCTTAGATGGCTTATCCAACCTCTTTTATAAAACTTTTCAGGAAGAATTAATACTAGGTCTACAATCAGTATTTAACAGTTTTTTGGTAAAAGATCCTATCCCAGAGTGGTTTACGGAGGGGCTACAAATTTACATTTTCAAATCTGGAGACAAAGGTGACATTAGGAACTGGAGACCAGTTACATTACTAAACTCTGACTATAAAATGTTTACTTCCCTACTCAATAATAGAATTAAAAACATAGCAAATAAAAATATTTTACCACTGCAGTTTTGTGGATTATATAATAAACGGATCCAGACAGCTTTAGAAACAATACATGATTTAATTGAGTATTTGTCGGTAACTGAGGAATCAGGTTGTCTCCTTTCACTAGATCTTGAAAAAGCATTTGGTAGGGTTAATCATGTGTTTTTATTTGCAACGTTGGAATATTTTGGATTTCCGGGAGAAATAATTCATCCTATTAAATCACTCTATAAATCATGCAAAGTATATCTGGTAATTAATAACACAATAAAGAGAGGATTTAGTATCAAAACTGGTGTATGTCAAGGTTGCCCTTTAAGTCTGTTATTATATATGTTTTCTTTAGAACCCCTAATTAGAGCATAACGTTTAAATCCTAAATGGGAAGGTTTTAGGATTTCACGGACAGATACATTTTTAACAGTGCAGGCATATGCTGATGATGTATGTCATTTTTTTAAACAGTCAGAACAACTTGGAGTATTTTGTAAAGAATTTCAGCAGTATGCAAGTGTTTCCAATGCAAAACTGAATTATTCCAAACCTAGAGGGTTGCTGATAGGAGGTAATTATCAGGGGCCCTACCATTACAAGAATATTACAATATCGGACGAACCACTCACTATTTTAGGTATAGTTTTTGGGTCTCAAAATCTCCCTTAGGTTAACTGGGAGGGGGTGTTAAAAAAAGTGGAATTAAAAACTTCTAGATGAAAACAGTTCCGATTTACAAAACTTAAAAGAATTTGTATTCTAAAGCAATTTTTTTTGCCCTGTCTACAGTATGTGGCTTTAATTTTTCCCTTCCATCTCAATTCGAAACAAAACTTTATAGCATTTGCTTTCAGATGTTATGGGGCAATAGGCTGAACCCAGTAAAACGATGTTACACTTATCTGAAAAGGAACAAAGGGGGGTTAGAAATGGTGGACCCAGTTGTATTCTGTTTCACCTTGTTTTTCTCCCATTCCTTAAAATTAAGTCTGACCTGTCCAGAAAGTAATAAGGGATTATGGTTTAAGAAAATTTTAGGAAGATATTTGTCAGCATGGTTGCATTGTGCCCCAAAACTAAATCCCCATATCCATATACCGGTATATTTTAGGCCAGTGGCTCAAAAATTATATAAATGGCAACTGACTAAAAGCCAGATTATTTCAAGCACAACTCGGAATCTTTATAGTACAGTACTAACTCAGATTTATCCCTTAAATCCTGGATTTAAAAACTGCCCGGAGGCTTGGAACCCTAATAGTCTGGATCAGCTTAATAATCCTAGATTGCCTATATATATGTGGGAAGTGCAGTTGCTAATCATGTATGGGTATTTAAACATCAGAGGGACTGCAAAATATAAGGCCAAAGAGGAGAGGAATTGTCTTTATATGGATTGTATTAACCAAGAGGAAATGATGGAACATTTTTTTCTATTTTGTTCTTACTCTAAAGCATTGTGGGCATATCTGGCAAAAAAATGGTCAATGGTTTTGTTGGACAATCTTTCATACAATATATTAATAATAGGGAAATTCCCTCTCAGGTTGATGATTTATGAAAAAGGTACTCTGTGGGTTTTTCTGGCTTGTTTACAATTCTGCCTCTGGCAGTTACGATGTCAATGGGTTCTGTATCAAAGAAAACATCCTTTGAAGGGTTTATTATACTGTATATGCCTCAAAGGAGTTGCAAAAGGTATATTTAAAGGATAAGCAAATGCATAATGTAGGGAAAGTTAATATGTGGTGGAAAGGGTTTTCACATATTATTAAATATAAATAAAGGGAGTGTTATAACCATTCATCAGACTAGGATCAGGTATAGGGTAATGTATTAAGAGGTCTTCTCATTTTGGGCTATGTGTTTTTTTTGGTGTGTGTATTTTAGAGCACTGGATTCTCTGTAACTGTATGGCTTCTGTTTTCTAATTTTTTGTATGATATGACATCTGTATAATAAGTTATTTTATCATAAAATACGTTGACCAAGTAGTATGTAATTCCGACAAGGAGCATCAAACTTGCTCCAGCTTTAGAGGGGCAAAGATTGCAGATATTACTTCAATGACCAAATCTGTGTTATCTTCAGCTGGTGATAATCCTTTAGTGATTATCCTTGCTGGAACTAATGATGTTGGGAAATCTCATCTCCAATAAAAATCTCGTCTCCAACAAATCAAACAAGATTATGTTGTTGTATGCAATGTATTAACTGAAAGGGGCTGTAACTTATGCATCTCCGAAATATTACCAGTTCCAAGAGCCACTAGGTACATCACTACTAAAATAAAAGCTTTGAATGAATGACTATGCAAATGGTGCTATCGGCAAGGAATAACTTGCCTAACACATTGGGAGGAATTTGAAGACAGACCATCACTTTACTGCTGGGATGGTTTGCATCTCAGCAGAAGGGCTAGTATTATCCTAGGGCATAAGGTGACAGCCTTTATAAATAAACATTTAAACTGATAAAAAAGGGGGAAAGTTGGGTACCCCCCACATCTCTTATTACCAATCCCTGCCGACAATATAGCACCAATTTAAACATCTTATCTTTAAATGCAAGATCAATGATTATTTCCAAGCATGCAAAACTTGAAATATTGGCCGAATCCTTAGATCTAGCTTTAAATGCTATCACTGAAACTTGGGGTAATCCAGACAAAAAATGGATTATAGAGATTCCTGGCTTTAAGCACTATTGTAGATATAGAGAGGACTCAAGGAAGGGGGGAAGGGTCAGTTTATATGTAAAGGAAAACATTCCATCCTATGAATCTATGGCCAATATACAAACTGAAAGTTTATGGGTCTATATTAGACCCATGGACACTTCCCAGTTACTTATTGGGACTTGTTACCGACCACCTTCTACCGATATAAATCAGACCAAGCAGTTAGCTGATGAGATCACCCAGATAGCACACAAAGGCTCAGTCCTCATATTGGGAGACTTTAATCTTCCCACCATCAATTGGGACACTTTATCCGGTACTAATCAACATGACGAACAAATACTCTCAGCCATTATTAACTTAGGCCTTCAACAAATAGTAACAGAACCAACAAGAGGAACAAACATAATGGACCTCGTTATAACAAATTTAGAGACTACTATAATTGATCTTCAGGTTTTAAATCCATTGGGTAACAATGATCACATTTCAATTTTCTTTTCTATACAATTTCCCCTACAACCTAAAATAAATAAACTAAAAATAAAACAATATCACAAGGCTGACTTTCATAATATCAATAGTTCCTTGAAATCTCTTAATTGGGGATAGCTTCTTTCTCCATTAGATATTGAAGAAGCATGGGATTTTCTAAAAACAAAGATTCTTCAATTTGAAAAACAGTATGTACCAGAAAAATATAAATATAATAATAAAGGCAAAATATCACCTTGGTTTAACGGAACAATTAAAAAATTAATAGTACAAAAAAATAAACTCTTTTCAAACTTAAAAAAATGCTCAATACAACAAAAAGATGTAGCCTTAGCAAGGTACAGGGTGATAGTTAGAAAATTAAAAAAACAAATTACTCTGGCTCAACGCAACCTGGAATTCAAAATAGCACACACAAAAGATTGCCATAAGGCATTATACTCCTATCTAAATGGAAAAAAAGGAAACAATAATTTAATCTGTCCATTAGTTTCCAACAATGAAACTATAACATCTGATATTGAAACAGCATCTGAACTAAACAGATATTTTTCATCTGTTTTTGTTCAGAAACCAATTATCACCTTACACAATGAAATAATTCCAAAGTCTAAAGTACATAATATTTCTCACCACGAAACTTGGGGGGGGGGGTCTGGATTTATTAAATCAACATACAAGCGCTGGCACAGACAATATCAGCTCTAAATTTCTTTCAGGGACAAAAGACACAATCACCCTGACTCTAACAATTATCTTTAATAAATCCCTTCAATAATCAATAGTTCCTGCTGATTGACATACAGCTACTGTTACACCCATTTTTAAACAGGGTTCCTACTCGAAAGTTGAAAATTATAGGCCCGTTAACTTAACTTCCATAACATGTAAATTAATGGAAAAAAGAATCAAACAACAACTTGAAAATGAAACAGCAAATCTAAACATCAATGATGACTATCAACATGGGTTTAAACCGGGTTTTTCATGCACCACAAATTTGCTTTCTTTCTATAATCATATTAGTTATATTTTAGCTAGTAACATTCCCATTGATGTTATTCTTTTGGATTACAGCAAGCCATTTGACAAAGTGTCACACATCGTCTTGATTGATAAACTTATTTGTCTAGGGTTTACATCTTCCATTATCTCATGGATAAACAGCTGGTTGGGAAATAGGACTCAAAGAGTAAGGGTACATGGTGCTTTATCTGATATAGGGGAGGTGACTAGTGGGGTCCCTCAGGGAATGATCTTGGGTAAAACACTCTTCAACTTGTTTACTAGTGATATGCGTATTTCAGCTAATAGTTTTATGGTTAAATTTGCTTGATGGTATGGTTAAAAACCCAGATAACTGCCATAATTTTAAACTGGATCTAGCATCAGTTGAGAATTGGGCACTTAACAACAAAATGTACTTTAACGTGTCTAAATGTGTAGTACTTCACCTGGGAAAGAACAGCCCCAGGCAAACTTATTACCTAAATAACACCATTATAAAGAATTCTAGTGTAGAGAAAGATCTGGGAATAGTAGTAAATGACAAATTATCTCCCACTTCTCATTGTTCTAGAGTTGCAAATCAAACAAATGCATTACTTCGCAGGATTAATAAAACTTTTATTTCTAAATCAGAGCAATATCTTATGACTCTGTATAGGTCACATGTCAGGCCCCATTTGGACTATGGATCTCCATTCTGGAGTCCTTACTTGAAAACTGACATCAATAGAATTGAGAAAGTTCAACACAGAGCTACTAAACTTGTTCCCCACCTCGCTCATCTGGATTATGACACCAGATTGCAAAAAATAGAACTTTATTCACTTAAGCGAAGATGCATTAGAGGTGATCTTCCGCAGCGGTTTAAGATCCTTCAATCACCAACCAATATGGTATTGTGTGGTATTGTTTACTCAACAAGAAAAATTGTAGCAAGACTGCATAAAAAACAATTACAGGTGAAAAAGGCAAAAACTAACAAGAGACTAAATTATTTCTCCATTAGAACACCTAAAATAGGCAACAAATTACCCCAGGATATAGTTGATTCTTTAACTATTACAATATTTAAGAATAAGCTTAATAGATGGATGGATGATCAGAATTTGGGCTAAACATATATAGTATATGGAGAACAATCTCGATGGGCATCGAGCCTTCTTTTGTCCTATAAACCAAGTCAACCAAGTCAAGTCAGTATCATACCAGCACCTTGAGGGTCATTTTTGCTGTTTGTAAATACTATATGTGGCAGATCAGATGCAGATTTTTATTCCAGCTGAAAGAATTTACCTCTGAGGGTTTGGTACATCTTGTTCTAAGCTTCCTCCATAGGTTACATGGTTTGGAAGTACAGCATTTTTCTAGACCCAAAATTCTTCTCCTCTGGGCTCA
Source organism: Neoceratodus forsteri (assembly GCA_016271365.2). Taxonomy (NCBI): domain Eukaryota; kingdom Metazoa; phylum Chordata; order Ceratodontiformes; family Ceratodontidae; genus Neoceratodus; species Neoceratodus forsteri. Next base: position 540,419,546 of record CM057456.1, on the reverse strand, counting down.
TTGTGAATGGATTTTTCATGCTCCTTGATTACAGTATTATATGTTTCTTTCTGTTTATTTCATCTTTACATTGTGACTTAGTGTGCAGAGTCACTTCTGTATGTATTTTGTTTTTTAGTTTTCATGTGAAGGTCCCCTACTCTTTTAAGGGGGGGTCCATATCTATTAATACTGTTTAGAATTATAAACCTGAACTGTTGTATTACATGTATGAGGCAATACTTATTTCTGTTTTATTTTTATTTTTGCAGTATGCTTTGTGTGATGTAACACTCTTCTGTGACTGATTTATTTTGTGTTTTAATAGAAAGTTCCCCTACTCTTTTAGTGGGTGGGGGGGGTGTCAGTATTTATTGATACGTTTTGGGAATATCACAATGGACCTTTGTACTGAATGTATGCTGCAATACTTTTTTATGTTTCCTTTTGTTTTTGTATTCTGATTTTTGTGTGAAGTAACACTCTTATGTATATATTTTACTTTCAAGTTTTAATAAAAAATGTCCCTACTGTTTTGGTAGGGAGGGGAAGGGATGTATATTTAGCACTGCATTATGTTTGGGGTTTAAGTAGGACTCGAATATTGTTTTGTGTTTATGATTTTTTTTTCCTGCATGATTTGATTATTTAAGTTTTGTTTCACAGTATGCAGTAATGCTTTTTTGGATTTTCTTTCTGTTTTTTTTCTATGACATTGTATGATGTACTATTGATTTGTTTATATATTTTTTGATGATATGAAAAATAAAAAATTCACCTACTCTTTTTCGATAAGTGCCATGGGATCTTTAGCATCCACCTGAACTACCACCAATCCAGGCAGATGGGACCTCGGTTTAACGTCTCATCCAAAAGATGGCACCTCAGAAGTGCAGCACCCCCCTCATGCTACACTACAGTGTCAGTATTGGGATATTAACCCAAGTACCAGATGTGGGGACTGAACCCACAGCCATCTGATCTCCTTGCCTCAGAGGCAAGTGTGCTATCTACTAAACCACTGACACTGTGACATTATACAAGGCAGATAGTGATCAGTGAGTGGGGGGTGCCAGTAGACATCAGGGAAATATTTTTTTGTAAGGGGAATGACTATCTGTGGGTGGGGGGTGCCACTAGACACCAGGGACACAAAAAAAGACAGGGGATAGATATCAGAGGGTGGGGTGCCACTAGACACCAGGGAAATACATGACAGTACAGGGGATGGCAACAGAATGAAAGCCAGAGATTCTCCCTTCTTGAAAAAGGATCCTTTTTCATGACTTGTGGTATGACAAAGGATTCTTTTTTCATATCATGTAGTCATGAAAAAAGATTCATAATAGTAAAAACACATTTCTAGGGCATGTCTGCAACTCTGAAGTGTAGATTACACCTAACTTATTGCCAATCACTCAGATAGATGTGTTGGTGTCTCAATTATGTCAGTTTTATAGCTTTTAAATATTTATTTTGAAAAATGGAAACAAGATGGCAGAAAATGAAAAAGGAATATTCCAGTACAAAACAGGTTTCCTTTTTTGTTTCATACAGCTATCCTGAAGTGCTTACTGAGGATGCTCAGAAGCATTTTTTTCAAAATATAAAAATTAAATAACATTGAAATGAATTTTTATTTGTGCACTAGACTAGAAAAGGCACATCTGTGGACTTGTCCCTTTCTGCCCTGAAAATTTCAGACCAGGATTCCAAACCGTATGGGCTGCAGACAAGTTCAAAGAAAAACCCAACAAAGTCAATTAGCAAGAAGTCATTTTTTCACTTCTCTAGAACTCAGAAACCACACATCCAATCAGAACATAACTGAACACATCCAGAGATATACCCTAGGTGATGGATCATGCAAATACTTATGCAATCCGTTGAGCAGTTGCAAAGTTATTAAAGTGCAACATTTGGGATTTAATACTGAACTGCCTAATCAACTCTAATTTTAGGGGTGTGACTGTGCCTCTATAACATAGAAAGTAAAAGTGAAGAAAGAAACCCAAAACAAACAAAAATAAAAACTTGACCTACTTGAATTGTGAAACATTGAGCAGATAAATATAATGTCCTAAATGTATTTCCTAAATGTATTGCCTTTTAATTCGAGTTTTTGTTATTGAATGTTTAACATTTTTTTTGGGTGCAAGTTATTATAAATTTTGAAAATATTTGGGGACAGTGAGAAGGTATTAATTGGGATGGAGGTACACCAGTGAGTATGGAAGAGTGGAGGGGGTAAGCCTTGAGCTCAGCAATAAATGCTAATAATTACTATAGATCAGAACAGGAACACAGCACCCATACTTGTTGTTGACTGTCTCACACTGCCGTAAACCCACAAATTCCCAGTGGTGGCATTAAACTCTTGTCCAAATGCTGTGAGACCACCATGGTGGTGATTTAGACTTGGCAAGAGGGCTGTGTGCACATAATGAGGTGTCTTTTAACTGCCATCAACTAAACTGTGGTCACCAGGCAATGAGTAATAGGTTTTTGTGCACTCTGGGGATTGTAGTCTTTATAACCATTGGCAAGACAATAACTCCGGGCAGGCTACAGAACTAAGGTAGTATTTAGTTTTATTACACTACAGGGCTTGTGAGAGGCTCCATTGAGGGCTAGAAATCTCCTTATTTAGTCTTATTCCATTTTTAGTTTATAGTGTTAGTGGGTGCAGATGGGGTCACATGACCCAGAACTTTCTTCCGGATTGAGCAGCATATATGTTGAGCCCCATGCGAGACAGCTGATTAAACTCTTGTCCAAATGCTGTGAGACTGCCATGGCAGTGAGACAGACGTGGCAATGGGGCTGCATGAACTTAACGAGATGTCTTTTAACTGCTGTCAACTAAATTGTGGTCACCAGACAATGGGTGCTAGGTCTTGGTGCACTCTATGGATTGTAGTCTTTCTAGCTGCTGGCGAGACTGCAACTCTGGGCAGGCTACAGAACTATAGCAGTATTTAGTTTTGTCACACTGCAGTGGTTGTGAGAGGCACCATTGAAGGCTGGAAATCCTTTTATTTAGTCTTATTCCATTTTTAGTTTGTAGTGTGAGTGGGTACTGACAGGGTCATGTGACCTGGATTTCTCTTTCTGGGCAAGCAGCATATAAGTCGAGCCCTGTGCAAGCGAGGCGAGAGTGCAGATGCCATGTGCACAGATGGCTGTGCATGTCTCAGTGCACATCTCTGCAGTGGATGTAGGGAAGGAGGGCCTACTGGGTCAATATGTCATAAGCTTAATAGTGTACGACAAAACCTCGAAACAGAAACAGCACGGCATAGGACAACGAGACGGTGCAATACCATGAATGGGTCTATGCACGGTACTGCACCCTCTCAATGTCCCATGCAGAGGATAAAACCTCTGCTGGGACAGGGATCCACTGAGCAGCTGCTGTGGCTTGAAGGGATGAGCCACTGGCAGCAAGGGATGCAGGTAGTGCATTTCGGACTGGGTTTGATTCCCAGTTCCGGATGCATGGAATTTTTCATTTTTTCACACTTTGTGTGATATTTACTTTTACTCCCACCCCAGAGTTAGTTATTTTACTTGTGGGGTTCGGGGGCACAGCCTCCCATAATGGGTGGTGCAGGGGCAGATCCCCCTGCAAAACAAGACTTATACTGCATGCAAAATATTGCACTGCATTGGCAGTGCAGTATATTGCTGCAGCATAATGACTTGTGACATTATGACCCCATGCCGCAGGAGGGTGCAGGAATCTACACAAGTTCAGAGAAATAGGCAAGATACCTGTGTTAACAAAAGAATTTATTGTTGTTTGTCTGTTTCTTTAGGCCACAACTAGCATTATTTGTAAGCACTTTGTTGCTTTCATTGTAACCGGACACAGGCACCAAAAATTATTTAACCAGAAACAGGTAATCAAGCAAATTGCTTAAGGATCTCATTAATTAAGACATTATGGATTCCAATATAGTGAAACTTGCTAGCAGATAATTCAGCATGAAATGTATCTTATGTGAGAAAATAAGCAAGGAGGTGATAAATGAAGTGTTTATTTATTCTTGTGATGAGTGTACCTTAATCAGAGAGTTAAAGACTAAACTGGTCAAATTAGAAATGAAAGTAATTTCCCTACAGCAACAATAATTTGATACCATCAATCACAATATGCTCATTAACTCCCTCCTCTCCGTTGGTGTATCCCAAGAAACTGCTGGCTGGTTCACTAACTATCTCCACGGCTGCACCCAACAAGTGAAGATAAATAACACCCTCTCTATTACCCTTCCTGTCTGGTTGGGTGTCCCCCAAGGGTCCATCCTGGGTCCTCTCCTTTTCTCACTATACTTGAACTCCTTACTTATGGCCTCCTCAGGGTGTCTTCTCCTCTATGCAGATGATGCTGTGATCTTTAGTCAGCACCCTGACCCTACCCAACTCTAAAAATCCTTGCAGAGCTCCTCCACACAAATAGAAGCTTGGTTTACCTCCCACAAGCTTGTACTCAACTCAAAAAAGATGAAAGTTATGCTATTCACCCACTTGCAACATAGACACAGCACGACCAAAATATCTATACAAAAAACTCATTGGGTACCATGCCGGAGCCAGTTTCCAATGTCCGATATCTAGGGGTTACACTTGATTCTGCCCTTACCTTTTGGGAGCATATTGCATCAACATGCTCTGCAATAAACATCAGAATCAGTCTCCTTTATAGGCATAGACCCTGTCTCCCTCCTGATGCCCTATGGTTAGCCATCTCTAGCTCCATCCTTTCCCTGGTAGACTATGGCATAGTCATCTATGGCACTGCCTCTGACACTGCACTGAGCAGCATTAAACGCACCCTTAACAAAGCCTGCAGGTTGGCCACAGGCTGTGATTGGCTCACCCATACCTGTGACCTCTACCACCTGTCAGCATGGCTAAACTTTCAGGGGCAACTTTTCTACCAGACCTGCTTACTGGCCCAAAAAATCCATTTGTGTCTAGCCCCCCCATGTCTATCTCCCGCTCCTCCAAAAGAGTTTGCCAGCTTGCACCACTAGACTTTCTGACACTACAGCATTCCCTGTCCCTTTTGTGAAGACCACTGCTGGCCAAAGGTCCTTTCACTGCAGGGCCCCACTCTGGATGAACTCAGTCCCTGATTCTGTCTTATCAATCCCCAGGCTAGGGCCTTTTACACATGAGCTGCAGAGCCACATTATGTCCAACTCTCACTGTGACTGCAGATAAACTCCTCTAAAAAATCTAAAAGTTTTTAATGCAGTTTATGTTTTTGTGCCTCCAATATATGCCTCAACTATACACACCTTTGGTGTTGCCATACGTATGTATTGTGTATTTTTGCCTCTGTACCTAGTGCTTTATTTCTGTATTAGAGCACTATTCTGTATTGTGTTATACTCTGTACCTGTCCTCATTTATGTATGACGTGGAGCCTTTGCAAATGAGTCTCTGACTCAAAGGGTTGTAATTCCTAGACCTTCAATAAAAAAAAAATACATTGATAACAGTCAGCCTACTCGTTTGAGTCAACCTAGTCAAACTGTTACCAATTTAGACTATAAGAAAAGGCATAGAGAAGGGGATGATTAAAGTATTTGAAAAGTTGAAACTAGGAAATTTAAAAAGGGAAGACGAGCTATGGATTTTGAAATTAAACAAAACCAGCTTCAAACCCTTAGTGGCTCTATGCAATAATGACGTGGAGGTAGTGGAGACAGTTAACACCAATGACCATGAGACAGTAATATTGTCAAATGCATTAAACATTTGGCTCCAAGATAATATGCGTTTAATGGTTTGTGAGGTACTGTAGACAATGAAAATCAGCTGAACTCCACCAATCAGTCTACCATATCTGCACAATTTGCTTCAGTTTCTAATTCAATCACGGGTAGCACACTTGAAGGAATAAGCTCAGTGAACCTGCAGCTACAGGGTAACGATGAGGAAAATATGAACACAACACAGGAAAATATAGAGCAGCATATGGAACCAGTAGTAGAAAATGTCGAAACAAAAGGGATCAATGAGACAAATGTGGTTCATACACTCAAACAAGTTTATGGTTTGGAGGATTCTACCCTGAAATTTACAGATAGATACACATCAGAGGGGAACAAAGAAAACACTATTACTAGTATTTTCCTGGTGCCAAAATAAGAGACATGCAAAAGATGCTACCAAATAATAAAAGAAACCGATCATTCATTAGCTTTGATAACACACCTGGGCACTAGCAACATACTATGCCAGTCTGATTCTGAAATCAAGAAAGAACTTCAGATGATTAGGCAGGAAGCACAAAGGTTAAATTGCAAACTCTTTTTTCCTTTTTTTTTTAAATTTAACTTTATTAGTTTTAACAAATATCATGATATAATGGGTTCACACAGAATTGTACATGGAAAAGAAGGAGGGAAACAACACTATTAACAACTCCTGGGAAAAAGAACAAGAAAAAGAAAAACCACAAGCCACTATCCCTCCCACAAGACAACCCTCTACAACACTTAGGATTCTATAACAACAGAACTACATTTGTTATTACCCTCCCTAACCCCTGGAGTGTGCTTTGCATTTGTTGGCTAGGCTATAATGCCAGGTCAGAATTGATATCATAGGGTAGGCTTGAAGCTGGAAGAAAGAGAAAGTAAAGGAAGAGGTAGGAGCAAAATTGGGTATCAGGCACTCGAACCAAAGAGGTCAATGGGTAGAGTAAGAGCTCATATAACATCGTCCCATTTTTGTGAAACAAGTCCATACGATTATGAGAGCTAGCTGCAAACCTCTCCATGTTAAAGCACATTGATAAGTCTTTTAACCATTCGGTGTAAGTTAAGTTAGTTGATCCATCCAATGCTTGAGGACTAGCCTTTTGACCACCATAGAGATTAAGGCAATGTGATACCTACGTTCCTGACAGTCTATGGTGGCGTAATTGCCTAGAATACAAATATCAGCCGTGAAAAGGTTACCAAGGCCTAAAAGAGGGTCTAGGTTGTCCTGAATAGAGTGCCACAAGGGGGCTACTTTGTCACATTGCCAGAAAATATGAAGTGAGTTCCCCGTAGCTTGTGAACATCTGGAGCAAAGAGGGAGAGATAGTTTTTTAAGACGGAATAGTTTGACTGGGGTGTAGTACATATTGTTTAGTATGTGATATTGGGTAAGTCTGAATCTGTCTTGGGTATGGTATTTGTGCAGGTCCTTCCATAGACGGGACCAGTTGGGATTGGAATCCGGTAACAGAGAGAGCCAAATACGAGAGCCTTCGAGCGGGTTCAGGAATTTATGGTCCAGTAGGTAGGAGTATATTAATGAAATAGAATGGGATCTGGGAGCTAAGATATCAATTTGAGAAAGGAAGGGATTAACCTTTGACTCACGAGAAACCGGTCCAAAGTTAGCATTAATGAGGTGCCTCAGTTGGTATATCTTGAAAATCATGTTGTTAGGAAGATCAAATTTAGCTAGAATGCCAGGAGAAGAAAGAAGGGAGCCTTGGGAGTAGTAGTTTCCTATATTGTTGTTTCCTTAACTTGTGGGAGCCAGTCGGGAGCGATTAACGAGCTTCCCAATCTAATATTGGGGTTGAGGATAAGAGGTTGTGCTAGGTCCGTTTTGGGTGAGATTTTAAGGAAATAGAGACATTGGGAGAGGGATTTAAGAGATGTGATAATGGTTGGATTTGAGATCCAATGTGTAAGCACTGAGATGGGAGTGAAGAAGATTGTTTTGGGGCCTATTTTGGCCTCTAAAAGAATTTGCCTCTCAATTTGAAGCCAGAGCGGAAGAGGGTCAGCAGTTGAAGTTGCGAACCATCTGCCCAGCTTAGAAAGGTGGGCAGCCCAGTGATAAAATATTAGGTTGGGGAGGCGAAGACCACCCTTGTCCTTAGGGAGGCATAGTTTAGGGAAGGAGCATCTGACCGCTTTATTTTGCCAGATAAATTGTGAGAAGATAGAGTGGAATTGATGTAGATAAGAGAGCAGTAGCCAGAGGCCTAATAAATTGAGAGGGTAAAAGATACGGGGAAGGACGTTCATCTTGATAATGCTAATCCTGCCCCAAAGAGAGACGGGAAGTTTGGACCATCTTTGTAAGTCTAGCTGAATATTGGCCTTAAGGTCATCTAAGTTGAGCTTCTTAAGCAGGGTTGGATCTGAGGTAAAGTGAATGCCCAAATATTTGATTGACTTGGGGGACCATCTCATACCAAACTTGGTGAGGTCTTGTTTATACATAGAGGAGTTCAGTGGGAATATTTCTGATTTTGATACGTTCAACTTGTAATGGGAAAGGCAGCCGTATTGAGTTATAATTTGAAGAGCATGCCCTAGTGATGTGGCAGGATGGGCAACGTGAAGCAAGATATCATCTGCGTAGACAGATAGAACCAACTCCTGTTGTTGTATCAGGCAGCCATGGATGTATGGGGAACATCTGAGTTTGAGAAGAAGAGGTTCTAAATACAGGTTAAACAGAAAGGGTGAGAGCAGGCAGCCTTGTCTGGTGCCAGTGTGGAGGTAGAAGATTGAGGATAAGACACCATTGCAGTAGATCCTAGCCGAGGGGGACTTATATAAAACCTGAATCCACTTGAGGAAGATGGATGGAAAGTCCATTTTGGCCAGAGTTGCCCAGAGGAAAGTCCAGTTGACTCTGTCGAACGCTTTCTCCGAGTCCAAGGAAATCAAGGCCATTGGGGTGTGGGATAGTTGGGCAGCATGTGAGATGTGAGAAAGGGTTCTGAGGTGATCTGCTGGGGAATGGGATTGAACAAACCTGACTTGTTCTGGGCTGAGGAGGTGAATCCAGACCTTCTTGATCCTCTCGGCTAGGATCTTGGACAGAATCTTCATATCGCAGTTTAAGAGAGAGATGGGACGGTAGCTTGCAGGGTCTTTGGGTGGCTTATCGGGCTTAAGGATTAACATAATTTTAGCCTCAAGTAAGGTGGGGTCCATTGTCTCAGCATTGAACATATGGTTATACAATTTAAGGATTAAGGGGGCAAGTTCTTTAGAGAAAATTTTGTAAAAGTTTGAGGGGTAGCCATCGGGGCTGGGTGCTTTGTCCGAAGCGAGAGAGGTAATAGCTTCCTCGATTTCAGAAAGGGTGATAGGAGAAGCAAGGGTGTTTTTGTGAAGTACTGAGAGGTGGGGAAGGTCGAGATCTGCTAGATAAGTCTCTATGTCCAGGGGGGACACCGGGGGGGGAAGGGCTGCTATAAAGGTTATTATAAAAGTCCTCAAAGATCTGTGTGATTTCTCTAGGGGTTGTTTTAGTTAAGCCCTCAGGGGTTTGCAAAGCTGGGATTATTCTTGAGCTCTCTATCATGAGTAATCTTAGAGCCAAAAGTCTGCTGGCATTTTCGCCTTGCTCGATGTATTTAGATTGGGTTTTTAATAAGCTATACTCAGCTCTCTCCCTGAGTAGGTCAGCATACTCATTCTTTGCTGTTAAGAGGGATTCAAGAGAGGCCAGGGAAGAGGAGGAGGAGTAGGAGCTCTTCAGTTCCTTAATTTTGGTCAGTAATAGGGATGCATGAGCCTGCCTGTTTTTTTTCCTTACCAAGGCTAACTTAATTAATGCCCTCATGCAGTATTCAGGAGCACCAGATGATATCAATCCTGGGATGGAGTTCATATTGATCTCGAGAAAATTAGAGATGAGAGTTTTATGGGCAACGGTCTGGGGTTCTTTAAGGAGCTGGGTGTTGAGTTTCCAGACTGTGTCATGTTGAAAATTGGGATCCGGGGAGATCTTCATCCAAACTATGGGATGATCGGACAGTATTATCGGCTCAATGTCGGTCTGGAGAAGGCCAGGGAGGAGAGCTTTACTAATTAAAATATAATCTATTCTGGACCAGGAGTGATGAGCTTGGGAAAAAAAAGAGAAGGATCGAAGGGAGGGGTTAGTGAGACGCCAAGGGTCACATAGCCCTAATAACTGTATAAAATCCACTAAGGACTTTTGGACCAGAGTTGCTGAGCAGTTAGAGTCTGGAGACCTGTACAGGGAGTGGCATGGTGGGACATTCCAGTCCCCTCCCAAGATAAGTTGTGAGGGTAGGAGGGCACCTAGTTTGTCCGCTAGAGTCATAAAAAACTCAGAGCTTCCACCTACTGGACCATAAATGGAACCAAGGACTACTTTACAGTTGTTAAGGGAACCTTTAACCAAGACGAATCTACAGTCTGGGTCGGCCAGAGTCTTCTCTGCCAGGAAGGTAACGTAATTTTTGATAAGGATGGCAACCCCTCCTACTGGATCCTGACCCGCTCACCGTGAAAGCTTGAGAGAAGCCAGATCTAACCAGCCATTTTTCTTCATTCTTAAGTAAATGGGTTTCCTGTAGCATAAGTATCTCCACTTTGAGTAAATCACAGTGATTAAACACCTGAATCCTCTTGGTTCTTTCCCTGAGCCCACGCACATTCCAAGTGGCAAATTTAACTGAGTTTATAGCCATTTCAAAAACAGTAAGATAGTTGGAAACACAGTAACACCTCTGACATTAATTGGAGAGAAAAAGCACACCCCTACCCCCCCTACCGGTCCGCTAGAAACTGCAAGACAGCCAGTTCAGAGTACTGATGCATAGCAAACCGGCAGTAAAAACCGGTATTAGGATAAGACAACTGAAGTATTGGACAGTCCAGCCAAACCAAGCCCCCCCCCTTGTTCCTCCCATAAAAGCCTAATGAACTATATACAATCTGGTACCAGGTGAGTCCGGTAAGGGAATGAGAAATCCAGTGACTAGAGCCTAGAGACCAGAACCCAATGGAAAACCCCAGGGCTATCATATCTCGATGATCAGGAAAACTAAAGGTTCTCAAGGGGCGTGGGTACAAATTACAGGCAGATAAAAGTCAGCCATAATTGGCAAGAGAACCCCAGTCAAAGGATTTGGGGTCTCCATATCCCCCCTCAATAAGCTCATGAGGCAGCTTCCTTCAGCCCCGAGCGTCTCCAGGAACCCCCCTTCCCCCATCAGCCCTTTTCATTAGACCACAGACAGATAGCGGTTTTGAGTGTCAGTGGGTACCACAGGAATGGAGAGAAAAATTAACCCCCAGGGAGAAATCTCTGTAAATGGTGACCGCTAGATCAGTTGCGGGAAGAGAACCCAATAGCAGACTTACCCCCTTGTGAAAGAGACTGCAGGCCACGGGAGGTTGAATGCTCGAAATGAGAGTGGGGCTAACGAGGCTGGTTCAATGCTGTTTCCCGAGGGACCGATTATGCATTGGGACCAAAACCGGTCCACCTCCAAATCAGTCAGGCAGAGCAATAGGACAACCTCCCAGTGGTTCCAGAGCAGTTACAGGGACCGAAGGTACCACGGCCTACCTCGGCTGACACTGAAATCCCAGGAATACCCCAGCTTCCCAGAACGTGAGATAGCCATCAACTATCACAGGTACAGTAAATAAGGATTACTGGCATAACAACATGTAAAACCAGAGCATAGGCAATGAGCCTGATCACTAAGTTAGTGGTAGTCCAGTCATTTGTCCTTAAACAGATAAGCAGCTTTGAGCTTAAGTCTTTGGTGGCCAGATCAGGAGAGTCATAGGACAAAGGAGAGCCATCGATCATGACCCTAAGGGTGGCGGGGTATAGCATCCTGAAGGAAATACCTGCCGTGACGAGTTTCTGCACTATGGGGGTGAAATGCCATCCTCTTCTGTCTGGTCTCCGCTGGAAGGTCTTGGGCAATTCAAAATTTAGCAGGGCCCCACATAATAGCTTGCAGCTCACGAGCCTTTGTGAGAACGTGCTGTTTTTCAATGTAACTGAGGAATTTGATTATAATTGGCCGGGGGGGAGAATCCGGTGGGGGCCTTGGCCTCAGAGATCTATGGGCTCTTTCCAGATGATAGTGAGGGTTAAGAAGTGAGGGGCTGACGATTTTTATCAGGAATTTCTGGAGGAAGGCAATGGGGTCTGCGCCTTCCTCAAGCTTGGGCAGGCCCAGTATTAGAAGGTTGTTCCGCCTACTACGGCCCTCCAGATCTTCAGTTTTAATTTGCAGTTTCTTCACCTGTTGCTTTAAGGCGACGATTTCAGGGTCAATTGTGTTTCTCCATTTTTCCTGGGAATGGATCCTGGCTTCGGAGTCATTTACCCTGGCTGTGAGGGAGGTAAGGTCTCCCCTGATCGATTTTAGCTCACTCGTGATATCGTTCAGTACTTCTCTTAGTGGTGCAATTTCTTGTAGAAATTTTTCTTCAGTGAGAGGGCTCGCAGAGGAAGCAGCGACGCCCTTTTTGCCCGAGTTGTTGAGCTGGCTTCTCGCCTTTTTAGGTACCTTTTCTGGTGTGGTAGGAGGTGTATGCCACAACGCGGCCTGTTTCATCTCTGCCTCCATCCTTCTTTGTGAAATCAGGATGCAGTGAAAAAATGCCCAAAGGCTGATAGGCAGAGGTTAAGAAGTAGCTTGATGCCGGAATTACCGGAGTTGGTCATCTAGAACCGCTGTAATTAGAGTTTAAAGCTGATGGGTGGCAGGAGCCCAGAGACAGCACAGCCGTTCAGGGAGCTAGCATAACGTGACCTCAAACTCTTTTTTTCTGAAATACTGCCTGTACCTCATGCTAGTGCCCATAGGACAGAAAAAATAAAGAGATTAAATAACGGGTTGCAACACTGGACACTACAGGAGGGCTCAGGTTGTATAACACACAGGGAAGAATTTGTTAATATTTTAGATATCTTTAGTAAAGATGGGCTGCACCTTAGTAAAATAGGCAGTCAGAAGTTAGGAAAGTTACTAATAAAGATATTAGAGAAATGTTTAAACTGACAACCTTGAGGAGACGGGAAGAATCAATTGTCACCAAACCTGTGCATATGAACAGGTATGTGACAAAAAAGCAAAAAATAAAAAGGATAGAGAATTGAAAATGTGGGCCTTAAATGCAAGAAGTTTAAATCTCAGCAAAAAATCAGAACTATAGATTCTATTCGTTAATAAAGATGTAGACATCTCCACGGTGACTGAAACGTGGTGGGACAACAACATCAACTAGAATAGGTATATAGAAGGCCATACACTATATTCTAAGACTAGATATGATAGAAAATTTGGTGGCATAGCCATTTATGTAAAAGGAACTATTTATAGTACAGTCTACAACCTGATTAGTAATTAAGTTAATACTAGATCCCTATGGGTGACCATAGATACAAAATTGGCCAATAAACTATATGTTGGGGTTTATTATGGACCACCTGACTCTAATATTGTAGTAGATAAGACTATTAAGTCACAGTTGGATCAAATGGCAGCACTAGGAGATGTAATCATTACCGGCAACTTTATCCAGGCAATAAACTGGATTATGCAGTCTTCCAAAATAAACTCTAAGAATAGATTTTTAGAAGCCTTAACAATGGCAGATTTACAGCAATTAGTTTATAAGCCTACCAGAGGTGATAATGTTCTGATTTGGTAATAACGAATATAAGCAAATCAGTTAAAAAAATTAGTTTAAGAGGGAACTTAGATAATTGTGACCACAATATTGTTGAATTTGCTTTAAAAACCAATGTAGCAGTGTTTAACAGATCAACAATCATTAAACATTTTAATAAAGTGGATTTTTTTAGAATTACACAGAAACTGTCAAAGTGTAATTGGGAGACACTATTTCAGCTACAAAATGTAGAGGAAATGTGGCACATATTAAAGAATAAACTATTACAGGTTCAATAGAAGTTTGTTCCATGCAAAAATATATACAACAAAAGAGGCAAGCTTCCTACATGGTGTACAAATAGGATCCTTAAACAATGTAATAAAAAGAAAAAGGCATTTGATTACATGAAGAAACATAACATGGAGGAGTCCATAGAGGGTTAGAAGAACAAATTAAAAGTGCTAAAAAAGATGATTAGGCTGGAAAGACAAAGGCTCAAATTTAACATTGCTCATAGGAAAGATAATTGCAAAAGTGTGTTGCCTATGTAAACAATCCAAATAAGAAAAATATGCAAATTGGGCCTTCTAAGCATTATGGTAAAGATTTAAAAATAGTAAAAGAATTGGCAGATGCTTTTAATACAAATTTTTGCAGTGTATACAACATTAGTAACAGTAACATTGTATACGACAGTGGAAAGGAATTTACAAATCTATCCTTGATGATCACTAAGCAAGATGTTGAAAAGCTTTTAAACAAATTGCATGACAATAAATCAGCTGGACCAGGTAACTTGTATCCCAGACTACTAAGAGGTAGAAAGTGTCCAAATCTCACAACAATTGGCAGCCTTATTTAACTTATATTTCATGACCGGTGAAGTGTCATATGATTGGAGGACAGCAACAGTGGTGCCCTTGTTCAAGAAAGGAGATGAAGTCCTTCTTTCTAGCAATAGACATCTAAGTTTGACTCCTGTCCTTTGTAAAATAGCTGAATCTTTTCTAAAAAAATAAACTGCAAGAGAATTAAAATTACATTTATTCTAGGGATGTTAAACAACATGGTTTCAGGTAGAACAGAGCATGTGTCACTAACCAACTATGCATTTATGAAAGAGTAAATAAAAGCATAAGTGATAATATACCAGTAGACATTTTCTATCTTGATTTCCAAATGAGCAAGTAGGTGTGTGCGTGTGGGGGTTGCCCTTTCAAAAAATACCAAACACTTTCAAGTGTGCTTTCAATTTTTTATTCTTCCCCGACATTTCGCTCACTCATTGAGCTTCTTCATGGGGTAATGCTGACATCATCACACACTCCCACACGGTCTAACAAAGCGGACTCAAGTTGCAAGGATTTTTAGCAGCCAGCGGTCTGTCAGCCATAAGGTAACTAAATTCCTGAGGCAAAGCAGCAATAAATTGTAAGGTAAATGCCCTTTTAACATTTGAGTAACCACAAGCGGATGTAATTTCTCATTCAAACAGATATATGTTTTTGAGCACACACTTGTGCGTTTGTGTATTTCAGAATTCAGGAAGTAAACACTCCAGGAAACAAACCTGAAATGAAATAGTTACACAATGAACTGCCAAAAACAAAGGTAGATTAACAGTTCAGTCATTTAAGAGGTTAATCCCAGTAATGGGAGGCAGTAAAATTTAGCAGCACATAGCAGAGAGTGGGGAAACAAAATCTCACAACAGTGTTGTTTTCTGTCTTTAACAGGGAATATGGAAACAGTATAAAACAAAGGGCTTGTTGAGCCACACATTAATCAAAATACATGGAATGTAATATGAATAGGCTCACACAAAGCAGTGCTTATGGTATGAAATGTTAAAAATTTAAAAACTGTATAAATGTTCAGAACAAAGAAAAATTGATAAATTTCTAACTAAATGCAATTTAAAAACGGTGTATCCTCAAAATATTTAATATAACAGTACCCCATGAACAAGCTCAATGAGTGAGCGAAACATAGGGGAATAATAAAAAATTTAAAGCACACATGAAAGTGTTTGTTATTTTTTGAAAGGGCTCCCCACCAACTGCTTGCTCTTATTTCAGATCCTAGTGAGAGGCCACAGAACATGAACATTCATTCCTCCATTTCCCACCGAAACCAATCTTTTCTGATATCCAAAAGGCCTTTGATAAGTTCCCTTATTCAAATCTAATTAAGAAATTATATAAAATTGAAGTGGATCATCGACTTATAAAGTGGATGGGACACTGGCTTATTAACGGGAAGCAGTGAGTCAGGGTAAGGGGTTACTATTCAGAATATGATGATGTGACTAGTGGGGTTCCCCAGGGCGCTGTCCTGGGGCCAGTTCTCTTTGCACTGTATGTTGGTGACTTACACTATGATATAGACAACTGGATAGTAAAGTTTGTGGATGATGTCAAACTCAGAGGGCCCATTAATACACCTGAAAGTATATCACACCTAAACAATGACTTGGAAAAGATTGAAAAATGGTCAGCAGTGAATGGCATGCCATTTAGTGTCGACAAATGTACAGTGATGCATTTGGGGAAGTATAGCACTAAACATGATTACAACCTGAATAAAACTCTATTAAAGAAGGTCAAAATAGAAAAAGACTTTGGTATATGATAGATAAAGATCTAAATTTCAAGGCTTACCACACTAACATTATACAGAGATATAATAATATGATAAGGAGCATCAAGAACAGTTTTGTGAATCATTCAGCGAGCTGTATGTTGCCGTTATACAGATCATATATTAGACCCCACCTAGACTATGGATCTCTACTGTGCAACCAGCAGCTGAAGGGTGGGATAGATCAGATAGAGTGGGTGCAGCACAGATTCACAAAGATGAAAGCTGCCTTAAGGAGCTAGAGCTATGAAAATAGATTACAATAGTAAGAACTTTACAGTCCGGAAGAGTGAAGGACTAGGGGCACTTTATTAAATATGTATAAGATTTTGCATGATGCCAAATTAATGATAGAAATGGGAGTAGAATTACAAGACATGCCTGACTACCTAAGGGGACATAAACTCTAAACCAAGTTAGACATTGTTGTAAAAAATGGAAGATATAATTTCTTCCTTCACCATACAGGCAGGATTTGCCTACTGAGTTGGTTTCTAGCAGCAGTCTAGATATTTTTAAGAGGAAACTTCACTTTGTATTATTGAACAAAAGGCCTGATTGGACCCATTAATGCGGATATATGGTATTAATCAGCACATAGCCTTCTTCCATCTATGCAACCTAATATGAAACCCAGTATGGAATCATCTTCCACAAGTAAGCTAAACTGGTAGCCAGAGATATGTTCTAGTATATTTAAATATAGCAGAATATTTCACAGGAAGTCTCAATTAATTTTTAATGGGATTTCCTGTAATACATATCAATATATCTAATGTTATAGTGTGACATATCTCTGGCTACCACTATATAGTAATTAATATTCATTTCCAACCCCATGACTTTTTTCCTACTATTTTAAGTCTGTTTTACCCTATGCTAATCACTGCATTGGGAGATGAAGTGTTTCAGCTGAATTGGCAAAGCAGAAACAAACTTTTAGGTCAAAGCCACAACAATGTTGACTCTTGTCCACTTCTTTCACACTTAGTGGTACTCTCCTTGGGACTTAACCTTAATCCATACCAACCTACTACAATTCCTACTTTACCTGTTATTGTAACACATATGTTCTAATGACAATTGGGAACATGCCATAATGACAATAGGGCACACACCCCAATAACAATCAGGAACATGCTTTTCCAGCAACCAGGCACACAGTCCACCAACAAACAGGTTCATGCCCCAACAACTGCCCCTCAAGAGCTCAATACACTTTCACCCTCTATGGGTACATATTGCAACAAACTTAGCCCCTCAATGGCTTAGCTTCTTCTTATTTTTGTGAGCCTTATTCTTCAGATGAGAGTAATAGGTCTGAAAAGAGTTGGTTGTTCCATGTCTTCTCCTTTTCTTTGTTTTCTTTTGGTAACCTCAATGTTTCTTTAACACTCATGCTCAGTCCATGTACTTGAGAAAGGTGCAGCCTCTTCATTGAGGAACAACTGTTGTCCCGGAATCCCCCCTTTTCCCTCACACAAAAAACACAGAGACTGTTGTTTGTTGTTGTGCTCAGATTGGCAATTAATTTATTTATATTCATAATCCATATTCCATTTCTCATTTCTTTATATCATATTTCCATAATTTCCATTTATTTCCATCCACATCTCACTCTCTGATTATCCATCCCCCAGGCGAAAACCTGGGTGCCTTCTTCTTCTCCTTTTCTATGAGGTAATGGTGAAAACCGAGACCGCTCTCTCCTTCGTCCTCTTCCTCCACTTGTGTTATTCCTTTTTCTTCCCCCTCCCATCCTCCCCCCCCTTTTTCCCCCTGCCGTATACCTTGGCAATCCATGACCATGTTGATATCTGCCATCCACCTTTGGCAGTCGATAACCATATCATCCCCTGCCATCCACCTTTGGCAGTCTGTAACCATATCATCCCCTGCCATCTACCTGTGGCAGTCCGTAACCATATTATATCCTGCCATCCACCTTTGGCAGTCTGTACCCATATTTTCTCCTGCCATCCACCTTTGGCAGTCCACCGTCCTACCGGATGCGTCCGTCCTTCACCTTGACAGACCCCCCATACAGTCCTCTATTGCCTGACTTTCTCCCATCTCCTATTTAGTAGGGTGGGTGGGAGGAATCAAAATTCCAGCAAAAAGTAGCTGAGCCACCCTTGTGCTGTCCTTTAAGTACCTCCCTTCTCCCCTCCCCTTCCTGCTACCTGTTCCATTGTCCTGTACCTGGCCCCTTCCCTTCCCTCTCCCCTCCTCTCTGAGCACAACCATTTTCAAAAGGAGGGAATGGGTGCACCAGGACAACATGGTCTGCCCCTTAAAGGGCAAACTCCATTGTCCCGGATTCCCCCCCCTTTTCCCTCACACAAAAAAACATAGAGACTGTTGTCTGTTGTTGTGCTCAGATTGGCAATTTATGTATTTATATTAATAATCCATATTCCATTTCTCATTTCTTTATATCATATTTCCATAATTTCCATTTATTTCCATCCACATCTCACTCTCTGGGTGCTTTCTTCTTCTCCTTTTCTGTGAGGTAACGATGAAAACTGAGAGCGCTCTCTCCTTCGTCCTCTTCCTCCACTTGTGTTATTCCTTTTTCTTCCCCCCTCCCGTCCTCCCCCCCTTTTCCCCACTAGCCAGTCTCCAGCTTGCGTTGGATGATTGGCTTCCCCCCAACTTAGGGTATCATCCTCCCTTACCTCAGGGATGTACTACTCTCCTTCCTCCCCCTCTCTTTTTTTTTTTTTTTTTTTCCCGGCTTCATTCTGCTTCCTCCATTCTTCTATGAAACCCATTGTTTCTGTGTTAAACATGTCTATTGCTATGTCTGACAAATGCACCCCATCTGCCCTATAGAAATAATCCACCCATTCCTCTACTCCCCGAAGTATCACCTGCCCTCCCATCTGCCTTATCAATGTCCCTACTCACCTATTCATCTTCCTCCTAGCCCTCTCTGCTGCTCTGTGGCTATGTTCCTGTCTCCACACCCTTCGTGGAATCATATCCGACCAGGCCAGGCATACCCCAGGCCACCAATGTCTTATTGTCACTAGGTCCCTCTTTATCTGTAGGTATGTGTGTACCCATGGTCTGCCTGCCAGGTCATTGCCCCCTAGGTGTATGATGATAAGGTCTGGACTGGGACGTTGTCCACTGAGTTCTTTCAAGGTGGGCAGAAGCTGTGCCCATGTCATCCCTCGTAGTCCGCGCCACATCAACCTACACTATCTTGCATCTTGGTATAACTGCTTTCCCCCAGCTTTCTTCTCTGCTCTCTTACCAGCCCAGTAAATATAGGAATGGCCGCAGATCCAGACTTCTGTGCTCCTCCCTCTACTTATGGGGTGCAAAGAAGATTTGTTAATTTTTATCCACATTCAGTGCTATCCTTGAATAATTTTCTCCCCCCTCCCTATTGTCCCCCCTTTTTTTTTTTTAATTCAGGGCTCTGATGTACCTTTTGTAACTGGCTGACTGCCAGTGCCTTTTCTCCAAAATATCCATCATGGGTTCACCCTCAGCTGCCCACTGTGAGGCTGCACCAATCCTTAGGGAATGGGATGAGTAATTAGCTGGGTCTTCCCCCAGAAAACCCATGCCCTTTTTCAGTACTGCCATAATTTGATAGCTGGTGACCTTTTTCCCATCACCATGTACAAATAATTGCCCTGACCTGGTCACTTGCCCTGCGGCGAAAACCCACAGGGCCTGTACTGCGCATATCCCAATCTCTGACCATCTTCTCAGCTTTATCATGCACCCTTGCCCTTTTTGGTCAGTCTTTGACCTTTTTATCTTGATCCATATCTCCTTTGTCCCCCAGCTCACATCCTCCCATTCCACCCCTCCGTCTCTGTCGTCTTTCCCATAGCCTACCACCTTGTTCACTCTCATAGCCCCTGCGAACATTATCACATAAATCTTGTGAAATAACTGGGCTTCCTCCTTTGTTTTGCATACTGCAGAGAGTGCCTCCTTCAACTTCAAGAGCCACTGCTCCCCTATCGGCCTCCTATTATCACTTGGCCCTTTCCTTACACTACCCCAGCCCTGCATCATCCTTCTGATGAGCATTGATTTTGTTGGGTCACGCCATCCTTTCAGGCTGCAGATCACACTGATCCCTGCCAAATAAACCCCCATTGTGGCTTGAGCAGTCCCTTTCTGCCATTGTTCCACCATGAACATACCTAGATGTTCCTCCGAGGGTGGCCCACTTACCTCCATCTGGTGTTCTGTCCTGAATGTTTGAAAGACCCTCCAGGCTCCATCATAGGCCCTCAGACTCCGAGGTGCCCATGAGCTGTGAAACAGCAGTTCTGCTCCTTCTTGTCAACGTCCCATATGTTCATTGGTATGGGCGTCTTTTGTTCTTCCGCTGCTGGTGCCAGCTCCCGGAAACAGTCCAGCTGCAGACGGGAAAGGCTGTCAGCCAGGGTATTGTGCACCCCTTCTATGTGTTTTGCTCTGAAAGACATGTTCAGCTGCAAAGCCCTTAAAACTAACTGTCATACTACCTGTATGACTGTCTCTGACTTTGCCCCCTTATTGTTCAGCGCGTGAACCACCGCCCTGTTGTCGCACCAAAATGTCACCTGCTGATCCTCAGCCCTTCTCCCCAGACCAAGGTACATGCCCATATGGGCATGATCTCTAAAATGTTATATCTCACTCTCCGTCCTTTACCCAACTCACCGGCCATGGTTCTGCAAACCACCTGCCCCTTAGGTATCCTCCCATGCCTATTCCTCCTGCTGCATCTGTGTAGAGGTTAAGGTCTGTGTTGTACAACCACTCCTCCTGCCAGAACGAACAACCATTATACTCCTCTAGGAATTGTTCCCATATCCTAAAATCCTCTCTGACCCGTCGTGTCAGGTTCAACCAGTAATGTGGTCTGGTAACCCCTGCTGTGGCTCTGGCTAACCTCCTCGTGAACGCCCTCCCTGGCCCTATGGCTCTACATGCCAAGTTCAGGTGACCCAGCACCTGCTGTACCAGTTTCAGCTGCACCCGCCTCCTGCTGGTATGTACCCATATTAGTTCCTTCAACTTCCTCACCTTTTTGGCCGGCAGCCTAAACACCTCATTCCCGGCATCTATTTCTATTCCGAGGAATTCCATGACCTTGCTGGGCCCCTCTGTTTTCTCTGGTACCAATGGGACTCCCGGCTCTTTACACAAATCCTGGAACTTACCCAGCATTTTCTGTGTCTCCCTTTCTCCTTTCCCAATGAGGAGAAAATCATCCAGGTAATGGACGACTGACTTGTAACCCGACTTTTCTTGAAATATTCACTGTAAACATGTGCTGAACGCCTCAAACGTGGCACATGCCGTGGCACACCCCATTGGCATTGCTTTGTCAAAATAATACTGACCTCCACACTTAAACCCCAACAGGTCTCAGTCTTCCCTCCTAACTGGCAGCAGTCTGAAGGTGGATTCTATGTCCGTCTTTGCCATCCATGCATTGCCTGTGGCACAGATTATCCGGACCGCGTCTTCCAGAGTTGCGTATGTCATCTTCGTGTGCTCCTCCTGGATGAAGTCATTCACCGACTCCCCTTCAGGGTAGGACAGGTGATGGATCACCCTGAATTTCCCTTCTTGTTTTTTGGGTACCAAACCCAAAGGCGATATTCGCAAGCATTCCAATGGGGGAGTGCTAAATGGGCCTTCTACCCTGCCCGCTGCTTTCTCTTTCTCAATCTTTAGTCTGAGTATTTCCTCTTTCCCTTTCACAGACCCCAGGTTGTTTGCTTCTCTTGCTTGCCTGGGCCCCTCTGACTGCAATGAAAAACCTGCGCTGAAACCCTCTAAAATCATGTCCGGTATGTTACTGTCAGGATTGGGTCTGACCCCCTCTGCCTCCATAGCCCCTGCCCCTTCCCCCATTCCATGTTTGCCCTTTAAACCCTTGGCCCTCCCAAAAAAGCTGCTGGCCTGACCCTTGTCCCTCCAGACCTTGTGTACCATGTGCCCCTGCCGTTCTGCACCTGCTTGCAGGGTGTACCCCTCCGCATTTCGAACAGGCATGTCGGAACCGACACTGAGGCCACGAGCATGAGGCTCTGTTATAGGCCCAGCAGCACCTCTGTGGTGTGACGACCTTTTTGCTCCACCCGCCCTCGGGTGTGGACTGATCTGTTACGTAATCCGTCCATAAATCCATCTGCTTGGTATCCCATCTTACATCCCCGAATGTCGCCATTCTTTGTCGAAAACCTTCATCATAGTATATCCATCCCCCCCCCGCTTTTGCTTTTCGGATTATTAAAGAATAAGTAATGAGCGGGATGCCTAGCTCCGGCCTCTTTTCCAGTACAATGGCTGAAAAGATGGCGAAACCTAGAAACCACCCGTCCCAAGTCTTTCCTTTTGTGAACTTATCTTCCTCTTTTTTACCTAATAACAGTATGGCCGCTGCCATCTCCTTCTTACTTATGCGCTCCGCTTCTTCATATCTGGCCGCCGCTTCCCAGCTCACAAAAGCAAATATATCTACATATTCTCCTTTCCATATTTTCTCTTTCATGGCTAGTGGCATGTGCTCGCCTAATCTTATCCCCGGTGTGCCTACCTCTCTTGTGCCTTGCCCATCTCTCTCCAAACCTCTTAAAGTATCTCCTGTCCTAATCTCCACTATAGTGGATTCCATCTGCCCTAGTCCACCCGTTCCCTGTGCAGCTACGATTTTTCCTATATACTCCTTTATACTATCCCCTACTGCACTGGGAGTGTTACCTGTAACCATCTCCTGGCCACGCTGCCTGGAGTCCTCGCCAGGTCCCCCTGGTTCTTCTTGTGACTGAAATAGAGGTGGAGGGTGAGCTATTGGGATCTGTGGGCCGGACCCCTTGTTCTGAGCTTCATGTCCAGGTCCCACCGGGGAGGCACCCCTCTGATCGGGGCTGGGCACTGGCATCACTGGGTCCACCGGCCATGCAGGTACTGGGGTGACCGTCTTGCCAGCCACCAGCCCTGGTGGTGCTACCTTAGTGGGGCAGAGTGGCCCTTTGGCTGGCCTCTTCCCTTTCTCGCCCTTCCCGGTGCCCGCTTTTCTCTTCTCCCCGGTCTTCCCTGGTTCCTCCCCCTCCACCAGCTCCCACATTCTGTTCACTTTTTCTGCTAGGTCAATAATAGCCTTGTAGGCGTCCTCTTTTGATGGCTTGCTCTTCCTGGGTGCCATGTCTGTCCTGTCTGCTCTGTGAAAACAACTATAGAAAAGAAACAGTGTTATTTGCATGTCTGTACCTCAATTACACCTTCTCTTGTCCGTTATGCTGACCAACATACCATAAATCCCTTTTCCCACGGTCAGGATGCTCGTTTTTTTATTTTTTTTATTTTATACCCCCGGGTCTCCCCTCCTTGTGACCCCCTCTTATATGTGGGTTTTGTGCCCTGCGATGCCAACTACGGTATCCCTTCAACTCCTACCATCCACTGTAGGCCCATACCCAGTAACAAACCTCATGCGCCTGGAGGGGCATACCTTTGACTATTGGCTACCTTGGGGAACCAAAGGTCCCCCCTAGTCATTGGCCATCCACCAAAACTGGTAGCATGCCCTCCTGCCCACTTTGATCCCCAGGCCTCGCTGCCCCACTGGCATGACCTGCATGTACCAGTACCCGTCCACCCCAGCAACCCGCATCCACCATGTCCCCACGATGCCTCCCCTGTGCCGATAAGCCACAGGCCGACCAGAAAACTCCCATGTTAATAAGCCCCAAACAGTGCGATGCTTTGTCTCGGGTCCCCTCTCTCCCTCTCTCCAAATTCCCCTTAATGTCACCCAAGCGAGGGCCTTGCTCCTTTCCCTTCCAGCCTGATCACCACGTGGAAGGTCTTCATTCCAAGTCCCCCCTCTCTCCACGCTCTTTCCATAGTCACCCAGTAACCTCGTGGGAGCTATAGGAGTCAGCTCCCATTCTTAGACTGCATACTGCCCTGCTGCACATGCCCGCACCTTAACCTGTGCCTTCGAGGGCCCGACGTATCACCACGGCATGTGACTCACACTGTGCAGCCTCCTAACTACGCTCCACTCATCTTCCCTCACTGAAGCCTCTTCCAGGCCTGTAAACACCTCCCTTACCCCGTGCAGGCTTCTACAGACTGCTAGATCACAAAGCTGGGCCAACCTTCCTCACGAGGACCGCGCGGCATGTGATGTCACGCTGCGTGGCCTCCCAGGCACTTCCAGCTCATCTCTCCTTTCTTAAGCCTTTTCCAGGCCTGCACCTTCTTCTCCTACCCAGCGCAGGCTTCCTCAGCCCAAAAAGCCCCAAAACTGGGCCACCTTCATCACAAGGACCGCGCAGCATGTGACGTCACGCCGCGTGGCCTCCCACGCACTTCCAGCTTGTCTCTCCTTTCTTAAGCCTTTTCCAGGCCTGCAACTTCTTCTCCTACCCAGCGCAGGCTTCCTCAGCCCAAAAATCCCCAAAACTGGGCCACCTTCACCACGAGGACCGCATGGCATGTGACATCATGCCGCGTGGCCTCCCACACACTTCCAGCTCGTCTCTCCTTTCCTAAGCCTTTTCCAGGCCTGCAACTTCTTCTCCTACCCAGCGCAGGCTTCCCCAGCCTGAAAAGCCCCAACACTGGGCCACCTTCATCACGAGGACCACGCGGCATGTGACGTCACGCCGCGAGGCCTCAAGCGTGACCATGTGCATCTCAAAAACCCCAAAGCCATAGGCTATTTCCCGATGAGATTCCAACTCCCATCCTTGCTGTAGGGCGCTAGAGCCTCGCTTTGCACAAACCTGGCTTTTCCCCTTCATTCCTACTGGGGCAGCCGTCATCTTCACTCGCTCCTTCCGACCGCCCCCTGCCCATGACTACCGCCTGAGTAACATCAGCTGTTTTTTACCCTTTTTAAACGATCCACCAGCCATTCTTATTTCATAAGGCTAAAACACATTTCCATGGCTGTTTCAAGAACTGGCTCTCAACAATTGCTGTACCTCCATGCCTTCTAGCATATTCCAACCTCAGTTAAATGCTGTGAGGTTATTATTCCTACCAAAACACTTCACTTTTGTCCTTTAAACATTATCAACCTTACCTTATGTGAAACCCAAAAATTGTATTGCCAATCCGACGTGCTGCAGATGATGCTAAATCAAAATTCCAGCAAAAAGTGGCTGAGCCACCCTTGTGCTGTCCTTTAAGTACCTCCCTTCTCCCCTCCCCTTCCTGCTACCTGTTCCATTGTCCTGTACCTGGCTCTTCCCCTTCCCTCTCCCCTCCCCTTCCCTCTGAGCACAACCATTATTAAAAGGAGGGAAGGGGTACACCAGGACAACATGGTCTGCCCCATAAAGGGCAAACTCCATTGTCAGGGCCATCCCCTACAGTAAACAAGAAAGTGAATTGCACTCAGTCTCAAGTCAGACAACAGGAAAAAAGCACAAAAACAGAGTTCTTGGAAGTTACAAAAGTTCCATGGGAAATGGGTATCTTCAGCAGCTTTATGGTGGGGTCCTTGAGGTGCAATATATAAATCCAAATAAGCAAATGTATTGGATCCTCACAGAACTTCATGAAATGGAAGAAAAGATGGATTTTTTTTGTAAAAAGTTCCACAAAACTTGATTATTCTTCTTTGTTTTTCTTTTTATATTGCCCTGATGTTTTGATTCCTAAAGTGAAACTTTTTCAAAGGGCTTCTTACGTCTAGAAAAATATATAAATATCAGTGTTATTGCATATAATCACAAATTTTCCATTTGTATCAATCCATTATTTACATGAACAGGTGCCTAGTTGTATCACTGAAAACTTCACTGTTACTATATTCAAAAAACAATTATATGTGTTATCATGTTTTCTGTGTTCTTACATCAGCAGCACTTGTATGACTCTTATGCTCTAAGGGTGGGATATTCAGAGCAGTTGCTCCATGCACAGTAGGGATACGCTGGCCCAAGAGCGGAGATGCACCAAAGTGCGATATTCAGTGGGAGCAGTTGCGCAGGACAAAACCCAATGCACCACAGCGTAACAGAAATGAATGCATGTGCAAGTGCAGGGGGCATAACCAGGAATAATATGCACAGTGCGGTATTCAACAGTAGCCTACGTGTGCAACAGCAGAGCAAGCAGAAGTTGAGCAAAACCAGAAATGAGACAATATAAAAGAGAGCAAGTGAGGGGAGGATGATTGCGCTACAGAGGAGACATAGCAGGGGAGCTTGGAGACAGAGTAGCAGGGAGGCAAACCAAGAAGCAGGGGGCAGGTGCTGCCAGGAGGTGGACGGGGGGCCACTGGAGGTGTGTGCGAGTGAGTGACAGTGTGTATGTGTGTGTGTGTGTGTGTGTGTGTGTGTGTGTGTGTGTGTGTGTGCGTGTGAGAGGGCCTGAGCGTGCCACAGAGGAAGGAAGGCAGTGGGTCAGAGGCAGGTCACACAGTGGTGAAGAGCCAGTGGTGTACATATTTCAGGGGCAGTACCAGCAGTACACAGCTGGAGGGGACCAGGAAGACAGCCGCCCGGGGGGGGAACACCAACCAGGGATATGGCCAGTGCCACCTTCCAGATGGAGGTGGTAATGAGGGGTGTGAGAAAGCAGGCAGGAGGGAGTTGTGGCTGTGGAAGGGCCTGGTGGCAGTATGCCCAGAACAGATTGTACAGTGCCCACGTCAGCTTTGAGCTGTACAGTGACATCAAGATTGTGGGCTGGTACCGCCTGAACTGGGCAATTCTGATGCACCTCTGTGAGCTATGCAGTGAGGAGATGCACGCACCCACAAGACAGAGCCATGTGCTGTCTGTGGAGACCAAGATCACAGCTGTCATGTGCCTGCTCACCATGGGCACCTTCCAGAGCCCAACAGGGGACACAACAGGCATAATCCAGTCAGCCGCATCATGCCTACTCACACAGTTCCTCAGTGCACTGCTGCCACATGCTGCCGAGTACATCCATTTCCCCAGCCCACAGGTGGAGCACACAGCAAACATGCAGGAGTTCCACAGAGTAGCACGGTTGCCTGACATGCTTGGGCCATAGACTGCACCCATGTTGGCATCTGCATGCCACCTGGCCTGGAGGGGGCAGCATACATCAACTGCAAGGGTTACCCGAGTGTCAACTGCCAGGCGGTGTGCAATGCCAGGGGGGCGCGTAATCAATGTCTGTATCAGCACCCTGGGGGAGCACACAATGCCTTCATCTGGCACCAGTCTGCACTGTGCCATAGGTTTGAGAGTGGGGACATCCCCACTGGCCATCTGGTAGGTGAGTATGCATTGCACACTGAACGATGGGTGCAGATGGGGGGGTGTGGTGAATGGGCAGGGGTGCCATGGGGAATGTCCAAGAAGGCCAGTGGCACAGTGTCACAGACCACCATGCTATCAATACCTCTCTACACACAGGTGACAGTGGGTACCCGCTATGGCCCAGGCTGCTCACACCATAGAGGTGCCCCTTGATACCAGTGCAGCAACAGTACAGTGAGGCACACACCACAACATGGATTGCCATCGAGTGGGTGTTCGGGCTGCTGAAGGCACGGTTCCATTGCCAGCACACATCAGGCGGTGCCCTACAGTACAGCCCCTCAAAGGCCTGTGGGCTATTCCTGGCCTGCTGTATCCTGCACAACATGGCCTCTGACTGTGGGATAGCCACTGAGGTCAAGGAGGGGGACAGCAGTGGGGACGATGAGGACGCTGGTCCAGCTGGTGTTGGGCAGCCACCCCCTGGGCGATGGGATCCCCGGCTGGCCCAGATGGCTCAGCAGCACAGGGACACCATTGCAGAGAGCACTTTGGACCACATAGGTAGGTCAACAGGGCCACATGCATGCATGAAGGGCAAGGGCACAGCCCCCAGACAGGCAGGGGTGGACACCAGGGAAGGTCAGCGGGAGGGACATGGGAATGGGTGGGTGACTGCACACAAAGGCAGAGAACAGCAGGTCTGCACGTGGCATGCACACACAGGTACACACACCCTACCCATGCCCACATGGCCACAGGCAGGCCCACCCCTACAGGCCCCACACCCCCCCACAGAACCCAACACAACCACACTCAGTGGCTGGCACAGTGCGTGCCTCAGACACTGAGTACCATTGCACAGTGGCAGACAGCACTACACTGGCATCATCATGCATATGTCACAGTGGCCAGCAGCCAGGAAAGTGTGCACAGGGACCGTGTGAGTGCGGAACAGGGCACCACACCCATGCAACACACACAGAGCACTGCAGTGCACACTGGGCAGCAGCAGACAGTGGCTGTGGAGGGGGAAGGGTCAGTCATGCAGCACAGTAGCACGGCCACCACAGATGCGTGGGCAGCCCCACTGAGACCTGCCAGTCATACCAGGCTGACCAGTGGCCTCATGGGGTGGCACCGAAGGGCCCTCAGGGGTGATGCTACGTGAACATGACCATGTCCATGCAGGTGTCTGCAGGCCACTGAACATGCCCGCACCAGGCATGCTTGGTATGCCCACAGCCGAACCCGGTGTCAACATGACAGGGGTCTCCCAACACCGAGAATGGGGGGTGGACAATGCACCATGCAGGGTGTGCAGCAGACAGGCACACAGCTGGTCAGCCAGTGTAGCCATGGAAGCCTCCAATGCAGTGGTTTGCCTGGCGATGGCTGTGGTCACATCCGCATGCTGTTGGGCCAACTCTGCCAGGAGCAGGGCATGGTCCCTGCTATGCTGCACCTCTGCCTGGCACAGCTCCACACAGATGTATCCACTGCATCCATGAGCCGTACCTGCTGATCCACTGAGGCTTGCAGTAGATGGCTGTGGTCATCCAAGGGGTTATCTGCATGGCCAGCATGCTGACCCCCATGTTGTTTCTGGACCTGCAGCACAGTACCCTTCGATGGTGGGCACCACACAGTGGTGCCTTCCTGGGGTACATCCTCACATAATGCACTGCTGCTGCCCTGCCCCATCCCTATATCGACACTGTCCAGCAGCTGCCGCTGTCCCTCCAGCTGCCGATCACCAGGCACCGCCACTGTGGCCGCAGTGGTGACAACAGCCCCACTACCATGGCTGCACACCAGTGCTGCCCCACTGGATCCTGCAGCCACAGCCTGGACAAGGGCTGGTGGGCAGGCAACCATGCCAGCACTGCCTGCACTGCCCCCTGGGCAGATGCCATCCATGGGATCCCCCTGTGTCCCGCTAACATCATTGTCCAGGACGTGCGTCATGTCATCATCAGTGCTGGAGTCAGCCCCGATTGGTGTCGCAGCACACAAGACACGTTGAGCGGTGCCACGCTGGAACACAGCCAGGGCCACATCATCACCCACACCGCAGGCATCAGTCCGAACAGATGTGCAGGGCTGCAGATGGTCGGTCCCTTGTACACCTGTGGAGGAGGAGGATGGGTGCTCCACGGGTTCCAGGGCTGCCCCACTATGTGGACACACCTACCACCACTGCCCCATGCAGATGCTCAGGAGCTGTAAAGGAACACAGTACCGTTAGTGGTTCCACCTGGCCCTGGGGTCTGCCACCCTCACACTGCCAGCACCAGTCCTACCATGTAGTGATGGGCTGCTGCCCATCTGGAAGCCTCTGCTGGGAACTCCCTCAATAGCACAATGCCGCATGCTACCAGCCACCTGCTCCTCCAGTGGCATCAGGCAGGGCATGTCCTGCTGGCCCCCATCAGTGGCAGCACATGCTGCCCTGATGGCAGCCACATTATCCTTGATCTTCCTCCTGTCCATGCCAACCTTCTTCTTGCACTCCTGCATGGAACGCTGGTGGCTGCCCTGCTGGTTGATAACACGTGCCACCTTACCCCACTGCGCCACATGGGCCTGTGGTGTGCCTCTCTGTCCACTGAGTAGTGGCTCCCTGTCAAGGTAGGCCTTGAACAGGGCGTCTGATTCTGCCCTGGTGAAGTTGGGCCTCCTCTTCCGCACCCTTCCCTCCTCCTCATCATTCTCATGTTCGGTCATGCTGGTGCTTGGGAGGATGGATTGGTGTTACCATGCACTATGCAGTCCCATACAGCCCTCCCAGACCACTGTCTCCACGTCTCCACAGCATGGCACTTACCTCCAAAGGCTGCAATACCGATCCATGGCCTGTGCATTTCCTGGTCACTTTTATAGTGCATCGCATGCAAATGAGGGCATGCGCAACTGTAATGGGATGCAAATGCAGTGGATGTGCTGTGGATTGGCTCATGAGCTGATTAGCACAAACTGGCTGAATATCATGCTGTTGCACCTTGCACAATGGTGTTGAGCATGCTCAGGCTGTGGTGCACCACTGTGATATGCACAATCGGCACCACACTACGCATGCTGCCACCTATGCTAGCGGTGCAGCAGCTGCACTGTGCATGGGAGGCAGTACAGAGCACTGCCACTACTGTGCCTGTGGCGCTCATGCTCAATTTGTCTGATGGGGCACACGTGCCATGGTGCACCGTGACTGCAGTGGTGCCTCTGTGTGGTAGGCCACTACATGGCATCACACACATGCACCCTACTGCACTCCCTGCAGGGGCCTCCCAATCGTGCTGTGGTGCTCCGTGCATGGACAGACCCTTGAACCTGTGGCTGCCCTTTGCCCATTAGGCACCATGTGGCTGCATGGCTGCCCCCCATTGCTCAGTCCAGTGCCAGCGTGATTTCAATGGGCAGCACAGTACCGCACTGCCTCTGCACATGGGGCACGTGCACTACTGGGTGCCATTTTGAGCTCAGCAGATGCTGCATGATGCCGCAGACCAGTACCCCAGTTTGGAATGTGGTAAAGCTGGTGAACCAGGTGGCTCTTGTGGAGCCCCATGCAGGTGCCCTGTTTGGGCAGGTTCCCCTCCTGAGGCCATGCACAGAGGTGTGGAAGGAGGTAGCAGAAGGACTTGAGGAGGCTACAGGGAGCTGTAGGACCATGGAGCAGTGTCACCACCACTATGGGGACCTCCAGTGGTGTGACCCCAACCGCCTGGGGTGACTGCAGGCTTGTGCCCGGTGGGGAGCCATACCACAGCCAGGTAGGTGCTCCTTCGCCATCACTAGTCATTGGCAGGCCATGCCGCCGGGCGGGGCCAGGGTCTGTGTTGCCAGTTGTGGGGGTGCATCAAGTACACCCTGTGCCACCATGGCACAGATGGGGTGTGTGGCCATGCACACTGTTGGGGAGTGCTATGGGTCAGATGTGTACTGATGAGACTCTCTCCCTGTTTCCCTACTAGGCCCGGAGAACCACCATAGGGGCCCAGATAGCCCAGGAGCGTAGAAGGCAGGTCGACACTGGAGGTGTGGCCATTAAGTTAGGGCACAGTGGTGGTGCCAGGGTTCAGCAGCACCCTGCTGACTGGGATGCAGGTGAGTGCCATGATTCCCTTTACACCTGTGCATGGTGGGTTGCAGGGGTGGTGGTGAGGCATGGCCCACTGCACATGGCCCCCACAGCCGTGCACATCCCACGGTGCCATTTGCACCATCCTGGGGGTTTGCACATGTGGGTGGGGTTCACAGGTGGGCTGTGGGTGAACTCAGTGCCTGGCCATGCCACTGCCATCTCACTGCAATGCCATGATGCCGGATGGCCACATTGGTGCTGTGCGGTGCATGGACGGTGGTGGTGTGTAGCGGCTTGCATGGCTGCAGGTGCCCGGGGAGGCAGATCATGTGGGTGTACCCACTGTGGGTGGTTGCTTGCCATCCCAGGGGAGCAGGCCACTGATGTATGCTGTGCATGTTGGGTGGGCTGCGTTGGTCTGGCCAGGCACTCATACTGATTCTGTTCCCTTGTCCTAGGTGGACCATGCTGGTCGGCCATAGAGCAGTCCCTACAGGAGATCCACAGGTCACCCCAGCCATGCTGGAGCTGCTGCAGAGTATGAGCTGGGGTGACTGTTGGCATCACAGATGGTGCCACAGGGCAGACAGAGAAGACTGGTGCCACCAGTAGGGTCTGCAGCTCATGCTCATGAACATTCCCTCACTGGACTGTACCCCACAACCCCATGTCCCCCCTCCTTTGCCTTTCCCATTGTCCCCTGCCATCCCCCCCTTGTTGTGGCCTTGCCCATTCCCTCCCCCATTGTGTAAAAATGTGTAGATAGTTTCCATTGATGTTGTGTTCATTCTTAATATATGCTTTTACAACTATGTCCATGTCAGTCTCTGATTTGCAGCGGGCGCATGGAGCCTTGCTGCAGTGGTGTGCATGGCTACTGTGGGGTGGTGTTGGCCTGGCCATGAGTGTGTCTGGTGGGGACCATCCACTTGTGTGGGTGGGGGGTCATGGGCTCTGTCCGGGGAATGTGTGGTGTGCCCTGTGCACTGTTTGCATGTGTGCAGCAGGCTGTGGTGCATGTACTATGTCCTAGTCTCCCCATGCGATGTGTGCCATGCCTGTGCTGCTGTGCCCCTTGTGTGTCTGTGGTATGCATGGTCATGCCAACCGCACCACCGCATGCATGGATACTGACATGACATCGGGGCAGTCCATACCAGCTACCTTCCAGGCACGGCACCCTGGCAGCTGGCATCCCAACCCCTGGTCTATTGCATGCCTGCCACTCTGGGTAGTGCTGTTATAGGCCCTCTCCATGCAGTCTATGGTGACTGGGGCAGTGCCTGTGGTCTGGTGTTTCTCACATGGGGTCCTGCTGCATGTGGGAAGTGGCCTGGTTCATGGTGTGAGCACTACATGGCAGGCTTACCGACACCATGGTGGTGTGCAGGCCGCAAGTACATGGCACCATGGGCCTTGCAATGGCAGTGTCTGTGCACCACTATGTGTGGCTGTTTGATGGGGTACCCATGGGACTGTGTTGGGGGCATTCTGTGTGCTTTGTGTTGCCTCCTGTGTGGCACATGCCTCCATGCACCACAGTAGGGTGCTGTGCTGTCTGGTGGGGCCAGTGCTGGGTCAGGGTGTGTGCATGGGTGGCAGACCGTGCACAGGTCCTGTGTTCAGAGTGCCTTCCTGCTGGTGGCAGTGTCCACGGTGGGCCTTGTCACATGCAGGTCCCTAGGGTACTGCTACCAGCTCAAGCACCTTACTGTGCCTCTGTGGAGGCCATGCAGGGGGGTCTTGTGTGGGTTGTGATGACAGCAGTGGATGGTGTCACCACATGTGGGGGTGGTCACAGTGGGGTGTGGTGCATGTGCATGGTGCCATGGGGCGACGGGATGCATTGTCACGGTGGTGGTGGTGGAATGCCTTCAGTGCCATGCACTGTTTGGTCATGCTACTGGGCTGGGTGTCTCGGGTTCACTGTACTGGGGGTTGTCAGCATTGGTGTGGTGCCATGGCATGAGTGGATCCTGGCCATCCTTGTGTTCCGGTCTCTGTTGGCTGAGGGACAGTGCAGGGGTGCCTTGCCCAGCAGGTGTGGACTGCTGGCCCACGTCTGCTGTTGGATCAGCACTGGGGTTTATGGGCCGGTGGTCCATCTTGCTCATGTCTGGTTGTGCAGCTGATGGTGGCCTTGCCCTGGTGGGGGGCAGGAGGGTTGGTCTATCTGTCCTGGTGCATGCTCCTCGGCACATGGCTCATCCATGGCTGCTGCACAGCTGCTTCCTGTCTTTGTCCCTGTGCATCCCTAGGGGTGCTATTGCACATTGCCCCTGCTCCATTGTGCATCCCTCATTGTGCTATGGTGCATCAGGCGTGATATTCAGCCATGTTGCACAGGCACACCTTGGTCTGCGCATGGTTTGAATATCGTGCCCATTGCACCATGGCACACTGGACTTGCGCCTGCTTCCTCTATTGTGCATCTTTTTGGTGCAGTCTGAATATCCCACCCTAAATATATTACAGAAAATGCTAGCATTCTGTCCACAGCTTTACATAGTATATACTTCCCTAGGCCTGTATCCCTTTAACTGAGAGGGGCCTCTTGACTTCATTTGCTGCTGTATATATCTTTAAACCCTTAATGTTAAAATGCTAAACCTAAATTTATCACTTGTTAAGGTTGTGATGCTCTGCCCTCTGCTTATGGTTATTGTATGATAGTTATATTATAAATAAATGGTCTGTGTATGAACTGTCAGTACATGATAAAGTTGGCCTTTAGCTTTAAAGGTCAGTAGCTGAAACCACAAGATATCATTAAGCTGACCAGTGGAACCATTTAATTAAGACTTCCTTACAGGAGGGCATTTTATTACATTTTATGACCTGCCCAGGTTTTTGAAATTGAAACTGAATGTGAGTTTTATGATGTTACAGGAAGAAAGGTAATTGGGCTGGTTCCTCTCATTTTAGCACATAACCAGAAGTGTGTGAAGAGTCATAAAACCCTCAGATCATACTAGCAGCAAGAAATAAGGAGAAGGGACAGCAAAGAGAAATGTTTGATTAAAGACTGTCATATTTGGGAAATGGCTAGTTACAGATTTCTCAAAGTAATGACTCATATCCACATGGATAACTATGTTAGAAATTAAAATCTAAGGGAGGATCTAGCTGACCTCATCAAAAGTGGGTGGGGGGCAAATAGAGATAAAAATGAAACATTGTATCTGGGAATGTGACAGATGAATCTGGGGCTCTGAGACAGAAAATTCTCTAACTTAAACAGCACTTAAAAGTAATGCTTAGATAGAAAATAAGTAAGTATCTGTGGTAGGAGTGTTTGTTCTGTAACTTCCTTTTTGCTTTACATGATTGTAGGATTTATGATATATTGTTCTGTATTTAATTTTACCTGTTTTTATCATATTTTAGTAAATGATGTTTTCTTTGAAAATCTGCCTGGGTTTCTTCTCAGTTTCTTTTTGTATGTGACTTGCCTGTATTTAAGTCTGGCAGCTGTTGAAAAGCTTGATTGTGTTACTGAGCTTGTATAATAAGGTAAGAAATACCTAGGTCTCTTATAGAGTTAAAAAAGGTTAATTTTGGATACCTGGTTAGGTGCCCTTAGATGAAAGATATATTGCATCCCCCAAAGAGAATATTATCTGAGCCTGTACATTTGCGTATGCTAGCATAAGGTTCACAGTTTGAATCCCTCCAGAATTCAAGGCTAAAGATGATTCTGACCCAAAGCAGACAAGAGGGTTACCCTGTCTGTTACCTGTTCACACTATTGCACTCTGAAGTTGGCACTATAGGAGCAGAGGGCCTGACCTACGGAGTGTGTTTATGACAATTAAGCCTATATTATTTAATTTTAAAAGAAAATATATTCATCTTATATGTCACTATGTATTTTTAAAGCTTCATTTTTGCAACATTTGCCAGAGTTTAAAAGAATCATACCATATTCTCAATTTTTGAGAATACATAGGAACTGTGCAACACAGTAACAGTATGACATACACAAAAAAGACACGACAAACAGATTCACGGAAAGGGGGGTACAACAATAGAACCATTAGAGATACCAAAAAGAAAGCAAACCAACTGGATAGGAAGATCATATTACAGACAAAAACAAGAGAGATTAGTATTTGCAACAAAATATAATTATCATTTTAATGAAATTAAAAGGACTATAAACAAGCACTGGCACTTAATCAATACAACAAATCCAGACAACATAGCATTGAAAAACAAACCAATAGTGACAGCAAAAAAGGTGCCCACCATTAAAGATATAATCATGAACTCACAGTTTGCATTACTTGAAGTAGAAAAACAACTGCTACTGGGCCCCCTACAGCTGGGAATGGTACCATACACCCAATGCTCAGAATGTGGACACACACATAAAAAAAAGTGAATTCCAAGATGCA
Source organism: Neoceratodus forsteri (assembly GCA_016271365.2). Classification (NCBI taxonomy): domain Eukaryota; kingdom Metazoa; phylum Chordata; order Ceratodontiformes; family Ceratodontidae; genus Neoceratodus; species Neoceratodus forsteri. The sequence continues at coordinate 540,383,785 of CM057456.1, read as the reverse complement.
AACACTGGCAGGAGACAAATAAAACAACATATTACATGCACATCTGAAGGTGTAATATATGAACTGCTATGACCCTGTGATAAAATGTATGTTAGACAGACCACAAGACAGTTAAAAACTAGAATACAGGAACACAAAGGTGATATAAGGAGAAAAGATGAAACATCACAGGTAGCATTACACTTTAATCATGCAGGTCACACAGGAGCAGCACTTCGGTTATGAGGATTGGAATTGGTTGTTCCATCAGAAAGAGGTGGCAACTATCAAAAAAAACATTTATAGAGCAGAAATTAAATGGATGAGCATTCTTAACACTTTGGATAAAAACATTGGCATGAATTCTAACATGAATTGGCAAGCATGCTGATAGTAACATAGAATTCATAACATTATAGAACCTAGGCATTGTTACATTGTACAACACATATATAAATAAATAAATAAATAGTCACCATGTAATATCAACCTTTTTCCCTCCAGCCCCGGCCCTGTACCCTTATCCTGAAACCAACACATTTATCTCCACCCCCACTTATACTGCTTATTCTGAAACATAGGAATAAATAAAAATAGTTAAAAAAGACAAAAACAGCTTCATTGACTATAACCTAAGCAGTTCAAAATCTTTAAACAAATATTTAACAATAAGACCCCATAGTACACAATCAGCATTTAAACCTCAAAAAAACTATTTTAACATATTATACAAATAGATAGTGCAGGCGCTATCCACAGACAATAACAAGGGCCTGCTTATGTGAATAGGCAGCAACAGTGCTGTCTGTAGTTGTTTAGGCAACTGAAATCTTGCACAACATCTCGCCAGAACACCAGTGACTACATCAGTGATGATGTCACTGGTGACACATGAGCAGCTCAAGATGAAGGGAGTGGCCACAGAGCTTCACTTGCTCTACTCTCAAACATGGAAGACGCCATTAAGATGCAGCAACAGTTTGAAACATAGAAACATAGAAACATAGAAGTTGACAGCAGATAAGGACCGCAAGGCCCATCCAGTCTGCCCATTTCTTTTTCTACCTTATAAATGTGCCATCAGCCTTTGCTCTGTCAGTGACCTATCTATTCATAGTCTTTTGTATTGCTCCCTTATGCCTATCCCATGCCTGTTTGAAGCCCTGCACTGTATTCATAGCCACCACTTCTTGTGGTAAGCCATTCCATGCATCTACCACCCTTTCTGTGAAAAATAATTTCCTCACATTCCCCCTTAATCGGCCTCCCTCTAATCTCATGCTGTGTCCTCTTGTCCTGCTATTTTTCTTATATTTAAACATGTTAGACTCTTTCACCTTGTTTATGCCCTTAAGGTGTTTAAATGTCTCGATCATATCACCTCTCTCCCTCCTTTGCTCAAGGGTATACATATTGAGCTCCGTTAATCTGTCCTCATATGTCTTCTGATGCAGTCCCTGCACCATTTTGGTTGCCCTTCTCTGGACTGCCTCAATTTGGTTAATGTCCTTGTGAAGGTGTGGCCTCCAATACTGCATGCAGTACTCCAGATGGGGCCTAACCAATGTCTTGTACAGAGGGATTATTACCTCCCTCTTACGACTTGTGATACTCCTACTAATACACCCTACACCCCGCTAGCCTTACCTACTGCTTTAGAGGTCTGCTTGGATGATTTTAGGTCATCAGTGATGATGATGCCCAAGTCTCTTTCTTCCTTTGTGACTGCTAGCAACTCCCCTCCCAGCCTATAAGTGGCTTCAGGGTTTCTCTTCCCTATGTGCATGATTTTGCACTTCTTTGCATTAAATCCCAGTTGCCACTCTTCTGACCATTCTGCTAGTTTATCCAGATCTCTTCTCATTCTGCCCACCCCATCTGGATCATCTACTCTGTTGCAGATCTTGGTGTCATCTGCAAACAGACAAGCCTTACCCTCTAGTCCATCTGCGAGGTCACTAATGAAGATGTTGAATATGACTGGCCCCAGGACTGATCCCTGAGGTACCCCACTTGTGACTTGCATCTCTTCTGACTGTATACCATTTACCACCACTCTCTGTTTTCTGCCAGTCAACCAGTTTGCCACCCAGTTGACCAACTTCTGACCCACCCGAGCCTACCCAGCTTATTTATCAATCTTCTATGTGGAACAGTGTCAAAAGCTTTGCTGAAGTCAAGGTAGGCGACATCAACTGCTCCCCCTTGGTCCACCACTCTGGTTACCCAGTCAAAGAAATCTATGAGATTAGTTTGACAGGGCCTTCCTTTGTAAACCCATGCTGTCTTGGATCCTGTGCCCTATGGATTCCAGGTGTTGCACTATCCTTTCCTTAAGGAGTGCCTCCATAATCTTGCCCACTACTGAGGTAAGACTGACCGTCTGTAGTTCCCCGCCTCCTCCCTGCTACCACTCTTGTGGAGTGGGATCACATGAGCCCTTCTCCAGTCTTCTGGGACCTCTCCTGTGCTCAGAGATTCACTAAACAATTCTGCTAACGCTCTGCTAGTTCCTCCTTTAGCTCCTTAAGTACCCTGGGATGTATACCAGGTCCCATTGCCTTATCCACCCTGAGCTTAGCAAGCTCTTGTAGGACCTTTCTTTTGTGAAGGGAGTAGTGCTCACCTCCCTCCCCTGTGTCCATGATGCTGAGCTGTGGGCCCTGCCCTACCTTCTCTTCAGTAGATACTGAGCAAAAGTATCTATTTAGGATAGATGCCTTTACAGGGTCTCTCCTCACATGCTCCCTTTTCTCCATTAAGCTTAGCAATACTCCTCTGGACTTTCTCCTTTCACTAATGTATCTATAGAAAGTCTTGTCACCTTCTTTTACTGTTCGTGCTAGTGTTTCCTCAGTTTGGGACTTTGCCTGCCTTACTGCCTTACCTGCTTCCCTTAGGGCAGTTTGGTATGCCTCCTATCTTCATCCCGCTGTGTTCCCTTATATTTTCTGAAGGCCAGCCTTTTGGCTCTGACCTTTTCTGCTACTGTATTTGAGAACCAAAGTGGTTTCCTTCTTCTTTGCACTTCCTTTTCTGTCTAACACAATGGGATGTTGCTTCAAGTATTGTATCCTTAATGCTTGCCCACTTTGCCTGTACCTCCTCACCTGTGTTTCTTTTTGCCAGGGCTAGCTTAACTCTGTTGGCCATCTTATCAAAGTCAGCTCCTCTGAAGTCCCATATTTTTGCTTTGGAATGGGATGATTTAGATGTAGTAGCCAAATTGAACCATACCATGTGATGGTCACTGGCCCCAGGTGACCTTCTACCTGGAGATCTGTGATCCTTCTTTGTTAGTCAGTACTAGATCTAGGATAGCCCTGTCTCTTGTGGGTTGCTGTACCAGTTGTTTGAGGCCCTCCCTGCAGGGAATCCACTATGAGTCTAGTTCTGGCAGATGTTCCTGCTGGTATTGACCAATCTGTATCTGGCATGTTGAAGTCTCCCATTATCAGAACCTCCCTTTAGCTGTCATGTTTTGTATATCTTCTAACAGTAATGTGTCTATGTCCTCCCTCTGGTCTGGGGCCTGTAGACAACCCCAGTTCTTATGGCTGTCCCATTTCCTGTTTCCAGGGTGACCCACAGTTCTTCTGGCTCCTTATGTGTATTCTGAATTTCTGTAGCTTTGATATTTTCATTAACATACAGGGCCACCCTCCCCTTTTGCACCTCGGTCTCTTCTGAACAATACATAGCCAGGTACTGAAGTCTCCCAAGTGTGGTTACTGGTAAACCACGTCTCACTAATGCTACTATGTCCAGTTTAGCCTCTGACATTATTGCCTGCAGGTCTGGGATCTTATTTCCCAGGCTGTGAGCATTGTGTACATGATTTTCCATTGGCCATATTTTGGTGTGTTAGTTGTTGGGTGAAGTTTGGCATTACCCTGTGCATCGTATGGGAGACAAACCTTTTTCTTACCTGGTGATGCAAATGAATGGCAAACACACTGAATCCTGTTTGACCACTAGCTGAGGGGAGGGGTGTTCTTCCCATTCGACGATGGGTGCTGCACCCTCTCCCCATTTGCTAGTTTAAATATTCTGCAAAGACGTCAAACTTCTGCCCCAATGCACTGACTCCTCTTTAGTCAGATGCAGTCCATCAAATTTAAGAACTTTCGCTCCCAGAACTGTTGCCAGTTCCCTACAAATCTGTGTCCTTTTTCCTGGCACCAGTCCTTGAGCCACGTGTTTAGCTCCCTATCTCCCTTCTCTGACCTTCCGTCCATCTGCTCCCTTCTCCCAGACTGGCAGGATCTCAGAGAAGGAGATGCGGATGAAATAGATGATAGTTTGTCACCCAGCCTAGTCAGGTGTTCCTTGGTCTCCACAACTGACCCGGCTGGCGAGATCATTAGTCCCTATGTGTACTAGGACATCAATGTTTTCTCCTGCTTTGTGAACAATTTTAGCAATGCGGTCAGTGTCTCTCCATGCTGATGTACCTGGGAGACATCTGACCATCACCCTGGCTGGAGATGGGTATCAACTCCCGAATCATGGAGTCTCCTATGATCAGAAGTTTTTGGATTTCCTTTGTGCTTGTTTAGTTTTGGTTCCTGATTTGGGTGAGTATTGTTGTGCTAGCTCCTGTGCTGCAGTGTCCTGCTCTGCAGTGTCTTCTGCCTCTTTATTTGATTTCAGAGATAGAGGCAGATACCTGTTTGTAGTGTTTATATAGTTTTTGGAGGTAATGTGTTGGAGAGCAGAGAGTGATGGGGCACCTGATTTGCTCCTCCTAACCACCTGCCAACCTCCTGGACCAACTACCCTCTGCGGTCGAGGTTTTTCTCTTGGATGCTGGAGAAATGGCGGGTGGTTCTTATAATGTATTTCCTCTTCAATATGAAATTTGAGGCGTGCAATCTCTGCCCATGCTGCCTGGAGCTGAGACCTAAGATCTCCAAAGGCCCAGCATGTAGGACAGTGTCCTAAATCCTGTAAGACTGTCCTTCTGAAAATTGTTCCACAGTACCTGCAGTTAATGAAATCCATTCCAAATAAGTTGCTGGGTTTGTAACCTAGTCAGAGTAATTAGAAGGAAAAAATGCAAGTAATGGTTTAATTGTGCTTTGTTTAACTTGTTATAACAAGTTAAATTACTAGTGCCCTGTAAATGAGATCACCTTGTAGGCCCCACTGATCCGCCCCTTCCTGCTCTGCCACAGGAAATGTCACAACTGTGGTACCCTATAAAAGGAGTGTAGCGTGGGGTGGTTGGGGATGGGGGTGGGTGGCTGGGCCTTCCCTGCCTAAAAGAAGAACCACGGACGAAAGAACAAGGAGGTAAGAGCAGAAACAATCAGTCAACAACAAATGCAGTAACCCTGAAAGCTTATCCTAATGTTAGATAAAACTGTAAAACCTGTAAAGCACCACCTGTAATAATTTCAGAGAAGATATACCCTGTAAGAAACACTTTGCTCCAGAGAAAAATAAAGCAGTAACAGAAGATATACCTTGCAAAAGACAATTTGAATCAGAAGATTACAGCAGTAATCTGTTAGCACACACCTGTAGGCACACCTTGTAATAATGCAGAAGAAGGTATACCAGCAACAACAATTTGAATCAGAGAAAAAATAAAGCAATGAAATGTTAGCAACAAACAGTAGCAATCCCTGTGAGTAAAAAATAAAAACACCACCACACAGTAAATCTGCTTAGCCAAACTAAGTCTTAATCCTTCTCCCTTGCTCTGGTAAGTTTCTCTACTCTGCCTTTCAAGCAGTCTTAGAAGGAAAGAGCTCAGGTGAAGCTAGGTGCCTTGGCCAGCAAACCAAGTCTTCTACCTCCAAGATATCAACTAACCTGACTTTTTAACCCTTCTTTCTGTTGGAAATTACTGACAGTTTGCCAGCTCCACCCCCACATACACACCTAATCCTTTGGAAGAGCTGTGGAAGGAAAAGCAATTAGCTCCTTCAATGTGAGAAGTAGACTGAAACACCTCTGAGACAACAAACCTTTTCAACAAACAAGAATAAAATAAACACAGTGTCAAACAGTAATTTTGCTTAGCCCAATGATAAAAAAGTCACAAAAATGTAAGCTCCACCTGTAATACAGTAATTTCAGAAAGATATACCCTGTAAGAAACACTTTGCTCCAGAGAAAAATAAAGCAGTAACAGAAGATATACCTTGCAAAAGACAATTTGAATCAGAAGATTACAGCAGTAATCTGTTAGCACACACTGTAGGCACACCTTGTAATAATGCAGAAGAAGGCATACCAGCAACAACAATTTGAATCAGAGAAAAATAAAGCAATGAAATGTTAGCAACAAACAGTAGCAATCCCTGTGAGTAAAAATAAAAACACCACCACACAGTAAATCTGCTTAGCCAAACTAAGTCTTAATCCTTCTCCCTTGCTCTGGTAAGTTTCTCTACTCTGCCTTTCAAGCAGTCTTAGAAGGAAAGAGCTCAGGTGAAGCTAGGTGCCTTGGCCAGCAAACCAAGTCTTCTACCTCCAAGATATCAACTAACCTGACTTTTTAACCCTTCTTTCTGTTGGAAATTACTTACAGTTTGCCAGCTCCACCCCCACATACTTCAAGATTAAGATAAAAATGTTTATAGCATTGTAAACACATAGTAGATGAAAACTGAAGTGCTATTTTGAAAGCACGCAAGAAACTAATGGTATAACATTTATTTAATAGGCATTTGATGAACAAATTATAGCATTTAAAAAAGTAGAACAACTGAAATCATACAAACAACAATCGCAGGTACAAATGAGGTTAAAAATAACAGTATACAGTTGAAACCCCCCCAAAAAATATGTCTAAATCCTTGTTTTACTCTTCAGACACATGTGGGAACTCCACTATAGAGAACACGTCATTTTGAATAAAAGGAGCAATACACTAAATGCCCAGGTAAAAAAAAGATAACTTGGATAAAAAAATGTGAGGAAATAAACAACATACCTAAGACTTTAACAGTATAATACATTTATTTTAGATAATATTCACCCTACAATGACGTGAGGTTGCTGCAAAAACAAAGCTTTAAAAATACATAGCAACATATAAGGTGAATATATTTTCTTTTAAAATGAAATAATACATGCTTAACAAGTGATAAATTTAGGTTTATCATTTTAACATTAAGGGTTTAATGCTATATACAGAAGAAAATGAGGTTAAAAGGCCCCTCTCAGTTAAAGGGATACAGGCCTAGGGCAGTATATACTATGTAAAGCAGTGGACAGAATGCTAGCATTATCTGTAATATATTTAGAGCATAAGAGTCATAAAAATACAGCTGATGTAAGAGCACAGAAAATGTGATAAAGCATTTAATTGTTTTTTGAATATATTAACAGTGACATTTTCAGTGATACAACTAGGCACCTGTTCATGTAAATAATGGATCGATACAAATGGTAAATCTGTGATTATGTGGAATAACACTGATATTTATATATTTTTCTAGAAGTAAGAAGCCCTTTGAAAAATATTCACTTTATGAATCGAAATGTCAGGGCAATATAGAAAGAAAAACAAAGAAGAATAAACAAGTGTTGTGAAACTTTTTACAATAAGACTCCATCTTTTTTTCTTTTTCAAGAAGTTCGGGGAGGATCCAATACATTTGCTTGTTTGGAGTTATTGCAAGTTGCCAGAACTGCTTGTGCTAGAATATAAACAGGACTATGTCTGCTTGGAGTCTCACTTCTCAATACAGATTGCTGCTGCCCTGGTGCATCACTCGATCAAGCTTCCTCAGGGACCCTGACTAGCAACATACAGTACAGGGCCTTTCTTTTATAAGGCATACAGCGATGGCATCATAATGTTTCATCCAATCACAGGATAAAGCAGCAGTATTTATTAGTTGGCAAAAATGTTCATCACATCATTGTTTTAGCAAAAATGTATTTCTGACATCCTCAGATTCATGCTCAGTGTGTTTTTAGTTTTTTCATATACTGCTAACATGGCGTTTACAGCTAATTATTTTAATGGACAAAGAACCTCTGCGTGCAAACACTGAGGCAAGGGTTACCCCAAAGGGCATTTGGCTGGGAAGCCAAGTTTCAAGAAAATGCAAAATCACACATGCCCCCACAATGCAAAGCATCATGGGCTGCATATGCAAATCACCACATAATGTTAGGCTGGTCCAACTTTAAGCAGAATTGCATGGTGCCAAAAGGCATCTCACACAGTTTGCAAAGGGTGCCAACAGAAGACATAGACACGTGTTTCGTCCTACCAGGACTCATCAGTATGCCTCATCTGTTTGGCACCCCAGTGGAATGGACCAGCTACCCTTAAGGCAGTGTGCCCTGGATATATTGTGGTGAACCCATTAAAATAAAAAACTATTTAAAAGACAAAGAACCTCTGCGCGCAAACACTGAGGCAAGGGTTACCCCAAAGGGCATTTGGCTGGGAAGCCAAGTTTCAAGAAAATACAAAATCACACATGTCCCCACAATGCAAAGCATCATGGGCTGCATATGCAAATCACCACAGAATGTTAGGCTGGTCCAACTTTAAGCAGAATTGCATGGTGCCAAAAGGCCTCTCACACAGTTTGCAAAGGGTGCCAACAGAAGACATAAACACGTGTTTTGTCCTACCAGGACTCATCAGTATGCCTCATCTGTTTGGCACCCCAGTAGAATGGACCAGCTACCCTTCCTTTTGGCACCATGCAATTCTGCTTAAAGTTGGACCAGCCTAACATTCTGTGGTGATTTGCATATGCAGCCCATGATGCTTTGCATTGTGGGGGCATGTGTGATTTTGTAATTATTTTAATAACTCACATCATTAAAGATGGCTGCTGTTCGCAATTTTTAAAAATCTCTTCTGCTGTGGTTACCTGTTGAATGTACATGCTAGAGTCATACTTTAGGTGTATAAGGATGGAGCCACCACATGCTTCTAATGGTAAGCAGCACAACACTGTACTAAGATATTTAATGTTTTTATGTCAGACATAGCACAGGAGTGGAAGTCTACAAATCCTGTATCTGGGTTCAGGAATCAAAGAAAAATGTATATCTTGATAATTTTGCCAGATGAATATTATTTCTGACAAAAATTATATGGTTACAAATAAATACTGCTACTTTTAAAATGGATTTTTTCAAATAAATACCAAAGTGCTCAAAGTGCAGAAAAGTGCAAAATACAGCTAACTTTGTTATGCAAAATATGCCGTGATTTTCTTATTGAACTATCTTAAAATACTAGAAGTACCAAACCCGTTCTAGTTTGTATATTTTAATAAGATGACCTGGTAAGTCTCTAAAACACATGTAAATTGCTATCATACCAGGAAATTGCTCAAGAAATGCAGATAAAAACTCACACAGCAACAGAAAAAACAGAAACAGAAATTGCGTGCAGCACCTTCTTGGGGTTGAAAGTGTCTGCAGACAGATCTAAACTCTCACTTATTCTTTAGATTCATAGTGGAATGTCACAGGCTCAGATGCATGCTGGGTTTTTAACAGTAACATGTTACACCTAAACATATGGCTCCCTGTAGCCCAGAGGTTTCTGCCACTAGTTTTTTCCTTCTTTTTCATAGTGAAGGTCAGTTAGTTTTCATTAGCTAGTTCCATTCACTGAGTGAGTTGTGATTCAAATGGTGCCTCTCACTCTCTACCCTTCCAAACTAGCTGTTCAATACTGTGGTCTATAATTTCTCCTTAGCAGAAGATGATGTTTTGATGTGCTGTTTAGGGCTATGGCTCTGACTTTGGCTTTTTTCCATGAGGTAGTTTTAGCTGAGGGATTCAATGTCCTGTGGCACCTTGGGAGGTGGAACCTTGTTCAAGAATGTTCCTGCACCACAGGTAACCCACAAAGGGTGGTAGTTCCCTTGGGAACAGAGATCACCAAAGTCCCCATGTATACAACATCTGCCACTGTAAGTCATCCTTAGCAGTTCAGTTGCATAACCACTACACAAGCAAACAATGCAGTAACAAATCAAGCAATCAATCACATCAGCCTCTACAAACTTCGTGACCTGCTGAACCAGTCAATGGCAAGACTATGCTTGGAGTTCAGGTGTGCAGTGGGTGACACACACCATGCCCCCCTTCCCCCACTGAGTGCTACAGAAGCATGCATACAACAAGCATCCTTTGGGTGCTCATTTCTTTGTCACTCCTCCAGAGGCTTGCCTCTCTCCTTCTGGGCTTTTGCCCTAAGGTACTTTCAGCCAACGGACCTGCAGTTCTGTGGCACCTCTAGGCCTGCAACCCTCCTGAAGTTGTTTCGTGTTCCACTATTATGCCTCTAAATAGGGTGGTGGTTTCCTTGGGAACAGAAAGCATTAAAGCCCATATGTATGCAACACATCCTAACAGCTGTGAGTTCTCTGTACCAATTCAGTTGCAGAAGCACTATACTACATTGCATAAGCATCAACAGCAATAACTATTTAAGCAATCAATGGTAGCAGGTTTTACATTCTTACAGTTATCAAACCAGGAATGACACAACTGAATTTCATTAAACAAACAAATTTTCAACATTGCCATTTTAAGATCTCTGCTCATGAACAGTGACACTGTGATTTTCTTAATGTGTCCCATACACTGGGTTCGCACAACGACTGCGCCATTGTGCGCTACATGGGCGGAAACACGTTTTGGGTGAGATATGAAAAACGACAGCTGTACCACTCATAAGAAGGTGTGGAAAAATGGCAATGTTGAAAATCTGGAATGAAATATTGAAAATTTCGAAACCCACGAGCATGCGTAGGAACTGCGCAACGCACGCACATAAAACAGTCATTTTTAGGAATTTTTTCACCAAATTTTCAACATAGCCATTTTAAGACCTCTGCTCATGAACAGTGTCACTGTGATTTTCTTAATTTGCCCCGTACATTGATTTCGCACACCGACTGCGCCATTCTGCGCTACATGGGCGGAAACACATTTTGGGTGAGATGTGAAAAATGACAGCTGTACTACTCATAAGAAGGTGTGGTAAAATGGCAATGTTGAAAATCTGGAGTGAAAATATTGAAATTTCACGAACTTACGAGCGTGCGTAGGAACTGCGCATAGCACGCTCATAAAACAGTCATTTTTTGGAATTTGGACACCACTTTTCAACATGGGGTTTAGGTCCTTCTCATGATCGGTCACCGTCATGGCAGTTTTTGTTCAGCGGCGATTTCGCAGTCACTGCACAGTAACCGCGCCGAAATCACCTTCGGCCCAATAACGCCATGACAGTGACATCATTCATGAGAAGGGTCCCAAAACCCCATGTTGAAAATTTGCAAAAATTCTGAAAATGGCTGAGATATGCAAAAGTTGAAAACCCCTATCTAGCCCATTATACAGCTTACCGCATTTCCTCAGTTCGCGTCGGCTTTGAAGAGTGCAGACGTGTTCCCGGTCCACCAAGATCGCTGCGCCATAGTCCGGAGAGGTATGGGGTGTGGGGTGTGGGGAGGCTGGGTGCGCAGTGGTGGGTGCGGTTGTGGGAGGGGTCGGAGACGCACCGTGGGACTTTTTTTGTCTTACAGGTACGTTTGCCATGCTGGGGTGGGCTCCCAGCGTGGCACAGGACTTTGGGCGTTCAGCCGACGGGGATTAGGCACCCCGTCAGCAAAGGAGTGATTGCCATGCTGGGGTGGGCTCCCAGCGTGGCACCAACTCTGAGGGGGATGAGGGCGCAGCTCAGCCGGCGGGGATTGGGCACCCCGTCAGCTATACACTGCGTGCGGGGGCGCGCACGCCTGTGGGTGGGGGGGGAGCTGCGTGTGAGCAGCTTCTTATCGCTGCTTACTCAAGCATAGCTCCCCCTTTCAACTGTATGCCACTGCATTTTGGAGCGTGTCATAGACAGCTCCAAAATGCATTGGCTTACAGGGGCCACGCCTGCCAGGACACTGCCTGAATTGGAGGAGGAGGTGACACACCTCCGAAATCTCCGATGATGGCACTATGTTTCTTGCACATGCGTGCAAGCAACATAATAAAAATCATAAATTATAGGTGCCTGGTCTACACACCCAATGGTACAGAAATTTAATCTCTTGACTCTGTCCAAACATCACTCAATGAAATTATCACCTCATTCTTTATATGAAGATATGGATTATCCTCTATATTACACTCAAAGGAACATACTGAGATGCTTTTTGTCCCTGTTCTGAACTACTAATATTCTTTCTATTAATTACAGTAAACTTTAAGAACAAACAGTAGTTACAGCTGCAGTGTTCCCTTACTATAAGTAATCCTATATAACAAACTCTCTCTTATAGTGACCACTTTTGCTGACTCCCATTATTTGCAAAATATGCATATTACCACCTCGCTATAGTGAACTCCTAGTTATAGTGAACACCTCAGCTAGTTCTATGCATTTTTGTCTGAACTGCCTATTAGAGATTAAACTGTTTTTTCTCATCTGTGTCTCCTTATCACCCTTTTTAATCCATATTTTAGTTTATTTTTATTTTTTTGGACAATGATAGGTTAAAAGCATATGGCAGTGATATACCTGCATACACTGTTTTACAAATTAGTACACCCCAATTAAAGATTCCACTGATCATCCTGCAGTGAGCTACACTGTAAAGATCACTCCTAAAGACCTAAGAAATATGTTGCTTAATAAATTATACTAAGCCATACATTGTGGGCAACATCTTTCAGTATAGGAAGTGTACAAGGACAAAGGGGCATGATATAAGATTAGAGGGAGGCAGGATTAAAGGGAATGTGAGGAAGTTTTTCTCCATGGAAAGGGTGGTAGATGTGTCAAAATAGCCTACTCCAGGAAGTAGTGGGAGCTAGCACAGTGTGGGGATTCAAACATGCATGGGACATGCACAAAGGAATCCTAGAGGTGGGTAGGAAAGGCTAAAGCCAACGACCAAGTGGGATCAGTGATCACTGATGCAGGCAGGGAATATGAGAAGACTGGTGGGCCTAGCAGTCCTTATATGCCGCCAAATACTATGTTACTATGTTATATTTAACTAAATGTTCCCCAAACAATCAGACACATCACCTGGAAAAAAAATGAAGAATTGCCATTAATCATATACACACTTAATCAATGTACATCAGTTCACGAACAAAACTAAGTGGCTTGGTATCTATATTAAGTATAAAGAAATTCATGGTGTGGGAACTGGAAGGTTATCAAAGAAAGAATGTAATAAAGAATGTTTCTTGTGGGTATGACATAATGCTATCTTACCATGCTCTGCTAATTTCTATCCACTCCACCCAGCTATCTGTCAAGAGAAGGGTGGGTTTCTTCAACCACAATCAAATGTTATACATTGCTTCAAGGGCTGCTGTTGAGAACCAAATAGGCTCTTACTTGTTCAGAGTTCATATGACCAATTTATTTCTCAAAAATATGCCATGGTCAAAGAGAACTGAAAATCCAATCATTTGCTTAGAGTCTGAGTTAATCCTTCAAAAAAGATTACCAGTTTTGGCAACAGCACAAAACATGTCCTTAAATACCCTTCCCTGCATATGTCCAACAATTATCTCTGTTAGGTGTTCCAAATTGTCTATGTTTAGTTGAAATGTTGTTCCAAACATGCAAAACTATAAAACTGAATAACTGAACTCCTAGGACACCCTAAAGAACAACTAAGCCTCATTATATTATAGTAATAAATCAAAAAATGAAAGTAATATGGCTACAGAAAATTGTTTTCTATTACTGTGGCTGAGGGGTTCAAATAGCATTTCATCATATTTAGCAAATGAGCAGGTGATTTAAGTTTCCTGGTCCCAGAAAATACTTGCTACTGCTGACAACATGTGTGG